>OZ014519.1:532262606-533613856 GCA_963966055.1 Lathyrus aphaca
TGAGCTAACATACTCCCTAAGGTTCTATCTAAAGCAACTATGTACAATCTCATACTTTTATTCCTACAAGGTGGAGAAAGAATTGGAGGATGGATCAAGTATTCCTTAATCTTGTCGAATGCCTCTAGTTGAGCTTGGCCCCATTTAAACCCTACTTTGCCCATTCGTAGAAAAGGTGAAAAGGCTTGCGTCTTGCCATTTAGGTTTGATATGAACCTCCTTAGGAATTTTATTTTTCCTAAGAGTGATTGAAGCTCCTTCTTCGTTGAAGGAACTTTTGCCTCCATGATAGCTTTAGTCTTATTTTGATTGATTTTGATCCCTTTTTTGTGGACCAAAAATCCCAAAAAGTCCCCTTCCTGCACACAAAAAGCACATTTAAGAGGATTCATTTTAAGACCATATTTTCTCATACTTTCAAAAGAACGTCGAAGATGAATGGCATGGTCTAGTCCTGAAATAGACTTTACAACTATGTCATCAATATAAATTTGCATAAACTTATCTATGAAATCATGAAAACCTGAATTCATTTCTCTTTGGTAAGTTTCCCCTGCATTTTTCAAACCAAAAGGTATTACCACCCATTCAAAGGTGCCCAAGGGCCCTGGGCATCAAAAAGCGGTTTTAGGGACATCTTCCTCAACAATGAATATCTGATTGTTCCCTGAGTAGCCATCCAACATACTTAGATACTCATGTCCTGCAGTAGAATCAATTAGCATTTCTGCCACAGGCATTGAATACTCATCTTTAGGGGTTGCTGAATTTAGATCTCTAAAATCTATGCACACCCTTAAAGAGCCATTCTCTTTTATTACCAGTACAATGTTTGCTAACCATTTGACGTACCTATCTATGTGAATGAACTTGCATCGAAGTAACCTTTCAATCTCCTCTTTAATTTTGGTGAGTATTGTTAGGGCGAACCGTATTGGATTTTGCTTGACAGACTTCTTCAGGCTTGATTGGCAGTTTATGTTCGACAAGCTCTCTTTTTAAACCAGACATTTCATTATAGTCCCAAGAAAAGCAAACTTTGAACTCCTTTAGCAAGTGGACCACTTCGACCTTGAGTTCTGGGTCGAGGTTAACACTGATGTAAGTAGGCCTTTTCAACTCCCTTTCTCCCAGGTCGATCTCTTCTAGAGGATCCTGAGCCAACATTTTGATGCTCTCTGACAAAGGGTCCTTTTCAAATTCCAAATGCTCATTATCATAAATTGCATTAAGCCTTTGGTCTGAATCTTCTTGAGCCTTATCTGAAGGCTCTTGGTCGAAATCATTCACAGGATTTTCTTCAACAAATTCTGTAATGGCCTCAACGGCCATATAATTTCCTGCAGCCTCTAAGGCTGCTTGTATTCTCGTTTCAGCCACATAGGCCGAAATTATTTTTAATGCGTCGAAGTCAGTCATTGTTACTGCCTTCGCTTACCCATCCTGTGGGGTGAATTGTAGGATCTGGAAAATATGGTGGTATATTGCTTGCTTCTTCTACAACCTATATATCCCAGCGGAAACCTTCGACAGGATGGACGCGCAATGGACAGAATGCGTGATCATCAGGTGTGAACTCGAATTCTGCTGGTGCACAAGGACCAATATGTGTTACGTTCTTGTCGAACTTTACACCTTCCACATGATTCACTAGTACCTTAGAGTACCCCTTATGAACTTCAATGTTTTCAATAATACCATTTGGCCTCTGTATGGTGACCCTTTGGTGCATTGAAGATGGAACTGCTCATATGCCATGTATCAATTCCCTCTCTAGCATGAGGTTATAGTTGGCCTTACTCTCTACCACCATAAAGATAGTGGGCCTCATGAATGTTCCCACATTCAAGTCAATTTGTAGGACCCTCATAGTAGGTCCAGTCTTGCCCTCATAGTTCGACAGGACCAAGTTGTGAGGTTTAAGGTCTGTGTCGAATTTGCCAATTCTGGCCAGCAAGAAATGTGGCATTATGTTTATTGTGGCACTACAATCAACCAGAATTTTGTTGATGGCCATGTTTTCCACCTTCTCAATGATATAATGGGGTTTTAGGTTCCCCCTCATGGCCTCAGTAGGCCTTTCGAAGAAAGTGTTTTGTTCTTCGACACACCTGTTGTTCATCACATAGTAGTACACTGGTTGATGTGTTGCCATTTCTGCTTCATTGTTTGCATCCAGGTTTTCGACCTCAGTGATACGGTCATACTCTTTGGGCATTACTGAAACTACATTGACCAAGATGTCCAGATAAGCTTCAAATTCGCCGTCAAAATTGTCTGTCATTTCTTCATCTTCGACAACTCTCAACTCAGCCTTTATCTCTTCCTTTATCCCAGCTCCTTTGTTTCTAAACAGAAGTCTTTTGCGCCCCACAGGAACTTTGTTATTTATTATTATTTTAAGGTTTTCCCCAGCTTCGCCAAGGACACTTGTGCTTGATTCAGTACAATCACCTTTGGAGGCTTTTCTTTGAGCCTTCCTCCTACGTTGTTCCCTACACCATTGCGACCTAGACATATGGTTTTTACCCTAGTAATTTTTAGATACATATGCAGCTTTGTTTGAGGTTTTGACCTCCTTTATGTATCCTATTGAAGGTCCTCTTTCGACCTCGAACTTCCTCCACTTCTGGCCTCCTCTTTTGCCTGACTCATCAGGCTTGAACCACTTGTCATTAGGGACTTCCCCACTTGGTTTAAATGTGGTTTATTTGAACTTGAGAGATTGGGGTATTACCACCCTGTTGATAGGGATTATCACACCTTGGGTCGAAGCGGGCGTGCTTTTGGGCAGCCTTCGACTTCTGCCTCCAATGTGCCTTATTCGCCTGTTGAAGGCTTTGAGCAGCTTCTCAGTCAAATATGGAACTACATCTTGGACACAACATTACTTATGACTTCTTGCTTTGACATCTATGCAAGAAATCAACAATTGTCTCATCCTCCTTGGGACAAGCCTTCTTATAGTGATCCTCGTGGGGACGATGATAACCCCCACATTGAACCTTTCGATATCAGGTGTTCCCATTGCTCATTGTCAGCTCTTCATTGGCCTTGAACAACATAGCCTCATTGTTAAGGTTCTCAGTGACCTCAACTACCATAAGATCCACCATAGCTTCAATTGAATTGGGGTTGTTGTCATCAACAACAACTTGCTCATCAACCTTAATCCAGTTCATTGTAGAAGGTTCAATGTAGTTTGCCTCAGCCACCTGAAGAGGATCAGTGTCTATCTTCATATGTGCCTTAGGCTTGTCTCCAAATTTTAGTTTTCCCTTCTGGATTGCATTTTGCACCAAATCCCTGAAAATAAAACATTGAGAAGTTTTATGACCCAAATAATTATGGTCTTCCCTCCTGTATGTTCGCCCTGGCTTTTTCGTCCTCCAAACGTTCAAGCTGTCGAACTTTATCTGATAGATTAGTCAAGGCCACCAGAAGCCATTTTGTAAACACCCCAAATTTTCCCTCACCCTTTCACATCATGACTTGTGATCTCTTCATATGCATAATTTCAATCATAGCATCTCATATTGCATATCTGCTTCACTGCATTTGTTCAAAGTCATCTGCATCTAGGGTTTGTGATTTGAACTATCTAAGAGCTTATGGAGCCACTCCAAAGGTCATTAATCACTTCAAAGGGGTCCATGTAGGTTCAAGCATCATATTATATCCCCACAAAGTCAAGGAAGTCAAAAAATCACAAGAACTGAGAATGGCATGGAAGCAGAGCCAGGTTTAACTGCACAGATGACCTAGAATTAGGGTTTTGGTTTCAAAGGCCATAACTCCAAAATTTTTGGTCATTCTTGTTTCTATTGGTCTCTATATGGTATAGGGATCATGCATATCAATTTTCATGAAGAAATTCCATGGAGAAGTCATCTGATCAAGAGTTGACTTCTTGAGCAAGTCAGTGTGAAATCAGGGCATCTGAGGCCCCCAATGACCCAACCAAAGGGTTTTCTTCATCATTTTGAATGTGTATGATCTTTATTTGATCATAGAAGATGTTAGAAGTTCACAAAATTGAAGAATTTCAAGCCATTTGAAAAGTTGCCTTTTTGGGAAAATGACTTGTAATGGAAAATTGCCATTTTGGGAAACTTTTTCAACCCTTGATTTTTGATTCAAAAATGCTTCAAATGGGAAAATTTTGGTCATGAAAGTTGTAGAATGGATCATTCCCTTTTCAAAAAGTACAAGAACTCATTCTAATTCATTTTGGATCAAAAGTTATGGCTTGTCAAAGTTGGGAAAAATCACATAATTTCAAGTCATGCACCAAAGAGGCAAAGTTGCAAAACCACTTACCAAGACAAATTGAGCTTTCAAATGAACTTCTAATCTTTGTACAAACATAAACCAAGGCCTAAAATTCAGAATGCATCAAAGGTTTGCCCATATTCATGCCTTGTGGATCAAGAAACTTCAAAAGGGCCCAAAGGTCACAAAGTTGCAAAAACTATGATAAACCCTAATCCACTTGCTGCATTGCTTCTAATCAAATTCCATGGTTCTCCCTAAACTCAGCTGAGCCAAGCCATGCCCCTATCACAGCCTCACACTTGCCCATACCTCAAGTACACCTAACTTGGACTTTTTGCAAAAAGACCCATACCAATCACAATAGGGCACAACCACTCTTCTGACCTACCCAAGATTGATAAGTGGACCAAATGCATCACAACACAACACACAACTCATGCTGAAACTCTCTCCAAGCCAGCATTCTCAAAAACCTCCCCTTATGCATTTTGCTTCGAATCACACAGCACAAGCATCAAACACAAAAACAAACTTCACAGAACACCTCAGCATGTCTCACTGATCATCCCTGGCCCTTCACCTTGACCTGAAAATCCCTGAAATCAAAACACAATTTCCTCACTTCACTGAACAGAACTTGCTCAATCTCACAAATCAGCCACTTTCCAATCAAACTAAACCTCAAAGCATCTTCAGGAGGTCCATTGGAGAAGCTTTGAAGCAAGGAGGCAGCCTGAAAGCCCCAAACTGAGAGCTTCACTTCAGGTAGCTTCGAAATTTATTTTTTCCAGGAACCTTGTTTTAAGTTACTAAAATGATCTACATGTTTCCCTGAATGCAATGAGCTTTGAATTTTTGAAAATGATGCAGAAATGAGGATGTATGGTTTGTCTGAAACTTTGCCCGTAAATTTGATTTTTGTTTGTTCTTCATGATTCATCAAAAATAAATGAGTTTTGTTGTTGGATTCTTGTTTAGGATGTTTAGTTGAGTTGATCTGGAGATTTTGGCATGTTTTAGTGAGGTTTTGAGAGAGATAGGTTGAAGGTCTCGCTGGAGAAGACGACCGGAAGTCTTCTCCGGCCACCTGAGGGTCATTAAACCCTAATTACGTCATTAATGGGAGTTTGAATGTGGAGCGTAGATTGGGTTGACTGGGGTTGACTTGCGCGCAAACGTGTGGCCAGGATGCATCATTAAAACCCTAACCTTGTTTAATTATTTAAAATCTTGTTTAATTAATTCATAAACCAATTTTAGCCAAATTTGAATCTGGGCCCTTGGATCTGGCGCGCAGTCAACCAGTCCAAGCCCAGAGCAAATCCTGGCCATCCCTTGTGCATACTTCTCTTTATTTTAATTTTATTTTCATTTTTATTGCATTATTTTGTACGAATTAATTAAAATAGTAAAAATCATTTAAAAATTATGAAAATTTTTGTCAAGGTTTTCATTAATTTTTAAAACCCAAAAATATTTTTATTTTTATTTTTTGCATTAAAAATTATTTTTAAATCATTTAAATGATTATTTTTAATTAGTTAATGAGAATTAATTAATTAAAAATACATTTAGGTATTTAAAAATCACAAAAAAATTCACATTGCATTTCAAAACATTTAGAAACATTTTCCAACCCTCAAACCAAATTTCTTTTTTGTTCTTGATGCCTTTTGATCATTTTCATTGGAATTAATTTCATTTTAAGGCATTATTTTGTTTCAAACTTCAAAAAATCATTGCTGCCTAACCATTGAGAGTTGGATGATGATTATTTTTGCATTGCATCTTGTATAGCATGTAGTTTATAGGATAAAATTGGTTTGAATTGATCTTGCATTTTCAATTTGTTTGACATTTTTCTTGACAAGGTACCTTAAAACCCTAGCAATCTTAGGAAATTCACAACTTTCACTAGGTTAAGAATTGGTTCCCCTCCTTTGGGAAGTGAGTTTGTATAGGTTTAGGGTATCTTTGATAGCATTTTCAAATTTTTATCATGACATATGCTTTTGATTTTGAATTTTGCTTTGTGTGTTGATCATAAACCCTAATTTGTGCCTTCCTTTGCATCCTTCTTTCATTTGCCTGCATCCATTGACTTGCCATGACATTTTGTGCATTCATTTGATTCATAAGACATCTTAGGACATATTAGAATCATGTTTGATCATTGCATCTTTCATTTGCCATGTTGTATGTCATTTGCATTTCATAACTTTTCATGAACATTCATGGTTCAAAGCATGCCTCATTTGCATCTTTATGCTTGTATGATCATTCTCATGTCTTGCTTCATGTTTGTATCATCTCTTAGCATCATTAACATCATACTTATGCTTCTGGTTTTGGTTTGCATCATCACATCTCATATCATTTGCATTGCATTTCATTTCTTTTGCTAACATTTCAGGTGGTAAGTTGTTTGAGAAGTGAATTTGCCTTCACTTCTCACAATCTCTTTTCATCTCTCTCTCGCATCTTTGCTGTATTTTATCTTGTGTATGGGATTGAGCTTGCTCATTCTTGTTCATCTTACTTTCTTTCTTCAAGCAACTTGTCTTCTTAAGTGAAGCAAGTTGTTTTGCTTCTCTCTGCTCCTTCCTCCTTTCATTTGGCTCTCTCCTTGGTGGTTCTTTGAAGATTCCTTTCTTAAACCTCATAAACCCTAGGAATGACCAAGCATGATAACAATTAGGGTTTGATTAGTTCCCCATTTAGTTTTTGCCTTTGTGTCATCCTTGAGTCTTCTCTTCTCATCTCATAATCAGGGACTAAACCCTAAAGGTTTTAAGGATTTGTGATTAAGCTTATGCCTGCATCCTTCTATTAGGATGGAGTGTATAACTTTGATCCTAAGTGTTAAACCCTTAATGTGTTTAAATCCTTTGAATCAATACACCTAATAATCACTAAGACATCAAGCTTGTAACTTGGGCCTTGCATTAGGGTTCTAATTCTTCCTTAATTGGTTAAGAAGGACTAACCCTAGTGTTAATGGACAAGTCCCCCTCAAGTTGTCTTACAAACCATAAAACTCACTTCTTAATCTTACCATTAACTAAAATCCACTTTAATAAAGGCTTTGTTTTGTCATGAGGTTAATCCCTAATCATGGATTAAGTTGAGGAGTCTTTCTCAGCCTAAATGTTCTCATCTATTATCCTTCTATTAGGATGGTGTAATGAGTCCATTAAATCCTTGATTATGGCTTAAACTCATTACCTAAAACTAAACAAAAACAACAAAAACATCTAAATAATTACAAGTAGGTTAATGATCTTAATCCTACATCATGGTGATTAAGTGTGAGGTGCTTACTTCATACTTAAGGTATTCTCCTTACCCCTAATCAGAGGGAAGATGAGAAGAGTTTACTAACCCATTGGTTTAGGCTTAAGCTCATTTTCTTATGACTAACTTTCAAAAGCAATAAAAGATTGAAAACACCAAAAACAAACAATAATCGTCTCCTCCGGGATTCTTTTCTCACCTCATTCATTCATAAACGAGAACTTGCTTCTTCCGTCTAATGCAAGACAGTTTGCACCTGAGCCAGACAGGTCATACACTTGAGCATAGACAAGTAAGCAGTTCACAAGTCAATTTATCTTTCAGTCTCTTTGGGTCGAACTACGGTGTTCTGACTTCCTCATTGCACGAGAGGATACGTAGGCATAACTTAACGGTTATCGAACAAAAAGTCTCTGTATATTCCCCCTCCTTTCAGCATCATTCTTTAAGCCTCATATTCCTGAGCATTTCACTCTTGTTCTTACACTGACACTTCTCTTATACACTTCACTTTTCTTTTACACTGACACTTGCATTCTTTTCCAGCTTTGATACACAAATTGCACTGACACTACCCCTTTAAAACACAAATCTTTTAAGCGTGGATCCCGTCGAGTACGACGGACAATATGGGTGCTAATACCTTCCCAGGTTGTAACCAACCCCCTTTCTCAGTCTCTCTAGTTCGCAACCGTCTTATCCATATCTTTCTAGGTCTATGCAGTATTACCTTTCCTCTGGGATAAAAATGCCTAGCTGGCGACTCTTTTCTTTTCTTTCTGAGTTCACCCCTGTGTGTTCTCTTCCTCCTTTCGCCGACCGTTCGCGTTTGTACCCCTTCTGACCCGGGTGTCATTTGGTGGGAGCGACAGCTTGGCGACTCTGCTGGGGAACCTAATACTGTAACCAGGGCTTCTGGTTCTTTTTGTGGGTTCCTCCTAGCGCTTGTTTGATTTGTTTTTATTGGGGTGTTATGTGCTAATTGTGTTTGTATATGTGTATTTATTTTTTCTTTATGTACAGTTATTTATTGCTTTCTTTACAGCTTTGTATCATACTTTCATATTGTCATCTGGCTGGATCTGGTTTTTGCTTTGGTGGGTGGGGTTCTATTGAGAGTTTAAGGTCCTATACCGGGGACCTAAGTGACACCTAGGCTAGAGTGGTTCATGTTCTTTCCCATTCCATTTAGGTCTGGTGCGGGAATATGAAACACGGTTCAGATGTGGGTTTCTTCTTGAGAACTCTGTGCTACAGATTTCCTGTAGTGCTAGGGCTATCTGGGAAGCCTGCTAAGTCTGGATGACCTTCAGAAACTGAGGTGAATTAGAGGAGGATCTTTTATGGTTATTGTAAACACTGTACCTCCGGGTTAGAAGTGTTTACACTTCTCATAACTGATCCAAGTCTGAGGATCCTTGTTTTAGAACACCACCTGTGAGGGGGTTGGGCTGTTTACAGGTTTGCAGGTACCCTTAGCCACATCATACCCTGATACTTTGTCTTGATTAAGAGTACTCCACTTTGGGACAGTTCTTGTGATTTAACCCTGGACATGTGACTCTTTATTTGAGTCCCCCACCTTGGTTACTGGACTTTTGAACCTCCATCTGGACTTCTTAGACATACATGGACTTATATCAAGGCAGTAATCAGATCCAGCTTGATCACGAACCCCTTGCATATCATTTGCATACTCATCATTTGCATCATTTAACATTTGTTTATTTGTTTTTCAGGGTATCCACATTATATCTGGCTTGGTTTTGACCCCTTCATCTGCATAGACCTCTGTCTCATCAGTTATCTGCTTCAGCTATCTTCATCAGTTGTCTGCTTCAGCTGCCTTCATCACCAGCACTATCCTATCAGTGGCTCATCTTCATCAGTACCAGTCTTGATCCCTATCAGCACTTGTTTTCAGCTCTTCATCAGCACTCATGTCTGCACCCAGGAAGAGCAACATTTCATATCATTTCTTTGAGCCTATGCTGACTGGCATCAGGCAGGTCCAGGCACTTATCACTCCAGACCACATCCCATTATTCATAGAGAATTATGGAAGCATCCTTGATATGGTTATGGACTTAGACCCTTCTCAGAGGAGTTTGATTCACACCTGCCTACAGTTTTATGACCCTCCTTTGAGATGCTTCACTTTCCAGAACTTTCAGCTAGGGCCTCTGCTGGAGGAATTCTCATCATTGATTGGAGTACCTGTCAGGGGTGGTATCCCCTTCAACCCTGAAATGACTTCTCCCAGCAATGAAGAAGTGGCAAAAGCACTGTACCTGGAGCCTATTTTGATTGAGCAAAACATGACAACAAAGGCTGGGATCCCTGGCCTACACTTAGACTTTCTGACTTCTCAGGCCATCCTGAAGGCCTCCTTAGGAGAATGGAAAGCAGTTTGTGCATTATTAGCCCTCAGTATATATGGAGTTATACTATTTGCAGATGAGCCCAAGTTCATCAGCAAGAATGCCATTCATCTTTTCCTTCTGAGGAACCCAGTACCCACCTTGCTGGGAGATTTCTATTATTTTGTTCACCAAAGGAATGAGAAGCAGAGAGGGAGGTTGGTGAGGTGCTGTGCTCCTCTATTTCACACTTGGCTGCTCAAACACTTACCCAAGACTGATGCCTTCCTGAATCCTCACCAACAGAAGAATTGGGCTAAGAGACTTATTGCTTTGACTTCAGATAACATCAGATGGTGCACCCAGAGCACCTAGGGTAGAGACATAATTACTAGTTGTGGACAGTTCCCCAATGTACCTCTAATAGGAGTGAAGGGTTGCATCAACTACAATCCTTTGCTGTTTAAGAGACAATTAGGCTATGCTTTGGTTCACCCTCCTAGAGTGCAAGACTTGGCTGAAACTTTGTATTGTGAGATAAAGCCTAATCTAGCTGTTGTCAGACAAGCATCCTGGGCTTGGGACAACATCCAGACCAAAGGGATGGCCATTCTTGGGAGATGCAATAATGTGGCTTCAGCTCAGTACTATGAATGGTCTCATGCTAGGGCTCAAATTTCTGGGATGCCCTTCACTATTGAGGATGCACCGGGACCATCCATAGTACCACCTCCAGCCACTGTCAGCCTGGAAGAATTTGAGAAGCTGAAGGAAAGGAATGAGAATCTGTCTCAAGCTCTAAAGAAGACCCTCTGGGAGAGGAGTGATGGTCGTCTAGACATTGAGAGGTTGGAAAAGCTTAAGGTGGAGCATCTGGCCAAGATTGAGAAAGCAGAGGACTACATCAAGAAATCAAGAGCTGGTGAGCAAATTTTGAAGAATGCCTGTAAAGAGGCCCAGTTTCAGAAGGCTAGGACTGATCTCTATCTGAAAGAAAGTCAAGATAGGTGGGTCAGAATCACTGAAGCTCGCACTCAAGAGGATAAGAGAACTCAGGCCAGGATTGAGCAGTTAGAGGCCATTGAGAAGAAACAACAGGAGGCTCTGCTAGCAGCCCAGAAGGAGATTTCAGAATTGAAGATTAGGGCTGGTGTGAAGAGGTCAAAGGACCAAGACAGGCACAAGAAGTTGACCACTGTTATTGCCACCAGAAACCTTCTCATCAGAAACATTACAGAGCATCCGGCTGGTCCTGTAACTGAAGCACTTTTGAAGGAGATTAAGGAGGATGAGTTTGGATTAGATGTTTGACTTCTTTGCTTGTTGTTATTTCCATTTCATGTACTTTTCTTTTTATGTTGTATTTTGACCCCTCAGGGGCGTGTGTAGTAAAAAAACAAACTATGTATGGTCCACCATTTGTAATGTATTTGTCAGTTTGTTTCATTGAGTTTTCTTTCTCTCAAGCAACATCAAAGCATCATCCTCAGGGTCTGGAAAGGTCAAAACCAAGAGCCAAGCCGGATACCTTGAAAAATAAATAATCATACTGCATTGCATACTGACTCTTGTTTTGTTTTGTAGGATTTTGTTTTGATTATTACTAACTCTGTTGTGGTTCAGGAATTATTGCTCGCCGTTGGGTGTTCCCTCTCAACCGTCCGCACAGGTATCCTACTCGCAACAATCTTCCTGGTATCCAGATGGATCAAGTACAGCAAGATCTGACAGAGGTCAGAACTCAGATGGCTAATGAAAGGCTGGAGATGAGAAATCAAATGACCCAGTTCATGGAAGTAATGAATGGCTTGGCTCAAAGTCAAGAAAGGTTGAGGGCATTGGTAGAAAGACAAACCCCGGAAGAACCTCCTCTGGGAACTGGAGGAACAAGTAACAATGAGAGGGGTCAGCCTCATGTTAATCCACCAGTATATGGGCCTCATCTACACCCGAAAATCAACATCCCGGGTAATGTGCAAGGGAATACTACAGGAGGAAGGATCTTACAAGAAGACCCCCAAGAAGAGCAGTTTACTGTGATGGGAGCTGGGGATGAAGTCTATGATAGGAGATTTGATGAAATTGCTGAGAAGTTGAGATCTCTGGAGTCTCAAAATTCCCTGGGTTTTGATGTCATGGATATGGGGTTAGTGGATGGGGTAAGAATTCCCCACAAGTTTAAACCCCCGTGCTTCGAGAAGTACAACGGAACTTCCTGTCCACGAACTCACTTACAGACCTTTCTGGGAAGACTTAAGGCATACACCATGGATGAAAATCTGTGGATGTTTTACTTTGAAGACAGTTTGACTGGGGCTTCAAGGGAGTGGTATTCACACTTGACCAGAGCTACAATCAGATGCTGGAAGGACCTAGCTGAAGCCTTCATTAGGCAGTACCAATACAATCTGGACATGTCTCCTAACTGTAAACACCCCAAATTTGCCCTCACCCATTCACACCATGGCTTGTGATCATCCTCATATGCATAAACACAATCATATCATCTCACATCTCATTTTTTGATTCACTGCATAGTTTCTAAGGCATCTGCACCTAGGGTTTGTGATCTGAACAATCCCAAAGCATCTTGAGCCATTCCAAAGGTCACCAATCAACTCAAAGGGGTCCATGTGTGTTCAATCATCATATTCCATCTCCTCAAAGTCAAAATGCAGAGGAATCACAAGAACTAGGGTTTGAGTGGATGCAGAGCCAGGATGAACTGCACAGTTGACTGAAAATTAGGGTTTTGGTTTCAGAGGCCATAACTCCAAATTTTTTGGTCATTCTTGTTTCCATTGCTCTTTATATGGTATAGGGAGTATGCATATCAATTTTCATGAAGAAATTCCATGGGGAAGTCATCTGATCAAGGGTTGACTTTTCAGACAAGTCAGTGCAAAATCAGGGCATCTGAGGCCCCCAATGACCCAACCAATGGGTGATCTTCATCATTTTGGGTGTATATGATCTTTATTTGATCATGGAAGAAGGTTGAAGTTCATAGAAATCAAGAATTTAGGGTTTTTGCAAATGTTGACTTTTTGGGCATAGTTGACTTTTCAAGAATGCATCATTTTAGGTCAATTTTCAAGCCTTGATTCTTGGTCCAAAAAAGCTTCAAATGGAAAAACTTTGGTCATGAAAGTTGTAGATCTCATCTTTCCCTTTTCAAAAAGTACAAGAACATGATCAAATGCTTCTTGGATCAAAAGTCATGGCAATGCAAAGTTGGCAAAAATCATTGATTTTCAAGGCATGCCTCATTTGGAAATTTTGCAAAGTCATGAACCAATGCATTATGTGACTTCTAATTCACTACAAACCAGCACACAAACATCATATAAGTCCTAAAATTCAGAATGAACTAGGCGTTGCTTATGTTTCATGACTTTTGGAACAAGAAAATCACATGTGAACCAAAGTTATAACAAGTTGCAAAACCACTCATTTCTCTTCACCAACTTGCTGCATTGGTCCTTGAATCAAGCTAGCCTCACACACTCACCATGCTGCGCAGCCCCTAGGCCTTGTACCAAGCTAGCACTTCACCATACTTGCCTTACACAAAAGTTGACCTTTTTGCAAAAGTAGACATCCCAATCACCACAGGCCATGTCACATCCTCTGGCCACTTGGATTAAAATAACATATCATTTTGCAAGCCATTCCATGTACAAGGCAAGGCTGAAACATAACATACCACCACATTCACAAAATCACCCCACATTGCATAAGCCTTCGAATTTCTCTACACAGCTTGCAAACATTCAAACCATCTTCACCATTCAACTCACCTTGCTCCATAGACCACCCAGCACCAAGAACACAAGCCTGAAACAGCCTGAACATCTCACTGCCATTTCTCACTTCATTTTGCAGTTTCATTCGAAACTCTCACCATAGTTCACAAACACACAAACAAACACTCCAGACCTTCTCCATTCATCCTCAGGACCACAAACCATCATTCACAATGGCCTGAAACCTCCAGAAACTCCATTGCCATTTCTGACTGAGCTGAAGCAGGAGCTTTCGAAACTCACTATCCAGCCAACTTAAATTCTCTTTGAGCATCCAAACATCTTCTGGGGACCAAGTGGAGTAGTTTGCACTGAAGGAAGTGGCCAGAAAGTCTTCAAACTGAAAGCTTCGAATCTCAGGTAGCCTGAAATTTATTTTTCCAGAAATTGTTTTTCTTGTTACAAACTTGTTCTATGTGCTTCACTGATCATCCTGGTATCATTGGTTTTGAAAATGGCTTTGATTTGAGAGTTTAATTTGTCTCTGAAACCTGCGTGCCCTAGAACTTGTTCTCTTCGATTCAGCTTGTTTAGGAAGAAGAAATTTGTTTTAGGATAGGGGTTTGGTTCGTGAGGATGTGAGGATCATTTCCCAGTTTTTAGTTTTCATTTTTGATACGTTTTGAGGGAGTTGGGGAGTTTTCAGGTGAGGTGCTGGCCGGAGAAGACGACCGGAAGTCTTCTCCGGCAGCCTGAGTCATTAAGCCCTAATCTCAGGTCATTAATGTTAGTTTGAATTTCACCCGTAGGATTGCTCTGACCCGTTGACTTGCCGCGCGCATGAAGGGTCCAGATGTGGTCATTAACCCTAATCACTTTAATTTATTTAATTAATTAAGTTTAAGTCAGTTTGAATCTGAACCACTGGATTTGGCGCGTGGTCAACCGTCTCCTCCCCAGATTGCATCTCAGCCTCCCATTCTGTTTACTTTTCATTTTATTTGTTTTTAATTCATTATTATTTCAATTAACTTGTACAATTATTTTAAAATAGTAAAAAATGCATAAAAATTATGAAACTTTTTCTTCTGAGTTTTAATAATTTTTATGACACAAAAATATTTTTATTTTATTTTTCATCATTAAAAAAGTATTTTTAAATATTTAAAAGATTATTTTTTAATTGATTAATGGGAATTAATTAATTAAAAATACTTTTAGGTATTTAAAAATTACAAAAAAATTCATGAAATGTTCTAAGACATTTAGAAACATTGTCCAACCTTCAAACCAAATTTCTTTTTTGATCATGATGCATTTTAAGAATTTTTCATTGAATTAAATCATTTTTTATGCATTATTTTGATCCTAAACCCAAAAATTCATTTCTGCCTATTGGAGAAGGTTGAGACATTGATTCTTCTTGTATTGTTTTGTGTTTGGCATGTATTGTCAAGGATAAAATGGCCATGATTTGATCTTGCATTTTCCAATTGTTTGGCATTTCTTTTGTTTAAGAACCCTAAAAACCCTAATAACTTAGAAAATTCATATCTTGAGTTTGGTTGAGAGTTGAGAGTTCCCCTTTGGGCAGTGGTTCATTATAGGTTTAGGGTTTCTTTGGATGGCATTTTCCATTTTTTATCTTAGGGTTTGCTTCTGTTTTTGGTTTTTGTTTGATGTTTGATCCATAAACCCTAATTTGGGCTTTCCCTTGCATCCCTCTTGCATTCTCTTGCATAACATGACTTGTCTTTGCATTTTGTGCATGCCTATGATTCATTTGACATCTTAAGACATATAGAAAACATGTTTGATCATTGCATTGCATATTTGCCATGTCATTTGCCTTGTATGCTTCATAACTTTTCATGTTCATCTATGTTTCTTAACTTGCATCATTTGCATTCATAATCTTGTATGAACATCTCCATGACTTGCCTCATGTTTGCAGCACTTCATAACATCATAATCATCATCAACATGCTTCTGGTTTTACTTTGCATCATACCATTTCATCTCATCTTGCATTGCATTGCATTTCTCTCTAACATTTCAGGTGGTAAGTAAATTTGAGAAGTGAATTTGCCTTCACTTCTCATAACTTTTCTTTTCATCTCTCTTGCATCCATTGCTGCATTTCTATATGTGCTTGAGTTTGAGCTTGCTCATTCTTTCTCCTCCCACTCTCTTTCTTCAAGTGACTTGACTTCTTGAATGAAGCAAGTCACTTTGCTTCTCTTGATCTTGTTCATCTGCTTCCTGGTGGTTCTTCTGAAGATTGTTCTTGCAAACCTCACAAACCTTAGGATCAACCAAGCATGACAATGAATTAGGGTTTTGATTAGTCTCCCCCCCATGGTTTTACCTTTGTGTCTCTCTTTGAGTCCTCTCTTCTCACCTCATAATCAGGGACTAAACCCTAAAGGCTTTGAGACTTTGTGATTAAGCCTATGCCTGCATCCTTCTTTTAGGATGGAGTGTATAACTTTAATCCTAAGTGTTAAACCCTTAATGTGTTTAAATCTCTTAACCAGTTCACTTAATAAATATCAAGACATCACACTTGTAACTTGGGCCTTGCATTAGGGTTCTAATTCTTCCTTAAGTGGTTAAGAAGGACTAACCCTAGTGTTAATGGACAAGTCCCCCTCAAGTTGTCTTACAAACCATAAAATTCACTTCATCATCTATATCATTAAATAAAATCCACTTAATCAAAGGCTTGTTTTGTCATGGGTTTAATCCCTAATCATGGATTAAGTTGAGGAGCTTTCCTCAGCTTAAACATTCTCATCTATCATCCTTCTTTTAGGATGGTGTAATGAGTCTGTTTAATCCCTGATTATGGCTTAATCTCATTACTCAACACTAAACAAAAACACCAAAAACATCTAAATAATCACAAGTAGGTTAATGATCTTAACCCTGCATCAAAGGTGATTAAGTGTGAGAATCTGACTTCACACTTAAGGTATTCTCATTACCCCTAATCAGAGGGAGGATGTGATGAGTTTACTAAATCCATTGGTTTAGACTTAAGCTCATTAACTTATGACAAACTCTCAAAAGCAATAAAAGACTAAAAACACAAAAACAAACAATAATCGTCTCCTTCGGGATTCTTTTCTCATCACCTTCACTCATAAACGAGAACTCGCTTCTTCCGTCTAATGCAAGACAGTTTGCACCTGAGCCAGACAGGTCACACACTTGAGCATTGACAAGCAAGCAGTTCACAAGTCAATTCATCTTTCAGTCTCTTTGGGTCGAACTACGGTGTTCTGACTTCCTCATTGCACGAGAGGATACGTAGGCATAACTTAACAGTTATCGAACAAAAGTCTCTGTACATTCCCCCTCCTTCCAGCTTTACCCTTTAAGCCTCATTATCATGAGCATTTCATTCCTGGTCTCACACTGACACATCATTTATACATATCACACTTCACTTCACTTTACACTGACACCTGTACATCTTTTTCCAGCTATTCTATACACAGATTACACTGACACTACCCCTTTAAAACACAAATCTTTTAAGCGTGGATCCCGTCGAGTACGACGGACAATCTGGGTGCTAATACCTTCCCAGGTTGTAACCAACCCCCTTTCTCAGTCTCTCTGGTTCGCAACCGTCTTATCCATCTTTTTCTAGGTCTATGCAGCATTACCTTTCCTCCGGGATAAAAATGCCTAGCTGGCGACTCTTTTCATCTCCAGTGAGTTCACGGCTGTGTGTTCTCATTGTCCCTCTCGCCGACCGTTCGCGTCTGTACCTTCATCTGATCCCTGTTTCATTTGTCGGGAGCGACAGCTTGGCGACTCTGCTGGGGAATCTTATACTGTAACCAGGGCTTCTGGTTCTTTTTTGTGGGTTCCTCCTAGCGCTTGTTTGATTTGTGTTTACTGGGGTGTTATGTGCTTGTATTTATTTTTGTTTATTGCTTTATGTACAGTTACTTTACTGCTTTCTTTATTGCATTTATTTATATCATACTGTCATTGTTGCTGGCTGGATCTGTTGTTTGCCTTGGTGGGTGGGTGATTCATTGAGAGTTAAGGTCCTATACCTGGGACCTGAGTGACACCTAGGCTAGAGTGAATCATATTCTTTCCCATTCCATTTCGGTCTGGTGCGGGAATATGAAACACGGTTCAGATATGGGTTTCTTCTTGAGAACTCTGTGTTGCAGATTTCCTGCAATGCTAGGGCTATCTGGGAAGCCTGCTAAGTCTGGATGACCTTTTAGTATTGACCTTCAGAAACTGAGGTGAATTAGAGGAGGATTTGTTATGGTTATTGTAAACACTGTACCTCCGGGTTAGAAGTGTTTACACTTCTCATAACCAATCCAAGTCTGAGGATCCTTGTTCTAGATCACCACCTGTGAGGGGGTTAGGCTGTTTACAGGTTTGCAGGTACCTTGACCTCAGAATACCCTGTTACTTTGACTTTGTTAAGAATACCCCACGTTGGACAGCTCTTGTGATTTTAAACCCTGGACATGTGGCTCTTTATTTGAGTCCCCCACCCTGGTTACTAGATTTTTAGACCTCCATCTGGAATTCTTGAACACACATGGATCTATATCAAGGCAGTTAATCAGATCCAGCTCAGTCACAAACCCTTCGCATATCGTTTGCATACATACTCATTGCATCATATTAACATTTGCTTATTTGTGTTTCAGGGTATCCATTTTCATCTGGTTTTGGTTTTGACCCCATCTGCATTATTGACCTATCTCCACCAGTACTGGCTTCAGCTTGTCAACCATATACTTCAGTTACTTGCACTAGCCAGCCAGTGGCCCACTCCTCAGCATCTTCATCAGCACTCTACTCAGTCTTCAGCATCATGGCTCCAAAGAAAAGCAACATCACCTATCATTTCTTCCAACCAGACTTATCAGACATCAGGAGGATCCAAACCCTGATCACTCCAGATCACATACCCTTGTTCAGGGAGAGTTATGGAGATATACTGGACATGGTTATGGATCTGGACCCATCACAGAGGAGCCTCATCCACACCTGCATTCAGTTTTATGATCCTCCACTGAGATGTTTTACTTTTCAAGACTTTCAGTTAGGCCCCTTATTGGAAGAGTACTCCTCATTAGTTGGTATGCCTATCAAGAGAGAAATCCCTTTCAACCCTGAAATGGTCCCTCCCAGCAATGGAGAGATAGCAAAAGCTCTGCACCTGGAGCCTGTTTTGGTTGAGCAACACATGACCTCTAAAGCTGGGATCCCTGGATTTCATCTGGACTTCCTGGTTTCTCAAGCTAGTCTGAAGGCCTCCCTGGGGGAGTGGAAAGCTGTTTGTGCTCTGTTGGCCTTAAGTGTATATGGAATTGTGTTGTTTGCAGATGAGCCTCGATTCATTAGCAAGAATGCAATCCATTTGTTCATCCTGAAGAACCCAGTGCCAACTTTACTGGGTGATCTCTATTACTCAGTACATCAGAAGAATGAGAAGCAGAGGGGAAGGCTAGTGAGGTGTTGTGCTCCATTGTTCCATGCTTGGCTTCTTAAGCATCTACCCAGGACAGATGCATTCCTAAATCCTCATCAGCAAAGCAACTGGGCTAAGAGGCTCACTACTCTCACTTCAGCAGACATCAGATGGTGTGCTCAAGGCACCAAGGGCAGAGATATCATTACAAGCTGTGGGCACTTTCCCAATGTGCCCTTAATAGGAGTTAAGGGAAGTATCAATTACAACCCTCTGCTGTTCAGGAGGCAATTGGGCTATGCACTGGTCCATACTCCCAGGGAGCAAGACTTGGTTGAGACCCTCTACTGTGAGAACAAGATTAGCCTGGCAACTGTTAGGCAGGCTGCCTGGGCCTGGGATCATGTTCAAACCAAGGGAATCACCACTCTGGGGAAATGCAATAATGTGGCATCAGTCCAATATTGTGAGTGGTCCCATGCCAGGGCCCAATTCTCTGGAATGCCCTTCACCATAGAAGACATGCCTGAGTCATCTTCAGCACCACCCCCTGCCACCATCAGTTTGGAGGAGTTTGAGAGCTTGAAGGAAAGAAATGAGAAGTTAACCCAGGCCTTGCAGAAGACCCTCCGGGAGAGGAGTGAAGGTGTGAGGGAGATTGAAAGATTGGAGAAGTTGAGAGTAGAGCATCTGGCTAAGATTGAAAAGTCTGGGGATTATATCAACAAGTCTAGAGCTGGTGAACAAATTCTGAAGAACGCTTGCAAAGAAGCCCAGTTCCAAAGAGCAAGGACAGACTTGTATTTGAAAGAGAGTCAGGCCAGGTGGGTCCGGATCACTGAGGCCCGTACTCTAGAAGACAAGAGAGTTCAGGACAAGATGGAGCAGATGGAAAAAGCCCTGGCAGCAGCCCAGAAAGAAATATCAGAGCTAGAAATCAGAGCTGGAGTGAAGAGGTCTAAAGACCAAAGTCAGAGCAAGAAGTTGACTGCAGCTGTTGCAACAAGAAACCTTCTCATCAGAAATCTTACGGAGCGGCCGGCTGATCCTGTAACCGAAGCACTTCTCAAGGAAGTTCGTGAGGATGAGTTTGGCCTTGGAGTTTGATCATTTGCTTGTTGTTATCCCTACTCCATGTACTTTTGTTTTTGTGATGTATTTTGACCCCTTAGAGGGCTGGTGTTGTAAAATGAACAAATTGTATTATTTCACCTTCTGTAATATATTTGTGTTAGTTTCCATCTGGGTTTATTTCGAAAGCAACTTCAACAGCAACATCTTCAAGGGTCTGGAAGGGTCAAAACTGAAGACTAAACCGGATACCTTGAGAGCAAATAAGCATAACTGCATTGCATACTAACCCTTCTGTTTGTTTTGTAGGTTTTGTTTTATTGTTACTAACCTCTGTTGTGAATCTCAGGAATTATTGCTCGCCGCCGGGTATTTCCCCTCAACAGGCCACACAGGTACCCAACTAGAAACAACCTTCCGGGAATTCAGATGGACCAGATGCAGCAAGAAACCAGATGGCCAACGAAAGGTTGGAGATGAGAACTCAGATAACACAATTCATGGAAGTGATGAACAACTTAGCTCAAAGCCAGGAGAGGCTCAGAGCTTTGGTAGAAGGGAGGAATCAAGATGAGCCCCATGTGGGAACTGCTGGCACAAGTAACAATGAACGGGTGCAACCTCATGTTAACCCTCCTGTGTTTGGCCCACATCTACATCCTGAGATTAACATTCCTGCAAATGTTCAAGGGACAGCCACTGCAGCCAGGGTACTACAGGAAGACCCTCAAGAAGACCAGTACACAGTAATGGGTGCTGGGGAAGAGGCTTATGATAGAAGATTGGATGAAATAGCTGAGAAGTTGAGATCCTTAGAATCTCAAAATTCTTTGGGCTTCGACGTTATGGACATGGGTTTGGTAGACGGGGTCAGGATCCCCCATAAGTTCAAGCCTCCTTGTTTCGAAAAGTATAATGGGACTTCATGCCCCCGGACTCATCTACAATCATTTCTGGGAAGGCTGAAGGCCTATACAATGGATGAGAAATTGTGGATGTTCTACTTTGAGGATAGCTTGACTGGAGCTTCGAGGGAGTGGTATTCCCATCTGACAAGAGCAACAATTAGATGCTGGAAGGACCTGGCAGAGGCCTTCATCCGACAGTATCAATACAACTTAGACATGGCGCCCAACAGGACTCTCCTAATGGGAATGTCACAGTCATCAAGGGAAAGTTTCCGGGAATATGCCCAGAGATGGAGGCAATTGGCTGCTGCCGTTCAACCACCAATGTCTGAGAGAGAAATGGCAGACATGTTTATGAACACTCTCCAGGGAACGTATATTGACAGGTTGGCTGCTTTCTCTTCCACTAGCTTCGCAGATGTTGTCATAGCTGGGGAGAGAATTGAAAGCTTGTTAAAAATGGGAAAGATCTCAGACAACGGTGCAAGCTCGTCCAGTAGTACAAGAAAGCCTTTTGCAGGCCCGAGAAGAACTGGCGAGACCAATGCCATTCACACCAACAGGGGTAGGCCCCAATATGCTCAGAGGTCCATAGCAGCAGTCACCATCCCTGCTCCAGCTCATCCTCAACCTGTTTATCAACCTCCTCAACAAAACTTCCAACAGCAACCTCAGTACCACCAGAATCAGTATCCTCCAAGGAATTACAACAACAGCAACACCAACAACAACAGTCAACAGAGGCCATTTCAGCAAAGGCCATCTCAAGCTAACAGAGTGATCGATCCGATCCCAATGCCATATGTTACATTGCTGCCACAGCTTCTGAAACTCAACCTGGTTGAGCTAAGAACGTTGGCACCTCCGGATCCCAACAGTCTACCAAGGAATTATGACTCCAATGCTAGGTGTGCTTTTCATTCAAACGCACCTGGCCACAGTACAGAAAAATGCAGGGCTCTGCATATGAAGGTACAAGACCTGGTAGACTCAAAGGCTCTGAATTTCGCACCACCACTCAACGTCAATAAAAACCCGATGCCAAATCACGGTGGTCCTAGAATTAACGCTATTGAAGAAGACGAACCGTCTTATTTAATAACCAGTGTGGGACAGATCAGGACACCATTGGTAGAAATCAAGGCTCAGCTCTTGGAATGTCAGATGTTCCCAGGGTGTGAATTGGGTTGTGCTTACTGCAATATCTCCGTAAATGGGTGCGATAATTTGAGGAATGGCATAGATGGCCTTATTCAGAGTGGCCAACTTCAGATCACTACATCATTTCCAACAAATCCAGCAATATCATCAGCAACGGTTTCAGAACCTCCTACAACTGCAGCAACCATTGTTCCTGACAATTCTTCGGCTTCATCAACAAGTACGTCATCCATCATCTCAACTGATCAGTTTACAACAAATCTTCCTGCTACAACTTCAGCTTCACTCCACTTCGAGACTCCTACAACGACAACATCATTTCTTCCGACAATATCTCCTACAACTCCAGCAACAAATCATGAAGACGTCTCTACTGTCACCATATTTTATGATCCTGAGAATAACTCTGCCTACCATTCAGAAGGTGCTGCTCCCGTCAGAGCACCAGTTACAATCTTTTATGATCCACAAACAATAACAGTCCCTTCAGCAGCAGCAATCAGTCCAGTCACTGTCACGGTGCCTGGACCAGTACCATATGAAAGCAATAGGGCCATCCCTTGGCACTATGGCTCTGACGTGTACTGTGAAGGGAAAAGAATCACTCTTGAAACATCAGCACCTGCACCACAAGTAGATAATGTGGGGGGAGGCGGAGGCTTCACCCGAAGCGGACGTCTCTTCGCTCCACCAATTCAAAGACCTACAGCCGAAGCAGAAGCTGCTGCCAAGGCAAAAGGAAAAGGCCCGGTGCAGGAAGATCCAGCTGCCAAAGAAGCCCTGAAGACTCCGTTCGATCAAGAAGTTGATGAGTTTATGAGAATCATCAAAAAGAGTGATTACAAAATTGTGGATCAGCTTCACCAGACGCCATCCAAAATCTCCATCCTCTCACTGCTTATGTGCTCCGAAGCCCATCGGAATGCACTACTTAAAGTCTTGCACGCAGCTTACGTGCCTGAGGAGATTACTGTCAACCAATTGGAAACCGTGGTTGGAAATGTTACTGCTAGCAACGGGCTAGGGTTTACCAATTCTGACTTGACTGCGGATGGCCGCAATCACAACAAAGCCTTGCACATAACCCTGGAATGCAAAGGAGCTGTCCTTTCTCATGTGCTGGTGGACACAGGTTCTTCCCTGAATGTCTTACCAAAGAAGGCTCTGGTGAAGTTAGAATATGATGGTTTGGCATTGAGACCCAGCAACCTGGTGGTGAGAGCCTTTGATGGTTCTAAGAGAACGGTTCTGGGAGAGATTGAGCTGCCTGTGACAATTGGCCCACAGACCTTTAAAACTATCTTTTATGTGATGGACATTCAGCCCGCCTACAGCTGTTTGTTGGGTAGACCCTGGATTCACGCCGCCGGCGCAATAACGTCTACCCTTCACCAAAAGTTAAAATTTGAGTGGGAAGGCCAAGTTGTCACAATCTGCGGGGAAGAGGACATTTTTGTCAGCCACCTGGCAACCTATAAATACATTGAAATGGATGGGGAGATCCATGAAACAATGAGCCAGGGGTTTGAAGCTTTGAATGTGAATGAGGCATCTGCTGTATCTGGTACTCCAATGTCGTCATACCAACAAGCCCGGAAGGTTGTTGAAGAAGGAACTGCCCAAGGCTGGGGCAAACTGCTATCGGTGGAGAAAAAAGAAGACAAGTTTGGGTTGGGTTACAGACCAACTCAACATCAAGCAAAGGCTGCTGGAGAGCCTGGTTTTGTCAGCGGGGGGATGCTTACCCCTGATGCTATCAACTGTCTGGAAGACGAGCTGGAAGAGGAGCGCAATCTGGAGAATTGGATTCGTCCAAAGATCCCGGGGAGCAGTATCTCGAACTGGTCTTCCCAGGAAATTATAAGAGTTACTCATGCAGAGTAATTATTATTTCCTGTATTTTTATAGCATGCATCCAAGTCTTGCATCTTGCCCAAGATGACAAGACTCATTTTGTAACCAGGGCCATCTGTACTTTTGTGCAAACAAGATTAAATTAATGAAGTATCAGACATCTTTTTTGCAAACGAGTCTTTTTCTTTGCTGCTCACTGTTTTTCCATTTTTCTTTTTGTACAAAAATAAATGGCGGTGTTTTCAAAATGATAATTTCATTTCACTTTTTTCTAAAGCAAGATTAAAATCAATCACTAAAATGAACCAACTCAACCCTTGCAGAGAGTGCCTCCCTGACAGCACCGACAACAGCACGGCTATGACATCGTATGACTTTGACAATCCAATCAATCAAGCTGATGAAGGGGTTGATGAAGAATATGAGCTTCCTGAAGAGCTAGCCAGGTTGTTAAGGCAAGAGGAAAGGGTTATTACCCCTCACCAGGAGGAGGTCGAAGTGATCAATCTTGGTACAGATGAAGACGTGAAAGAAGTTAGAATCGGGGCCTGCCTGCAAGACTCAGTGAAGAGACAGCTGATGGATCTGCTTCAAGAGTATGTTGATGTGTTTGCTTGGTCGTATCAAGACATGCCAGGGTTGGATACCGACATTGTTGTGCACAAGCTGCCTTTGAGAGAAGAATGCCCACCAGTTAAACAGAAGCTGCGCCGAACTCGCCCAGACATGGCTATGAAAATTAAGGAAGAGGTACAAAAGCAATGGGACGCCGGGTTCCTTGCTGTAACTAGCTATCCGCCGTGGGTTGCTAATATAGTGCCTGTGCCTAAGAAAGATGGCAAAGTAAGAATGTGTGTTGACTACCGGGATCTGAACAGAGCCAGCCCGAAAGATGACTTCCCATTACCTCACATTGATGTATTGGTGGATAACACGGCTCAGTTCTCGGTATTCTCCTTCATGGATGGATTTTCAGGATATAATCAGATCAAGATGTCACCTGAAGACATGGAGAAAACAACATTTATCACGCCCTGGGGCACGTTCTGCTACAAAGTAATGCCATTTGGGCTCAAGAATGCCGGTGCAACGTATCAACGGGCTATGGTGACGTTATTCCACGACATGATCCATAAAGAAATAGAATGTTATGTGGATGACATGATTGCCAAGTCCCTTACAGAGGAAGATCACCTGGTGAATCTGCTGAAGTTGTTCAAGCGACTGAGAAAGTACCAACTAAAGCTGAACCCCAACAAATGCACATTCGGGGTGCGATCCGGTAAGCTGCTGGGCTTTATTGTAAGCGAGAAAGGGATTGAAGTTGACCCTGATAAAGTCAAAGCTATTCAAGAAATGCCTGCACCGAAAACTGAAAAAGAAGTTCGAGGGTTCTTAGGTCGTTTGAACTACATTTCAAGGTTCATATCTCACCTCACAGCAACCTGTGAACCCTTGTTCAAGCTGTTAAGGAAAGAGCAAACGGTCAGGTGGAACAAAGATTGCCAGAAAGCTTTTGACAAGATCAAGGAATATTTACAAGAACCTCCAATCCTCATGCCGCCAGTTGAAGGAAGACCTCTGATTATGTACTTGACAGTATTAGAAGAGTCAATGGGGTGTGTACTAGGTCAGCATGACGAGTCTGGTCGAAAAGAGTACGCAATATACTACCTAAGCAAAAAGTTTACCGACTGTGAACAACGTTATTCACTGCTCGAGAAAACTTGTTGTGCTTTAGCGTGGGCTGCTCGCCGACTGAGACAGTATATGTTGACCCACACTACCTTATTAATCTCAAAAATGGATCCAGTTAAGTACATTTTCGAGAAGCCAGCTCTTACCGGACGGGTTGCAAGATGGCAGATGATTCTCACAGAATACGACATACAGTACACATCTCAGAAAGCCATCAAGGGCAGTGTACTATCTGAATATCTTGCTGAGCAACCCATTGATGACTACCAGCCTATGAGGTTTGACTTCCCTGATGAAGACATCATGTTCATTAAAGCAAAAGATCACGAAGAGCCTATTCACACTGAAGGGCCTGACCCGGAGGAAGAATGGACTATGATGTTTGATGGGGCTGTTAACATGAATGGCCGTGGTGTTGGTGCAGTACTCATTACACCAAAGGGAGTTCACATGCCTTTCTCGGCAAAACTCACTTTCAACTGCACTAACAACGAAGCTGAATACGAAGCTTGCATTATGGGTCTTGAGGAAGCTATTGACCTCAGGATCAAGACATTGACCGTATTCGGAGATTCGGCTCTGGTAGTTAATCAAACCAACGGAAAATGGTACACCCACCAGGATCATCTGATACCTTACAGGGATTATACAAGAAGGTTATTGACGTTCTTCACAACAGTCAAGCTTGAGTATATCCCTCGGGACGAGAATCAGTTTGCAGATGCTCTTGCTACCATCTCATCCATGATCAAAGTTCAAACTGCCAACTTTGTACCTCGTATTTCAGTGTCCAGACTTGATAGACCAGCATATGTATTTGCAGCAGATGTTGTAAAAGATGATAAGCCTTGCTTCCATGACATTAAAAGCTTCTTGGAGGATCAAACATACCCACCTGGGGCATCTTCCAATGATAAGAAGACTTTAAGAAGGCTTGCTGGAAGTTTCTTTCTAAACACTGATGGGTCTTTATACAAGAGGAACTTTGATATGGTACTCCTCAGATGTGTTGACAAGACAGAAGCGGATTTGTTGATGCATGAAGTGCACGAAGGATCTTTTGGTACCCATGCTGGAGGACATGCAATGGCTAAAAAGTTGTTAAGATCAGGCTATTACTGGATCACAATGGATGCGGACTGTTGTGCCTATGCCAGAAAATGTCACAAATGCCAGATCTACGCAGACAAGGTGCATGTGCCTCCCAATCCTTTGAACAGCATGTCTTCACCATGGCCCTTTGCCATGTGGGGCATTGATATGATCGGCAAGATTGAACCAACTGCTTCGAATGGCCATAGATTCATCCTGGTTGCCATTGACTATTTCACCAAGTGGGTTGAAGCAGCCTCATATGCGAATGTTACAAGACAAGTGGTAGCCAGATTTCTGAAAAGAGATATCATCTGTCGATATGGAGTTCCCGAGCGAATCATTACTGATAATGGTTCTAATCTCAACAACAAGATGATGGCAGAGCTGTGCCGGGACTTCAAGATCCAACACCACAATTCTTCTCCTTACAGGCCAAAGATGAACGGCGCTGTTGAGGCAGCGAATAAGAATATTAAGAAGATTGTGCAGAAGATGGTAATCACATACAAAGACTGGCATGAAATGCTACCGTTTGCCTTGCATGGGTACTGCACGTCAATCAGGACATCCACTGGGGCAACACCGTATCAACTTGTATATGGTATGGAAGCAGTCCTACCTGTTGAAGTTGAACTACCCTCGTTACGGGTATTAATGGATGTTAAACTGAATGAAGCAGAATGGGTTCGGTCCCGATTCGAACAACTGAGTCTGATTGAAGAGAAAAGATTGGCTGCAATCTGTCATGGGCAGTTATATCAGAAAAGAATGAAGAAAGCCTTCGATCAGAAAGTCAGGCACCGAGGGTACCAAGTAGGAGATCTTGTGCTGAAAAGAATCCTCCCTCCTCATACAGACCACAGGGGCAAATGGACTCCAAATTATGAAGGACCATTCGTTGTAAAGAAAGTTTTCTCTGGTGGAGCGCTGATGCTCAGCACCATGGATGGTGAAGATTTCCCGTCCCCTGTGAATTCAGATGCAGTTAAAAAATACTTCGCATAAAATGACCCGCTGGACATAAAAACAGAATGTAAGTCCAGGCAAAAATAGGGCATCCCGGCGAGTCAAAAACAGAATAAAAGACTCGGGCAAAAATAAGGGAAATAAATGAAAAAATGTACACCCGCTGAGTTGAAAAGCCGCATTGGACAACTCAGGCAAAAATGGGTATCCCGATGGATTGAAAACCCGAAAGGGCGATCCATGCAAAATAAGGGAATAAGCGAACAACTGCATTCTGAATTCGTCTGTATCGCTTACAACTTAGAAAGCTTCGACGGAATCAAGCTTCAATCAGAATCGACTTTCTTCAGAAAGCAAGACGAGAAGAACGTCATTGTCATACGAGTCATAGCAGGAGAAGAAGCTCCTCAAAGCGTCGCCAACACTGCCAGCATTCTGTTTCTCAATTTGTAACAATCTCCTCATTTCAGGGGATTTGTTTCTTTGACTGTATCTCGCCAATTCAGGGCATATGAATTAATAAAATCAGATTTTTCGGTCATGTTTCGTCTTGTACATTTTGTTTACAAAAGATGTCTGATGTCTCTAAAAAACTAATTGCATAAGTACAGATGTTTTTCACTAAAAAGAAAGAAAATGAAACACATGCTTGCAGGGAATATACTTACTCGTGAGAATGCTTAACTCCTATGACGGAATCCAGTAAAGGATACCTCGGGACCTTTTGCGCGTCTCCTTATCTTTGCAGGATTGCAGGTATCCAGAACGCAACCTGGGGCATGCAAGTTACGTTTCAGCAAGCTGGCAAATCGTTATCAGCTCGGTCTATCTTCCACGTGGCACTGGAGAGTGCCCACTTCCCCAGCAAAGTTGCCAAATCAACATACACCCAATCTCAGCATCTGAAATGCTCTATCCCCAGCTGAGTTGCCTCTTGTTGCTCTCCCCAGCTGAGTTGCCTCTCACAATTCCCCAGCCGAGTTGCCATTTCATCCTCAGCTGAATACAGAAGTCAGGGAACCATCTCCCCACAGAGTTCCAGCCTCTATCCAGAAGAGCAACGCATGAAGAGATCACAACAGGGTGAAGAAAGCTTCTACAAACCCCAGCTGGATCCCATATTATAAGGATATGTCAATCGGTGGCCTATGTCCCCAAGCAGATACATCATTAGATCTACCAATGATCCCACCCCAGCTTGGATGTCCACTTCGGCAGATCAACCAGAGATCTTCGCAGCAACGGGATCCGAATCCCGGGTCTTTGCCTCTTTGCATAATCATAGCATCCGCATCATATCATCCCCTCAGAGCGTAGCATTCCGTCTAATACGGAGCATTACGGCAAAAATCAAATGCATAGCATAATCGTAAGTCATGTTGTGAATCGAACACTTGTAAATAATGACAATCCGTCAGGATACAGAATACAATACACAAAAATCCCCACCAGGGTCCCAGCTAAAGCAGTTGCCTCTCCAATCACGAACACCAGTATATACACCTTTTGGCACCCGTCCGTGTCATCACTCCCCAGTAAAGTCGCCTGAACATCTTTACGAACAAGATCACCCGTATTACAGATACTTCATGACACCCGTCCGTGTCATATTACCAGCAGGAAGCCAAAGACATCCTCTTTGCACCCACACATATACTTGTATACACATTTTCTTGACACCCGTCCGTGTCGTATCCCCAGCGCAGTCGCTCACACCTTTATCACCCATACACTGGTTATTATTATACTTTTCTCTTTTGACACTCGTCCGTGTCACTCTCCCCAGCAGTTAAAACACTCATCTATACAATACAATGCTCACTACTCATGGTACACCTATACAGATACTCGTCCGTATCTTGTATACATCATCACTCATATCCCCACAGATTCGACAGTAGTCCTTGTTCTTTGTTAACCAGTTGGTACTCGTCCGTACCATCATCTCAGAACATTGCGTCTAGTGTTTGTTTCTACATGATACTCGTCCGTATCATAGTCTTAAGGATGCTCGTCCGCATCTTTAATCCGTACACCGTGTCAAACACTTATGTCTTCTTGAATATAGATACTCGTCTGTGTCTACTATTCCCCAGAAGGATTCCTTCAGATTTAACACTCGTCCGTGTTCCTTGTTAACCAGTTGATACTCGTCCGTATCATCATCTCTGAGCATGCGTCAGTTTGTTTCTACATGATACTCGTCCGTATCATAGTCTTAAGGATGCTCGTCCGCATCTTTAATCTATACACAATACCAAACACTTATACCTTTTGTTTCTTGGTTGTAAATACTCGTCCGTGTTTACTATATCCCCAGTAGATTGCCAACAAAACAAATTTTCCTTCTTATCTAACACTCGTCCTGTGTTATGATAAACCCTAAGAGCAGCCGTACCCTGCTGAGTGGTCGTCCTCCACTTCTTGATGGTCGTCCTCCATCATGCTCATCCGATGGCCGTCCCCATCGTTGATTTTAGCAGCCGTCCCCTGCTAGGTGGTCGTCCTCCACCTCTTGATGATCGTCCTTCATCATTTCATCCAATGGCCGTCCCCATTATTGATTTTGGTTATCTGGCATTCGTCCTATGTCATGAGAAACCCCGAGAGCAGCCGTACCCTGCTGAGTGGTCGTCCTCCACTTCTTGATGGTCGTCCTCCATCATGCTCGTCCGATGGCCGTCCCCATCGTTGACCTTTTCTATCCGATGGCCGTCCCCATCGTTGATATTTTCGGCAGCCGTACCCTGCCAGGTGGTCGTCCTCCACCTTTGATGGCCGTCCCCATCATATTTTCTTTTATCCCCAACAGAGCAGCCGTACCCTGCTAGGTGATCGTCCTTCACCTTTGATGGCCGTCCCCCATCATCTGTTTATTTCATTTGTTCTTTAACCCGATGGCCGTCCCCGTCGTGGTCCCTTTTCCTTTTCAACCCGATGGCCGTCCCCATCGTCGGTTACTTTGCTTTATGAACTTGATGGCCATCCCCGTCATGTTTCATTAAATCCTCAGAGAATTTTACAGCTTTATCTTGATGGCCGTCCCCATCATGATTTTATTTCCCCAGCTAGTCGGCCGTCCCCGTCTTGGCTTTACCTTTTATCCCCAGCATGTCGGCCGTCCCCGTCATTGCTCTTTACCCAGCAGTCGTCCTCTGCTCGACGGTCGTCCTCCGTCGCCCACTTTACAATATACTTTATTTTCCTTTTGCAATCTATATCCCTTTTCTTCTTCATTCTGTGAGTGCAAATTTTGGACTGTCTTTGGTATTCAACCACAAGTTATCTTGTTTGCCTGTTAAGCCGTCGCTTACAACCTGCACAGCTAACTCATGCTTGAATAGGGGCAGCTGTAAACACCCCAAATTTGCCCTCACCCATTCACACCATGGCTTGTGATCATCCTCATATGCATAAACACAATCATATCATCTCACATCTCATTTTTTGATTCACTGCATAGTTTCTAAGGCATCTGCACCTAGGGTTTGTGATATGAACAATCCCAAAGCATCTTGAGCCATTCCAAAGGTCACCAATCAACTCAAAGGGGTCCATGTGTGTTCAATCATCATATTCCATCTCCTCAAAGTCAAAATGCAGAGGAATCACAAGAACTAGGGTTTGAGTGGATGCAGAGCCAGGATGAACTGCACAGTTGACTGAAAATTAGGGTTTTGGTTTCAGAGGCCATAACTCCAAATTTTTTGGTCATTCTTGTTTCCATTGCTCTTTATATGGTATAGGGAGTATGCATATCAATTTTCATGAAGAAATTCCATGGGGAAGTCATCTGATCAAGGGTTGACTTTTCAGACAAGTCAGTGCAAAATCAGGGCATCTGAGGCCCCCAATGACCCAACCAATGGGTGATCTTCATCATTTTGGGTGTATATGATCTTTATTTGATCATGGAAGAAGGTTGAAGTTCATAGAAATCAAGAATTTAGGGTTTTTGCAAATGTTGACTTTTTGGGCATAGTTGACTTTTCAAGAATGCATCATTTTAGGTCAATTTTCAAGCCTTGATTCTTGGTCCAAAAAAGCTTCAAATGGAAAAACTTTGGTCATGAAAGTTGTAGATCTCATCTTTCCCTTTTCAAAAAGTACAAGAACATGATCAAATGCTTCTTGGATCAAAAGTCATGGCAATGCAAAGTTGGCAAAAATCATTGATTTTCAAGGCATGCCTCATTTGGAAATTTTGCAAAGTCATGAACCAATGCATTATGTGACTTCTAATTCACTACAAACCAGCACACAAACATCATATAAGTCCTAAAATTCAGAATGAACTAGGCGTTGCTTATGTTTCATGACTTTTGGAACAAGAAAATCACATGTGAACCAAAGTTATAACAAGTTGCAAAACCACTCATTTCTCTTCACCAACTTGCTGCATTGGTCCTTGAATCAAGCTAGCCTCACACACTCACCATGCTGCGCAGCCCCTAGGCCTTGTACCAAGCTAGCACTTCACCATACTTGCCTTACACAAAAGTTGACCTTTTTGCAAAAGTAGACATCCCAATCACCACAGGCCATGTCACATCCTCTGGCCACTTGGATTAAAATAACATATCATTTTGCAAGCCATTCCATGTACAAGGCAAGGCTGAAACATAACATACCACCACATTCACAAAATCACCCCACATTGCATAAGCCTTCGAATTTCTCTACACAGCTTGCAAACATTCAAACCATCTTCACCATTCAACTCACCTTGCTCCATAGACCACCCAGCACCAAGAACACAAGCCTGAAACAGCCTGAACATCTCACTGCCATTTCTCACTTCATTTTGCAGTTTCATTCGAAACTCTCACCATAGTTCACAAACACACAAACAAACACTCCAGACCTTCTCCATTCATCCTCAGGACCACAAACCATCATTCACAATGGCCTGAAACCTCCAGAAACTCCATTGCCATTTCTGACTGAGCTGAAGCAGGAGCTTTCGAAACTCACTATCCAGCCAACTTAAATTCTCTTTGAGCATCCAAACATCTTCTGGGGACCAAGTGGAGTAGTTTGCACTGAAGGAAGTGGCCAGAAAGTCTTCAAACTGAAAGCTTCGAATCTCAGGTAGCCTGAAATTTATTTTTCCAGAAATTGTTTTTCTTGTTACAAACTTGTTCTATGTGCTTCACTGATCATCCTGGTATCATTGGTTTTGAAAATGGCTTTGATTTGAGAGTTTAATTTGTCTCTGAAACCTGCGTGCCCTAGAACTTGTTCTCTTCGATTCAGCTTGTTTAGGAAGAAGAAATTTGTTTTAGGATAGGGGTTTGGTTCGTGAGGATGTGAGGATCATTTCCCAGTTTTTAGTTTTCATTTTTGATACGTTTTGAGGGAGTTGGGGAGTTTTCAGGTGAGGTGCTGGCCGGAGAAGACGACCGGAAGTCTTCTCCGGCAGCCTGAGTCATTAAGCCCTAATCTCAGGTCATTAATGTTAGTTTGAATTTCACCCGTAGGATTGCTCTGACCCGTTGACTTGCCGCGCGCATGAAGGGTCCAGATGTGGTCATTAACCCTAATCACTTTAATTTATTTAATTAATTAAGTTTAAGTCAGTTTGAATCTGAACCACTGGATTTGGCGCGTGGTCAACCGTCTCCTCCCCAGATTGCATCTCAGCCTCCCATTCTGTTTACTTTTCATTTTATTTGTTTTTAATTCATTATTATTTCAATTAACTTGTACAATTATTTTAAAATAGTAAAAAATGCATAAAAATTATGAAACTTTTTCTTCTGAGTTTTAATAATTTTTATGACACAAAAATATTTTTATTTTATTTTTCATCATTAAAAAAGTATTTTTAAATATTTAAAAGATTATTTTTTAATTGATTAATGGGAATTAATTAATTAAAAATACTTTTAGGTATTTAAAAATTACAAAAAAATTCATGAAATGTTCTAAGACATTTAGAAACATTGTCCAACCTTCAAACCAAATTTCTTTTTTGATCATGATGCATTTTAAGAATTTTTCATTGAATTAAATCATTTTTTATGCATTATTTTGATCCTAAACCCAAAAATTCATTTCTGCCTATTGGAGAAGGTTGAGACATTGATTCTTCTTGTATTGTTTTGTGTTTGGCATGTATTGTCAAGGATAAAATGGCCATGATTTGATCTTGCATTTTCCAATTGTTTGGCATTTCTTTTGTTTAAGAACCCTAAAAACCCTAATAACTTAGAAAATTCATATCTTGAGTTTGGTTGAGAGTTGAGAGTTCCCCTTTGGGCAGTGGTTCATTATAGGTTTAGGGTTTCTTTGGATGGCATTTTCCATTTTTTATCTTAGGGTTTGCTTCTGTTTTTGGTTTTTGTTTGATGTTTGATCCATAAACCCTAATTTGGGCTTTCCCTTGCATCCCTCTTGCATTCTCTTGCATAACATGACTTGTCTTTGCATTTTGTGCATGCCTATGATTCATTTGACATCTTAAGACATATAGAAAACATGTTTGATCATTGAATTGCATATTTGCCATGTCATTTGCCTTGTATGCTTCATAACTTTTCATGTTCATCTATGTTTCTTAACTTGCATCATTTGCATTCATAATCTTGTATGAACATCTCCATGACTTGCCTCATGTTTGCAGCACTTCATAACATCATAATCATCATCAACATGCTTCTGGTTTTACTTTGCATCATACCATTTCATCTCATCTTGCATTGCATTGCATTTCTCTCTAACATTTCAGGTGGTAAGTAAATTTGAGAAGTGAATTTGCCTTCACTTCTCATAACTTTTCTTTTCATCTCTCTTGCATCCATTGCTGCATTTCTATATGTGCTTGAGTTTGAGCTTGCTCATTCTTTCTCCTCCCACTCTCTTTCTTCAAGTGACTTGACTTCTTGAATGAAGCAAGTCACTTTGCTTCTCTTGATCTTGTTCATCTGCTTCCTGGTGATTCTTCTGAAGATTGTTCTTGCAAACCTCACAAACCTTAGGATCAACCAAGCATGACAATGAATTAGGGTTTTGATTAGTCTCCCCCCCATGGTTTTACCTTTGTGTCTCTCTTTGAGTCCTCTCTTCTCACCTCATAATCAGGGACTAAACCCTAAAGGCTTTGAGACTTTGTGATTAAGCCTATGCCTGCATCCTTCTTTTAGGATGGAGTGTATAACTTTAATCCTAAGTGTTAAACCCTTAATGTGTTTAAATCTCTTAACCAGTTCACTTAATAAATATCAAGACATCACACTTGTAACTTGGGCCTTGCATTAGGGTTCTAATTCTTCCTTAAGTGGTTAAGAAGGACTAACCCTAGTGTTAATGGACAAGTCCCCCTCAAGTTGTCTTACAAACCATAAAATTCACTTCATCATCTATATCATTAAATAAAATCCACTTAATCAAAGGCTTGTTTTGTCATGGGTTTAATCCCTAATCATGGATTAAGTTGAGGAGCTTTCCTCAGCTTAAACATTCTCATCTATCATCCTTCTTTTAGGATGGTGTAATGAGTCTGTTTAATCCCTGATTATGGCTTAATCTCATTACTCAACACTAAACAAAAACACCAAAAACATCTAAATAATCACAAGTAGGTTAATGATCTTAACCCTGCATCAAAGGTGATTAAGTGTGAGAATCTGACTTCACACTTAAGGTATTCTCATTACCCCTAATCAGAGGGAGGATGTGATGAGTTTACTAAATCCATTGGTTTAGACTTAAGCTCATTAACTTATGACAAACTCTCAAAAGCAATAAAAGACTAAAAACACAAAAACAAACAATAATCGTCTCCTTCGGGATTCTTTTCTCATCACCTTCACTCATAAACGAGAACTCGCTTCTTCCGTCTAATGCAAGACAGTTTGCACCTGAGCCAGACAGGTCACACACTTGAGCATTGACAAGCAAGCAGTTCACAAGTCAATTCATCTTTCAGTCTCTTTGGGTCGAACTACGGTGTTCTGACTTCCTCATTGCACGAGAGGATACGTAGGCATAACTTAACAGTTATCGAACAAAAGTCTCTGTACATTCCCCCTCCTTCCAGCTTTACCCTTTAAGCCTCATTATCATGAGCATTTCATTCCTGGTCTCACACTGACACATCATTTATACATATCACACTTCACTTCACTTTACACTGACACCTGTACATCTTTTTCCAGCTATTCTATACACAGATTACACTGACACTACCCCTTTAAAACACAAATCTTTTAAGCGTGGATCCCGTCGAGTACGACGGACAATCTGGGTGCTAATACCTTCCCAGGTTGTAACCAACCCCCTTTCTCAGTCTCTCTGGTTCGCAACCGTCTTATCCATCTTTTTCTAGGTCTATGCAGCATTACCTTTCCTCCGGGATAAAAATGCCTAGCTGGCGACTCTTTTCATCTCCAGTGAGTTCACGGCTGTGTGTTCTCATTGTCCCTCTCGCCGACCGTTCGCGTCTGTACCTTCATCTGATCCCTGTTTCATTTGTCGGGAGCGACACTAACAGGACCCTTTTGATGGGAATGTCTCAGTCCTCCAGAGAAAGCTTCAGGGAATATGCCCAGAGGTGGAGACAGCTTGCTGCTGCTGTCCAGCCACCCATGTCGGAAAGAGAAATGGCCGACATGTTTATGAATACACTGCAAGGAACATATATTGATAGGCTAGCTGCCTTCTCTTCCACCAGCTTCGCAGACGTAGTCATAGCTGGAGAAAGAATTGAAAGCCTTCTGAAAATGGGCAAGATTTCTGATAATGGTGCAAGTTCGTCAAGTAATCCCAGGAAGCCTTTTGTGGGACCTAGAAGAACCGGTGAGATAAGTTCCATTCATGCCAACAGGGGCAGACCTCAATATGTCCACAGATCAGTATCAGCTGTCACTATTCCAGCTCTGATTCCTCAGCAACCAACATATCAACAACCACCACAACCACAGTATCAGCAGCAAATTCAGTATCCACCACAAAGAACCTACAACAACAATAACAACAATCAACAACAAAGACCTTTTCAGCAAAGACCATCATAGGCTAATAGGGTGATTGACCCTATCCCTATGCCTTATGCCGCTTTATTTCCACAACTCCTGAAACTCAATTTGGTTGAACTAAGGACATTGGCACCACCAGACCCCTCCAATCTTCCGAGAAATTATGATGTCAACGCAAGATGTGCTTTCCACTCCAATGCACCTGGCCACAATACTGAGAAATGTAGGGCTTTACAAATGAAGGTGAAAGATCTAGTGGATTCCAAAGCCCTCAACTTTGCACCCCCTCCAAGTGTCACCAAGAATCCCATGCCCAATCATGGAGGGCCAAGAATTAATGCCATTGAGGAAGACAAGCCCTCTTTCTTAATTACCAGTGTGGGACAGATTCGGACACCCCTGGTCGAAATTAAAGCTCAGCTCCTAGAATGCCAGATGTTCCCCGGGTGTGAGCTCGGTTGTGGTTATTGCAACATTTCGGTCAACGGGTGTGATAACTTGAGAAGCGGCATAGATGATCTTATCAAAAGTGGAATCCTTCAGATCACAACAACGGCGCCTACAAATCCAGCAATCCCTTTGACAACAATTCCTGACTCTTCTACAACTGCAACAACAATCATTCCGACCAATTCATCAATATCATCAACAATGGCTCCGTCCATCACTTCAGCAAACCAGATATCAACAACCCTTTCTTCTACAACATCATCATCCATTTATTCTGCAGAATCTTCTACAACACCAGCAGAAATTAATGAAGATATCTCAGCAGTCACTATCTACTATGATCCGTCAAGTGTTCCTCCAAACAACAACTTCCAACAACAAATAGTGGCACCTCCTGCCAGGTCACCAGTCACAATTTACTACGATCCGCACACCATTTCAGTACCCTCCTCTGCTGCAGTCAGTCCAGTTACCATCACGGTGTCTGGACCAGTTCCATATGAAAGCAATAATGCCATACCCTGGCATTATGGCTCTGACCTCTACTGCAATGGGGAGAAAATCACCTTGGACTCTTCAACTTCTTCTCCACAAATTGATAATGTTGGGGGAGGCGGAGGCTTCACTAGAAGCGGACGCCTTTTTGCCTCACAATTGCAAAGACCTAATGCCGAAGCAGAAGCTGCTGCAAAAGTAAAGGGGAAGAGTGTGGTGCCTGAAGAACCAACTGTCAAAGAAACTCAGAAGACATCTTTTGAACAAGATGTAGACGAGTTTATGAGGATTATAAAGAGAAATGATTACAAAGTGGTGGATCAGCTTCACCAAACTCCCTCAAAGATCTCCATATTATCCCTGCTAATGTGTTCCGAAGCTCACAGGAATGCATTATTGAAAGTCTTGCACGCAGCATACGTGCCAGAGGAGATCACTGTTAATCAGCTGGAAACTGTGGTGGCGAATGTCAACACCAGTCATGGACTGGGCTTTACCAATGCTGACTTAACAACTGAGGGGCGTAACCACAACAAGGCTTTACACATCACTCTAGAATGCAAGGGTGTTGTTCTATCCCATGTACTGGTGGACACTGGGTCTTCACTCAATGTTCTACCAAAGAAAGCCTTGGTGAAGCTAGAGTACAATGGCTTGGCGTTGCGTCCAAGTAATTTGGTGGTGAGAGCATTTGATGGCTCAAAGAGATCAGTGCTTGGAGAGATTGATCTGCCTGTGATGATTGGCCCGCAGACTTTTAAAATTACCTTCTATGTGATGGACATTCAGCCGGCCTACAGCTGTTTGTTAGGTAGACCTTAGATCCATGCCGCTGGCGCTGTTACGTCTACCCTTCACCAGAAGCTGAAATTCGAGTGGGAAGGCCAGATCATCACCATCTGTGGTGAAGAAGACATCTTTGTTAGCCATCTGGCTACGTATAAGTATATTGAAATGGATGGAGAAATCCATGAAACTATGAGCCAGGGATTTGAGGCCCTGAACATAAATGAAGCATCCGTTGTACTAGGAACCTCCATGACATCTTATCAGCAAGCCAGGAAGGTTGTTGAAGAGGGGACTGCCCAAGGCTGGGGCAAGCTGCTGCCCATGGAGAAGAAGGAGGACAGATTTGGGTTGGGTTACAGACCAACTCAACAAGATCAATCAGAGGCTGCCAAGAAGCCCAGTTTTGTCAGCGGGGGAATGCTCACCCCGGATGCAGTGAACAACTTGGAAGACGAGGATGAAAGCGACCGCAACCTGGAGAGCTGGATACGTCCAAGGATCCCGGGGAGCCGAGTCCTTAACTGGTCTTCCCAGGAAATTATAAGGGTTACTCCTGCAGAGTAATTATTATTTCCTGTATTTTCAAGCATGCATCAAGTCTTGCATCTTGCCCAAGATGACAAGGCTTATTTTGTAATCGGGCCATCTTGTAATTTTGTGCAAACAGATCAATCGATGAATATCGGACATCTTTTGCAAATGAGTCTTTTCCTTTTTCGCTCACTGTTTTTCATTTTTCTTTTTGTACAAAAATAAAATGGCAATGTTTTCCAAAATGATAACTTCATTTCACTTTTTTCTAAACAAGATTAAAATCGATCACTAAAATGAACAATCTAAACCCTTGCAGAGAGTGCCTTTCAGACTACACCGACAACAACACAGCTATAACTCTGTATGACTTTGACAATCCAATCAATCAAGCTGATGAAGGGGTTGAAGAAGATTATGAGCTTCCTGAAGAGCTAGCCAGGTTGTTAAGGCAAGAGGAGAAGGTTATCACTCCTCATCAGGAGGAGGTCGAAACGGTTAATCTTGGTATGGAAGAAGATGTGAAAGAGGTTAAGATCGGGGCCTGCCTACAGGATTTAGTAAAAGGGCAACTGATTGATATGCTTCGGGAATATGTAGATGTCTTTGCTTGGTCTTATCAGGATATGCCAGGGTTGGACACCGATATTGTCATGCACAAGCTGCCTTTGAAAGAAGATTTCCCATCGGTTAAACAGAAATTGCGCCGTACTCGCCCAGATATGGCAATGAAGATCAAAGAAGAGGTACAAAAACAGTGGGACGCCGGTTTCCTTGCTGTAACTAGCTATCCGCCGTGGGTTGCTAATATTGTACCTGTGCCTAAGAAGGATGGCAAGGTGAGGATGTGTGTGGATTACCGGGATCTGAACAGAGCCAGCCCAAAAGATGATTTCCCTTTACCTCACATTGATGTATTGGTGGATAATACGGCTCAGTTCTCGGTATTCTCCTTCATGGACGGATTTTCAGGATACAATCAGATCAGGATGTCACCTGAAGACATGGAGAAGACAACTTTCATCACACCCTGGGGCACATTCTGTTACAAGGTGATGCCCTTCGGACTGAAGAATGCTGGCGCGACTTATCAACGGGCTATGGTAACATTATTCCACGACATGATCCATAAAGAAATTGAATGTTATGTGGATGACATGATTACCAAGTCCCTCACAGAAGAAGATCACCTGGTAAATATGTTGAAGTTATTAAAGCGTCTGAGGAAATACCAGTTGAAATTAAACCCCAACAAATGCACATTCGGGGTGCGATCCGGTAAGCTGCTGGGATTTATTGTAAGTGAGAAAGGGATTGAAGTTGACCCTGACAAAGTCAAAGCCATTCAAGAAATGCCTGCACCGAAGTCAGAAAAAGAAGTTCGGGGATTTCTAGGTAGATTGAACTACATTTCAAGGTTCATATCTCACCTTACTGCAACTTGTGAACCCTTGTTCAAGTTGTTAAGAAAATAACAAACGGTCAGGTGGAACGAAGACTGCCAGAGGGCATTCGACAAGATCAAGGAATATTTACAAGAGCCTCCTATCCTTATGCCTCCAGTTGAAGGAAGACCTCTGATAATGTACTTAACAGTATTAGAAGAGTCAATGGGGTGTGTGTTGGGCCAGCATGATGAGTCTGGTCGAAAAGAGTATGCAATATACTACCTAAGCAAAAAGTTTACCGACTGTGAACAACGTTATTCACTGCTCGAGAAAACTTGCTGTGCTTTAGCGTGGGCTGCTCGCTGACTGAGACAGTATATGTTGACCCACACTACTTTATTGATATCAAAGATGGACCCAGTTAAGTACATTTTTGAGAAGCCAGCACTTACCGGACGGGTTGCAAGATGGCAAATGATCCTCACAGAATATGACATCCAGTACACGTCTCAGAAAGCCATCAAGGGCAGTGTATTGTCTGATTATCTTGCTGAGCAACCCATTGATGATTACCAGCCTATGAGATTTGACTTCCCTGATGAAGACATCATGTTCATAAAAGCAAAAGATCATGAAGAGCCTATTCACACTAAAGGGCCTGACCCAGAAGAAGAATGGACTATGATGTTTGATGGGGCTGTCAATATGAATGGTCGTGGTGTTGGTGCAGTGCTCATTACACCTAAGGGAGTTCACATGCCTTTCTCGGCAAAACTCACCTTTAACTGCACTAACAACGAAGCTGAATATGAAGCTTGTATTATGGGTCTTGAGGAAGCCATCGACCTCAGGATCAAGACTTTAATTGTATTCAGAGATTCAGCTTTGGTAGTTAATCAAACCAACGACAAATGGTACACTCACCAGGATCATCTGATACCTTATAGGGACTATACAAGAAGGTTATTGACTTTCTTCACAACGGTCAAGCTTGAGTATATCCCTCGGGAAGAGAATCAGTTTGCAGATGCTCTGGCTACCATTTCATCCATGATCAAAGTTCAAGCTGCCAACTTTGTGCCTCGGATTTCAGTGTCCAGACTTGACAGACCAGCATATGTATTTGCAGCAGATGTTGCCAAAGATGATAAGCCTTGGTTCCATGACATTAAGTGCTTCTTGGAGGATCAAACATACCCACCTGGGACATATTCCAATGATAAGAAGACTCTAAGAAGGCTTGCCGATAGTTTCTTCTTGAATACTGATGGTTCCCTGTACAAAAGAAACTTTGATATGGTACTTCTCAGATGTGTTGATAGGACAGAAGCAGACTTGTTGATGCACGAGGTGCACGAAGGATCCTTTGGTACCCATGCAGGAGGGCATGCCATGGCTAAAAAGCTGTTAAGATCAGGCTATTACTGGATCACAATGGATGTTTACTGTTATGCCTATGCCAGAAAATGCCATAAATGCCAGATTTATGCGGATAAGGTGCATGTGCCTCCAAATCCTCTGAATGTGATGTCTTCACCCTGGCCCTTTGCCATGTGGGGCATTGATATGATTGGCAAGATTGAACCGACTGCTTCCAATGGCCACAGATTCATCCTGGTAGCCATTGACTATTTTACCAAGTGGGTTGAAGCAGCTTCCTATGCAAATGTTACAAGGTAAGTGGTAGCCCGATTTCTGAAGAGAGATATCATTTGTCGGTATGGAGTACCCGAGCGAATCATTACTGAAAATGGTTCCAACTTAAACAACAAAATGATGGCAGAGCTATGCCGGGACTTCAAGATCCAACACCACAATTCTTCTCCTTACAGGCCAAAGATGAATGGCGCTGTTGAGGCAGCTAATAAGAATATCAAGAAGATTGTGCAGAAGATGGTAGTCACCTACAAAGACTGGCATGAAATGCTGCCATTTGCCTTGCATGGGTATCGTACATCAATCAGAACATCTACTGGGGCAACACCGTATCAACTTGTGTATGGAATGGAGGCAGTCCTACCTGTTGAAGTTGAATTACCCTCTTTGCGGGTGCTGATGGATGTTAAACTGAATGAAGCAGAATGGGTTCGATCCCGATACGAACAACTGAATCTGATCGAAGAGAAGAGGTTGGCTGTAATCTGTCATGGGCAGCTGTATCAGAAAAGAATGAAGAAAGCCTTCGATCAGAAGGTCAGGCTCCGAGAATACCAAGTAGGAGATCTTGTGCTTAAAAGACTCCTCCCTCCTCATACAGACCACAGGGGCAAGTGGACTCCGAACTATGAAGGGCCATTCGTAGTAAAGAAAGTTTTCTCTGGTGGAGCACTCATGCTCAGTACTATGGATGGTGAAGACTTCCCGTCCCCTGTGAATTCAGATGCAGTTAGAAAATACTTCGCATAAAATGACCCGCTGGACATGAAAACAGAATGTAAGTCCAGGAAAAAATAGGGCATCCCGGCGAGTCAAAAATAGAATGAAAGACTCGGGAAAAAATAAGGGAAAATAAATAAAAAAGTGTACACCCGCTGAGTTGAAAAGCCACATTGGACAACTCAGGCAAAAATGGGTATCCCGATGGATTGAAAACTCGAAAGGGCGATTCATGCAAAATAAGGGAATAAGCGAACAACTGCATTCTGAATTCGTCTGTATCACTTACAACATAGTAAGCTCCGAAAGGTTCAAGCTTCGTTCAGAATCAACCTTCTTCAGAAGACAAGATGAGAAGAACGTCAAATGTCATACGAGTCATAGCAAAAGGGAAGCTCCTTGAAGCGTCATCAACATTACCAACACCTTTTTGTTTCTCAATTTGTAACAATCTCCTCATTTCAGGGGATCTGTTTCTTTGACTGTATTTTGCCAATTCAGGGCACATGAATTAATAAAATTAGTTTTTCAGTCATGTTCCGTTTCGTACATTTTATTTGCAAGAATGTTCGATGTCTTTTAGATACTGATTGTATAAATACAGATGCTTCCCTTCTAAAAATACGTGCTTGCAGGAAATATGTTTACTCCCGGGAGTGTCTAACCCCTATGATGGAATCCGGTAAGGGATACCTCGGGATTACTTGTGCGCTTCTCTATCTTTTCAGGATTGCAGGCATTCAAAGCACAACATGGGGCACGAAAGCTTCACCCTAGCAAGCTGGCAAATCATTATCTACTCAACCTTAGCACCGGAGGTGCTTTCTCCCCAGCTGAGTTGCTATTTGTTATTTCCTCCTCAGCCAAGTGCAAAAGCTAGGGAATCATTTCCCCACAGAGCTTCTGCCTCTATCCAGCAGAGCAACATCTGAAGATCTCACAACAGAGTGAAGAAAACTTCTACAAACCCCAGTTGGGTCCCTCATTACTGAAATAGGTCTATCAGTGACCTATATCCCCAAGCAGAGTCCCATATGTCAGATCTACCAATGATCTCATCCCCAGCTGGGATGTCCACTTCAGACGGATCAACCAGAGATCTTCGCAGCGTGGGATCCGAATCCCGAGTCGTTATCTTTGCATAATCATAGCATCCGCATCATATTTTCCCCACAGGGCGTAACATTCCGTCTAATACGGAGCATTACGGCAAAAATCAAACATAGTGCATAATCACAAGCCATGTTCTGAATCAAACACTTGTGAATACTGACAATCCATCAAAGATATACAGAGAACTCTCCAAATTCCCCGGAAGAAAGCCAAAGCACTTGCCTTACACTCACAAATACAAATACGCACTCCTTTTGGCACCCGTCCGTGTCATCATTCCCCAGTAAAGTCGCCCGAGCTTTCTTTACAAACAAACCACTTATATTACAGATACTTCTTGACACTCGTTCGTGCCATATCCCCAGTAGAAAGCCAAAGCGTCCCCTTTGCACTCACAGATACATATATATATATATATATATATATATATATATATATATATATATATACAATTTTCTGACACTCGTCCGTGTCATTCTCCCCAGCAAGTTAAACACTTGTCGGTGTTTTGCTCATACTTATTATCCCTGTTTTACTTATACAAGATACTCATCCGTATCTCTTATACACCGCTTATACATCCTCAGATTCGACACTCGTCCGTGTTCTTTGTTAACCAGTTGATACTCGTCCGTATCATCATCTCAGAGCATGCGTCAAGCGTTTGTTTCTACTCGATACTCGTCCGTATCATAGTCTTAAGGATGCTCGTCCGCATCTTTAATCCATACACTGTGTCAAACACTTTTGTCTTCTTGAAGTTAGACACTCGTCTGTGTCTATTATTCCCCAGGAGAGTCCCCGCAGAATCAATACTCGTCCGTGTTCTTTGTTAACTAGTTGATACTCGTCCGTATCATCATCTCTGAACATGTGCCAGCACTTGTTTCTACCTGATACCCGTCTGTATCATAGTCTTAAGAATGCTCGTCCGCATCTTTAATCTATACACCGTGTCAAACACTTGTGTCTTCTTGAATTTAGACACTCGTCTGTGTCTACTATTCCCCAGAAGAATCCCCTCAGATTCGATACTCGTCCGTGTTCTTTGTTAACCAGTTGGTACTCGTCCGTATCATCATCTCTGAACACGTGTCAGCTTTTGTTTCTACCTGATACCCGTCCGTATCATAGTCTTAAGGATGCTCGTCCGCATCTTTAGTCTATACACAGTACCCAAACACTTATACCTCGCATTCCTTGGGTATAGACACTCGTCTGTGTTTGCTTGTCCCAGCGAATCCCAGTGAACTATTTCTATTCTATCTGACATTCGTCCTATGTCATGATACTTTCGGCAGCCGTACCCTGCCAGATGATCGTCCTTCACCTTTGGATGACCGTCCCTCATCCTTTCCCCAGAGGAGTCTCCATTATTTGAACCCTTTTCTATCCGGCATTCGTCCTATGTTGTGATATTTAGCAGTCGTACCCTGCTAGGTGATCGTCCTTCACCTCCTGATGATCGTCCTTCATCATTTTATCCGATGGCCATTCCCATCGTTGATCTTGTTATCTGATATTCGTCCTATGTCATGATAAACCCTGAGAGCAGACGTACCCTGCTAGGTGATCGTCCTTCACCTCTTGATGATCGTCCTTCATCATGCTTATCCGATGGCCGTCCCCATCGTCAACCTTTTATGTCCGACATTCGTCCTATGTCGCGATACTTTCAGCAGCCGTCCCCTGCTAGGTGATCGTCCTTCACCTTTGATGACCGTACCTCATCATTTTTATTTCGTTTACCCTTAATCCCCAAAGAGTCTTATAGCTTTACTTGATGGTCGCCCCCATCATAATCCCTTATATCCCCAGCAGTCGTCCTCTGCTCGACGGTCATCCTCCATCGCCCGCACCTTATAATATACTTTATTTTCCTTTACAATCTATATCCCTTTTCTTCTTCATTATGTGAGTGCAAATTTTGGACTGTCTTTTGGTATTCAACCACAAGTTATCTTGCTTGTCTGTTAAGCCGCCGCTTACATCCTACGCAGCTAACTCATGTTTGAATAGGGGCAGCTGTAAACACCCCAAATTTTCCCTCACCCTTTCACATCATGGCTTGTGATCTCTTCATATGCATAAGTTCAATCATAGCATCTCATATTGCATATCTGCTTCACTGCATTGGTTCAAAGTCATCTGCATCTAGGGTTTGTGATTTGAGTTATCCAAGAGCTTCTGGAGCCACTCCAAAGGTCATCAATCACTTCAAAGGGGTCCATGTATGTTCAAGCATCATATTATATCCCCACAAAGTCAAGGAAGTCAAAAAATCACAAGAACTGAGAATGGCATGGAAGCAGAGCCAGGTTTAACTGCACAGATGACCTAGAATTAGGGTTTTGGTTTCAAAGGCCATAACTCCAAAAATTTTGGTCATTCTTGTTTCTATTGGTCTCTATATGGTATAGGGATCATGCATATCAATTTTCATGAAGAAATTCCATGGGGAAGTCATCTGATCAAGAGTTGACTTCTTGAGCAAGTCAGTGTGAAATCAGGGCATATGAGGCCCCCAATGACCCAACCAAAGGGTGTTCTTCATCATTTTGAATGTGTATGATCTTTATTTGATCATAGAAGATGTTAGAAGTTCACAAAATTGAATAATTTCAAGCCATTTGCAAAGTTTCCTTTTTGGGAAAATGACTTGTAATGGAAAATTGCCATTTTGGGAAACTTTTTCAACCCTTGCTTTTTGATTCAAAAATGCTTCAAATGGGAAAACTTTGGTCATGAAAGTTGTAGAATGGATCATTCCCTTTTCAAAAAGTACAAGAACTCATTCTAATTCATTTTGGATCAAAAGTTATGGCTTGTCAAAGTTGGGAAAAATCACATAATTTCAAGTCATGCACCAAAGAGGCAAAGTTGCAAAACCACTTGCCAAGACAAATTGAGCTTTCAAATGAACTTCTAATCTTTGTACAAACATAAACCAAGGCCTAAAATTCAGAATGCATCAAAGGTTTGCCCATATTCATGCCTTGTGGATCAAGAAACTTCAAAAGGGCCCAAAGGTCACAAAGTTGCAAAAACTATGATAAACCATAATCCACTTGCTGCATTGCTTCTAATCAAATTCCATGGTTCTCCCTAAACTCAGCTGAGCCAAGACATGCCCCTATCACAGCCTCACACTTGCCCATACCTCAAGTACACCTAACTTGGACTTTTTGCAAAAAGACCCATACCAATCACAATAGGGCACAACCACTCTTCTGACCTACCCAAGATTGATAAGTGGACCAAATGCATCACAACACAACACACAACTCATGCTGAAACTCTCTCCAAGCCAGCATTCTCAAAAACCTCCCCTTATGCATTTTGCTTCGAATCACACAGCACAAGCATCAAACACAAAAACAAACTTCACAGAACACCTCAGCATGTCTCACTGATCATCCCTGGCCCTTCACCTTGCCCTGAAAATCCCTGAAATCAAAACACGATTTCCTCACTTCACTGAACAAAACTTGCTCAATCTCACAAATCAGCCACTTTCCAATCAAACTAAACCTCAAAGCATCTTCAGGAGGTCCATTGGAGAAACTTTGAAGCAAGGAGGCAGCCTGAAAGCCCCAAACTGAGAGCTTCACTTCAGGTAGCTTCGAAATTTATTTTTTCCAGGAACCTTGTTTTAAGTTACTAAAATGATCTACATGTTTCCCTGAATGCAATGAGCTTTGAATTTTTGAAAATGATGCAGAAATGAGGATGTATGGTTTGTCTGAAACTTTGCCCGTAAATTTGATTTTTGTTTGTTCTTCATGATTCATCAAAAATAAATGAGTTTTGTTGTTGGATTCTTGTTTAAGATGTTTAGTAGAGTTGATCTGGAGATTTTGGCATGTTTTAGTGAGGTTTTGAGAGAGATAGGTTGAAGGTCTCGCTGGAGAAGACGACCGGAAGTCTTCTCCGGCCACCTGAGGGTCATTAAACCCTAATTACGTCATTAATGGGAGTTTGAATGTGGAGCGTAGATTGGGTTGACTGGGGTTGACTTGCGCGCAAACGTGTGGCCAGGATGCATCATTAAAACCCTAACCTTGTTTAATTATTTAAAATCCTGTTTAATTAATTCATAAACCAATTTTAGCCAGATTTGAATCAGGGCCCTTGGATCTGGCGCGCAGTCAACCAGTCCAAGCCCAGATCAAATCCTGGCCATCCCTTGTGCATACTTCTCTTTATTTTCATTTTTATTGCATTATTTTGTACGAATTAATTAAAATAGTAAAAATCATTTGAAAATTATGAAAATTTTTGTCAAGGTTTTCATTAATTTTTAAAACCCAAAAATATTTTTATTTTTATTTTTTGCATTAAAAATTATTTTTAAATCATTTAAATGATTATTTTTAATTAGTTAATGAGAATTAATTAATTAAAAATACATTTAGGTATTTAAAAATCACAAAAAAATTCACATTGTATTTCAAAACATTAAGAAACATTGTCCAACCCTCAAACCAAATTTCTTTTTTGTTCTTGATGCCTTTTGATCGTTTTCATTGGAATTAATTTCATTTTAAGGCATTATTTTGTTTCAAACTTCAAAAAATCATTGCTGCCTAACCATTGAGAGTTGGATGATGATTCTTTTTGCATTGCATCTTGTATAGCATGTAGTTTATAGGATAAAATTGGTTTGAATTGATCTTGCATTTTCAATTTGTTTGACATTTTTCTTGACAAGGTACCTTAAAACCCTAGCAATCTTAGGAAATTCACAACTTTCACTAGGTTAAGAATTGGTTCCCCTCCTTTGGGCAGTGAGTTTGTATAGGTTTAGGGTATCTTTGATAGCATTTTAAAATTTTTATCATGACATATGCTTCTGATTTTGAATTTTGCTTTGTGTGTTGATCATAAACTCTAATTTGTGCCTTCCTTTGCATCCTTCTTTCATTTGCCTGCATCCATTGACTTGCCATGACATTTTGTGCATTCATTTGATTCATAAGACATCTTAGGACATATTAGAATCATGTTTGATCATTGCATCTTTCATTTTCCATGTTGTATGTCATTTGCATTTCATAACTTTTCATGAACATTCATGGTTCAAAGCATGCCTCATTTGCATCTTTATGCTTGTATGATCATTCTCATGTCTTGCTTCATGTTTGTATCATCTCTTAGCATCATTGACATCATACTTATGCTTCTGGTTTTGGTTTGCATCATCACATCTCATCTCATTTGCATTGCATTTCATTTCTTTTGCTAACATTTCAGGTGGTAAGTTGTTTGAGAAGTGAATTTGCCTTCACTTCTCACAATCTCTTTTCATCTCTCTCTCGCATCTTTGCTGTATTTTATCTTGTGTATAGGATTGAGCTTGCTCATTCTTGTTCATCTTACTTTCTTTCTTCAAGCAACTTGTCTTCTTAAGTGAAGCAAGTTGTTTTGCTTCTCTCTGCTCCTTCCTCCTTTCATCTGGCTCTCTCCTTGGTGGTTCTTTGAAGATTCCTTTCTTAAACCTCATAAACCCTAGGAATGACCAAGCATGATAACAATTAGGGTTTTATTAGTTCCCCATTTAGTTTTTGCCTTTGTGTCATCCTTGAGTCTTCTCTTCTCATCTCATAATCAGGGACTAAACCCTAAAGGTTTTAAGGCTTTGTGATTAAGCTTATGCCTGCATCCTTCTATTAGGATGGAGTGTATAACTTTGATCCTAAGTGTTAAACCCTTAATGTGTTTAAATCCTTTTAATCAATACACCTAATAATCACTAAGACATCAAGCTTGTAACTTGGGCCTTGCATTAGGGTTCTAATTCTTCCTTAATTGGTTAAGAAGGACTAACCCTAGTGTTAATGGACAAGTCCCCCTCAAGTTGTCTTACAAACCATAAAACTCACTTCTTAATCTTACCATTAACTAAAATCCACTTTAATAAAGGCTTTGTTTTGTCATGAGGTTAATCCCTAATCATGGATTAAGTTGAGGAGTCTTTCTCAGCCTAAATGTTCTCATCTATTATCCTTCTATTAGGATGGTGTAATGAGTCCATTAAATCCTTGATTATGGCTTAAACTCATTACCTAAAACTAAACAAAAACAACAAAAACATCTAAATAATTACAAGTAGGTTAATGATCTTAATCCTACATCATGGTGATTAAGTGTGAGGTGCTTACTTCATACTTAAGGTATTCTCCTTACCCCTAATCAGAGGGAAGATGAGAAGAGTTTACTAACCCATTGGTTTAGGCTTAAGCTCATTTTCTTATGACTAACTTTCAAAAGCAATAAAAGATTGAAAACACCAAAAACAAACAATAATCGTCTCCTCCGGGATTCTTTTCTCACCTCATTCATTCATAAACGAGAATTTGCTTCTTCCGTCTAATGCAAGACAGTTTGCATCTGAGCCAGACAGGTCATACACTTGAGCATAGACAAGTAAGCAGTTCACAAGTCAATTTATCTTTCAGTCTCTTTGGGTCGAACTACGGTGTTCTGACTTCCTCATTGCACGAGAGGATACGTAGGCATAACTTAACGGTTATCGAACAAAAAGTCTCTGTATATTCCCCCTCCTTTCAACATCATTCTTTAAGCCTCATATTCATGAGCATTTCATTCTTGTTCTTACACTGACACTTCTCTTATACACTTCACTTTTCTTTTACACTGACACTTGCATTCTTTTCCAGCTTTGATACACAAATTGCACTGACACTACCCCTTTAAAACACAAATATTTTAAGCGTGGATCCCGTCGAGTACGACGGACAATCTGGGTGCTAATACATTCCCAGGTTGTAACCAACCCCCTTTCTCAGTCTCTCTGGTTCGCAACCGTCTTATCCATATCTTTCTAGGTCTGTGCAGCATTACCTTTCCTCCGGGATAAAAATGCCTAGCTGGCGACTCTTTTCTTTTCTTTCTAAGTTCACCCCTGTGTGTTCTCTTCCTCCTTTCGCCGACCGTTCGCGTCTGTACCCCTTCTGACCCGGGTGTCATTTGGTGGGAGCGACACATTTCAACCAGTTCACGCTCAAGTACTTGTTAAAACATCTGGCCTTATGAAGTCGAAATATTTTAAATTAATCATCAATGGGTTCTTTGAACTTGCATTTTACACTGGCCAACTCCTTCAAACTAATCTTGGTCTGACCCATGTAGAATTGCTTATGAAACAAATGCTCCAATTGAGTCTAATTACATATTGAACCGGGTGGCAACGTAGTAAACCAAGTGAAGGCATTCTTGGTGAGGGAGCTAGGGAAGTATTTAATTCTTAGACTCTCCTCATTAGCAATTTTCCCAGCCTCTATCATGTAACTCGCCACATGTTCAACCGTAGATTCAGTCGTATCTCCTGAGAACTTAGTGAACTTAGAAACTTTTGTCCTAGGAGGCAGTTCTAACTGAAGTATATATTCTACTATTGGTGAAGTGAAATTTGGCTTGGCAAAATGTGTATTTATCCCGCTTCTGGCCATTATTCGTTCGACAAGGGCTGCCAAATTGTTTTGTGCTGCCAGATTATTTTGTCGAACTTGATGAACCACATGGTCTGCATCCTATTGCCTGTTCACCACAATCACTCTTGGTTCCTCCTCTACTAGAATTTATTAGGGAATCTTGAGCATGTTTCAGATTCAGTCTAGCTTGAAACAGTTGTCTAGTAATACCATAAAAAGTTTTACTCATCTGCCTTATCACAGGTTGTAATCTGATTAACTTCTTCCATAAGATATAAGAAGGTCTCCCAGCTATAGTTTCCTCCCAGCAGATTTTCACAGCCTCCTTGAACCCTATGGCTTGGGATACTATGTTTTGGAATTTGAAGGGAGTTCTAGTGGGTCTAGTCCAGGCATTGTTTTGGAGAAACAACATTGCATGGTCAGAGACTCCATAGTTTTTAACATGGAGGGTGTAATCAAGATGAAGTTACAGCCAATCCATATTTCTCAGCACCCTGTCAATTCTAGAGTATATCATACCATCTCTTTGGTTGTTCTTCCAAGTGAAATGGTCTCCATGTGTCTCATTTTCCAATATGCCACTTAAATCCATCATCTCTCTTAAGTCCTTGAATTCATTTTCTGTGACCAAATTCCCACCAATTCTATCTTCAGCTGTGAGAACATTATTAAAGTCCCCCATAAGGAACCAAGGGCCTTGCACACTATCTTTGATACTGATGATGTCTCTCCATAGAATTCTTTTGTGTTCCAGCAAATTGGATGCATAGATGGCAGTCATCCAAGTTTTTAGAGTTCCATTTAGGTGGCAAACATTACAATGCACATATTGGTCACCAGCTTTAACCATGGAGATTTTGATCCTTGTATCATCCCAAAGGATCAAAATCCTACCATTATTATGATGAGCATAATTGTCAATGATGCTCCACTTCCTCTCAAACTTCTTTCTTATGAGGTTAGCTCTAGGTTCTCTTATTCTGGTTTCAATAAGCATAACAATATCAGGACCCGTTTTCTTGAGGTAGGAAATGACCTCATGGAACTTCCCTGCATTATTTATTTCCCTCATGTTCCAAGCCATCATCATGTAATCTCTTTATGAGTCCTTGATCCCTCTCCATGCCTCAAAGCCTCAAACCCATTACTACATGTGACTACAACCTGAGTGGGACTGATCATATTTTTAACTTGTATTCTACTGCTGCTTCCCACATTTTCCCATTCTAAACCTTTACTTCTTTCCACTGCAGAGTTGACAACAATATTTTCAACATCATTGCCCACCTCAGTAACAGGTTGCACATGATCTTCAGGTTTCTTAACCTCTTCCTCATTTGGCTTTGGTTTCCACACCTTTTTTCCTTTATTCTTGCATTGATGTCCAACTTTCTGACAGGCTTCACAAAAAAGAGGCTTCCACTCATATTCCACGGGTTGTTGCCTCTTGTTCCATTATACATCCTTAATCATTATGAACTCCCTCAGCTTTTGGGTAATATCCATTTCAACCAAGATCCTAGCATAGGAAACTCTCAGTCTATTAGTTGTACACTCATCAGTGAAAATTGGTACCCCTAAGATACTAGCAATTTTGCCTAAACTCTTTGTGCCCCAAAGGTGAAGAGGGAAATTGGAAAGTTTCACCCAAACTGGAAGAGTCCTGAGCATGTCTCTTTTGAAGTCAAAAGTGGGAGTCCAGTCCTTCAGAACCATGGGCATGTTGTGAATAGTATAGGGTCCTTTCATTACCACCATTTCCTTGTCCTTATTCGAGTTGAACCTCATCAAAAAGTACCCCTCTTCATGGTAATATAGGTCTGGTAATTTCACAAAGTTCCAGGTTTTCACCATATAGTTCCTAACCGCATTCATACTAAGATCTTTTCCTATGGCATACATAATCAAGGCAGAATCCCAAAATCTTACCTCAGATTCAATGTCCAAATTGTTACTTTAAAATCTCCTTCAACAAAAGTTGGTGCAAAATACTCAATCTGAGCTCCATTTACTGAGTTTCTATTACCAATGATAACATCCACCCACAATTTTGGTTTCTCAATTTCTTCAAGATTTTCCTCATCATTCAAAACAACTACAACAACTTTAGGAGTTTTGACAACAACATGTGTTTTCACAACCTCACTACTCTTCACCGAGTGTGAATCTCCATCTGTAATGGACCCATGCTCAGAATGTCCTTTAGTAGAACTATTTTGCAAGAGTGTGTAACACGGTGGGAAAACTGACTTTAGTTAAATGTTGCGGATAGCAAGAGTCGCCACCGACTTTTATTTTATCCAAAGGAAAGGGCATAAAAGAACAGGAAAGACCTTAAAAGATTTTTGGGTTCGGGGGGTAGGTTATGTAAAGGGAAGGTGTTAGCACCCTTTACATCCATGGTTATCCATGGGCTCTTAGTTACTTAGCTCACTTTAAACTGTTTTTGAGAAGTGTAGTGTGTGATTAAAAATTTTCTTAAGGACTTTATAATGACCCTTGTACGGATATATATAAAGACTTTGTTTTGAAAATTGTTTAAAATGTAAAGTGTAATGAAGTAATTTGATGAAAAAAGTGAGCAAGTACTTAAGAGGAACCTACCCTAAGTTAAATCTTTACTGTTCTTAAATGTTCTTTCAATGGTAAGACTATCCCTATTATTAAGGAATAGGTAGTCATTACCTTGGATGTGATTAAGGGACATTTGTAGGGTCATTTGGATATAGGCAACTGTATGGTGTCTTTAGCAATTCGTAGGGACTTATCATCTTTTATTCGAAGGGACAAGATCATTTATCGTAGGCAACCTCGAAGGGACTTGATCTTTAAAACTATAGGGACTTGATGATATTTATGAAGGGACTTTGCTTTTTAGACACCTTACTTGACCTTTTTATTTAGGCAACATGAGGGATAACCTTAGGAAGTGAGATGGCGATCAAAGATCGACTTACGTGTGTGAGTGTTTATATTCAGGTATTTATCTTATTTTAATTATCTAAGTTCAATTTAATTACATATAAGTTATACACACCCTAAGGTTACTAACCATATAGTAAAATATTTACAAAGAAAATAAAGACGGAAAAGTAAATCTATAAGCTATTACAAGGCTTTGGCAGATACATAATAGTAGGATAAAAATAAATTATAAAGCAAGAATGATAGATATAATAAAATAATAAATAAGCAATAATAATAATAATAATAATAATAATAATGAAGCAAAAATAATAAAGCAATATTAACAATAAATCAATAATAATAATAATAATAATAATAAAGCAATTATAATAATAATAAAGTTAAAATAAATTAAAGAAATAACAATTAAACATTTAATTTAAAAAGAAAAAGTTTAAGTTAGACAAGTTAGATTTTAGAAGTTATTAGAATTAGTATAAAAAAAAGAAATTAAGTTTAGAGAAAAACAATTAAAGATTATTAAGAAGACTTTTAATTATTTACATTATATGATTATTACTATTATAGTACAATTAAGAAAATAATATTATTAATATACAAAACATAAAGTAAAAGAATTATTAAAATTAAAATAATATTTACAAATTAAATATTATAGAAAACTATTAAATTATTCAGTTAGTAGGTTATTTATAAATTATATACAATATTTTAGAATCATAAATATTTAATTATAAAAAAAAGTCAATTAGATTTTATTTACAATTGTATAAAAGAATGACAAAAATTTTAGAAGTTAAAAGAAGAATTAGAAAATTTGATTATTTGATTATTTACTTACAAAATGTAATTATGATAAAAATTATATACAAAATACTATTATTATTATTATAAGAAAAAGTTTATGGATTAATTAGTCTCTTTTTTTTAATTAATGATCTAAGTCCATATTGATTTTCATTCAGTTCTTGGCACGCCCTAAATTACTAACCACGCAGGGAATAATAAAAATAAATAAAGGCAGAAATTTAAAGGCAGAAAATAAAAATTCCTACACTATTACATGGCTGAGGCAGTTACATAATTATATGGCGAAAAGTAAAACTGAAAATATTACAAGTTAAAACTTAAAATATTACAAGGGCGAAGCAATTACAGTGTATGAATAACATAAACATGAGCAAAAATAAGAAATAATAACAGGTTGTTAAGGTTTATGGAAATATTTATGGTTTAAAGGAAATAACACGGTTAAAGTTTTAGGTTTGAAATTTAGAGTTTGAGGCGGAATTGTCAAGGTTTAGGAAAAAAATCAAGGTAGTTAGTTATCTGTACAGATCTAAATATATAACATAAAAGAAAATGGAAAAAACAAAAACGACGTTGCTAACGCAAAAAATGCGATCATCTCAATTGGATCGGATCAACATAAGTGTCACGCCTCATACACATAAAATGTGCGAACAGCGTATCGACACGATCCGATCTGAACATAATCAAATAATTATAAAAAAAATTAGAATTAACAATATTAAAACAAAACTGTAAAAACAAAATAAATAAAAACTTATATATATATATATATATATATATATATATATATATATATATATATATATATATATATATATATATATATATATATATATATATAACGAATATGCAGCCAATTCTATATATGTATACATAAAAACAATATTTTATGTTTTTTGTTACATGTGATGTATTAATAAAATAAGAGCAACAAATATATATATATTAACAAAAGCAACGTTAGTTAAGATATTAACAAAGTGTAACAAAAGCAACAAATATATATATTAACAAATATATATGTATATATAAAACATATGAATGTTATAGGAATTTATATATATATATATATATATATATATATATATATATATATATATATATATATATATATATATTACGTACCAATCAAAGTTCAACTGGAAAGTAAAGCTGTTGCAGGAATGTTTTTCTTCTCTCTTTTCTGTCTTTCCTCGGTCTCCTCTTAACAGCAATAACACGTTAGGTATATATAGGGACCAATTAGGGTTAATGTAAATGGGCCTAAATATTTATTTTGGAACTCAATAAAATATTAATATAAATAATTAAATAAAATAAAAACTAATTAACCTATTTATTTATTCTAGACCCAATAAAATATTAATTTAAAAAACAAATAAAGTTTTATTAATTAAATTAGTTAAAATAAAATAAAAAACTAATAATCCTATTTATTTATTCTAGACCCAATAAAATATTAATTTAAAAAACAAATAAAGTTTTAATAATTAAATTAGTTAAAATAAAATAAAAAACTAATAATCCTATTTATTTATTCTAGACCCTATATAAAAATAAATAGACTCAAAAAATAAAAGTCGGGCGCCAAAGTGCTCGAAAAAATAAAATGAACACGTCAAAATAATCAGCGCGAAATAAATGACTCGGAAAAATACAGCATTTGGTCGGATTTTGAAATAAAAATTATGACCGTTTAAACTGCTCAGACTGATCAACATACGACCAAAAATAATCGTAAAAATATTTTTAGCATGTCAAATTAAACCACGTGAATCGCAGATTCATGTTACCGACATTTGCAAACTTAAACTTGACATTTTTTCGTTGACTAATTTTAGGCACAATTAACAAGTTAATTTGACCAGTCTGTTTGTAAATTCCGAGAAATTATTCCGGCTAATATTAAGACGAAAAAAAATGTTATGTTATGAAGATGATGCAAATGAATGTGAAACAAAAAGTCGGTTAGAGTTAAAAATAGAGGGCAAATTTTGGGGTGCAACAGCTGCCCCTGTTCAATTTTCTGAAACATGAGGGGTTAGATTGGTATATGTGTCAGTCGTGACCTGGAAGGTTGAAGGGGATTGAACACAAAAGCCCAAAAATTTGCACTCGCCGGTGTGTAGAAGAACACTGTTGGTTGGTAGTATTGCTTGAATGAGCTTAAAGATGCCATTCGGAGAAAAGTTCTTCAAATATACTTCTTGGAGAATAAAGTAGTCCAAAGTGTGAAAATATAGCTTTTGGGAAAATAAAAGCCAAGTTGTGATGATATAGTTTTTTTTTTTTGGGAAGATAAACAACGGCCCAATGTTTGATAATACTTTTGGGAAGATAAACAACGGCCCAAAGTAGTGATATGATTTCTTGGGAAGATAAACAACGGCCCAAGGTAATGATATAGCTTTTGGGAAGATAAACAACGGCCCAAAGTCATGATATGATTCTTGGGAAGATAAACAACGACCCAATGTTTGATAATACTTTTGGGAAGATAAACAACGGCCCAAAGTAGTGATAGGATTCTTGGGAAGATAAACAACGGCCCAAGGTAATGATAATACTTTTGGGAAGATAAACAACGGCCCAAAGTAATGATATAGCTTTTTGGGAAGATAAACAACGGCCCAATGTTTGCCAATACTTTTGGGAAGATAAACAACGGCCCAAAGTAGTGATATGATTTCTTGGGAAGATAAACAACGTCCCAATATTTGATAATACTTTAGGAAAGATAAACAACGGCCCAAAGTAGTGATAGGATTCTTGGGAAGATAAACAACGGCCCAAGGTAATGATAATACTTTTGGGAAGATAAACAACGGCCCAAAGTAATGATATAGCTTTTTGGGAAGATAAACAACGGCCCAATGTTTGCCAATACTTTTGGGAAGATAAACAATGGCCCAAAGTAGTGATATGATTTCTTGGGAAGATAAACAACGTCCCAATGTTTGATAATACTTTTGGGAAGATAAACAACGGCCCAAAGTAGTGATATGATTTCTTGGGAAGATAAACAACGTCCCAATGTTGCCTTCGGGAAGATAAACGACATCCCAAGATAATGAGATAACCTTTGGGTAGATAAACGACGGCCCAAGGTATAAATATGGCTTTTGAGAAGATAAACAACGTCTCAAGATAGCCTTCGGGAAGATAAACGACGTCCCAAGATAAGTTGTTGATGAAGTTTTTCTGTTGGAGAATTAACCTGAAAAACAAGGTTAGTTCGGTGCAAATATCATGATGGATATAATAACACTTGGTAAGATAATGTCTCATGATAATGCGTATGATATGACATGATGTGATGTATGTATGAATTATGTAGTTGATGCGTATAAGTAGCTTCGTAGAACAACTGCTGACTGGGGAAAATAAATCCCGATTCGTTGTTGAGGAGTATGAAGACTTCGTTCCTGTCTTGTTTAAGAACACCATACTTAGAACCTCCCGTTTTTCGTTCTTTGTACTTCTTATTGAAGGATTTAGTTCCTGGATATCCTGACTGAGGATAAAAGAGATGGACATAGATCCGGGAGACTTATTCGGTCAAGCATCAATTCTTCGGAAGATATGAAACTGTTTGGAGACTTTGTAGAGTTATAAGTACAAGATATTACTTGAAGTATTCTGTAAGAATATCCATAAAGATTAATCTATGGGGATGAACCGGCGAAGATTCGTTGAATTCCTACCTCCGTTCATTTTTAGTAAACGCTATTATTGTATTTTATGCATTTCTGGTAAACATCAATTATATTAAAAGGCATATATACATTCAAACATAACCAACAGACGTTTCTCGCTTTAGTAAAAGAGGAAAAGTAATCTTGAATAAAGAGGGAAAAGTAAAGCTGAACTCGAAAACCGAATCGTTTCAACTTTGAGAGTGAATAACCAATTGGATTTAGAGCTCCTGAGATTCTTAACTTTCCTGAATACCTTCCCAGAAATCCTCATAGCTGGATCTGAAGACATGATACTGACACCATCTGATACTACTGGCGTAGACAATCAATTTCCACAATGGCTTCTGCTGAGAATCCAATATCAAGGTAATACAATGAGAGGAACGTGTCTTCAAATTGTGATGGACCATATATGCTCCAGGTATTAGATTTGAAAAGAAAGCATTGCTCTTTGGTTGAGGATGAATTGTCCCATAATGGAAGTATCTGAAGGTAGTTACCTCAAGAGAAATAAGCAGAACGCCCCACAATAATATGCCCCTGACATCATGAACTTCGTAATGTTACCCTTGGTAATTCAAATACATGAGGAAAGCTGCCCCTGGCTATTAAGCACTGTTGAATCTGGACCTGATTGCCCCGAATGAATTGAACAGTAACTTGGTATGCCCCCTTGATTGGGAAACAGTGACTATGCCCCTAGCATTATGAACTCTGTAATATTACCCTTGGTAATTTAGATAGATGAGGAGATCTTCCCCTGGCTACTTAAACATAGTTGAATTCTATCCTGATTGCCCCAAATGAGTTAGGCAGTATCATGGCCTGCCCCCTTGATTGGGAGACAATGACTATGCCCCTTTGTATACATGGACTTTGATCCAGGAAGCAACTTTGTTTATCGGAAGGACTTTGGTTTATTGAACATCCACCCTGTAAGCTTCTCTGTTTATCAACCACTCAGGTATATGCAAACAAATATATTCAAAAATGCAATGCTTATGTCTGTCTTGAAGTTTTGAAAAAGAGTTATTTTAGAAAAACAATTTTTGTGAAAACTGTGATATTAACTCAAGTTTTATAATAAGCCCTAAAGGAGTCAGGATACCTTTTTGTAGCAGTACGCTTTCGAACTAACCATGCTTCAGTTAGGACTTTTAAAGGGTTGTAACGTGGCCTGGTTCACGGTTTAAGAAACAAAGGATAAAGGCTCAAATTTTATTTGTACCCAACCCAATCTCCATGATGCTCTTCAGTCCTATACTCAGTTAACTTATGCATTGAGGCTCAAAGGAGTTTGGAATTGTAACACTGACATTTATGATGGTTCAGAAACCAAAAATTTATTTGAACATTCAGTCATCTTTCTTTGTTGAGGATTCATAGTGACCTCTTTTTTTCTTTTGACTTTGTTATCCCTTCTTTTTGCCTGAACTGTTTGTTTCAAAATTACAGTCAGCGGAATTTCTCAATTTTTTTACTAAGTCTCCTTCATAGGTTTTGAATTAATGGGTTTTTATTTTGCTGGATATTGACTGTCAGGTTTAATGATTACAGAGAACCATCATTAGTTGTGTACAACACAGATAATTGGCATATTTGAGTTAACCGAGTAACTACCCTGCCCCGGGTTATGAATAAGGGTTTTAATTTGTGCGAGAATAAAAACTCCTACTTCATAGGCTCAAAAGGGTTGACTAGGGATTAACTTCCTTATATCTCCACTGTTTAGGAATTGAAACAATGCCTGTACATCGTCAGCATAGTCTGTTCAAAAGCATACTGCCTAATATTATGGTATTGTTTTCGTCATCCTCCATCTACAGGCTTATAGCTTTATCAGGAGTTAAATATCACAAAAAAGAAATATGAAGCATAGTTCAAAATATAGTGAAACGAATGGATTAATTCAAGACAAACATATGCAATGCATTAATGAAAACAAAAGTTTAACATAAAAGTAAGTGTTTAAACAAATAAAAGAAATTACAAATGAAAATTCAAATGTTGTCCCATCCAGTTGGTTGAATGTCTTCAATTGCAATCTGTGAACTTTGAGGAGCAGTATACTTCACCATGAAATTATATTTACCACTTGGATGTCCCAAGGTGCCCCATATCTCAACAGGAATAGGTAGGCTTCCTTTCTTGCTACACTGGGTAACTTGTCTTGCAGCTTCGGTGTTTGATGGACGATAGTAGAATTCAACTTGACCTTCTGGAGTAACCTCTAGGATTCCTTCGTCAATCAGGTCTTGAATCTTTTTCTTCAATGCCCAACAGTTATTAGTATCATGTCCAGGACTGTTGGAGTGATACTCACACCTTTCCTTGGGATTATAGTGAGGAGAGGAAGTTTTAGGATTTTGAGGAGGATTTTTCAAGGAAATTAGCTTCATCTCCAACAAGCATTGCAGAACTTGTGACATTGGAGTACTGAACTTGATAAGCTGCCTTCTACATTCCTTGTGTTGAGGTGGATTAACCTTATCAGGTCCTTCTTCTTCAATTGAGGAACAATCAATGGCAACCTGTCTCTTACCTTCTTTTATCCTCATCTTCCTTTCAACCAGATCAACTTGTTTTAATGGAGGTTTACTAACACTTAGATTCCTAACTCCATTACTTTGAAGTTTGTGGACAAAGGTTCTTAGCTCTTCTTGCCCCTGAGCTAAACTCTGAATAAGAGCCATCTGGTCATTCATCTGGGTTCTCATTTCTGTCATCTCAGCTTGTAGTTGCTCCAGTTGATCATCCTTGTTGTCCTCAGGATTCTTCTTTTTAGCCAGCAGTGTCTTCAACTCATCTTGTCCCTTGGACAAGTTCAGAATCATCTCTTGGAACTGGGCATTTTGTGCCTGGAGATCTTTGACTGTTTGTTCAAGAGCCATTGCTGAAATAAACAGCGAGAAGATAAGATACATGTGCACAAGAAACCTGTGATGCAATGATATGATGTATAGATGCGTATGAAGTGTCTTCAAGGACCGCAGGATTTAAATTTGTTTAAACAACTAAGAAGTAAACTTTTATTAGTATTTGCCCTTTGGGCTTACAAAATTAAATGAAGTAAATACAAAAGATGGGGTTTTAAGTCTCCCATGGACGTTTCCTCTTTGTGTTGAGGTATGAGTTGAGATTCCGCTCCTCGTGAAGTTGCTTTGTTAGCTCCAGGATTCTTTCTTGACTTGCTTTGTAATGAGCCTCAAAAGTATCCCTTTGCTCCTTCAACTGGATCCAAGACCTCTGTAAGTCTTCCATGTCAGTGGGCATGTCTGGGTGAAGGATGGTATAAGAAGTATCTCCTTCAGCAACAAGCTCCATAGTAACTGGCAGGATGGCAGGATATGGCATCATGAGAGTCTGAGCACGAGATTGCACCCATCTGAGGTAAGCTTCCATAGGAATAGTGTACTTGGGCTCCAGAGTCTTGCTATCAACCTTGTTCACTTTTCCCCATGCTCGTATGCACCTTTGACGGTAACCTTGCAGATCGTTGTCGTAGTCGAACACAATACCCTGAATCAACATGTCATGAGGACCATCACTCCGAGCGTAACCAAACTGTCGTAAAGTTAAAGAAGGGTTGTAAGTAATGCCTCCTCTTATGCCTAGAAGTGGCACATTAGGAAACTCCTCACAACGGTCAATGATAGTGACATTCTCCATAGATCTGGAGCACCAATGGATATCTGAATGAGAGAGTGACATAATCCTCTTGGACCACCTGAACCCTTGCTCATTCTTCATTACTGATCGAGGAAGGTGAGAAATAAACCACCTAGATAGCAAAGGTATGCAACACATCAGAGTTCCTCGTGCCTTCGTAGTACGAGTATGAAGAGAGTGCAGAATGTCTCCAAGCAATATAGGCACTGGATTGTGACTCAGAAATATGTTAATGGCATGAACGTCTATGAACTGATCAGGATTGGGGAACAACACTAAGCCATAAATCAACAAGGCTAAGATCTCCTCAAAAGCATCATAGCTCATAGCCTTCAAGAACACTTGAGCCTTCTCTATCAATACCTTAGCAAGAATACCCTTAACTCCACTTCTCGTTTCTAGAACAATGTCTGACTTCTTTAGATGTAGAGCTGCAGCAATAACCTCTGGTTTAAGCTCTTTCTCCAAGCCTGTGAAGGGTCTTTGATCAAGAACAGGTATACCCAGAAGTTTAGAGAACTCTTCCATTGTAGGAACTAGCTGATAGTCGGGGAATGTGAAGCAATGGTGCTTAGGGTCAAAGAACTGAAACAGAACACTCATCATGTCTTCATTGAACCCTGAAGTGACTAGATCCAGTAGGTGACCATGTTTCTTGATAAACTGGGAGTTTTCAGAAACTTGAGAGACCAACTCTTTAAGCTTAAGAGGTATTCCTACAAAGTTGATCCGGACAGTGTTCCTACGAGCAGAAGCCATGACTTGCAACAAAGAACAAAGATAAATCCTTTGGTCCTTGAAATGGTTAGTGAAAATGATATGCTCATGATGCATGATGATGCTATGATGTTATGCTCAATCACAAACATGTGGCACACACAAACAAGTCACACAATAGCCCTAGGTTTGAAGGCTTGCATGAGGTTTAAAGGTAAGTACCCTCCCCTGAAGTTTAGATGGTTCATTCTGTCCTATAAAGTAACCAGGTTCTAAGGGATCTCAATATCATTGATCCTTCACAAGGGTGGTTGTTCAGTAGGCAACTTACTTGCCAACCAAAACCCTCCAAGTTTAGGATCTCAATGAGTGTAGTATCGAGTATCAACCAACTTCAGTCTTCACCAAAGCCGGTTATCTCACTACTTCTCTAAAGGCCAAGATGGGATAACTAGGGTTCTAAAAGTTAGTTAGTGCATTGACAATGTATGGCAGCCTCATATTATCCTCAACTTGACTTAAGGAACATAAGCACCAACCAAGAAGTCACACTAACTATGGCCACCAGATCAACCATATCGGTATAAGCCGTACAGTTTCCTTAGTCTATTGCCATTTACCTAAGGTACACTAGATCCGGGTTAGGATCTTTCACATATAAGAGCACCCAACAGATAAGTATAAAGCAAAAAAGGCAAACAATTTTAAAGTGATCTAATTCCTAAGGGTACCCCTCTTTTATTAAGTCCCCAGCAGAGTCGCCAGTTCTGTAATACGGTGGGAGAACTGACTTTAGTTAAATGTTGCGGATAGCAAGAGTCGCCACCGACTTTTATTTTATCCAAAGGAAAGGGCATAAAAGAACAGGAAAGACCTTAAAAGATTTTTGGGTTCGGGGGGTAGGTTATGTAAAGGGAAGGTGTTAGCACCCTTTACATCCATGGTTATCCATGGGCTCTTAGTTACTTAGCTCACTTTAAACTGTTTTTGAGAAGTGTAGTGTGTGATTAAAAATTTTCTTAAGTACTTTATAATGACCCTTGTACGGATATAGATAAAGACTTTGTTTTGAAAATTGTTTAAAATGTAAAGTGTAATGAAGTAATTTGATGAAAAAAGTGAGCAAGTACTTAAGAGGAACCTACCCTAAGTTAAATCTTTACTGTTCTTAAATGTTCTTTCAATGGTAAGACTATCCCTATTATTAAGGAATAGGTAGTCATTACCTTGGATGTGATTAAGGGACATTTGTAGGGTCATTTGGATATAGGCAACTGTATGGTGTCTTTAGCAATTCGTAGGGACTTATCATCTTTTATTCGAAGGGACAAGATCATTTATCGTAGGCAACCTCGAAGGGACTTGATCTTTAAAACTATAGGGACTTGATGATATTTATGAAGGGACTTTGCTTTTTAGACACCTTACTTGACCTTTTTATTTAGGCAACATGAGGGATAACCTTAGGAAGTGAGATGGCGATCAAAGATCGACTTACGTGTGTGAGTGTTTATATTCAGGTATTTATCTTATTTTAATTATCTAAGTTCAATTTAATTACATATAAGTTATACACACCCTAAGGTTACTAACCATATAGTAAAATATTTACAAAGAAAATAAAGACGGAAAAGTAAATCTATAAGCTATTACAAGGCTTTGGCAGATACATAATAGTAGGATAAAAATAAATTATAAAGCAAGAATAATAGATATAATAAAATAATAAATAAGCAATAATAATAATAATAATAATGAAGCAAAAATAATAAAGCAATATTAACAATAAATCAATAATAATAATAATAATAATAATAATAAAGCAATTATAATAATAATAAAGTTAAAATAAATTAAAGAAATAACAATTAAACATTTAATTTAAAAAGAAAAAGTTTAAGTTAGACAAGTTAGATTTTAGAAGTTATTAGAATTAGTATAAAAAAAAGAAATTAAGTTTAGAGAAAAACAATTAAAGATTATTAAGAAGACTTTTAATTATTTACATTATATGATTATTACTATTATAGTACAATTAAGAAAATAATATTATTAATATACAAAACATAAAGTAAAAGAATTATTAAAATTAAAATAATATTTACAAATTAAATATTATAGAAAACTATTAAATTATTAAGTTAGTAGGTTATTTATAAATTATATACAATATTTTAGAATCATAATTATTTAATTATAAATAAAAAAAAGTCAATTAGATTTTATTTACAATTGTATAAAAGAATGACAAAAATTTTAGAAGTTAAAAGAAGAATTAGAAAATTTGATTATTTGATTATTTACTTACAAAATGTAATTATGATAAAAATTATATACAAAATACTATTATTATTATAAGAAAAAGTTTATTGATTAATTAGTCTCTTTTTTTTTTAATTAATGATCTAAGTCCATATTGATTTTCATTCAGTTCTTGGCACGCCCTAAATTACTAACCACGCAGGGAATAATAAAAATAAATAAAGGCAGAAATTTAAAGGCAGAAAATAAAAATTCCTACACTATTACATGGCTGAGGCAGTTACATAATTATATGGCGAAAAGTAAAACTGAAAATATTAAAGTTAAAACTTAAAATATTACAAGGGCGACATAAACATGAGCAAAAATAAGAAATAATAACAGGGTTGTTAAGGTTTATGGAAATGTTTATGGTTTAAAGGAAATAACACGGTTAAAGTTTTAGGTTTGAAATTTAGAGTTTGAGGCGGAATTGTCAAGGTTTAGGAAAAAAATCAAGGTAGTTAGTTATCTGTACAGATCTAAATATATAACATAAAAGAAAATGGAAAAAATAAAAACGACGTTGCTAACGCAAAAAATGCGATCATCGCAATTGGATCGGATCAACATAAGTGTCACGCCTCATACACATAAAATGTGCGAACAGCGCATCGACACGATCCGATCTGAACATAATCAAATAATTATAAAAAAAATTAGAATTAACAATATTAAAACAAAACTGTAAAAACAAAATAAATAAAAACTTATATATATATATATATATATATATATATATATATATATATATATATATATATATATATATATATATATATATATATATATATATATATATATATATAACGAATATGCAGCCAATTCTATATATGTATACATAAAAACAATATTTTATGTTCTTTGTTACCTGTGATGTATTAACAAAATAAGAGCAACAAATATATATATTAACAAAAGCAACATTAGTTAAGATATTAATAAAGTGTAACAAAAGCAACAAATATATATATTAACAAATATATATGTATATATAAAACATATGAATGTTATAGGAATTTATATATATATATATTACGTATCAATCAAAGTGCAACTGGAAAGTAAAGTTGTTGCAGGAATGTTTTTCTTCTCTCTTTTCTGTCTTTCCTCGGTCTCCTCTTAACAGCAATAACACGTTAGGTATATATAGGGACCAATTAGGGTTAATGTAAATGGGCCTAAATATTTATTTTGGAACCCAATAAAATATTAATATAAATAATTAAATAAAATAAAAACTAATTAACCTATTTATTTATTCTAGACCCAATAAAATATTAATTTAAAAAACAAATAAAGTTTTATTAATTAAATTAGTTAAAATAAAATAAAAAACTAATAATCCTATTTATTTATTCTAGACCCAATAAAATATTAATTTAAAAAACAAATAAAGTTTTAATAATTAAATTAGTTAAAATAAAATAAAAAATTAATAATCCTATTTATTTATTCTAGACCCTATATAAAAATAAATAGACTCAAAAAATAAAAGTCGGGCGCCAAAGTGCTCGAAAAAATAAAATGAACACGTCAAAATAATCAGCGCGAAATAAATGACTCGGAAAAATACAGCATTTGGTCGGATTTTGAAATAAAAATTATGACCGTTTAAACTGCTCAGACTGATCAACATACGACCAAAAATAGTCGTAAAAATATTTTTAGCATGTCAAATTAAACCACGTGAACCGCAGATTCATGTTACCGACATTTGCAAACTTAAACTTGACATTTTTTCGTTGACTAATTTTAGGCACAATTAACAAGTTAATTTGACCAGTCTGTTTGTAAATTCCGAGAAATTATTCCGGCTAATATTAAGACGAAAAAAAATGTTATGTTATGAAGATGATGCAAATGAATGTGAAACAAAAAGTCGGTTAGAGTTAAAAATAGAGGACAAATTTTGGGGTGCAACAGAGTGTAGTTAGAATCGATGAAGATGATGTCTTGTCACGCTTTGGCCTTCCCCTTCCTCGACCCATTTCTTCAAAAACACACAGCAAAAACCTCACCGGATAGGTCCCTTGGCCGAAGACAAAGAATTTAAACCATACCAGCTAGGTTTCCACCGCCAACTACCCCTAAGAACACCACAATCACAGCTGATCGAAAAAGTCGTCGGAAATCACCAGAGAGCTAGCTAGGGTTTGATAGTTGATTTTATATTATAGTTAGTGTTAAAAAAAAATTAGATAGAGAGAAATCAAACCACAGAGAAAAATGAAAACTACACGAAAAATTAGTAAGAAAGATATCAAAATTAACAATTTAGATATAAACATGGTTCTGAATATTAAAAAAAATTATGACAAAAATTAATATCCCAAAATTAATACATTTAACCAATCCTATTTAATGGGATAATGTTTGGTTGTTGTTGTGCATTATCAATCAAGAAATAATTAATTTATTAATTGGTTTCATTTTATTTCTTATTGAAGAAATTATTTTTCAAATTTGTTCAAAGTTCAAGAAACAGTTTAGATATCTTTATTAGTCTTTGTTTAGAACTATTGTATGCCACCTGCCAAGTCCTTGTTTGCTTGGAAACTCATCCATTCCAAGGTTCCTACGTATGATATTTTGGCTCTACAAGAATGAAAAGAAAATCAACAACAAAGTGATTCCTTGGAATTTTGCGATAAACCTTATAATCTCTAAGTGTTCATACGGTAGAAAACAAGTTCTCGACTAAGTCACTGCAGTATGCGAGATTTCAGTGTGCTTAAATATTTTAGTATCTAGATCTCCCATCCCAGGGCTGTTAGAATTGTTGAAGTAATCTGGAAATCGCCTCTGATTTCTTGGATTAAGTGTAATACGGATGGCACATTCAAAGGTTTCTCACCTCTTGTTTCTTGTGGAAGAGTTATTAAAAATCATTTTGAAGAGTTAATTAGTTGTTTTGCTAAGAATCTTGGTGAATCCACATCTTTGGAAGCAGAGTTTATGGGAGTCATTCGTGCTATTGAATTGGCTCTCTAGAAATAGTGGAACTGTCTATGGATTAAAACTGACTCCCTTTCAGTTTCTTTGGCAATTTTCGATTCTGTTTTGGTTCTTGCAGTCCTAAGGGTAGGGGTGGACATAGAAGTGCCACCCGGTGTTAACCGACCGAACCGAAGAGATAATTTATTATTGGGTTGGTTTTGTTCGGGTCTCCGGGTTGGTCGGGTGACATTAATAGGTAACGTAGGGTAACCTCGGGCGAGTTCGGTTGAGTTTATTGGGACCGTCGGAATACGAACCCGACCGATTGTTATTTCCTGCTATATGCTAGTGAACACTTTAGGCCCAACCCAGCTCAACACTTTCCTAAATTCCTTCAACACTTTCGTAACCCTAAACAAAAAAGTGGAAAGACTATGAGATGAAAGCTCCAACGGCCGTCACCTTCCATCACCCCCAAAAGTGAAACCCTAACCACCTATGTCTCTCTTCCGCCGTCTTCACCGGTATTTTTCCATCATTTTCACTAGGTGATAAGGTTTATCAGTGAATCACAAACTTTTGCGTCATCCATCCCCAAACACGATCTTTCATCTTCAACCACAAGCCTCGTTCAAAAACTACATCATTACGACATCCCTTATCCAGAATCTGGTACGTGTTCTAATACATTGATCAAAGTTTTTATTTATTTACTGAACCCTAAGTTCTACTTTATTAAACCTAAGTTCTAATCTTTTGAATGGAATTTGTATTGTGTTTTAACAAGTAATAACTCCATTTGTATTCATTTTATGGAGGTATGCAATGAGTTGGAGGCGTTCAAATTCAAGGAGCCGGAGATTTTTCTAGAGACAGTAAGTTTACTTTTTATTTTAAGTATTCTTATGTGTGATTTAGTAAAAAAAATAACTCAATATAAATGCTTTAATGATACTGTATGAGGTGAATCATGCTTTAGTGATAATTTATACATTGAATCATGTTTTTGGTTAATTATGCTTTGGTTAGTTTAAGTTTATAAATGAGTTTAATTTATTCATATGTGATAATTTTATAAATTGTTAGTTTATGATACTGTATGTATTTTGGTGAATCATACATTATGAGTTTAAGTTTATAAATTGTTAGTTGTATGTATTTTGGTGAATCATACATTATGAGTTTAAGTTTATAAATTGTTAGTTTATGATATTGTATGAGTTTATGCATACTGTGTGAATTTATGCATACTCTGTGAATCATGCTTTGTATGAGTTTATGTTAGTTTATGATACTGTATAATTTTGTATGAGTTTAAGTTTATATATTGTTAGTTTATGATATTGTTAGTTTATGTATTATGTGTGAATCATGCTTTGGTGATCATTTTATGATACTGTATGAATTTTGGTTAGTAATTAGTAAGCACATTAGTAACCTAAACTAACAACAACACACACTTATACAATTGACATTACCTAAACTAACAATGCTCAGTATTTCAGCAATTGGGCAAAACACACCAATTATCAATGAACTTTCTCAACCTAATCAACAAACTGTAACAACACCCGTTCTTCCACCAACCGGCCCAAAGCGAAGAAGACTTAATGCAAATGGTAATAGAAAGAGATCAGAGGTTTGGGATCACTTTAACCTTATTCCCGATAGTGAACCACCAACTGCTGCATGTAAGTATTGCAACCAAAAGTACATGTGTGACTCTAGGAAACATGGAACATCAAACTTAAAAAGTCACATGAAAATGTGTCCTAAATATCTATTGAACTTGGATACTGACCCTACCCAAACAATCTTGGCATATTCAACAACTGAGGGAGGTGGGCTGGTTCCATTAAGTTCTAGGTTTAATGTTGAAGCTTGTAGAAATGGATTGGCTTATTTTATCATTTTAGATGAGAAGCCATTTAGTACGGTTGAAGGAGAGGGGTTTAAGTACTTTTGTAGGCAAATGCAGCCCCAATTTTCTATACCGTCAAGGAGAACCATATCTAGGGACTGCTTTCAGTTATATCTCGATGAGAAAGTGAGGCTTAGAGCGTTCTTTAAATCTGATTGTAGTAGGGTGGCAATTACAACTGATTGTTGGACGTCTGTCCAAAATCTGAACTATTTGACCCTTACGGCCCATTTTATCGATAGAGATTGGAAATACCAAAAAAGGATAATTAGCTTTACTATTATCCCAAATCATCGGGGCAAAACCGTTGGTAAGAAGGTTGAGGATGTTTTGAAGGAGTAGGGGCTGAGAAATGTTTCTACCATCGCGGTAGATAATGCCACCTCAAATGATGTTGCTGTTAAATATTTAGAACAGAAAGTAAGAAACATGAATGGCCTCTTAATGGATGGATTTGGCTTTCACATGAGGTGTTGTGCTCATGTGCTGAATTTGGTTGTGAGAGATGGATTACAAGTTGCCAACACCTCAATTTCAAGTGTTAGACATGCAATTAGGTTGTTAGATCTTCACCCCATAGGGCTTTAAAGTTCAAAAAATGTGTGGAGTATGCTGGGATTTTATGCAAGAAATCAGTATGTCTTGATGTTTCAACTAGATGGAACTCGACATATTTGATGTTAGATGCAGCCGAGAAGTTTCAAAGTGCTTTCGAAAAGCTAGAAGAAGAAGATGAAGCCTATAGGGGTTTCTTTGAGGTAGACTCCCCCTAGTAGTCAAAATTGGGATAATGTTAGGGTTTTTATAAAGTTTTTGAAGAACTATTATGAAGCGACAAAGATTTCTTCGGTTTCCACAAAAGCAAGTTTGCATACTGCTTTTCCATACCTGGCTCCAATCTACATTGAACTTAAGAGTTTAAACATGGACCTTAATGGGTTGTTTGCTGAGGTGGCTAGGGATATGTTGGAAAAGTATAGTAAATATTGGGTTGATATCACAAAGATGAACCAACTCCTTTATTTTGGTGTTATCTTTGATCCCCGATATAAGTTGAGATTTGTGGAATGGTGTTTTGATGATATGTATGGAAAACACTCTGACACTAAGAAATCCCCATTAAAAGATATTAATGACAACCTTTCAAACATGTTCAATCTTTATAAACAAAAATACGACACTGCTGAAGGTGAAACAGATGTTGCAGCGGCTGTTTCTCATGGTGAAACAGCTCCAATGATGAAGTACCCACATCCATAGCTAGGGCAAATGCGTTTCAACAACATTTGATGTCATTGGATTCAGTTGAAGAAGAGACTGAGCTTCAGAGCTATATAAGAGGAAAGTGCATAAGTTTTAATGAAAAGGACAAAGACAAGTTTGACATTCTTTGTTGGTGAAAACATAATGTCGGGGAATACCCAGTTCTGTCCCAAATAGTTAAGGATATCATGCCCACACCAGTGTCAACCGTAGCTTCTGAGAGTGCTTTTAGCACGGGTGGAAGGGTTTTAGAGGTATATAGAAGCTCTCGCAAACCAGAAATGGCGGAGGCATTAATTTGTGCTCAGAACTGGTTGAGGCCTTCCTTTTACCAGTTCAAAGACTTGGAATTCAATGAGGACTATGAAATTTCTGAAGATGTTTTACAAGGTATTATTTTTATCTTAAGTGTGATATTTTAATTTGTTTAGTAATATGTTGCTAATTATTTTTCAAAATGTATTACAGGATTTTCTGAAATTTCACTTGGAAGCGGAGCACCGTCGTCCTTTCAGAGTCAGTCACAACCTTCTGGTTGTGCCTAAACTACTCAAGGTTGAACTCCCTTGTATTTTTTTAATCTTACTTTGTTAAAATAAATATGTATTCTAATGTTTTCTACAATATTTGCAGCATTTTGAATTTTTTGGAGTCATGGATGACTCATTTTTTTGAAGCCAATATAACACAACCAACACTTTTTGAAAGAATATCAAAAACAGTCCTGCAATTCAAAGTTGATTAGTCCTGCACGTCAAAGTTGGACAGTTCTGTTGAAGCTTTCCGAGAAATAATATCACTTCATATTGATTTCTACCAGAGTTGTATGTGCAATGAGAAGAATGAGAATAAGATCACATCATGATAGTGTGAAATGGTTTTTTGGAAATGCTATTTTGGATAAATTTAATTATATGATTGTTTTACATATGAGAATGCCATACAGTCCTGCAGCACACTTGTTTCTTTTTCTAGTACAATGGACAAATTGCAATCTTATTGGAGCCCTTGGATTATTAAGAATCCTAATTTACAAGGTTAAGTGTTTTGCTTTATTAAGAATCCTAAGATATTAGTACTTTCAATTAAGTGTAAATATAATAAATATTAGTTGTCATAAAGCCATGAATGTCTTTTTTGTTTATGAAAATTGATATAAGCAAAATTGATTTGGTTTAGATTATGCAAAATATCACAGTTGTGTACTGTTGTTTATTTGGCTTTTGGAAGATTTTATTGAAGTTTATTTTTTTCTTTCTTTGAAGCAAAGATCACAGAGTAACAAAAAAAACAGCATTGCCTGTACAAAATAATTTGAATTTCAAAGATGGAGTATGTCAGCCCAGAAGGACTTCGCTTGGATGGTCGGCGACCAATGGAAGTATGTTGACACTTGTTTCTTTTATGTGTCATGATGTATTGGTTTAAATTGAAGAATGGGAGTAAGATCACATATCAGTATAGTGTGAAATTGTATTTTGTCCTGGTGTATTGGTTTGTTTATGACAGATCTACACCAAACTTTTATGATTATGTGGAAAGTCTACACCAAAGAATCTGCTGTTATTAAAAAAAACTAGGGGATGAACTACTGGAAGAAGCAAAAATGGTATTGAAATTAATTATGAGCATTTAGTCTTTACATTTTATCTAATTCTTATTGAAATTGAGTATTTATTATGAAACTTTTGTTTCAGCTCACCTTAAAGTTGTGTTGAATGTTGATTGGGTGCTAGAACTGGAAGTTGTGAAGATGGATAAGAATTGGAAGTTATGTTGGTTGTGTTATTATGTAGCTTGTCAAGTTTATTTGTAAAATTGTATTCTCAACTTTGTTTCTTTGTTTCTACTGAATTTTATGCTACTGCAATTAATTATAATTCTAAATTGTAATGAATTTTATGCTACTACAAGCAATTAAGTTTTTATGATGAGATTGAAATGTTTTTTAATTAGGCTTGAACTTTGTATTCTGAACTAGTGCAATCCATAAAATAAATATAAAAAAACAGTTAAAGTGATTATTTTGGATTTGGGCTTGACAATTCAATAAGCCCATTTATAAAAGTGCACCCGCATTAAACCGATCCAGGAACCCGAATCTGAACCAACCTGAACCTGAGATATCCGAATAACAAACCGGTCGGAATTGGGCCTAGTGGTCTAATCCGAGGATTGCTTCGGTTTGGAGGTTTGGGCCCGAACCCGAACCGGCCCGAACCGATGCCCACCCCTACCTAAGGGATAGTGGAACAATTGTATTATTAAAATTATTAACATGTTGTTTCTTACAGGGAAGACAACTCTTGTGCAGACATTCTAGTTTTATTAAACCTTACCATTTGCGGATTCGCATGATAAAATGAAACTCCTATGTCTGTCTATGATTATTTGTTTAGAAATCGTCTCGGTTTACCATATTTTCACTATTGTCTTACTTAGAGAGCTTTGGTTTATGTTCTCCATCTCTTTTGTACTTTTTCTTTCTTTAATATAATATGGTGCTTTATAATAATAATAATAATAATAATAATAATAATAATAATAATAATAATAATAATAATAATAATAATAATAATAATAATAATAATAATAATAATAATAATAATAATAATAATAATAATAATAATAATAATAATAATAATAATAATAATAATAATAATAATAATAATAATAATAATAATAATAATAATAATAATAATAATAATAATAATAATAATAATAATAATAATAATAATAATAATAATAATAATAATAATAATAATAATAATAATAATAATAATAATAATAATAATAATAATAATAATAATAATAATAATAATAATAATAATAATAATAATAATAATAATAATAATAATAATAATAATAATAATAATAATAATAATAATAATAATAATAATAATAATAATAATAATAATAATAATAATAATAATAATAATAATAATAATAATAATAATAATAATAATAATAATAATAATAATAATAATAATAATAATAATAATAATAATAATAATAATAATAATAATAATAATAATAATAATAATAATAATAATAATAATAATAATAATAATAATAATAATAATAATAATAATAATAATAATAATAATAATAATAATAATAATAATAATAATAATAATAATAATAATAATAATAATAATAATAATAATAATAATAATAATAATAATAATAATAATAATAATAATAATAATAATAATAATAATAATAATAATAATAATAATAATAATAATAATAATAATAATAATAATAATAATAATAATAATAATAATAATAATAATAATAATAATAATAATAATAATAATAATAATAATAATAATAATAATAATAATAATAATAATAATAATAATAATAATAATAATAATAATAATAATAATAATAATAATAATAATAATAATAATAATAATAATAATAATAATAATAATAATAATAATAATAATAATAATAATAATAATAATAATAATAATAATAATAATAATAATAATAATAATAATAATAATAATAATAATAATAATAATAATAATAATAATAATAATAATAATAATAATAATAATAATAATAATAATAATAATAATAATAATAATAATAATAATAATAATAATAATAATAATAATAATAATAATAATAATAATAATAATAATAATAATAATAATAATAATAATAATAATAATAATAATAATAATAATAATAATAATAATAATAATAATAATAATAATAATAATAATAATAATAATAATAATAATAATAATAATAATAATAATAATAATAATACAAGAGTGGGGAGGGTTTAATTTTTATAATTACATAAACTATGTTTTTATATTATTGCAAAAGTGATCCAATTAATATATAATAAAAAAACTAAATATAATTTATATCATATAAATTAAATCATTCCGTAACTTTGGATAGATCGAATATATATTTGAAGAGTTGAATGAGGATTTAAATAAAAGGTTAAAAATACATGATTTTTTTACTAGTCTTTAGTCTTTATGAAATATTTGAAACAAATCATTTTAGTAATTTACTACATTTATGCAATCAAAACATCAGTAACAGAATCTAAATGTTTCATTTTTTTACATCAAACACAAATCTTACTCCCCATGAAATCTACTTGCAACTTACAACAAATGTGAAATCACTGCACATTGAGAAACCACTCATTGTGGCACTTTGAAATTGTTCACAATTGTGAAAGTTCCTCATTCCAACAAAAGCATCTATAAAAAGTCATAACAAAACACAAAACATCCTACTAAAGTTCCATTTAGCATGAGTGATCTTCTGTCTTAACAAAACACAAAGATTTCTACTACACTGCACACAAATTCTCTGTTCTGTAAATCAATAATCCTTTGAGAACTTCAACAACTCCGCCTACAATTAAAATTTCGAACATGTTACCAATACTACTCTCGGAAATATTCGGTATATACGTCTCAAAAGAACTATACAAAAGCCAGAGAATCATCAAAAATTATCATGTCAATATAAAAGTTAGCAATGCCAAGTCATGCAAAATCTCTTCATCGAAAAGTGAACTCCCAATCACCTACATAGATGATAGATTTTCTTATTTCGACATCTACATTTTTCTTAATGCCTTCACAAAAATACAGTGAGGGCCATGGAAGAGCAGATCCCAAAAATAGGCATAGCATGATTCTAACTCGTGAAATGAAATATATATGATGAATCTCGGTCCATATCTCATTTTTTCCATAGTCATAGATTCATGTGATGAATCTCGGTCCATATCTCATTTTTTCCATAGTCATAGATTCATGAAAGATTCAAATATATTAATGAAAATGAACTTATCAAACGAGCATAGCCGGGTACCGAGGGTGACTAAAAACAACCAATTTTTACCTCGAAGCCGCTCTTCAAGTGATTGAGTTCCTTATCTAGATCATTGATAGATTGGTTATATGCTTGCATTGGTGAAGACTGACTAGATGTGTGTATCTGCAATTGTAACAACAAAATGGTTTATTTGACAATATCTACCGACATAAGCTCTTGTCAGACAGATTGTTAGAACTTACGGAAACAGCTTATGATTTTTCAAAACATGTAACGAATAGATGGTAAGAAAGTAACTAACCCTGGAAATAATTTTGTAGTTAAGAGGATGAGGAAGCTTGTAACCAGCAAATAAGACATTAGGGTCTTTTTGAAGCTGCCTGAAACACATGAAATAAACAAAAATCTGATTGATGAGAGAGAAAATTGAAATGAGAGAGAATAGAAATTAGAAAAAACATACATGCGGAGAATGTTGCCGATTGTATGATCTTCCCTCTCAATGGTGAATGAAGCCGCGTTTATGATTTTTGTATCTCTCTCATAAGATACCCTTTTCCACAAATTCAAAATCAATTACAAAAATTGTAATAAATAATAAGAAAAAGAGAATGATCATTGAGAAGAAGAAGAAGAAGAAGAAGAGATACTTTTTGGTTCCTTCAGGAACAACGAAACGCTCGTAACGATCTGGGGCATTCATGGTTTTCGTCTGTTCTTCTCTGTTTTGTTGCTACTTGTCTTTTTTGGTAATAAAGGAAACTGAAATTGTTTTTTTTTTGTCTACAATGCATGACAAATTTATTAAACCTTATATGGGCCATCACTGTTATATGGGCCATTTGAATTATATTTGAGAATGGTTCACTACAAGTCAAAGACATTATTGACCCACCTAGGTGAAAATTTAAAAATACCACCTTTTGCATCATTTGAATTTTAAAATTCGGAAATGCCACAACACTATAAATCCAAAAGAAGAATCAAGCCAAAGACAAAGACAAGTAAATAATATGTCTGGAGTCTGGACATTGAAATTCAAATTGGTATTAATCCACACATCTAATCCAGTTTTAGAGGTTTGTATGGATATTGAAAGTCATATTCATCACATTTTTATCATGTTACAAGGGTGTATCCTGAGATTAAAATTTAAATTTATCATTATCATATACGAAGGAAATACAAGCAGACTTGTATTAGGGGTTTATTCAGATATCAAAAATCGAATTCACCTTGATTCCTCAGACCAAATGATAGTACTTATATGATATACTTGTAAGCGGAAAAATTCACATCAATTATATAAAATTATAACATCAACACTTACTTGTTGATGATATGATTTGAGAATAAGGATTGTCATTCTTATCACCTTGATTTGGAATCCTGAAAAGATGAATGACTGGATCTTCCTCTGTATCTCACACTCTCGTTCATGATTCTCAATGGGACAAGTTATGGAGCCATCAGTTGTCTTTCTGATTTTGTGATTACATAAACATAATATATCACACCTTAGTCCCTACCCATTATGGGCCAACGGTTAAGGCTCACAAAGCCCACACCAATCAAGTTTTAGATATTCATGCTTTAATTAAAATGACCACTTAATCAATAAAGGAGCCTACTTATGCACCCCCATCAGAATCATGATTAACCTATTTTCACAAACCAAAATAACAATTGATTGTAGCCCACAAAAATCAGATAAATCTAACGTTCTCCTACATGTTTTTTAATTTTTAAAAAACATATATTTGAAAACGAATCTCGGATTGATGACTAATTTCTTAAAATGTGGCCGCATTTTTAAAAAATGCATGATTCCAAGTGCAATATCTAAATATGACCTCGTCCAACCAAAGCCAAGCAATATCGACTCACGACGATTATTATATCCTTCATTGACATATAACCTTCTACAGTTACAAATACTACGGACTCTATCAACTAGTCATTAGTGTGAACTGTGGCAGAGAATAACACGCCAATGTGACCCAACATCCAAAATGTTATTTTCTCTGTTAGTCCTTAACAATTTCTCTCAAATGTCTAAAATCCAAAGAAATTGCATGGTTTTACAAACCATAACGCCTCAGCTCCAATGCAACGTTGACCACTGTCACTATGGTCATGAGAACGTCGAGCTCAAAATTATATCGCAACTCCAATATGGAATCGACCACCGACATAATGGTCCCGAAGATGTCAAACTCAAAATTATGATCATGTCTCGAACTCCAAACTAGTGTCGACCACATGCACTATGGTCCTAAATTAATGACATTAAGTCCCAATTGACATATAAATAAACAATAACAAATAATAATAATAATAATAATAATAATAATAATAATAATAATAATAATAATAATAATATTCATTGCGTTATCAAGGGCTAATCTCAATTGACATAAATGCTTCAACGTGATTTCCTTATTAAGGAGAGACATGTTACTAAGATTATCACCCTTAGTAACACCTTCATTGATTGGTTCAGACCTATCACAAACATCCTTGTTCCTAAGTATAACACCCTCACCAACATTGTCATAGTTCTTAACAACAGTATTAATCTTATTACTCAAATTATTCTCCATGATGTTCCTCATTATGTTGGCAGAAAGAAGTTTTTCAACTTCCTTAATTGAGTACCTATTGAGAGGGGAAATATGCATATCCATCTGATAGAGTTGGAACATAAGAAAATGTGATAGTATTGGACATAATTGGTTGGTTCTAAGAGGTGAAAGAGGATCAGAGATACTTCCATCTTTATCAGCAAATACCAAAGAGTTTCTTGATTCGACAACAATAACTTGCTTAAAAAAATTTCAATATGGGAAGACATATAATTATATATTGTGTGCCTAGAGTAATCAATCTATACTACTTACTATGTGTAGAACAGACCAGAATAATGCTCTCATTCTTACTTATCATTCCTTCATTCAGTGTCTGATCCTGGTTATCCATACCACCATCCTTAGATATGGATGTATCAGTCTCAACATCTTCATGAACTTGATCGTCATTCTCCTTATGCCCTTGAGACTTTTCCAAAATGTCGACATGATGTTTGGGATATAACTATCACCATATGAGCTACTCAAATTTGTTTCTGGGGAATCACCATAAGACATTAGAATGTCATGATGATTTCTCATAGGTCCAGACTTTAGTAAACATTACTCATATCTCCATTAGCAGCTATATCATATAAAACAACAAGAGGAATATTATGGAGAGAATTAACAGTTCTAGCTATAACAAACACCCTATCATGATTTTCACCAATCATATGAGAAGGAATTCTTGATTGATAACCATTATTTTGCTGAACCACTGTAGGTTGTTCAAAATTGGGAAGACCTGCAGACTGACCATCAACATTCCCTTTAATGACATAATCCTTATGAGATAACTCAGACTCTAGAGTATGATCTTTAGATATCTTGTATGACATCCTAGAAGGTATTTCTTTATCAATCTTGAAACCTTGTAAGCCTTTTATATCTTTCTCAAACATGACCTTCTTCATAATAACTTTTTTACCTTTGTTGGTGACATCACATTTGAAATTGCAGAAGGTCATATTATACCTTTGATCACTCGTGTGGTTTATGTTTATCCTTTTGGTAGATGATTCTTTTCTCATAAGCAATTGGTCTTACCTGATCAGAAAGGGCCTTCCAAGTGTTGGGCTACGAACATAACGGTTGATAGAGAGATGGTGGGGGTGTACCTGCAAGGCACTCTGATGCTTAAGTGAATATGGGTACAGAGAAAATGGTAAGCGATAATGAGTTCAGAATACCTGACCCTTTAGTGAAAAAGGGTATTTATATGTGCCCACAGCGCTGGGCCAATGTCCTTTCTTGGGTTGAATCAGCTAGGCCCAAGGAAGAACTTCCAAGATACGTGTAGGAGCGTGTAAGACCTAGCACGTGGTCTGGCCCTTGGTCTAACTATCCATGCATTTTAGGAGATAATTGTGGACAGTTGGGTGACGTAGCACACATGGGGGAGACGCAGTCTCCCCAGTACGAGTTTGGTGGATCGTGGGACTTACCCGACGGTCTAGATATTTCCCCGTGAGGTTGGGCTTCTTCCCGACTGATGGGGCCTCTGCCCGACTGATTGGGCCTCTCCCAGATAGGTTTGGGATTCTGCCCAACAATGTCTTAGAGGTCCAGTCCAGAACAGGATCCCCCTAAGTCGAAACTCCGGGACGGAGTGATGAGTTAAGAGAAAACATTGTCGGGCATAATTGATATGTCGGGGATTCGTGAACGACGGGGAGTAAGTCGTCGGGGAACAAATGTTTGTCCCGTTGGTGGAGGCAGGATCCGCTAACTAAGCTACCAAAAGTCGGTTAAAGTCGTTTCGCGTGTGGTGCGGTTGTGGAACGAGTAGCTCTAGATCCAACCATTTCCATGGATCAAAGAAGTCATATATATATATATATATATATATATATATATATATATATATATATAGGATTGAAGATTCAAAAAATTGATAGATAGAGAAAGGTTGTGAGATTCAAATCGGTCGATCACAACTGAATTTTGTTCTTGATTTTCAGGATCTTTGCTCAGGATTCAGAGAGAACTTTATGTTCAAAATTTGTACATGGAGATACAGAGTCGTGAAAATGCGAGAATCATAATTTGATTCCCACAGGCGCTACCACGGTTCCGTTCTAGAACGAGAAATATAGAGAATAACGAAATTTTCGATAGAGTAGAGCTTCTGGTACGACGAAGCGGAGGTGTATATGTAAGTTTAACACTCTGACGCTCAAGTTAGTATGTGAATGAGTAGGGAGTATTCAAATTTTGTTTGAAACTTGTTATCTGAAATGACGTCATTATATATATATATATATATATATATATATATATATATATATATATATATATATATATATATATAAAAGAGAGGGGGAGAGAAATAATTGCCACACTATTTTTCCGATGTGAAATGTGGAGGACCGTTGGATATGCTTAAAGCTTTACTTTCCTATAATAAGATAATAAGATATATGATACCCCAATGGTCAGGTGAAAGCTCTAGAAATGTGATTGAGCAGTTGGACGATATGTTTTAATTCAAAGTGTTTTGATCTCAATGTGGTCGGCCGAGAACAATTTTCAGTCATAACTTATAGTGATTCAGACTAAGCAAGAGACCCAGATGATAGAAGATCAACCTCTGCTACCTGCATATTCTTTGGTCTAAATCTAGTTTCGTGAAATTCTAAGAAGTAGTCTCTAGTTGCTCATTTAAACATAAAAGCAGAGTATCGTATTCTAGAACATTCCACATCTGAACTTCCTTGATTAAAAACCATATTATAGTCAGAGTTTGACATAACTAATCCCTATAAAATCGATATATAAAATGAAAAATGTCACTCAATATAAACTCTTTTTAAGACTCTATCTCTATCAATTGAGATTTAAGATATTCCATGTATCCAGAAGGTGATATTCATAGAGTAAAATTTCCTTTTAGAATTATTTGCATAGTATATTCCAAAATTTCCTTACCATTTATTTTTCCTTTCAAGCTATCCAAAAAAAGTGATGCCCACAAATTAAGATTTTTTCACTTGATCCAAAATATTACTTATCTTCCCTTGTTCGTTAGCACTCACGTTATAAACTACTTTCAATGGTATCCACTTATACGTTTCACTTTTAACCTTCAATAATTTGGAACACATGGGAGTGGCATGTCGCATCTTCATCATGTACCAGTATGTGTTTTTTCCTCCCACCCACTTGACTTGTAAGGACCATAAAACCACATTTTCATATCACTCTAACCCTTGACTTGTATTTTTCACATAACAAGCCACTCATGTCATAATTAAAATAAATAAAATAATAATAATAATGCCTAATTTAAGTATAAGAAATAATGAAAACTTTTATTTTATTCTCTAAGTTAGGAACTTTCATAACCATGCAATAACATAAATAAAACAAACAAGAAAACATTAATCTCACTACTCCCTTTTGGTAATCTTAACATTAAGACCTTCTTTTGTGAGAAGCACAATTGAAAGACTAGGAGTAACACAACTACCTTCCACAACATGAACACAATAGTTCCACAAAACAGAAGCAGTCACCATCTTAATTTGAATAAAAGCCAAATCTCTCCCCAAACAAGTCCTAGGTCCAGCATTAAAGCTAAAGAATTTGTAAGATGGAACATAAACAATACCTCCTCTCTCAGAAATCCACCTCTCTGGCTTGAACTCCAAGCAATCTTTTCCCCAAGTTTCTTCAAATCTCCCCATTGCATACAATGAAAACAAAATCATATTTTTAGGGTAAACATGATGACCACTTGGAAGTATATCAGGTTTAACTGCTTCCTTTCTCTCGAAAGGTATCGGCGGAAAAAGCCTTAACGCCTCGCATATAGCACCATGAAGATAAACAAGCTTTTTCGTCTCGTCCACACTTAAAACCCAAGGCTTCTCTTTATGTCCAAAGTTTTCTTTAATCTCTTCAAGAATCTTAGTTTCCACCAAAGGATGCGTAGAAATAAGATAAAATAACCATGTAAGCGCAGAAGTTAGAGTATCTCTCCCCGCTACAAAGAGATTGAATGCGGAATCTCTTAGAAATTTGTCACCAATTTTACTATCTTTTCCTTCTCCTTCTTCTCGAATCAATGCGGTTAACAAATCAACATGTTGATTTTTCTCATTGTCTGAGTATTTGTAACAATTTTTCATTAGCTCTTTACGCTTTGAAGCTATACAATCGTATAGAAATTTATCGAATATTCTGCATGCCTCGGTCATTTTTTTTTCTTCGCCGATTTGAAGCCATTTCTGCAACCTCCAAACACATTCCGGCACAATGTGTCTATAGAAGATGGATTCTTCCGCTTGGTTAAAAGCCTTCTCGACCGCGACTTCAGGAAAATCCACGGAAAGACAATTAGGATCATGTCCGAGAATTATCATACAAATGTTATCAAACGTGAAGCGATTGAAAACATCTTGTAAATCGACAATTGAGTCTTTCTGTTGTTGAACAACATGATTCAATAGTGGAAATAACGACTTCTCGACTTTGTTGTGAATGATTCTCTCTTGAAATGATTCAAAGCCTCTATGGAAAAGATACTGGAGAAGATTCCTATGGTATTTCCATTGAATTGAATCAGTAGTGAAAATACCTTCACCAAAAGCTTGAAACATTTCGCGAAACAAATCGCCTTTCACGAAATTGTCGAAACTCTTGCTCATAATGTGGTGCACATTCATTGGATCAGCTGTGATTACAACATCCATGTTGGTGAACCAAGGTCCTATGAATTCAACTGTGCCACCTCTTACTTTCAACCAATGAGCTGAAAATTCATGAACTTGTGAAACATTCCAAAGGAATTTTGGTAACATACCAATAAAAGGCCAGTTTGTGAATGCAGGTGTTTTGAGATATAGTGTTTGGTAAAAACCATATAGAAATATGGTGAGAATGAGTGTGATAGCCATAGCAAGAAATGGTGTTAGCATTATCATTGTCAATGTCAATGAAATTGAAGGATGTGTTATGTTATGCTCCAAATGTGTGTGGATATAAATGCTCAAATATGAAATAAATTATGGATAAGATATAAATGATTATATCATGGTTTATTCATGGTAATCAAACGATATTTATTGGGGTTTATTTTGTTACTTTAAATAACAGTAATATTATTTTGAAAATAGGACAAAAATTTATGGTGTTTAAATACTCATCATAATTGAAAAATAAATTTTCATGTTATATGGACAACAACTTTTAAATTTAAAAGTTATTTAATAGGAGAGAATAATGGAGTAATTATTATTAAATTATTGGATTGAATTGTTTGATAAGGTTTCAAACCAAATCTCAAGAGAATGTGAAAATTTTACATGGCATTTACACCTCATACGTCATACACCTACGTATTTGAATTGACTATTTAGTTTGTGTGGACAATTGGATCCTTCGGTGTCGACACTTAAAAATTACCTATAACTATTAAAGGTAATAAAATTATTGCCAAAGGTACAAGTGTATGTATAAATTAGTGCCACACGATTATAGATTTGGGTACGAGAATTTTCACAAACCGCAAATATGAAAACCGCAAATATGAAGTAGGATATTATAGTATTATATTCAAATTATGTACATTGTATCCCTATATTTAGTCTTTTAGGTAAAATAAGTAAAATTATTGATTCACATAACACGTAGTCTAATTTTATTTCTTAAGTTTGAATTTATTTTTTTAGTTGATTAACTTTTACATAGTTACGTATAGAGAGGCTAATAACATGTATTAACTTTTAAATTGAGAAATAAAATTATCGTAACTCTTTTTTTCGTTTATAAATACTTTTAACCCGTGTGTTCATTTATAAAAGAAAAATGGTAATTTATTCTTATTTATATAAATAATTGATTTAATTTCGTTTAAAAAACTATTTGTAACTTATTTTTATTTATAAAAACAATGATAACTTATTTGGTTCATAAAAATAGTTGTATCATTAAATTTTTACCTTTAATCATTATTTTTTTATGATTACAATTTATCATTAAATTTTTATGACTATCATTTAAAATTTTTTTATCATGATTTCCATTTTTAAGTTAATTTGAAAAAATTATGAAAATTTTTAGTTATTTTTAAAGTTTAAAAAATTACAAAATCTCAATTGATTTTGTTTTATTTTATTAAACTTTTTATAAAAATATAAATAATTTTAAAATATATTTTATTTCAAAATCATATTGTTTTTTTAAAAAATAATTTTTGAATTCTATTTAAAGTCATATCAATATATATAGTTTATTTTCATTAATTAAATTTAATTGAATTTTAATGATTCAATTAATATTTTGAAAATAATCTAACTGAATTAATTGTGATAAAGTTACCATACATATCCTTTTAAAAATATTTTATTAAAAAATACTTGATTTTTATTAATATTTTATAAAAAATACATGATTTTTAATACTTTTTACTAACATTTTTTTAAACTATAATAATATTTATTTTCAATTTTAAACAAATCACAATTTTGCTAACATTTCTTTAATAAATTTATTTAAAAATGATAGAAATTTTATCGATTTCAATTGTCCACTTTATATATTTAATTTCAAGTTAATCATTACACTTTATATATTTAATTTCAAGTTAATCATTACACATTATGGAATATTTATTTATTTTTTAAATTATTTTATCATTTTGAAATAAATCATAAATCATAATTTATATGGTTTTTAAGATACTTATAATCATAAATCATAATTATTTTATCAATTAATCATAAATTATAATTTATATGAGAAATAATATTTCAATTTTTAAAAAATATATCAATATCATCCAAAATCATATAATTTTGTCTTAAAATACTTTTTGAATGCTATTTAAAATTATATCAATATTATATAGTTTAATTTCAATAATTAAATTTTAATTGATAAATTAAATACAACAGTTATGAAAATTGGTATCTTAACCATGATATTTTTTCATTTTTTATTTTAGAGATATCTTTCCATTAATTACAATAATTCAAATTTTAAACTCAAACGTGCTTTTTCATATTTCTAGAAATATCTATTTATTTTTAGGAAACCTTTCTATATACCATTCTATCTACTAAGAAAATTAATTAATATGTTTTTAATTTTTTTTAGTATATTATAACTATTAAAAAAATTAAAATATAAATAAAAATTTAAAGAAAATAACTATTAACTCTCCCTTTCCCATTGATTGTAATTTTCAAAGGCTTCAAATATTTTTTAATTTTAAAGGACTACATTGAACTAATTGCATATTAATATTTTTAACATTTTTTTCCAAATCTCTATCATTATAACTTCATATTCTGCAAAATCAATTTCAAAAGCCTTGTGAATAATAGAATACCCAAAAATAAAAAATTCCAAATAGATAAAAGTAAAGAAACTTTATCAAATATAGAGACAAAAATAAAAAAGTACTATTTTTTTAGACTTTATGCTTCATCCATCTCCCTTTCATTTCCTTCTTCTTTCTCTACTTAACTTTAATCTTCATTCCTTCTCTTTTCTCTACTTAAGAATTACATGTTTGCAGAAATTTCAGTTTTGCAGATAATTTCTTCATACTCATCAAATTCTTTCAAATGCTTCTCTTTTCTATGGTCTGATACATACAAATATTGATTATTGATTATTACTATTAAAAAAACTAATTGAACCTCCAATTTCAATAGAAAAATGAAAACTTGACTTACATCAAATAAAAACATAATTTTAATCAGTTAAACAAACATCAATTGAAATAATAATTTAACCACAAATATATAATGAACTAAATAGAGCATAAATTCATAAAAAATAAACAGAGCATAACATACAAATAACTTAAACAGGTCATAACATACAAAATATAGACAAATTTAAGTTTTTCAATGATAAGAAAAAAAGGAATAGAAAATCAATAATGGAAGAGTGATTCAATTGCCCGTTGCCCGTGTGACTTTTTTTTAGTTCAAATGGTGCATTGAAAATATTAATGTTTGTCTTTCCATTTTCTGCATAGTGGTTCAATTACCATAAATTCATAAAATAAACTTAATAAAAAATATTTCAAAAAAAACTAATAGCATGACACATCAGATCAGATGCATTTAATACCAAATACATATAAGTGAAGCAGTGGTATAATTAGTCACTTTTATCCTTGAAAACAGAAAAGTTACAACACATTAAAAGATTTAGAATTTTTTTTCCAGGTACTTTAGAATTTATATATAGATACAAGATTTAATTACCTTTTCCGAACTTTTAAAATCCTTTGTAAATTTTTAATTTTTTTTCGACCAAGTCAGATATTAAGAAGTAAGTCTACATTTCTTTATTATGTTGCACTTATATCATATATTTTAAAATTTTCATGCAAATCTATAAATACATATTTTCTGAAGAATTATATACATTTATAAAACCATTGTAAAAGATTTATATTTTCACCAAATTTTCAGTATATCTGATATTTGATTGGGGTGGCTCCTGATTTAATAAAAAAAGATATGTTGTGGTATTTAGGACATTGAATTTAATACAAAATCCTATATAATATGGCGGTGACACTGGATTTATAGAAAACCTGATATGGGGGTGTTACATTTTATTGAAAAACTAGTATGGGTGTAGGTAGCACCAAATTTTTATGTAATAACTTGACATTTAATTCTTGAATGGCTAAAAAGATCCGGATGGAGACGCACGAGAAGTTTTGACACAAACAATATTTTTAGGTTTAAAAGAAACTCTCAGTTATTTTCCCATTTGATAAGCATCATTAAGTTTATTCTTAGAAAATTTTATGTTTTCTTTTTTGATAACTAAAGGATTTCAATAAACCGAGCGTCACAGGGGCTACAACAACCGAGTCCACCATCGGGAAGGAGTTGGACCAAGAACGGGAACCCAAGCATTTACCAATACCCACTAATCTATGAGCTCCCGTATTCAAGGTTCGGCTAATAAAAACTAAAGCAGAATTACAAACAGAATTAAGAAGACCCATACAATCTAACACAATCGGGTCAATACTAACACAAAAATAAGATCCATTAATACAATCTACAACAACCTTGGCATCAGATTGGAAAGTGACATCTTTAAGACCAAAGATAGTTGCCAATTGCAACCCCCAACGAATTCCTTGAGCCCCGACTTGCAGAGGACCCGCGACACTGACTTCCTTGTGCGTAGCAGAATAGAAAACATTATCACTTGGATACCATATGACACACCCTAAAACCAAACTTCCATCCTCAAAACACCCTGCATCAGTCTGGATTCTCCAGCCCCTAACCGATATCACATCACCAAAACCAGAAGAGGAATCATTCACAACCGAAGGGTTCCTGCCATAATCATTGACATGAAACCAAACCTTCCTCGCTACCTCTGCCGGATCAATCTTCGCTGCCTTAAAAACAACCTCATTTCTCATTTTCCAGATATGCCAAAAAGTTGTGAACACCGTCTCAACAATTATCTTCTCCTGACATTCAACAAGCTTGTTCAACCAATCCAGAATGTTACCCTCTCGCGGAATCCAAAGACTCAAAGGGAGAGAAAATAAGACTCTCTTGGTGACGTTGCAATGGAGGAAAAGATGAATAGCAGTTTCCGGAAAAAAATTACAAAGAGGATAAGAATTATCAATCAACATACCTTTGTTACGGAGATTCGTCTTGGTAGGAATAATGTTCTTAACCAACCTCCACATAAAGTTCTTGACCCGCGGATTAACGTTCACTTTCCAAAAGAATTTCCAGTCAATAATGTCGTGGCCTGTAGATGAGCTGGGAAAAGAAGACTCGCGACGCCCTTTTAACAAGTGATGAGCTGATCGAACAGAGAAATTACCATCTTTTCCAAGAGTCCATATTAACTTGTCTGGCGGAAGCCTTAAAGAAATGGGAATGCTTTGGATGTGGATAATTTCTTCCGAAGAAAAGAGACGTTGCAAAGCTTGATTGTCCCAACAAAGATCCTCGAGATTGATCAAATATGCAACCTTGACATCAATAATCCCTCTATTACTCAAAGGTTTGAAACCAGCCAGAGTAGGGATCCAATTATCCCCAAAAGCATTTGTAACACCCCAAAATTTGCCCTCTAATTTATTACCATTAACTGGCTTATACTTCACAACATCCGCATTCTCCATTAGGTCATGTAAGTATAATCAGACGTATCATTTTGTATTGTGACTGTGGGATCAAGGTTACCTTTCAAGCCACAGTAAGTGGAAGACGTTTATTTCTTCTGCGTCATACCCCAAGTGTGCCCTACCTTATGCGTTCTCATGTCAATCAGCGGAGTGTTTGATGATTATTATATAACTGGTCATTGGTCCTTGGTTATGGTTTATGAAATTTAAGTCATGGAAAGTTTTGTGTATTGCTTTGTTTATAATATGCTCTTGCAAGTATGTGAAGGTTAAGGAGAGATGGATTCACAATTTGAGAATTAAGATTTGAATTTTTTGTTTTCAATTGATTCGGTTTCAAGATTAGTGAAGGAGTATTTGGGCATATACAAGAAAAGTTTCAAGGAGAATTATGATATAAGCAATTCATAATCAAATAGGATTGTTGCAAGTAAAAGTGCAAGACAAAAACTTGGTTGATCTTTGAGTCACGAGCCAGAGTAATTTTAATTCCAAGATGACTTCGGACAAATGTCTTAAGACAATTCTAACATATTATTTCAAGAAGGGCTATCCTCATTCGCACGGTCAATTGGTTGGTGAATGCTAAAAAAACTCAAATTATGTGATTATGATTGTTTCAAGTCTTGATCATGGTTATGTTCATTTCAAGGTCCAAGATACAATCAAATGGTCTTTGGATAAAAATTTTTTTTTAGCAATTCTAAGATTATTACTAGCACCGAAACAAGAAGGCTCATGTTCATAATTAGAGAAAGTTACGAAGGTGTATATACAAAATTCAGAAATTAAAATAAATTCTGGAAATTCTGGAATTCCCTGTTTCTATCACTATCAGAATTCCATAAAGGGGATATATCAGTAAAGACGAATAAGACGGAAAATCAGTCGCAAAATTGATGATAAAGCGATAACAGAATAAAGCAGGAATTTTGTTATTAGAAGAACAAATAATAGTATAGAAATCTCAGTTATAATAACAGCAGTTAGACCAGAAAATACACCAGAAGAGTTTTTATATCAGGAAAATAGATATGCCAAAAGAGTTTATACACCAGCAAAGGGGATACAAAAATGAGAGCAAAAATTCACTAAGAAAACTCAGGAAAGTTACAAATTGAAAACAGTTCTAATTCCCTAACTGAATCATAACAGAATTTCAACCGAAATCTCCAATCCACCCTCACCGTTCATCCATATAAGAATGTGAGTTGCATCATCCTGAAAGGGGGGGATCTTTTTCTTCTGCAACAATCTCCACCAATTCCACCATTATTCTTCACTCTTTCATTCTTAAATCTCTCTCAACTTCTCATTCTGCAAAAATCTGGTTCTTCTTCACCATTCCTCCATCTTTTTTTCATTTTTTTGCAGAACTCTTCAATCTTCAATCCCGTTCTTCTTCATTCATCATCTTCGTGCGTTCATCAATTTCTCTACCAACCTTATAACAGAAACCTGCATCTTCATAAACAAACAGTCAGAAGAAGAAAGTATCAAAATTGGTACAATACGCAGGAATACATCACATCAATCGCAACCGAAAAAAGAGAGGAAGTGATTCAAATTCAAGAAAGAAAGCATACTTTAAGTGTTGTTGTTTCCGTTGTCGATGGAGCGAACAGGGTGATCCCGCTCCAAACTTCATCCTGTTTCATCATCTTTTGGCAAATCTGCAACAAATTCAACAAAAATCCAGATCTCCTCTCACCAAAAACAAATCTTCTTCATCAATTTTCAAACAGAATTTCTCTTCATCATTATCCTCATTTTGATTCTTCTTCTGGATCATCATCAATCTCTTCACCATTTTTCCTCCATCCTTCTGCATTCATCCATCACTCACTCCATCAATTTCTCAGATTAACCTTCAATCATCTCCTCCTTCAAACTTCATCTTCGGACACCATAATCATCACTCATCTTCCTCTTGATCAATAGGAGTCTCCAACTCTTTTGCAATCTTCTCCAATCATCACCACTCTCATAAGTTAAACCTTTCATATCCATAACCATTCGCAACTTCAAGAATCTCGACCAACCTGCAATCGAAAACCAACAAACTCAGAATTTCATCGACGAAGAAAGGATCTGAATTCGTATCAACACTAGAAATCGACACACAAACATCAATAACCGTAGGAAGAAGATTCACCAACAAGTTTGCACGCAGATTGATGCATCACAGCGTACGAGCTCATGTCAAGCTATACCAGAAGAAGAAGTGAATGTTGACTCGTACCTAGGGCATCGCGATCAAGCTCAAAATCGCACCAATATGAGGAATCTCTGTTCGTCGTTATCATCCCGAAAGACAACTTCAGGATGACGTCGTGATTATTTCCGCCAGTGACGAGGGTTGTGAGAACAAGCTACAGAGCATCGTCGACAATGATTTGAGAAGGAGAAACCATAGGGATCTCTCTACGGATCATCAAAGAAGATGAAGATCGCGACATCGGCAAAGGGCGCGAGTCAACGACGGACCTGTTAAGAGGGAGAGGAAGACCGCAAGGGTTTTATGTGCGAAGATGAAGAAGAGTTAGCGGCGGGTTTGGTGAAGAAGAAGAATACAGTGGCGGCATTTAGGGTTTGGTGTGTGAGAGGAAGAAGAAAGAAAACGTGTGGAGAGAGAGAGATAAGAGAGAGACGTGTTTCGTATAGAGGTATTTTGAGATCTGAATAATTTATTTTAATTGTTAATTGATTCTTGGTCATAATTATGTTTAATTTGGGTTAAAAAACAATAAAAACTCTTAGGCTCTCATTAATTTATGATTTGGAAATTAAAAATCTCATAAAAATCCTAATAGTGCACCGTTGAATATTAAGACCCATAAAAGCCATTAATCTCCCCATTATCTCCACCGCCCTCTTTCACTGAGTGGATAAGATTTTTGTTTTCCCGGTCCAATCCGGCGGTGACACTTGTCGCCGCCCGGTTGGACCACTTGATTTCAATCCCATGCGAACCATCCCATCGTAAGCTCCATGCACCATCAAGCTATTTGCGTTAATGGGCCTAGCGAACTGCTTTTCCCACACCCAAAAAACAAGCTCATTCCTATTTTCAACTAGAGACATTTTTTTCCTCACCCCCATTTCTATTTCTTTTCTCTTAAATTTCTATTTTTGTATAGTCTTCATTTTAATTCTACACCCATTTCTATTTCTGAATTTTTACATTTTTCAATTTAAATTCGATTTTTCATTTTAATTGATTTATATTGAATTACTTCATAAACACATAAATTTGTACATTTTATTTCTGCCATTTCCTATAACATTTTTGGTCCATTCTTTTTTTTATGATTAGAGGACAAATAGGAGAACCTAGAATAATTTTGCCATATTTTTTAGGGCATTTTATCTACTGTTTTGGTAGTGTGATTTGTATGAAATTGTGATTAAACCTTAGATAGATTTAGGTGGCAATTTGACATAGTTAGACTTAGAATTTTTAAGAGATTTTTTAACACAATAGTATAGTCAGGTTAGAGACCCTAGGGAATTAATTTCATATTTTTTCCATTACTTTTGATATTTTTTCCATCTTAATTTATTTCCATCATATTGTTGCATATTCATTTTCATTTCACTTACTAACAATTTTCTTTTTGTGCAAGGTATTTTTCGAGGATTTGCTTATGGACATGGATTATGTTTTATTATGCCGATTATATTTTTTGTACTTTATGATGTAATAGCTTAATACTTGTATGCTTGTATAGTTTCTATAACTAGGTTAGAAAAGATAAAACGAATCGATAGAAAACCAAAATCTCAAAAATAAATAAGATACTCGATCCAACGTCGAGTAAGTTTTCAAATAAATAAATAAAGTTGCATGTGACTTTAGGATCCCTCGATTACCATCGTTCCAGTCCACTACAACCAAAAGCAAGCCTTGTATGTTGCTCACCATAAGTCGTGTGTCTCAGCACCACGCAATCGACCCACCCGATCCATCGTTTCATCCCATTTATATTTCATACACGTTTTTACCCACCATTACTTAGGAGGGCCATATTGTCACCATTAACTTTTTTTGTACTCGCATTTCTAGTCTAATATCCTTAGGTAGATTTAATCTTTCAAACCTCATTAACCATAGGTCATCCAAACTCAAACTAACTTAGGGTAAGTCTAGTTTCCCTTAGAATTTTTCCTTTTATAATTTGAGTCTCACTTCTCATCTTTAAGAAAAATTAAAACACTTAATAATGGAAATGTGTACAATGCGCCACGAGCCTTAAGCTATACGGGAAATGATTAGTGAAGGTCTCCTTCACTCTTCTAGGATGCTTTACAAACGTTCCATTGGGGGTGATCTTGGAAAGTATTCGCTCATGTGTCATAGTCTTTAGTGTTGTACATACAATAAACAGAAGTTCAAAACATTTCTTCTAAAAGACAACAAACCAAGAAGTCACGTCTTCTCATCTCATCTCATACTATTTGCGGACGAACATGACTTGTCTCTACAGTTCAAACAGCGATACGGTAAACACCCTCGAGTCAGAGCCGGTAACACCTGAGCTAGAGCTATGGCAACATCATCCTAAAAATCATAAACAAGTTCCAGCCTTAGTTAGACGAACTACGGCGTCTCTGATCCCCATTTATCCCGATGAGGTACGTAGGTAGTAGGGTATGGCCCATTCGAGCACAATCTTTATTTTCCGTACATTTTCCCTTTCTTTCCATTTGTCAATTCCATTCCTTTTCTAGTTTCCATTCCATTCCAGATAGCCATTCTTTTATTCAAACAGCATATTATTTCTCACCCTTTGAAAACAGACTTATAAGCGTGGATCCCGTCGGGTACGGCGGACGGATTTGGGTGCTAATACCTTCCTAATTCGTAACCGGCTTCCGGACCCAGATCTTTGGTTCGCAGGACCTTGTCCTTTCCTTCTTCCTTAGGTTTGTGCAACATTACCTTTCCCATTCTTTCGGGATAAAAATGTTTGGCTGGCGACTCTAACTTTTTCGCGCCACTTTCGCGTTTGTACTAGGATGAAAATCCCGGGAGCGACAGCTGGCGACTCTGCTGGGGACTTTTAGAAATTCTGATTTCCCCTTTGAGAGTCAATCCTAGCGCTTGTCTGTTTCTGTTTTCTTTGGGTGTTTATTCGTCTGCTGTTATGCTTTAGTTTAGCTTTACTGTTTTATTTACAGTTTATCGCTTTCCTTTACTGCTTTATTTACAGCTTTCTGCACTTTACTTTACTGTCGCATATATTGGCATATATTGTACTGGTTGTTCTGGTTTTCCTTGGCAGGATGGGATCATTGTGAGATAAGCCAAATACCCGGCTTGAGTATACACAAAGGATTTAGAGTGGGCAGTCGTGTGGCTTGCGTGGTTTTGAGCACGTGTAGTTTTCACGAGTCCCACACCCAGATCAGGCTCTCTTGAGATATGTTCTATACTGCCTAGGAAGACCATATAATGTTCCCACCTGAGCTGCTAACACTGGGAACCGATCATCGAGGACCTTAGTGGAAACAACCCTCTCCAGTGGTGACAGTGGCAGACCACATTTCGTGGCGAACCCATTTGCACCTGAGGGCCCCCTAGGAAATCGCATAGGATGACCTTGTTCTCTCGTAGGAACCTGGTTAAAGCAACTGGTCGTATGACGGTAGTATTGTACCCTTCGGGATGAATATACTATTATTTCTCGACTTTAGTGCTTGAAGCCGGGAACTTATGAGGGATGCTTGTTTTTCCGGAATTCAGCTGAGGCCTCCCTGAGTAGTACATAATGCCAAACCGATTCCCTGATTTGGTCATAAGCCATTTTTCGGAAATGGTGAACGTATTATTGCTATTCGGATTTGAGAGTCCGTGATGTTGACCCGTAGTAGCACACCCGTGAGATTGGGAGGGGTTTACAGGTTTGCAGGAACCCTAAACTTCCAACATACCCGCTTTTGCCAGTATTACTCCATGATATGATCCGGTCCTATATGATACTTGGTTGAGAATTCTGGAATTTCTGCACAGAGATAATGATATTATGACTCTTCACCAACACTTGGTTATCTGATCCACACCAGCGTCGGACCGCTGACCACATGCCAGTTGCATACATGACATCATGGCATCTTAGCATACATGTTCAGTTACTTCCAAGGATCACATATCTGAATTAAATCGTCGGATTTTTTTCTGCATTAAAACTTGGATCAAAACATATAGATTCCTTGGAAATAACCGAACATGGCATTTGCATACATCCTTGCATTTTTGGCAGGTATTCAGGGACAACTTCTTATCCTGACTTGGTTTCTCTCAAGAATGGTCAATTTGAATCACGATTGTCAAGGTTTAGACATGGAACAACTCCGAGCAGAGGTGACTGAGATGAAGGCCCAACTGGGGCATGTTATAGTGGACATTCGAGCGTTGTCCCAGGATCAGAAATTGCTGAGAGAAGAATTCAACTTGATGAAGACTCAGATAAAGCTGCTTACAGGAATAATGAATGCTATGTCAAAAAAGGAAAATAGTTGTGTGTCTGCTTTTCAAACAGAAGGTCATGTTTCTCCCATCTATTTGGGATGTCCACTAAATCAAGGTTCTTTAGGTGGATTTCCTCTACAGTTTAAGTCTTTTCACCAGCAATCGCCACTTGGCAGTCAGGAAGAGCATCAGATAGGAACCAACTCCACATGTGAACTAAATGATCCTACATCAATCGTCACCAAAGAAGTGAGCACTTTCTTTCCTTATCAGGGATCCTCCTCAGTTGCTACGCCTTGGTTTCCAGGAGAAATACTTCAACAAGTTTCGTCTATAGCTCCTCCATTGCTAGCAACCCATCATCAACAGGTTCAAGAAAGGGTCATTGATCTGATACCCATGTCTTATGCTGAATTATGCCCACAACTGCTCAAAAAGGGGTTGATTGAGTGTCACGAGCTAACTCCTCCTTCCGGTAAACTTCACCAAAGTTGGAATCCCTACACTTACTGTGTTTTTCATTCTGGAGCTCCCGGACATGATGTTAATGATTGCAAGGCGTTTAAACATCAAGTGCAAGACTTAATTGACAAAGGCGTAATCACTTTTGGACTGACCGGGTCGGAAGTACCACAAGATAAAGCATGCAGGAATATAAAAAAGGTGGTCAATTTTCCTTCTTCTAGAATCATTGTTCAGGCCAAGTCTTCAAAGGGGCTACGTCAACAACCTTCTTTCACTCCTCAACCGAGTATGAGTAGAAAAGTACAGAGACATGTCAGGCGTCCAACGTAATGTCAACAACGAAATGTTCAATCACAATCTCAGGGACAGCAACAAAAGGCACAAAAACCATTTCAGGAGAGAACAAGAGCGAGGAACCGCAGACTTGATCCTATCCCATGTCCATATGTTGTATTTCTTCCAGAGCTGCTGAAGTTGAACCTGGTTGAGCTCCGTACCATGAGGGATCCTTCTGCTGATAATCTACCACCAAATTTTGATTCAAACTCCAGGTGCGCATTCCATTCAGGTGCCCAGGGGCACAGTATTGAGAAATGCTGGGCTTTTCAGAACAAGGTACAAGACCTAATTGAGTCAAAGGCAATTAATTTCTCTCCTCATCCAAAGGTACTCCAGAATCCGATGCCTAATCACGACGGAACCGGTGTCACGGTTGTTCTACCAAATGGTCCACGGTAAGCTGAAGTCTTCGAGTTAATCACCCAGGACGCCAGGGTATTCATGAAGCAAATAGAGCCAGTAGTATTCAAATACTCTCAGTGATGGCATTTTTGTGTTTGTCTTTCTTCATTGTTCATTTTCATCCCTATTGAGGGGAACTACGTCGCTCTGATTCTTCATTGGTCATCAGTCAATGGAGATACGTAGGCAGAAGATCAGCAGGTCTTTCCGAGCAACCTTAAGGGGCAACTTTACTCCCCAGCTTCACTCTTTTCTTTATATGTCTCGTGTCAGAGTCAGAATAGCTAGAAGAAGAAGCGTGACTGCCATGATTGGGTATATGGCTGCGACTTGAAGATTAAAAGTCTGTGAAAGAGCTATTGATCACTGAAAGTATCCAAGACTGACAGGTCCAGACGGAGCCAAGCCTCCTCAACTACGACAATATTCAGTTTCTTTACTGAATTTCCATTTGTAGTTTCTTTTATATGCTAAAACATTTGTCTACATGTATGAAATTTGTTTGCTTTTGAATGTTAGCAATAATAAACTCACATGTTTTTCTTGAAGTAATTCATTTGCATTCCCTTATAATTTTGCATGTGTATATCGCAATACCAATTGTCGTGCTTAAATTCTATGAAGGAGAATGACGAAACAAAAACGCAAAATCTCTAATGGTGTGCTCTCGAGTAAGGCCCTATTGACGATGTACATGCTTTGTTTCAAATCCCTAAACACTGGAGATATAAGGAAGATAGACCCTTGCTAACCCCTTTGAGCCTTGAAGTAGGAGTTTCTTTTCAAATAAAAAAACCCTCACATGTAACCCAGGGGCAGGGTAGATGTCAGCTAGTCGGACCAAGCGTTTAGGCTTTCATAAAGGAGTGTATTTGAGGATCCATTACATTCCACTATGCTAATCAAGAAGTCCAAAGACCAGAAACCACAATGGTTATCCAATTCAAAAGGTCCAAAGATTGAAAACCACAATGGTTATCCTTCATCGACCAAAGAATGAGGCAATCATAACCCTCGCAAAGCAATCAAGACAAACAATGTCACACGACTTGTTCAAAATGCAAAAAGAAAAAGAAAAGAAAAGCCCGCTAAGTCGAAACTTGAAAACAAGCAACTTAGGTAAAAGTTAGGGCATCCCGCTGGACTTTACAATCAAAGATTCACAAGAATCTGTCCAGGCAAAAGTTAGGGATAAGCAAAATAACGCAAAAGAGAAAGACGGGAAGGATTACACAAGAAAGATCCTTAAGCAAGAACAAAGTCGTGTGGCACAGACACGAAAGATGGAGGAGTGACTGACTCTCAACAATAACCTGATTGGTGCTTGAACCGATAGAAACAATGGTTCCTCAATCAACACGAAACCCTTATGAAAGGTGAATGCTTGTGAAAACTAGCTGAACATAGGAATGGAGAACATCACGAAGAGTGGGTGGGCACAAATAAACTTCGAGCCTATATCCTTTGTTTTTGTAACCGTGAACCAGGCCACGATACAACCCTTAAAAAGTCCGAACTGAAACAGGGTTAATTGGAGAGCGTACTACTACGAGACCGCGTTCCTGACTCCTATGAGTTATGCTAAAAGACGTTTGTTGGTATTGCATGTACATACTTCCATTCAAAATATTGTCGTATCTTAACCAGTGATTCGCTCACAGAGGTTTGCGACACCCTTTCTTAATAAAGACTTCAAGATTAACATGTGTGTTGCATTAGAATTCTCATTCTAAGAATAAACATTTTTTGCTTGCATACATTTGTTTGGCATCATAAATGGTTCACATGCGGAAATTCAATCCAGAAGCTTAAGCTTGCCAAGTTGAGAAGTCTAAAACTTCTGAAAGACAGTCATGTCGAGGTGCACTTTTCCGAGAAAAGCTCCATTGAGTAAGGACTTTCCCAACTAGTCATGGTAAGAGCTAGCCGATCCGGGGCAGTTACGTCGAGTAATCTCTTCAAATTTCAGTCAAACTGGGGCAATCACTTCGAGATTCAAATCTCTCCAAGAGCGAAGATTAGTCAGTCGAGTGCAAAACTATTCAAGTACTCATACTGGGGCAGGCCACCCCAATATTACGAGAGTTCATTTTTTCCCGAAGACAGACGATCAGAAGCATTTACCCGGAGTTTAGAATACTGTGGTCACTTGTCAAGCCAACTATCTCGTTCAGCACTCCTGACAGATACAAACTCATCTACATTGGTAATGGTTACCTCCCCAGCAAGGTTGTTACGCTAATTCATGCAATCATTACGATACCTAAGATTTTTAAGTCACCAAGTCTTTTATAAAATCCTCTTGAGGTAGAATCCACACAGAAACAAATGATACCCAACACGAGACGACTTGAATTCTTTTCCTCCTCAGCAGGACGTGTCTCGGTTTTGTCATCCCCAACAGATAAATGGAAACTATCCCCAGTAAAGTCACCCAGTTTGTCCTTCAGATGGTTTCCTTGATCTCGGTTTCTCAACAAATCTAAGGAAATTTCTATTCCCCTAGCATATTTCAGATAAATCATTCTCCTCCCCAGCAGTTCCATAAGAGTGAATAATCCCCAATAGTCGAGATGCCCTCTTACACGGTCCTCAAATCTAAAGTCTAATTTATTTTTGGCAAAGGTGATAATTCGGGACAGATGAATTATTCACGCTCTTCTCCAACAGAGATGTTATCCCCACAGGGCTTCTTGATATCGAATTCGCGATCATTGTGTTTTGCCACAGAGTTAGCAGAGACTTATTACTTCCGCGTCAGGAATTCCTTTTACACTCATAACAGTTCATTACGATACTCAAAACCTAACATCCCCAGTGTCGTGGGAAACCATACCATGCAATTCAACATATGCAAAGCCCAGCCACAGACTGTCCAAAGTCCATCTTCGGGTGGCAGATTTCAAAGCCCAGCCACAGACTGGCCAAAGTCCATCTTCGGGTGGCAGATTGCAAAGTCCAGCCACAGACTGGCCAAAGTCCATCTTCGGGTGGCAGGTTTCAAAAGTCCCCCACAGTGGGCAAAAGTCCCCCACGGTGGGCAAAAGTCTCCCACGGCGAGCAAAAGTCCAGCCACAGACTGGCCAAAGTCCAGCTTCAGGTGGCAAGTTTCAAAAGTCCCCCACAGTGGGCAAAAGTCTCCCACATCGAGCAAAAGTCCAGCCACAGACTGGCCAAAGTCCATCTTCGGGTGGCAAGTTTCAAAAGTCCCCCACAGTGGGAAAAAGTCTCCCACAACGAGCAAAACTCCAGCCACAGACTGGCAAAGTCCATCTTCGGGTGGCAAATTTCAAAAGTCTCCCACAGTGAGAAAAATTCCAGCCACAGACTGGCCAAAGTCCATCTTCGGGTGGCAAGTTTCAAAAGTCCCCCACAGTGGGCAAAAGTCTCCCGTAGTGAGCAGAAGTCTCCCGTAGTGAGCAGAAGTCCACCCGCAGTGTGGCAAGTCACTACAAGAAAATTAACAGATTGCGACGGTTATTTTGACAGATTACGACGGTTAAAACCGTCGTAATTTGCATGCCACAACGGTTGCAATGCTGTCGTAGAAACGTGTGTCGTAAGGCCGTATCGCGTCGGTTCTAAAAACCGTCACACCAACCATCGTTATCTCTCATGACAGGTAGAGAATTGATGTAATGTGCATATTACGACGGTTGTAACTGTTGTAAGTTTACCTTTGATTTTTGTTTTTATTGTTTATTATGACGGTTGTAACCGTTGTAACTTTACCTTTGATTTTTGTTTTTATTGTTTATTATGACGGTTACAACCGTCGCAACTTTCTATTCCACAGTAACATCTGTTGGTAAACCCGTAGGAAATTTCCTTTCCTCACGTAAATTCGCATGTAATTTATTTTTAAAATTAAAAAAGAAATTGTAGAAATATGAACAAAATGGGTTAATAAAATCATATATTCTTCATTCAATTAAATATATATCATATTACATTTATATGAGCATCATATCACTTCATTCAACTAATATATAAGTGACACCAACACAAATATATTATCAAAACATGTCAATCTAACAAATCTTTCACATTGTCGATCTAACGTCACGATCCAACGCTTCGCACTGAACACAATGATGCTTATCATCCGGATATGCACCTACTAATTTATTTAAATGACTAACTCATCCAAACCAGCCTTGTACCTATTCCATATCAGGATAATTCTTCAAAAGCTTCTTGAATAATTCTTCAATAGTTTGAGCAGTGCCTCGGCTCTAAGACAATCGTTCAATTGCAAAGTAATACTTGGCTCAACTTTTTTGGAAGATTTTCATCCTAAGTTGAAGGGTACATCCATAGTACACTCCTTGACAAAAAGCAGTAAATGAAGCCTTATTAGGAATTTAAATAAAATACAATATAATATGAAAACATATAAAATCCTGGATTGAAGTTATGGATGACTAAAAAATCATTTTCTACTAATATATATCTCAACACATCATTATACAATATTATGGTACACCAATGAAGTCTAGAGGAGTTTTTTTTTAACTTGATTGAGACATACAAAGTTTTTATTTGTACCCAAAAACAAGTTTGTACCAAAACAATTTTCATATTGAACATTTGGAAGATGACCCTACTTTCAATAAAAAAACTAGTGTCATAAGATAAAAATGCATCATAGAGAACAATGACAAGATAATTACTCTGTTTTGTTTATATTAAAGAGTTAACAATGATGTCAAATGACGATAAGTTTCTACATGTAAACAACAACTCAAATTTATTTTGTATGCCAATAGACAGGTTCATTCCAAAATTCTAACATTTGCTTAAGAATATTTTTTACAGTACCTACTTTATTCTTCGATACACCACAAGGAAACACTTTAAATTACATTTAGATAAATACACTTAAGTTAAGAGTGGGATTAATCATAAAACATAAAACATAATAGAAAACTTAAAGAACTCATGACAAATCATAAAACATAATAGAAAACTTAACAATTAAAATCTATAAACAAGAGAGACTCATAGGATATTTTGCTAACAATACCTGTTCATGGGTGATAAGAGATCGGGAAGACGGAGGTTTGGAGAATCCACTCAGTTGTGCTAGTGTAGCTGCATTGGCATCTGCTCCTTTTTCTTCGATCAGTTTTTGTGCAGTTGGGGTGTAAAATGTAACAGAAGTGGGATGAACTCCTTTAAGTGTGGCAACAACTTGCTCGACAGATGCCTCCAAAACATCCTCCATAGACGGTGTGACTAAAATGTCAAATTAAGAAAATGAGAGAAAAAATAGTAAATGATTTGTGAATGAAAATCAATATTTGTAGTAGATACAGTCCTAGTAAGTTTATGACAATGATCATTAATAAATGGAAAAACATTTCATCAAGTTACCTCTTTCAACATAGCAATAATCGAATCAAAATTATCCCCTTGGCTAAAGCTTATGTAGCAACAACCTAAATAGAAAGACACATCAGTTTGATTTGCAGATAAGACAATGTTAAATATCACTAGAATAGGAAGAAGAATCAAACCTGGATAACAGGACCATCTGCCAAAGGATCAAAGTATGGAACACCAAGCTGAATAATGAACATCCTCAAACACAACACAACTATGCTGTATGAGATTAAAGCCACCTTCACACAAACAAATATTTCTTGTAGCATACCCTTCTAGTTTCTTCGGTTTCTTTTGGATCTTTGTCCTTATTTTTCAACATGGCATCCCTATATTCTATCGGTATTTTTTTCTGACTGTTTCTTTTTTACTTCATTTTTCAGCCGCCCTTCACATCCTTTGCAGGCTGCAGCTAGGACATCATCCACTCTGGCTTAAGCATAATTGATTATTAGAATGTTGTTGTTACAGAGTTATTGATGTTTGTGTTTATCTTAGGACTATGTTTCTTATAATTAATTATGAACATCCTCAAACACAGCACAACAAGCAACCATTCAAAAAAAAAATCTTATCAATTTTGTCTTATAGGTATTAAGTGCGGTAGATATAAATGAAATAAGCTAATAAGATAAGTGATACTAATGAAGTTTCAAAGGAAAAGAATGTTATTATTACAGTAATTTTTTAATAGAACCACATTATATTCACAACACAACAAAAGAAAATATCTAGTTACATGTATCAATATTATTTTCTTAATACCATGAAATATTCCCCTAATTATATGGTATTGAGATTTCACATATATCAATGTTTAGTTTTCCAAAGTTCATGGGAGTGTAATTGTACAAGGATAGTCCATGAGTGTGTGTGGATGTGCATAAATATAAACATAAAATAGAGACATTTACCTGAGAATTAGCACCATGCTCCTCCATGTCCTCAACATCCTCTGTAATTGAAAACGAAACTAGAGATTCTAACTGAATAATGTGAAAAAATAAGACAAACTTTCACCAAATTTACACTCATAACAAGGAAACTTACAATCATGTATCCCAACAAGTGCCAACAGTCTAGCTGCCATCCCTCTCTTCAGCCTCCTATAATGCTCTTACATAAGCTTCATCACATGAAAATAACTTTGGGTCAAATTCAATAGTGGGATTATCATGTTCTCCAGCACCATCATGAGCATGGACATTAAGTTAATCCATTTTCAAGTTAATGCATCCCATTATACTACAACATTCATTTCTTATACCTTTTAAACTTGCATTCATTCAAGTGCTATTTCACTTCCAGCTAATACAACTATTAACCTAACTGGTGAATTATCATTAGTAGTAACTACATAGTTTAATCAAAGCATTATTAGTTTACATAAAATTAATATGAAATAATAATCTAATGTTAGTTTTGAACATGTTCAAAACTAACGAATCCTAAAGTTGCAATTCATTTCATTATCGTTCAAATTAAATTAATTAACGAATAAACAGAAACAAAAAGAAGTGATAATAGAGTTGAAAAGAAGAGGAAAACCTAACATGCTCTTAAAGAGTTAGAGCGAGGGCGAGGTATGCATCGACTTGGCTGAGATTACTGAAAGGCGTTCAGGAAGCTTGTTGAGCGGCGGTTTCAGATCTAGTAGGTTTTGTTTCTCCCTTTGTCTTCGTCTTCTTCTTCTTTCTCTTCCATTTTTTCTGGTATGTTTTCCTCGTCGTTCAAATTGGAATGTTCTTCTTCATGGATATGGTTGTTGGATTTGATTCCTCCGCATCCGCCTGAACCTAGTTTGGTCGTGGTGTCGTTAGTATTGCTGGTGGTGGTGGTGGTGGTGTCGTTGTTCTCCATTGGAATTAGGAAGAAGAAAAAGAGTGAATAGAAAAGAGGAATGATTGAATAGGAGAATCAGCCTCACAAAATTTTATATATTATATAATATTTATATAATAATAATAAAATAATAGTTTTTTTAATTAAAAGAAGGTTAAAATTATAAAAATATAAAAGAATTTTAACTTATTTCATACAGTGGACCACCGTGCAAGAAGAAGAATGAGTTTTCTGGTCGTCAATTGTTTTAATGCATTTTTATGTTATATTTCAATTGTTTTATAGAATATTGTAGTATGGATATTGCTATTATATTCTAAATAAATAAATATTATTTATATTGATATAATTAATTATTATTATTAAAATTAATTAATAAAATTGAAAATTAGAAAATAAAAATGAAAGAAAAAAAAGGGGGAAAGTAAAGGAATGATAAAAGTAGTGATTATGATTGGTTAAAGTAGTTGCGACACTTTGCCTTAATTGTCGCAAGTGTGGAAAGAGGGTGGTTCTTTGGTAACTGTCGCAATTATTTTACACAACATGCCTAAAACATCTATGACGGTTGGTCCAAACCGCCATGACAACTGTCGTAGTCCAAGAATAAGGGCGATTTTGTGACGACTGTCACAAAAAATCTGCGACAGTTGAGCCTAACTGTCGCGACAACCGTCACAATCTAGGAATAATGACAGTTTTGTGATAACTGTCGCAACTCAAGTGTCGTAAAATCCTTTTTTTCTTGTAGTGAGTTTCTCAAAGTCTCCCGCAGTGAGCAGAAGTCCACCCGCAGTGTGGCAAATTCCTAAAGTCCACCTGTAGTGTGGCAAATTCCTAAAGTCCACCCGCAGTGTGGCAAATTTCCAAAGTCCACCCGCAGTGTGGCAAATTCTCAAAGTCCACCCGCAGTGTGGCAAATTTCTAAAGTCCACCTGCAGTGTGGCAAATTCTCAAAGTCCACCCGAAGTGTGGCAAATTTCTAAAGACCACCCGCAGTGTGGCAAAATATCTGAAGTCCAACCGCAGATTGGCAAAAGTCCATCCTCAGGGTGGCAAAGTATCTTAAAATTCGATCGCAAATTGTTGAAAAGTCCGCCCGCAGCGCGGCAAGTCAGTAGTCATTCAAAAGGCATCCCATGTTTACTATTCTCTCCACCATAATTATCTCAAAGCAGAGTTCAAATTTTCTGATTGTTTCTAGTATTCAATCCCTGCATACTTCAAACGTCTGAAAGCAACTGCTATCATCAATTCAAGTCTACAGTGATTGAATAGGGGCAGCTGTAACACCCCAAAATTTGCCCTCTAATTTATTACCACTAACTGGCTTATACTTCACAACGTCCGCATTCTCCATTAGGTCATGTAAGTATAATCATACGTATCATTTTGTATTGTGACTGTGGGATCAAGGTTACCTTTCAAGCCACAGTAAGTGGAAGACGTTTATTTCTTCTGCGTCATACCCCAAGCGTGCCCTACCTTATGCGTTCTCATGTCAATCAGCGGAGTGTTTGATGATTATTATATAACTGGTCATTGGTCCTTGGTTATGGTTTATGAAATTTAAGTCATGGAAAGTTTTGTGTATTGCTTTGTTTATAATATGCTCTTGCAAGTATGTGAAGGTTAAGGAGAGATGGATTCACCATTTGAGAATTAAGATTTGAATTTCTTGTTTTCAATTGATTCGGTTCCAAGATTAGTGAAGGAGTATTTGGGCATATACAAGAAAAGTTTTAAGGAGAATCATGATATAAGCAATTCATAATCAAATAGGATTGTTGCAAGTAAAAGTGCAAGACAAAAACTTGGTTGATCTTTGAGTCACGAGCCAGAGTAATTTTAATTCCAAGATGACTTCGGACAAATGTCTTAAGACAATTCTAACATATTATTTCAAGAAGGGCTATCCTCATTCGCACGGTCAATTGGTTGGTGAATGCTAAAAAAACTCAAATTATGTGATTATGATTGTTTTAAGTCTTGATCACGGTTATGTTCATTTCAAGGTCCAAGATACAATCAAATGGTCTTTGGTTAAAAATTTTTTTTAGCAATTCTAAGATTATTACTAGCATCGAAACAAGAAGGCTCATGTTCATAATTAGAGAAATTTACGAAGGTGTATATACAAAATTCAGAAATTAAAATAAATTCTGGAATTTCTGGAATTCCCTGTTTCTATCACTATCAGTATTCCATAAAGGGGATATATCAGTAAAGACGAATAAGACGGAAAATCAGTCGCAAAATTGATGATAAAGCAATAACAGAATAAAGCAGGAATTTTGTTATCAGAAGAACAAATAATAGTATAGAAATCTCAGTTATAATAACAGCAGTTAGACCAGAAAATACACCAGAAGAGTTTTTATATCAGGAAAATAGATATGCCAAAAGATTTTATACACCAGCAAAGAGGATACAAAAATGAGAGCAAAAATTCACTAAGAAAACTCAGGAAAGTTACAAATTGAAAACAGTTCTAATTCCCTAACTGAATCATAACAGAATTTCAACCGAAATCTCCAATCCACCCTCACCGTTCATCCATATAAGAATGCGAGTTGCATCATCCTGAAAGGGGGGGGGGGGGTCTTTTTCTTTTGCAACAATCTCCACCAATTCCACCATTATTCTTCACTCCTCCATTCTTAAATCTCTCTCAACTTCTCATTCTGCAAAAATCTGGTTCTTCTTCACCATTCCTCCATCTTTTATCATTTTTTTGCAGAACTCTTCAATCTTCAATCCCGTTCTTCTTCATTCATCATCTTCGTGCGTTCATCAATTTCTCTACCAACCTTATAACAGAAACCTGCATCTTCATAAACAAACAGTCAGAAGAAGAAAGTATCAAAATTGGTACAATACGCAGGAATACATCACATCAATCGCAACCGAAAAAAGAGAGGAAGTGATTCGAATTCAAGAAAGAAAGCATACTTTAAGTGTTGTTGTTTTCGTTGTCGATGGAGCGAACAGGGTGATCCCGCTCCAAACTTCATCCTGTTTCATCATCTTTTGGAAAATCTTCAACAAATTCAACAAAAATCCAGATCTCCACTCACCAAAAACGAATCTTCTTCATCAATTTTCAAACAGAATTTCTCTTCATCATTATCCTTATTTTGATTCTTCTTCTGGATCATCATCAATCTCTTCACCATTTTTCCTCCATCCTTCTGCATTCATCCATCACTCACTCCATCAATTTCTCAGATTAACCTTCAGTCATCTCCTCCTTCAAACTTCATCTTCGGACACCATAATCATCACTCATATTCCTCTTGATCAATAGGAGTCTCCAACTCTTCTGCAATCTTCTCCAATCATCACCACTCTCATAAGTCGAACCCTTCATATCAATAACCATTCGCAACTTCAAGAATCTCGACCAACCTACAATCGAAAACCAACAAACTCAGAATTTCATCGACGAAGAAAGGATTCGAATTCGTATCAACACTAGAAATCGACTCACAAACATCAACAACTGTAGGAAGAAGATTCACCAACAAGTTTGCACGCATATTGATGCATCACAGCGTACGAGCTCATGTCAAGCTATACCATAAGAAGAAGTGAATGTTGACTCGTACCTAGGGCATCGCGATCAAGCTCAAAATCGCACCAATATGAGGAATCTTCGTTCGTCATTATCATCCCGAAAGCCAACTTCAGGATGACGTCGTGATTATTTCCGCCGGTGACGAGGGTTGTGAGAACAAGCTACAGAGCATCGTCGACAATGATATGAGAAGGAGAAACCATAGTGGTATATCTGCGGATCATCAAAGAAGATGAAGATCGCGACATCGGCAAAGGGCGCGAGTCAACGAAGGATCTGTTAAGAGGGAGAGGAAGACCGCAAGGGTTTTTTGAGCGAAGATGAAGAAGAGTTAGTGGCGGATTTGGTGAAGAAGAAGAATACAGTGGCGGCATTTAGGGTTTGGTGTATGAGAGGAAGAAGAAAGAAAACGTGTGGAGAGAGAGAGATAAGAGAGAGACGTGTTTCGTATAGAGGTATTTTGAGATCTGAATAGTTTATTTTAATTGTTAATTGATTCTTGGTCATAATTATGTTTAATTTGGGTTAAAAAACAATAAAAACTCTTAGGCTCTCATTAATTTATGATTTGGAAATTAAAAAGCTCATAAAAATCCTAATAAGGCACCGTTGAATATTAAGATCCATAAAAGCCATTAATCTCCCCATTATCTCCACCGCCCTCTTTGACTGACTGGATAAGATTTTTGTTTTCCCGGTCCAATCCGGCGGTGACACTTGTCACCGTCCAGTTGGACCACTTGATTCCAATCCCATGCGAACCATCCCACCGTAAGCTCCATGCACCATCAGGCTCTTTGCGTTAACGGGCCTAGCGAACTGCTTTTCCCACCCCCAAAAACAAGCCCATTCCTATTTTCAACTAGAGACATTTCTTTCCTCACCCCCCTTTCTATTTCTTTTCTCTTAAATTTCTATTTTTGTATAGTCTTCATTTTAATTCTACAAAAAATACTAAAACAAATAATAAAAATCCACAAAAATTAGGATAGAATATTAATTCATTTTAGAACCATTCCCAATTTTTACTTTCTGAATTTTTGCATTTTTCAATTTAAATTCGATTTTTCATTTTAATTGATTTATATTGAATTCCTTCATAAACACATAAATTTGTACATTTTATTTCTGCCATTTCCTATAACATTTTTGGTCCATTCGTTTTGCTATGATTTGAAGACAAATAGGAGAACCTAGAATAATTTTTTCATATTTTTTAGGATATTTTATCTACTGTTTTGGTAGTGTGATTTGTATGAAATTGTGATTAAACCTTAGATAGATTTAGGTGGCAATTTGACATAGTTAGACTTAGAATTTTTAAGAGATTTTTTAACACAATAGTATAGTCAGGTTAGAGACCCTAGGGAATTAATTTCATATTTTTTCCATGACTTTTGATATTTTTTCCATCTTAATTAATTTCCATCATATTGTTGCATATTCATTTTCATTTCACTTACTAACAATTTTCTTTTTGTGCAAGGTATTTTTCGAGGATTTGCTTATGGACATGGATTATGTTTTATTATGCCGATTATATTTTGTGTACTTTATGATGTAGTAGCTTAATACTTGTATGCTTGTATAGTTTCTATAACTAGGTTAGAAAAGATAAAACAAATCGATAGAAAACCAAAATCTGAAAAATAAATAAGATACTCGATCCAACGTCGAGTAAGTTTTCAAATAAATAAATAAAGTTGCATGTGACTTTAGGATCCCTCGATTACCATCGTTCCACTCCACCACAACCAAAATCAAGCCTTGTATGTTGCTCACCATAAGTCGTGTGTCTCAGCACCACACAATCGACCCACCCGATCCATCGTTTCATCCCATTTATATTTCATACACGTTTTTACCCACCATGACTTAGGAGGGCCATATTGTCACCATTAACTTTTTTTGTACTCGCATTTCTAGTCTAATATCCTTAGGTAGATTTAATCTTTCAAACCTCATTAACCATAGGTCATCCAAACTCAAACTAACTTAGGGTAAGTCTAGTTTCCCTTAGAATTTTTCCTTTTATAATTTGAGTCTCACTTCTCATCTTTAAGAAAAATTAAAACACTTAATAAAGGAAATGTGTACAATGCGCCACGAGCCTTAAGCTATACGGGAAATGATTAGTGGAGGTCTCCTTCACTCTTCTAGGATGCTTTACAAACGTTCCATTGGGGGCGATCTTGGAAAGTATTCGCTCCTGTGTCATAGTCTTTAGTGTTGTACATACAATAAACACAAGTTCAAAACACTTCTTCTAAAAGACAACAAACCAAGAAGTCACGTCTTCTCATCTCATCTCATACTCTTTGCGGACGAATATGACTTTTCTCGACAGTTCCAACAGTGATACGGTAAACACCCTCGAGTCAGAGCCGGTAACACCTAAGCTAGAGCTATGGCAACGTCATCCTAAAAATCATAAACAAGTTCCAGCCTTAGTTAGACGATGTAAACACCCCAAATTTGCCCTCACCCATTCACACCATGGCTTGTGATCATTTCATATGCATAAACTCAATCATAGCATCTCATATCCCATTTTTGATTCACTGCATAGATTCTAAGTCATCTGCATCTAGGGTTTGTGATCTGAGCTACCCAAGAGCTTCTTGAGCCACTCCAAAGGCCATCAATCACTTCAAAGGGGTCCATGTGTGTTCAAATATCATATTATATCCTCTCAAAGTCAAGAATGCCAAATAATCACAAGAACTAGGATTGGTGTGGAAGCAGAGCCAGGTTTGACTGCACAGATGACCTAAAATTAGGGTTTTGGTTTCAGAGGCCATAACTCCAATTTTTTTGGTCATTCTTGTTTCTATTGGTCTCTATATGGTATAGGGAGTATGCATATCAATTTTCATGAGGAAATTCCATGGGGAAGTCATCTGATCAAGGGTTGACTTTCTGTGCAAGTCAGTGTAAAATCAGGGCATCTGAGGCCCCCAATGACCCTACCAAAGGGCATTCTTCATCATTTTGATTGTATAAGATCTTTATTTGATCATAGAATAGGTTGGAAGTTCACAAAATTGAAGAATCTCAAGTCTTTTGCAAAGTTGACTTTTTGGGCAAGTTTGACTTTTAATGAAAATGTCATTTTATGTAACTTTTTCAACCCTTACTTTTTGATTCAAGAAAGCTTCAAATGAAAAAACTTTGGTCATGAAAGTTGTAGAATAGATCTTTCCCTTTTCAAAAAGTACAAGAACATGACCTAATTCATTTTGGATCAAAAGTTATGGTTCATCAAAGTTGGCAAAAATCACTAAAATTCAAGTTATGCACCAAATGGAAAAACTTGCAAATTCTTGTACCAAGGCAATTTGTGACTTCAAACTGATGTCTAACCTTTACACAAACATCACACCAGTCCAAAAGATCAGAATGGGCCAAGAGATCACATGTTTTATGGCCTATGGAGCAAGGTTTTCACTTAAGGATCAAAAGGCAAGCCAAGTTGCAAAAACTCATGATAGCATTCCATCCACTTGCTAGCTACTTTGCTGATCAACCCTAGCCTTTTCCCTCACCATGCTGCGCAGCACACCTCCCTTGTACTTGGCTAGAACATGACCCATGCTTCTCTTACACAAAAGTTGACAATTTGCAAAAGCAACCATACCTATCACAAAAGGACATGTCACATCCTCTGACCAATGAGCTTTGTTTATACAAATCAATTGCAAGCCAAACCACACAAAATCCAGCCTAAAACCAGCCATAACAACACATTCTCATTTTTCACCCTTAGAGCAAAAGCTTTCGAAACTCAGCATACAAGCCAAAAACTCACAAACAAACTTCATAGATCAACTTAACTCATCATCCTGGTCATAAAGCACCCCTCACCCTAGCCCTAAACTGCCTGAATCATAAATACGATCCTCACCTGAGCTTGAACAGAACTGCTTCAAACTTCCAAACCAGCCATCACAAACTCTTTCTAAGCATCAAGAGTTCATCAGTGGCCCAAAAGGAGTGGATTGCACAAGGAGAAGGGGTCAGAAAATGGCAAACTGAAAAGCTTCAAACTCAGGTAGCTTCATGAACATTTTTTCCAGAAATGATTTTTAAAGTTCCTAAGTTGTTCTCCATGATTCACTGATCATTCTGATGTTGTTGGTTTTGAAAATGGTGAAGAGATGAGAGTTTAATCGTGTTCTGAAAGTCTTGCCCTAAGAAATGTTTTCTTTCGATTCGTGTGATTGATGAAATATAAATGAGTTTTAGTTTAGGGTTTTGATTCAGTGAGGTGTGGGAAGGATTTCTGTTCTTTTAGATTTCATTTTAGTTACGTTTTGAAGATTTTAGGAATTTTCAGGTGGGGTTCCCACCGGAGAAGACGACCGGAGGTCTTCTCCGGCCACCTGAAAATAATTAGGGTTTAATCCCTGTCATTAATGAAGTTTGAATTGTGAGCGTTGGATGAGTTGACTTAGTCCACTCCCGCGCGTGCTCAATGGCTCAGATCATCCACTTAACCCTAATCTTAATTAATTAAGTTAATTAATTCATTTTAGCCAGTTTGAATGCCAGCCGTAGGATAGCGCGCGAAGTCTTTCCCTCCTTCTCCAGTTTGAACACAGGCCATTGGATGCGCTGACTTTCCATTTAATCTGATTTTCTTTTTATTTAATTTCATTTGATTTCTCCAATTTATTTAAAATAGCAAAAAATGTTTAAAAATTATGAAAATTTTTGTCAAGGTTTTCATTATTTTTCAGAACACAAAAATATTTTATTTTTATTTTTTGCATTAAAAAAAGTATTTTTAAATATTTAAAAGTTTATTTTTAATTAATTAATGAGAATTAATTAATTAAAAATGCTTTTAGGTATTTAAAAATCACCAAAAAAATTCATGAAACATTTAAAAACATTTAGAAACATTGTCCAACCCTCAAACCAAATTTCTTTTTTGATCTTGATGCATTTTGAGAATTTTTCATGGAATTAAAATCATTTTAATGCATTATTTTGATCCAAACTTCCAAAAATCATTTCTGCCTAACCATTGAGAATTGGACCTTGATTTTTTTTGCATTGCATTGTGTTTAGCATGTAGTTTGTGAGATTAATTTGGCATGAATTGATCTTACATTTTCCATTTGTTTGACATTTTTCTTGTTAAGGAACCCCAAAACCCTAAAAATCTTAAGAAATTCATAACTTTTACTAGGTTAAGAGTTGGAACTTCTCCTTTGGGCAGTGAGTTAGTATAGGATTAGGGATCCTTTGAGTGCATTTTCAATTTTTTGTCTTGATGTTTGCTTCTGGTTTTGGTTTTTGTTTGATGCTTTGATCATAAACCCTAATTTGGGCTTCCATATGCATCCATCTTGTATTTGCTTGCATACCTTGACTTGCCATAGCATTTTGTGCACCCATTTGATTCATTTGGCATCTTAAGACATATTGTAAGCATGTTTGATCATTGCATCTTGCATTTGTCATGTTGTATGCCATTTGCATTTCATAACTTTTCATGTATGTTCATGGTTCCAAACTTGCTTCATCTGCATCCATAAGCTTGTATGATCATCACCCTGCCTTGTTTCATGTTTGCATCATCCCATAGCATCATTATCATCATGTGCATGCTTCTGGTTTTGATTTTCATCATGCCATTTCATCTCATTTTGCATTTCATTGCATTCCTTTCACTAACTTTTCAGGTGGTAAGTTATCTTGAAAAGTGAATTTGCCTTCACTTTTCACAACTCCTGTTCATCTCTCTTATGCATCATTTCTGCATTTTATCTTGTGTTTGAGATTGAGCTTGCTCATTCTTTCTTCTTCTTACTTTCTTTTCTCAAGTGACTTGCCTTCTTCAATGAAGCAAGTTACTTTGCTTCTTCTGATCCTTTCATCTGCTTCCTGGTGGTTCCATTGAAGACTTCTCTTGTAAACTTCATAAACCTTAGGAACAACCAAGCATGACAATGATTAGGGTTTTGATTAGTCCCCCACTTAGTTTTACCTTTGTGTCTCATTGAGTCTTCTCTTCTCACCTCATAATCAGGGACTAAACCCTAAAGGCTTTAAGGCTTTGTGATTAAGTTTATGCTTGCATCCTTCTATTAGGATGGAGTGTATAACTTTAATCCTAAGTGTTTAACCCTTAATGTGTTTAAATCCTCTAATCAATCCACTTAATAATCATCAAGACATCAAGCTTGTAACTTGGGCCTTGCATTAGGGTTCTAATTCTTCCTTAATTGGTTAAGAAGGACTAACCCTAGTGTTAATGGACAAGTCCCCCTCAAGTTGTCTTACAAACCCTAAAAATCACATCATCATCATATCATTAAATAAAATCCACTTAATCAAAGGCTTGTTTTGTCATGAGTTTAATCCCTAATCATGGATTAAGTTGAGGAGTCTTCCTCAGCTTAAACAGTCTCATCTATTATCCTTCTATTAGGATGGTGTAATGAGTCTGTTTAATCTTTGATTATGGCTTAACCTCATTACTCAACACTAAACAAAAACACCAAAAACATCTAAATAATCACAAGTAGGTTAATGATCTTAATCCTACACCAAAGGTGATTAAGTGTGAGAAGATGACTTCACACTTAAGGTATTCTCATTACCCCTAATCAGAGGGATGATGTGATGAGTTTACTAACCCATTGGTTTAGGCTTAAGCTCATTAACTTATGACAAACTTTCAAAAGCAATAAAAGACTGAAAACTCAAAAACAAACAATAATCGTCTCCTTCGGGATTCTTTTCTCATCTCATTCACTCATAAGCGAGAACTTGCTTCTTCCGTCTAATGCAAGACAGTTTGCACCTGAGCCAGACAAGTCTTACACTTGAGCATAGACAAGCAAGCAGTTCACAAGTCAATTCATCTTTCAGTCTCTTTGGGTCGAACTACGGTGTTCTGACTTCCTCATTGCACGAGAGGATACGTAGGCATAACTTAACCGTTATCGAACAAAAGTCTCTGTATATTCCCCCTTTTTTCCAGCACCATTCTTTCAGCCTCATTATCATGAGCATTTCACTCTTGTCCTTGCACTGATACTATACACATTACACTTCACTTCTCTTTCACTGACACCTGTACATCTTTTTTCCAGCCATTGTATACACAGATTGCACTGACACTACCCCTTTAAAACATAAATCTTCTAAGCGTGGATCCCGTCGAGTACGACGGACAATCTGGGTGCTAATACCTTCCCAGGTTGTAACCAACTCCCTTTCTCAGTCTCTTTGGTTCGCAACCGTCTTATCCGTATCTTTCTAGGTCTATGCAGCATTGCCTTTCCTCCGGGATAAAAATGCCTAGCTGGCGACTCTTGTCTTTCTGAGTTCACTCCTGTGTGTTCTCATTTCTTTCGCCGACCGTTCGCGTCTGTACCCCATTTGACCCGGCTTCATTTGGTGGGAGCGACAGCTTGGCGACTCTGCTGGGGACCCTTATACTGTAACCAGGGCTTCTGGTTCTTTTTGTGGGTTCCTCCTAGCGCTTGTTTGATTTGTGTTTACTGGGGTGTTATGTGCTATTTGTGCTTGTATTTGTATTTTTTTTTTTGCTTTATGAACAGTTTGTTTATTGCTTTCTTTATAGCTTTACATATACATCGTATTATCATACTGTGCTGGCTGAATCTGTTTTGTTGCTTTGATGGGTGGGTGTTCTATTGAGAGTTGAGGTCCTATACCTGGGACCTGAGTGACACCTAGGCTAGAGTGGTTCATGTTCTTTCCCATTCCATTTCGGTCTGGTGCGGGAATATGAAACACGGTTCAGATATGGGTTTCTTCTTGAGAACTCTGTGCTGCAGATTTCCTGTAGTGCTAGGGCTATCTGGGAAGCCTGCTAAGTCTGGATGACCTTTAGTATTGACCTTCAGAAACTGAGGTGAATTAGAGGAGGATTTTTTATGGTTATTGTAAACACTGTACCTCCGGGTTAGAAGTGTTTACACTTCTCATAACTGATCCAAGTCTGAGGATCCTTGTTTTAGAACATTACCTGTGAGAGGGTTGGGCTGTTTACAGGTTTGCAGGTACCCTTGGCCTCAACATACCCTGTTACTTTGTTTTGATTAAGAGTACTCCATCTTGGAACAGTTCTTGTGATTTTAACCCTGGACATGTGACTCTTTATTTGAGTCCCCCACCTTGGTTACTGGACTTATGAACCTCCATCTGGATTTCTTGAACATACATGGACCTATATCAGAGCATTAATCAGATCCAGCTCAGTCACAAACCCTTGCATATCATTTGCATACATCCTCATTGCATCATTTTAACATGTGTTTATTTGTTTTTCAGGGTATCCATCATACATTTTGGCTTGTTTTTGACCCCTTCTTCAGCATAGACCTATCTTCATCAGCACTTGCTTCAGCTATCAGCTACCTGCTTCAGTCACCTGCATCACCAGTCTCAGCCTGTCAGAGGCCTATCTTCAGTGTTATTCTCAGCATCTGACTCAACCCTTCTTCAACAATATGGCACCTAAGAAGAGTAACATCTCCTATCATTTCTTTGAGCCTGAATTGGCCAGCATCAGGAAGATTCAGACCCTGATCACTCCAGACCATATACCACTTTTCAGAGAACATTATGGAGGAATCCTTGATGTGGTTATGGATTTGGACCCTTCACAGAGGAGCTTGATTCATACTTGCCTGCAGTTCTATGATCCCCCTCTGAGGTGCTTCACCTTTCAGAACTTTCAGTTGGGACCCTTGTTGGAGGAATATTCATCATTGGTTGGTGTACCTATCAGGGGTGGAATCCCCTTCAACCCTGAGATGGCTTTCCCTAGTAATGAGGAGATAGCAAAAGCATTATATCTGGAACCAGTTCTGATTGGGCAGAATTTGACAGCTAAAGCTGGAGTCTCTGGTTTTCATCTGGATTTCTTGACTTCTCAGGCTATTCTGAAGGCCTCCTTGGGGGAGTGGAAGGCAGTCTGTGCTCTGTTGGCCCTTAGCATATATGGGGTCATACTTTTTGCAGATGAGCCTAGGTTTGTTAGCAAGAATGCAATCCATCTTTTCATCCTGAGAAACCCAGTGCCCACCTTACTGGGAGATCTTTACTACTCTGTTCATCAAAGGAATGAAAAGCAAAGGGGAAGATTAGTAAGATGCTGTGCTCCTTTGTTCCATACTTGGCTGCTCAAGCATTTGCCAAAGACTGATGCATTCTTGAACCCTCACCAGCAGAAGAACTAGGCTAGGAGGCTTGTTGCTCTAACCTCAGATGACATCAGGTGGTGCACCCAGAGCACCAAGGGCAGAGACATCATTACAAGTTGTGGGCAGTTTCCCAATGTGCCTCTGATAGGAGTGAAGGGTTGCATCAACTACAACCCTCTGCTATTCAAAAGACAACTGAGTTATGCATTAGTCCATCCTCCTAGAGCACAGGATCTGACTGAGACCCTTTATTGTGAAATCAAGCCTAATCTGGCTATTGTCAGGCAAGCATCCTGGGCCTGGGACAATGTGCAGACTAAGGGGGTAACCATCCTTGGGAGATGCAATAATGTGGCCTCAGCTCAGTACTATGAGTGGTCTCATAACAAGGCTCAGGTTTCTGGAATGCCCTTCACTATTGAAGATATGCCTGGACCTTCCACAGCACCACCTCCAGCAACTGTCAGCTTAGAGGAGTTTGAGAAATTGAAAGAGAGAAATGAGAAACTGACTCAGGCTCTACAGAAGACCCTCTGGGAGAGGAGTGATGGTCGCTTGGACATTGAGAGGTTAGAAAAGCTGAAGGTGGAGCATTTGGCTAGAATTGAGAAGTCAGAGGATTACATTAAGAAGTCTAGGGCTGGAGAACAGATCTTGAAGAATGCATGCAAAGAGGCCCAATTCCAGAGAGCTAGGACTGATTTGTATCTGAAGGAGAGTCAAGCTAGGTGGGTCAGGATCACCGAAGCCCGTACTCAGGAGGACAAAAGGACTCAGGATAAGATTGAACAGATGGAAGCTAGTGCAAAAGAACAACAGGAAGCCCTGGCAGCAGCCCAGAGAGAGATCTCAAAATTGAAGATTAGAGCTGGTGTAAAGAGGTCAAAGGACCAGAGTCAACACAAGAAGCTAACTGCAGCTGTTACTACAAGGAATCTTCTCATCAGGAATCTTACAGAGCGTCCAGCTGATCCTGTGACTGAAGCACTTCTCAAGGAAGTTCAGGAGGATGAGTTTGGTCTTGGTGTTTGACTTTTGCTTGTAGTTGCTTTCATTTTATGTACTTTCCTTCATGTTGTATTTTTGACCCCTCAGAGGGCATGTATTGTAAAAAACAAACTATGTATCATTTACTTTTTGTAATATATGTGTGGATTTGTTTATCTGAATTTTTCCAAAGCAACATCAAAAGCATCTTCTTCAGGGGTCTGGAAAGGTCAAAACCAAGTGCCAAGCCGGATACCTTGGATACAAATAAGCATACTGCATTGCATGCTAACCCTTTGTTTTGTTTTGTAGGTTTTTGTTTTATTGTTACTAACCCTGTTGTGACCTCAGGAACTATTGCTCGACGTCGAGGGTTTCCACTCAACCGTCCACATAGATATCCCACCCGCAACAATCTTCCGGGCATACAGATGGACCAAGTACAGCAGGACCTTACAGAGGTCAGGAATCAAATGGCCAACGAGAGGTTGGAAATGAGGAATCAGATGACACAGTTTATGGAGGTAATGAATAATATGGCTCAAAGCCAAGAGAGGTTAAGAGCACTGGTAGAGGGGAGGAATCAGGAAGACCATCATCCAGGGAATGCTGGGACAAGCAACAATGAGAGAGTCCAGCCTCATGTTAATCCCCCAGTCTTTGGACCCCACCTGCATCCAGAGATCAACATCCCTGCTAATGTGCAAGGGACTGCCACAGCAGGTAGAGTGCTGCAAGAAGACCCCCAGGAAGATCAGTTCACAGTGATGGGAGCTGGGGAGGAAGCCTATGACAGAAGGCTGGAAGAGATTGCTGAGAAACTAAGATCTTTGGAGTCCCAGAATTCTTTGGGCTTTGATGTTATGGACATGGGTCTAGTGGACGGGGTCAGGATTCCCCACAAATTTAAACCACCATGCTTTGAGAAGTATAACGGGACTTCCTGTCCCCGGACCCATCTACAGTCCTTTCTGGGGAGGCTGAAGGCCTATACCATGGACGGAAAGCTATGGATGTTTTATTTTGAGGATAGCTTAACTGGAGCTTCGAGGGAATGGTACTCTCATCTGACCAGGGCAACCATTAGATGCTGGAAGGACCTGGCAGAGGCCTTTATCAGACAGTATCAGTACAACTTAGATATGGCTCCCAACAGGACTCTCCTGATGGGGATGTCACAATCAGCCAGGGAAAGCTTCCGGGAGTACGCTCAAAGGTGGAGACAGCTTGCTGCTGCTGTCTGTTGCACCCCAAAATTTGCCCTCACAATACAAGACTTTGTGTTCTAAGAAGGTTCACAAGGTTCACAAGTTCTCAATGCTTATATAACCTTTCATGAGGTTCATGAAGTCTACAAGTCACTTCTTGAAGGTTCACAAGGTTCACAAGCTTCTCAACATTTACAAGACCTTTCATGAGGTTCATGAAGTCCACAAGTTACTTCTTGAAGGTTCACAAGGTTCACAAGTTTCCCAATGATTTCAATACCTTTCATGAGGTTCATGAAGTCTACAAGTTACTTCTTGAAGGTTCACAAGGTTCACAAGTTTCACAATGACTACAAAGCTTTCCTGAGGTTCATAAGGTCTACAAAGCCACTTCATGAGGTTCACAAGGTTCACAAGCTTCACAATACCTCCCATTAGGTTCACAAGACATTTTATGAAGATTCACAAGGTTCACAAAGTTCACAATTGGTCAAAGGAGTTGACAATTCCCTCAGACAATGCACCCCCTAAGCAGTGCATCCAAAACTAGGGTTTTGACTTTAATCAGGCTAAATGGATTTCCAAGACTTCAAGTGAGCTTCATAACATCTTATATGTGTGTAAGAACCCCCATGACAAGTTTCAAGACTTTTCTCAGAAGTTTGCTCAGTCAGATGATCAGATAAGTCAAAATCAGTCAATGCAGTCAAAAAGTCAAACTGAGTTCAACTGTGGTCAAACCAAAGTCAAACTTCATGATTTTTTGCCAACATCAAGTATATGAAGTAAAATTCATCATTTGATCAAGGGTTGATCATGATTCATCAAGGAGATTCCAGATCATCAATAATCAGGAGTTTCCAAATTAGGATTTCCTCAGTAAAAGTCAACTGAACTTTGACCAGCCATAACTTTCACATACTTCATCACCAAGTCTCCATCCAAAGCTCATTTTGAAGGAAATTGAATTCTCTGCAACTTTGATGTTGAAAGTTAAGCCCAAAAATGCTTCATTAGAAAGATATGATCTAAGACATTATAGGTCATTTCAAAAGTCAACAAAAAGTCAACAACTTTAAAAGGGCATAACTTGAGATTGGTAAATGATATGGACCTGAAACCAATGGGGTTGTTTAGAGGACTCTTCAAGCTTTCCAAAAAGTCCAAGAACACCCTCATAACTTTAAAATTGAGGGAGATATGCCCTTGCAAAGTTGGAAAATTTTGTGATGGTTTATGTTGAAAATGGAGGCTTAGAAGTAATTCTTTCCAAATGGGCTTGCTAAGTTGTGACCCAATCCATCTCATAACATTGTGCACGACCCAATTGACCAAAATTCAGCACTTTTATTATTTTATATTTATTTATTATTGATTTAATTCATAAAAATCATTTTAAATAAATATAAAATATGAAAATCTATTTTTGGGTAAAGATAATGCTTCTAGAAATTCTTAAATGATGATTGAATTGGAAAGAGAAGGAAATCATGTGACTAATCCAAAGATAGCAAGTCATAATACACAAATATTTGATTTTTAACACTTGATCAATTTCAATCTTTTTAGATCAAAGTTTCCACATGACTAATCAATGTTTTGACCTAGGATGATTCACATATATATACTAAACATAAACCAAACACAAGGGGACGAAATCCAGCAGCCAAAGGTGAGTTTCATACTTCAAAAATCAAGCAAAAAATTCCAATTCGGTTTGACATTTGCAGCCCTTTTCAAGACAAACCAAAGGTGGCAATAGACTCCTTGATGTTCAGTGATTGATTTTGAATCATAACATCATGCATTCATACTCTAAATCGTGAAAACCGAATGCACTTTACTCATGTTTTGAAAATTTTCGATTTGAATGATTTACATGTTGTTGATGAAAACTAACTTCTGGTTTGTGTTTATAATGATGTTTGGATGATTTCTGGATAAATTGATTTGATTTTAGGTTCAAGAAGAGGAAACCACCATTGCTAGGGTTTCGGCCAAGTTTTTATGAATCCATGACAAACCTAAAATAAATAATTTCTAAGAACACAGCACAATCGTGTGACCTCTGGGAATCATTATGCACAAATTAATTTTGAGAAATTTCACTGTTTTGATGGTGTTCCAAATTTCGTAGGTTCATGTTTTGAAAAATTCGCAGGAAATTGTGTAAAAAATTGTGCAGGTAATTTCGCAGGTATAAGGTTGAAGAAGAAGCTGATGGCGCGCAGTTGGAAATTTGAATATTGGTTGAAATATTTTATTGTATTATGTTTAATATTATTCACCAAAACGTGTGTGGTCCAGTGGTAAGAAGCACGCATATGAGGTCTGAAGGCATGAGTTCGAACCTTGCCTCCAGCAAGTTTTTTTTGATATTTTCCAATTTAAGATGCGTGTTTAATATATTATTATTAGTAGTGGTTTGGTCATCAGGTAGGCTCTCCCAGCCAGGCGGTAGCGCATGCATCTTGTAATCATAAGGTCCTGGGTACGAATCTAACCCCATGCCTTTTTTATTTCTTTATTTTCCTGGGTTCTTGAGGCAAGGCACGAAACAAAGTGATTCTCATTTATTATCACCTGCGACTGGTTGGTTTAGTGGTTGTGGTTGTTGCTGGCAAATATGAGGTCTTGGGATCAAATCCCAGCAGGTTCCTTTTTTCTATTTTGTTTCCTTTTTCTTATTATTATTTTGATTAACATGTTATTTTTAAATTCAAAAATCCAAAAATTTTCAAAATAACATATTAATATTAGGTTAAACTTACTTTTATTTTCTTTTCTTAAAAAACACTAATTTGTTAATATTACTAAATTGTATATTGTATATATATGCCTTATTTAATTAAATAAATCGTTAATCAAAACCCTAAAAATATTTTTCTAACAAACCCTAATTTTTTTTTTTTTCCTAATTCTATTTTTTTAATTCCTAATATAGTTATTATGTATATTATAATAAATTTTGTAAATATATTTAATATTCAAATTATTTTTTCTTCTAATGTTTAGAAACAATCTAATTTATAATAATTATATTTTTGTACATGGTTAAAAACAATTTGTAAGTATAATAATTAATAGGATTAAATTTTATAAACATGATTAATATTGTAAATATGATATTTAAAATCTACTTTTTCTTATGATATGTATATATTATTTAATAAATAAATGTTAATAATAATTAAATTTTGTAGTCATAATATATTTAAAGAATAATTTAATAATTTAAAATTAAAATAATTGATTGTTAATATTTGTTTTTTTTAAATATAATTGTTCATATTAAAAATTGTTAATTTCTTATAATATCTTAATTAATTTTGTTTATTATTACTAACCATATTATTTATTTTGTTTTTGTTAATTTTACATTATTATTAACTCATTAATTATTATTTTTATGCTTATTATCTCACTAACTTTATAATTTTTATTATTTACTAACTTTTCTTATTTTATTACTAACTCTTTTTTTCTTGCTTATTATTATTATCACTAACCCATTATTATTTATTTTTTTATTATTTATTGCTTATTTATATTTTATTTATTTTTGCCATTTAATTATTTTGCTTAATATTTATTTATTATAATAATTTTGTAATTGCTTCCGGGATGTAAATTTTATAATTATTATTGTTGCTATGGTTAGTAATTAGGGAGTGTAAAAACATGTATGTTATATTAAAATAAATTTAGATAATTTTAATATAAGATAATTAAAATAAACACTCACACACACGTAAGTCGATTTTTAATCGCCGTCTCACTTTCTAAGGTTATCCCTCAAGTTGCCTACGAATAATGGTCAAGTGGGGTGTATAAAGCAAGTCCCTAAAAGAAAAATCATCAAGTCCCTCATGGTTGCCTTTACGAATCGAGTCCCTTCGAATAAATGATGATAGTCCCTCATATGTGCTTATTACACCCCACAAGTTGCCTTCATAACCAGATTGTCCCTCTCATGTCCCTTAAACATCCAAGGTAATGACTACCTACTCCTTAATAGTAGGGATAGTCTTACCAAGGAAAGGAAAAAGAACAAGAAAGACTTAGAACTTTAGGGTAGGTACCTCTTAGTTGCTTGCTCACTCCAATTTTCAAACTTTTCACAATTTCAAACAAATTTTCAAACAAGTTTTTACACATCCGTACATGGATTATTATCAACTATTCTGAAAATTTTTCTATTCACACCCTACACTTTCAAAAAAAACAATTTAAAGTGAGCTAAGTAACTAAGAGCCCATGGATAACCATGGATGTAAAGGGTGCTAACACCTTCCCTTTACATAACCTACCCCCCGGACCCAAAAATATCTCTTAAGGTCTTTCCTGTTCTTTTATATCCTTTCCTTTTGGATAAAATAAAAGTCGGTGGCGACTCTTGCTATCCGCAACATTACTTAAAGTCAGTTCTCCCACCGTGTTACAGAACTGGCGACTCTGCTGGGGATTTAAATTTAAGAGGGGTACCCTTAGGAATTAAGATCACTTTAATATTGTTTGATTTGTTTGCTTTATATTACTTGTTGGGGTGCTCTTATGTGTGAAAGGTCCTAACCCGGATCTAGTGTACCTTAGGTAAATGGCAATAGACCAAGGAAACTGTACGACGTATATCGATACGGTTGATCTGGTGGCCATAGTTAGTGTGACTTCTTGGTTGGTGCTTATGTTCCTTAAGTCAAGTTGAGGATAATATGAGGCTGCCATATGTTGTCAATGCACTAACTAACTTTTAGAACCCTAGTTAACTCATCTTGGCCTTTAGAAAGTAGTGAGGTAACCGGCTTTGGTGCAGACTGAAGTTGGTTGACACTCGATACTACGCTCATTGAGATTCTAAACTTGGAGGGTTTTGGTTGGCAAGTAAGTTGCCTTCTGATCAACCACCCTTGTGAAGGATCAATGATATTGAGATCCCTTAGAACCCAGTTACTTTTGTAGGACAGGATGAACCATCTAACTTCAGGGGAGGGTACTTACCTTAAACCTCATGCAAGCCTTTAAACCTAGGGCTATGGTGTGACTTGTTTGTGTGTGCCACATGTTTGTGATTGAGCATAACATCATGACATCATCATGCATCATAAGCATAGCATTTTCACTAACCATTTCAAGGACCAAAGGATTTATCTTTGTTCTTTGTTGCAGGTCATGGCTTCTGCTCGTAGAAACACCATCAGGATCAACTTTGTGGGAATACCTCCCAAGCTTAAAGAGTTGGTTTCTCAATTGTCTGATCATTCCCATTTCATCAAGAGACATGGCCACCTATTGGATCTAGTCACTTCGGGGTTCAATGAAGACATGATGAGTGTCCTGTTTCAGTTCTTTGACCCTAAGCACCACTGCTTTACATTCCCCGACTATCAGCTGGTTCCAACCATGGAGGAGTTCTCTAAACTTCTAGGCATACCTGTTCTTGATCAAAGACCCTTCACAGGCTTGGAGAAGGAGCTTAAACCAGAGGTTATTGCTGCAGCTCTACATCTGAAGAAGTCAGACATTGTTCTAGAAACGAGAAGTGGAGTCAAGGGTATTCTAGCTAAGGTGTTGATAGAAAAGGCTCAAGTGTTCTTGAAGGCCATGAGCTATGATGCTTTTGAGGAGATCTTAGCCTTGCTGATATATGGCTTAGTATTGTTCCCCAATCCAGATCAGTTCATAGACGTTCATGCCATCAACATATTCATGAGTCACAATCCAGTGCCTACATTGCTTGGAGACATCCTGCATTCTCTTCACACCCGTACCACAAGGGCAAGAGGAACTTTGATGTGCTGCATACCTTTGCTTTCTAGGTGGTTTATTTCTCACCTTCCTCGCTCAGTAATGAAGAATGAGCAAGGGTTCAGATGGTCCAAGAGGATCATGTCACTTTCTCACTCAGACATCCATTGGTGCTCCAGATCTATGGAGAATGTCACCATCATTGACCGTTGTGGGGAGTTTCCTAATGTGCCACTTCTAGGCATAAGAGGAGGCATCACCTACAACCCCTCTCTAGCTTTACGACAGTTTGGTTACGCTCGGAGCGATGGCCCACATGACATGTTGATTCAGGGCATTGTGTTTGATTACGACAACGATCTTCAGGGTTACCGTCAGAGATTCATACGAGCTTGGGGAAAGGTAAACAGGATTGACAGCAAGACACTGGAGCCTAAGTACACTATTCCTATGGAGGCTTATCTCAGATGGGTACGATCTCGTGCTCAGACACTCATGATGCCATATCCTGCCGTCCTACCAGTTACCATGGAACCTGTTGCTGAAGGAGACACAGCTTATACCATCCTTCACCCAGACATGCCTACTGATATGGAAGACTTGCAGAGATCATGGATCCAACTGAAGGAGCAAAGGGATACTTTCGAGGCTCATTACAAAGCAAGCCAAGAAAAGGTTCTGGAACTAACAAAGCTACTTCATGAGGAACGGAACCTCAACTCTTACCTCAACACAAAGAGGAAACGTCCATGGGAGACTTAAAACCCCATCTTTTGTACTTATTTCATTTTCATTTTTGTAAGCCTAAAAGGCAAAACAAAGCTATTACTAATAAAAGTTTACTTTCGTTTTTGTCTAAGCAAATTTAAATCCTGCGGTCCTTGAAAACATTGCATATGCATTCCCATATCATTTCATTGCATCACAGGTTTATAATTGTGCACAGGTTTCTCATCTTCTCGCTGTTTATTTCAGCAATGGCTCTTGAACAATCAGTTAAGGATCTCCAGGCACAAAATGCACAGTTCCAAGAGCTGATCTTGAACCTGTCCAAGGGGCAGGATGAATTGAAGACACTGCTGGCTAAGAAGAAGAATCCTGAGGACAAAAAGGATGATCAACTAAAACAACTACAAGCTGAGATGACAGGAATGAGGATCCAGATGAATGGCCAAATGGCTCTTATCCAAAGTTTAGCTCAGGGGCAAGAAGAGCTAAAGACCCTTATCCACAAACTTCAAAGTAATAGAGTCAGGGATCTAATTGTCAGTGAACCTCCATTAAAACAAGCTGATTTGGTTGAAAGGAGGATGAGGATAAAAGAGGGTAAGAGACAGGTTGCCATTGATTGTTCTTCTGTTGAAAGACCTGATAAGGTTAATCCACCTCAACACAAGAAATATAGAAGGCAGTTTATCAAGTTCAGCACTCCAATGTCACAAGTTCTGCAATGCTTGTTGGAGATGAAGCTAATTTCCTTGGAAAATCCTCCTCAAAATCCTAAAACTCCCTCTCCTCGCTATAATCCCAGGGCAAGGTGTGAGTACCACTCCAACAGTCCTGGGCATGATACTAATAGCTGTTGGGCATTGAAGAAAAAGATTCAAGACTTGATTGACGAAGAAATCCTAGAGGTTACTCCAGAAGGTCAAGTTGAATTCTACTATCGTCCATCAAACACCAAAGCTACAAGACAAGTTGCCCAAGGTTGCAAGAAAGAAAGCCTACCTGTTCCTGTTGAGATATGGGGCACCTTGGGATATCTAAGTGGTAAATTTGATTTCATGGTGAAGTATACTGCTCCTCAAAGTTCACAGATTGCAATTGAGGATATTCAGCCAACCGGATGGGACAACATTTGAATTTTCATTTGTAATTTCTTTTATTTGTTTGAACACTTACTATTATGTTAAACTTTTGTTTTCATTAATGCATCGCATATGTTTGTCTTGAATTAGTCCATTCGTTCCACTATATTTTGAATTATGCTTCTTATTTCTATCTTGTGATATTTAACTCCTGATAAAGCTATAAGCCTGTAGAGGGAGGATGACGAAAACAATACCATAATCTTATGCAGTATGCTTTTGAACAGACTATGCTGACGATGTACAGGCATTGTTTCAATTCCTAAACAGTGGAGATATAAGGAAGTTAATCCCTAGTCAACCCTTTTGAGCCTATGAAGCAGGAGTTTTTATTCTCGCACAAATTAAAACCCTTATTCATAACATGGGGCAGGGTAGTTACTCAGTTAACTCAAATATGCCATTTATATGTGTTGTACACAATGAATGATGGTTCACTGTAATCATTAAACCTAATAGTCAATATCTAGCAAAAGAAAAGCTCACTAAGTCAAAACCTATGAAGGAGACTTAGTAAAACATCAAGACATCCCGCTGACTGTAACCTTGAAATAAGCAGTTCAGGCAAAAAGAAGGGATAATAAAGTCAAAAGAAAAAAAAAGAGGTCACTATGAACCCTCAACAAAGAAAGATGGCTGAATGTTCAAATAAATTTTGGGTTTCTGAACCATCACAAATATCGGTGTTACAACTCCAAACTGCTATGGAACTTCAATGCATGAGTTAACTGAGCATAGGACTGAAGAACATCATGGAGATTGGGTTGGGTACAAATAAAATTTGAGCCTTTATCCTTTGTTTCTTAAACCATGAACCAGGCCACGTTACAACCCTTTAAAAGTCCTTACTGAAGCATGGTTAGTTCGAAAGCGTACTGCTGCAAAAAGGTATCCTGACTCCTTTAGGGCTTGTCATAAAATTTGAGTTAATATCACAGTTTTCCCAAAAAAAAAAAAAAAAAAAAGTTTTTCTAAAATAACCTGTTTCAAAACTTCAAGACAGACATAAGCATTGCATTTTTTTTAATATATTTGTTTGCATATACCTAAGTGTTTGACAAATGGAGAAGCTTACAGGATGAATGTTCAATGAACCAAAGTCTTTCCGATAAACAAAGTTGCTTCCTGGATCAAAGTCCATGTATACAAAGGGGCATAGTCATGACCTCCCAATCAAGGGGGCAGGCCATGATACTTCCTAACTCATTTGGGGCAATCAGGACAAGATTCAACTATGTTTAAGCAGCCAGAGGCAGATCTCCTCATCTATCTGAAATGCCAAGGGCATAGTCACTGTTTCCCAGTCAAGAGGCATACCAAGTTACTGTTCAATTCAGTTGGGGCAATTAGGTCCAGACTCATCTGTGCTTAATAGCCAGGGGCATTTTTCCTCATACAGTTGAATTACCAAAGGTGACATTATAGAGTTCACAATGCCAGAGGCACTTTTCCTCATACAGTTAAATTACCAAAGGTGACATTACAGAGTTCACAATGCCAGGGGCATATGCTTATGGGGCATTCTGCTTGTTTCTCTTGAGATAGCTCATTACAGATACTTCCATTATGGGACAATTCATCCTCAACCAAGGGCAATGCTTTCTCTTCAAATCTAATACCTGGAGCGTATATGGTCCATTACAGTTTGAAGACACATTCCTCTCATTGTATTACCTTGATATTGGATTCTCAGCTGAAACCATGATGGAAATTAGTTGTCTACGCCAGTAGTATCAGATGGTGTCAATATCATGTATTCAGATCCAGCTATGAGGATTTCTGGAAAGGTACTCAGGAAAGTTAAAGAATTTCAGGAGCCATAGATCCAATTGGTTATACACTCTCGAAGTTGAAACGATTCTGTTTTCAAGTTCAGCTTTACTTTTCCCTCTGAATCCAGATTTACTTTTACCCTAAGCGAAACGTCCATTGGTTATGTTTGAATGTATCATGCTTTTGAATATGATTGATGTTTACCAGAAATGCATGTATGCTTTTAATACGATTAATGTTTACCAGAAATGCATGAAAATGCAGTAATAGTATTTACTAAGGACGAACGAGGGAAGGATCTCAACGAAGCTTCGCCGGTTCACCTTTACAAGACAGTTACAAAACCCTCAGTAGGGCAAATCCATCTTCATAAAGTCTCATCTCCCCTGGAATTTATATCCATCTCTTTTATCCTCATACGGATATTCGGGAATTTATTTTCCAATAAGGGTACGACGAACAAAGACGGGATGTTGTATCTACTCTACTATCAAACGAAGACGGGATGTTATGTCTACCCTACCATCAAACGAAGACGAAGGTTATATATACCTTACTATCCCAGCATACGGGAGGTGATATCTATCCTTACTATCCCCATCATACGGGAAGTTATCTATACCCTGTTACCCCCAGCAGACAGAGGGTTATATATTCTTCAACAAGGAATCGGGATTTATTTTCCCTGGTCAGCAGTTGTTATACGAAGATATCCAGATGCTTTCGGCAGTATCATATCATACATACATCATTTACATCATACCATAACATATATATCCATAGACATATAGTACATTACCTAAGTGCATCGTATCATACATGCATACATAAGGCATAAACTAATGTTATTATACAAAAGCTGCCTTGTTTCAGGTTAATTATCCAACAAACAAACTTATGATCATCAGGACTGCTTTATCCTCCTGATAAGCTTCTTATTACTTTGGGACTGCTTTATCGTAACCTCAGGGTTACTTTATCCTCCTGATAAGCTTCTTATTACTTTAGGACTGCTTTATTGTCACCTCAGGGTTACTTTATCCTCCTGATAAATTCTCATGACTTCAAGACTGCTTTAGAGTTATTGATTGCTCTATCCTCCTGAAATCACATTATTATTTCAAGACTGCTTTAGAGTTATCATTATTGATGGCTCTATCCTCCTGAAATCATTACTTCAAGACTGCTTTAGAGCTATTGATGGCTCTATCCTCCTGAAATCATATTATTATTTCAAGACTGCTTTAGAGCTATTGATTGCTCTATCCTCCTGAAATCATATTACTACTTCAAGACTGCTTTAGAGTTATCATTTGGCTCTATCCTCTTGAAATCATTACTTCAAGACTGCTTTAGGGTCATCATTATTGATTGCTCTATCCTCATGAAGACATGCTGTTACATCAGTATTACTCCAATATCCTGAACGCATATCATTAATACTTCAAGACTGCTTTAGAGTTATCATTATTGATTGCTCTATCCTCCTGAAGACATATCACATTACTACTTCAAGACTGCTTTAGAGCTATTGGTTGCTCTATCCTCCTGAAGTTATATTACTACTTCAAGACTGCTTTAGAGCTATTGATTGCTCTATCCTCCTGAAGCCATCTTATTATTTCAAGACTGCTTTAGAGCTATTCATTGCTCTATCCTCCTGAAATCATTACTTCAAGACTGCTTTAGAGCTATTGGTTGCTCTATCCTCCTGAAATCATATTATTTCTTCAAGACTGCTTTAGGGTCATCATTATTGATTGCTCTATCCTCATGAAGACATGCTGTTACATCAGTATTACTCCAATATCCTGAACGCATATCATTAATACTTCAAGACTGCTTTAGAGTTATCATTATTGATTGCTCTATCCTCCTGAAGACATATCACATTACTACTTCAAGACTGCTTTAGAGCTATTGGTTGCTCTATCCTCCTGAAGTTATATTACTACTTCAAGACTGCTTTAGAGCTATTGATTGCTCTATCCTCCTGAAGCCATCTTATTATTTCAAGACTGCTTTAGAGCTATTCATTGCTCTATCCTCCTGAAATCATTACTTCAAGACTGCTTTAGAGCTATTGGTTGCTCTATCCTCCTGAAATCATATTATTTCTTCAAGACTGCTTTAGGGTTATCATTATTGATTGCTCTATCCTCATGAAGACATGCTGTTACATCAGTATTACTCCAGACTCCTGACAGCTCTCATTATACTGCTAGAAAAAAACTTTTCCCTAGTGGCATCTTTAAGCCCACTCAATCATATTCAACCAACCATCAATATAGGCACTGGTGAGTGCAAATTTTTGGGCTTTTGTGTTCAATCCCCTTCAACCTTCCAGGTTACGACTGGCAAATATACCAATCTAACCCCTCAGGTTTCAGAAAATTGAACAGGGGCAGCTGTTGCACCCCAAAATTTGCCCTCACAATACAAGACTTTGTGTTCTAAGAAGGTTCACAAGGTTCACAAGTTCTCAATGCTTATATAACCTTTCATGAGGTTCATGAAGTCTACAAGTCACTTCTTGAAGGTTCACAAGGTTCACAAGCTTCTCAACATTTACAAGACCTTTCATGAGGTTCATGAAGTCCACAAGTTACTTCTTGAAGGTTCACAAGGTTCACAAGTTTCCCAATGATTTCAATACCTTTCATGAGGTTCATGAAGTCTACAAGTTACTTCTTGAAGGTTCACAAGGTTCACAAGTTTCACAATGACTACAAAGCTTTCCTGAGGTTCATAAGGTCTACAAAGCCACTTCATGAGGTTCACAAGGTTCACAAGCTTCACAATACCTCCCATGAGGTTCACAAGACATTTTATGAAGATTCACAAGGTTCACAAAGTTCACAATTGGTCAAAGGAGTTGACAATTCCCTCAGACAATGCACCCCCTAAGCAGTGCATCCAAAACTAGGGTTTTGACTTTAATCAGGCTAAATGGATTTCCAAGACTTCAAGTGAGCTTCATAACATCTTATATGTGTGTAAGAACCCCCATGACAAGTTTCAAGACTTTTCTCAGAAGTTTGCTCAGTCAGATGATCAGATAAGTCAAAATCAGTCAATGCAGTCAAAAAGTCAAACTGAGTTCAACTGTGGTCAAACCAAAGTCAAACTTCATGATTTTTTGCCAACATCAAGTATATGAAGTAAAATTCATCATTTTATCAAGGGTTGATCATGATTCATCAAGGAGATTCCAGATCATCAATAATCAGGAGTTTCCAAATTAGGATTTCCTCAGTAAAAGTCAACTGAACTTTGACCAGCCATAACTTTCACATACTTCATCACCAAGTCTCCATCCAAAGCTCATTTTGAAGGAAATTGAATTCTCTACAACTTTGATGTTGAAAGTTAAGCCCAAAAATGCTTCATTTGAAAGATATGATCTAAGACATTATAGGTCATTTCAAAAGTCAACAAAAAGTCAACAACTTTAAAAGGGCATAACTTGAGATTGGTAAATGATATGGACCTGAAACCAATGGGGTTGTTTAGAGGACTCTTCAAGCTTTCCAAAAAGTCCAAGAACACCCTCATACCTTTAAAATTGAGGGAGATATGCCCTTGCAAAGTTGGAAAATTTTGTGATGGTTTATGTTGAAAATGGAGGCTTAGAAGTAATTCTTTCCAAATGGGCTTGCTAAGTTGTGACCCAATCCATCTCATAACATTGTGCACGACCCAATTGACCAAAATTCAGCACTTTTATTATTTTATATTTATTTATTATTGATTTAATTCATAAAAATCATTTTAAATAAATATAAAATATGAAAATCTATTTTTGGGTAAAGATAATGCTTCTAGAAATTCTTAAATGATGATTGAATTGGAAAGAGAAGGAAATCATGTGACTAATCCAAAGATAGCAAGTCATAATACACAAATATTTGATTTTTAACACTTGATCAATTTCAATCTTTTTAGATCAAAGTTTCCACATGACTAATCAATGTTTTGACCTAGGATGATTCACATATATATACTAAACATAAACCAAACACAAGGGGACGAAATCCAGCAGCCAAAGGTGAGTTTCATACTTCAAAAATCAAGCAAAAAATTCCAATTCGGTTTGACATTTGCAGCCCTTTTCAAGACAAACCAAAGGTGGCAATAGACTCCTTGATGTTCAGTGATTGATTTTGAATCATAACATCATGCATTCATACTCTAAATCGTGAAAACCGAATGCACTTTACTCATGTTTTGAAAATTTTCGATTTGAATGATTTACATGTTGTTGATGAAAACTAACTTCTGGTTTGTGTTTATAATGATGTTTGGATGATTTCTGGATAAATTGATTTGATTTTAGGTTCAAGAAGAGGAAACCACCATTGCTAGGGTTTCGGCCAAGTTTTTATGAATCCATGACAAACCTAAAATAAATAATTTCTAAGAACACAGCACAATCGTGTGACCTCTGGGAATCATTATGCACAAATTAATTTTGAGAAATTTCACTGTTTTGATGGTGTTCCAAATTTCGTAGGTTCATGTTTTGAAAAATTCGCAGGAAATTGTGTAAAAAATTGTGCAGGTAATTTCGCAGGTATAAGGTTGAAGAAGAAGCTGATGGCGCGCAGTTGGAAATTTGAATATTGGTTGAAATATTTTATTGTATTATGTTTAATATTATTCACCAAAACGTGTGTGGTCCAGTGGTAAGAAGCACGCATATGAGGTCTGAAGGCATGAGTTCGAACCTTGCCTCCAGCAAGTTTTTTTTGATATTTTCCAATTTAAGATGCGTGTTTAATATATTATTATTAGTAGTGGTTTGGTCATCAGGTAGGCTCTCCCAGCCAGGCGGTAGCGCATGCATCTTGTAATCATAAGGTCCTGGGTACGAATCTAACCCCATGCCTTTTTTATTTCTTTATTTTCCTGGGTTCTTGAGGCAAGGCACGAAACAAAGTGATTCTCATTTATTATCACCTGCGACTGGTTGGTTTAGTGGTTGTGGTTGTTGCTGGCAAATATGAGGTCTTGGGATCAAATCCCAGCAGGTTCCTTTTTTCTATTTTGTTTCCTTTTTCTTATTATTATTTTGATTAACATGTTATTTTTAAATTCAAAAATCCAAAAATTTTCAAAATAACATATTAATATTAGGTTAAACTTACTTTTATTTTCTTTTCTTAAAAAACACTAATTTGTTAATATTACTAAATTGTATATTGTATATATATGCCTTATTTAATTAAATAAATCGTTAATCAAAACCCTAAAAATATTTTTCTAACAAACCCTAATTTATTTATTTTTTTCCTAATTCTATTTTTTTAATTCCTAATATAGTTATTATGTATATTATAATAAATTTTGTAAATATATTTAATATTCAAATTATTTTTTCTTCTAATGTTTAGAAACAATCTAATTTATAATAATTATATTTTTGTACATGGTTAAAAACAATTTGTAAGTATAATAATTAATAGGATTAAATTTTATAAACATGATTAATATTGTAAATATGATATTTAAAATCTACTTTTTCTTATGATATGTATATATTATTTAATAAATAAATGTTAATAATAATTAAATTTTGTAGTCATAATATATTTAAAGAATAATTTAATAATTTAAAATTAAAATAATTGATTGTTAATATTTGTTTTTTTTAAATATAATTGTTCATATTAAAAATTGTTAATTTCTTATAATATCTTAATTAATTTTGTTTATTATTACTAACCATATTATTTATTTTGTTTTTGTTAATTTTACATTATTATTAATTCATTAATTATTATTTTTATGCTTATTATCTCACTAACTTTATAATTTTTATTATTTACTAACTTTTCTTATTTTATTACTAACTCTTTTTTTCTTGCTTATTATTATTATCACTAACCCATTATTATTTATTTTTTTATTATTTATTGCTTATTTATATTTTATTTATTTTTGCCATTTAATTATTTTGCTTAATATTTATTTATTATAATAATTTTGTAATTGCTTCCGGGATGTAAATTTCATAATTATTATTGTTGCTATGGTTAGTAATTAGGGAGTGTAAAAACATGTATGTTATATTAAAATAAATTTAGATAATTTTAATATAAGATAATTAAAATAAACACTCACACACACGTAAGTCGATTTTTAATCGCCGTCTCACTTTCTAAGGTTATCCCTCAAGTTGCCTACGAATAATGGTCAAGTGGGGTGTATAAAGCAAGTCCCTAAAAGAAAAATCATCAAGTCCCTCATGGTTGCCTTTACGAATCGAGTCCCTTCGAATAAATGATGATAGTCCCTCATATGTGCTTATTACACCCCACAAGTTGCCTTCATAACCAGATTGTCCCTCTCATGTCCCTTAAACATCCAAGGTAATGACTACCTACTCCTTAATAGTAGGGATAGTCTTACCAAGGAAAGGAAAAAGAACAAGAAAGACTTAGAACTTTAGGGTAGGTACCTCTTAGTTGCTTGCTCACTCCAATTTTCAAACTTTTCACAATTTCAAACAAATTTTCAAACAAGTTTTTACACATCCGTACATGGATTATTATCAACTATTCTGAAAATTTTTCTATTCACACCCTACACTTTCAAAAAAAACAATTTAAAGTGAGCTAAGTAACTAAGAGCCCATGGATAACCATGGATGTAAAGGGTGCTAACACCTTCCCTTTACATAACCTACCCCCCGGACCCAAAAATATCTCTTAAGGTCTTTCCTGTTCTTTTATATCCTTTCCTTTTGGATAAAATAAAAGTCGGTGGCGACTCTTGCTATCCGCAACATTACTTAAAGTCAGTTCTCCCACTGTGTTACACTGTCCAGCCACCCATGTCAGAGAGGGAGATGGCTGATATGTTTATGAACACCCTCCAAGGAACATACATTGACAGGCTAGCTGCCTTTTCCTCCACTAGCTTTGCTGATGTAGTCATAGCCGGGGAGAGGATTGAAAGCCTATTAAAGATGGGTAAGATTTCTGACAACGGTGCTAGCTCATCCAGCAACCCAAGAAAGCCTTTTGTGGGCCCAAGAAGAACTGGTGAAACCAATGCTATCCATACCAGCAGGGGCAGACCCCAATATGTTCATAGGTCTGTGGCGGCAGTCACCATTCCCGCTCCAATTCATCCTCAACCAGCTTATCAACCTCAGCAACAGAATTACCAGCAACAAACTCAGTATCCTCCTCAGAGAAATTATAACAACAGCAACACCAGCAACAACAATCAGCAAAGACCATTCCAACAGAGACCTTCTCAGGCCAATAGGGTGATCGATCCGATCCCTATGCCCTATGCCACATTACTGCCACAACTCCTGAAACTCAACCTAGTTGAGCTAAGGACATTGGCACCTCCGGATCCTAACAGTCTGCCCAGAAATTATGACGCCAGCACCAGATGTGCTTTTCACTCAAATGCACCTGGCCATAGTACGGAGAAGTGCAGAGCCTTGCACATGAAGGTACAGGACTTGGTAGATTCCAAAGCTTTAAACTTTGCACCACCACCAAATGTTAACAAGAACCCTATGCCGCACCATGGTGGTCCCAGAATCAATGCTATTGAAGAAGACAAGCCGTCTTACTTGATAACCAGTGTGGGTCAGATTCGGACACCCTTGGTGGAGATTAAAGCTCAACTCCTTGAATGTCAAATGTTCCCAGGATGCGAGCTAGGGTGCGCTTATTGCAACATTTCAGTGAATGGTTGTGATAACTTGAGGGATGGCATAGATGGTCTCATCCAGAGTGGCCTGCTTCAAATCACAACATCAATACCTACCAATCCAGCAATCTCCTTAACAACAGTTCCAGAATCTGCTACAACTGCAACAACCATTGTTCCAAACAACTCTTCAATCTCATCAACAAACGCCTCATCTATTACTTCAACGGACCAGACATCGACAAACATCCCTTCTACAACTTCAGCACCCCTTCATTCAGAGTTTCCTACAACAACAACACCCATCCATTCAACAGTGTCTCCTGCAACATCAGCAGCAAACAATGAAAGTGTCTCAACAGTTACAATTTATTATGATCCTGCAAATGATTCTGCCTACAACTCACAAAATGCCACTCCTACCAGAGCACCAGTCACAATATACTATGATCCACAGACTATCATGGTCCCTTCTGCAGCTGCCATCAGTCCAGTCACTATCACAGTGCCTGGGCCAGTACCTTATGAAAGCAGTAATGCCATTCCTTGGCATTACGGCTCTGATTTATACTGCGAAGGACAGAAGATCACTTTTGAATCATCAACTTCTTCACCACAAGTAGACAATGTGGGTGGAGGCGGAGGCTTCACTCGAAGCGGACGTCTCTTTGCCCCGCAAATTCAAAGACCCACTGCTGAAGCAGAAGCTGCTGCCAAGGCAAAAGGGAAGAGCATGGTGCAAGAAGAACAAATTGTTAAAGAGGCGTTGAAAACACCTTTTGATCAGGAAGTTGATGAATTCATGAGAATCATCAAGAAAAGTGATTACAAGATAGTGGACCAGCTTCACCAGACGCCTTCCAAGATCTCCATTCTATCATTGCTTATGTGCTCCGAGGCTCATCGGAACGCACTACTAAAAGTTTTGCACGCAGCTTATATGCCAGAAGAGATCACGGTCAATCAGTTGGAAGCTGTGGTTGGGAATGTTAATGCTAGTAATGGACTAGGATTCACCAACACTGATTTGACTACGGAAGGCCGCAATCATAACAAGGCTTTGCACATTACCATGGAATGTAAAGGTGCAGTTCTTTCCCATGTGCTGGTAGACACAGGATCATCCCTCAATGTCTTACCTAAAAAGGCCCTTGTGAAGCTGGAATATGAAGGATTGGCATTACGTCCCAGTAACTTAGTAGTGAGAGCCTTTGACGGCTCTAAGAGATCAGTTCTGGGAGAAATTGAGTTGCCTGTAATGATTGGCCCACAGACTTTCAAAACGACCTTCTACGTGATGGACATTCAGCCTGCCTACAGTTGTTTGTTGGGTAGACCATGGATTCATGCCGCTGGCGCAGTAACGTCTACCCTTCACCAGAAGTTAAAATTCGAGTGGGAGGGCCAAGTCGTTACTATCTGTGGAGAGGAGGATATTTTTGTTAGCCATCTGGCTACATACAAATATATTGAGATGGATGGGGAGATCCACGAGACCATGAGCCAAGGGTTTGAGGCCCTGAATATTAATGAAACCTCTGCTGTACTTGGGACTTCCATGACATCCTACCAGCAGGCCCGGAAGGTGGTGGAAGAAGGAAACGCTCAAGGCTGGGGCAAACTGTTGCCTGTGGAGAAGAAAGAAGATAGATTTGGGTTGGGTTACAAACCAACTCAAGGAGATCAAACAGAGGCTGCTAAGAAGCCCGACTTTGTTAGTGGGGGGATGCTCACCCCCGATGCTGTCAACAACTTGGAAGATGAGTCGGAAGATGAATGCAACCTGGAAAGCTGGATTCGTCCAAAGGTCCCGGGGAGCAGTATCTCAAACTGGTCTTCCCAGGAAATTATAAGAGTTACTCCTGCAGAGTAATTATTATTTCCTGTATATTTTAAGCATGCATCAAGTCTTGCATCTTGCCCAAGATGACAAGACTCATTTTGTAATCGGGCCATCTGTAATTTTTGTGCAACAAGATTAATCAATGAAATATCAGACATCTTTTGCAAACAAGTCTTTTTCTTTTCCGCTCACTGTTTTTCCATTTTTCTTTTTGTACAAAAAAATAAATGGCAATGTTTTCAAAATGACAACTTTATTTCACTTTGCTAAACAAGATTAAAATCAATCACTAAAATGAACAAACTGAACCCTTGCAGAGAGTGCCTTCCAGACAGCACCGACAACAGCACGGCTATGACTTCGTATGACTTTGACAATCCGATCAATCAAGCTGATGAAGGGGTTGAAGAAGATTACGAGCTCCCTGAAGAGCTAGCCAGATTGTTGAGACAAGAGGAAAAGGTTATCACTCCTCATCAGGAGGAGGTCGAAACGATCAATCTTGGTACGGATGAAGATGTGAAAGAAGTTAAAATCGGGGCCTGCTTACAAGACTCGGTGAAGAAACAACTGATTGACCTGCTTCAGGAATATGTGGATGTGTTTGCTTGGTCTTATCTAGATATGCCAGGGTTGGACACCGACATTGTTATGCACAAGCTGCCTTTAAGAGAAGATTGCCCACCGGTTAAACAGAAGCTACGCCGTACTCGCCCAGACATGGCAATGAAAATCAAAGAAGAGGTACAAAAGCAGTGGGACGCCGGGTTCCTTGCTGTAACTAGCTATCCGCCGTGGGTTGCTAATATTGTGCCTGTGCCTAAGAAAGACGACAAAGTAAGGATGTGTGTTGACTACCGGGATCTGAACAGAGCCAGCCCGAAAGATGACTTCCCATTACCTCACATTGATGTATTGGTTGATAATACGGCTCAGTTCTCGGTATTCTCCTTCATGGACGGTTTTTCAGGATACAATCAGATCAAGATGTCACCTGAAGACATGGAGAAGACAACTTTCATCACACCTTGGGGCACGTTCTGTTACAAGGTAATGCCATTCGGATTGAAGAACGCTGGTGCAACATATCAACGGGCTATGGTAACGTTATTCCACGATATGATCCATAAAGAAATCGAGTGTTATGTGGATGACATGATTGCCAAGTCCCTTACAGAGGAAGACCACCTGGTAAATCTGCTGAAGTTATTCAAGCGTCTGAGGAAGTACCAACTGAAGCTGAACCCCAACAAGTGCACATTCGGGGTGCGATCTGGTAAGTTGCTGGGTTTTATTGTAAGCGAGAAAGGGATTGAAGTGGACCCTGATAAAGTCAGAGCCATTCAAGAAATGCCTGCACCGAAAACTGAGAAAGAAGTTCGGGGGTTTCTAGGAAGGTTGAACTACATTTCACAGTTTATATCTCACCTCACGGCAACCTGTGAACCCTTGTTCAAGCTGTTAAGAAAAGAACAGACGGTCAGGTGGAATGAAGACTGCCAAAGGGCTTTTGACAAGATCAAAGAATACCTGCAAGAACCACCAATCCTTATGCCTCTAGTTGAAGGAAGACCTCTGATAATGTACTTAACAGTATTATAAGAATCAATGGGGTGTGTGCTGGGCCAGCATGACGAGTCCGGTCGAAAAGAGTATGCAATATACTACCTGAGCAAAAAGTTTACCGACTGTGAACAACGCTATTCACTGCTCGAGAAAACTTGTTGTGCTTTAGCGTGGGCTGCTCGCCGACTGAGACAGTATATGTTGACCCACACTACCTTGTTGATCTCAAAAATGGACCCAGTCAAGTACATTTTCGAGAAGCCAGCTCTCACCGGACGGGTTGCAAGATGGCAAATGATTCTCACAGAATATGACATCCAGTACACATCTCAGAAAGCCATCAAGGGCAGTGTATTGTCTGATTATCTTGCTGAGCAACCTATTGATGATTACCAGCCTATAAGATTTGACTTCCCCGATGAAGACATCATGTTCATAAAAGCGAAAGATCATGAAGAGCCTATTCACACTGAAGGGCCCGACCCGGAAGAAGAATGGACTATGATGTTTGATGGGGCTGTTAATATGAATGGTCGTGGTGTTGGTGCAGTACTCATTACACCTAAGGGGGTTCACATGCCTTTCTCGGCAAAACTCACCTTTAACTGCACTAACAACGAAGCTGAATACGAAGCTTGCATTATGGGTCTTGAGGAAGCCATTGACCTCAGGATCAAGACACTGACTGTATTCGGAGATTCAGCTCTGGTAGTTAATCAAGCCAACGGCAAATGGTACACCCACCAGGATCATTTGATACCTTACAGGGATTATACAAGAAGATTATTGACTTTCTTCACAACAGTCAAGCTTGAGTATATCCCTCGGGACGAGAATCAGTTTGCAGATGCCCTGGCTACCATTTCATCTATGATCAAAGTTCAAATAGCCAACTTTGTACCTCAGATTTCAGTGTCCAGACTTGACAGACCAGCGTATGTATTTGCAGCAGATATTGTCAAAGATGATAAGCCTTGGTTCCATGACATTAAGTGCTTCTTGGAGGATCAAACATACACATCTGGGGCATCTTCCAATGATAAGAAGACTTTGAGAAGGCTTGCTGGTAGTTTCTTTCTGAACACTGATGGTTCCCTGTACAAGAGAAACTTTGATATGGTACTCCTCAGATGCGTTGATAGAACAGAAGCAAACTTGTTGATGCACGAGGTGCACGAAGGATCCTTTGGTACCCATGCAGGGGGCATGCCATGGCAAAGAAATTGCTAAGATCAGGATATTACTGGATCACAATGGATGCCGACTGTTGTGCCTATGCCAGAAAATGCCATAAATGCCAGATCTATGCGGATAAGGTGCATGTGCCTCCCAATCCTTTGAATATAATGTCTTCACCCTGGCCTTTTGCCATGTGGGGCATTGATATGATTGGCAAGATTGAGCCAACTGCTTCAAACGGCCACAGATTCATCCTGGTCGCCATTGACTATTTTACCAAGTGGGTTGAAGCAGCTTCCTATGCCAATGTTACAAGGCAAGTGGTAGCCAGATTTCTGAAGAGAGATATCATCTGTCGATACGGAGTGCCCGAGCGAATCATTACTGACAATGGTTCCAACTTAAACAACAAAATGATGGCTGAGCTATGCCGGGACTTCAAGATCCAACACCACAATTCTTCTCCTTACAGGCCAAAGATGAACGGCGCTGTTGAGGCAGCTAATAAGAATATCAAGAAGATTGTGCAGAAGATGGTAGTCACCTACAAAGACTGGCATGAAATGCTACCATTTGCCTTGCATGGGTACCGCACGTCAATCAGGACATCCACTGGGGCAACACCGTATCAGCTTGTGTATGGTATGGAGGCAGTCCTACCTGTTGAAGTCGAATTACCCTCTCTACGGGTATTGATGGATGTTAAGCTGAACGAAGCAGAATGGGTTCGGTCCCGATACGAACAATTGAGTCTGATTGAAGAGAAAAGATTGGCTGCAATCTGTCATGGGCAGTTGTATCAGAAAAGAATGAAAAGAGCCTTCGATCAGAAGGTCAGGCACCGAAAGTACCAAGTGGGAGATCTTGTGCTGAAAAGAATCCTCCCTCCTCATACAGACCACAGGGGCAAATGAACTCCAAATTATGAAGGACCATTCGTGGTAAAGAAAGTTTTCTCTGGTGGAGCACTGATGCTCAGCACCATGGATGGTGAAGATTTCCCGTCCCCTGTGAATTCAGATGCAGTTAAAAAATACTTCGCATAAAAATGACCCGCTAGACATAAAAACAGAATGTAAGTCCAGGCAAAAATAGGGCATCCCGGCGAGTCAAAAACAGAATAAAAGGACTCGGGCAAAAATAAGGGAAATAAACAAAAAAAATGTACACCCGCTGAGTTGAAAAGCCACCTTGGACAACTCAGGCAAAAATGGGTATCCCGATGGATTGAAAACCCGAAAGGGCGATCCATGCAAAATAAGGGAATAAGCGAACAATTGCATTCTGAATTCGTCTGTATCACTTGCAGCTTGGTAAGCCTCGAAAGGATCAAGCTTCTGTCAGAATCAGTCTCCTTTAGAAAGCAAGACGAGAAGAACGTCAAAAGTCATACGAGTCATAGCAAGAGGGAAGCTCCTTGAAGCGCCGTCAACATTGCCAGCATTTTGTTTCTCAATTTATAACAATCTCCTCATTTCAGGAGATATGTTTCTTTGACTGTATCTTGCCAATTCAGGGCACATGAATTAATAAAAACAGATTTTTCAGTCACATAATGTCTCGTACATTTTTATTTGCAAAAATGTCTGATATCTTAAAGGAAACTGATTGCATGAATACAGATGTTTATCTTTAAGAAAATAAAACACGTGCTTACAAGGAATATACTTACTCTCAGAAGTGTCTCACTCCTATGACGGAATCCGGTAAGGGATGCCTCGGGATTACTTGTGCGTTTCTATGTCTTTGCAGGATTGCAGGTATTCAAAAGCGAAACATGGGGCATGAAAGCTTCATCCCAGCAAGCCGGCAAATCAACACTCACTCAGTCTTAGCACTCAAGGTGCTTTCTCCCCAGCTGAGTTGCCACTTGTTTGTTTCTCCCAACCGAGTTGCCAATCATTCTCCCTCATCCAAATACAAAAGAAGTCAGAGAACCATCTCCCCACAGAGTTTCAGCCTCTATCCAAAAGAGCAACGCACGAAGGAATCACAACAGAGTGACGAAAGCTTCTACAAACCCCAGCTGGGTCCTTCATTTGCCAGGAATAGGTCTATCATTGACCCCTCTCCCCAAGCAGAATCATTTCATTAGATCTATCGACGATCTTATCCCCAGCTGGGATGTTCACTTCAAGCGAGATCGACCAGAGATCTACACAACATTGGGATCCGAACCTCGGATTTGTATCTTTGCATAAACATGGCATTCGCATCATATTCACCCACAAAGCGTAGCATTCCGTCTAATACGGAGCATTACGGCAAAAATCCAACATATAGCATAATCATAAGTCATGATCTGAATCAAACACTTGTGAATATTATCAACTTATCAACAATATGCAGAATCCATCCCTGATTCCCCCAGCAAAAGCAGTTGCCTCACATTCACCAATGCAAATACATACTTCTTGTGGCACTCGTCCGTGTCACATCCCCAGCAGAAAGCCAAAGACATCCTCTTTACACTCTCAGATACTTGTATATATGTAACTTTCTTAACATCCGTCCATGTCATCTTTTCAGCACAGTAACATAAGCACTTTGTATACCAGATATTTGTTCATACTATACCTCTTCTCCTTTTGACACTCGTCAGTGTCACCATCCCCAGCAGGTGGAACACTCAAATATATACCAATCATACTTATACAGATACTCATCCGTATCTTGTATCCATCATTTACATCCCCACAGATTCGACACTCGTCCGTGTTCTTTGTTAAACCAGTTGGTACTCGTCCGTACCATCATCTCAGAACATGCGTCAAGCGTTTGTTTCTACCCGATACTCGTCCGTATCATAGTCTTAAGGATGCTCGTTCGCATCTTTAATCCATACACTGCGTCAAACACTTGTGTCTTCTTGAATATAGATACTTGTCTGTGTCTACTATTCCCCAGAAGAATTCTTTCAGATTCAACACTCGTCCGTGTTCCTTGTTAACCAGTTGATACTCGTCCGTATCATCATCTCTGAACATGTGTCGACATTTGTTTCTACCCGATACTCGTCAGTATCATAGTCTTAAGGATGCTCGTCCGCATCTTTAATCTATACACAATACCAAACACTTATACCTCTTATTTCTTGGATGTAAACACTCGTCCGTGTTTACTATTCCCCAGTAAAACAATTTCTTTTTATCTGACATTCGTCCTATGTCATGATAAACCCTGAGAGCAGCCGTCCCCTGCTAGGTGGTCGTCCTCCACCTCTTGATGATCGTCCTCCATCCTGCTCATCCGATGGCCGTCCCCATCGTTGACTTCTTTCCGACATTCGTCCTATGTCGTGATATTTAGCAGCCGGCCCCTGCTAGGTGGTCGTCCTCCACCTCTTGATGATCGTCCTTCATCATTTTATCCAATGGCCGTCCCCATTGTTGATTTTGGTTATCTGACATTCGTCCTACGTCATGATAAACCTTGAGAGCAGCTGTCCCCTGTTAGGTGGTCGTCCTCCACCTCTTGATGGTCGTCCTCCATCATACTCATCCGATGGCCGTCCCCATCGTTGACCTTTTATCCGGCATTCGTCCTATGTCGCGATATTTTCGGCAGCCGTACCCTGCCTGGTGGTCGTCCTCCACCTTAGATGACCGTCCCTCATCTTAACCCTTACAGAGCAGCCGTCCCCTGCTAGGTGATCGTCCTTCACCTTTGATGACCGTACCTCATCATCTGTTTATTTCATTTATTCTTTAACCCGATGGCCGTCCCCGTCGTGGTCCCTTTTCTTTTAAGCCCGATGGCCGTCCCCATCATTGGTTACCTTTGCTTTATGAATTTGATGGCTGTCCCCGTCATTTTTCATTAATCCCCAGAGAATTTTACAGCTTTGCTTAATGGCCGTTCCCATCATGTGCCCTTTTTCCCCAGCGTGTCGGTCGTCCCCGTCATTGCTCTTTACGCAGCAGTCATCCTCTGCTCGACGGTCGTCCTCCGTCGCCCATACTTTATAATATACTTTATTTTCCTTTTCAATCTATATACCTTTTCTTCTTCATTCTGTGAGTGCAAATTTTGGACTGTCTTTAGTATTCAACCACAAGTTACCTTGTTTGCCTGATAAGCCGTCGCTTACATCCTGCACAGCTAACTCATGTTTGAATAGGGGCAGCTGTAAACACCCCAAATTTGCCCTCACCCATTCACACCATGGCTTGTGATCATTTCATATGCATAAACTCAATCATAGCATCTCATATCCCATTTTTGATTCACTGCATAGATTCTAAGTCATCTGCATCTAGGGTTTGTGATCTAAGCTACCCAAGAGCTTCTTGAGCCACTCCAAAGGCCATCAATCACTTCAAAGGGGTCCATGTGTGTTCAAATATCATATTATATCCTGTCAAAGTCAAGAATGCCAAAGAATCACAAGAACTAGGATTGGTGTGGAAGCAGAGCCAGGTTTGACTGCACAGATGACCTAAAATTAGGGTTTTGGTTTCAGAGGCCATAACTCCAATTTTTTTGGTCATTCTTGTTTCTATTGGTCTCTATATGGTATAGGGAGTATGCATATCAATTTTCATGAGGAAATTCCATGGGGAAGTCATCTGATCAAGGGTTGACTTTCTGTGCAAGTCAGTGTAAAATCAGGGCATCTGAGGCCCCCAATGACCCTACCAAAGGGCATTCTTCATCATTTTGATTGTAGAAGATCTTTATTTGATCATAGAAGAGGTTGGAAGTTCACAAAATTGAAGAATCTCAAGTCTTTTGCAAAGTTGACTTTTTGGGCAAGTTTGACTTTTAATGAAAATGTCATTTTATGTAACTTTTTCAACCCTTACTTTTTGATTCAAGAAAGCTTCAAATGAAAAAACTTTGGTCATGAAAGTTGTAGAATAGATCTTTCCCTTTTCAAAAAGTACAAGAACATGACCTAATTCATTTTGGATCAAAAGTTATGGTTCATCAAAGTTGGCAAAAATCACTAAAATTCAAGTTATGCACCAAATGGAAAAACTTGAAAATTCTTGTACCAAGGCAATTTGTGACTTCAAACTGATGTCTAACCTTTACACAAACATCACACTAGTCCAAAAGATCAGAATGGGCCAAGAGATCACATGTTTTATGGCCTATGGAGCAAGGTTTTCACTTAAGGATCAAAAGGCAAGCCAAGTTGCAAAAACTCATGATAGCATTCCATCCACTTGCTAGCTACTTTGCTGATCAACCCTAGCCTTTTCCCTCACCATGCTGCGCAACACACCTCCCTTGTACTTGGCTAGAACATGACCCATGCTTCTCTTACACAAAAGTTGACAATTTGCAAAAGCAACCATACCTATCACAAAAGGACATGTCACATCCTCTGACCAATGAGCTTTGTTTATACAAATCAATTGCAAGCCAAACCACACAAAAGCCAGCCTAAAACCAGCCATAACAACACATTCTCATTTTTCACCCTTAGAGCAAAAGCTTTCGAAACTCAGCATACAAGCCAAAAACTCACAAACAAACTTCATAGATCAACTTAACTCATCATCCTGGTCATAAAGCACCCCTCACCCTCACCCTAGCCCTAAACTGCCTGAATCATAAATACGATCCTCACCTGAGCTTGAACAGAACTGCTTCAAACTTCCAAACCAGCCATCACAAACTCTTTCTAAGCATCAAGAGTTCATCAGTGGCCCAAAAGGAGTGGATTGCACAAGGAGAAGGGGTCAGAAAGTGGCAAACTGAAAAGCTTCAAACTCAGGTAGCTTCATGAACATTTTTTCCAGAAATGATTTTTAAAGTTCCTAAGTTGTTCTCCATGATTCACTGATCATTCTGATGTTGTTGGTTTTGAAAATGGTGAAGAGATGAGAGTTTAATCGTGTTCTGAAAGTCTTTCCCTAAGAAATGTTTTCTTTCGATTCGTGTGATTGATGAAATATAAATGAGTTTTAGTTTAGGGTTTTGATTCAGTGAGGTGTGGGAAGGATTTCTGTTCTTTTAGATTTCATTTTAGTTACGTTTTGAAGATTTTAGGAATTTTCAGGTGGGGTTCCCACCGGAGAAGACGACCGGAGGGCTTCTCCGGCCACCTGAAAATATTTAGGGTTTAATCCCTGTCATTAATGAAGTTTGAATTGTGAGCGTTGGATGAGTTGACTTAGTCCACTCCCGCGCGTGCTCAATGGCTCAGATCATCCACTTAACCCTAATCTTAATTAATTAAGTTAATTAATTCATTTTAGCCAGTTTGAATGCCAGCCGTAGGATAGCGCGCGAAGTCTTTCCCTCCTTCTCCAGTTTGAACACAGGCCATTGGATGCGCTGACTTTCCATTTAATCTGATTTTCTTTTTATTTAATTTCATTTGATTTCTCCAATTTATTTAAAATAGCAAAAAATGTTTAAAAATTATGAAAATTTTTGTCAAGGTTTTCATTATTTTTCAGAACACAAAAATATTTTATTTTTATTTTTTGCATTAAAAAAAGTATTTTTAAATATTTAAAAGTTTATTTTTAATTAATTAATGAGAATTAATTAATTAAAAATGCTTTTAGGTATTTAAAAATCACCAAAAAAATTCATGAAACATTTAAAAACATTTAGAAACATTGTCCAACCCTCAAACCAAATTTCTTTTTTGATCTTGATGCATTTTGAGAATTTTTCATGGAATTAAAATCATTTTAATGCATTATTTTGATCCAAACTTCCAAAAATCATTTCTGCCTAACCATTGAGAATTGGACCTTGATTTTTTTTGCATTGCATTGTGTTTAGCATGTAGTTTGTGAGATTAATTTGGCATGAATTGATCTTACATTTTCCATTTGTTTGACATTTTTCTTGTTAAGGAACCCCAAAACCCTAAAAATCTTAAGAAATTCATAACTTTTACTAGGTTAAGAGTTGGAACTTCTCCTTTGGGCAGTGAGTTAGTATAGGATTAGGGATCCTTTGAGTGCATTTTCAATTTTTTGTCTTGATGTTTGCTTCTGGTTTTGGATTTTGTTTGATGCTTTGATCATAAACCCTAATTTGGGCTTCCATATGCATCCATCTTGTATTTGCTTGCATACCTTGACTTGCCATAGAATTTTGTGCACCCATTTGATTCATTTGGCATCTTAAGACATATTGTAAGCATGTTTGATCATTGCATCTTGCATTTGTCATGTTGTATGCCATTTGCATTTCATAACTTTTCATGTATGTTCATGGTTCCAAACTTGCTTCATCTGCATCCATAAGCTTGTATGATCATCACCTTGCCTTGTTTCATGTTTGCATCATCCCATAGCATCATTATCATCATGTTCATGCTTCTGGTTTTGATTTTCATCATGCCATTTCATCTCATTTTGCATTGCATTGCATTCCTTTCACTAACTTTTCAGGTGGTAAGTTATTTTGAAAAGTGAATTTGCCTTCACTTTTCACAACTTCTGTTCATCTCTCTTATGCATCATTGCTGAATTTTATCTTGTGTTTGAGATTGAGCTTGCTCATTCTTTCTTCTTCTTACTTTCTTTTCTCAAGTGACTTGCCTTCTTCAATGAAGCAAGTTACTTTGCTTCTTCTGATCCTTTCATCTGCTTCCTGGTGGTTCCATTGAAGACTTCTCTTGTAAACTTCATAAACCTTAGGAACAACCAAGCATGACAATGATTAGGGTTTTGATTAGTCCCCCACTTAGTTTTACCTTTGTGTCTCATTGAGTCTTCTCTTCTCACCTCATAATCAGGGACTAAACCCTAAAGGCTTTAAGGCTTTGTGATTAAGTTTATGCCTGCATCCTTCTATTAGGATGGAGTGTATAACTTTAATCCTAAGTGTTTAACCCTTAATGTGTTTAAATCCTCTAATCAATCCACTTAATAATCATCAAGACATCAAGCTTGTAACTTGGGCCTTGCATTAGGGTTCTAATTCTTCCTTAATTGGTTAAGAAGGACTAACCCTAGTGTTAATGGACAAGTCCCCCTCAAGTTGTCTTACAAACCCTAAAAATCACATCATCATCATATCATTAAATAAAATCCACTTAATCAAAGGCTTGTTTTGTCATGAGTTTAATCCCTAATCATGGATTAAGTTGAGGAGTCTTCCTCAGCTTAAACAGTCTCATCTATTATCCTTCTATTAGGATGGTGTAATGAGTCTGTTTAATCTTTGATTATGGCTTAACCTCATTACTCAACACTAAACAAAAACACCAAAAACATCTAAATAATCACAAGTAGGTTAATGATCTTAATCCTACACCAAAGGTGATTAAGTGTGAGAAGATGACTTCACACTTAAGGTATTCTCATTACCCCTAATCAGAGGGATGATGTGATGAGTTTACTAACCCATTGGTTTAGGCTTAAGCTCATTAACTTATGACAAACTTTCAAAAGCAATAAAAGACTGAAAACTCAAAAACAAACAATAATCGTCTCCTTCGGGATTCTTTTCTCATCTCATTCACTCATAAGCGAGAACTTGCTTCTTCCGTCTAATGCAAGACAGTTTGCACCTGAGCCAGACAGGTCTTACACTTGAGCATAGACAAGCAAGCAGTTCACAAGTCAATTCATCTTTCAGTCTCTTTGGGTCGAACTATGGTGTTCTGACTTCCTCATTGCACGAGAGGATACGTAGGCATAACTTAACTGTTATCGAACAAAAGTCTCTGTATATTCCCCCTTTTTTCCAGCACCATTCTTTCAGCCTCATTATCATGAGAATTTCACTCTTGTCCTTGCACTGATACTATACACATTACACTTCACTTCTCTTTCACTGACACCTGTACATCTTTTTTCCAGCCATTGTATACACAGATTGCACTGACACCACCCCTTTAAAACACAAATCTTCTAAGCGTGGATCCCGTCGAGTACGACGGACAATCTGGGTGCTAATACCTTCTCAGGTTGTAACCAACTCCCTTTCTCAGTCTCTTTGGTTCGCAACCGTCTTATCCGTATCTTTCTAGGTCTATGCAACATTGCCTTTCCTCCGGGATAAAAATGCCTAGCTGGCGACTCTTGTCTTTCTGAGTTCACTCCTGTGTGTTCTCATTTCTTTCGCCGACCGTTCGCGTTTGTACCCCATTTGACCCGGCTTCATTTGGTGGGAGCGACAGACGAACTACGTCGTCTCTGATCCTTATTTATCTCGATGAGGTACGTAGGCAGTGGGGTAGGGCCCATTCGAGCACAATCTTTATTTTCCGTACATTTTCCCTTTCTTTCCATTTGTCAATTCCATTCCTTTTCTCGTTTCCATTCTATTCCAGATAGCCATTCTTTTATTCAAACAACATATTATTTCTCACCCTTTTAAAACAGACTTATAAGTATTGATCCCGTCGGGTACGACGGACGGATTGGGGTGCTAATACCTTCCTAATTTATAACCGACTTCCGGACCCAGATCTTTGGTTCGCAGGACCTTGTCCTTTCCTTCTTCCTTAGGTTTGTGCAACATTACCTTTCCCATTCTTTCGGGATAAAAATGTCTGGCTGGCGACTCTAACTTTTCTGCGTCACTTTCGCGTTTGTACTAGGATGAAAATCCCGGGAGCGACAGCTGGCGACTCTGCTGGGGACTTTTAGAAATTCTGATTTGCCTTTTGAGAGTCAATCCTAGCGCTTGTCTGTTTCTGTTTTCTTTGGGTGTTTATTCGTCTGCTGTTATGCTTTAGTTTAGCTTTCCTGTTTTATTTACAGTTTATCGCTTTCCTTTACAGCTTTATTTACAGCTTTCTGCACTTTACTTTACTGTCGCATATACTGGCATATACTGTACTGGCTGTTCTGGTTTTCCTTGGCGGGATGGGATCATTGTGAGATAAGCCAAATACCCGGCTTGAGTATACACATAGGATTTAAGGTGGGCAGTCGTGTGGCTTGCGTGGTTTTGAGCACGTGTAGTTTTCACGAGTCCCACACCCAGATCAGGCTCTCTTGAGATATGTTCTATACTGCCTAGGCAGACCATAGAATGTTCTCACCTGAGCTGCTAACACTGGGAACCGATCATCGAGGACCTTAGTGGAAACAACCCTCTCCATTGGTAACAGTGGCAGACCACATTTCGTGGCAAACCCATTCGCACCCGAGGGCCCACTATGAAATCGCATAGGATGACCTTGTTCTCTCGTAGGAACCTGGTTAAAGCAAATAGTCATATGACGGTAGTATTGTACCCTTCGGGATGAATGTACTATTGTTTCTCGACTTCAGTGCTTGAAGCCGGGAACTTATGAGGGATGCTTGTTTTTCCGGAATTCAGATGAGGCCTCCCTAAGTAGTACATAATGCCAAACCGATTCCCTGATTTGGTCATAAGCCATTTTTCGGAAATGGTGAACGTATTATTGCTAATCGGCTTTGAGAGTCCATGATGTTGACCCGTAGTAGCACACCCGTGAGATTGGGAGGGGTTTATAGGTTTGCAGGAACCCTAAACTTCCAACATACCCGCTTTTTCCAGTATTACTCCATGATATGATCCGGTCCTATATGATACTTGGTTGAGAATTCTGGAATTTCTGCACAGAGATAATGATATTATGACTCTTCACCAACACTTGGTTATCTGATCCACACCAGCGTCGGACCGCTGACCACATGCCAGTTGCATACATGACATCATGGCATCTTAGCATACATGTTCAGTTACTTCCAAGGATCACATATTTGAATTAAATCGTCGGATTTTTTTCTGCATTAAAACTTGGATCAAAACATATAGATTCCTTGGAAATAACCGAACATGGCATTTGCATACATCCTTGCATTTTTGGCAGGTATTCAGCGACAACTTCTTATCCTGACTTGGTTTCTCTCAAGAATGGTCAATTTGAATCACGATTGTCAAGGTTTAGACATGGAACAACTCCGAGCAGAGGTGACTGAGATGAAGGCCCAACTGGGGCATGTTATAGTGGACATTCGAGCGTTGTCCCAGGATCAGAAATTGCTGAGAGAAGAATTCAACTTGATGAAGACTCAGATAAAACTGCTTACAGGAATCATGAATGCTATGTCGAAAAAGGAAAATAGCTATGTGTCTGCTTTTCAAACAGAAGGTCATGTTTCTCCCATCTCTTTGGGATGTCCACTAAATCAAGGTTCTTTAGGTGGATTTCCTCTACAGTTTAAGTCTTTTCACCAGCAATCGCCACTTGGTAGTCAGGAAGAGCATCAGATAGGAACCAACTCCACATGTGAACTAAATGATCCTACACCAATCGTCACCAAAGAAGTGAGCACTTTCTTTCCTTATCAGGGATCCTCCTCAGTTGCTACGCCTTGGTTTCCAGGAGAAATACTTCAACAGGTTTCGTCTATAGCTCCTCCATTGCTAGCAACCCGTCATCAACAGGTTCAAGAAAGGGTCATTGATCTGATACCCATGTCTTATGCTGAATTATGCCCACAACTGCTCAAAAAGGGGTTGATTGAGTGTCACGAGCTAACTCCTTCCGGTAAACTTCACCAAAGTTGGAATCCCTACACTTACTGTGTTTTTCATTCTGGAGCTCCCGGACATGATGTTAATGATTGCAAGGCGTTTAAACATCAAGTGCAAGACTTAATTGACGAAGGCGTAATCACTTTTGGACTGACCGGGTCGGAAGTACCACAAGATAAAGCATGCAGGAATATAAAAAAGGTGGTCAATTTTCCTTCTTCTAGAATCATTGTTCAGGCCAAGTCTTCAAAGGGGCTACGTCAACAACCTTCTTTCACTCCTCAGCCGAGTATGAGTAGAAGAGTACAGAGACATGTCAGGCGTCCAACATAATGTCAACAACGAAATGTTCAATCACAATCTCAGGGACAGCAACAAAAGGCACAAAAACCATTTTAGGAGAGAACAAGAGCGAGGAACCGCAGACTTGATCCTATCCCATGTCCATATGTTGTATTTCTTCCAGAGCTGCTGAAGTTGAACCTGGTTGAGCTCCGTACCATGAGGGATCCTTCTGCTGATAATCTACCACCAAATTTTGATTCAAACTCCAGGTGCGCATTCCATTCAGGTGCCCAGGGGCACAGTATTGAGAAATGTTGGGTTTTTCAGAACAAGGTACAAGACCTAATTGAGTCAAAGGCAATCAATTTCTCTCCTCATCCAAAGGTACTCCAGAATCCGATGCCTAATCACGACGGAACCGGTGTCACGGTTGTTCTACCAGATGGTCCACGTTAAGCTGAAGTCTTCGAGTTAATCACCCAGGACGCCAGGGTATTCATGAAGCAAATAGAGCCAGCAGTATTCAAATACTCTCAGTGATGGCATTTTTGTGTTTGTCTTTCTTCATTGTTCATTTTCATCCCTATTGAGGGGAACTACGTCGCTCTGATTCTTCATTGGTCATCAGTCAATGGAGATACGTAGGCAGAAGATCGGCAGGTCTTTCCGAGCAACCTTAAGGGGAAACTTTACTCCCCAGCTTCACTCTTTTCTTTATATGTCTCGAGTCAGAGTCAGAATAGCTAGAAGAAGAAGTGTGACTGCCATGATTAGGTATATGGCTGCGACTTGAAGATTACAAGTCTGTGAAAGAGCTATTGATCACTGAAAGTATCCAAGACTGACAGGTCCAGACGGAGCCAACCCTCCTCAACTACGGCAATATTCAGTTTCTTTACTGCATTTCCATTTGTAGTTTCTTTTATATGCTAAAACATTTGTCTACATGTATGAAATTTGTTTGCTTTTGAATGTTAGCAATAATAAACTCACATGTTTTTCTTGAAGTAATTCATTTGCATTCCCTTATAATTTTGCATGTGTACATCGCAATACCAAGTATCATGCTTAAATTCTATGAAGGAGAATGACGAAACAAAAACGCAAAATCTCTAATGGTGTGCTCTCGAGTAAGGCCCTGTTGACGATGTACATGCTTTGTTTCAAATCCCTAAACACTGGAGATATAAGAAAGATAGACCCTTGCTAACCCCTTTGAGCCTTGAAGTAGGAGTTTCTTTTCAAATAAAAAAACCCTCACATGTAACCCAGGGTCAGGGTAGATGTCAGCTAGTCGGACCAAGCGTCCAGGCTTTCATAAAGGAGTGTATTTGAGGATCCATTACATTCCACTATGTTAATCAAGAAGTCCAAAGATCAGAAACCACAATGGTTATCCAATTCAAAAGGTCCAAAGGTTGAAAACCACAATGGTTATCCTTCATCGACCAAAGAATGAGGCAGTCATAACCCTCGCAAAGCAATCAAGACAAACAATGTCACACGACTTGTTCAAAATGAAAAAAGAAAAAGAAAAGAAAAGTCCGCTAAGTCGAAACTTGAAAACAAGCGACTCAGGAAAAGGTTAGGGCATCCCGCTGGACTTTACAATCAAAGATTCACAAGAATCTGTCCAGGAAAAAGTTAGGGATAAGCAAAATAACGCAAAAGAGAAAGACGAAAAGGATTACACAAGAAAGATCCTTAAGCAAGAACAAAGTCGTGTGGCACAGACACGAAAGATGGAGGAGTGACTGACTCTCAACAATAACCTGATTGGTGCTTGAACCGATAGCAGCAATGGTTCCTCAATCAACACGAAACCCTTATGAAAGGTGAATGCTTGTGAAAACTAGCTGAACATAGGAATGGAGAACATCACGAAGAGTGGGTGGGTACAAATAAACTTCGAGCCTATATCCTTTGTTTCTGTAACCGTGAACCAGGCCACGATACAACCCTTAAAAAGTCCGAACTAAAACAGGGTTAATTGGAGAGCGTACTACTACGAGACCGCGTTCCTGACTCCTATGAGTTATGCTAAAAGACGTTTGTTGGTATTGCATGTACATACTTCCATTCAAAATATTGTCGTATCTTAACCAGTGATTCGCTCACAGAGGTTTGCGACACCCTTTCTTAATAAAGACTTCAAGATTAACATGTGTGTTGCATTAGAATTCTCATTCTAAGAATAAACATTTTTTGCTTGCATACATTTGTTTGGCATCATAAATGGTTCACATGCGGAAATTCAATCCAGAAGCTTAAGCTTTCCAAGTTGAGAAGTCTAAAACTTCTGAAAGACAGTCATGTCGAGGTACACTTTTCCGAGAAAAGCTCCATTGAGTAAGGACTTTCCCAACTAGTCATGGTAAGAGCTAGCCGATCCGGGGCAGTTACGTCGAGCAATCTCTTCAAATTTCAGTCAAACTGGGGCAATCACTTCGAGATTCAAATCTCTCCAAGAGCGAAGATTAGTCAGTCGAGTGCAAAACTATTCAAGTACTCGTACTGGGGCAGGCCACCCCAATATTACGAGAGTTCATTCTTTCCCGAAGACAGACGATCGGAAGCATTTACCCGGAGTTTAGAATACCGTGGTCACTTGTCAAGCCAACTATCTCGTTCAGCACTCTTGACAGATACAAACTCATCTACATTGGCAATGGTTACCTCCCCAACAAGGTTGTTACGCTAATTCATGCAATCATTACGATACCTAAGAGTTTTAAGTCACCAAGTCTTTTATAAAATCCTCTTGAGGTAGAATCCACACAGAAACAAATGATACCCAACACGAGACGACTTGAATTCTTTTCCTCCTCAGCAGGACGTGTCTCGGTTTTGTCATCCCCAATAGACAAATGGAATCTATCCCTAGTAAAGTCACCCAGTTTGTCCTTCAGATGGTTTCCTTGATCTCGGTTTTTCAACAAATCTAAGGCAATTTCTATTCCCCTAGCATATTTCAGATAAATCATTCTCCTCCCCAGCAGTTCCATAAGAGTGGATAATTCCCAATAGTCGAGATGCCCTCTTACACGGTCCTCAAATCTAAAGTCCAATTTATTTTTGGCAAAGGTGATAATTCGGGACAGATGAATTATTCACGCTCTTCTCCAACAGAGATGTTATCCCCACAAGGCTTCTTGATATCGAATTCGCGATCATTGTGTTTTCCCACAGAGTTAGCAGAGACTTATTACTTCCGCGTCAGGAATTCCTTTTACACTTATAACAGTTCATTACGATACTCAAAACCTAACATCCCCAGTGTCGTGGGGAACCATACCATGCAATTCAACATATGCAAAGCCCAGCCACAGACTGGCCAAAGTCCATCTTCGGGTGGCAGATTTCAAAGCCCAACCACAGACTGGCCAAAGTCCATCTTCGGGTGGCAGATTGCAAAGTCCAGCCACAGACTGGCCAAAGTCCATCTTCGGGTGGCAAGTTTCAAAAGTCCCCCACAGTGGGCAAAAGTCTCCCACGGCGAGCAAAAGTCCAGCCACAGACTGGCCAAAGTCAATCTTCAGGTGGCAAGTTTCAAAAGTCCCCCACAGTGGGCAAAAGTCTCCCACAGCGAGCAAAAGTCCAGCCACAGACTGGCCAAAGTCCATCTTCGGGTGGCAAGTTTCAAAAGTCCCCCACAGTGGGCAAAAGTCTCCCACAGCGAGCAAAAGTCCAGCCACAGACTGGCCAAAGTCCATCTTCGGGTGGCAAATTTCAAAAGTCTCCCACAGTGAGAAAAATTCCAGCCACAGACTGACCAAAGTCCATCTTCGGGTGGCAAGTTTCAAAAGTCCCCCACAGTGGGCAAAAGACTCCTGTAGTGAGCAGAAGTCTCCCGTAGTGAGCAGAAGTCCACCCGCAGTGTGGCAAGTTTCTCAAAGTCTCCCGCAGTGAGCAGAAGTCCACCCGCAGTGTGGCAAATTCCTAAAGTCCACCTGTAGTGTGGCAAATTCCTAAAGTCCACCCGCAGTGTGGCAAATTTCCAAAGTCCACCCGCAGTGTGGCAAATTCTCAAAGTCCACCCGCAGTGTGGCAAATTTCCAAAGTCCACCTGCAGTGTGGAAAATTCTCAAAGTCCACCCGCAGTGTGGCAAATTTCTAAAGACCACCCGCAGTGTGACAAAATATCTGAAGTCCAACCGCAGATTAGCAAAAGTCCATCCTCAGGGTGGCAAAGTATCTTAAAATTCGATCGTAAATTGTTGAAAAGTCCGCCCGCAGTGCGGCAAGTCAGTAGTCATTCAAAAGGCATCCCCTGTTTACTATTCTCTCCACCATAATTATCTCAAAGCAGAGTTCATTAGGTTGAGTTTATTTCCCTTTTCCTCTGCCGCGGAGTGCAAATTTTCTAGTTGTTTCTAGTATTCAATCCCTGCATACTTCAAACGTCTGAAAGCAACTGCTATCATCCATTCAAGTCTATAGTGATTGAATAGGGGCAGCTGTAACACCCCAAAATTTGCCCTCTAATTTATTACCACTAACTGGCTTATACTTCACAACATCCGCATTCTCCATTAGGTCATGTAAGTATAATCATACGTATCATTTTGTATTGTGACTGTGGGATCAAGGTTACCTTTCAAGCCACAGTAAGTGGAAGACGTTTATTTCTTCTGCGTCATACCCCAAGCGTGCCCTACCTTATGCGTTCTCATGTCAATCAGCGGAGTGTTTGATGATTATTATATAACTGGTAATTGGTCCTTGGTTATGGTTTATGAAATTTAAGTCATGGAAAGTTTTGTGTATTGCTTTGTTTATAATATGCTCTTGCAAGTATGTGAAGGTTAAGGAGAGATGGATTCACAATTTGAGAATTAAGATTTGAATTTCTTGTTTTCAATTGATTCAGTTTCAAGATTAGTGAAGGAGTATTTGGGCATATACAAGAAATGTTTCAAGGAGAATCATGATATAAGCAATTCATAATCAAATAGGATTGTTGCAAGTAAAAGTGCAAGACAAAAACTTGGTTGATCTTTGAGTCACGAGCCAGAGTAATTTTAATTCCAAGATGACTTCGGACAAATGTCTTAAGACAATTCTAACATATTATTTCAAGAAGGGCTATCCTCATTCGCACGGTCAATTGGTTGGTGAATGCTAAAAAAACTCAAATTATGTGATTATGATTGTTTCAAGTCTTGATCACGGTAATGTTCATTTCAAGGTCGAAGATACAATCAAATGGTCTTTGGTAAAAATTTTGTTTTAGAAATTCAAAGATTATTACTAGCACCGAAATAAGAAGGCTCATGTTCATAATTAGAAAAATTTACGAAGGTGTATATACAAAATTCAGAAATTAAAATAAATTCTGGAAATTCTGGAATTCCCTGTTTCTATCACTATCATAATTCCATAAAGGGGATATATCAGTAAAGACGAATAAGACAGAAAATCAGTCGCAAAATTGATGATAAAGCGATAACAGAATAAAGCAGGAATTTTGTTATCAGAAGAACAAATAATAGTATAGAAATCTCAGTTATAATAACAGCAGTTAGACCAGAAAATACACCAGAAGAGTTTTTATATCAGGAAAATAGATATGCCAAAAGAGTTTATACACCAGCAAAGGGGATACAAAAATGAGAGCAAAAATTCTCTAAGAAAACTCAGGAAAGTTACAAATTGAAAACAGTTCTAATTCCCTAACTGAATCATAACAGAATTTCAACCGAAATCTCCAATCCACCCTCACCGTTCATCCATATAAGAATGCGAGTTGCATCATCCTGAAAGGGGGGGGGGGATCTTTTTCTTCTGCAACAAGCTCCACCAATTCCACCATTATTCTTCACTCCTCCATTCTTAAATCTCTCTCAACTTCTCATTCTGCAAAAATCTGGTTCTTCTTCACCATTCCTCCATCTTTTTTCATTTTTTTGCAGAACTCTTCAATCTTCAATCCCGTTCTTCTTCATTCATCATCTTCGTGCATTCATCAATTTCTCTACCAACCTTATAACAGAAACCTTCATCTTCATAAACAAACAGTCAGAAGAAGAAAGTATCAAAATTGGTACAATACGCAGGAATACATCACATCAATCGCAACCGAAAAAAAAGAGGAAGTGATTCGAATTCAAGAAAGAAAGCATACTTTAAGTGTTGTTGTTTCCTTTGTCGATGAGGCGAACAGGGTGATCCTGCTCCAAACTTCATCCTGTTTCATCATCTTTTGGCAAATCTGCAATAAATTCAACAAAAATCCAGATCTCCTCTCACCAAAAACGAATCTTTTTCATCAATTTTCAAACAGAATTTCTCTATATCATTATCCTCATTTTGATTCTTCTTCTGGATCATCATCAATCTCTTCACCATTTTTCCTCCATCCTTCTGCATTCATCCATCACTCACTCCATCAATTTCTCAGATTAACCTTCAGTCATCTCCTCCTTCAAACTTCATCTTCGGACACCGTAATCATCACTCATCTTCCTCTTGATCAATAGGAGTCTCCAACTCTTCTGCAATCTTCTCCAATCATCACCACTCTAATAAGTCGAACCCTTCATATCCATAACCATTCCCAACTTCAAGAATCTCGACCAACCTGCAATCGAAAACCAACAAACTCAGAATTTCATCGACGAAGAAAGGATCCGAATTCGTATAAACACTAGAATTCGACACACAAACATCAACAACCGTAGGAAGAAAATTCACCAACAAGTTTGCACGCATATTGATGCATCACAGCGTACGAGCTCATGTCAAGCTATACCATAAGAAGAAGTGAATGTTGACTCGTACCTAGGGCATCGCGATCAAGCTCAAAATCGCACCAATATGAGGAATCTTCGTTCGTCGTTATCATCTCGAAAGCCAACTTCAGGATGACGTTGTGATTATTTACGCCGGTGACGAGGGTTGTGAGAACAAGCTGCAGAGCATCGTTGACAATGATTTGAGAAGGAGAAACCATAGGGGTCTATCGCGGATCATCAAAGAAGATGAAGATCGCGACATCGGCAAAGGGCGCGAGTCAACGACGGATCTGTTAAGAGGGAGAGGAAGACCGCAAGGGTTTTTTGTGCGAAGATGAAGAAGAGTTAGCGGCGGGTTTGGTGAAGAAGAAGAATTCAATGGCGGCATTTAGGGTTTGGTGTGTGAGAGGAAGAAGAAAGAAAACGTGTGGAGAGAGAGAGAAAAGAGAGAGATGTGTTTCGTATAGAGGTATTTTGAGATCTGAATAGTTTATTTTAATTGTTAATTGATTCTTGGTCATAATTATGTTTAATTTGGGTTAAAAAACAATAAAAACTCTTAGGCTCTCATTAATTTATGATTTGGAAATTAAAAAGCTCATAAAAATCCTAATAGTGCACCGTTGAATATTAAGACCCATAAAAGCCATTATTCTCCCCATTATCTCCACAGACCTCTTTGACTGAGTGGATAAGATTTTTGTTTTCCCGGTCCAATCCGGCGGTGACACTTGTCACCATCCGGTTGAACCACTTGATTCCAATCCCATGCAAACCATCCCACCGTAAGCTCCATGCACCATCAGGCTCTTTGCGTTAACGGGCCTAGCGAACTGCTTTTCCCACCCTAAAAAACAAGCCCATTCCTATTTTCAACTAGAGACATTTCTTTCCTCACCCCCTTTCTATTTCTTTTCTCTTAAATTTCTATTTTTGTATAGTCTTCATTTTAATTCTACAAAAAAATACTAAAACAAATAATAAAAATCCACAAAAATTAGGATAGAATATTAATTCATTTTATAACCATTCCCAATTTTTACTTTCTGAATTTTTGTATTTTTTAATTTAAATTCGATTTTTCATTTTAATTGATTTATATTGAATTCCTTCATAAACACATAAATTTGTACATTTTATTTCTTCCATTTCCTATAACATTTTTGGTCCATTCTTTTTGCTATGATTAGAGGACAAATAGGAGAACCTAGAATATTTTTGTCATATATTTTAGGGCATTTTATCTACTGTTTTGGTAGTGTGATTTGTATGAAATTGTGATTAAACCTTAGATAGATTTAGGTAGCAATTTGACATAGTTAGACTTAGAATTTTTAAGAGATTTTTTAACACAATAGTATAGTCAGGTTAGAGACCCTAGGGAATTAATTTCATATTTTTTTCCATGACTTTTGATATTTTTTCCATCTTAATTCATTTCCATCATATTGTTGCATATTCATTTTCATTTCACTTACTAACAATTTTCTTTTTGTGCAAGGTATTTTTCGAGGATTTGCTTATGGACATGGATTATGTTTTATTATGCCGATTATATTTTGTGTACTTTATGATGTAATAGCTTAATACTTGTATGCTTGTATAGTTTCTATAACTAGGTTAGAAAAGATAAAACGAATCGATAGAAAACCAAAATCTCAAAAATAAATAAGATACTCGATCCAACGTCGAGTAAGTTTTCAAATAAATAAATAAAGTTACATGTGACTTTAGGATCCCTCGATTACCATCGTTCCACTCCACTACAACCAAAAGTAAACCTTGTATGTTGCTCACCATAAGTCGTGTGTCTCAGCACCACGCAATCGACCCACCCGATCCATCGTTTCATCCCATTTATATTTCATACACGTTTTTACCCACCATGACTTAGGAGGGCCATATTGTCACGATTAACTTTTTTTGTACTCGCATTTCTAGTCTAATATCCTTAGGTAGATTTAGTCTTTCAAACCTCATTAACCATAGGTCATCCAAACTCAAACTAAATTAGGGTAAGTCTAGTTTCCTTTAGAATTTTTCCTTTTATAATTTGAGTCTCACTTCTCATCTTTAAGAAAAATTAAAACACTTAATAAAGGAAATGTGTACAATGTGCCACGAGCCTTAAGCTATACGGAAAATGATTAGTGGAGGTCTCCTTCACTCTTCTAGGATGCTTTACAAACGTTCCATTGGGGGCGATCTTGGAAAGTATTTGCTCCTCACTATGCCAAACAAGACCTTAGACAACGCTTTTTTTAGCCTTAGACAACGCTTTAAAGCGCTGTTTAAACCTATGCTGCTAAAGGTTTAGACATCGCTTTTTTAAATCTTAAAATCGCTGTCTAAGAGCTGTCTAAGGTACCCTTAGACAGCGCTTTTAGGAATACCTTAGACAGCGCTTTTGTAAAAGCGCTTTCTAAGCCCCTATACCTTAGACAGCGCTTTTGGTGAAAGCGCTGTCTAATCCCCTCCTATTTTAATTTTTTTAGGTATACCTTAGACATCGCTTCTCAAAAGCGCTGTCTAAGCCCCCCCTTAGACAGCGCTTTTTCCAAAAGCGCTTTCTAAGCCCCCCTTAGACAGCGCTTTTGCCAAAAGCGCTGTCTAAGGTATACGAAAATATTTGCAGCTTTTGTTTTAAACCACATTTTTTCCAGGTTTATAAACCAGAATTTCTACCTGTTTTCAACCAAATTTTGGCAGACAAATATCACATTTTATATATGCCATTTCAAACCATTTTGGCCTTTTTTCTACCAATTTTTGGCTAACAAATATATATATACCAATTCAAACCAATTTTGCCTTAAATGTATCAAAATATATACAAATTTATGTACAAATTTACAAGTCATTACATATACTACAAATGTACAATATAATTACACAAATTTATGTACAAATTTACAAGTCATGTACAATATACTACAAATTTACAAGTCATTACATAAAACATTGAGCTCTATGATGAATTGACACCATTCCTCTTTGATTTCGTCCACTTGATCCTTTGTATAAAATGCACACTTGAATTCATCAAAGTACTACATAATAATATAACATAGTTTGATTTAATTTCAACTATTTAATTATATGAGATATGTGTAAATATAAAAATAACTCATAAGTTAGAAATACATACATCAGTGGGAATCTCTAATCGGCCCAAAACAAGAGTATCTCGCATAAACCTCAACATGAAATACCCGCAATCTATTTGATTACGTTGTTGAGGACACTACATATGAAAAAACAAATGGATAAATCCTAAGTTTTATCAAGTGTCATCACTAATATAATAAAAAATGTGATAATTAAAAATATACCACCACTCGAATCCATGTAATGGAGTTGGCGCCCCTCTTTGAGGTTTGGATATCTCGTTGGGCTCGAAAAGCTTGTAGGATGCTAATAAAATAAAAATGAAGTAATTAGAACAATTCACATAAACTAAGAAATACACACAATTTTTTTTGAACATTCTCACTTACGTGTCAATTATGACCTTCATATCCGGGTATGTTGTCCAATCATTTCCTAACGAGTCAAGATAATAAACAATTTCTCGAATAGAATTGATTGCGAGCAATAACCAATGTCCACTGTAATGATTAAGCAAATGTTAGATGTCAACTTGGAAAAAAATTATAATAGATGAATTTAGAATGAAATTCTAACCCGGTATTAAATGGTATAATGAACAACTTCTCCGCATCTTTGTTGGCCATGAGGATCCGAAGAATGTACTCCGTCACAGTATCCGGTCTACTTAAGATTGAACTTAAGTTGACGGTCGCGGGTGCTAAGAATCCAAATGACACGTCCAAACCATTGGGGCGCATCAATTTGTCATACAAAAACCTAATATAAAAACATCATTAACATTAGACACCTCTTTTGAAACATAAAGTAAATAAGTTGTTCAATTAATATAACAAAGTAGACCGGATTTACCTAATATATGTATTGACAACGGTGACGTCGATTTCTTCACGACCAAAAACTTGCATGAAGTCTTCATTACCAATCATTTGGTCGTAATCAAAGCCGAAAATACCTACCTCCATATGTACATTCCGAACACCTCCGATCGGTATATCGGTCATCTCAAGAAATGTCTTGAGACACGACCTATACTTGGTGGTAGGTTTTTTCCTAGCTACGGTCTTCTTAGCACCAGCACTTTTTACCCGTGCGGAGGCGTTGCTGTTGCACCCCAAAATTTTCCCTCCACAAGACAAGACATTGTGTCTCAAGAGGCTTACAAGGTTCACAATGTTCACAAGACATCTCATGAGGTTCACAAGGTTCACAAGATTCACAATTAGTCAGAAAGTTTGACAATTCCCTCAGACAATGCATCCTCCTAAGCAATGCATCCTAAACTAGGGTTTTGACTTTAATCAGGCTAAATGGACTTCCAAGACTTCAAGTGAGCTTCATAGCATCCTATATGTGTTTAAGAATCCCCATGACAAGTTTCAAGACTTTCCCAAAAGGTTTGCTCAGTCAAATGATCAGATAGGCTAAAATCAGTCAAAGTAGTTAAAAAGTCAAACTAAGGTCAACTGTGGTCTAACCAAAGTCAAACTTCATGATTTTTTTCCAACATAAATTATATGAAGTAAAATTCATCATTTGATCAAGGGTTGATCATGATTCATCAAGGAGATTTCAGATCATCAAGAATCAGGAGTTTCTAAATTAGGGTTTTCACAGGAAAAGTCAATTGAACTTTGACCAGCCATAACTTTCACATGCTTCATCAAATTTTTTCCATACAAAGCTCATTTTGAAGGAAATTGAATTATCTACAACTTTGTGTCTCACAAGCCAAGCCCAAAAATGCTTCATTTGGAAGGAATGAGCTAAGACATTATAGGTCCTTTTAAAAGTCAACAAAAAGTCAACAACTTCCAAAGAGCATAACGCGAGAATGGTAAAAGATATGGACATGAGACCAAAGAGGTTGGTTATAGGACTCTTTAAGCTTTCCAAAATGTCCAATAACACCCTCATAGCATTAAAATTGAAGGATTTATGCCCTTGCAAAATTGGGAAATTTTTGAGTGGTTTATGAAGTAAATGGGGTCTTAAAACCATAATTCTTCAAATGGGCTGACTTTTTTGTGACCCAATGTGTTCCATGACATCATGCACGAAATTTATTTAATATTTTCATAATTTTCATAATTTTATTTTTATTTATTATGATTTTTTATATTAAAAATCATTTTAAATTCAAATAAAATATAAAATGGTGAAGATTTAAAAATATTTTGCTTCTAGAATGTCATAAAAGATATTTGGATATAATTGATACAAAAATTATGAAGATTGTCTTAAAATAGCAAGTTCATATCAAGAATATTCAAGTTTTAAAAGCCAATCTTTTTCAATCTCCAATTATCCAAATATCCAAAGTCTTGTGTATGTTTTTGACCTAATTCATTCATCCATATATAAACAACACAAAGACAATCATTGGACACGAATTTGCAGCCTCTAATACCACTTTCAAACTTCACAAAAATTCATCCAAAATCAATTTTCGGTTTCATCCTTACAAGAGGTTTTAAGGTATTTTAAAGACACAAGAAGGTTCCTTGAGCTTCATTGAGTCGAAACCAACTCTTAAACGCATCCAATCCATGCTCATATACACAATCCGAATGCATCTTATTCATGTTTTAAATTTTTTCGATTTGAATGATTTATGCATTAATAATGAAAACTAACTATGGATTTGTGTTTGTTGTGATGTTTAGAAGCTTTCTGGATGATTTAATTTGGTTCTTATGGATTGTATCGATATCCACCATTATTAAGGTTTGAAGCTCAAATTCGGGAACCTAGCATTTAGGGCATCTAAATGAATTCTAAGAACATGGTTGTGACCTATAAGACTCCTATAATTGATCTGGGCTTCGAATTTGAATTAATATTGTGATTTTCTTGGTGATTGAAAAACATAGGATTCTGGTTTAAAAAACTTGCAGGAAAATTCGCAGGAATATTCAAAGAAAAATTCGCAGGTAATTTGAATGAAGAAGACGAAGTTTCGCGCGCAGCTGGATTTTCAAAATCGTTTTTATATTATATATTAATGTTTGTATTATAATAACTGAATGATGTTGATGGTGAGTGTGTGCGCATGTGAAGGCAATGTCTTGGGTTCGAAACCAGCCTCTGGGCATTTTTTTTGTTCAATTTATTTTGTTTTACAGGACAAGAACAAAAGCAAATGGATGCAACATGTTATCAGCCAGCGCGCGCTAGCCCAGTGGTCATGCTGTTGACCTTCCAGGTAAAGGACCTGGGTTCAAATCCCAGGTCCTGTTTTTTTTGGTTTTGATTTTTCTTGTTTTTATTTTCTTTTATTATTTCTCCATATTATTCTCTAAATTAATTTAAATAATTTTCTAAACAATATATGTGAATCATTTTTCTTTTAAAACTTATATTATATTTTTTTTATAGTTATATATATATATATATATATATATATATATATATATATATATATATATATATATATATATATATATATATATATATATATATATATATATATATTATTTAATAATTAAATTGATATTGTATATTAAAAATTCTAATATGTTTATATAAAACCTAATTATTTTCTTTATAAACCCTAATATTTTTATAAACCCTAATTTATTTTCAAAACCCTAATTTTCTTTTATAATTGTAATTTCTTATTTTAATATGTTTTGTTTAATTATAATTAATAAATATTTCTAACATGTATATATAAGTAAATTATTAAACTATTAATCATGTTTATTAGTATATAATTATTATTGTTTATTCTTCTTCTTAAAAATTCTTAAAAAATGATTATTTATTTAAATTTGAACTTTTAATTTGATTTCTATATTATATTATTATGCTAACCCTTTTTTCTTTTATATTTTTTTTTATTACTAACCTTTTATTTATTTATTATATGCTTAATATTTAAATTGTTTTATTATAATGTAATTGTGCAAGCTATGTAATAGTTGTAGTAATTTTTATTGTTTTATTATTTATTTAAATTGCCATGGTTAGTAAATTAGGGAGTGCAAACATGTTTGTATCTTAAAATTGAATTTAGATCACTAACTATAAGATAAATATTTGAATTTGTACACGCACATACGTAAGTCGATCTTGGATCGCCATCCCACTTCTTAAGGGTTACCTCTCATGTTGACTAAACAAAAAGGTCAAGTAAGGTGTATAAAGCAAAGTCCCTGCTCTTATCAATATCATCTTGTCCCTTTAAAGATTATAAGATCAAGTCCCTTCATGGTTGCCTTCGTAAATGATCTTGTCCCTTTCGAATAAAAGATGATAAGTCCCTTCGAATTGCTAATACACCTTACAGTTGCCTAATCACAGATGTCCCTTCACATATCTCTTAAACATCCAAGGTAATGACTACCTATTCCTTAATAATAGGGATAGTCTTACCATTGAAAGAACATTCAAGAACAGTAAAGATTTAATCATTAGGGTAGGTTCCTCTTATGTACTTGCTCACCTTTTCAAAACATTTCAAAAACACTTCACATTTTCAAACAATTTTCAAAACAAAGGCCTTATATATATCCGTACATGGATCATTATAAAGTACTTAAGAAAATTTCTAATCACACACTACACTTCTCAAAACAATTCAAAGTGAGCTAAGTAACTAAGATCCCATGGATAACCATGGATGTAAAGGGTGCTAACACCTTCCCTTTACATAACCTACCCCCGAACCCAAAAATCTTTTAAGGTCTTTCCTGTTCTTTTATGCCCTTTCCTTTGGATAAAATAAAAGTCGGTGGCGACTCTTGTTATCCGCAACATTTAACTAAAGTCAGTTCTCCCACCGTGTTACAGAACTGGCGACTCTGCTGGGGATTTAATAAAAGAGGGGTACCCTTAGGAATTAGATCACTTTAAAATTGTTTGCCTTGTTTGCTTTATAATTATCTGTTGGGTGCTCTTATGTGTGAAAGATCCTAACCCGGATCTAGTGTACCTTAGGTAAATGGCAATAGACCAAGGAAACTGTACGGCGTATACCGATATGGTTGATCTGGTGGCCATAGTTAGTGTGACTTCTTGGTTGGTGCTTATGTTCCTTAAGTCAAGTTGAGGATAATATGAGGCTGCCATATGTTGTCAATACACTAACTAACTTTTAGAACCCTAGTCATCCCATCTTTGTCTTTAGAAAAGTAGTGAGATAACCGGCTTTGGTGAAGACTGAAGTTGGTTGATACTCGATACTACGCTCATTGAGATTCTAAACATGGAGGGTTTTGGTTGGAAAGTAAGTTGCCTACTGAACAACCACCCTTGTGAAGGATCAATGATATTGAGATCCCTTAGAACCTGGTTACTTTATAGGACAGGATGAACCATCTAACTTCAGAGGAGGGTACTTACCTTTAAACCTCATGCAAGCCTTCAAACTTAGGGCTATTGTGTGACTTGTTTGTGTGTGCCACATGTTTTTGATTGAGCATAACATCATAACATCATCATGCATCATTAGCATAGCATTTTCACTAACCATTTCAAGGACCAAAGGATTTATCTTTGTTCTTTGTAGGAATACCTCCTAAGCTTAAAGAATTGGTCTCTCAAGTTTCTGAAAACTCCCAGTTCATTAAGAGGCATGGTCACCTACTAGATCTAGTCACTTCAGGGTTCAATGAAGACATGATGAGTGTTCTGTTTCAGTTCTTTGATCCTAAACATCACTGTTTCACATTCCCCGATTATCAGCTGGTTCCTACAATGGAAGAGTTCTCCAAGCTTCTGGGCATACCTATCCTTGATCAGAGACCCTTCACAGGCTTGGAAAAGGAGCTTAAACCTGAAGTCATTGCTGCAGCCCTACATTTGAAGAAATCAGACATTGTCCTAGAAACAAGGAGTGGAGTTAAGGGTAATCTTGCTAAGGTATTGATGGAGAAAGCTCAAGTGTTCTTGAAAGCTATGAGTTATGATGCTTTTGAGGAGATCTTAGCCTTGTTGATTTATGGCTTAGTGTTGTTCCCCAATCCAGATCAGTTCATAGACGTTCACGCCATCAACATATTTCTGAGTCATAATCCAGTGCCTACATTACTTGGAGACATCTTGCACTCTCTTCATACTCGTACTACAAAGGCACGAGGAACTCTGATGTGTTGTATACCTTTACTATCTAGGTGGTTTATTTCTCACCTTCCTCGATCAGTGATGAAGAATGAACAAGGGTTCAGGTGGTCCAAGAGGATTACGTCACTCTCTCATTCAGATATTCATTGGTGCTCTCGATCTATGGAGAATGTTACTATCACTGACCGTTGTGGGGAGTTCCCTAATGTGCCACTCCTTGGCATAAAAGGGGGCATTACTTACAACCCTTCCTTAGCTTTACATCAGTTTGGTTATGCTCGGAGTGATGGTCCTCATGACATGTTGATTCAGGGTATTGTGTTTGACTACGACAATGATCTGCAAGGTTACCGTCAAAGGTTCATACGAGCATGGGGTAAAGTGAACAAGGTTGACAGCAAGACTCTAGAACTAAAGTACACTATTCCTATGGAAGCTTATCTCAGATGGGTGCGATCTCATGCTCAGACTCTTATGATGCCATATCCTGCCACCCTGCCAGTTACTATGGAGCCAGTTGCTGAAGGAGATACTTCTTATATCATTCTTCACCCAGACATGCCCATTGACATGGAAGAGCTACAGAGGTCCTGGATCCAGTTGAAGGAGCAAAGAGATACTTTTGAGACTCATTACAAAGCAAGTCAAGAAAGAATCCTGGAGCTAACAAAGCAACTTCACGAGGAGCGGAATCTCAACTCATACCTCAACACAAAGAGGAAACGTCCATGGGAGACTTAAAACCCCATCTTTTGTATTCATTTTATTTTTATTGTAAGCCCAAGGGGAAAACAAATTTATTACTAATAAAAGTTTACTTTTTGGTTGTTTAAACAAATTTAAATCCCGCGGTTCTTGAAAATATTGCATATGCATACCATATCATTGCATCACAGGTTTCTTATGAACAGGTATCTTATCTTCTCGCTGTTTATTTCAGCAGAAATGGCTCTTGAACAAACAGTCAAAGATCTCCAGGCACAAAATGCCCAGTTCCAAGAGTTGATCCTGAACTTGTCCAAGGGACAGGATGAATTGAAGACACTGCTGGCCAAGAAGACTAAGAAGACTAGAAGGTTAGGAGGCCTTATCAACATGGAAGAAGGTTCAGAGGTCCGGTCAAGACCAAGGAACAGGTTGAAGATTATGAGTCTGAGGAGTCTGAGAAAGAGGGAGGCAGTCTCCACAATACAATGGGGGACTCTGATTCTGAAGCAAATTACTATCATGATCCTAATGAGGATAAGTTCAAGATGCTGGTGGATAGAATGGACGCTATGGAAATGCAAAAGTCTTCTGGGCTGGATTTTGAAGACCTGAGTTTGATATCTGGAGTGGTTATACCCATTGGTTTCAAGGTCCCTGCTTTTGTAGTGTATGATGGTGTCTCTTGTCCCAAGCTGCATCTGAGGTCTTATGTCCGGAGAATCCAACCCCATACTACTGACAAGAAGTTGTGGATCCATTTCTTCCAAGAAAGCTTGTCTGGAGCTCAATTGGAATGGTATTATCAGTTGGAGAGTGTCAACATCCGTGATTGGAACGATCTTGCTGAGGCTTTTTATAAGCAATATCAATATAATGTTGATTTAGCCCCTACTCGCATGCAACTACAGAGCATGTGTATGGGTGCTAAAGAAAGTTTCAAGGAGTATGCCCAGAAGTGGAGAGATTTGGCTGGTAGAGTACAACCTCCTCTAACTGACAGGGAGTTAGTGGATATGTTCATGTGCACGTTGAATGGTCCTTTTTACAGTCATCTCATTGGAAGCTCATCATCTGGCTTCACTGAGTTGATAATGACAGGAGAGCGCGTAGAAAGTGGTATAAGGAGTGGCAAGATACAAGTGGATGTTTCTTCATCAAGTACTGCAAAGAAGCCCCCTAGTGGGAAGAAAGAGTCAAATGTTGTTTATGGTCAACCTAATCGTAATAGGAGACACCAATCTGTATGTGCAGTTCATATCTCCAACCCTACTCCGGCAACACCAGAACAACCACAGAGCAATCAGCAGAGGCCTAGAAGACAGTTCACCAAGTTCAACATGTCACTGGCCCAAGCCTTGCAACACTTGTTGAAGGGTGAACTCATCACTTTGAAGGACCCTCCTCAGAACCCCAATGTTACCTCTCCCAGGTACAATCCTAATGCACGATGTGCATATCATTCTAATTGCCCAGGACATGATACCAATAATTGCTGGATATTGAAGAATAAGATTCAGGATATGATTGATGCTGGAGAAATTGAGTTTGACCCTCCGGGTACTCCAAATGTGATTACTGCTCCCATGCCAAATCATGAGAAGAATGTCAATTCCATTGATGAAGTTTCACATATTTCCTCAGTTGCAGATGTGAATACACCATTGTCTGTTATTAAGAAGAAGTTGGTACAAGCTGGGTTCTTTCCAGGTTGTAATGAAGATTGTTTCTATTGTGCTTATAAACCGGATAGTTGCTGGAAGTTGAAAGACAGTATTCAACGCCTCATGAACAATTACACCATATTGTGTGAGAGGACACCTTCTGTGGAGAGTATGGTTGAACATATAACTCAAGGTGCGAAGGTTGAAGAGGTGGATATGGTTGATAAAGTGCCAGTAAGGATTTCTTCCAAGGGTCCTGTCAAAATCACTCATAAGGGTCCAATTAAGATCATTGCTGAAGGCCCTGTGAAGATTGTTGCTGAAGCTAGAGTGGCTCCTATGATCATTACCACTCCGGGTCCTATTCCATATACTTCTGATAAAGAGGTGCCTTGGCATTATGGTTCCGATGTTTATATTCATGGTGTTAAGCAAGAACCCTTAGCTGAGACACCTGTTGTTGATGAAAATCTTGATGTTGATAATATTGCTGGATCTAGTAAGATCACACGAAGTGGAAGAGTTTTCTCTCCTCCGGTTAACTCCAAAAATACAGTTACTCCAACTACTACCTCCACTGCTGATGCTCGGGGCAAAGGTCCTGTTATTGAACCCGTGCAAACTGATGTACCAACTGCTGATGATCTTTCTAAGCAGATGGAAGAAGTACTAAAGATCATTCGCAAGAGTGATTATGATGTTGTTGATCAATTGGGGCATACTCTCTCCAAGATTTCTATGTTGTCTTTATTGTTGTGTTCTGAGGCTCATGCCAAAGCCTTGATTAAATTTTTGAAGACTGCTCATGTGCCAAATGAGACCTCTGTAGATCAGTTTGAAAATTGTGTTGCACACTTGACCTATGATAATGGGTTAGGGTTCTCCGATGCTGATTTGACTCCTGCCAAGAGGGATCATAACAGGGCTCTACATATCTCTATTGAATGCAGGGGCACTACCCTATCACATGTGTTAATAGACAATGGTTCCTCTCTGAATGTGTTGCCCAAAGAGGTTCTGAATAAGCTTAGTCCTGAAGATGCTGTGTTGAGACCAAGTAATATAGTGGTGAAGGCCTTTGATGGCTCAAGAAGGGTGGTGCACGGAGAAATAGATCTCCCAATCAAAGTAGGTTCTCAGGTCTTCAATGCTACCTTTTATGTAATGGATATTCGTCCTTCGTATTCTTGTTTGCTTGGGCGCCCCTGGATCCATGGGGCAGGTGCTGTGACCTCCACCTTACATCAGAAGCTGAGATATTCAGTAGAGGGAAAGGTTGTCACTGTTTACAGAGAGGAAGGATATATGATTAGCCATGTGAACACATTTAAATTTCTTGAAGTGGAAGGTGAATATGTTGAAACTCCGTGCCAGATGTTTGAAATAGTTCCTTGGGTTGTTCCTAATTTTGAAGCTCCTCCTGTTGTCAAGAAAGTTCCTGTGGTCACCAGAGTACCTCCTACAATGGCCTCCCTCAAGGATGCTAGAGCTGTGGTGGATGAAGGTGGTTGTACTATTTGGGGTCAGCTTCCTGACATTCCTTACAAGTCTGACAAGTTTGGTTTGGGTTTCACTGCAGAGTCCCAGAAGGCTGTTCGTCATGCTCGTGCTGTTCGTATCACCAACCAAGGGGTCATGAAAGACCATATCAATGATGTGGGTGACTATGATGAAGACTACAACCTGGATGCTTGGATTTTTCCTACTGTGGGTGATGGGCTCAATAACTGGAAAGCTGAAGATGTTATTCCTATCTCCTTTAGTCAGGAGTAAATACTATTACTGTGTTGTTACTTTTAAGTTTGTAATTTTTGAACAATTGAATTCTTAAGCCTTGTGCCTTACCCGGGGCACAATGGTATGCTTGTCTCGGGATGTCATTTCATTCGCATACTTCATTCAATAAAAATCAGTGGACGTTTCGTTTTCGTAAATATTGTGTTCCTTGTCTTTCTTTTATTTTTGTTTTATCAGCTATGTGTTCTTACACACACCCACATCACTAAAATGCAGATCCTCATCCACTCTGGATCCTGTTGATAACAGTTTACTATTGCCAATTATAATTTCGAGAATCCGATCTATCAAGCTGAAGATGGAAAGGAGGACGATTGTGAAGTACCTGTAGAGCTTGCTAGGTTGTTACAACAAGAAGAGAAAACTATACAGCCACATGAAGAGCCAATCGAAGTTGTGAATCTGGGGACTGAAGAAAACAGGAAAGAAGTCAAGATAGGGGCTGAATTAGAGGATGGTGTCAAGAGCAGATTGATTCAGATGTTACACGATTATGTGGAGATATTTGCCTAGTCCTATGAAGATATGCCAGGGTTGGATACAGACATTGTGGTTCATCGTTTACCAGTAAAAGAAGATTGTCGTCCAAAGAAGCAGAAGGTTCGCCGCATGCGATTAAGGCAGAGGTTATGAAACAGTTTGATGCAGGGTTCTTAGCTGTAACTTCTTATCCTCAATGGGTTGCAAATGTGGTACCGGTACCTAAGAAAGATGGTAAGGTACGTATGTGTGTAGATTACAGGGATTTGAATAAGGCCAGCCCCAAAGATGACTTTCCACTTCCTCATATTGATGTTCTGGTAGACAACACTGCTCAGCACAAGGTATTCTCTTTCATGGATGGTTTCTCTGGTTACAATCAAATCAAGATGGCACCTGAAGATATGGAGAAGACTACATTTGTTACACAGTGGGGCACCTTTTGTTATAAGGTGATGCCATTTGGTTTGAAGAATGCCGGGGCAACATATCAGCGTGCTATGGTGGCTTTGTTTCATGATATGATTCATCATGAAATAGAGGTATATGTGGATGATATGATAGCCAGGTCCCAGAATGAAGAACAACACCTTGATCATCTGCATAAGTTATTTGAGAGGTTGAAGAAATACAAGTTGAGATTGAACCCAAACAAGTGTACTTTTTGAGTTAGATCTGGTAAACTCCTGGGTTTCATTGTCAGTGGAAAAGGTATTGAAGTGGATCCTACAAAAGTGAAAGCTATACAAGAGATGCCAGCTCCCCGTACTGAGAAGGAAGTTAGAGGTTTCTTGGGGCGATTGAATTACATTGCAAGATTTATTTCCCAATTGACTGCTACCTGTGAGCCAATCTTCAAGTTGCTGAAGAAAGATCAGGTAATGGAGTGGAATGATGAGTGTCAGATTGCCTTTGATGAAATCAAGAAATATCTTCTAGAACCTCCCATTTTGATGCCACCAGTTGATGGAAGACCCTTGATTATGTATTTAACAGTGTTAGACAACTCAATGGGGTGTGTGTTGGGGCAACATGACGAGTCTGGTCTAAAAGAGCAGGCAATTTACTACCTTAGCAAAAAGTTTACCGACTGTGAAACAAGATATTCACTGCTCGAGAAAACTTGTTGCGCTTTGGCATGGGTTGCTCGCCGACTAAGACAGTATATGTTGACTCATACTACCTTATTGATTTCGAAGATGGATCCAATCAAGTACATATTCGAGAAACCTGCTCTCTCCGGACGAATAGCGAGATGGCAAATGATCTTAACAGAATATGATATACAGTACACTACTCAGAAGGCCATTAAAGGAAGTGTTGTAGCTGATCATTTGGCTCATCAAGCAGTGGATGATTATCAATCAATGAGTTTTGAGTTCCCAGATGAAGACATTATGATTATTACCAAAGAACCTGGACAATATGACGGACCTGAACAAGGATCCCGATGGACTATGGTTTTTGATGGAGCTTCTAATGCACTTGGTAGTGGTGTTGGTGTGGTGATCATTTCCCCTGAAGGTTGTCATACCCCGATTACTGCAAGACTTTATTTCTATTGTACCAATAACACGGCTGAGTATGAGGCATATATCCTAGGTATCAAAGCTGCCGTTTATATGAAGATTCAGTTCCTGGATGTAAATGGAGATTCAGCCTTGGTAGTAAGTCAGATCAAAGGAGATTGGGATACCAAGCATGATAATCTCATTCCTTACAGAGATCATGTGTTTTCTTTGATCCCATATTTTGAAGAGATTACCTTTGGACATATTCCACGAAGAGAAAATCAATTGGCAGATGCACTAGCCACCATGGCATCTATGTTTGAGATTAGTTGGGATGATGAAGCTCCCAAAATTACTATTGATAGATTTGAGAAGCCTGCATACTGCAATGAGATTGACATTGAAGAAGCAGAAGGGAACCCTTGGTTCTATGAAGTGAAAAGATATCTTGAAGCTCAGGAGTTCCCTGAAGGGGCATCTGTCAAAGATAAGAAGTTTCTGAGGAGGTTTTCTGCTAAGTTCTTCTTGAGTAATGGAATTTTGTACAAGCGCAATCATGATTCAACTTTGCTTCGTTGTGTGGATAAGAAGGAAGCAACTGAGATTATGGAAGACATGCATGATGGGATCTTTGGCACTCATTCTAGTGGTCATACCATGGCAAAGAAGATATTGAGAGCAGGTTACTATTGGTCTACCATGGAAGCTGACTGCTACCAACATTCCAGAACATGTCACAAGTGTCAAATCTTGATGATAAAGTACATGTACCTCCATCACCATTGAATGTGTTGACTACTCCTTGGCCTTTTGCCATGTGGGGCATTGATATGATTGGTGAGATCAAGCCTACTGCTTTTAATGGGCATCGTTTCATCCTGGTTGCTATTGATTACTTTACAAAGTGGGTGGAGGCAGCTTCATTTGCATCTGTTACTAAGAATGTGGTGGCTCGATTCATTAAGAATAATCTCATATGTAGGTATGGCATCCCTGAAAGGATTATTACTGACAATGGCTCTAATTTGAACAACACTATGATCACTGATCTCTGCACGCAGTTCAAGATCAAGCATCACAACTCTTCTCCGTATCGTCCGAAGATGAATGGGGAAGTAGAAGCTGCTAACAAGAACATTAAGAAGATTCTACAGAAGATGACTGTTACTTATAAGGATTGGCACGAGATGTTACCATTTGCTCTTCATGGTTATCGTACTACAATACGTACTTCAACAGGGGCAACCCCATTCTCCTTAGTATATGGTATGGAAGCATTTTTACCCATTGAAGTTCAGATCCCTTCCTTAAGAATCATGAAGGATGCAGGCTTGGATGGAGATGAGTGGATTCAGACTCGACTTGACCAGATAAATTTGATTGATGAGAAGAGGTTAGCAGCAGTTTGTCATGGCCAGATGTACCAGAAACGGATGATCAAAGCTTTTAATAAGACGGTTAAGCCAAAGGTATATCAGGCTGGTGACTTGGTAATCAAGCGTATCATATTACCACAGGGTGATCCTAGGGGCAAGTGGACTCCTACATATGAAGGGCCATTTGTGGTCAAAACAGTATTCTCAGGAGGTGCCATGATGCTTACTACTATGGACGGTGAAGACTTCCCACAGCCTGTAAACGCATACATAGTTAAAAAATACTACGCATAAAAAGAGACTCGCTAGGTTGACTGGCCTAGGCAAAAATAAGGGCATCCCGGCGAACCAAAAGGGTTCGGGCAAAAATTAGGGATATATATATATATATATATAAAATGTACACCCGACAAGTCGAAAACCTGAAAAGGCGGCTTGGGCAAAAAAGGGTATCCCGGTGGATTAAAAACCTGAAAGGGCAATCCAGGCAAAAGTTAGGGATTAAAGCGTATGACTATGTCTCGTTTGGATCACCCATGTAAACTCCAACCAATTGTGATACTTACCCAAGTTCGAACAGAAAAAGATCAATCCAATCATTTCCGTCTCAATAGCAGAAGATGAGATACTTGAAGATAATGGCAATAGTAGAATTGAAACTCAATGAGGATTATTCCCCTACATAGCTGATTTTCTTTGTTTTGTAAAAATTTTATGACAAATTCCTCTTACTAGGATTTCTGTCTCCTTGTATAAACTTGCCTATGTATAGGTCACTTTGTGATATAAATAAAATTTCATCTTTGAATCCAGATTTACTTTTACCCTATTTAGATAAGCGAAACGTCCATTGGTTGTGTTTGAATGTATGTATGCTTTTGAATATGATTGATGTTTACCAGAAATGCTTAATATGATTGATGTTTACCAGAAATGCATGAAAATGCAGTAATAGTATTTACTAAGGACGAACGAAGGAAGGAATTCAACAAAGCTTCGCCGGTTCATCCCCACGAGATAGCTACAAGTCCCCTAGTAGGGCAAATCTATCATCATAGATACTTCGAGTTACATCTCCCCTTGAATTTATGTCCATATCTTTTATCCTCAGTCGAGATATTCAGGAACTTATTCCTTCAAAAGGAGTACGACGAACGAAAATGGGAAGTTATGAATACTATATCATCAAACGAGACGGGAACGAGTTCCTCATATTCTCCAGCAACGAATCGGGATTTATTTTCCCTGGCCAGCAGTTGTTATACGAAGATATCCAGACGCTTCAGGCTGCATGATTCATACATACATCATTTACATCATACCATAACATACATACCATAAATGCATAATACATTTACTTAAGTGCATCATACTATGCATGCATACATATTGCATAAACTAACATTCTCCTTGCAGGATAGTTATATGCAGGTAAAACAATATCAACAACTTACAATGGGTCAGAAATGATCCATACATTTGCTCAAAATGTCCTTGAATAGCAGGCAAACGGTCTGTAAAAAGATCCATTCCCTGATTCAAGACATTATTCAGAAGAACAAATCCTGACGTTCTTTTGGCCCTTGAATAGCAGGCAAACGGTCTGTAAAAAGATCCATTCCCTGGTTCAAGACATTATTCAGAAGAACAAATCCTGAGGTTCTTTTGGCCCTTGAATAGCAGGCAAACGGTCTGTAAAAAGATCCATTCCCTGGTTCAAGACATTATTCAGAAGAACAAATCCTGAGGTTCTTTTGGCCCTTGAATAGCAGGCAAACGGTCTGTAAAAAGATCCATTCCCTGGTTCAAGACATTATTCAGAAGAACAAATCCTGACGTTCTTTTGGCCCTTGAATAGCAGGCAAACGGTCTGTAAAAAGATCCATTCCCTAGTTCAAGACATTATTCAGAAGAACAAATCCTGACGTTCTTTTGGCCCTTGAATAGCAGGAAAACGGTCTGTAAAAAGATCCATTCCCTGGTTCAAGACATTATTCAGAAGAACAAATCCTGACGTTCTTTTGGACCTTGAATAGCAGGCAAACGGTCTGTAAAAAGGTCCATTCCCTGGTTCAAGACATTATTCAGAAGAACAAATCCTGACGTTCTTTTGGCCCTTGAATAGCAGGCAAACGGTCTGTAAAAAGATCCATTCCCTGGTTCAAGATATTATTCAGAAGAACAAATCCTGACGTTCTTTTGGCCCTTGAATATCAGGCAAACAGTCGGTAAAAAGATCCATTCCCTGGTTCAAGATATTTTTTCAGAAGAACTAATCCTGACGTTCTTTTGACCTTGGAGAGTAGGCAAACAGTCTGTACAAAGATCCATTCCCTAATCCAAGATATTTCCAGAAGAGATAATCGCCACGAAGATTTATTTCTACTGGTCCATTCAACAATTCAATTCATGCTGCATAAACGATTCAGAGACGGCCTATACGAAGACCTAGTACTGATATCCAATATCAACATAAAAACTTCATCACATCCTGATATTTTAGATGGCATCTATAAGCCCATCTCCAGCTCTTCCATGGCATCTATAAGCCCATCTCCAATTCTTCCATGGCATCTATAAGCCCATCTCCAGTTCTTCCAAGTGGCATCTTCAAGCCCACTTAAGCATATACAATTAATCATCAGTGTTACTTTATGCATCGTCGAGTGCAAATTTTTGGGCTTTTGTGTTCAATCCCCTTCAACCTTCCAGGTCACGACTGGCACATATACCAATCTAACCCCTCAGGTTTCAGAAAATTGAACAGGGGCAGCTGTTGCACCCCAAAATTTGCCCTCCACAAGACAAGACATTGTGTCTCAAGATGCTCACAAGGTTCACAATGTTCACAAGACATCTCATGAGGTTCACAAGGTTCACAAGATTCACAATTAGTCAGAAAGTTTGACAATTCCCTCAGACAATGCATCCTCCTAAGCAATGCATCCTAAACTAGGGTTTTGACTTTAATCAGGCTAAATGGACTTCCAAGACTTCAAGTGAGCTTCATAGCATCCTATATGTTTTTAAGAATCCCCATGACAAGTTTCAAGACTTTCCCAAAAGGTTTGCTCAGTCAAATGATCAGATAGGCTAAAATCAGTCAAAGTAGTTAAAAAGTCAAACTAAGGTCAACTGTGGTCAAACCAAAGTCAAACTTCATGATTTTTTGCCAACATCAATTATATGAAGTAAAATTCATCATTTGATCAAGGGTTGATCATGATTCATCAAGGAGATTTCAGATCATCAAGAATCAGGAGTTTCTAAATTAGGATTTTCACAGGAAAAGTCAACTGAACTTTGACCAGCCATAACTTTCACATGCTTCATCAAAAAATTTCCATCCAAAGCTCATTTTTAAGTAAATTTAATTCTCTACAACTTTGTGTCTCACAAGCCAAGCCCAAAAATGCTTCATTTGGAAGGTATGAGCTAAGACATTATAGGTCCTTTTAAAAGTCAACAAAATGTCAACAACTTCCAAAGAACATAACTTGAGAATGGTAAAAGATATGGACATGAGACCAAAGAGGTTGGTTATAATACTCTTTAAGCTTTCCAAAATGTCCAAGAACACCCTCATAGCATTAAAATTGAAGGATTTATGCCCTTGCAAAGTTGGGAAATTTTTGAGTGGTTTATGAAGTAAATGGGGTCTTAAAACCATAATTCTTCAAATGGGCTGACTTTTTTGTGACCCAATGTGTTCCATGACATCATGCACGAAATTTATTTAATATTTTCATAATTTTATTCATTTTATTTTTATTTATTATGATTTTTTATATTAAAAATCATTTTAAATTCAAATAAAATATAAAATGGTGAAGATTTAAAAATATTTTGCTTCTAGAATGTCATAAAAGATATTTGGATATAATTGATACAAAAATTATGAAGATTGTCTTAAAATAGCAAGTTCATATCAAGAATATGCAAGTTTTAAAAGCCAATCTTTTTCAATCTCCAATTATCCAAATATCCAAAGTCTTGTGTATTTTTTTGACCTAATTCATTCATCCATATATAAACAACACAAAGACAATCATTGGACACGAATTTGCAGCCTCTAATACCACTTTCAAACTTCACAAAAATTCATCCAAAATCAATTTTCGGTTTCATCCTTACAAGAGGTTTTAAGGTATTTTAAAGACACAAGAAGGTTCCTTGAGCTTCATTGAGTCGAAACCAACTCTTAAACGCATCCAATCCATGCTCATATACACAATCCGAATGCATCTTATTCATGTTTTAAATTTTTTCGATTTGAATGATTTATGCATTAATAATGAAAACTAACTATGGATTTGTGTTTGTTGTGATGTTTAGAAGCTTTCTGGATGATTTAATTTGGTTCTTATGGATTGTATCGATATCCACCATTATTAAGGTTTGAAGCTCAAATTCGGGAACCTAGCATTTAGGGCATCTAAATGAATTCTAAGAACATGGATGTGACCTATAATTGATATGGGCTTCGAATTTGAATTAATATTGTGATTTGCTTGGTGATTGAAAAACATAGGATTCTGGTTTTAAAAACTTGCAGGAAAATTCGCAGGAATATTCAAAGAAAAATTCGCAGGTAATTTGAATGAAGAAGACGAAGTTTCGCGCGCAGCTGGATTTTCAAAATCGTTTTTATATTATATATTAATGTTTGTATTATAATAACTGAATGATGTTGATGGTGAGTGTGTGCGCATGTGAAGGCAATGTCTTGGGTTCGAAACCAGCCTCTGGGCATTTTTTTTGTTCAATTTATTTTGTTTTACAGGACAAGAACAAAAGCAAATGGATGCAACATGTTATCAGCCAGCGCGCGCTAGCCCAGTGGTCATGCTGTTGACCTTCCAGGTAAAGGACCTGGGTTCAAATCCCAGGTCCTGTGTTTTTTGATTTTTCTTGATTTTATTTTTTTTTATTATTTCTCCATATTATTCTCTAAATTAATTTAAATAATTTTCAAAACAATATATGTGAATCATTTTTCTTTTAAAACTTATATTATATTTTTTTTATAGTTATATGTATATATTATTTAATAAATAAATTGATATTGTATATTAAAAATTCTAATATGTTTATATAAAACCTAATTATTTTCTTTATAAACCCTAATATTTTTATAAACCCTAATTTATTTTCAAAACCCAAATTTTCTTTTATAATTGTAATTTCTTATTTTAATATGTTTTGTTTAATTATAATTAATAAATATTTCTAACATGTATATATAAGTAAATTATTAAACTATTAATCATGTTTATTAGTATATAATTATTATTGTTTATTCTTCTTCTTAAAAATTCTTAAAAAATGATTATTTATTTAAATTTGAACTTTTAATTTGATTTCTATATTATATTATTATGCTAACCCTTTTTTCTTTTATATTTTTTTTATTACTAACCTTTTATTTATTTATTATATGCTTAATATTTAAATTGTTTTATTATAATGTAATTGTGCAAGCTATGTAATAGTTGTAGTAATTTTTATTGTTTTATTATTTATTTAAATTGCCATGGTTAATAAATTAGGGAGTGCAAACATGTTTGTATCTTAAAATTGAATTTAGATAAATATTTTAATTTGTACACGCACATACGTAAGTCGATCTTGGATCGCCATCTCACTTCTTAAGGGTTACCTCTCATGTTGCCTAAACAAAAAGGTCAAGTAAGGTGTATAAAGCAAAGTCCCTGCTCTTATCAATATCATCTTGTCCCTTTAAAGATTATAAGATCAAGTCCTTTCATGGTTGCCTTCGTAAATGATCTTGTCCCTTTCGAATAAAAGATGATAAGTCCCTTCGAATTGCTAATACACCTTACAGTTTCCTAATCACAGATGTCCCTTCACATATCTCTTAAACATCCAAGGTAATGACTACCTATTCCTTAATAATAGGGATAGTCTTACCATTGAAAGAACATTCAAGAACAGTAAAGATCTAATCATTAGGGTAGGTTCCTCTTATGTACTTGCTCACCTTTTCAAAACATTTCAAAAACACTTCACATTTTCAAACAATTTTCAAAACAAAGGCCTTATATATATCCGTACATGGATCATTATAAAGTACTTAAGAAAATTTCTAATCACACACTACACTTCTCAAAACAATTCAAAGTGAGCTAAGTAACTAAGAGCCCATGGATAACCATGGATGTAAAGGGTGCTAACACCTTCCCTTTACATAACCTACCCCCTGAACCCAAAAATCTTTTAAGGTTTTTCCTGTTCTTTTATGCCCTTTCCTTTGGATAAAATAAAAGTCGGTGGCGACTCTTGCTATCCGCAACATTTAACTAAAGTCAGTTCTCCCACCGTGTTACAGAACTGGCGACTCTGCTGGGGATTTAATAAAAGAGGGGTACCCTTAGGAATTAGATCACTTTAAAATTTTTTGCCTTGTTTGCTTTATAATTATCTGTTGGGTGCTCTTATGTGTGAAAGATCCTAACCCGGATCTAGTGTACCTTAGGTAAATGGCAATAGACCAAGGAAACTGTACGGCGTATACCGATATGGTTGATCTGGTGGCCATAGTTAGTGTGACTTCTTGGTTGGTGCTTATGTTCCTTAAGTCAAGTTGAGGATAATATGAGGCTGCCATATGTTATCAATACACTAACTAACTTTTAGAACCCTAGTCATCCCATCTTTGCCTTTAGAAAAGTAGTGAGATAACCGGCTTTGGTGAAGACTGAAGTTGGTTAAGACAATTATATGTAATTACCTCTGGAATGTTCGGCTGAAAGGTACAGTTGATATTGTCTTTGTCCGAACCATCTTTGAAACATGCTGAGGCGCTAGCCTCTCTTTCTCTCCTGAATGCATCAAGCTCAGCTTGCATGGCTTCCAATTTTGCATGAAGCTCCCGATTACTAGGAGCCTTTCCTTTTTTAACACTCAGGGAGGTCGGAGTGACTCCAAATCCCTTACCCCTCACCCGACTAGAATACTCAGGGACATCTAATGCCTGACTAAGTATGCTCCTAGTATCATCGGGAGATAAAGACTGAGATAGCGCCTCCTGAAAAATCAGATGAATATCGTATACTTGTCAAATATTTGTGTATAAAAATGTTATTCAATTAATGAAAAAATGTTATACTTACACATTTCTGGTATACGTGTAAAATATCTTCTTGAGGAACTCCAGATTTGCCCACACGGGCTTCCTTCCACAAAACATGTGCAGGAAGAGATGTTTCTGAACTTTTCTCCTTCTGCAGCTACACATTAAGTCATACAATTTGATCAGATAAAACTAATATATGATGAACAAATTTGTTATCGCAATTTATAAATACTTACCATGGATTGTTCTAAGCGTCCATATCCGACACGTCCTTTTCGGTACGGATATGCGGGACTTGATGCTCTTTCCCGATTTGTGGCACTTATTCTTTTAAAAACCGGGTCTTGTCGTTTGGATTTGAAAGCTTCCCATTCTTCAGCTGATATCAAACTTTCATATTTTTTAGGAAGCTTCGCATCCACATAATTACCATCCGCATCCCTAAGGAACTTGGATGATAAAAATGTTCGAAACCCTCTTAAAAGCTTTCCGGCCAATTTCATACAAAAACCTCTTCTTTCTTCTTCGATGTTAAAACATTGCTAAGAAAAACATACAGATTGATAGTTAGTACCGGTAATTGAAAAAACATAATTGATACCGTATAATTAAGGGCCAAATGATTGTACCTTTATCTCACTCCAAATTTTTTCTTTGGAGTCATTCAGCTCTTTGTTTCTCCAATCATCACAGGTAATGGGAATTTCATTCCTTACTAGTGCACCGATAAAACTAGTTAAAGTATGCCCATTAGGTTCTACAAGCTGTCCCTGGTGGCTCCAATAGACATCTAGTATGATGCCTCGAGATCTTCCTTGGACCACCCTTCTCATTACTGTGATGCCTCTTCGAATCACTTCTTCCGCGGATACTTTTTTACTAACTTCCTCATGTTGGTTATCAACCATGTCTAACCTGTAATAAACCAAGGAAACCATCAAATATCAAATATAACTTATAATCAAAGCAATTAAAAACAAAAAAAATAAAGAAATCATGCATTATCAGATATAACTTATAATCAAAGCAATTGAAAACAAAAATATAACGAAATCATGCATTATCAGATATAACTTATAATCAAAGCAATTGAAAACAAAAAAATAAAGAAATCATGCATTATCAGATATAACTTATAATCAAAGCAATTGAAAACAAAAATATAACGAAATCATGCATTATCAGATATAACTTATAATCAAAGCAATTGAAAACAAAAAAATAAAGAAACCATGCATAATTTACCTCAGTCACTAACATCTCTTTCTTTTCTTTGTTGGAATATTAATCACTTGTTTCTTAGCAATGCGTACAGATGAATTGATCCAAATTCCCTCATTATGATCGTTTCTTATATATGACTCATCTGGTATAAGATCCTCAACTTCATCATTTCTATTCAACTCATTCCGTCTAATGCATGACTCATTCTCAACATCAATATCACATTGATCGACACCACTATCATCAGTCACTTTGTTAGAGAAAAGCACTATAGACCATTTTGTACTCTTCGGGTCATTCACATAGAACACTTGTTTAGCTTGAGATGCTAGAATAAAAGGTTCATCTTTGTACCCCACCCTAGTAAGATCAACTTGGAAAAATCCAGACTTATCCATTCGTATGCCACTACTATTCACCCACATGTCACAATTTTATTCCCAAATAATTTTCTACCTTCCATTTTTTCGAAAATCTGAGCTCTGGGGAGTCCAATCGATTGAACGTTAGACAAATATTCAGTACAAAACTCAACAGCTTCTTCAACAATGTATCGTTCAACAATACAACCCTCTGGTCGACTTCGGGATTTCACGTACCCTTTTAATATTTTCATATACCGTTCAGCAGGGTACATCCATCTCATATAAGCTGGTCCACACAACTGTGTCTCTTTCACAAGATGAACAACTAAATGAACCATTATGTCAAAAAAAGACGGAGGAAAATACATTTCAAGTTCACACAAGGTAATTACAATCTCTTTTTGTAGTGTTGGTAAGATCTCGGGATCGATCACCTTACTACAGATTGACCTAAAGAAAAAACACAATTTAGTTATGGCACTTCTTACTTTTTCTGGCAAAATAGAACGTATACCTATCGGTAGAAAATGTTCCATTATAACATGGCAATCATGTGTCTTCAAATTCTTCAACTTGAGGTCTTTCATAGAAACAAGTCTTCTGATATCTGATGAGTATCCTTCTGGAACCTTAACTTCACTCAGAGACTTACACAAATTTTTTTTCTCCTTTCTATATAAAGTAAAAGCAGCAGGTGGTAGATATGTTCGTCTTCCTTTCTTCACGGGTGCTAATTCAGTTCTCATTCCCATTTTTAACATGTCCTCCCTTGCTTTAAGGCCATCCTTAGACTTGCCTTTTATATTGAGTAATGTACCGATAACACTTTCAAATACGTTTTTTTCAATATGCATAACATCGAGAAAATGTCTCACGTACAAAGACTTCCAATATGGCAATTCAAAAAATATCGACCTTTTCTTCCACCCACCTTTCACAATCTTATATGCAAAAGGCTTGCCAAACTCAGTACGCACATCTTTCACCTTTTCAAAAACTTGTTCACCTGACAATGCGGGTGGAGCTCTACGATGTTCGGTGTCTCCATTGAATGCTTTTCTCCACCCACGGTAGTGATGTTTAGAATGTAAGAATCTACGATGACCGAGAAACACATTCTTCTGGCAAAGTTCCAATCGAATCGTATCGGTTCCGTCTTCACAAACAGGACATGCACGTTGATCTTTAATGTTATACCCAGATAGATTCCCGTAGGCTGGAAAATCATTAATTGTGCCAAACAACATCGCCCTCAAATTGAAACTTTCTTTCCTATATCCATCATAAACCTCCACACCGTTCTCCCACAAAATCTTTAAATCTTCGATCAAAGGTGTCAAGTATACGTCTATGTCATTCCCTGGTTGTTTAGGCCCAGAGATTAACATAGATAACATCATGTACTTACGCTTCATACAAAGCCACGGAGGTAGGTTATAAATCATAAGAATTACAGGCCATGTGGTATGTGAGATACTTGGAAGACCATGTGGGTTCATTCCATCAGTAGATAATGCCAATCGAAGGTTTCTTGCTTCTGATCCAAACTCAGGATAATCATTATCAATCTTCGACCACTGTGGTGAATCAGCCGGATGCCGATACTTTCCATCAATAATTCTTTCATCTGCATGCCAAGTAAGATGTCTTGCATCGGTTTCACTACGAAACATGCGCCTAAATCTCGGAACTATCGGAAAATACCATAAGACTTTTGCGGGAGATAATCTTTTCTTATATCGAGACAAACCGCATTTAGGGCACTCAGTTAATGTTGCATATTCGTTACGAAACAAAATGCAATCGTTAGGACAAACATGTATCTTATCATAGCTCATGCCAATAGAGCACAACATTTTTTTTGCCTCATAGGTTCGATTAGGAAGAACATTATCATCCGGTAGCATTTCTCTCATAAGGGCCAACAACTCTGTGAAACTTTTATCCGACCATCCATTTCCCGCCTTTAAGTTGTACAACTTTAATACCGCAGACAGTCTTGAGAATTTAGTGCAACCTTTGTACAACGGTTTCTCTCCATCGCTTACCATCCTCTCAAACATTTCAGGACAATCATGAAGATCTTCTTCCAGTGCTTCTACAATCTCTTCAACTCGATCACAATCGTATGTTTCCGTGTCTTTGTCGTATAAAGTATAGGTCGTATTACTTTTTCCACTCGATTCAACATTCTCGTTAATTTTCTCACCATGAAATATCCAACACTGATAACTTTGATCAATTCCATGCCTCAGCAAATGCGATTTCAATCCATGTGCGTCAACCTTACCAATATAACAACAACACAAGCAAGGACAATGCATTCGTCTGGGGTTTTCAGCGTGTTGAACAACATACTTAACGAATTCCGCAACCCCACTCTCGTACTCTTTGGTCATTCGATCGGCACAGATCCATGTATTATCCATGGTTTTCCTACTTATTAAGGTAAACAATCAATCCAGACGAAAATACATAACTAAGGTAGTATCTTTGAATATTCTAACAATTTTAAAGTTCAATTCATTTTAAACTTCAATAACGTATACATAACCAATGTTAATATAAACTTCAATAACGTATCCGATACGCCGATATACCAACTTTAATTACCTCATCACTTTCATTTTTTCTATTACAAGAATCAAACTTTTTCTATTACAATATACCTATAACTATACCTATAACACGTTAATTTTTCTATAACTAACTTTAATTTTCTATTAGAATATACCTATAACTATACCTATAACTATACCTATAAACATTTTCTATTACAAACATTTTTGTATTACAACATTTTTCAAGGAAGAACATTTTTCTATTACAACATTATTACTTATCAAACATAACAACTTTAATTACCTCATCACTTTCATTTTTTCTATTACAAGAATCAAACTTTTTCTTCCATTACTTTTCTCTTATCAACATTATTCTATTATCAACATTTTTCTATTATCAACATTATTACTTATCAAACATAACAACAACAATGTACCTTATGAACTCAGTTTTTACAAACTCAGTTTTCTAATCAAACATAACAACAACAATGTACCTTATTGTTTTCCTTACAAACATCAACATTTTTCTATTGTCAACTTCTAAACTCAGTTTTTATGAATCAAAACAACTTCAACAAGAATAATACACTAAACTCAGTCAACAAGATTATGCACATTCTCAACATTAGTAAACTACTTCTAAACTCAGTAGAAAGATTAATGTCGATACAGTAGAAACGAAGAAATGAAGAACATACCGCAAGAAATGAAGAACAGTAGAAACGAAAAACGAAGTCAACACCCAAATGTCGAGACACGTACGATTCTTCAAACACGTTCAATGATTGAAACCGAAAAATGGAAGTGTATTCGTGTTCGCTGTTATGGTTTTCGCTGTTAGGGTTTCAACGTTCGCAGGAGGGAAAACAAAAGAACAGAGAATGAAAATAGAAATGGAGTCTGAAATTTTATTTTAATTAGACCTTAGATAGCGCTTTTGTGGAAAGCGCTTTCTAAGGTATGCCTTAGACAGCGCTTTCCAAAAGCGCTTTCTAAACCCCCCCCCCCCTTAGACAGCGCTTTTGGTTTTAATTTTTTTTTAATTTAAAGACTTTAGATAGCGCTTTATCAAAAGCGCTGACTAAGGTCTATATTTAAAAGCGCTGTCTAAGGGGGGGGGGGTCTTAGACAACACTTTTAGAAAGCGTTGTCTTAGACCCCCCTTAGACAGCGCTTTCATTATTTTTTTGGAACATTTTCCGTGTTTTATTTTAATTTTAACCTTAGACAGCGCTTTCTTTTAAAAGCGTTGTCTAAGATGCGCTGTTAAAAGTCATTTTTGGCGTAGTGCCTGTGTCATAGTCTTTAGTGTTGTACATACAATAAACACAAGTTCAAAACACTTCTTCTAAAAGACAACAAACCTAGAAGTCACGTCTTCTCATCTCATCTCATACTCTTTGCGGACGAACATGACTTTTCTCGACAGTTCAAACAGCGATACGGTACACACCCTCGAGTCAGAGCCGGTAACACCTGAGCTAGAGCTATGGCAACGTCATCCTAAAAATCATAAACAAGTTCCAGCCTTAGTTAGACGAACTACGGCGTCTCTGATCCTCATTTATCCCGATGAGGTACGTAGGCAGTGGGGTAGGGCCCATTCGAGCAAAATCTTTATTTTCCCTACATTTTCCTTTTCTTTCCATTTGTCAATTCCATTCCTTTTCTCGTTTCCATTCCATTCCAGATAGCCATTCTTTTATTCAAACAACATATTATTTCTCACCCTTTGAAAACAGACTTATAAGCATGGATCTCGTCGGGTACGGCAGACGGATTGGGGTGTTAATACCTTCCTAATTCGTAACCGGCTTCCGGACCCAGATCTTTGGTTCGTAGGACCTTGTCCTTTCCTTCTTCCTTAGGTTTGTGCAACATTACCTTTCCCATTCTTTCGGGATAAAAATGTCTGGCTGGCGACTCTAACTTTTCCGCACCACATTCGCGTTTGTACTAGGATGAAAATCCCGGGAGCGACAGCATTCACAGATTTCTCATTCCCAATTTGCCAGCACATGCCTCCTAGAACAACCTCCTTGACACTGCATATACTTTTCCAACCATGGCTAGGTAAATGACCTAACTAGGCGTCCAACAAAGAACTCCTAGGATATTATCTACCCTTAAAGAACCTCTCAAACAAGGAGCCATCCCCTTGTAACAGCCTCCAGTACTGCTTGCCAAACAAGCTCATATTAAACTCCTGAATATTACGAAATCCAAGTCCTCCCTCGCCTTTCCTATGAGACAATTTCTCCCAGCTTAGCCAATGAATTTTCCTATCGCCTCCTTTCGCACCCCACCAAAACCTGGCCAGAATTCTTTCCATTTCCTTACAACTTTAGTCCGGCAACTTGTAACAACTCATAATGTATGTTGGAATAGCTTGGACAACAACTTTGATCAAGACTTCTTTCCCGACGCGTGATAAGAACTTTTCCTTCCAACCTTTTACCTTCTTCCAAACTCTATCAACCACCATTTGAAACACCTCCTTTTTGGATCTCCCAATAACCACCGGAAGTCCCAGAAACGAGAATGAGCTCTAAAACAAACAAATATGGTGATAGTGGGTCCCCTTGATGGACACCCCTGGACGGAATAATTTTCTCGCTCGGATGGCCATTGATAAGGATTCTATAGGTCACCGTAGTAATACACCTCTTGATAAGTTGGATAAACATCTCAGGATATCCCATAACTTTCAAGGTTTCTATCACGAAGTCCCACTTCAGTCTATCATAGGCTTTAGACATGTCGAGTTTGAGCGCCATCATGCCTTTTTTCCCTTTCCTCTTATTCTTCATCCAGTGAAAACACTCCATGGCTATAAGGGCATTGTCCGTAGTTAATCTACCTTTAATAAAGGCACTCTGTTCAGCACTAATAATATCCGGGAGGACACCTTTGATTCTATTAGCAATGCACTTAGCAATCTTCATTGAAACGTTGCACATACTTATGGGACGAAAACTACTTGGCACCGATGAATTCTTATGTTTGGGGATCAGGGTGATAAAAGTAGAATTGATATTAGTCGGGTTCCTACCACAATTCAGAATTTCCAGCACCAAATTAGTGATATCAGGACCAACATGCTGCCAAAATTTCTGAAAAAAGGACGCCGTCAAACCATCGGGACCTGGTGCTTTAAGAGGGTGCATATCTTGGACCACATTAAAGACCTCAAGAGGTGTGAATGGAGCCAAAAAAACCAGCTTCTGAGTTTCGGACAAGCGACCCTGAACTTGAGAACAGACTTCGTTGATGGAGGTAGGTGTAGAAGACTTGAAAATATCAGAAAAGTAATTACCCAAAATCCTCTCACAATTATCCCAACCATACTTCCAAGAGCCCCCATCATCTTTGAGCCTCTGAATCATATTAGTTTTACGTCTTTGATCTGCTTTTCCATGAAAGAATTTAGTATTGTTATCCCCTTCCTTTATCCACATAGCTCTGCTCCTTTGTCTCCACATAACTTCCTCCACTCTAATCAACTTATCCCTTTGGGCTTTAAGAGCATGAAAATGATTAATCTCCTTTGGTTTGTTAGACTAACGCCTCCCCTCCTTAAGAAGATCCTCAATTCTGATGAGCTTTTTGGCTATGTTCCCAGTACGGTACTCCTTGAAATAGTCTTGCAACTTTTGTAACTCTTTGAGTTTACGGCTCACCGGCCCGAAAATTCCTTTCCACAACTGATTAACCACTGCATCGCACCTATAATCATTGGCCCAAGCTTCCTCAAATCTGAAAATACGAGATCTTCTAATCTCCTCAATATCCCATCTAACCGTGATTCTCAGAGCAGCGTGATCAGAACCGAACCTTCCAAGATGAGTAACTTGTGAACGCGGAAAGAGGTCATGGAAACTTTGGGTATACAAAACTCTATCCAGCCTGCATTGTATGTTGGCTTCACCTCTTATGCCGTTGGTCCAAGTGTACGGATACCCCTGAAAATGAAATTCAACCAATCCAGCATCAACAATTACATTTCTGCTGACATTGAGTTGATTAATGGTTCTCCTCATGCCCCCTGTTTTGTCCACTTCCTTGGTAATGTCGTTGAAGTCTCCAAACAGTAAAGAGCATCCTTCACCATCCCTAACCAAAGAGCTAACTATTAGATTTTATGTTAAGTAGACTAACTATTAGATTTTTCGAATAATTCTTGTTGTATAATTGTGTTAGACAATAGGCTTCGATCTAGAGGGGTGAATAGATCACAAATTTTACAATCAAAATTTTTGGTTAAAATTCTGTTATTGAAAAGTAGTGCAATAGAATAACTATCCGAATCGAGTCGTCTATCCGAATCTACTATCGAAAAGCACTACACGTAATGCAAACCAATATGGAATGATAACGAATGTAATTGTTCAAACACAATCAATTCACTTAATATATTAAATGTTATGCTACTTGTAATTTGTGTATCCAATGAACCAAAAACACAAATAAAACTAGTACAAATAATTTATCGAACACTTGGAGTCCAATCGTTATCTATTACAAGTTTAATTTGTTTTGTTGATATTAAAAGGCAATCACAATCAAAGTGATTATAATTATATCAACACCAAAACTTTTAGAATAAAATTGAAAAATAATTTTCAATCGAAACGATCAAACGATATTGAATTCGATAAATTACGTAAATGATAATAAAAGCAATAAGGATATAAAATAGAGAGAGAGAGAGAGAGACCAATATTTGTTTAGGAAGTTCCTCATTTGGCCTCGCTATGGGTACGTTTACCCTCAATTACAAATAGAATTGAGATAATGCAATTAACCTTTTTCTTTGTAAAAAGTTTATACAAGAGATGAATAAAAAAATAATCTAAAAATCCTATTGTTTTGTGTTGATTCTTCCACCTCTAAACCATTGCTCAAAGCTTGTCCCAAGATTCTGGAACACAATTCACCGTCTCGCGCTACTCCCTTGCAAGGATCACACCTTGTCCCAAGGCCTTCACTCGGTCGAATTTGTATTGACGTGATCTTGTCCAAAATCTTCAAATCAATTCTCGATCTTGAAGAAAAACCCCACCTTGGTTTTCTGATTTTAAACTCACAAAGTTCTCAACCTAATATTCTCATTTACATCAAACATAATTGGACAATATCAAACCTACTCTAGATGGTCACCCAATCAAAAAATGATTATGTGTAATTCAATTTTGTGTATGCATAGAAGAAAGGTTGAAGATGATTGTCGCTCCCGGGATTTTCATACTAGTACAAACGCAAAAGTGGCGTGGAAAAGGTAGAGTCGCCAACCAGACATTTTTATCCCGAATAAATGGGAAAGGTAATACTGCACAAACCGAAGAGAAAAGGAAAGGACAAGGTATGCTTGTTTAGGGATGTCATTTCATTTGCATACTTTATTCAATAAAAATCAATGGACGTTTCGTTTTCGTAAATATTGTGTTCTTTTTCCTTCTTTTATTATTATCTTTATTTTATCAGCTATGTGTTCTTACACACACCCACGTCACTAAAATGCAGATCCTCATCCACTTTGGATCCTATTGATAACAGTTCTAATATTGCCAATTATAATTTCGAGAATCCGATCTATCAAGCTGAAGATGGAAAGGAGGAAGATTGTGAGGTACCTGTAGAGCTTGCTAGGTTGTTACAACAAGAAGAGAAAGCTATACAGCCGCACGAAGAGCCAATCGAAGTTGTGAATTTGGGAACTGAAGAAAACAGGAAAGAGGTCAAGATAGGGGCTGAGTTAGAGGATGGTGTTAAGAACAAATTAATCCAGATGTTACGTGATTATATGGAGATCTTTGCTTGGTCGTATGAAGATATGCCAGGGTTGGATACTGACATTGTGGTTCACCGTTTACCGGTAAAAGAAGATTGTCGTCCAAAGAAGCAAAAGGTTCGTCGCATGCGTCTTGAAATGTCAGAAAAGATTAAAGCATAGGTGATGAAACAATTTGATGCAGGGTTCTTAGCTGTGACTTCTTATCCTCAATGGGTTGCAAACGTGGTACCAGTACCTAAGAAAGATGGTAAGTTACACATGTGCGTGGATTACAGGGATTTGAACAAGGCCAGTCCTAAAGATGATTTTCCACTTCCACATATTGATATTTTGGTAGACAACACTGCTCAACATAAGGTATTCTCTTTCATGGATGGTTTCTCTGGTTACAATCAGATTAAGATGGCACCTGAAGATATGGAGAAGACTACATTTGTTACACAATGGGGCACTTTTGTTATAAGGTGATGCCATTTGGTTTGAAGAATGTCGGGGCAACATATCAACGTGCTATGGTGGCTTTGTTTCACGATATGATTCATCATGAGATAAAGGTATATGTGGATGATATGATAGCCAGGTCTCAGAATGAGGAACAACGCCTTGATCACCTGCACAAGCTGTTTGAGAGGTTGAAGAAATACAAGTTGAGGTTAAATCCAAACAAGTGTACTTTTGGAGTTAGGTCTGATAAACTCTTGGGTTTCATTGTCAATGGAAAAGGTATTGAAGTGGATCCTGCAAAAGTAAAAGCTATACAAGAGATGCCCGCTCCCCATACTGAAAAGGAAGTTAGAGGTTTCTTGGGACAACTGAATTACATTGCAAGATTTATTTCCTAGCTAACCGCTACCTGTGAGCCAATCTTCAAGTTGTTGAAGAAAGATCAGGTAATGAAATGGAATGATGAATGCCATGTAGCCTTTGATGAAATCAAGAGATATCTCCTAGAACCTCCAATTTTGATGCCACCAGTTGATGGAAGACCCTTGATTATGTACTTAACAGTATTAGACAACTCAATGGGGTGTTTGTTGGGGCAACATGACGAGTCTGGTCGAAAAGAGCAGGAAATATACTACCTTAGCAAAAAGTTTACCGACTGTGAAACAAGATACTCACTGCTCGAAAAAACTTGCTGCACTTTGGCATGGGCTGCTCGCCGACTAAGACAGTATATGTTGACTCATACTACCTTGTTGATTTCAAAGATGGATCCAATCAAGTACATATTCGAGAAGCCTGCTCTCTCCGGACGAATAACAAGATGGCAAATGATCTTAACAGAATATGATATACAGTACACTACTCAGAAGGCAATCAAAGGTAGTGTTGTAGCTGATCATTTGGCTCAGCAGGCAGTGGATGATTATCAGTCAATGAATTTTGAGTTCCCGGATGAAGATATTATGATTGTTACTAAAGAACCTAGCCAGTATGACGGACCTGAACAGGGATCCCGATGGCATATGGTTTTTGATGGAGCTTCTAATGCACTTGCTAATGGCGTTGACGTTGTGATCATTTCCCCTGAAGGTTGTCATACCCCAATTACTGCAAGACTTTATTTCTATTGTACCAATAACATGGCTGAATATGAAGAATGTATCATGGGTATCAAGGCTGCCATTGAGATGAAGATTCAGTTCCTGGACGTATATGGAGATTCAACCCTGGTAGTTAGTCAGATTAGAGGAGATTGGGATACCAAGCATGAAAATCTCATTCCTTACAGAGAGCAGGTGTTGTCTTTGATCCCATATTTTGAAGAGATTACCTTTGGACATATTCCACGAAGAGAGAATCAGTTGGCAGACGCATTAGCCACCATGGCATCTATGTTTGAGATTAGCTGGGATGATGAAGCTCCCAAGATCACTATTGATAGATTTGAGAAGCCTGCATATTGTAATAAGATTGACACTGAAGGAGTAGAGGGAAAGCCTTGGTTCTATGAAGTGAAAAGGTATCTTGAAGCTCAGGAGTTCCCTGAAGGGGCATCTGTCAATGATAAGAAGTTTCTGAGGAGGTTGTCTGCTAAGTTCTTCTTAAGTAATGAAATTTTTTATAAGCGCAATCATGATTCGATTTTGCTTCGTTGTGTGGATAAGAAGGAAGCAACAGAGATTATGGAAGACATGCATGATGGGATCTTTGGCACTCATTCTAGTGGTCATACCATGGCAAAGAAGATATTGAGAGCAGGTTACTATTGGTCTACCATGGAAGCTGTCTGCTATCAACATTCCAAAACATGTCACAAGTGTCAGATCTATGCTGATAAGGTGCATATACCTCCAGTTCCGTTGAATGTGTTGACTGCTCCTTGGCCTTTTGCCATGTGGGGCATTGATATGATTGGCGAGATCAAGCCTACTGCTTCCAATGGGAATCGTTTCATCCTGGTTGCCATTGATTACTTTACAAAATGGGTAGAGGCAGCCTCATTTGCGTCTGTTACTAAGAATATTGTGGCTCGATTCATTAAGAATAATCTCATATGTAGGTATGGCATCCCTGAGAGGATTATCACAGACAATGGCTCTAATCTGAACAACACTATGATTACTAATATCTGCACGCAGTTCAAGATCAAACATCACAACTCTTCTCCGTATTGTCCAAAGATGAATGGGATGGTGGAAGCTGCTAATAAGAACATCAAGAAAATTCTACAGAAGATGACTGTTACGTATAAGGATTGGCATGAGATGTTACCATTTTCTCTTCATGGTTACCGCACTACAATACGTACTTCAACAGGGGCAACCTCATTCTCCTTAGTCTATGGTATGGAAGCAGTTCTTCCCATTGAAGTCCAGATCCCTTCCTTGAGAATTATGAAGGATGCAGGCCTGGATGAAGATGAATGGATTCAGACTCGACTTGACCAGATAAATTTGATTGAGGAGAAAAGGTTGGCAGCTGTTTGTCACGGTCAGATGTACCAGAAACGGATGATCAAAGCTTTTAATGAGAAGGTTAAGCAAAAGGTATATCAGGCTAGAGACTTGGTAATCAAACGTATAATATTACAACAAGGTGATCCTAGGGGCAAGTGGACTCCTACATATGAAGAACCATTTGTAGTCAAGAGGGTATTTTCAGGAGGTGCCATGATGCTTACCACTATGGATGGTGAAGACTTCCCACAGCCCGTAAACGCAGACATAATTAAAAAATACTACGCATAAAAAGAGACCCGCTAGGTTTAGGGGTGGCAAAACGGGCCGACCGCCCCGCCCCGTGCCCGCCCCGCCTAAAGCCCGCCAAAAAATAGTGGGGCGGGCATGCCCGCCAAGTTGAAATGGGCATAAAAGTCTAGCCCGCCCCGCCAAGGTGGCGGGTTGGCGGGCGGCGGGCTTGCCCGCCTTCTTTTTTAATTATTTTTTCTATTTTTTTAAATAAATTAAAAGATTCTTCTTTCTACATTTCAATAAAAATACATCAAACCAACATTTAAAAAGCATAATTTTTATTAGCCTAAAACATCAACTTTTAGTGAAATAATACTCTTATCATATATAATATCACATTTAGTATTTTATATGATCTAAATTCAAATTTCGATCACACTTTTGTCATTTTTCATTAGAAAAATTCAAATACTTGTCCAACAATAAAGAAAGAGAAAGTAGATTAGTCCTAATAATCTAATAACAACTTATGTACATATCACAAACTATTTTCATATGCTCTTCCAAATACTTAAATAGTGTTATTATATAGGTGTGGCAGGCTTTGGCGGGCGGCGGGTTTTGGCGGGGCGGGCTTTGGCGGGTGGCGGGATTTAGTGGGGCGGGTTTTAGTGGGCGGCGGGTCTAAAATCCCAACCCAACCCGCCACTTTTTGGCGGGCGGGCGGGCCGGCCCGGCGGGCCACGACCCGTTTTGCCACCCCTAGCTAGGTTGACTGGCCTAGGCAAAAATAAGGGCATCCCGGCGAACCAAAAGGGTTCGGGCAAAAATTAGGGATATATATAAATAAATGTACACCCGGCAAGTCGAAAACCTGAAAAGGCGGCTTGGGCAAAAAAGGGTATCCCGGTGGATTGAAAACCTGAAAGGGCAATCCAGGCAAAAGTTAGGGATTAAAGCATATGACTATGTCTCGTTGGACCACCCATGTAACTCCAACTATTTGTGCTACTTGAATCAAGTTCAAACAGATAAAGATCAATCCATTCGTTTCCATCTCAGCAGCAAAAGATGAGATACTTGAAGATAATGGCAATAGTAGAATTGGAACTCAATAGGATTATTTCTCACATAGCTGCTTTTCCTTGTTTTTGTAAAAAATTTACGACGAATTCCTCTTACTAGGATTTCTGTCTCCTTGTACAAACTTGCCTATGTATAGGCCACTTGCTAAAAATAAATAAAGTCTCGTCTTTGAATTCAAATTTACTTTTACCTTGTTTACTTAAACGAAAACGTCCATTGGTTGTGTTTGAATGTATGTATGCTTTTGAATATGATTGATGTTTACCAGAAATGCATAAAATGCAGTAATAGTATTTACTAAGGACGAACGAGGGTAGGAATTCAACGAAGCTTCTCCGGTTCATCCCCACAGAGTAATCTTTACAGATATCCATACAAGATACTTCAAGTAACATCTCATCTCGGATTTATGTCCATCTCTTTTATCCTCAGTCAGGATATTCAGGAACTCATTCCTTTAATAAAAGCACGACGAACGTAGACGGGAGGTTCTGAATACCATATTATTAAGCAAGACGGGAACGAAGTCTTCATTTTCCTCAGCAACGAACCGGGATTTTTTCCCCTAACCAGCAGTTGTTATACAAAGATATTCAGACGCTTCTAACTACATAATTCATATATACATCATTTACATCATATCACAACATACGCATTATAGTGCATAAGACATTTACCTAGGTACATCATGCCATACATGCACACATCTTGCATAAACTAACCTTTCTTTTCAGGATAGTTGCAGGTAGATAAACACTATCAAACAATTCAGAGATAATCACTACGAAGATTCATTTATGATGATCAATACAAGTTGTCCTTGAGATGGCTCATAAATAGTCTATACGAAGACCTAGTGTTCAGTCCAGGATATTACCAGAAGCAATTCAGGAGTAATCGCCACGAAGATTTAATCCTGATGCTCAAGTTGTCTTTGGAAGGATACGTAAATGATCTATACGAAGATCTAGTACTTAATCCAATATATTTCCAGAAGAGATAATCGTTACGAAGATTTATTTCTGATGGTCAGCTATCTTTGGGATAGTGTGTAAATGATCTATACGAAGATCTAGCACTTAATCCAAGAGATTCTTTCAGAAGAATTTCAGGGATAATCGCCACGAAGATTTAATCCTAATATCCTTTTGTCCTTGGGAAGGTATGTAAATGGTCTATACGAAGATATATTACCTAATCTGGGATATTTCCAGAAGAGATAATCGCTACGAAGATTTATTTCTAATGGTCTATGCAACAGTTTATCCGTGGGATGGTACATAAATGATCGATACGAAGATCTTGTACTTAGCCCAAGATATTACCAAAACCAATTCAGAAAAGATCGCCACGAAGATTTGATTCTGATGCTTAAATTAAAGTATGTTCCTAAAGATGGTTCAGATCCGATCTACACGAAGATCTAAGTATTGACACCTAATGAAGGATATTCTTTTCCCCCAGAGATAATGAAGAGACGATCTATACGAAGATCTAGTGCTGACATTCAACTCAAACCATGTTACAGGAATGATTTAGAGACGGCCTATACGAAGACCTAGTACTGATATCCAGTGACAACATAAAGATACTATCACCTTCTGATATTATGGATGGCATCTATAAGCCCATCTTCAGTCCCTCCGAGTGGCATATTTAAGCCCATTCAAGCAAATACAACCAATCAGAATTATTACTTTACGCACCGGTGAGTGCAAATTTTTGGGCTTTTATGTTCAATCCCCTTCAACCTCCCAAGTCACGAATGGCACACAGGCCAATCTAACTCCTCAGGTTTCAGAAAATTGAACAGGGGCAGTTGTTGCACCCCCAAATTTGCCCTCCCCTAGTCAAGGAATTGTGTACCAAGATATTTCAAGAGGTTCACAAGGTTCACAAGGTATCTCAAGAGGTTCACAAGGCTCACAATTAGTCAGAAAGTTTGACCATCCCCTCAGACAAAGCATCCTCCTAAGCAATGCATCCTAAACTAGGGTTTTGAATTTCATCAGGCTAAATGAACTTCCAAGGACTCAAGTGAGCTTCATAACATCACACATGTCTTCAAGAATCCCTATGTCAAGTTTCAAGGCTTTCCCAAAAAGTTTGCTCAGTCAGATGATCAAATATGCAAAAATCTGTCAAAGTGGTTAGAAAGTCAAACTGAGTTCAACTGTGGTCAAACCAAAGTCAAGCTTCATGATTTTTTGCCAACATCAAGTTTATGAAGTAAAATTCATCATTTGATCAAGGGTTGATCATGATTCATCAAGGAAGTTTCAGATCATCAAGAATCAGGAGTTTCTAAATTAGGGTTTTCATAGGAAAAGTCAACTGAACTTTGATCAGCCATAACTTTCACATGCTTCATCAAAAATTTCCCATCAAAAGCTCATTTTGAAGGAAATTGAATTCTCTACAACTTTATGTCTCACAAGCCAAGCCCAAAAATGCTTCATTTGGAAGGTATGAGCTAAGACATTATAGGTCATTTTAAAAGTCAACAATAAGTCAACATTTCCCAAAGGGCATAATTTGAAAATGGTAAAGGATATGTATATGAGACCAAAGAGGTTGGTTAGAGGACTCTCTAAGATTTCTAAAATATCTAAGAACACCTTCATAACCTTAAAATTGAGGATTTTGTGCCTTTGCAAAGTTGGGAAATTTTTGAGAGGTTTATTGAGCAAATGGGGTCTTAGAACCAATTCTTTCCACATGGGCTTGCATTTTTATGACCCAATATCTACCATGACATCATGCACGAATCAAATATTATTTATTCATATTTTTATAGTTTATTTTTTATTTATTTTTTATTTTATTCATTAAAAATCAATTTAAATTAAAATAAAATATGAAAACTCAATATTTAAATTTGATTCTTGTTCTAGAAGGTCATAAACATTATTTAGAGATAATTGATCTGATCCAAATTCGTGCTAGGCTAGATTGGCATACAAATATTTGATTTTTCACATATTTTGATCATGAGATTTCTTCACACTCAAGTTATGAAAGAAAGCCCACAAATCCACAAAGTTATGACCTAATTTTGTTCACTATATATCCATAAGCATGAAGCAAAGAAAGGGGACGATTTTTAGAGCCTCCAAGAACACCATTGAACTTCAAATTTTCATACAAAAAGTCACATTTGGTTTTCGACCTAGAGGCACTTTCAAGACAAAGTAAAGGTTGCTTTAGCTTCCTTGAGGCTCACTGATCATGTTTCAATCATCAACAACATCCAAATCATTAGCATTTGTATAAACCGAATCCCTGTTCTTACACTTTTTATGATTTTTCGTTTTCTTATATTCGTGCATGATAAATTGTGTTTGACTGATTTTGTGTGCTTATAATGAACCAAGGAACGTTTCTGGATAGTTTAATTTGAGCTTTGACGCAGGACCAAGGATTTGCCATTGTTAGGGTTTAGGGTGGCCGTTTAGGGTTTCTCAATTAAACCAATATAAATAAATTCTAAAGACATCAATGAACTGTGTATGATGTGTGGATCATGTCTATGTGATCAATTTGTTGAAATTTTGCGTATTAAGAAAGATCCAGTTTTCGCAGGTTCTTGAAATTCATAATTCGCAGGAGAATTCGTGAATGAATTTGCAGGAAATTTCGCAGGAAATATGAAGAAGATGAAGTCAGTTGGCGCGCAGGAGGAAATTCAAATTTTGACTTAATATTTTATTGATTTATTTTCATATTATTTCCACAGATGCTGCTTGGCCCAGTGGTGTTGGCGTGTGCGTGTTATTGGTTGTGACCTGTGTTCGATCCTTGGTGACAACAATATTTTGTCCAATTTTTCATTATTCAATTGACTTAATATATTATGTTTGATTGGTGATTAGCTTGCAGACGCACCCCATGTGGCTTACTGGCTGGAGTGTTTGGTTGTTTTTGTGATGGTCAGGGGTTCGAATCCAAGGTTCCAACAATTTTTTTCATAATTATTTTGGTTTTGCAGGTTTATAATATAATGATTTAATTGCATATAGCTATCACCAGTGCATGCTGGCTCAGCTGGTTTTGAGTGTTGTTGTTGAGGTAAGGGACCTGGGTTCAAATCCCAGATCCTATCTTTTTGGGGCTTTTCCTCATTTTTTCTTGTTTTAATTATTTTCTTATTTTTAATTTAAACTAATACAATTAAAATAATTTCTAAATAATAACTAATAATATTTTCATAAAACTTTATATTTTCTAAAAATCATATTTATTTTCTTAAATGTAAATTATTTGTATTTATTTTATAATATGTTTATATATATAATTATTATTATATTTTTGTAAATAAAATGATAATGTATCATTATAATTAGAAAAACCTAATTTTCTTAATATGAACCCTAATTTTTTGTCAACCCTAATTTTTACCCTAACCCTAAAAATTAATCTATTTTCTAAAACCCTAATTATATTATTAATCCATATTTTTTAACATGTAAATAATTTGTTTATTATTATTAAACTTATTTTTTAAATTAATTTCTAATCTTTTCTAATATTAATTTTTCTTGCTAAATTCTTATTTCCTTTATTTATTATTCTAACCCTTATTTTCATTTTATTATTACTAATATGTGATTATTGTTTATTTATTATCCTTATTATTATATTTATCATTTTTATTTTATTATTATGTAATTGCTAAAGCCATGTAATAGGCTTATTTTTGCTTTATTTTTGTAATTATTTACTGTATGGTTAGTAATCTTAGGGTGTGTATAACCTATATGTTATTAAAATAATTTAGAAAATTAACTTAAACAAGATAAATACTTGAACATGAACACTCACACACGTAAGTCGATCTTTGATCGCCATATTGCACTTCCTAGGTTACCCCTCTTGGTTGCCTTAAATATGGTCAAGTCCCTCGAATATGGGGTGTCTTAAGCAAAGTCCCTTCATAAATATCATCAAGTCCCTACGGTTTTAAAGATCAAGTCCCTTCGTGGTTGCCTACGATAATGATCTTGTCCCTTCGAATAAAAGATGATAAGTCCCTACGAATTACTAACGACACCCTTACCTGTTGCTTTCTATGACCATACGATGACCCTACGCTTGTCCCTTAACATCCAAGGTAATGACTACCTATTCCTTAATAATAGGGATAGTCTTACCATTGAAAGAACATACGAGAACATGAAAGACTTTAATCTAGGGTAAGTACCTCATAGTTACTTGCTCACACTTTTCAAACTTACTTTTACACCTCACAATTTCTAAACTAGGCTTTGTATACACCCATACGAGGGTCATTACCAAGTACTTAAATAAATTTTTCTAATCACACATTACACTCTTGCAAACAAACAAAGTAAGCTAAGTAGCTAAGAGCCCATGGATAACCATGGATATAAAGGGTGCTAACACCTTCCCTTTGTATAACCTACCCCCGAACCCAAGTCTTTTAAAATAGGTCTTTCCTGTTCTTTTATGCCCTTTCCTTATGGATAAAATAAAAGTCGGTGGCGACTCTTGCTATCCGCAACATTTATAGAAAGTCAGTTCTCCCACCGTGTTACAAAGTGTCATACTCATTCAGTTTTTTAACTCACTGTTTGAAATCTCTATTGTATATCATGACTTGTATATATTCACCCTACATAATACAACAAATATGATAGTGAGGGGGTTTTAATGAAAATTCATGAATCCTACATACGAAAGGGATGTAATAATGACTTTTGCATCTTGTACAACCAACTTAAGATGTTGTTGGCCGTTTTGCTTTATAATTGTCCAGATGTCAGACAATACGAATGAACATCTTCCATATTTTGATCTCTTGTTTCAAGTCACCGATAAGTATATGAGGTCTTGACATTTTTCAGCTGCAGAACATGAAGAACATAAAGTATGAATTGAGCAATAATGCTACCAAATTTTGAAGATACTTAAAGTTAAAAACTCAAATAGAGAAGAATTAACATTGGCGGGAAATCACTTTAGATTTCAAACAAAGTTAGGTCAAAGTTAGAAGCAGGACTAGAACATAGTTAGCATTCACGAAAAATGAACGATGAACTTCTGGAAATAACAATAACATGAAACAAACATAAAAGAAGAAAAAACATTTAATCGACGACGAACGAATGAACATAATATCATTCACGAAAACGTGAATGATACGTTGACGAATACATGAAATCACAAACATTAAAAGAAGCAGCAATAACTTGAAATAGAAAACGAAAACAAAGATTGACGTATACAATAAATCTTGCAATGGAGAAAATAGCATAATCGATTGAAGTTTAGTTGGAAAATGACTATGTGACACTGATAAGCTTTTGTTTCATTCACATAAATATATATATGTACAAGCATCACTAGTTGACAAGCATTCATTAATATATGTTCATTATATAGTTTCTTATTTGAACAACAAAAAATATGATTGAATAAAAATGAATTTACACACGGTCTCTCACCCTAGTGAACGACAGCTATAAACACTAGGACAGTTAATCATAGAAGACTAAGATAGAGACAATACACAAAACAAAATAATTGCAGCAACAACCACTAGCATCAAACCACAACCTCTAAATTCTAAACTATACCCAAAAAGAATACCCTTATTCTCAAATCAGTGAGCCAACATCTGCAGTAGAGTCCTTTTACTACAACACTCATGACAACACACACAAAAACTGTAGCATTCCCTAAAAAAATCTAGTACAGGTATGAATTTTATATCTTGTGAAATTTGAATTTATTGTGTACAATTCCATTTAAATTTGAATTCTGAATGTGTTGGAATGAGATACATAGAGCTACTTTTCTAATAACAGTTTGATCACCGCAATTTTATTGAGGCATGCTCAAGATATTGTTTGCAAGATATGTTTTGTTGTTTTCTTAATTAATCATAATAGGTTATAGCTAGATCAAAAATCACCATGTAGATTTATGTCAAGATTGTTTATGGAGATGTAAAAGATGAAAGCAAAATGAAGGCTCTACTTTTGCTTCTTACTTTATGTTTAGTAGGCAAAGCTTTATAATGCAATGAAATGAATCTTGACTCAATTGAGATATCACATTTCTATTAATCTAAATTGACATGTACTATAATAAACGCATCATAAAATCATAGTTAATGTTAAACATATCACATTTCCATTAATCTAAATTGACATGGACTATTATAAAGACACGTCTAACTTGCATAAAGGGGACACCTCTAAAAAAAACTTTTATTTATTATGCACCTTCTTACAGTAGGAGAATATCATATTGCAAATTCATGGCAATATAAATATTTAACAGTAAGGGTCTTGATCATGTCTAAATATTTATATGACGGACTATATAATAGGAGAAAGAGAAAAATTCATAACTCGGGTAGTCTCACAGTATTGTCGTCCCCGAACCATTCATCATACCTAACCGGTATCTCATGTGGCCGGACATTACATCACGAAGTCCGGATTCCGGACATTCATACATTTGTCAGCTAAAGAGATGTAACAATTCTGACGCATCAATGCCAATCGTTACTAAGTCTTCAAGACAGACAATGATGAAAGACGATTACGAATTAAAAGGCTTGCAACTGCGGAAGGTCATGAGGCATATCTTAATGACTTATCCTGATGAAGATGACTATATAAAGGGGCTCCCGTCAGAGGGATAAGCAAGACAATTATCTTGAGACTTGCTACCTTAGCACTGCTCTCGAATCCCCCAAAGTATTACACAACATAGACGGTGTAGCTCTCTCCGACCAACATGAGACCTGGTAAAACTTTTCCTAGGCCACAACAACTATTATCAACATGTCAGATGGAGGAAATGATGGAGGAAATGCGTCAGCAGAATGAATCGCTACAGGAAAGTGTACACACACTACAACAAAAGACTCAAGTTGAGGAAGAAACGGAGGAAGAAGTGCTCGAGTCGCAACCTCTGTCTCAAGAAATTTGGGACGATCATGTCCCAGACAATTTTAAGGCACCAACATTAGTGACGTACGATGGCAAGACGCATCCTCAGGAACACGTTATAGCCTTAAATAATCAAATGGCTATAGCGGCGCCTACATATTCGCTAAAATGTTAACTTATAACGGGTACTTTCAAAGATGTAGCACTCAGATGGTATATGAGTCTTCCCCGCCTCTTAATTACCAGCTACCAGGACTTGACAAAAAAACTGGTACAACATTTCTCAGCAAGCAAATCTCGAAGGGTGTCTACCTCTACTCTATTTAGCGTCCGGCAGAAGTGTTATGAATCACTTGGGGAGTATCTTGCCAGATTCAATGAAGAGACCCTCAAAGTATCTCATCCTAATCAAGAATTGTTCGTAAGAGCTTTTCATAATGGATTACGAGTCGGGAAATTCAATGAGTCCTTGGCTCAAAAGTCGGCTGCTAATATGGATGAAATTACCTCACGGGTTGAGTGTTACATAAAAGGTGAAGAAAACAACCAAGAAAAAAGGGATCGAGATGGTACAGAAAAAAAAAACAAAGAGGAAAGTCCAATGCGGAAGAAGGAAACACCTCGGTCAGCTATCCGAGAACGGTATTCCCCCATACCATATGTAACACCCCAAATTTCATAATTAATTATTTAATTAATTATTTATGATTATTGTGAATTATTGTGAACTGTAAAACACATTATGTGGTTTTGTTGATGTGTGTTGAGAGATATAACGTAAATCATGGGGTATTAGTGAGAAGTAGGTATAATTAGATTTATTTAGATTTAAATAATTTTAGTCATATTATGTGTGGAATAATAATAATAATAATAATAATAATAATAATAATAATAATAATAATATAGATTTCATTATTTAGATTATTATTATTTAAAATAAGATGAGTAAAAAATAATAAGGGCAAGGTGGTCATTTGTAAGGAGTTAAGTAAGGACAAAGTTGAGAAAATATTACTAGGTGTCCTAAGGGCAAGTTTTGCATAAGAGAAATAGAAGTGGAGAATATTATTCTGAATGGTCGTATTTTAGAGAACGACTCTGAGGAAAAAGTCGGAAGAGGCTATGGCTTAGAGGATTTGTTGTAGAATTCAAGGAGGAAGATAAAATTGAGAAATCTAAGGTATGGGGGTAATCTAGTTTATTAAATTTGATATGGAGTTTAAGGTAGATGTAGATTTTGTGTGTTAGGTGTTTGAATGATGATTTCGTGAAAGTATGATGAAATACCATGATGTAATTGTTGATAATAATAATATTGTGATTGATGATTGAATGGTAAATTGTGAGTTATTGTTATAATTATGTATTTGAATGGATTTGTTGATGGGGAATGTTGTATTGTTGTGTACGGTTGCGAGTCAGAGTCGAAACTGAGTCGGGAGTGTTTTTGATGAAAAATATTTGGGGGGTTTGGAAACTTTTGAAAAGTGATTTTTTGTGTAAAAATATGGAAGAAAAGTGCTTATGCGGCTTGGTTAATCGATTAATCAAAATGGGTTAATCGGTTAACACTAGAATAGTTTAAAACGTGAAAATTCTGATTTTTAGCGTGGTTAATTGGTTAATCGTTAGGAGTTGATCGATTAACCCTGGACTGATTTGTCTAGAAACTTCAAAAATTCACATCTTGAGCTTCGAGTGTCCGTTTGATGTGTCGTTCAAACCTGTAGAAATTTAATACAATGTACTTTCTTATAAAAATGGTTTCAAGTCCTGGAAATAAAATTAACTAGTGTGTAATGAGGCTTTATGGTATCAGTGTATGATGTCAGTGTCGGTGTTTGTTGAAAAACTTTGAAAATTGATAACTTTAGTTCTGGGAGTCTGATTCGCACGTCATTTGAAGTCGCGTGAAGCTGAGATAATGTAATTTAACTTAAAAATAGTTTTATGTTGCTGGAAATAATTTAGATGATATGCATTGATGTTGGAATGTGCGTAATTGTATGTTTTGTTAATGATGTTTTGTTATGAATGATGAAACTTGTGTGTTGCCCCTACGATGCTACTGTGTTGTTATTGATGATGCTACTGTAATGTTATTAATGAAGTTGTGATGATGTTTTAATGATGCACATGTTCATATATATACATACATGCTATATGATAATGATTTGGTGATGACGATTATGTGTTGATACTTATGTGTTGGTGATTATATATTGATGATTATAAGAGGACGATTATGTGTTAATAATTATGTATTGGTGATTATATGTTGATGATTATATGAAGGATGTTATTATGAATGATTACATGAATGATGATGCAAACTTGATGGCTTATGTTGATTATGATGAAGATGTTGTTGCATCATACATTCATGGCATAATATGTTAGGACTTCGGTCCAATGATGATGTTGGGACTTCGGTCCAGTGTTGGCTTCAATCTCATTATGTAGATTGAAGTGATTATGGTGTGCTCCCTTGTGGAGGGTTAAGGGGCCAGTGTCCATTTATGTTGATTGATACCACATGCATGTTTCCGATGATGTTGTATTTCATACTAAGTGGCATTGCATAATTACGTGTTAAATGATGTTTGATGATGTTGTGACTTAAGTGATATTTTGGTGATGAAAGTTGATTTTATGATTTTATGAAGAAGATGTGTATATGTTACTATGATATAAAGGTGTAAGTATAATAATTGGTAAGTAATGATGTATGGATTTCATGATGATGTTGTTTGTAACTACTATATCTTTTTCCTTATATCTTTTATAATGAATTGTGATTATTCACCTTGAATTCTTGGAAATGTTGCCTCTATGGTGGGTAACTTGTAGGTGATCAAGATTAGCTCGTAGACGCATGAATATTTAGTTTTGGAGCTATCTTACTATATTTCTATTAAGTATAGAGGTGTCTTGGTATGATATGTAACATCAGGATGGGAACGTTTTTGTTTGAAATATTATGTTCCTTTGATTAACATGTTTTATAAAGATTTGGAAGATGTTGAGTTATTTTAAATTCCAATTATGATGATGTTAAATTATTATGAGTTGTTTTATAAAGGAAATTTTTATGACGATAATTCCAATGTGATGTTTTTATTTTAAAAGAGGTGTTGATCTAAAATAGGTTGTTATCATTATATGGTGTAACCCGTGTTACGGAGTAGGAAAATAATTATGATGTTTTTATGAAGTGTGACACCCTTGAGTGGTGATTTTATTTGATTTAATTCCCATGCGCTATGTGAAATTCTTGTTGGAGTAGAAGCGTGTTACATTAGTGGTATCAGAGCAAGTCGGATCGTCCGACCAAGTTGTATAATGTTGTTTTTTCCTTAGTACGCGACATGTGTATGAAACACTGTCGGTACTTGTGTGTTGGTTTTCCAACCGTTTGTCTTCAAGAGTTGGTTTGAAACAAGTGGAGGAGAAGTTTGATTCTCAGAGATATTTATGGTATGAGGAGTTGATTCGAGCTGATATTGATTACAATAGTGCAAGTGTTATTGGAAATGTATTATTATGAACCGAAGAGAGTACGAATTCATGATTCTTATCTGTCGGTCAAGTTTGAGATGCCTTTGAGGGAGAATGAGTTGGTATGGTTGATGTTCCTTCTCAGGGAATAGAGAGCAACGTGGTGAATAGTGATATGAGGGTGATGTATAATTCTTGATGTTTATGGAAGATGACTGTGACTTGCCTCTAGAATGTAGATCTGAGTTTGTAGACGATTGATAATAGTTGGAGGATCTTGGAAGCAATAGAGAGGTGGAATTCATGTTCATCGATTTCGAATTTTTTATTTTTGCAATTATGGAACAGCCTTCAGTATAAGGGGCATAACTTTTCACTCGTAATAATGATTGAAGCGATCCTGGACTTTTCAGAAAGCTTATGAAATTCCCTACATTTTACATATAAATATTGTTTGTTGCATGTTTTTGAAGAGAGAGAAAAATGTGTTTGAATATTTGAGTCTGATGCTGATTTTTGGTGGAAGTATGTATACGGGATTTCTGGACTAGCCTCAATTACACAGATGATAATGTTTTACTTGTAACTCAGATTTAAGCGATTCTTAAACTTATGGAATCTACAAGAAATTAAATTAATTTTGGAATATAATTTTGTGTCTGGGAGGTCTGTATTGAAGGAGATAATCGTGTTTGAAGTTGGACGATTCTTGCTGGAAATAGTAAGATGAGGTCATGTATAAAATGTTTGCTAATAGGAAGAAGGTAAGAGTATCGGAGAAGCACATGGAAGTGCGGTGTATTCTAATTGAGAATGATTAGGTTATAAACATCTTTGAGGAAGGTTAAATAGTAAAGTGGATTGTGTGCTATTGGTGATATGGTGTCGACATGTGTCGGAAATTTTTTTTGGAAGTTCTATCGCCAACCAAATGACGAGATGGTACCGTAGAGATTGTGATTCGAATGAGACCCAAGTGTGAAACTATACAGATCATCGAGGTTATGAGATTAAAAGAAAGACGAAGGATTTGTTAGTGTTGTTACAATTCTTAACTTGGATAAATGCTTCATTTGGAACAAACCGATTTGGATTGTACTCGGTGTAGTAGTAGTTCCGGTATTGGGAGAATATTTAGCACTTGTGTTATGTTACGAGCGTGTATAAAAGAATACGTAATGGATTTTGGGCATTTATGTACCATTGGCGAGGTTGAAAATTAGGAATATAAGAAAATGTTTGTAAGCCTTAGAGAGATTGGAATCATGCATATGATGGAAAAATGTCGATGTATGGCAAAGAGAATTAGAGGAGTTTTTGTCATCAACCGTATGTGGAGATGATATTATCGAGAGTACGATTGGGATGAGATTTAAATGTGAAAATATATGGATCCTCGATGCTGTGAGATTTAAAGGAGATTATTGGATCGTGTTGTTTTAGATGACTGTGAGAACAAGTTCGAGAGGAAATGCTATTGTAGTTAGTAACGATGGTTTATGCTCCATCATGGTTGTCGGCTACCTATTGAAATATTGAGGAACTGATCATCCTTAATCTCTTGTTGATAGTAGAAGAGATCGTGTTGGATGGGATAGACTTGTCTTGCCAGATTGATAATGTGTAAAGTAAATTGGTGTTCTATCGAGAAGATAGTCGTTCACCATTTCGCGTGAATCTAATGGAAAAGTGGCTAGGAAAGAGTTGAGACTTATTTAATAGTTTTGAAGTCTGAGTTGACACACAAGCTAACACCGCAGAGTAGAAGGTTGAGGATATCAAAGTGGATAATGATTTTCTGGTGGATATTAAAGAGAATCAGAAGCTAGAGGTGAAACTCGTGGAGTTGATAAATGGTGGAAATCAAAATGCCGCAGTTTATCATTATGTGTATGACTTATTGGAGTCAAGGGTCAAGCATCATGAGCTTGCAGGAATGATGCAAACCATTGGATATTCCAGAATGGAAATAATATGTGAAGGGTTTATATATTATTCGTGTTACTGTTATGTCGATAGAAGTATTGAATTATATGTTTGTTTGAGGAATTGCATCATTATGGAACTAATGTTGTGTGACAGTATTTTCGGTATTATGCTTATGTTGATGTTCTTATGAAAATGTTGTTGTTTGAAGAGATGATAAACCTGATGTTCAAGTCGTGGAACTCTACGTTCTTAAACTATGATGTTGCCCCGTTCCTAACGGCAAGGGTACGAGAGTGAGTATCTCTTTACCATGAAAGGAAATCGGAGAAGTGTTACCTATAGTGGTAGTAATGACCTCGTTATGCTCCGGTTCAAGAGCGAATAAGATCCTAAAGTGATGATACAATGAGTGAAATGAATATGTGCATTCATAACTTAGTAGCATTGCATCTTGTTGGATTGTTGTGGTTAACGATGTGGAATTTGGATTAGTGGTGTTCAAATGGTTATCAACACGACGTGGAAGTCGGAGAGAAGGATACGAGAGTCGTATCCAGAGTTGGTTACATCAGGTAATTTTCGGGGATGAAATTTTTTTAAGTGAGGGAGAGTTGTAACACCCCAAATTTCATAATTAATTATTTATGATTATTGTGAATTATTGTGAATTATAGGACGCATTGTGTGGTTTTATTTATATGTTTTGAGATATATGACGATAAATCATGTGATATTAGTGAGAAGTAGATATAATTAGAGTAATTTAGATTTAAATAATTTGAGTCATATTATGTGTGGAATTATGATAATAATAATATTAATAATATAGATTTCATTATTTAGATTATTATTATTTAAAATAAGATGAGTAAAAATAATAAGGGCAAGGTGGTCATTTGTAAGGATTTAAGTGAGGACAAAGTTGAGAAAATCTTAATAGGGGTCCTAAGGACAAGTTTGACATAAGAGAAATAGGAATGGAGAAGATTATTTTGAATGATCGTATTTTGGAGAACGACTCTGAGGGGAAAGTCGGAAGAGGCTAGGGCTCAGAGGATTTGTTGTAGAATTCAAGGAGGAAGATAAAATTGAGAAATATAAGGTAAGTCGGATAATATGATTTATTATATTTGATATGGGGTTTAAGGTAGATGTAGGTTTTGTGTGTTAGGTGTTTGAATGATGATTTCGAGAAAGTATGATGAAATACCATGATGTAATTGTTGATAATAATAATGTTGTGATTGATGATTGAATGGTAAATTATGTGAATTGTTGTTATAATTATGTATTTAAATGGATTTGTTGATGGGGAATGTTGTATTATTGTGTACGGCTGTGTGTCAGAGTCGAAACTGAGTCATGAGTGTTTTTGATGAAAAATATTTATGGGTTTTGGAAACTTTTGAAAAGTGTTTTTTTTTGTGTAAAAATATAGCATAAAAGTGCTTTTGCGGCTTGGTTAATTGATTAATCTAAATGGGTTAATCGGTTAACACTGGAATAGATTAAAATGTGAAAAATCTGATTTTTAGCGTGGTTAGTCGGTTAATCGTTTGGCGTTAATCGATTAACCCTGGACTGATTTGTCTAGAAACTTCAAAAATTCATATCTTGAGCTTCGGGTGTCTGTTTGATGCGCCGTTCAAACTTGTAGAAAGCTAATACAATGTAATATATTATAAAAATGGTTTCAAGTCCTGGAAATAAAATTAACTAGTGTGTCATGAGGTTTTATGGTGTCAGTTTAAGATGTCAGTGTCGGTGTTTGTTGAAAAACTTTGAAAATTCATAACTTTAGTTTCGGGAGTCTGATTCGTGCGTCGTTTGACGCCGCGTGAAGTTGAGATAATATACTTAAACTTAAAAATATTTTTATGTTTCTATAAATAATTTAGATGTTATGCATTATTCTTGGAATGTGCGTAATTGTATGTTTTGCTAATGATGTTTTGTTATGAATGATGAAACTTGCGTGTTGTCGCTACGATGCTACGGTGTTGTTATTGATGATGCTACTGTAATGTTATTGATGAATTTGTGATGATGTTTTAATGATGAACATATTCATATATATACATACATACATGCTATAGGATAATGATTTGGTGAAGACAATTATGTGTTGATAATTATGTGTTGATGATTATGTGTTGATGATTATAAAAGGACGATTATGTGTTGATAATTATATATTGGTGATTATGTGTTGATGATTATGTGAAGGGTGTTATTATGAATGATTACATGAATGATGATGCAAACCTTATGGCTTATGTTGATTATGATGAAGATGTTGTTGCATCATACATTCATAGCATAATATTTTAGGACTTCTGTCTAATGATGATGTTGGGATTTCGGTCCAGTGTTGGCTTCAATCCCATTGTATGGATTGAAGTGATTATGTTGTACTCCCTTGTGGAGGGTTAATGGCCCAGTGTCCATTTATGTTGATTGGAAGCCAGGTCTCCAACCCACTCAAATTTGATTTGGATTCAGAGGGACCCCAGTGCCTTTACGAGCTTCCCGTGCACTCTTCATCAGTTTCCTCTTCTAAGGAACTGATAAATCAATCATATTGTCTGCAAAAGGGAAAGAGTTTAGTATTAAAGCATAAGTGAACAAAAGAAATGCATGAAAATAACAATTACCCAGAAAAAGAAGAAGTTGGTCATCGGCTAAAGGAAGTAATTCTTTAACATTCATCATACAGAAAGAATCCAAAATAGCAAGAAACTCAATCTCAATCTCAGTTAATTTCTCATAGTCAAACCTGGTGATGGACAACGGGTGTTTTGTCCATTAATAGGGAAAGTGAGGATGTCTGTCCAAATTATACAAAACTTGGGAACATGTCGGTCCACTATGAACTTAAACGAAGCGTTCTTTGTAGTTCTTATAATTGGATGTATAGGCTTGAAGGAAGCTTCTCCGTGGAATCCCAGTGAATTGAACCTAGCTTCGATTATCAACACCTTTCACCTTGAAGTAATCATAACACTAAGAAGTCTAAAGTACATGACCTTTCAGAAGCTATTGGGTGCCATGTGAGAGTCTATATAAGGACCGAGTATATAGCTTGGTTGCCTTTAAATATGTATAGGCTTATGCTTGACTGAGCAATATACCTACAAAAGCAGGAATAGAACTCAGGGGGATTATGTTCATGCCTAAATATTTACATGACGGGTTATATAGCCAGAAAAGAGAAAAATCATAACTCGGGTAGTCTCACAGTATGTCCTCGGACCATTCATCATACCTAGACCGCCTCTCATGAGGCCTGACAATACATCACGATAAGTCCAGATTCCGAACATTCATACATTTGTCAGTTAAAAAGATGTAACAGTTCCGGTGCATCAATGCCAATCATTACTAAGTCTTCATGACAGAAAATGATGAAAGGCAGTTACGAATTAAAAGGCATGTAAAGGCGGGAGGTCATAAGGCTTATCTTAATGACTCCTCCTAATGAAGATGACTATATAAAGGGGATTCCTCCAAAGGGATAAGCAAGACAAATATCTTGAGACTTGCTACCTTAGCACTGCTCTCGAATCCCCTAAAGTGCTACACAACACAAACAACGTAGCTCTCTTCGACCAAAAAGGGAGGGCTAGCACCTTTAGTGTTCTAACCAAATTTGGCTAGAAAAGGTTTGTAGTGTTTTTCCATCCAAAGTCTTCTCAAATATTATTCTCATAATTTCAATTCAAACAACTTACTCTAAAAATACATTTAAATCAAAATAATCACATATAGTTACATTTCAACACTAAATTATCTATTCCACATAAACATTAATGTATTTTTCCAAATATGTTGAGAGTTTAGCCACACTAAACTATCAATTCTCATGGCAGTATTAATTTATTTTATCTTTGAGAGCAATTAGTAGAAACAAAATTGAACTTGGAATAGTATAGTACTGAGAATCAAATTGCAAATATCATGACGAAAGGAGTGCAGGTCGAAGTGTTCAATAAATTAAGGTCTATGATAAATGTAGATAACTTAGACATAATGAATTAGGTGTTGTGTTGAGAATGTAAGTTATGGTGTTGAAGCATGTTGTTTTCGTAACACCTAGTTACCGAAGTGTTGAGGAGTTAGCCTCAACATGGATTTTAGTTAGGTACAATTTTGCAATGTTAAAAGAATTAGACATTTAAGCTCTTCTTAGGTAGAAATTAAACCCAATCTATAAATAGGGAGTAATCATATTATGAATTCTAACACAACGAAAGTGTAGTTGCACAGTTGATTAATATTTCTTAGTTTGAGAAGCAGAGAGAAACTCTGTAGAACTCACAACTTTTTCTCTTCTCTTCTCTTTCACATTGAAACCCTAACTTATTCTTCTCAATTCAATTTTGTTCTTCTTTATTTATTATTGTGCAGTGAAATCTTGAAACCAAGAGTGGTTGATTCACTCGAGTGAACAGTGAGGAACAAGTGTGATAATCAACCAGAAATATTGATTCTTGTTCATCAAGATTTGGTTCGGAATTCATCAAAGTTGTGGTGAAATTCTTCAACGAAATTTGGTTTAATTCCAGCATCTAGTATCTAGAGCATTGGTTGAACGATTCGTGGGAAGCAAAACATGATGGCGTTGAATAATCCTAATGGACATTTTCCGAAGAGTCTCCCAATTCTGAAGGATCAGAATTATGAAAACTGGTGTAAACAGATGAAGGTTGTTTTCTATTATCAAGATCTTTGGGATCTTGTGAAGGAAGAAGTAACATCACTTGTAGAAAAATGACGAGTGAAGAAAAGGTTGCACATAAAGAATTGAAGAAGAAGGATTATAAAGTTATCTTTATAATTCATTAATGTGATGATCCATATAATTTTGAAAAGGTCAGTGATGTTGAATCATCAAAAGAATTGAAGAAAAGGATGCACACAAAGAATTGAAGAAGAAGGATTATAAATATCTCTTTATAATTTATCAATGTGATGATCCAGATAATTTCGAAAAGGTCTTATGGTCACAACAAAAGATGAAAAAGATCCCAAAACCAATGCTACTTGGACTCAGGATTCTCATCACACATTACTAGTAGGAAAGATTGGTTTGTCAACATAAGCCTTCAATGGAGAACATGGTGAAATTTGCAAATGACAATATTCTAGGAGTTGAAGGTATTGGTGATGTTCTGATTATGAGAAAAGATAGAAAAAGGTCAGTAATTTTCAATGTATTATACATACCTAGCATGAAGAGTAATTTGCTCAGTAAAGGGAAGTTGGTCGAAAAGAAATACAAGGCATTGATCAAAGACAAGATGATGAGAGTTCTCGACTCATGAGGAAGGATAGTTGTAACATCCCGAAAATTTTGATCAAGGATGATACTTAAAAACTATATTTACGTAAAAATCATACAATTTATATTTAAGATCAAATTATAATTATAAGTTCAGAAATATATGTAATTTAAAGTAAACAAATAAGTTTAGTAAAACCCAATTTTCTCCTCGCGATCATATGAAACATCACACCATTTTCACTTCACATATTTAAAACATTGGTGCCAAAAATATTGGTTGTAAGGGGTCAATCTTTCATCATCCATATCAAATCAAACAAAACATAGAATACAATATTATAAAACAAATCATACAATACATAACAGCTTAAGAGAAATCAAATCCATAAAAATCCTTATTTCACAAATATCTTCATGTGTGAATATGTATTCTCCTAAATCTAAATGATCCGGATATAATCAGTCTGCCACTAAGGCATAACACATAATTCATCACATATCAATGGGGAAATAACCTGCCACAAAGGCAATTCGTCACAAAGGCAACCTGCCATTATGGCAAACAATGCATATGCCATGAAATGATGATGCAAATGCAAATCTCTCCACTTAGGCAATCATACAACCATGTAATATCACATCATCAAATACATTATATTAAAATTTATTTCACATAATCATCCATATCCAATCGCAATCAATTCACTTCACAACCACGCGTGATAATAACAATCACAAACAAAACAAAGATTCACTCACATCACATAATCCTACCAAAAACACAATATATAGAACTAGTATTTATAAAATATAATTGTATATCAATTCTCTCTTCATAATGATTATACATTATATAGTTTTATCCTATAACATCTAACTATTGGTTTTGTTATAATCAGTATGGGGAAGTTCCCTTACCTTGTGCCTTTTGCTTCCAAACTTGTAATTATAATTTTATATCAAAAATAAATTGTAGATTTTTTAAGTAAATACTCCCTCCGTCCCATATTATATGTCACATTTGATCATTTCACACAGATTAAGAAACAATAATAAATAAAATAGAGAGAATAGTGACTTTACCAAATTATCCTAATTAACTATTGGTATATTCAAATTAGCATTAATGTTAAGTGAGAAAACAATTAATTAATAGTATTTATTAGAGGATACAATTGGAAGATTAAATATAAAAATGTCTTGGTAATCTAAAGTGACAAGTATTTTGGGACAATTGTTTTTCTGAAATGTGACAATTATTTTGGGACGGAGGGAGTATAATGTTTTGGTAATGTCTTGGACTAAACTTCGGGGTTTTACATTAATCTTGAACACTCTTATGTCTCAAAATAGAACCTTCATTATTGAACTAAATGTGATGAATCATAAGTGCCTTGCAACTCCAACTAGCAGGGATGAATGAATATGGCACTACAGACTTGACCATCTCAACTTTAAAGACATCATATGTGTGAGGAGAAGAAATATGGTTTCATGATTATCAGAAATCAACATTTCAAATGAAGTGAGTGAAAAACGTGTGCAGACAAAGCAACAAGAGAACAACTTCAGCAAGGATGCAGGAAGAAAGTCGAAGGCAATTTTTGAAGTCATATACTCTGATATGTGTAGACCTATCCAGGTAGATTCAATTGGAAGTAATGTATACTTTATCACATTCATAGATTCTTTTAGTAAAAAATTATTGATTTACCTGATCAAGAAGAAAAATGAAGGGATCGAGGTATTCGCCAAGTTTAAATTTATGATCGAAAGACAAAGTGGTCGAAAATTCAAGATTTTGAGGATTGATGGAGGTGGAGAATATGTGTTGAAATACTTTGATGCATTATGTGAGAAAGAAGGGATTATGCATGAGGTGGTTCCACCCTACACTCCATAGCAGAATGGAGCTGCAAAAAGGAAGAATAGAACCATCATGAATATGGTGAGAAGTCTGTTGAAAGGCAAGCAACTACCCAAACAATTATTGGGAGAAGCTTTGTCGACTACAACATATATCTTAAGCAGATGTCCAATGAAAAGGCTAGAAGGAATCACGCTAGAAGAGTGTTGGTCTGGTGTCAAGCCTAGCTTGATTCATCAGAAGGTATTTAGATCTATAGCATATAGACATGTTCCTAATCAGTTGAGAATAAAGCTTGATGATAAGTCGAGTCAAATAATCCTAATATGATATCTTTGGACTGGAGGATACAAGTTGTTCGACCTATTGAACAAGAAAGTAGTGATCAGTAGGGACATGATCATATATGAGCTTAAGGAATGGGATTGGACTGAGAATGTAAAGAAGGATCCAGTGAGAATCTCATGTGAAGAACCAATAAGGGAAGTCGAAAGAGAAGTTCGACAAGAAGAAGTGAGAGGTCAAGCAAGCACAAGCATACCTCTAAGAACAAGACACATGCCTGCAAGATTACAAGAAGGTGTGATTACATCAAATGATATGGTCGATGATGAAGGTGAGCTGGTACATTATGCTTTCTATGCAAATGTTGAACCAATCAATGCAGCTAAAGCATTAAAGGATTTAAAATGGGTGAAAACAATGAATGAGGAACTGAAGTCCATCGAATTCAGCAACACTTTGTCACTTTTCGAATTGCATTAAGACAAGAAGGAAGCCGATGTGAAGTGGGTATACAAGGTGAATTTGAAGCCCAAAGGAAAAGTAAATTGACACAAGGCAAGACTTGTGGCAAAAGTATTTCTTCAGAAAGAAGGAATCGACTTCGATGAAGTATTTGCACCTATTGCTAGAATTGAAACAATCAGGTTGGTTGTTGGTTTAGCAAACATAAACAACTAGCACACATTTCAAATGGATGTGAAATATACATTCCTGAATGGCCCCTTAGATGAAGAAGTTTATGTTGTACAACCAGTTGGGTTTGTGAAACAAGGCAAAGAGAGCAAGGTATACAGGCTGCATAAAGCCCTATATGGACTTAAGCAAGCTCCAAGAGCTTAGAATGAGAAGATAGATGGTTTTCTAATTGAGAAGGAATGTGTAAAGTGCATAATTGATTATGGATTGTATGTAAGAAGAAGCAACAGTGGATTGCTTATATTATGTCTCTATATCGATGACATGTTTATAAAAGAAAGTTGCAAGAAGGAGACTGAAGATTTCAAACATGACCTAAGTGAGGAGTTTGAAATGTCAGACTTAGGAAATCTCTCATATTTTCTTAGCATCAAATTCTACAAGTGTGTAGAGGTTTGATGATGCACCAAAGAAGATATGTGGGTGAAAAACTCAAGATATTTTAGATGCAAGATTGCAACCCAACTTCGACTGTAGTTAAGCCCATAATGTAACTTTCAAATAAAAAAATGAAGATAATGTCGATCCAATGCAATACATAAGACCGATTGATCACTTCGATACATCGGTCACACAAGGCCAGCCTTAGCTTATTGTGTAGGAATGGTGAGCATATTCATGTAGAGGCCAAAGGTATCACACCTAGCAACAAAGATGAGGATACTAAGATATCTGAAAGGAACTCTCGACTATGGTATTTTGTTTTCTATAGTTGATGAATGAAAAGAATGCAAGTTGGTGGGATACACCGACTCAAGTTGGTGTATTGATGTTGAGGAAAGAAAATCCACAACTGGAGATATCTTTATGCTAGGTGGTGCACCAATTGCTTATAGTTCAAGAAAGGAACCAGTAGTGATATTATCGTCGTGTGAAGCAAAATACATAGTTGCTTCTCTTTGTGCATAGCATCGTGGATGGTGAATTTGGTCGAAGAGATTATAGGGAATAATCATGGATTAATTACCATTAAGATCAATAGCATGTTTGTTATCAATCTAGTGAAGAATCGAATAGCGCATAGACGAAGCAAGTACATCGAAATGAGGTTTCATTATCTTCGAGAGCAAGTAGCAGAAGCGAAGGTGAACTTGGAACAATATAGAATTAAGAATCAGATTGCAGATATCATGATGAAAGGAGTGCAATTCGAAGTGTTCCAGAAATTAAGGTTTGTGATGAATGTAGATGGCTTAGAGACGGTGAATTAGGTGGTGTATTGAGAATGTAATTCATGGTGTCGAAGCATGTTGTTGTCGTAACACCTAGTTTCCGAAGTGTCAAGGAGTCAGCCTCCACGTGGATTTTTACTTAGGCTTAATTTTGCAATGTTAACATAATTAAGTATTTGAGATTTGCTTGGGAGCAAGAAAATCCAATATATATAAATAGGAAGTAACCCCACTGTGAATTATAACACAACAGAAGTGAAGTTTCACAGTTAAATAATATTTCTCAATTTAAGAAACAGAGAGAAACTCTACAAAATTCACAACTTTTTCTATTCTCTTGTATTGAAACTTTAACTTCTTCTCAATTCAATTTCTTTTCTTCTTTCATTATTATTATGCTGCGAAATCTTGCACCTAAGAGTGATTGATTTACTCAAGTGAAGAGTGAAGAACAAGCGTGATAATCAATCAAAAAAATTGATTCTTATTCATTAAGATTTGTTTCAGAATTTATTAGATTATGGTGAAATTCTTGAACGGGATTTGATTTAATTCCAACAAAATTAACAGTATAGACTAAAATTAAATTATGAATTAACATATTTAATTCTATATTTTATTTCTTATATATTTATAAAAAAATGTAGATAAGTGATCTATATATTATTTTTAATCAATGATTAAAAATGATTTAAAATTATGATTTAAAATTATTCCTCGAGTAAGAATATATTCACTTATATATATATATATATATATATATATATATATATATATATATATATATATATATATATATATATATATATATATATATATATATATATATATATATAATTTTGTAGACTAACCTAAAATAAAAATAAAAGCCTCAATGTCCCAACATAGTTAGACATGGACCTCATATTTTGTATCTTTTTAATAATAGAAAGAACTATAGGGGGCTCTCACTTTCACACGTAAGTTCCACCATCTAATCTTTCATTACCCTTAAAATTTTGTCTCCAACTTTAATATAAAGTAGTATGTTATGAAAAGCATAAACAATGAAACTTTCTTGTGTAGCTTAAACTAAAATTGACAAACTTGTGTATTATGGATCACTTCACACCGTCCATTCTATTGATTAAAAAACGACAGAATATAGAGTGGACTTTTCTATAAACCATACATTCTCAACTCCTTTTCAGATCCATGTAAGGTTTATGCAGCAAATAGGAGTATTTTTATTTTTATTCTTTTTATGCTAAACAATTTATATATAAGAAAATGATTATTTGAGTCTAAAATTTTACATGGTTACTTTTAAGTTAAAGTTGTTTCTGTCCACTCAAATCCGCGTAGATAGAAAGCAACTTATAGCTTAACCTTCAACACCATACTCATACAAAAATGTTTATTAATAAATAAATCACTTATAAATATTCATATACCTTTCACACACAAACACAAAAGCATGCCATATACCTGCAATTTGTTCTTTTCTTATAGGAACACTCAAAAATATTGTTAAGAAATTGAATTCTAAAAATATATGAATATACACAATGGTGAATAGATGCTTTCAAGTATGTGCACACATTACTTACATTTACATGCATTAGAGAATCTTTGGTTATGCTTGATCAATAATCAGTCAAACCATTATTCTATTTTTCTCTATTGGAACAGATAAATTTGATTCGACTAGGCTATTTAAATTTACGAAGGTTTAGACTCTAATAATTTTGAGTACTGGTTTGGTTGTCTTATGTTTATTTTATCTATTAAATTGAGATCTGTTAAACTTATGTTTCTTAGGAGAAGTTTGATTATCATTCGAGCTCAAGTGTTTGGTTAATTATAGATGATAATTCTGTTTCAATCCCTAATGACTTTAAGTGATGTTTTTTCAATGTAGATTTTTTTTGTTTTTTATGACATTTGATGAGATTCAGTTTTAATTTATACTTAAAAAAAATGAAGGATAGGTCGGGTTTGTCCAGCTATCATTTTTGTAAGTTGTTTAGTGGAATACATTTTATGTCTTCCAACTCTCTTTTTTTTAAATGTATATGAAGGTACGCCATAAAAGAAATTTTAGTTAATCAATTAATTATAATTATCTCATTATCTCATCATTAAATGTTAATTTTGATCATATCTTATTTAAAAACTCATACAAATTATGGTTTGTAGTTTATGGGAGTGTAACCAATTTTACACCATTATCACATACTAATTAATCATTTAAATCATCTTTATTGTGAGGCGTGAAAATGTGGATAAAATTTGTATTTTAAGACTAAGCAAAAGTTAGTCGGGTCTATTTATTTAAGAAGAGGCGTAGTATAATGATATTTATAGAATTTTTCTTGGCCATTACTTTGTACATTTTATGGAGTGCTAGTTCACCACGATGAAAACTTACAAATATTTTTAAGATTTCGAAGATGTATCTTTGGACATGTCTATGTTACACGTTTTAAACGCTTTTGTGAGTAAGTCACTCTGTTTTGCTCAAAAATGTGTCTGGAGATGCATTTATGTATCCCTATTATGGTGAACCCGAAAATACATCTCTATAATAATCATTATTTCAAAACTCGGTGTTTTATGCTCAATGGATTCTACGGAGATGCATCTCCAGACAGATTTTAATTGATATACCTTCCACCTTAACCTTCCCATTTCCTTCTTCATTTTTTGCACTTTCAGAAACACTTCAAAGAGCTCGTGAGCAAGAATCAACTAGGTTACTTTTCAAGCTTCAACACTACTTCTACGTCATTACAATCAATCCCACAAGAGATTTCATTCACTCCATTTGATCTTTCACACAACAACTCTCAATTGGTAAGTTTCTCATTTTCTTTTTTTAGTTGTGATGCATGTATAAGGTAAAAATAAGTTTTTTTTCATGTGTATTAGGTTATAATTAGATTCAAAATATGTAGCTTTTATAGACATGTATTCACATTTGTTGGTGTTCAGAGCATCATAGAGGTTTTCTGCATTTTCTGCCCCATTGTGTTTTATACTGAGATGCATCTCCAAATTTTCTTTTCATGTGTTATGGAGACGTATCTCCGGATTTTTTCAAATTTCAATTTCCTTTGTTCTTGCAGCATTTTGATTTTAATATGATTTTATTGTTGGCAAAATGGCTAAAAACTCGGACAGATTGAGGCACAATCGAGTGGTCTAACATGCATTGATTCAAATGGAGATGGCCAGAATCTCGCGACCATCAGTTGGTGCGACTTCATTTGATTCGGAAGCGTTGACTTCTAAAACTCATGTATCTTCGGCGTTGTCTTTTAGGAGGTGTGTTTCCCATACTTCCCTTATAGCATCTTATTGTCTCTCCTGTTCCGGATAGTTTTCCATGAGGCACATATAACACCTCTATACTTCATCTATATGCATACCATGTTTCTATGCATGTCTAAGAATGATAGGTAGCATAAATATTTAATTACTTATGCATTACATCTAATTTTATAGTAATTGAATTGACTGATGTTTTTGTAAAAAAAAAATATAGTTTTGTGAAACGATAAAAAAACATAAACCACGGCATGAAGATTTTGAATCTACCACATCATGATAAGGCATGGTTTTAGGATGCAATCTGGGCTGCAAGGTTTATACGTGACTGGGTACAAGATCATTATTCATGGCATGTTTTCGGATTCTGTGGAGAGATGGCAGAAGAAGACGTCATTTTTCTCATATTCTTATTTGTGAGATGTTCATCACCCTTGATGACGTCTCTCGCCACCTACATGTTTCGATTAGGGAAAGATTACTAAACCACTCCAAAATCTTTATAGTTAATGCACTGGATATGATGATTATCTATTTTGGAGTTGACCCAGGTGAAGCCCAAATAGAGGTTGGTGCCACGAGAGGCGCGCATGCTAGACTTTCATATCTGGAGCATTTGTACAAATACTACCTGAATGCGGTAGTGGAGGCTGAAGGTGATGATGAATAGGTTTTGTACAACATACAATATGCACTGAGATCATACCTTATGTACTTGGTTGGAACGACTATATATGTGGACAAAAGTGAAACCTACATTGATGTAATGTACTTGACATTCATCGACTTAGATTGCATCAATGAGTGGAACTAGGGGTCACATGTTTGATTTATTTGTACTCGAAGTTAGGTGAAGCTTGTCTTTGGAAGACAAGACATCTAACAGGAAGTCGGATGCTTCTTACGATAATATATTTGCACCTTCAATGTTACTAATATTTTATAACACTGTTTAAAATTTGTTAATAATATTGTAATTGAATCATTTTTATGCATGGATCATCTTTCACTTTCCTTGCATATCTGGCTAGGAACTTGATGATAGCTACACTGAGGATTGGACACATGTTTTCTCTTATATCCCACTCAGAGAAAATTAGGTGATAAAGTTTTTTTAAGTGTTTATTGACTACAATATAGTAGATGATATATGTTACTTCAAGCCTCCTTTGTACAACATAGCCTTCTACTCTAGATGGTTAGCTTGTGGTTCACGCCGAATGTATCCACATCTACCTGAGCAGGTCATTTGCTAGTTTAGGTTTCTTCATATTTTTCCAAGACTCCCTCAATGCATACTCCTTCTACAGACTGCCGTAGAGATCTTGATGCCATACTCGATTATTTCTATAATCATTTGGTACCATATTATGCATGTAGTGATCCAGTTGGTGATATATGGATTGTTCCATTCGACTGCATGTAATGGTCGATAATGTGTCACATTATATGACAACAGATGCTGCTGGAACACCACATAGGTCAACTCATTAGGAAATTTTGGAAGAAGACCAGGTTAGGAATGTTCACTCCCAAAACCTGTTGCATGTCTGTTATCGTATTGCAACGATTGTAAGAGATGTCATAGAGAGAGGAGATTTTGAGTAAGGCAATTCTTGTATGGTCGTCGTACATGCCATTTTAGTCAAGGCACAGAATGCCTTGCAGTACATGGGGCACAGGAGAAACAGGGGTTAGATATACACAATAGTTTATTTGTATTTGTAATTTGGTAACGAATACATTTTCTTAACAAATTATGTATCGTTGTAACATTTTTAATTAATTGATTAATGTTTGGATTTGTATTATTGTTTGAATTTATATAAGACATCCTTTAATTACATTAGTACAACTAGCATGGTTTTATGATATCCTTAGTATAAATGCCTAAAATATAAGTTGATCTAAAAAATATCAATTTCAAGACAAACTTGTTACCTAAGACTGATGTTCTAAGTTCTTAGGGTTTTTAGAGATGCACTTTCGAAATATCCTCTGAGTTATGAAAAAACACCTTTCCATCAGCTCAGAATGCTTTCAGAGATTAGTCTGGAAATGCACTTACAGACACACCCTACAAAATTATGGATATTCATCTTCGGACCAAATTTTGGCAAATATGAGGTGGATGACTCACTTATGAAGTGTTGTGTGCATTTAAGGTATGTTCGGAGATGCATATCCGAAATATGTAAAGGGGAAACTTTGGTTTTTCAGTGTGTTCACACTCACCTCATTAGGTGGATAAAGTAATTCCTTTGTCTTTTACTCTACTCAGACTAATGATGAGTTAGTTTGGCCTATTGGGCTATTTATCTGAGAAGGGAAATAAGGTAAAACCCCAATCATTATCTTTAGTTTGGCATGTAGTATGTCCAAGGTTTATTTTTAGGTCTGATTATAACCTTTTCAATTACATGATTGACATATTAGTTTATTTAAAAACATATTTCATTTGAACATATGAAAATAAGCAATTCAATTAATATTTAATTACACTAACCAATTAAAAGAACAATGGGACTAAATTTTATTTGTATTAACTTATTTGAACTTATCTAGTAACATAACTTTCGTGAGACAATTTCTTTTTTAGTAGATACGAAAATAACTTATGACATTGTTCATAAGATTTTTTCAACTTATTTTCATAAGTTTTTCAAGATGATTAAGCTTTATGTTTGTATTTTAATTCAAAATACAAAATATAATATAATAAAAAATTTATTCATATTTATTTAAATATGTAGTTTGATAGACTTAAAATAATTTTTTATGATATGTAGTCTAATATTTTTAATTAGATAGGCTTTTAAAATGGTCTAGACCTTTTTTTTATATTAAAAAAAAAAGACTGACATAATCTAGTCCTATTTAGGCTAGGTTGCAACGTCCGTTGATTTCATTTATCCTTATCCCTAGCGGTGTGTAACAATGTCGAGTATATGGAAGAGCCTTAATTTGAAACATGAGAAATATTAGTGCAATTGTATTAAGTGAAGAGAAAGAGAGAATATTTAAGATGTGGAAGATGTATAGAATATGTTTGAGAAGAGTTTGTATTATTATTGGAGAAGTTAGTTCAAAATAAAACTCGACACATCACTTACATACAAATATTATGTGACTTGTAATCCAAGTAACCAACCCAAATAAATGTTAACTAATTAACTAACCACATTTTAAATACCTTAAATGGATTAACTAATAGCATACCCCTCTCATAATCCATTCTAAGTATTACAACAAAACATCAAAAATCAAAACTATCTAACTATTGAATTGAACCACTCTTAACTTTTGTTTAAGAGCCAAAAATCTGTCAACTTTCAATTCTTTGGTGAAGATGTCAACCAATTTAGATTCACTTGAACAATGCCTTGCTTCAAGATTTCCTTAAGTAACCTTCTCCCTCAAGAAATAAAACCTAACTTCAATGTGCTTGCTCCTTCCATGAAGAATATGATTCCTTTCCAAGTTGATAGTTGGCCTATTTTATAATATAAGAACAAGTGGTTTTATAATTGTAACCTTTAATTCCTCAAACATTGATTCAATCCATATTGCTTTAAATGTTGCATAAGATATTACTGTCGTACCTCGAAAAAATTATGATCCTCGTGTTGACCGCGAAATAAATGAAACAACAGAGTCGCCATCTAATTCTATTTATTCTAACGAAAGAAAATGAAGATATAGATAAAACCTTAAAGGAAAGAACAAGGTCATTGGAACCAAAATCTAAGTTCGGGAGTCGAATACGTAAAGGGAAGGAATTAACACCCTTCACGTCCGTTGTACTCAACGGGAACCTCTTTGTCTAGTATGTGATCGAGTGTTAAACTATGATATTGTCTTCTTAAGGGTAAACAAAATGAAAAATGGGTGGTTTTGTTCCTAGGGTGCTCGGCAGAGAGTAAGATCCGTGTGCCTACGTATTTCCGCGTACAATGGGAACGTCAGAGCCTCGTAGTTCGTGGTACTACGGTTGGTTGGTTTATTTTAGAGGTGTCAAATTCTCATGTGCGAGACAGTTGTGTCATACACAAACAATTGAGGAATGTCATCAAAGATTCAATGTCCTTATTCTTCACCTGTTTTCGATAGTTATTAAGTGTTTTAATTACCTATACCACTTGACGTTAGATCAAGGGTTTGGATCTATAAGTGATGTTTTGGTTAAAGGGACGGTCGATTGCGAGGCACAAAGCACTCTAGGGTGAATGCAAATGGAGTGTAAGGGTTGATTTGTTACGTGGGATCGAGTCCTAGTTCCTAAGAGGATGCCTCGCAAGTGAAGCCAAAACCTAATGGAAGTGTGAGTGTGCGAGTGAAGACCACTTGGCGCTGGATCAAGGGTTCGTGAAAGAAGCGAAAACGAGTAAATAAAAGACATACATCGGAATCGGGAAAGGGTACAAAATAAGTTACACGGGATTGCATGAAATAAAAGGGTTCATTGTATTGCCCCAGGAGGAAGCGTGTGTGAAGTGTCCTAAGCTATATGAAGCTGTTGGAGCTTGAGATTAAATCGAAATATGGCTCTTTAACTTTCTTAGAATCGATTCAATGTTAGAATCATTCTATGAGAAGTCGAGCATCACTTTATGCATCCATTAGGTTTTCAAAAGTTACATCGAATTTTAACTTCGAAATCTTAATGCAAAGCTAATAGAATAATCGAACAATTATTTAAATAAAAGAATGGTCTTCTCTTAATCACAATTTTGTCGATTTATAGACTATTATGATTTTAGACTTTCATCGACCATAAAAAATAAATAAATACAGTAAAAAGAAGTTTGGTCTCATATTGATCTAAATGACGTCGATTTGTTGAAATCAAACATTTAGATCGTTTATTATATCATTGACCATAAAATAAAGTAAAGTCGAAAAGTAATAATGAAAATAAAGGAATGACCTCATATTAGTTTAGATAATGTCGATTTATTTGAAATTCAATATCTACCCATTTATCATGGCCGAATAAAATCGAGAAATGATAATGGATCTAAAAAATTAAATTAGAAACCATAAAAAAAATAGAGATAAAAGTGGTCTCATATCGATTTAGACAACGTCGACTTCAAGAAATTGAATGTCAAAAATCGGGTGATAATATCATAGACCCTAAAAATAACTAAAAAAATACTACCAAAAATAGTGAATACCAATCATAATCTAAAAATTATAAATCTAAATAAATATAAGGCTAAAAACCTGAAATAATGAACTAGATTTTAAAATAAAGAATGAAAAAAAATATAAATCATAAAAGATGCAGGGGGTGTGTGCACAGTAAGGATGTGCGGATAGGAATTAAGTTCATGGGTCTGGGAAGCTCAACCCAGGACAACACACCCTAATAACTAAAACAAAAAAACAAAAATAAAGAGAGAGCTCGGTATGAACATCAACGCTCCAATCCCCCTATATCACAGTTTTGAAAGAGAAAAAAAGAAACCCAACTTCAATTTTTCGTTCCTCAATCGTCTTCCTCCTTAAACTCTCTCTCTCTCTAATTCAAACCAAACAAACAATCACTAAACAAATACTGAAGATTAACATAAAGAAAGAGGCCAACCACAAAGTTGTGACCGTAAGAAAGGAGTCGGCGGTACGGCGAGGTTAGGATGCTAGTGTGAAGGTGTTGTTCGAAAGTTCGATTGTTGAAAAGGTTTGTGTTGAGTCGAGTTTGGTATATAAGGAGCTGAGTAAGGATGGTTGAAAGTTCAAGTGGTTAGCACGGTTTTGATTTCTCTATGTTCTCACTCTGCTTTTTCATTTCTTTGATTTTTTCGCTTGGATTTGGTTTGTATTTTAGTGAAAGGTTTTAAAAAAGTTGAGCTTGTAGGATGATGAAGAGTGAGGTTTAAGGAGAGGTTTGTTGTTATTGATGAATATGAAGGTCTGATATCGGAAGAGGATGAGGGTGAGACTATGAAAGATTATTTCTGTTTTTTTTGTGTGCATGGGTTTGAGAGGGTGACGAGAGACTTTTTCCTCTCTTTTTTTATTAAGAGTAAATTGAGATTGCTTTTATAGAAGAAAAGAGGTGAGAAATGAATTATCTTATTGAATTAATTCAGTTAGTATTTCAATCGACACGAGATATGCGTGTGTAATTTTCGAAGGTCATGTGCAGAATCATGGAAAGTTCGTTGTTGTATGGAAGTTGTGCAGTGTGCGTTGTAAGTGGGTTAAGAGTGGAATCAAAATGTGTTGGCTTGCGTATTGCCTTGTAGTGGTGCCTGCGTTTTGTTATGAATATGGCTGATGAATTGTTATTGTGTGGGGCCAAGCGATATTTACGTGAGGATTGAGAATTGCTCCATGTAAATTGTGGAAATTGGCTTATATGTAGAGCTGGCAGAAAATTATATTGCAGAGTGATTTTCTTTAAAACATATAATAATGTTGGTTATTGATAAATGATGAAAATGAATCATGGGCCATTTTTTGTTATAAATGATATTGGGACTATAATAGTCACAACAAAATGTATATGAGATTTTTACAAAAGGAATATAAATTATTAATATGATTGTTAAAATGAGGATGATATGAGTGTGAGAAGGATTATATATAAAAATGGAAATGCAATATGTTAGAATAATAAAATGAAAATGATATATAATAAAAATAATTATAGTAAAGTGATGAAAATATTGATTAACATGAGATGAATGATTTTTTTTATTTTACTTTTTTTATGAAAAAAAAATGCACGTCTAGACACAATGGTCAAATTGAAAAAGACAATGCAGTTAAACGGTAAAACAAATTTGGGGTATGACATATGCCCCTATCTAATTGTTTTGAACCTGGAGAAGTGAACTGCTGCAAGGCGTTCGATTATAGGGTAAAAGTCAATTAGATATAAGAAGACCCGAAATTTTTCCAATGCGATGGTTAAATATGATATGCATGTACGGATGCAGTTGTTGGGGATTTTAAGTATATGTATGCAATTGATATGAGACACAAAGTCTGTGGGAATGATGAAATGACTGAATGAGGAGAAAATACTGAAAATAGTAAGGTAAGAAAATTGGTTGAGGAAAAAAAAATTTGAAGATTTGTCTGGATGATGAAGGATAATTAGGAACACTTGGAGTAGCAAAGGTTAAACCCTAGAAGAAGTATTAAAGGCATCCAGAAAAAGCTATAGATGCACAAGTACCAAACTTGAGAATCAATATCTGAAACATCTAGAAAAGTACTAGACATGGAATGAAACCAACTTATGAAGATACATCTGAAACAATCAAAGTGTACAAGAATATATTCAGGAAGATTGTCAAAACGACACAACTATCTATAAGAGCATCAGATAAGTGTAAATAGGGGTACATCAAACTTTTCAACAACATTCAAAAAGATGCCACTTGAAATAAAGATTTTTGTCAAACTTCTCAATAGGATTAACCAGAGAGAGACAGTTGAAAGATACGCGAAGAGTTTCTCAATGGGATTAACTAGAAAGAGAAATTTGCAAGAAAATGTAAAAATTTCTCAATGGGATCAACCGGAGAGAGAATTTTGAAGGAACAAATTGAATTTCTCCATAGGATTAATCGGAGAGAGAAATTAGAATCCAAGAATGACATTGGATGAAAGACAGAGTGACAAACATGTCCTCTTTGGTAGATGCCAAGTGAATTAGACTTTTACTTTTTGGTGGTTGCCAATAGAAATTGGACTTTAACCACAAGGTAAGATGACAAGACCTCAAGAAATGAAAATGAGCACGAAGTATATTTCGATCTATGCATGAATATGAAATTTTGTATGATGTGAATGGTCAATGTTTGCAATGCAAATGATGAGACAACTGGATAAGACTCTTTTGGATAGGTGAGGCTGGAACATTTATTCCATAACACAGGGAACTTTACCAACTCTTCCTTTGAAAGATGTCTTGAACACAACTTCTATTACATTTGCTAGAAGTATCAAGATGTTGGTCCTATTAGGAAGAAGTGATAATATTTGCTTGGGGATTGCTTGAAGTAGACTGCCTCAGATTGACTGATTCTTGAATGACTGCTTGACTTGTCACTTGAAACTTTTACCCCAGCCTGAGTCTTGAAGAGAATTTCTATGAATAACATGATCTTTGACGGTGATATGCCCCTGATAAGATCACTGATCAAGTTTTTCAACTGTTTGAATTTCCCTGATGATGAGTGCTTACTTGCAAATAAAATATTCATTCAAAAATGTTAATTTTAATTCAATGCTGAAACAATTTTGAAATAAAAATCATTATTAGAATGATATTAGTGTATAGTAAATGATTCACTGGTAAAAATGCAATGTTGATTTAGATATGCAAAGTGAAAGATAATGCAAAGGTATGATACCATAACAAATGAATAGTAAATCTCTTGGGAGTCAACTTACGCAACCTTGTTGCGATATGCTTTCAAAACAAACCTATCTTCAATTAGATCTTTAAAGGGTTGTAACGTGGTCTGGTTCACGGTATTCAAAACAAAGGATATAAGGCTCAAAATTTTATTTTTACCCATCTCATTCTTCATGATGATATCTAGCCCTACGCTTAACTAATTCAACTTATGCATTCAGGTTTCAAAAGATTTGGAGTTGCACTGATGATGTTGGCTTAAGAGCCAAGGGATTATTGGATAGCAGTCACTACTTCTTCATAACATCTTATTGTCTTTGTTGAGGACTTTGGTTCAACTCATATTTATCTTTGTTGAGGAATATTAGTGACCTTTCTTTGTCTTTGTTGAGGATTTTGGTGACCTCTCTTGATTCGGATGACTTGATTTTTGCCTAAGTCACCTTTTGGGTTTTGACTTGGCGGCTTTTTTATTTTTGGAAATACAAGGACTACCATCAGCTTCTTTGACAATTATTTGATGTGTGCGAAGGAAACTTAGTCTTGAAACCCTTACTGAAAGGTTGTGTAACACCCCATTTTTAATAACTTATTTGTCGGGTATTTTTGGTGTATTGTTGGCCTTGTTTAAGGTGTGTGTGTGTTGTTGTTGTTTTGGTGTATGTCCTAGTGGGACGGGTAGAATATTGGTGTGATTACTAATATTGGAGAGTGTAGGAATAATAATAAGACTATTTAATCATTATTTTTAGTATTATTATTATTATGTTAATAATATTAGTAATATTAGAAGAATTATTATTATTATTTTGTTTAATTAAAATAAGGGTGATTTAGTAAAATCTTATGATAAGAGTATTAGGGAATTATTAGATTAATCAGAAAAATTAAGGAAAGAATTAGTCATAACATTGTGGAGAAACCAAGGGAGAGATAGGAAGAGGAAAAACAGCTAGGGCAATCTCCATAGGCAAAATTCGCAGGAAATTTCATCAAGATTCGAGGTAAGGGGGAGAAAGGGATTCATATAAGGTGATATAACATGATGGGATAGTGAGGGGTCCTTTCCCTCGTAATATTTTGTTGTTTATGATGTTATATGGTGAATCTATGATTGTATGTTTGTTGTTGCGAAACTGAATCTGATCTTGTTGATTCTTGTTGGAATATTGTTGTTGTTGTTCTATGGTATACACAATCTTGTACAGAATTTTGTTGTTTCTAAATGATGGTTACGAATCCAAATCTAGAATGCTAATAGAAGTGAATTAGTAACAATAGATGAAAGAATAACATGATGATGAGTGTAAAATTTGTGTAGAAACATTCCTTAGGACTAGTATGAAGTGTAGAAACAAGAATCGTATGAAACAGATGCAGAATGGATAGGAAAACATGAAAATTGGTGAGGCCTTTATCCATATGTGTAATGACATGTATTACGCATATGAGCTTATGCAAAACATATTATTATTGGTGGGATGAGGTATGCATATTCATGGTCATGCATACATATAGGTATTATTGGTGGGTGGATCGTTGTCGTATGGGCATATGCGATTCATATGTACTTCATTGTGGAGAATGGTGGGGACAATCATTGTTGAATGGGTGTATGTGATTTATTTGAGTTCGATTGTATGAACTAAATTGAGTTGGTACCATATGCATTGTGTATTTGTTGAGTCACATTGCATAATTGTTGTTGTTTCGTTGTTGCATGATTATTGGTGTGATGTTGTTGTATATGTTGATTTGTGTGAGAAAATGCCCTTAGTATGTTTTATGCACTGTTAATATTTGAATTTGTTTCTAACCCCTTTGTTGTTGTTGTTGTATTTGTGCTTCTTTGAAAGTATAAATAATTCAGGTACTTGAGAGTGCATGGACTTCGTGTTTCTTGATCGAGTCATAGGACTGCTCTGATACGTAACACAGGATGGGGAATTTTTTATGCTTTGTTTATTTTACTTTTGTTACGTATCACATTTATGTTGTTGGAAACCTTATGAACCAAGATTATTTTGAGGAATTATTGTTGAATGTTGATTTTGATTATAAATTGAAACAAATCAGATTTTATGTTGTTTTTAATAAGAGTTTTGTTGGTTATTAGTGAAGATGGGGCATTCCACTTGTGTTTGAACTCTAATTTTGCTAGTTATTTTATTACTTTATAAAATGGGAAAAGTGGGGTGTTACATAAGGAATGATTCTCCTAAAATTGAACGCTCATTTGAATTAATTGAGAACTACCATGCCCCGGTTAAGATTGCGGGTTTTTTCATGTAGAAATAAACTCCAACTTCAAGGCTCAAAGGGGTTGACAATGGATTAACTTCCTTATTTCTCCGGTGTTTGGGAGTTGAAACAATGCATGTACATCATCAGCAAGGTTCTATTTTGAAAGCATACCATTCAACAACTTGGGTATTTCGTTTTTGTCAGCCTCCCTCCATTTTTTTCTTAAACAACAATTTGATAAAGAAAGATGAATAAGAGAAACAATGATTTTTTTTTTAATTTTTGGAAAGGAAAAGCATGAATATGCGCAAACATGAAAGGAATTAATTGATTCAAAATATGTGATGCTTATTTCATTAACATTAACATTAAGTCTTAAAGGCAAGTTCACACAATACAACCAAGGAAATTAAAACTTATAAGAAACAAGGCCTAGTGTCTAATCAGCATCAAGGATGAGCTTTCCCGTCTGATCCACTGGCTTTAGGTAGTAACTTGTGATTCTCTGACCATGCCTTCAGCCACTCTGATTTGGCATGGGGTTCTTTATAACATTAGGAGTCCCTCACAGTGTGAAAGTGAGAACATCTCTTTTGACCAAATCTTGAACTCGGGACTGGAAAGCATAACAGTTTTCAATATCATGACATGTAGCTCCTTCACGGAATGGGCAATGAAGGTCGGTCCTAAAACCAACTGGAAGAGGATTTGGAGGATTGAGAGGTCTAGTGGTGATAAGACCTTTTTGGCACAAGTAAGGAAACACTTCATCATACTTCATAGGAATAAGGTCAATGGGAGCCTTAGGTCTGGGATTGCGAGTCTGATTCTGACCAACATTCCTTTGTGGGGGAGCTCAAGCCTGGGGAGCATTCACCATAGGAGAAACTACAGCTACTTGTATCTCACCATACTATAGTTGCCTGTAATAGGGTCTTCTTTAAGTTGTGACAACATGTGTATCGCCTTCCTTCTTCTTTTGAAAGTTCCCAGAGGACTTTCTTGCACCATTAGAAGCTTCGGCATTTCCAAACTTGCCCCTCTTGACTCCTTCTTCTAGTCTCTCTCCAATAGTGACTAGATTAGCAAAGTTAGATGATACACTGCCTATCATCCTTTCCTATTATAGAGGTTGAAGGGTGTCCATGAACAAATCGGTCAACTCTTTTTCTGCCAAGGGTGGCTCCACCTGAGCAGCTAGCTCTCTCCAACAATGAACGTACTCTTTGAATGATTCATTTTCTTTCTGAGACATGTTTTGAAGTTGACGGAGGTCAAGCGCCATGTCCAGATTATATTTGTATTGTTTAAGGAACGCATTAGACAGATCTTGCCAGCATTGGGTACGGTTCCTCTCGAGTCCCATATACCATTTCAAGGATGCTTCACTCAAGCTATCTTGGAAGAAATGGATGATCAGTTTGTCCTTATCAACATGAGCAGTCATTTTGCGACAGTACATGACCAAATGGCTCTTCGTAAAAGTGTACCCCTGGTATTTTTCAAAGCCTGAAGTCTTGAACTTGTCAGGTATAACCAAGTTCGAAACTAAGTACATGTTCGTTGCGGCAGCATTGAAGACATCAACTCATTCCATAGATCTCATCCTTTTTTCCAAAGTCATGCATTAATCTCTAACATATTTAATGTTTCCAGCTTCTCCTTGTACTAATGATGGTGGATTTTACATGAAAGGAGGATTCACATAAGCAGTTTGGGCAACAGTATGCACAATAGGTTGAGATTCAGTGAACACTCCAGGTACGAAAAATGTGGATGTAACAGCCATCTGAGTAGTTGCAAAGGGCGGAGAGTAACCTGGTGGCAAACCAAATTCTTGCCAAGTGGTAGGTGGTCTTGAGGACTCAGGATTAACAAAGAAGATATTGACCTTAAAGATGGCAGTCCTCTGGGGTTGAGCGTCTTTAGTAGTCAAGGCTTGGAGAATTTCCATAATCTTACTCATGCTGCTCTTCAAGTCATCAATGTCTTCCCTAACTCTTTTGTTATGCTCTTCTTGTTCATCCATTCTTTTTCTTTCGTTGGCTCTATTTTTGTACTTGCATGGAGGAATCAGCTTGACATGTACTTGTAAACACCCCAAATTTGCCCTCACTCATTTCACCATGGCTTATGATCCTCTCATTTGCATAAGTTCAATCATATCATCTCATATTACATTTTTACTTCACTGCATTGTTTCAAAGTCATATGTATCTAGGGTTTGTGATCTGAGCCATCCCTGAGCTATCTGAGCCACTCCAAAGGTCATCAATCATCTCAAGAGGGTCCATATATGTTCAATCATCATATTATATCCTCAAAATATCAAGGAAGCCAAAAAATCACAAGAACTGGCAAGGCATGGAAGCAGAGCCAGGTTTAACTACACAGATGACCTAAAATTAGGGTTTTGGTTTTGTCGCTCCCCGGATTTCCATCCTGGTACAAACGCGAAAGTGGCGCGGAAAAAGAATAGAGTCGCCAGCCAGGCATTTTTATCCCGAAGAAAGGGAATGGTAATGCTGCACAAACCAGAAGAAAAGAAAGAGGAAGGACACAGGTCCTGCGAACCAAAGAGACTGAGTTCGGGAGTCGGTTACGACCTGGGAAGGTATTAGCACCCAGATCGTCCGCCGTACCCGACGGGATCCACGCTTGCAAAAGAAACTGTTTCAAAGGGTGAGGGTATGAAAACTGCAGCATCAGAAAAGAAATGGACTGGAAAAACACTGAAAAAAGAAATGAAATAAGAAACGAAAGAAAAATGTAGGGAAAATAAAGATTGTGCTCGAACGGGCCCTACCCCGCTGCCTACGTACCTCATCAGGATAATGAGGATCAGAGACGCCGTAGTTCCCCTAACTAGGGGTAACAAAGGAAATTGCTTGTGAATTAAAGGCTTGAACTGCCTATGCCATTGCTCAGGTGTTGCAGGCTCGGACGACGAGTGCGTAACCGTCTTGCAAAGTGACAAGTAGGAGCAAGTTCGCGTACGGAGCGAAGGAGATGAGAAAAGAATTCCCGAAGGAACGACGCTTATTGTTTGTTTGGTGTTTTTTAGAAGGCTTTTAGGAATGTGTCACAAGGAAGTGAACTCAAGCTCTTTTCCATGGAATGTGCACTTGTCACTACATTCCAAGATGGAATAATAGAACAAGCACACTCAAGTAAGGAGAAGATCCCCAAAACTTGAACCCAAAGATTAGGGCCTAGGCTCACTAACTTGTTTAATTATTAAGTGTTTTGGTATTTACAATGAAGAAGTGTTTTTTTATGCTTTTCTTTATGAAGCAGATACCTTGATCAGACTTGTGCATCACAAGGTAAACATGTACTATCCCAAGATGGGAAGACTACAAGCATACCTCATGGAATAAGGCTATGGATCAATGCATCACTTCACATTTATTAAAGTGTTTTCTTTTTAAGAGTTATGAGATGAGATGAGAAGAAGAACCAAAAGGATCTCAAAGGAAAAATTCTAAAGGGGGACTAAAATAATCCTAAGTATTCACATGCATGGAAGTCCTAAGGGTTAGTGAAGTTTCTACCCTAATGAAGAAGGAAGAATAAGATAGAAGAAGGGATGAGAAAGGCCTAGGCCCAACAAAAAAAAAAAAAAAAAAAAAAAAAAAAAAAAAGTTAGTTCACATAAACAAAAGAGGAAGAGATGAGAATTGGAGATGTGGAACTCAATTCCCACATCTCACACTTACCATAGCTCCTGCAAGGTTAGCATACACAAATGAATACAAGCACAAAGTTCACAATCAGAATCAAAATGGCATGAAGAATGGCCTAAGAGGCCACTAATGTGAAGAGAGAAGTCACACAATACCAAACAGTGTCACACTAGAAGCAACAGAACCAAACTACAGAATTTGAACACTTAAAGAGACAAACGACCTGAATATAAAGCAAACCCAAAAATTCAGAAGAACCAAGACCTATCCTAAGGTCAGGAAGGTATTCATACCCTAAAGAAACCCCAAATGAGAAGAAGAAGTTGGCACAAGTGCCCTTCTAAGCCTATAGGAGATCTAATGAATCAAAAGAAGCAAAATGGGACAAGATGAAAACAAAAAATCACAAATAATCAACCAGCCACCTAAAAATTCTACAAATGGAACCAAATGATCTTAAAACACACTATATTAACTTGCCAAAAGGATTTGCAAAAATTCAGAAAGGAACTAGGTCGAATGGATGCATAAACACAAGCTAGGACAGAAAACTTACATCACAAGATACCAAACCAAAACTTAAGAAATAAATTTCTAAATATTCTGAGAAAAATCGTATGAAAACTAGAGGATCTTAGGAACACAATGCAAAAAGAATGGGATCAAAACTCCAAATATTGAAGTCTATAGAAAATCTACAAAACAGACTAGTCAAGAAAGGGATCAAAAGAAGCTATGTACATTATTGATTTAATTCTGGCACGCTAATTAATGAAAAAAAATAAAATAAAAATGTGACAAAATTTTAGAGACACAAAGGAACATTCATGATTTATTTGGGAATTTTTAGAGGATTATAACTATTTTATTTGAATTAAAATGAAACTAATTGATAAAAGAAATTAAAAAAGGAAAGAAAATAAAAAGGAAGTGAAGGGAGGTGGGAAGAGTAGAATTTCATGTTGTAATTGGTTTGGGCTTATACTGCGGGGTGTGAATAGAAAAAACGGCCTTAGGCCCACACGGACTTGACCCACTCTCATCCACTAATTAATACTCAGCTTATTACTTTATTCCAAGTACAAAAATAAATAATCAATGTGAACAAAATCCATGTGACTTATCCTCAACCGGTCCATCCCACACTTAAATGAAGAAAAAAATAAAAATAAGAAGAATAAAAGAAATAACACTAGAGCCAACCGCGTGATGACACGTGGTCGTCATCTTCCCATACTCATGCAAAACGCAGCAAGAAGAAAAGAAACAGCCATGGCCATCGAAACAACATCCTCTCACCAACTTCATACTAGCACAACTTCACCAAAACTTGACGAAAATAAAAAATGCGAAAACCAAAATTCTTCTACGAAATGAGATCTACACGACCGACACAAAAAGTAATTAAGATCACGGCTTAATCATGGAGAAATATGGCGATGAAGATGGTACCAGAATATGCTTTTTCGGTCGCCGTTACGAAAATTTTCAGAATCAAAAAACGAGCATATCACAGCAAGCCTCTAGCAACATACATCACACATATATCAATGCTTTATCAAAACAACATATAAGCACCAAGAACCGATCAACACAAGATCCACGAAAAAAAAAAACCGAAAGTCCAGATTAAAGCACACACACACTCCTATTCATACCTCAAGCAAATCAAATGGATCATAAATAAGGCAGCACAAACAACAAACCATCAAATCGAATGCAGAAACAAAACGAATGCGAAACCTGTTGTGAGACTTTTCTTCAAGATCCTACCGAAAACCAGAGATTCACAACGATCCGGCTGTATGTGCCTTGGCCAAATAAAGGCTGAATGATTTGCTATGGATACCAAAGAGAAAGGAACTCTGAAAGTATTGGTGAGCTTCAATCTTCTTTATAATGCCTTTTGACCGCGGTTTAGAGGGAATGAACAAGGTGCTTCCAAGAAGAATTTAGAAAAGCTCTTATGAAATGTGATGAGAGCACAACTTCCTTTTTGGATCTGAGCTTTTCGGTTAGTGTTATGAGAGGTTCATGCTATGAGAGCCAACATTCTGTGTTGAAGAAAAAATTCAAGGTGAGCTCTTCTTCTTTTTTTTTCGTGAATCCTCTGTGCATGAAATGTGAGAGTGCATGCCAATAATGGGTGAGTGGCATGTACTACAAGGTGAGAGAAAGTGAGGATCAGTGGGAGAGAGGAAAACATGAGGGAGTGTGTGAGTGCATGAAATCCGTGAGTGTGAGCTGGCGTGAGGTGTTGTTGATGTGCGTGTGAGGTTGTGAGGGAGGGAGCGTAGGCGCGTGAGAGATGAGGGGTAAGGAGATACAGCATGTGGGTGGTGTGAGTGGAGAGTAATAAAAAGAGAAAAAGTGTGAAGTGTGGAGAGTGCTGGCAAGGAGAATGAGAGTGATATGTGAGGAAAGAATTGTGACCTTTTGAAAATGAGGAAAAGAAAATATGCGCGTGGCACCAATGCAGTGGTATTATGCAGAATTTGCTATCCCCCCATGTGCCTTTTATGGTACTACTTTTTATTTCTTTCCCCAAACTTTCCACTAAAAATTTGTCAACACCCAATAACTTTTTCCAAACACATATGACACGGCTAGAAGTAACAATGGACATGCTATTTGTGTAGCAATAAACAAAATGTAGTGATACAACAATAAAAATGAAAGAGGACCAATGATATCTTAACAAGTGTCTTGAAATAAACCAAATGCACTCAAACTTCTAAAAATCATATTTTGAATTCTAAAAAAAGCCATGAAGGAGTTCTACGACTTTTCGGAAAGGGAAACTCGTGTTCTACAACTTTTGTGTTCGTCGAAAAATCATTCGGAGCTTTTTCGCACATGAAATAATAACTTGAAGTTTAAGTACAAATAATTTCTAAAAATGGAAACCTCCAAATTTCCAAATTTAGTAACTTTTTGCATACTCCCGATTTTTGACATTTAAACTCAACTGAATTATTCCTTGACATAATATGACCTCAAAAATGATAATCCTGATTAAAAAACTCTGAAAACTTCATGTTGACTTTTCTGACTGCGCATTTGACTTTCTTGCTTCGCCTTTAAGCAATTGAACCAAGTCTTGACTTCTTCAGTGAATTTTTGCCTCAAACATCATACATGAGCCATGCAGACTAAATGAGAACCTTTGCCCATAAGAAATGGTCAAAATTAAGAAGATATGAGTATCTGTCCCAAAACCCTAATCAGGATTTCCTCATACAAGAGAAAAGTTGTATTTTGAACTTCTGATGAAATAGCTGACTTCCCTGAGGAATTTTCCCACCAAATTTCAACCTTAGGATCCTCTTGTTATATGAGAGACTTTGCCTAAATGAAATAGCCAAAGTCACAAAGTTTCCCTGCCTGAAACTCATACCCTAACTTGGGATCATTGTGTAGGAGCCTTGCCCTAGCTTGAATTCCCTGATGATTTTCCAACCTTCTGAGCTTTTGTAAATGAATTTGAACTTGTGAATGCAATGTAGATCCCTCATAGGACTTGAACAAATCCATTGGGACCCTTGTCATGGCTTGAAGTGCTTCTGGGAACTCCACAGATGACCATATGCTGATGCTTGGACATGAAGGATGTCATGTTTCATCTTTCTATGATATGATACTAAGGAAATGATATGCTCATGATGTATATGATGTAATATGATGCTTAAAAAATAAGAGGGCAAATTTAGGGTGTTACAGCTGCCCCTATTCAATCAACTGTTAATCTGAAAAAGGACGATAGTACGGACTATCGATCGTTCAAGATAAACTGTGATTGAATACCAAGAAGACCAGAAATTTGCACTCTGACGAAGAATGCAACACCGGGAAATAAACCCGACCAGATGATGCTCTGGGGATATGAGTCGGAGAAAGAAGCAGACGAGCTTCTTCCAAGTTGAAACTGATATCTGGAATATTATCATGGTGACAGACGAGTCTTCGAATGACCTGTGACGCCAGGTGCAGAGAGCGGACGAGCCCTTAAGGAACTTCAAAGTAGCCTGAGATAGACGAATCTCCTTCACTAATCCTTACGCAGATAAGTGGGATAAGACGGACGAGTCTTCTTCGGATAACCCTTACGCAGGCTCCGGGAATGCATATAAGTCTGTGGGATAGACATGCAATCAAGGTAGACGAACCTTCTTCATATATTATCCGCGGATATATGGTATAAGACAGACGAGTCTTCTGAGCAAACCTGTTACGCCAGGTGCAGCAACCATAATTGGTGCTTGAGACAGACGAGCCTCCTTCGGATTTATCCGTTACGCCAGGACCGGTAACCATTTCGACATTTAATTCCCACTGTCAGGATTCGAAACCTCTTCAATACAGACGAGTATCGGATGATCATCAAGATAACACAGACGAGTGCCCTAAGTCAATGATACAGACGAGTATCAGACGATGATCTGAGAAACACAGACGAGCGTTTCAGGCAATGATACAGACGAGTATCAGCAACTGGTAGAGACGAATACCAGAGGTTCAAACACAGACGAGCATTTGAAGTAGTCACAGAAATATTAGAGTGAACAGCAAATCTTCACATTCAGGTGCAGGCTAGCACAGACGAGTGCTGAGGATGATACAGACGAGTATCCGAGCTTCAGAACACAAAGGAATTCTGGGGAATAAAAACAGACGAACTTCAAACAAACACAGACGAGTGTCGGACAATTGCAGACGAGCAACAACAGAGAATACATATCCAGGCACAGACGAATGCAGCAAAGGATCCAATACCAAACACAGACGAGCGTTGGGAGGTTGCAGACGAGCAACAACAAATATCATATCAGAACACAGACGAGTGTTGGGGAGTTGCGGACAAGCAACTATCATAACCAAACACTGACGAGTGTTGGAACATTGCAGACGAGCAATAACAAGGTAATCATTCCCAAGCACAGACGAGTACTGGAAATTGCAGACGAGCAAACAACAACTGATATATCCAAAGACAAACGAGTGTTTGGAATTGCGAACGAGCAGAATCAAAGTAATCATAAACCACCGCTGGGGAAAGCAAACGAGCAATACCACAGAGCTAACACGGACGAGTGTTGAAAGATGCAGACGAGCAACAATAAAGCAGTACCAATGCTAGGGAAAACTCCGTTTAGGGATAACACAAACGAGTGTTGACAAACGCAGACGAGCGGTAGCCAAATGCCTGATTGGCAGCAAGAGATACAACTCTGTAGGGGAAGACAAGTCAAAAGGTCTGGACACTCAACTCTGACTGAAGTGATGAATACCTGACTGTATCATCAAATACCCAAAAGTATGGCAACCTGGCTGAGAAATATTTCACGGACGGAGGTGAAAATCCAATATGAACTCTGTAGGGACCGGATCATCTTCAGACTTGGCTGGGGAAGCTTCCTGGGCAAATACTCTGGCTGGGGAGAGCATCTGATGATTCAAGACTCTGAGGGGATATCAGGCTTTCAGGTACCTGATAGGCAAGAATTATTGCTGGGGATAGAATACTGTTAATTCCATCTCTGATGACATCAGGTCTTCAGGCACCTGCTGGGTATACTCCACTGGGGAAGAATAGACTACTACTTCACTGGGAAGAAGTTGGGCTGCTGCCAAGGCTTGGTTGGAGGAAAATCTCTGTTTAGACAGGTCAGGCTTTCAGATACCTGCTGGAAGAAGAAATCCCTGCTTGGGGAAGTACTCTACTGGGGAAGAGTGAATTGCTTGAGAGAAGGTGACGCCATCCTGCAACCTGCAACAACAGAAAACACACGTGTGTCCCGGGGATTTGCATGGCATGATCTGTTCATCCATTATCACCCGACACTCAAAGAGGATTACAGTTTCCCTGCATGTCAGTTTTCTTTTCAAGATTATCACCATGTTTGGATGCAATGCTATTTTTGCCAAAAATTCAGGACATTTTGCAAACAAAAATAAACACACACAGCTTTTTGACTGAATATTATTTTATTGGATAGCCTCTGAATAGGCAAAGATTTACATCAGGAAGCAACCACCTGGAAAGAGGTAGCCACTATAGAAATTGAGAAAAGAAACTATCCTAATGGCAATGTACACGGCATTCCAAGGAGTTCCATTACCGCTATGACCTGCATGCCTTCAAGACTCTCCATTCTGATTTAGCTTTCTGAGAGGACGAGGGGACTGTTTCCTATCCTTCCGACATTGTCAAGTTGTACGAAACGATGACGTGGTTCAGATAACTTGGATCACAGTTGTTCGCTTATTCCCTTATTTTGCGTGGATCGCCCTCTCGGGTTTTCAATCCACCGGGATACCCTTTTTTGCCTGAGCTGTCCAATGTGGCTTTTCAACTCAGCGGGTGCACATTTTTTATTTTTATTTCCCTAATTTTTGCCCGAGCTTTTTATTCTGTTTTTAGCTCGCCGGGATGCCCTTTTCTTGCCTGGACTTACATTCTGTTTTTGTGTCCAGCGAGTCTCTTTATGCGAAGTATTTTTTAACTGCGTCCGAGTTAACAGGGGATGGGAAGTCATCTCCATCCATAGTGGTGAGCATCAGCGCTCCTCCTGAGAAGACTTTCTTCACTATGAATGGTCCTTCGTAGTTTGGGGTCCATTTGCCCCTGTTATCTGAACCTGGAGGAACGATTCTCTTCAACACAAGCTCTCCCACTCGATACTCTCGAGTACGTACTCGTTGATCGAATGCCCGCTTCATTCTCCTCTGATAAAGCTGACCATGACAGATAGCCGCTAATCTCTTTTCCTCAATTAGACATAGTTGATTGTAACGAGCACGCACCCATTCAGCCTCATCCAGCTTGACATCCATCATCACGCGCAGTGAAGGAATCTCTACTTCAACAGGTAGGACTGCTTCCATGCCATACACTAGAGAGAAGGGAGTTGCCCCTGTTGACGTCCTGACTGACGTCCGGTACCCATGCAAAGCAAACGGTAACATCTCATGCCAATCCTTGTAGGTGACAACCATTTTCTGCACAATCTTCTTGATATTCTTGTTAGCTGCCTCTACCGCACCATTCATCTTTGGTCGGTAAGGGGAAGAATTGTGATGCTGTATTTTGAAGTCCCGACATAAGTCTGCCATCATCTTGTTGTTGAGATTAGAACCATTATCAGTGATGATCCTTTCGGGCACTCCATATCTGCATATGATATCTCTTTTCAGAAATCTTGCCACCGCTTGACGAGTGACATTGGCATAAGACGCTGCTTCTACCCACTTGGTAAAGTAATCAATCGCAACCAGGATGAAGCGATGACCGTTCGAAGCAGTTGGCTCGATCTTCCCGATCATGTCAATGCCCCACATAGAGAAAGGCCAAGGAGATGACATGACGTTGAGCGGGTTAGAAGGAACATGCACTTTATCTGCATATATTTGGCACTTGTGGCATTTACGAGCGAATGAACAACAGTCTGCATCCATCGTCATCCAGTAATACCCTGATCTCAGCAGTTTCTTTGCCATAGCATGCCCTCCTGCATGGGTACCAAAAGATCCTCCATGGACTTCCTGCATCAACAGGCTTGCTTCGTGTCTATCCACGCATCTGAGCAAGACCATGTCGAAGTTCCTCTTGTACAAAACCCCGTCTGTGTTCAAGAAGAAACTAGCAGCAAGTCGTCTCAAGGTCTTTTTGTCTTTGGAAGATGCCCCTGTTGGGTATTCTTGCTTCTCCAGGAATAACTTGATATCAAAATACCAAGGTTTCTCGTCAGACACGGCGTCTACAGAGAAAGCATAAGCTGGAGAGTCAAGCCTGGAGATGTCAATTCTGGGCACAAAATTCCAACACAGGACTTTAATCGACGAAGAGAGAGTGGCCAAAGCATCAGCAAATTGATTTTCGTCACGTGGTATGTACTTGAGCTCAACTGTCGTGAAGAATGTCAACAGTTTTCTAGCATAATCCCTGTACGGAACTAGATGCTCTTGATGTGTATACCACTTGCCGGTAATTTGATTAATGACGAGGGCTGAATCACCGAATATGTCGAGGTTCTTAATCCGAAGATCAATTGCCTCCTCTATTCCCATTATACACGCCTCGTATTCCGCTTCATTGTTGGTGCAGCCAAAAGTAATTCTGGCAGCGAAAGGTAAGTGGACACCTTCAGGATTAATGAGTACGGCACCAACTCCACGACCATTGATATTGACAGCCCCATCAAACATCAACTTCCATTGGGATTCAGGGTCAGGCCCCTCCTCCGGAAGTGGTTCCTCATAATCGTTTGTTTTGAGGTACATGATGTCCTCATCGGGGAAATCAAATCTCATCGGCTGATAGTCATCCTCAAGAGGTTGCTGAGCAAGGTATTCCGACAATACACTTCCTTTGATGGCTTTCTGAGAAGTGTACTGGATGTCGTATTCAGTTAAAATCATCTGCCATCTAGCAACCCTTCCGGTCAATGCTGGTTTCTCAAAGATGTACTTGACAGGATCCATCTTGGAAATGAGAAGTGTAGTATGGGTCAACATGTACTGCCTCAGTCGGCGAGCAGCCCATACCAAAGCGCAGCAAGTTTTCTCGAGCAGTGAGTATCGGGATTCACAGTCGGTAAACTTTTTGCTAAGGTAATAAATGGCGTACTCTTTTCGACCAGACTCGTCATGTTGGCCGAGCACACACCCCATCGACCCTTCTAGCACGGTCAAGTACATGATTAATGGTCTCCCCTCCACCGGAGGCATCAGAATTGGAGGCTCCTGCAAATATTCCTTTATTTTGTCGAAAGCTCTTTGGCAATCATCATTCCACCTGACCGTCTGCTCCTTTCTTAGCAGTTTGAATATCGGTTCGCACGTGGCAGTTAGGTGAGATATGAACCGAGAAATATAGTTCAATCTACCTAAGAACCCGCGCACTTCTTTTTCTGTCCTTGGTGCAGGCATCTCTTGAATAGCTTTTACTTTAGCAGGGTCTACCTCAATTCCTTTTTGACTTACAATGAAACCCAGCAATTTTCCGGAACGCACTCCGAAAGTACACTTGTTCGGATTCAACCTCAGCTTGTATTTGATCAACCTATCAAATAACTTCTTCAGGTTAACCAAATGCTCCTCTTCGTCTTTGGACTTTGCAATCATATCATCCACATAACATTCGATCTCCTTGTGGATCATGTCATGGAACAATGTGACCATTGCCCGCTGATAAGTTGCCCCTGCGTTCTTCAAACCGAAGGGCATGACCTTATAGCAGAATGTTCCCCACGGGGTAATGAACGTTGTCTTCTCCATGTCTTCCGGCGCCATTTTTATCTGATTATAACCGGAGAATCCATCCATGAAGGAGAACACCGAGAATTGAGCAGTATTGTCGACCAACACGTCAATGTGTGGTAACGGAAAATCATCCTTTGGGCTTGCTCTGTTCAAATCTCGATAGTCAACGCACATCCGTACCTTGCCGTCCTTCTTAGGCACTGGTACGATGTTAGCTACCCACGGCGGGTAACTAGTCACGGCAAGGAATCCGGCATCCCACTGTTTCTGTACCTCCTCTTTAATCTTCATTGCCATATCCGGGCGAGTTCTTCTCAACTTTTGCTTTACAGGAGGACAGTCTTCTCTCAGGGGTAGCTTATGCATCACAATGTCGGTATCTAAACCTGGCATATCTTGATATGACCAAGCAAAGATATCCACATACTCTCTCAGCATACTGATCAGCTCTTGCTTGACGTCGGCCTGCAGATTGGCCCCTATCTTGATTTCTTTCTTTGCATCTTCACTGCCAATGTTGATGGTCTCAATCTCTTCTTGATGAGGCTGAATAACTCGTTCCTCTTGTTTCAACAATCTGACCAACTCTTCAGGGAGGTCACAGTCTTCCTCAACCCCTTCATCAGCTTGGTAGACTGGATTATCAAAGTCATGCATAGTCATAGCAGGAACGTTATCCGTGGAATCCGGATGATCAACACTGCACAAATGATGTGCTTATTCAGAATCTGCTTATTTTGAAAAGAGACGCTAGCACAAAACAAAAATGAAAATACATTGCCATTTTTATATTTTTGTTGTGAAAAAGTTTAAAAACAAAGACAGGGAACACAGTTTGTCTGAAAATGTCCTTTTATTTCATAGCAAAATAACGATGCGATACAAAACATGGTGGCCCGAAACAATGGATCCAAGCATCTTGGGCAGAATGCTGGATTTGACAATGCAGTATGCTAATAAAAGGAAACAAAGCAATTACTTTGAGAGCCAGGTGACTTGGACGATGTCTTCAGCAGACCAATTTCCTAGCTCCTCGCCGGGTGCACATGGGCGGATCCAATTGTTGTCCCAGTCTCTGTCACTGTCCCCGTCTTGGCTTGCCGTACAGATTTGATCACGGTCGAGCAACCCAGCGCTTGTGAATGTGATGGCCTCACCACTCTGAGTAGACCCTCCAGGCTGATACCCTAAGCCGAATTTATCATCCTTCTTTTCCATCTCCAACAGCTTGCCCCAGCCCTGAGCATTGCCTGATTGGACGACCTCCTTTGCTTCCTGGTAGGAATGAATGGACGTGCCTTCGTTGTTTTTCTTCACCGGAGTCAAGATACTGACATCTGCTTCAAAAGCTTGGCACAAAGTCTCGTGAATTTCTCCGTCCATTTCTACATATTTGAATGTCGACAGGTGGCTGACAAATATATCTTCTTCCCCGCAAACTGTGATGACCTGACCGTCCACCACATACTTAAGCTTCTGATGCAAGGTTGAAGTGACAGCTCCAGCTGCATGTATCCATGGTCTGCCCAACAAGCAACTGTACGCAGGCTGGATGTCCATGACATAGAAGACACTCTTGAAGACTTGAGAGCCTATCTTGACAGGCAACTCAACCTCTCCGAAAACTGATCTTCTTGAACCATCGAAAGCTTTAACCACCAAATCACTCGGCGTTAGGACAATCCCATCAATGTTAAGCTTCATCAACGCCTTCTTCGGGAGCACATTCAAAGAAGAGCCTGTGTCTACAAGGACATGAGACAACACAGCGCCCTTGCATTCCATCGTGATATGCAGTGCTTTATTGTGATTCCTTCCCTCCGAAGTGAGATCTCGGTCAGTGAAGCCTAAGCCATGGCTAGCATTAACACTTCCAACAACAGCTTCGAGTTGATTGACTGTGATCTCTTGAGGAACATAGGCCATTTGAAGTACTTTCAGTAAAGCTTCTCTATGCGCGGGAGAGCACATCAACAGTGACAAGATAGAAATCTTTGAAGGCGTCTGATTCAGTTGATCAACCACCTTATAGTCACTCCTTTTGATGATCTTCATGAACTCCTCTACCTCCTTTTCAAATGTCCTCTGCCCAGCCACAGGAGTATTTGACTCATCATTCGCAGTCTGCTTTCCTTTGTCTTTGGACGAAGCTTCGGCCTCAGGATCCTTTCTCAGTGCAGGGGGAGCAAATAAACGGCCACTTCGAGTAAAACCTCCAACACCTCCCACATTTTCAATAGTCAGGTCAGCAACAGGTCTACTCTCCATCTTCTGTCCCGCCACATAGACATCGGAACCATAATGCCACGGAATGGCCCTATCATCGGTGTACGGCACTGGCCCAGGTACAGTTATAGTCACAGGACTAATCTGAGGAACGTAAATGGTAACTGGCTCTGGTCTGACGGGCATGTCAGCTTCATCGTAGAAGATAGTAATGGTTGACACATCATCAGCCTCTTCATTACTAACCTTGCTAAATTGCAGAGACCCATCATCGATCAACCCTTGCAAACCCGTCTTCAATTTCTCGCAGCCATTCACAGCACTTATACAGTCTTCGCAATCGAGACAACAACCAGGAAATACTTGACCCCTCAACAGTCTCTCTTTCACCACCCTCAACGGCGTCTTGACATCCTCAATACTCAGCACCAAACTCAACTTGTCATCTCCCTCAACAGTATTAACTCTTGCCCCGCCATGATTAGGTATAGGGTTCGAGTTGATATTTGGTGGAGGCGCAAAGTTGATTGCCTTGGAATCTAGAAGATCCTGAACTTTGTGGTGCAGCGCCCTGCACTTCTCAGTTGAGTGCCCGGGTGCTCCTGAATGAAAAGCGCATCGCGCGTTGACATCATAACCAGCTGGAAGCTCTCCAGGAGGTGGTGGTGCCAAAGTCCTCAATTGAATAAGGTTCAAATCTAGTAGTCTCGGCAGCAAGGCAGCATATGTCATCGGAATAGCTTCAATCACCCTGTTAGCTGGGCGAGCCTGCCTCGGCTGATAAGGTCTTTGCTGGTAGTTGGTTCTAGGTTGTTGTTGTTGCTGATGTTGTTGTGGTGGAGGTAGCATCTGTTGTACGGGAGCTGCAGGAATGGTAACAGCAGCCATATGCTCATAAGGTCTTCTGTAACCACGACCCTGGCTTCGGCCGAATACAGCATTGGTCTCGCCTTCTCTCCTTCTTGGAGGTCCGCTAAAAGCTTTCCTCGCCCCATTTGAGCTACTAGCACCGGGATCTTGTATCTTCCCCAATTTCAACAGCATTTCGACCCTTTCTCCCGCAATGACAATATCGTTGAACTTAGTAGCAGAACTTGACGCCAATCTCTCAAGAAATACCCCCTGGAGGGTACCCATAAACATATCGGCCATTTCATTCTCTAACAAGGGGGGTTGCACCCTGGCAGCTAGCTGGCGCCACCTCTGGGCATATTCTTTAAAGCCTTCTTTTGCTGTCTGAGCCATATGTTGCAACTGGGTGCGATTCGGAGCCATGTCCATGTTATATTGGTACTGCCTCACAAAGGCTTCAGCGAGGTCTTTCCAGCTCTTGACATGGACCCTGCTGAGCTTCATGTACCACTCAAGGGAAGCTCCCACCAAGCTGTCCTGAAAGTAATACATCCACAGTTTTTCGTCGTCTGTATGCGCAGCAATTCTCCCAACATATGATTGCAGATGGGTTTTTGGGCAAGCAGTGCCGTTATACTTCTCGAAAGTAGGAACTTTGAACTTATACGGAATCCTGACTCCCGGGACCAAGCCCAAGTCTGTTATATCGAATCCCAAAGAACTCTGGGACTGAATAGCCTTGATTTGCTCGGCCATCTCTTCGAATCTCTTGTTCATTTCTACCCCTTGACCCTCGGCCTCATCAAGTAATGTGAACTGGTCGTCCTGGTGGTCCATATGAATGTTATGCACCCCTTCGTTGATTACTGGCACCCCTGGAGTTCCACCCTGACGTGCGCCCGCACCGGTATGATTATCAGCATTCGCAGCAGCAACAGCGTTTCTGTTCTGATTCTCAACCATCTCTCACAGACGCTCTTGATTCTGCCCCATGCCGGCCATTAACGTCATGAAATTATCCATTCTCTGCCTTAGGTCTACCAAATCTGCCTGCATCTGATCCATAGCTCGCTCTCTGTTAGTCTTGGTTGGGTATCTGTGCACTACTGGTTGCTCTCGGACTTTACGAGGAGCTATAGTGCCTGAAACACAAAACACGTTAGTAATTGATGCAACACCTGCAAAACAGACAAACAGGTTATATGCAATGCAATGTAACTGTTCATGTTCCCAATTTTAAGCATTTGGCATGCCCCAGTTCTGGCATCTATCTCCAACAACCGCTTTCGGTGTTTAGCTTTCAAGCTTTCTCTTCGATAAGTGTTCAGACATTAACAGTATCCAGACAAACGAGTCTTGCACATTCAAAACGATCACTTGCACATTAATACTGAATACGGACAAACCACTATAGGCTAAAAGTCAGAATACATCCAAGAATATTCCCCGAAGGGTTACAAATCAGTACATAAAGACAAAAGAAATAAAAGCAAGACTCCTACAACAAGCCTGTAGGTAGTCTGAAAAATAAACTAAGCTAAGGACCCCGGCTCTGCCACCTCCACCCTGCTTTTCTTGACACTTGCTCTCAGCTTGAGCTCTTCGATCTCTTTCCTGGCTTCCTCCAGAGCTAATTGACTTTGGGCCAACTGTTGGGTCTTCTCCCTCCGGATGGCGTGGGCTTGTTCCACTTCTTCTTTCTTGAAAGCCATCTGAACTTCAAAGAACTCTTCCTTCTCTTTGAATTTCTCTTGGTCTTCATCCCTTTGGCCTTTCAACCAAACAATGGACTGCCGAGCACTCTTGAGAGTCTTTAAAGTCTCCTTGTGCTTAGCTTCTCTTCGAGTTTCCATCATACCCAATCTATGGAAATGGGCCTCTCTCCCAGCGAAATCCTTCTCCTTGTTTTCTAAAGAGGCTTGGAGTTTCTGCAGCTTGTCTTCGACTTCCTTCTTAGCTCTATTGGCCTGGTGGTATAAGCTTACCATCTCAATATTCTCTACTCTGACCTCATGCAGCTGGGCTTCTAGCTTCTTGTACTCCTCCAAGGAAACCGTACTGCTCGGACCTGGTACCTCTCGGGGATAAAGTGGAGCTTCGACTGAAAAAGGCATGAGAACTGACTCGATATGCCTTTTCAACCATTCAGCATATGGTGGATATGTCTTAGGATCAACTCGGCCGAAGTCTTTCTTCCCTTTTCTTATTCTGTGAGACCAGGATTGAACTACTTGTTGGACTAGCTCTCTGTTTCCGTCAACAGGAAAATACAAAGATTCAGCAAACATTTCCATCTGAGGAGGATCCTTCAAAGGGTATCCAAACTGCCTTCTGGCTAATGCCGGGTAGTGACTGATGACACCTTTCCTTCCCAGCAAAGGTACTCCAGCGAACCTTCCGCAACTAACCATCACCTCCTTTCCTAGCAAATCCCTGTCATAACCCCAAGCAATGTCTTCTTCAGTCAGTCCCATTAGTCTTCTGGACCATCTCCATTCGCCTCGTATATCCTTGAAGGCACCTGACTTAGGCAACTGTCTAGCGAACCATTCAGCAAACAAAGGAGCACAGCAGACCACTGGACCACCTCTACCTTTCTCGTTTCTGTAATGGACACTAAAATAAAAGTCACCCAATAAAGTAGGCAATGGATTGCCTTTTGCAAATATTGAGATCACTTCCAAGCTGACAAACTCTTTCTCTCCGGGAAACAAGCTAGACCCATATACCATCAATGCAAGCAAAGCTCCAAAGTCGTTCCACTTAGCTTCTGTAGCATACTTCTCAGCCTCTGGAATAAGCACACTCCATGGTAAACCTCTGCCTTTACTCTCTTGCAAAGCCTTTCTGACTGAAGCAACTGGCAACCTACAAACCTTGGCTATGTCTTCATCTCTGAGCACCACCTCTGACCCGTAGAACGGCAATGTCTCTCTTATCGGAACACTCAGCATGCTGGAGATCTCTTCTAATGTCGGAGCTAAGATGTAACCTGGAAGAATAAAACAACGCAACAGGGGATCATAAAATTGCAACAAGGTATGCAAGCTGTCCTTTTGGTCTGTAGTAGGCTTGTCCACAAACTTCAGTATCTGGCCATATCTTTTCTTGAAATTACCCAAGACTTGATCGTTCATCAGACCTGCTAACCTCTGAACACTTTTAACTTCCGGTTGAAGAAAGGTATAATGCACATTCTTTTTTCTCGGTTCGCTTCTGATTTCTGCCATGGAGATAAGAATACCAGAACTGGGAACAGATGTGATCAATGACCTGAAAAATGGGAAACATAAACAGTTAATGCAAAGAATGATGCAAATGTAATGCAATGCAAGCACATGACCAACTGGGACCATCTGGACTAGAACACTGACAAGGGTCCCTCTGAATAACTGGCAAACCCATCAATTTACTGAGTCACACCCTCTGATAATCACAACTTTCCGATAGAAGATCTCAGAATCACAGTATCAAGAAATCCAGAATTCCAGGACCATAACTTCGGAACCATAGAATCAATAGAACCATAGATCATAATCACAGGACCAAGGACCATAACAAGAACCACTGAACAGATGAGTGTACGTTGAGGTCATGGGTTCCTGCACACCTGTAAACACCCCCAATCTCGCAGGCAAAAGGCTCCGGGTCAGACATCACGGACTCTCAAAGCCACATAGCAATAATACTGTCACCATCTCCGAGAAATGGCTCATGACCAAATCAGGGAATCGGTTAGGCATTATGTACTATGCAGGGAGGCCTCAGCTGAGTCCGGGAAAAACAAGCATCCCTTATAAGTCCCCAGCTTCAAGCGCTGAAATCGAGAAACAATAGTACATTCAGCCCGTAGGATACAGTACTAATGTCATACGACCAGATGCTTTGACTGAGTTCTTATAAGAGAACCAGGTCATCCTATGCGAGTTCCCAGTGGACCCTCGGGTGCGAATGGGTTTGCCACAAAATGTGGTCTGCCACTGTCACCACTGGAGAGGGTTGTTTCCACAAAGGTTCTCAATGATCGGTCCCCAGCTGCACATAACTGTCAAGGTTATGTAATGAGAGAGGAAGATCCCCAAATCAAGACATTTCCAAGACAATCGCAACCTGGGTGTGGAACTCACTACTACCCCCATGACAAGATCTCATGAGGCCAAAGTGGAACCACTCTAAGTCCTATGGTGCACTCGAACCGGGTACTTGGCTCATATCTCTCAAGAACCAGTAACTCCCATCCCACCAAAGAAAACCAGTCCAGACAGTCCAGTATGATATATATATGATGCAGAAAATAAATACTGAAAACCGTAAATAAAGCTTTAAAATAAAGCTGTAAATAAAGCAGTAAACCAACAGCAATACAATAAAACAAGCCACATCAAACAAACATCACCCAATGAAACAGAAACACACAAGCGCTAGGAGAGACTCACAGGGGAACCAGAGACTCTGGGTTCGATCCCCAGCAGAGTCGCCAGCTGTCGCTCCCCGGATTTCCATCCTGGTACAAACGCGAAAGTGGCGCGGAAAAAGAATAGAGTCGCCAGCCAGGCATTTTTATCCCGAAGAAAGGGAATGGTAATGTTGCACAAACCAGAAGAAAAGAAAGAGGAAGGACACAGGTCCTGCGAACCAAAGAGACTGAGTTCGGGAGTCGGTTACGACCTGGGAAGGTATTAGCACCCAGATCGTCCGCCGTACCCGACGGGATCCACGCTTGCAAAAGAAACTGTTTCAAAGGGTGAGGGTATGAAAACTGCAGCATCAGAAAAGAAATGGACTGGAAAAACACTGAAAAAAGAAATGAAATAAGAAACGAAAGAAAAATGTAGGGAAAATAAAGATTGTGCTCGAACGGGCCCTACCCCGCTGCCTACGTACCTCATCAGGATAATGAGGATCAGAGACGCCGTAGTTCCCCTAACTAGGGGTAACAAAGGAAATTGCTTGTGAATTAAAGGCTTGAACTGCCTATGCCATTGCTCAGGTGTTGCAGGCTCGGACGACGAGTGCGTAACCGTCTTGCAAAGTGACAAGTAGGAGCAAGTTCGCGTACGGAGCGAAGGAGATGAGAAAAGAATTCCCGAAGGAACGACGCTTATTGTTTGTTTGGTGTTTTTTAGAAGGCTTTTAGGAATGTGTCACAAGGAAGTGAACTCAAGCTCTTTTCCATGGAATGTGCACTTGTCACTACATTCCAAGATGGAATAATAGAACAAGCACACTCAAGTAAGGAGAAGATCCCCAAAACTTGAACCCAAAGATTAGGGCCTAGGCTCACTAACTTGTTTAATTATTAAGTGTTTTGGTATTTACAATGAAGAAGTGTTTTTTTATGCTTTTCTTTATGAAGCAGATACCTTGATCAGACTTGTGCATCACAAGGTAAACATGTACTATCCCAAGATGGGAAGACTACAAGCATACCTCATGGAATAAGGCTATGGATCAATGCATCACTTCACATTTATTAAAGTGTTTTCTTTTTAAGAGTTATGAGATGAGAAGAGAAGAAGAACCAAAAGGATCTCAAAGGAAAAATTCTAAAGGGGGACTAAAATAATCCTAAGTATTCACATGCATGGAAGTCCTAAGGGTTAGTGAAGTTTCTACCCTAATGAAGAAGGAAGAATAAGATAGAAGAAGGGATGAGAAAGGCCTAGGCCCAACAAAACAAAAAAAAAAAAAAAAAAAAAAAAAAAAAAAGTTAGTTCACATAAACAAAAGAGGAAGAGATGAGAATTGGAGATGTGGAACTCAATTCCCACATCTCACACTTACCATAGCTCCTGCAAGGTTAGCATACACAAATGAATACAAGCACAAAGTTCACAATCAGAATCAAAATGGCATGAAGAATGGCCTAAGAGGCCACTAATGTGAAGAGAGAAGTCACACAATACCAAACAGTGTCACACTAGAAGCAACAGAACCAAACTACAGAATTTGAACACTTAAAGAGACAAACGACCTGAATATAAAGCAAACCCAAAAATTCAGAAGAACCAAGACCTATCCTAAGGTCAGGAAGGTATTCATACCCTAAAGAAACCCCAAATGAGAAGAAGAAGTTGGCACAAGTGCCCTTCTAAGCCTATAGGAGATCTAATGAATCAAAAGAAGCAAAATGGGACAAGATGAAAACAAAAAATCACAAATAATCAACCAGCCACCTAAAAATTCTACAAATGGAACCAAATGATCTTAAAACACACTATATTAACTTGCCAAAAGGATTTGCAAAAATTCAGAAAGGAACTAGGTCGAATGGATGCATAAACACAAGCTAGGACAGAAAACTTACATCACAAGATACCAAACCAAAACTTAAGAAATAAATTTCTAAAAATTCTGAGAAAAATCGTATGAAAACTAGAGGATCTTAGGAACACAATGCAAAAAGAATGGGATCAAAACTCCAAATATTGAAGTCTATAGAAAATCTACAAAACAGACTAGTCAAGAAAGGGATCAAAAGAAGCTATGTACATTATTGATTTAATTCTGGCACGCTAATTAATGAAAAAAAATAAAATAAAAATGTGACAAAATTTTAGAGACACAAAGGAACATTCATGATTTATTTGGGAATTTTTAGAGGATTATAACTATTTTATTTGAATTAAAATGAAACTAATTGATAAAAGAAATTAAAAAAGGAAAGAAAATAAAAAGGAAGTGAAGGGAGGTGGGAAGAGTAGAATTTCATGTTGTAATTGGTTTGGGCTTATACTGCGGGGTGTGAATAGAAAAAACGGCCTTAGGCCCACACGGACTTGACCCACTCTCATCCACTAATTAATACTCAGCTTATTACTTTATTCCAAGTACAAAAATAAATAATCAATGTGAACAAAATCCATGTGACTTATCCTCAACCGGTCCATCCCACACTTAAATGAAGAAAAAAATAAAAATAAGAAGAATAAAAGAAATAACACTAGAGCCAACCGCGTGATGACACGTGGTCGTCATCTTCCCATACTCATGCAAAACGCAGCAAGAAGAAAAGAAACAGCCATGGCCATCGAAACAACATCCTCTCACCAACTTCATACTAGCACAACTTCACCAAAACTTGACGAAAATAAAAAATGCGAAAACCAAAATTCTTCTACGAAATGAGATCTACACGACCGACACAAAAAGTAATTAAGATCACGGCTTAATCATGGAGAAATATGGCGATGAAGATGGTACCAGAATATGCTTTTTCGGCCGCCGTTACGAAAATTTTCAGAATCAAAAAACGAGCATATCACAGCAAGCCTCTAGCAACATACATCACACATATATCAATGCTTTATCAAAACAACATATAAGCACCAAGAACCGATCAACACAAGATCCACGAAAAAAAAAAAACGAAAGTCCAGATTAAAGCACACACACACTCCTATTCATACCTCAAGCAAATCAAATGGATCATAAATAAGGCAGCACAAACAACAAACCATCAAATCGAATGCAGAAACAAAACGAATGCGAAACCTGTTGTGAGACTTTTCTTCAAGATCCTACCGAAAACCAGAGATTCACAACGATCCGGCTGTATGTGCCTTGGCCAAATAAAGGCTGAATGATTTGCTATGGATACCAAAGAGAAAGGAACTCTGAAAGTATTGGTGAGCTTCAATCTTCTTTATAATGCCTTTTGACCGCGGTTTAGAGGGAATGAACAAGGTGCTTCCAAGAAGAATTTAGAAAAGCTCTTATGAAATGTGATGAGAGCACAACTTCCTTTTTGGATCTGAGCTTTTCGGTTAGTGTTATGAGAGGTTCATGCTATGAGAGCCAACATTCTGTGTTGAAGAAAAAATTCAAGGTGAGCTCTTCTTCTTTTTTTTTCGTGAATCCTCTGTGCATGAAATGTGAGAGTGCATGCCAATAATGGGTGAGTGGCATGTACTACAAGGTGAGAGAAAGTGAGGATCAGTGGGAGAGAGGAAAACATGAGGGAGTGTGTGAGTGCATGAAATCCGTGAGTGTGAGCTGGCGTGAGGTGTTGTTGATGTGCGTGTGAGGTTGTGAGGGAGGGAGCGTAGGCGCGTGAGAGATGAGGGGTAAGGAGATACAGCATGTGGGTGGTGTGAGTGGAGAGTAATAAAAAGAGAAAAAGTGTGAAGTGTGGAGAGTGCTGGCAAGGAGAATGAGAGTGATATGTGAGGAAAGAATTGTGACCTTTTGAAAATGAGGAAAAGAAAATATGCGCGTGGCACCAATGCAGTGGTATTATGCAGAATTTGCTATCCCCCCATGTGCCTTTTATGGTACTACTTTTTATTTCTTTCCCCAAACTTTCCACTAAAAATTTGTCAACACCCAATAACTTTTTCCAAACACATATGACACGGCTAGAAGTAACAATGGACATGCTATTTGTGTAGCAATAAACAAAATGTAGTGATACAACAATAAAAATGAAAGAGGACCAATGATATCTTAACAAGTGTCTTGAAATAAACCAAATGCACTCAAACTTCTAAAAATCATATTTTGAATTCTAAAAAAAGCCATGAAGGAGTTCTACGACTTTTCGGAAAGGGAAACTCGTGTTCTACAACTTTTGTGTTCGTCGAAAAATCATTCGGAGCTTTTTCGCACATGAAATAATAACTTGAAGTTTAAGTACAAATAATTTCTAAAAATGGAAACCTCCAAATTTCCAAATTTAGTAACTTTTTGCATACTCCCGATTTTTGACATTTAAACTCAACTGAATTATTCCTTGACATAATATGACCTCAAAAATGATAATCCTGATTAAAAAACTCTGAAAACTTCATGTTGACTTTTCTGACTGCGCATTTGACTTTCTTGCTTCGCCTTTAAGCAATTGAACCAAGTCTTGACTTCTTCAGTGAATTTTTGCCTCAAACATCATACATGAGCCATGCAGACTAAATGAGAACCTTTGCCCATAAGAAATGGTCAAAATTAAGAAGATATGAGTATCTGTCCCAAAACCCTAATCAGGATTTCCTCATACAAGAGAAAAGTTGTATTTTGAACTTCTGATGAAATAGCTGACTTCCCTGAGGAATTTTCCCACCAAATTTCAACCTTAGGATCCTCTTGTTATATGAGAGACTTTGCCTAAATGAAATAGCCAAAGTCACAAAGTTTCCCTGCCTGAAACTCATACCCTAACTTGGGATCATTGTGTAGGAGCCTTGCCCTAGCTTGAATTCCCTGATGATTTTCCAACCTTCTGAGCTTTTGTAAATGAATTTGAACTTGTGAATGCAATGTAGATCCCTCATAGGACTTGAACAAATCCATTGGGACCCTTGTCATGGCTTGAAGTGCTTCTGGGAACTCCACAGATGACCATATGCTGATGCTTGGACATGAAGGATGTCATGTTTCATCTTTCTATGATATGATACTAAGGAAATGATATGCTCATGATGTATATGATGTAATATGATGCTTAAAAAATAAGAGGGCAAATTTAGGGTGTTACAGGTTTCAGAGGCCATAACTCCAAATTTTTTGGTCATTCTTGTTTCTATTGGTCTCTATATGATATAAGGATCATGCATACCAACTTTCATGAAGAAATTCAATAGGGAAGGCATCTGATCAATAGATGACTTCTTGAGCAAGTCAGTGCAAAATCAGGGCATCTGAGACCCCCAATCACCCAACCAAAAGGTCTTCTCCATCATTTTGAATGTGTATGATCTTTATTTGATCTTATAAGATGTTAGAAGTTCACAAAATTGAATAATTTCAAGCCATTTGCAAATTTCCATTTTGGGAAAGTGACTTGTAATGTAAACTTACTATTTTGGGAAAGTTTTTCAACCTCCTCTTTTTGATTCAAAAATGCTTCAAATGAAAAATTCTTGGTCATGAAAGTTGTAGATTGGATCCTCCCATTTTCAAAAAGTACAAGAACTTGATCTAATTCATTTTAGAACTAAAGTTATGGCCTTGCAAAGTTGAGAAAAATCACTTAATTTTCACTTTTGTGCCAAAGAGGAAACTTGCAAAAACACTTGCCAAAACCAATTGTGACCTCTAAGCAACTTCTAACCATCACACAAGCATCATTCATGGTCCATAATTCAGAATGGCCCAAAGGATTTCTCATTTCTATGCCTTGGATTACAAGTCACATAAGGCATTTTTCATGAATCTTCAAAATTGGAATTTTTGCAAAAGGGACTTTTAATGTTTGAATTAGTTGCTAAGTGAACTCAAGACATCATAACAACTTCATATGGCCCATTTGGCTGCAATTTGCCCAAGAGTTTAGAGGTTTCTTGGCCTTGGTTCACAAATATTTCCAAAGGGGGAAAAGTTGCAAGAACCATGCTACCACTTGCCCTAGCTATTACAGCTGCACAAAAGCAATCTAAGGGCCTTCCTTGATCCATGCTGAGCCCAGCCATGCCCTTAATCTCCCTCTGACCCGAGCCATACCTCAAGTACACAAAGTCATGACTTTTTGCATTTGGCCCATACCAATCAAACTGTGCCACTACCAACCCTCTGCCCAATCAGAACCTCATATGTGGACCTCAGGCAAGCCATTACACACAACAATCAAGCCTGAAACTCCAAGAACTCAGCACACTCAAAAATCCCCAAATTTGCAAAAGCCTTCGAATCTCTTGATTCAACCATCAAACCTTCAAACTTCTTTCACCATTCAACTCACCATGATCCACTGATCATTTCCCACCTTTCATTTGGCCCTAAAACCTTCATAATCAAAAATACGATTTTCACATTTCACAAACTGAACTTCTGCCATTTTCATTTGGAGGCCATATAAACTCCAACTAAGCATCACAAACACTTGAGGAGGATCATTGGAGCTGGTTTGAAGAACTTTTTTCGAAAGCTTCAGTTCAGGTATCATCAAGAACTTTTTTTCCAAAAACCTGATTTTAAGTTCTTAGATTGTTCTCCATGCTTCACTGATCACACTGCACCTTTTGGTTTTGAAAATGATTGAATATTAAGCTTGTATGAAGCTTCTGAAATTTCTGTGATTTTTTCCGTTTTGCTTCGAATCTCTCTGATCATGTGAAATAAATCTTGTTTGATGATTGATTCTTGTTTAGAATGGGGTGGGGATCATTTCTGGAGAATTAGAGAGCTTAGGGTTGCGTATTGAGTGAGATTGAAAAAATGGATGGCCGGAGAAGATGATCGGAACACTGTTCTGGTCACCTGAAAGTAATTAGGGGATCAGATTAGGGTTTAATCATAATTAGCGTAATTTGAATTCTGGCCCTTGGATGACGCGCAAAGTCAATTCCCTCCATCCTGAGTTTGAACCTGGGCCCTTGGATTGGCTGACTTTCTCATTTTCTCATTAAATTCATTTTTATTTCATTTGTTTTATATTTAATTTCTACGAATTTTTAAAAATAGTAAAATGCATCAAAAAATTCTGAAAATTTTTATTAAATCTTTTAATAATTTTCAGAACCCAAAAATATTTTTATTTTTATTTTTTGCATTAAAAATTATTTTTAAATCATTTAAATGATTATTTTTAATTAGTTAATGAGAATTAATTAATTAAAAATACATTTAGGTATTTAAAAATTCCAAAAAAATTCACATTGCATTTTAATACATTTAGAAACATTATCAAACTCTTCAAACAAGTTTCTTTTTGGTTCTTGACCTATTTTAACATTTTTCTTTGGAATTAAAGTTCTTAAAAGGCAATATTTTTGTCCTAACTTAGAAAAATTCATTCTGCCTAACCATGAAGAGTTTGATGTTGGTTCTTTTTGCATTGCATTCTTCATATCATGTAGTTTATAGGTTAAAATTGGTTTGAATTTATCTTTCATTTTCAATTTGATGTGCATTTTTCCTTTTGAAGTGCCTTGAAACCCTAGCCAACTTGAGAAAATCATAACTCCCATTAGGTTAAGAGTTAGGTCCCCTCCTTTGGGCAGTGAACTTATGTAGGGTTAGGGTTCCTTTGATCCAATTTTCAAATTTTTATCATGTCATTTGCTTCTGGTTTTGATTTTTGTATTGCATGTTATGTATAAACCCTAATTTTTTGCCTTCATTTGCATCCATCTCTCATATGCTTGCATACATGAACTTGCCATGACATTTTGTGCATCCACATGACTTCTAAGACATATTAGGACACATTAGAATCATGATAAGTCATTTCTTCATCCATTTATCAGGTTATACCTCCATTGCATTTCATAAACTTTCATGGACTTTCATGGTTCAAAACATGCTCCATTTGCATCCTTATCCTTGCATGATCATCCACAACTATTGTCATGTGTTTGCATCATCTCTTAGCATCATTAACATCATGTTTATGCTTCTGACTTTGGTTTGAATCATTGCATTTCATCTCATTTTCATTTCATTTCATTTCTTGTTACTAACTTTTCAGGTGGTAAGTCATTGAGAAGTGAATTTGCCTTCACTTCTCACAATCTCTTCTCATCTCTCTTATGCATCCTTGCTGCATTTTACTTTTGTATTAGAGTGAGCTTGCCCATCCATGCTCCTTCTCCTCTTTCTTTCTTCAAGCAACTTATCTTCTTAAGTGAAGTAAGTTGTCTTGCTTCTTGTTGCTTCTTTTCCTTCCATCCTGCTTCTTCCTTGGTGGCTCTCTTGAAGATCTTCTTGCAAGCCTCATAAACCCTAGGAACATCCAAGCATGATCACAATTAGGGTTTGATTAGTCCCCCATTAGTTTTACCTTTGTGTCATCTTTGAGTCTTCTCTTCTCACCTCTTAATCAAGGACTAAACCTTAAAGGTTTTAAGGCTTTGTGATTAGGGTTATGCATGTATCCTTCTATTAGGATGGAGTGTATAACTTTAATCCTAAGTGTTAAACCCTTAATGTGTTTAAATCCTTTAATCAATTCACCTAATAATCATCAAGACATCAAGCTTGTAACTTGGGCCTTGCATTAGGGTTTTAATTCTTCCTTAATTGGTTAAGAAGGACTAACCCTAGTGTTAATGGACAAGTCCCCCTCAAGTTGTCTTACAAACCATAAAATCCACTTCTCAATCTTACCATTAACTAAAAATCCATTTAATAAAGGTTTTGTTTTGTCATGAGGTTAATCCATAATCATGGATTAAGTTGAGGAGCCTTTCTCAGCTTAAATGTTCTCATCTATTATCCTTCTATTAGGATGGTGTAATGGGTTCATTAAATCTTTGATTATGGCTTAAACTCATTACTTAACACTAAACAAAATACCAAAAAACATCTAAATAATCACAAGTAGGTTAATGATCTTAATCCTACATCATGGTGACAAAGTGTGGGGTGTTTACTTCACACTTAAGGTATTCTCATTACCCCTAATCAGAGGGAGGATGTGATGAGTTTACTAACCCTTGGTTTAGGCTTAAGCTCATTTTCTTATGACAAACTCAAAAAGCAATAAAAGATTGAAAACTCAAAAACAAACAATAATCGTTTCCTCCGGGATTCTTTTCTCATCATATTCACTCACAAACGAGAACTTGCTTCTTCCGTCTAATGCAAGACAGTTTGCACCTGAGCCAGACAGGTCATACACTTGAGCATAGACAAGTAGGCAGTTCACAAGTCAACTTCATCTTTCAGTCTTTTTGAGTCGAACTACGGTGTTCTGATTTCCTCATTGAACGAGAGGATACGTAGGCATAACTTAACAGTTATCGAACAAAAGTCTCTGTATATTCCCCCTCCTTCCAGCATTATTCTTTAAGCCTCATAGTCTTGAGCTTCATACTCTTTCTTTGCACTGACACTTCTTTTATTCACCTCCCACTTCCTTCCAGCACTGACATTTGCATTCTTTTCCAACTTTTGCACACAAAATAGCACTGACACTATCCCTTTAAACACAAACTTTCAAGCGTGGATCCCGTCGAGTACGATGGACAATCTGGGTGCTAATACCTTCCCAGGTTGTAACCAACCCCCTTTCTCAGTTTCTCTGGTTCGCGACCGTCTCATCCATCCTTTTAGGTCTATGCAGCATTACCTTTCCTTCGGGATAAAAATGCCTAGCTGGTGACTCTTTTCTTTTCAGTTCACCCTTGTGTGTTCTCTCCTCTTCGCCGACCGTTCGCGTCTGTACCCCTCTTGGCGAGGCGTCATTTGGTGGGAGCGACAGTACTCAACAAATCTGGAGATGAGAACAGACGAAATGAGCTCATGAATGCAAGAATGAATGTAATAATTATGAAAATGAGATGCAATGAGTTGCTACAATCCACAGGATCACAAGTAAAATGGGATCATACAACAGGTATATCTGATCAATGGCCCTCATAGATAGGTTTTGAACGGATAGGTTCCTAGAAGCATGGATCATTATCAAAGACATTATTGCATTGACAAAGATTCATCCGAAAATAATATCTTTGAAATGATCGCTTCTAGGTGAGGTCTTTGTATCGGCCTACGAAGAAGATTCCTCATAGGATTTTACTACACAACCATCAACACCAATTTTAGAACAGGATTCTCAAGCATCATTGATCGAGGTTGAAAATATTATTGTCAAATAGTGATACGTTCAAGGGATCTCGTTTGATTGTGGTTTTCGCATTAACCAATTGAGTCACAAATATCTTGTAGGTTAACACTACTAACCACTATGAATGAGTTTGAAGGTCCCTAGAGTCGAAACCTCAACTTAGAAACATTATCACACGACGAAGGAATGTCGCACCACAATATCTCCAAGAGAATCTACTCCAGACGATGGTTTTTGCTTCGTCCAACCAGGAAGATTCCCCGCAATCCTCCACTACACAACCTTCTTCTAGTCCTATAGTTTTTATCAGGCTTGGGTAGTGAGCCTTTCTCACAAAGCACCAACAATCAAAGAATCCCCGCAATGACAATAATATGGATGAACAATAATAGTGTGGATACAAAATAAGAAAGCAAATAAGAATTATATGAATACAAATAAGCAAAGCAACTACTCAAGCACAAACTATCCTAGGTTAGGCTCGACTCTCTTATGCAAAAAGCATGTCCCCAACAAAGTCGCCAAGTTTTCATACCTCGAAAAAGTTGCGATCCTCGCGCTGACCATGCAACAAACGAAACAACAGAGTCTCCATCTAATTCTATTTATTCTAACGAAAGAAAAGGAAGATATAGATAAAACCTTAAAGGAAATAACAAGGTCGTTGGAACCAAAATCTAAGTTCAGGAGTCGGTTACGTCAAGGGAAAGTATTAACACCCTTCATGTCCATTGTACTCAATGGGAACCTCTTAGTCTAGTTTGTGATCGAGTGTTAAACTATGTTATTGTCTTCTTAAGGGTAAACGAAATAGAAAATGGGTGTTTTTGTTCCTAGGGCTATCGATAAGGAGTAAGATCTATGAGCCTATGTATTCCCTGGTGTAATGGGAAAGTCAAAGCCTCGTAGTTCGTGGTACTACGGTTGGTTGGTTTGATTTAGAGGTGTCAACTGCTCACGTGCGAGACAGATGCCTCATACACAAACAATTGAGGAAATCCATAGAATATTCAATATCCTTCTTATTCACCTTGTTTCGATAGTTATTAAGTGTTTTAATTACCTAGACCACTTGACGTTGGATCAAGGTTTTAGAGCTATAAGTGACATTTTGGTCAAAGGAACGGTCAGTTTCGAGGCACAAAGCGCTTGATAAGGGTGAATGCAAATGGAGTGTAAGGGTTGATTGGTTACGTGGGATCGAGTCCTAGTTCCTAAGAGGACGCCTAGCAAGCGAAGCCAAAACCTAACGTAAGTGCGAGTGTGCGAGTGAAGACTACTTGGCGTTGGACCAAGGGTTCGCGAAAGAAGCGAAAACGAGTAAATAAAAGATATACATTGGAATCGGGAGAGGGGTAAAAAATATGTTACACATCATTGCACGAAATAAAAGATTTCATTGTATTGGCCCAAGAGGAAGCGTGTGTGAAGTGTCCTAAGTTATACGAATCCGTTAGAGCTTGAGATTAAATTGAAAGTGTCGAAATATGGCTCTTTAACTTTCTTATAATTGATTCAATGTTAGAATCATTCTATGAGAAGTTGGGCATCACTTTATGCATCCATGAGCATTACTTTATGCATCCATTAGGTTTTCGATAGTTACATCGAATTTTAATTTCGAAATCTTAATGCAAAGCTAATTGAATAATCGAATAATTATTTAAATAAAAGAATGGTCTCATCTTAATCACAATTCCGTCGATTTGTCGACTATTATGATTTTAGACTTTCATCGACCATAAAAATAAAGAAATGCTATAAAAAGAAGTTTGGTCTCATATTGATCTTAATGACGTCGATTTGTTGAAATCGAACATTTAGATCGTTTATTATATCATTGACCATAAAATAAAGTGAAGTAGAAAAATAATAACGAAAATAAAGGAATAGCCTCATATTAGTTTAGATAACGTCGATTTATTCGAAATTGAATATCTAACCGTTTATGATTGGCCGAATAAAATCGAGAATAGATAATGGATCTAAAAAATTAAATTGAATATCTAACCGTTTATGAATTGTTAATGTGTGGGACCAATCAATATTTACGTGAGGATTGAGAATTACTCCATGTAAATTGTGGAAATTGGCTTATATATAGAGTTGGCAGAAAATTATATTGCACAGTGATTTTCTTTGTAACATATAATAGTGCTGGTTATTGACAAATGATGAAAATGAATCATGGGCCAGTTTTTGATATAAATGATATTGGGCCTATAATAGTCACAACAAAATGCATATGAGATTTTTACAAAAGGAATATAAATTATTAATATGATTGTTAAAATGGGGATGATATGAATGTGAAAATAATTATATATAAAAATGGAAATGAAATATATTAGAATAATAAAATAAAAATGATATATAATAAAAATAATTATAATAAAGTGATGAAAATATTGATTAACATGATATGAATGATTTTTTTTATGAAAATAAAATGCACGTCTAGACACAAAGGTCAAATTGAAAAAGACAATGCAGTTAAACGGTAGGACAAATTTGGGGTATGACACTTAATATGTATTCAGTTTCACATGAAAACAATGCCACAAATGATTGTTTCCTTGAGCACCATGAGATTGGTGCTCCAAAAACCTTGAAAAAATAACTTGTTGTACTCCTAATGTCATAGCTATCTCCACATCAATCTAAGTCTGAATAGCATGTGATTATTGCATCATCATCACATGTGTTTTTAGGAAACAAGATACCACAATTCATGGTTCCATTTAGGTACCTTAGAATTCTCCTTGCAACTTTAATGTATGATACCTTTGTATCACCCATGTATCTGCTTAGCATGCCAAGTACAAAGCTTATGGCAGGTATGTTATTGCATAGGTATTTCAATGAGTCTACTATCTGCTTAAATAGGGTTTCATTGACCTTGTTCTCATATCCATTCTTCTCATGTTTCAAGTTTGCTTCAATAGGTGAAGTTACAGAGCTAGATTCAAGCATGTTGAATCTCTTAAGAATTTCTTTAACATACTTTCTTTGATGTAGAGTCATAGCTCTTCCAATTATATGAAATTTCATGCCTAATAAATATGATAGATCTCCCAAATCTAAAATTTAAAATTCCTTCATCATCAGTTGATTGAACTTATCCATATCTTTGATATTGTTTCATGTGACCAACAAATTATCAACATACAGACAAATGATTGTTATGTCACCTCCGTTGAACTTTACATATACACCATACTCAAATCTACATTTGGTAAAACCTAATTCCACCAAATATGAGTCAATTGTATTGTTATAAGAATTTGGTGTTTGTTTGAGGCCATATAGGGCTTTGTGCAATCTATACACCATATTTTATTTCCCTTCTATCACAAAACCTGGAGGTTATGTGACATAGACCTTTTCATCTAATGGTCCATTGAGAAAGGCATATTTCACATCAAGATGGTATGTCAACCAACTTTTCTTGTAAGCCAAGGAAACTACAAACCAAACTATTTCCAATCTAGCAACTGGAGCATACGCTTCTGAGTAGTCAATACCCGCTCTTTGCAGAAATCTTCTTGCTTTTAGCCTAGCCTTATGCTTAACTATTGAGTCATTAGGGTTGTGCCTTAGCTTATAGATCCATTTTACCTTAATTTATTTTGTGGTGGATGGTAACTTGGCAAGTTTCCATGTATGATTCCTTTATATTGTTGTTGAATCTTCAACCATAGCATTATTCCATACTTCACTCTTTAAGGCTTCATTATGGTTGATAGGTTATGCATTAGCTAGTGAGGAAAAATGAACAAGATCTCCATTCTATGTAACCTCATTGTTAGCACTTACCTTACAATATTCTAATTTTATTGGTAGTATCCTTGTTTTCTGAGGCCTATGAATGACCACAGGTACATCTTCATGCAAGTCGGCTAGTATAACATCTTCTTCTTTTGACGTTTCATGCCATCCTGAGTTCAGTAAAGGTTTACTACCTGTGCTATTTGATGTCCAGTTCCATGCTTCCTTTTCATCAGTAATAATGTCTCTACTGATTATAATATTATCATTGATTGGATTAAACAATCTATAAGCACTATTTTTGTGACAGCCAACTAGAATCATGTCTTCACTCTTGTCATCCAGCTTTTTCCTTCTAGCATCAGGCACATGTTTGTAACAAATTAAGCTAAACAATTTAAGGTGATTCATAAATGGTTTCTTTCCACTTCATACCTCTTATGGAACCTTATTCTTCAATCTCCTTATTGAACATCTATTTAGAACATATGCAATAGTTGTAACTACTTCACTCGCACAAGAGTTAGGCGTGCCTTTTCTCTTTAACATACACATATCCATATCCAAGATGCTTCTATTCCTCCTCTTGGATATACCATTATGTTGAAGGGTATATGAAGTTGTCACCTCATGATCAATTCCAATTTTGAGCACAAAACTCTTCAAATGTCTTGGAAGTATACTCTCATCCACCATATGTTCTGAGCATTTTGATTTTATTCTCTCTTTGATTTTCCACAATCAACTTGAATCTTTTAAAGACTTGAAAGACTTCATCTTTGTGCTTGATCAAATACACCCAGAGTTTTATACTATGATCATCCACAAAAGAAATAAAGTATTTGTTTCCACCAATTCTGTGGTCAATAAAAGGGTCGCAAACATATGAGTGTACAACCTCAAGAATGCTTGTTGATCTCATAGGAAAATAGGACTTGGATGAATTTTTGGATTTCTTTCCTACCAAAAAAACCTTCACACAATTTCTCAGATATTGAGAATTTTGGAATACTAAACACCATCTCTTAAGTCACAAGCTGATTGAGATATATGAAATTCAAATTACCAAATCTCAGATGCCACAACCAGCTTTGTTTGGTCTCATTCACATATTGTAAACATTGAACTTGTGTTTAACTAATCAGAGTCTTTAAGGTCTTATTCTTTGACAAATGAGACCTCAAAACCAGCTTGTTGGTTAGATCAAAAACCTAAAAGGCTTCCTTTTTCATAGTTACTGAGAATTATTTCTCAATAATCTAACCAACACTCAACAAGTTACACTTCATGCCTGGCACATATAACACATCTTCAATTATGTTTGGCTTACCATTGCTCCTTGTGATCACCATGTTACCTACTTCTTTTGCATGTAGTGATATACTATTTGTAAGTTTGATCATTATCCTTCTTGAGTCATCAAACATAATCAATAATGACCTATGACCTATCATGTGATTTAATCAACTTGTGTCTAGGTATGGAAATAGGCTAGGTTAGGCTAGGCTTTATAAGGCATGAGTCTAGCCTACGATAAACTTAAAAGGTATGAGTCTGGCCTATGGCCTATTATGGGCTAACTTATTTTGTCTGGCCTGGCATTTTTAAAAGTCTGGCCTGGCCTGAAAGCCTATTTACAAGCTTTTTTCTCATTAAGGTTCTCAATTATTCCATATTACTTAAGAATCTTTATAGTTTGGCCTATATATGCATATATAAGCCGACCTATTTAGCCTTTGTTCTAATATATATGCATATATAAGTCAACATATGTATCTTTATTTCTAATATATGCATATATAGGACAACCTATTTAGCATATTTTTAATATATATATATATATATATATATATATATATATATATATATATATATATATATATATATATATGTTGCCCTATAAGGCTTCATAGGCTTTTTAATAGCCTAAGTCTGTCCTATTTAATTAAATAGACTTTTAAAAAAGCATAATCCTGGATTTTTTATTAAAAAAAAGTCTGGTTTGACCTGACCTGACCTTAAGTAAACTAGGTTATAGGCCCCTGTAGGCCGGTATGGCTTATTCCTACCCTTACTTGTCTCTAAGAACCAGGTCTTGGAATCTGAACCTTCATCAGAAACTACAACCATCAACATCGTAGTTTCAAAACTATCTGAATCTGCATGTACTATATATGTCTCATTGCCATCTTTACTTTTGGAAACTCCTTTTTCTTTACAGTACCAACAATATTTGCTCATATGACCTTATTTGTCACAATTAAAACATTGCGTTGTCTTTTTATCAACCTTTCTTTTATGATAAGAAATACCTCCTCTTTTAGAATATTCAATTTTATCATCATTTGATTGTTTTTATTTGTGAGACCATGGACCCTTGGTATTATTTTTGTCAAAACATTCTTTGAATTTTTCGCTTCCATCATGCCTTTTCCAAGTTTGTGCTTGTAGAGTCTGAATGACTTCTTGAACTTCTTTTCTTTCTACAATTCACATCTCATGTGCTTCTAAGGAATCTATGAGAACCTCCAACTTCATGGTGGATAAATCACTAGCTTCTTGAATTGCCACGATAACATGATCAAAATGAGAAGTCAAAGTTTTCATCACCTTTGAAATTCTGGGATCTGGTACGTGATGTCAAATGAGATGTTTAAACACTTGAAGACTTGAACAAAACTTAAAGTGCAGGAAAATTAAACAACACAGGAAATTGTTAACCCAGTTCAGTGTATAACCACACTTACATCTGGGGGCTACCAAGCCAGGAAGGAAATCCAATATAAGTAATATTAATTCTAGACTTAAACCACTCAGTTTAATCTTTCACTTAATATCTACCCAAGGCAATTTCTACCTAAGACACAACTTAGATATGAGTACCATCTCAAATGTTTGAAGGGAACCAATGAGCTCTTCAACCTTCATTGTGCATATGTCTTGAGCTTCTTCTATTGCTGTGACCTTCATGTCAAATCTTTTTGGTAAAGATCTGAGAATCTTTCTTACCAGCTTTTCATCAGTCATCTTTTCTCCCAAAGCACCAGAAGTATTAGCTATTTCCAAGATGTTCATGTAGAACTCATGAATTGTCTCATCTTCCTTCATTCTCAAGTTTTCAAACTTGGTGGTGAGAAGTTGAAGTCTTGACATCTTCACCTTTGATGTTCCTTCATGAGTTGTTTTGAGAGTGTCCCAAACATCTTTGGCCAGCTCACACTGATGCACAAGTCTGAATATGTTCCTATCAATGCCATTGAATAAAGCATTTAAGGCCTTGGAATTTTCAAGTGTTGAATCTTCTTCCTCCTTGCTCCATTCTTCTTCAGGTTTCAACACTTTTGCTCCATCCTTGTTGTCTTGGACAGGGTGCTCCCATCCTTTGTTGACTGCTTTCCAGGCCCTATTGTCAAGTGATCTTAAGAATTCTACCATTCTTGGCTTCCAGTAGTCATAATTGGATCCATCCAATATAGGTGGTCTATTTACAGATCCTACATCTCTGTCCATGTTTCCAGAATTTGCAGTCCCTAGATCTCACCCAGTTAAACAGGCAGGGTGCCTGCTCTGATGCCAATTGAAATTCTGGGATCTGGTACGTGATGTCGAATGAGATGTTTAAACACTTGAAGACTTGAACAAAACTTAAAGTGAAGGAAAATTAAACAACACAGGAAATTTTTAACCCAGATCAGTGTATAACCACACTTACATCTGGGGGCTACCAAGCCAGGAAGGAAATCCAATATAAGTAATATTAATTCTAGACTTAAACCACTCAGTTTAATCTTTCACTTAATATCTACCCAAGGCAATTTCTACCTAAGACACAACTTAGATATGAGTACCAACTCACTCCCCCTCAATCACACAGTGATATGTTTACAAGTTTAATAAAATTGAAGTCATACTTCAAACAAAACAGCTTGATCTTACTTCACAGTTTTAATCAAGACACAATACACTTTTGCTTAAAAGCTCATAAAGTAATACACATATACAACCTGCTATTAAAACACAAACACCCTATTTAGTCTTCTTAATTTCGTACTCTATTCTGAGAGTTTCTGTTGCTTAAATAGATGCTTGGATTTTGGGCTTTCTGTAGGTTATCCAATCCTGATACGCATGTTGCCATCACCTTGAATTAGGGTTTGTTACTTCCTTGATTCTAGGTGAGTCAGTTCTTCTGTTTATACTGAAATCATATAACCAATCTCCCTACAGATGCGCCTTCTTCTGTTTTATCCATTCATAATTAATTCCAGATAAATTCCCTGAATTTACTCAGTTCTGTTAAGCATTAATTAATTCTGGTAGCAGGTTTGAGATGTCACAACATCTGGTGTGACATCCTGAAAACTGAACTTACTTCATTAACTAATACAATGTCACAACATCTGGTGTGACATCCTGAATTAAGTTCATTAACTTATACTCTGATTGATAATGTCACAACATCTGATGTGACATCCTGAACTAAGTTCAACATTTCTTGTTGGTCAAAAATTCTGCCAATTCTAAACATCTACAAACTCCCCCTTTGGCTAATTTTTGGCTAACATAATCTTCTGGTTTATCAGAGTGCAGCAGAGTTTCTTTTATCAGAGTACAGCAGTTCTTTTCTGTTGAGTCATGTGTGAGTTTACTCCCCCTCAAATCTGTATGTGTTCTGACTTGTTTCAACAGAAATTTTTCATTAAAAACAACTTAGTTCAGAAGCAAACAAAAGACATTTTTCATTAATCAGTAAGCTGCAGCAGACATTGTTGTTGTTCAGTTCTCTTCTCCCCCTTGTTAGACATAAATTGGGGCCAAATTTTACATAGTCAGAGAGAGTTACAAAATTACAAATTCAAAATACAATGCTGAAGCAGACAGTACACAATCCTCACACACAGTTTTCACTCAGAATCTTCATATTCAGTGTCTTCTTCTTCTTCAGTTTCATCATCAGAGTCAGCAGCCTTCTGAGCACTCTCTTCCATTTCCAACCTTTGAATAATCTCCTCAAGTTTTTGCTTCCTGGCATCCAGTTCTTTGCAGGTGTTCTTCAGCTCAGCAATCAAAGCAGCTTTGGATATAGGAGACTTTGCCTTTGAAGGTCCAGCAGATGTCCCAGAGGGAGCTTCAACATCAGCTGCATGATGGCTTAAGAACAACTTGTAATGGAAGGCCAGAGGACTTTCTCTTTTGCAGATTGTGTCCTTCTCAGTGAGGATACCTGGATACTGGCTTAGGATTATTCCACACAGCAAAGAAGGAAAGGCTATAGGCAGCTTTGTTGCTGATGTCCCAGCATGCTTCAATGTTTGATCAAAAATGTAAACCCCAAAGTCCAGCTTTGTTTGGGTGCCCACAGCATATATGAATCTGCCCAATCCAGTTGCTATTGAAGAAGTATGGTTGGTAGGGACCCAATTGACAGTGCCAATCCTATGCAGCATTGCATACTTTCTTGTTAGCAAGCTAACATACAGTTTCCCTTTGACTGGCCAAGTTTTGACCTGATTGGCAGTGATGACCTTGCAAATCTGATTGTCTGTCTTTCCCAACTCATTAGGTCCATCAGATTCTCTCCCTAGGTAATAGTTGATAACCCTAGGAGAGAATTCCACACATCTCCCTCTTACATACACCTTTCTGAATTCATCTGACTTACCATAAGCACAGTCCTCTTGAAGGTTGACAATGAATTCCTTGACTAGCAGCTCATAGCAAGGTGAAAAGTTTGACACTGTTTTGAATAAGCCAGCAGAAGAAATTAGGTCAATTACCTCAGTGCACTCAAGTGCATTGCTTCCCAGCTCTCTTTCAAGTGCTACCCTTCTTTGGTATACAAACTTCCATCTGCTCACACTTGACACATGATGGAATGAAATATTGTCCAGAGGAGCTTCTGGAACAGCAGAGGTGGATCTTGAGGGTGCTGGTTTCTTCTTTGGTTGGGATGTTGGGACATCCTCTTTAACATCTGAATCTGGTGGAGTAACAGCTTTCCTCTTTTGTGTATTCACCTTGCTCCATTGTTTAGTTGGTCCAAATACCACTTTGGCCTTGTCTTTCTTTAAAGTAAGCTGCTTCTTTTCAGGAGTTGCATGTCTTGCAGTCTTCTTTTCTTTCCTAGCCCTAAGCCTTTTGGCTATGCTAGGGTCCACAGAAGCAATGATCTCTGTGTCAGATTCATTGTCTATATCAACAACAGGAGGAGGTTGGGTAGTCTCTTCTTCAGCAGGTGGATCAACAGAGGCTTGGTCATCATTGGCTTCATCATCATCATCAGTTGAGGCCTTGTTCTGGTCCTCAGATGATGTTTCAACATCTATTGGGACATCCTGTTGAGTAGGAGTGTCCTCAGCAGCCTGATTGCTCTATTCTTCTTGTGGAGCTGGCATGGTGTTCAGGGGAACAGATATACCACTCACAACTCTTTGTTCAGACAAAATCTTATTGACAAGATGCTTGATGGTGGCATCCACATATTCATAGGCTTTGGGGATGGTGTTTGAGGATGAAGGAACCCCTTTGCTTTTGCTGAAAACAGGTTCCTTTGCTCTTCTCACTGTTGGAGTTCTAGGCTTTTAAGCAAGAGGAACACTTCCTCTGATTTCGTCCATGGGAGTAGAATCCATTGGAACCATGGAAATTGGGGTTGCATGCACCACATCTTCTTGGTTGAGGTTTTCATCAGTGAGGTTAGGGTTTTGATGTTGAGACATTTTCAAAAGTGGTGGAAGAAGAGTTTAGGTTTGAATGATTTTGATGAGCTCTGAAAATCAGCTATAGCGCAATTCGTTTTGAGAGGATGATGAGAAGATGAATAGCTGAGAGCAAGCTGAAGCTTTTATAAGAGCCGTTACTTGGAGAATTTTAAGGAGTGGAATACACAGAGTTCTTGACCAGACTTGTGTTGCCATCTGGTGATCATGCCACACGATGTCATATGACATGTTGGCACTTCTCCATAACTGCTATATTTCACATAAACAGATTCCCAATTTACCCCTTAGGTTTTCAAATTGGGAAGCATCCAAGGCTTTAGTGAATATATCAGCCAATTGCAGATCTGTGTCTACATGTTCCAATGAAATCACTTTCTCTTCCACAAGATCTCTGATGAAATGATGCCTGATATCAATATGCTTGGTCCTGCTGTGTTGGATAGGATTCTTTGATATGTTAATGGCACTTAAATTGTCACAGTACAATGTCATGACATCTTGTGGGACATTGTACTCTGTGAGCATTTGCTTCATCCAAACCAACTGTGAACAACTGCTACCAGCTGCAATATATTCAGCTTCAGCAGTGGATAAGGAAACACAATTTTGTTTCTTACTGAACCAAGAAATCAAATTGTTTCCTAGAAAGAAGCATCCTCCTGATGTGCTCTTTCTATCATCAGCACTTCCAGCCCAATCAGCATCACAGAAGCCAGTGAGAATTGGTTTACATCCATGAAAGTACATTATGCCATAGTCACAAGTACCATTGACATATTTCAGAATTCTCTTGACCTGGTTTAGATGGCTAACTTTTGGATCAGCTTGATATCTTGCACATACACCTACTGCAAAGGCTATGTCTGGTCTGCTAGCAGTCAGATATAATAAGCTTCCAATCATACTTCTGTATAAACTTTGGTCTACATTCTCACCCTTGTCATCCTTTGTCAGCTTTAAATGAGTGGGGGCAGGAGTTCTTTTGTGAGTAGCATTGTCCATCCCAAATTTCTTGACAATGTTCTTAGCATACTTGCTTTGGGAAATGAACATGGAGTCCTCCATTTGCTTTATTTGCAATCCAAGAAAGTAGGTGAGTTCTCCTACTAGGCTCATCTCAAATTCAGATTCCATTTGAGTGACAAAATGTTTAACCATCCTGTCTGACATCCCACCAAAGACAATGTCATCAACATATATTTGAGCAATCATGACATTTCCTTCTTCATCCTTCACAAACAAGGTTTTGTCTATTACACCTTTTCTGTATCCTTGTTTTGTGAGAAATGTAGTCAGCCTTTCATACCATGCTCTTGGGGCTTGCTTCAGTCCATAAAGAGCCTTCCTTAGTTTGTACACATGGTTTGGACAGCTTGGATCAACAAATCCCTTAGGCTGTTCTACATATACCTCTTCATTAAGATATCCATTTAGAAAGGCACTTTTCACATCCATTTGAAATAGCTTAAACTTCAGAATACAAGCAATTCCTAAAAGTAGTCTGATTGATTCAAGCCTTGCTACTGGTGCAAAGGTTTCATCAAAGTCTACTCCTTCAATTTGTGTGTATCCTTGAGCTACAAGTCTAGCCTTGTTCTTTGTTACAACTCCCTGCTCATTTGACTTGTTCTTATACACCCATTTTGTGTCAATCACATTTATGTCATCAGGTCTAGGAACAAGATCCCACACTTCATTCCTTGTGAACTGACCTAATTCTTCTTGCATAGCACAAATCCAGTATTCATCATTTAGAGCTTCCTAGATATTTTTAGGTTCTATTTTTGAAACAAAGCATGAACCTGAAATCACCTCTCTTGATCTAGTGCTCACACCTCTGTTGGGATCCCCAATTATCAAATCTTTGGGATGATCCTTCTGGATTCTGATAGAGGGAGGTTTGCTGGATTGTTTTGTCCTTGCCTCAGTTTGAGTGAAGTCAGAATGATCACTCTTTATTTCAGCTTCAGTCTGACTGTCAGCAGATGTTCCAACATCATCTGCAACATCTGCAGGGGCATCATCAATTATCACATTTATGGATTCCATGATAACCTTGGTTCTAGAGTTAAATACTCTATAGGCTCTGCTATTTATAGAGTATCCAAGGAAAATCCCTTCATCACTTTTAGGATCCATTTTTCTTCTTTGCTCCCTATCAGCCAGAATATAACAATTACTTCCAAACACATGGAAGTACTTAACTGTAGGTTTTCTGCCCTTCCAGACTTCATATATGGTGGACAAGGTTCCTTTCCTTAGAGTGACTCTATTATGAATATAACAAGCTATGTTCATAGCTTCAGCCCAGAAGTACAATGGTAACTTTTTAGCATGGATCATAGCTCTTGCTGATTCTTGGATAGTTCTGTTCTTCCTCTCAACAATCCCATTATGTTGAGGGGTGATAGGAGAAGAATACTCATGATTGATTCCCTCTGAAGAACAGAAATCTGAGAATTTTTTATTCTCAAATTCCTTTCCATGGTCACTCCTTATTCTGACTACACAGCTTGTTTTTTCTCTTTGTATTCTTTGGCACAAATCTTTGAATACATCAAACACATCAGACTTTTCTTTGATGAAGTTTATCCATGTATACCTTGAAAATTCATCTACCACCACATAGGCATAACTTTTTCCACCAAGGCTCTCAACCTGCATTGGTCCCATAAGATCCATATGCAATAATTCCAAAACTTTGGAAGCTGTCAGATGTTGGAGCTTTGGATGGGACATCTTGGTTTGCTTGCCTATTTGACATTCACCACATACTTTGCCATCATCAATCTTCAGTTTAGGAATACCTCTCACAGCTTCCATAGATATGATTTTCTTTATACCTCTGAAATGAAGATGACCCAGTCTTTGGTGCCATAGTTTCACTTCTTCTTCTTTGGCTAAAGAGCAAGTTGAAGTGAGACTGAAATCTTGAGGTTCCCATATATAACAGTTGTCTTTAGATCTGGCTCCTCTCATGACAACCTTCTGTTCTTTATTAGACACTATGCATTCAGTCTTGGTAAAGTTTACACTGTAACCTTGATCACATAATTGACTTATGTTGATCAAGTTAGCAGTCAATCCTTTTACCAGCAACACATCATCTAGTCTTGGTACATTTGGACAGTCCAAGGTCCCAACTCCCTTGATTTCTCCTTTAGCTCCATCTCCAAAGGTTACATATCTGGATGAATATGTCTTTAAGTCTATCAGCAAGTTCTTCAATCCATTCATGTGCCTTGAGCATCCACTGTCAAAGTACCAGTCTTCTTTAGCTGATACTCTTAGAGATGTATGAGCTATATATGCAACACCCTTCTTTGACCATTTTTGCTTGTAGTGAGGTTTTCTTTGATGCTTCTGCCCTGTGTAGTGTCTATCTTTAGAGCTCCAAGGTTGTTTGTTGAACTTGTTCTTGGACATGTAACTTTGATCAGCAAGACTAGCTTTAGGTACCCATATTTTCTTGATGACTTCTGTCTTCTACTTAGGGGGTTGCTGATATCTTTGATTTTGATGTCCATGCAGCACTTTCTTGGTAACCTCTATCTTCTGTTTAGGGGGTTGCTGATACATTTTATTTGGATATCCATGCAACTTATAGCAATGAGGTTTGATGTGACCAAACCTTCCACAATGATGACATCTCCATCTTTGATACTTCTTTTTCATCATGTTCTTTTCATGATGTTGAGACATCTGTTGGGACATCTTGTTTAACTTTATGGGATTTGAATTAGTTTTGCTAGTGCTAGCTTCAACCTGTTGAGCTTTGTTAAATCTCAGTCCAGTTCTATCACCTGAATGCTTATTGTTGTTGAGAATGACATCCAGTGTGTTTGAGCTACTGTTCAGCATTCTAACAGATTTAGACATATGTTCCAACTTGGAGTTGAGAAGACTTACTTCACTTTTAAAAGTGTCAATGGTTTCTAGATTACTTGTCTTTTCAACCTTTAATGCCTCAATCTGCTTCTTCTGCTTTATAATCTCCATGTATACTTCAGTGCTCCTTTTACACAGCTCTCTGTATGATTGTTCAAGCTCTTCAAAAGTAAGCTCCTCATCACTGGATCCACTTTCAGATTCACATACTCCAGCTAGAGCAGTGATATGCTTTGCTGATTCTTCTTCTGAATCACATCCTGAGTCTTCATCAGACCAGGTGACAGAGAAACCTTTCTTCTGCCTTTTTAAATAGGTAGGGCATTCATTTCTGATGTGTCCATATCCTTCACATCCATGACATTTAATCCCTTTTTCTTGATTGGTATTTTCATCATAATTTGACCTTCTATTAGCACCATAAGGTCTTTTATTCTCAGAAGAGTTTGAGTATCTTCCACTTGGTCTGGACTTGCCATCCATGTTTCTGAGAATCTTGTTGAATTGTCTTCCAAGCATAGCAATGGTTTCTGATAAATTTTCTTCAGGGTCTGCTTCATTATTTTCTTCTTCTTTATCAGTATTTGACACCAAGGCTATGCTTTTGTTCTTCTTTACAATTGTGTCATTCATTCTCATCTCAAATGTTTGAAGGGAACCAATGAGCTCTTCAACCTTCATTGTGCATATGTCTTGAGCTTCTTCTATTGCTGTGACCTTCATGTCAAATCTTTTTGGTAAAGATCTGAGAATCTTTCTTACCAGCTTTTCATCAGTCATCTTTTCTCCCAAAGCACCAGAAGTATTAGCTATTTCCAAGATGTTCATGTAGAACTCATGAATTGTCTCATCTTCCTTCATTCTCAAGTTTTCAAACTTGGTGGTGAGAAGTTGAAGTCTTGACATCTTCACCTTTGATGTTCCTTCATGAGTTATTTTGAGAGTGTCCCAAACATCTTTGGCCAGCTCACAGTGATGCACAAGTCTGAATATGTTCCTATCAATGCCATTGAATAAAGCATTTAAGGCCTTGGAATTTCCAAGTGCTGAATCTTCTTCCTCCTTGCTCCATTCTTCTTCAGGTTTCAACACTTTTGCTCCATCCTTGTTGTCTTGGACAGGGTGCTCTCATCCTTTGTTGACTGCTTTCCAGGCCCTATTGTCAAGTGATCTTAAGAATGCTACCATTCTTGGCTTCCAGTAGTCATAATTGGATCCATCCAATATAGGTGGTCTATTTACAGATCCTACATCTCTGTCCATGTTTCCAGAATTTGCAGTCCCTAGATCTCACCCAGTTAAATAGGCAGGGTGCCTGCTCTGATGCCAATTGAAATTCTGGGATCTGGTACGTGATGTCGAATGAGATGTTTAAACACTTGAAGACTTGAACAAAACTTAAAGTGCAGGAAAATTAAACAACACAGGAAATTGTTAACCCAGTTCAGTGTATAACCACACTTACATCTGGGGGCTACCAAGCCAGGAAGGAAATCCAATATAAGTAATATTAATTCTAGACTTAAACCACTCAGTTTAATCTTTCACTTAATATCTACCCAAGGCAATTTCTACCTAAGACACAACTTAGATATGAGTACCAACTCACTCCCCCTCAATCACACAGTGATATGTTTACAAGTTTAATAAAATTGAAGTCATACTTCAAACAAAACAGCTTGATCTTACTTCACAGTTTTAATCAAGACACAATACACTTTTGCTTAAAAGCTAATAAAGTGATACACATATACAACCTGCTATTAAAACACAAACACCCTATTTAGTCTTATTAATTTCGTACTCTATTCTGAGAGTTTCTGTTGCTTAAATAGATGCTTGGATTTTGGGCTTTCTGTAGGTTATCCAATCCTGATACGCATGCTGCCATCACCTTGAATTAGGGTTTGTTACTTCCTTGATTCTAGGTGAGTCAGTTCTTCTGTTTATACTGAAATCATATAACCAATCTCCCTACAGATGCGCCTTCTTCTGTTTTATCCATTCATAATTAATTCCAGATAAATTCCCTGAATTTACTCAGTTCTGTTAAGCATTAATTAATTCTGGTAGCAGGTTTGAGATGTCACAACATCTGGTGTGACATCCTGAAAACTGAACTTACTTCATTAACTGATACAATGTCACAACATCTGGTGTGACATCCTGAATTAAGTTCATTAACTTATACTCTGATTGATAATGTCACAACATCTGATGTGACATCCTGAACTAAGTTCAACATTTCTTGTTGGTCAAAAATTCTGCCAATTCTAAACATCTATAACCTTTTCAATGATCGCTTTATGTATCATGGTTTCACTGCACCATTTCATCAAGTGCACAAGATTTTGTACCTTGGATACATATGTTGCAACTTCATCCATCTCTCTCATCTGTAGTAATTCATACTACCTGTGCAACGATTGTAGTTTCACACTTTTAACCTTCTCACCTCCTTCGTAATACTTGACAAGAATATGTCATGATTCTTTTGCAAATTCAACATGAGGGATTCAGTCAAAATTTGCACCATTGACTATAGATTGGAATCAATAAAACGCCTTGCAATCTTTTTTCTTGGCATCTTTGTGAGATGTGCGTTGAGCTTCAGTTGCATTCACTGCAAGCTCCGCCACGCGAATAGTGACTACCTTAAGGACTTCTTGAAAGTCAAACAAAGACTTCATTCAACGATCCCAGTTCTTGCCATTAAGAACAAGAAGGGGATGTGGAATGTCATTGCTTTCATTCATCGTTGATAAACCAGCAAAGAATCATTTCCCTAGAGGTGCAAAATCTCCTTCGAAACTAGGAGCTCTGGATACCAATTTGTTAGTGCAACAGCATTTAGTGAAGAGAATGAGAGAATATGTAAGATGTGGGAGAAGATGTCTAGAACCTGTGTGATCAGAAGAGTTTGTATTATTATCGGAGAAGTTAGTTCAAAATAAAACTCAACACATCACTTATATACAAATACTGTGTGACTTGTAACCAAGTAATCGATCCAAATAACTACTATCTAACTAACCACCTTCTAAGCTACCTTAAATGGATTAACTAACAACAGGAAGAATGTTGATGAGGATTCTACAAGGATATATTAACATGTTGTGATGTTCTTTAATCAATGGCAATGGACAAATCTTAAATCTTCCTCACACATGTCATAACCAAATGGCAAAAAGACCGCATTTTATTTGTGACAAAAGTGTTTCTTAAACATTTTTGTTAATAGTGAAGGCTGAACCATCGATGTGGAAATTGACAATAAGAAGAAAAAATAAATTATAAGGTTAATCCTCATGCGTAATTCTGTCTATATTATATTATAGAAAGGGACATGGCACATAGTGGAAAAAATATTGTTCATGTTTATCAGTTGGACCAACCAGAGTCGAACAATACAGAATCTTATGCCAACTTTATAACAAAAAAATGTTTGGTTTCTGTTACATATTCTCCATATATATAAAAGACACATGTTCTCTTGAAACATAGACTTATTGGTTCTGCCTCTTGGAATTCCAAACTGATCATAAACATTTCATATCTTTTATATATTAATTTATAGTATAAGATCATAATCACCAAAGTACGCTTAACTCTTTTCATTTTGCTATATTCAGCTTCATAAAATCTTATTCATTAGTTATGGTCTTTTTGTTGTTCTAAAGAGTTGGTTGGTTATCTCTGATTAATATTATAAGACATGATTAGTATTCATATAAATAAATATTGTTTTGATGTTGTTATGGTGAGTGATGATGAAGATGAAACTGAGATCATTTTTTGGTTTTTTTGATTGGTTGCAGTTTGTGGATTGGAGAAGAGTGAAAGTGAAGCCGTTTGTGAGTAACTCGAGAGCGTTTAGGTTGCAGCAATCGATAGATTATTCGGTACAAATGCCTTTGAATGTGTTTCAAGATAAAGATGGATTGCCGAGGATTGTATTGACTGATCCAAATGGTTCTTCAGCTGAGGTTGGTTGGTTTGTTTCTCTTTTGATAATGAGATTAGTTATAAGTGATTATAGTATAATCACTTATCATATAAGTGGTCATGTTGTTTTTATATGCTATGGTTTCATTCAGGTGCTTCTCTATGGAGGCCAGATTGTTTCTTGGAAGAATCAAAGGAAAGAAGAACTGCTTTTTATGAGCAGCAAGGTAAAAAAGATACAATCGGATTCTAAATTTGACCGAAGATTGTTCTAGTCGGGATCAAACTCGGGTGTTTGTTAATATCGTTTGAGAAAACTTTTTGTTGATCAGGCTAAATGGAAACAGCATAAAGCAATCAGAGGAGGTATATCAGCTTGTTTTGCAAGGGTAAGTGTTTTCTTTCATCACATTTACTATATATACTTGAAACACGGACAAAGGACACGACAAGACACTGATACGTAGATACTGATAATAGTTCGAGAAATTGGTGTAAGACACTGGCACGTGTTGTTGATATTCGAGTACAATTTTGTGTTGCAGTTTGGTGAAGTTGGTTCACTTGAGCAACATGGAATGACAAGAAACAGAATGTGGTCATTGGATAGAGATCCTTCACCACTACCTCCAATAGACAATCATTCATCTGTGGATTTGATACTAAAGTCAACAGGAGTTGACTTAAAGAAACCACATAGGTATTTACGATCATATGTAGCACCGGCATTTTATATGTCTGGTGTCTAACTCGTGTCAATGTTGGACACTAGCACAACACTAACATTTGTAGCTACATTCAACTATGAGCGTTTGCGTGTTAACGTTGTATCTGTATTGTGCAGTTTTGAGTTGAGGCTTCGCATATCTCTAAGTGCTGGCAAGCTCATTCTGATTCCTAGAGTCAGAAACACAGACAACAAACCATTTTCTTTTGCATTTTCACTATGCAACTATTTATCTGTATCAGATATAAGGTATGCACACTTTACTAACTTTTTTTATGACCTAAATGAATATTATTTAAAGTCTTATTTTAAATTATGGTCGGAGTCGTGGTTGCAGCTACGATATTCTTGCAATGACCTCTAAAATTGTTATGTTAACGTTGCAAATGCGGTGGCAGACCATAATTTAAAATTATAATTCAACCCTTCTAAAAATTTAATGTCATAATTAGTCAAATATTAATACAAGAAAGTGAACTGATACTTGAAGATGAAAAAATTCTGCAGTGAAGTTCGGATTGAGGGATTGGAGACACTTGATTATTTTGATAATCTGGTGAACAGATCAAGGTTCACAGAACAGGCTGATGCAATCACATTTGATGGAGAGGTAGGAATCATAAAACATCACTTTTCTTTGAAAGTTTCGACTACACTCCGCCTTTCCTTTACAAGAGTTTCGTTGTTTTGGTTCCCTCGCAGACGGACAGGGTATACTTGAGCAGCCCGAATAAAATCGCCATAATAGATCATGAGAAGAAAAGAACCTTTGTACTCCAGAAGAATGCACTTCCAGATGCTGGTAATTACTACATATTTGTTGTTCTTGTGCATTTGATGTATTGAAATAAGAGTGTTTCTCATTTCTCAATTTGTGATGAAACAAACTGCAGTGGTATGGAATCCATGGAATAAAAAGGCTAAGGCTCTACCTGATTTGGGAGATGATGATTACAAGATGATGTTATGTGTGAATTCAGCAGCTATTGATGTGCCTATTCTCCTGAAGCCATGTGAAGAGTGGAAGGGCTATCAAGAACTCTCTTCTGTTTCATCAAGCTATTGCAGTGGACAATTGGATCCTCGCAGAGTTCTTTATGGCTTTCATTCATGCAGTTAAATCAATCAAGATCTGTATACATTATGGTGTGCAATGGACTACTTTTTCTATCTTCATAGGGTTTTACATAGCCCCAAGACTAGAGATAGTTGATAGATATATACCATAACATAAAGCCATTTCCACCTTACAATAATTGAGAGATGCTTAGCTTGATGGCATGATGCCATGTCAATTGCTAAGCAATTATTTTGTGTATTTGTTAAGTTCCAATGAAATTCTTGAGAATAGAAACTGGTGATGCTATGTATACATACTATTTGTAAATTAGGAAAAGAACATGAACTTTTTTCTTTCTTTCTGTCAACACTTTTGTTTGGAGAACCTGCAAATTTTGTGGCCCTACTATGATCATGAACATGTTTCTATCCACAGTTCTACCTTCCTAATTGCAGGATGATTAATACACATTAACAACAAATTCATCATCTAAATAGATTAAACAGAATACAAATGCTTGCCATAAACAGGTTTTCTCGCAAATTTGATTGGTTAACATGTTAAATGAGAAAGATAAGAAAACGAAACAATTTTATCACGCCTTAATATTGCGAAATGTAGCCGGCAAGAAGCAAGACCTAAAGAAATCATAATTTAAGATCCAACATGGAATGTATACATTCTCCATAGATTGTGCTAGCTGTACAATTTAACACGAAATGTATAAAGTGAAGACAGATGAAAATATATTACTCGTCGTCGTCTTCTTCATCTTCGAGACCTTCAGCAGCCCCAGCATCATCTCCAATGCCTTCAAGTAGTTGGTCAACATCCTCTCCCAACTCCAGCAACCTAGCACTGAGTTTATCCACCTTGCTTTGTTCTTGCCCTAGGCATACCAGAAGATCATTCAGTTCACCCTCACTCTCCTTCAGAGCTTCTTCCCTTGCTTCAGTTTTTATTGCCTCTACATCTGGGATTGTTGAGAGCCTTCCACCCCTCAGTGCTTTCACCTCATTCTCCAGTTGAAGGTTGGATTGCTCAAGGCTATTGTATGCATCGGATAGACTCCTTAGATCAGCTTCTATCTTTCCAGCTAAATTCTGATACATATTTGCCTCTGATTCGATTTTTGCTTTTTCAGCCTTAAGTGTCTCCAACCTTTTAGATGCTTCTTGGAAATCTCTACGGAGTGTCTCTGTTTGGAGTCTTTCGACGCCTCCACTCACTCTTTGCTCGGACTGGAAACTACTGCCGGTCTTAGCCAGGTCCTCGGCCAATGTACCATTTCGAAGAACAAGATCCTGAGACGATTAAAAAAATCACTAAATAATACACATATCAAGAATAGTCAAACCATGTTACATTTGTTGAAGAGCACAGGATCCTACACACTTTGTATTCTTCTAATGGACTCTATACACCACACTCATGCGATAAACCTCAGAAATAATTATAAATATACTAAGGTATCATCAAAACAAACAAAATTTGCTGAACAAATCAACGAGGACGCAACTCTATGGCAGTACATCATAGTAAAAACACTTCAGAAGAATGCTCTTTGCAATTTTATAATGCTACCAATTAAAACTAACTCCAGAATCACACATTAAGCAAATGACTGCAAATCAAAAACCCCACAACTAAATGCTCTGAAAATTTAAGGTTGATTTTAGAAAATCTATTTTGTACGTTCTCAATTGCTCCCCCTGTATGTTCCTTTTTAGTTGTTGTTTTAAGATTATTTACACATGCCAAAATATTAAATTTTAGAACTGTGTCTTTTTCCTATAATACCCTTAACCATTTACTATCTCGCTCTACCTATTTCTCTCCCAACAGTAAATAGTTAATGGTATTATTGACATAACAATAGTAAATGTTGCATTGAACTTTCAAAAAGATGTGTAAATAAATAGGACCAACGATTTTCTACAAAAGCAACAACCAAAAAGGAATAGAGTATACAAAAAAGGTAGACTACCTGAAAGGAACAGATTCAAGACTTATCATGTTTTCATTTTAAGAGACATTGACAAATACAAATAATACCTGTATCTCAGAGTGCTGATTCTCAACAAAAGCTTTCAGCCGCTTAATATATTCACTGTCACTTTCACCGCTCTTCTGCTCTATTTCTGACGGTACTACCGCTACCTTAGTTTTTGGGTGACTATAAACCTCCACAATCTGTTCTCTAATATTTGCCTCCAGCCTTTTGACAAAATTCACAAAGTAAGAATCCAATATTGAAGTAAGAATCGGATGATCCGTATTTTTCTTTTCTGACAAATCATTCTCATCTACATCTTGAATATCAGCCATACTAGCTGCTGAAGATCTAGAGAATGATCTATGAGTGAGTGATGACTCCACGTTAGCAAAAACAAAACTCTTATGCATCTCCTCAAATTTTAAGAAGTACGAACTAAGCCCTATTTTCTGACTTATTAAATCAACAATGGCATATGCATCTTTTCCGCTATCAGTGGAGTTGTTATAGATCACACATTCACCCAACACAACTGCTGCAAATCCCCTTATACACACTGTTTCTGACAAATTTGATACTAGCTCAAGAAGATAGGTAAGGTGGGGCCGAGCATCAAGGAAGCAGTGCACTGCATTGTGGCAATCTGCTAGCCAGGTAACCAGTAATTTCAAAATAACAGCTTGAACATATGAATTTCCTGATGTATTATTAGACTTTCCATCTTTGGATTTCATTGAAGAGGCAAGGGCCAAATATTTCACCATTCGATGCAATAGTGGTTCGGGAGCTCCTAAAGATTGCATGGGTGCCTCAATTTCAATTCGCAAAACCTGAAACATTTCTCATAAGATTTCTGAGCACCTAAATTTCTGTTTTTCCTTTTCTAAATCTTACTATTCATACTATCATTAAGTATAAATTTGTGAAGAAAAAAGATATCTAGTGAAAAGAAACCAAAAATAGGTCAACATTGATGTGGCCATGGCTAACAGCATAAAGAACCCCACTCCAAAAAGAAAAGAGAGAATGAAAAGTTGCAATTATGAACTTAAAGGCAATAGCATAAAATTTTGAATATCGGGTTCAGAAATTAAATTCTTTTACAAAAGCAATGCTACGAATAGTTTATGATGGAAACCATAAAAAATAGAAAAAGTAACCTTCGGTTATTCTTGAAGTAAATGCATAAGAACATTATAGAATAATTACATTTAAGAAATTATCAATGCTAATTATTGATATATTTAAATATATATAGTATTAAGAATATTTGTATATAGAATAGTCCCACATCGACTATATCATGTAATTAGTTGTAATCTATCTATATATAATAATGTCTCCGTAGTGTTTTTCAAAACACACGGTTTAATCTAAATGTCTCTTAGTCTCGCTTATTTCAACATGGTATTTAGAACCTGCTAAGAGGCAATTCTTTCTTCGCCGTGCGTTACCCGGTTGACCCACTGTCTTCCGGTGAGATTTTTTTTTTTTTTTTATGCAAACCGTGTTGTCACTCCGGTTTACCTCTTCTTTTTTTCAATATTCTCTGGTAACCACCTTGCTGCCGCCACTGCCGCCGTTACTATTCCGGCAAAACTTCCGACGGCGTTTCGGAAAACCGTTCCCACCATTCAACTCGCCGTCCTCCGATCAGTGCTCCAGTGCAAACAGCCCCGATTTTACTCCGTTTTTCGTGTCACTACCATGGGAGACACTGATTTTGTCTCGTTTACTAAAGTTCCACTTATCCCTTGTGAAAAACTAACCGGATCAGCAAACTACAACATATGGGCTCGTGCTGTCGATATGTGGTTTCATGGTCAGGGATATGAAGATCATCTAACCACAAAATTGACTAATGTTGCCGCTGCCAAACTCGCTAAATGGAAGAAAACTGATGCCTCTCTGCTTACCGTCTTATGGTTCTCCATAGCACCTAACCCCCAAGCGCAGTATCAAGCCTTCTCCACTTGCAATGAGGTTTGGGAAAAGGCCAAGAAAGTCTTCTCCGACGACGTTCATTGTCTATACAGTGTCATCCTCAAACTCGACACACTGAAGTTAGAGAATATGGATATGCAAACCTATTTGAGTAAGCTTGATGCCTTGAAAGCTAGTTACGCAACTCTCATGCCGTACGCAAAAGATGCAACAGCTCATGCCGAACAACAGAGTAAATTTTTCATGGTCATGGCACTTAAAGGACTACCATCCGAACTCGACTCCGTTCGTAACCAGATTTTATCAGATACTACTGTTCCTAACTATGATGCAGTTAGTGAACAACTGTTGCGCTTGGCTACACCTCATGTGTTTGGTCTAGTTACCCCTCCATCTATTGTTACTCCGACATCAGGTGACATTTTTGCCCTCGCATCTCTTGGCAACAATCAGAATCGCTCTCGAGGAGGGTCATCCAACTCCAAACCTCGTCCCAAGTGTGACCATTGTAACCGGCTTGGGCATACTATCGACCGTTGTTGGAAGCTACATGGCAAACCCCCGCGTCAAGTAAATGCAGCTCAAAGTGATAACCCAGACACTATGCAGACCTCACTTATTCAGAACCCTACGCCAACCTACGAGGATTTTCTCAGGTGGTGTCAGACTAATCAGGCCTCTGGTTCCACGGCTTCGATTGCACACAATGGTAATTCATCTATTTACTTCTCTCAATCATCTCCTCTTGGTCCTTGGGTCCTCGATTCTGGTGCGTCTGATCATGTTACTGGTAATAAAGGTCTTTTTTCTTCCCTCTCTACCTCTGGATTTTTACCCTATAACTGCCGCAAATGGTTCTCAAACCCGATCCCAAGGGATTGGTACTGTTCAAATTTTACCATCTCTCTTTGTTACTTTTGTTCTATATGTACCTAATTGTCCATTTAATTTGCTTTCAATCAGTCGTTTAACTCGTTCCCTTAATTGTTCTATCACCTTTACTAATAGTAATGTCACTCTGCAGGATCGGAGTTCGGGACAGACGATTGGCGTCGGATGTGAGTCTCAAGGTCTCTACTACTTCTCTGCGTCATCTACCACATGCTCCACCATAGATTCTCCTCTCATTATACATGCGCAATTAGGTCATTCAGGTCTTCCCAAGCTACAAAAGTTGGTGCCCAGTTTAACTAAATTATCCACTTTACATTGTGAGTCTTGTCAGTTCGGGAAACATACTCGTAGTCAATTTCTCGATCGAGTCAATAAACGGGTTGCGTCCCCTTTTGCTTTAGTTCACTCCGATGTTTGGGGTCCCTCGCGTACTGTGTCTACTTTTGAGTCTAGGTATTTTGTAACATTTATTGATGATTTTTCACGTTGCACGTGGCTATTTTTAATGAAGAACAGAACTGAATTGTTTTCCATTTTTGAAAAATTTTATCGAGAAATACAAACCCAATTTGGTTTACCTATTCGTACCTTAAGAAGTGACAATGCACGTGAGTATTTATCCCAACAATTTCAAACTTTTATGTCATCCAATGGTATTTTGCACCAAACATCTTACCCTCATACACCCCAACAAAACGGGGTAGCCGAACGCAAAAATCGGCACCTCGTAGAAACCACTTGGACCCTACTACTCCATGGTAATGTTCCTCTTCGGTTTTGGGGGGATGCGGTGCACACAACATGTTACCTCATAAATCGCATGCCCTCATCTGTTCTTAATAATAAAATCCCTTATTCAATCCTGTTCCCAAACTCTCCACTTCACCCAATTCCTCCTCGAGTCTTTGGGTCTACGTGTTTCGTACACAATCTCTCTCCTGGTCTTGATAAACTATCAGTTCGATCACTAAAGTGTGTCTTTCTTGGCTATCATCGATCCCAAAAGGGTTATCGTTGCTACTCTCATACTCTACAACGATACCTTGTATCTGTCGATGTTACGTTCTTCGAGTCTGTTCCATATTTCGAGTCCAGCCAAGTAACTACGGAACCTCTACAGGAAAGTATTCTCACACCTCCTTCGGACGTCCCATCTGTCATTATTCCCCATCATTCTACGGAACCTGACCCACTAGATATCCCTACGGTTGACCTCGTCACTCCTCGTCCACTTCAAACATACCAGCGTCGTCACCCAACGTCTGTCGTACCTGTCCCTGAAATAGTACCTGTCCCTGAAGTCGTACATGTCCCTGAGGTCAATACAGACTCTCCTCCGACTCTCCTCCGACGCTCTCCCCATCACCGGATCCGATCCTGCAACCTGAGTCTGATCTTCCGATTGCCCTTCGAAAAGGTATACGTCAAACACGAAATCCTTCTCCACATTATATTGATTTATGTTATCGTCTTTCCCCTTCGCAGTATACTTGTTTGTCTTCCTTGTCTTCTGTTTCTATTCCTAAAACTTCATGTGAAGCATTATCTCACCCTGAGTGGAGGCAAGCAATGATTGATGAAATGTGTGCTCTTCAAAGCAGTGGTATATGGGAACTGGTTCCTCTACTCCATGGGAAATCTTTAGTAGGTTGTCGTTGGCTTTATACAGTGAAGGTTGGTCCAGATGGAAAGATTGATCGATTTAAAGCTCGCTTGGTAGCCAAATGATACACTCAGATTTTTGGGTTGGATTATAGTGATACCTTTTCGCCTGTAGCCAAGATGGCATCTGTTAGACTTCTTCTAGCCATTGCAGCCATTCAACATTGGCCTCTTCATCAACTTGACATCAAAAATGCATTCTTACATGGTGATCTTGAAGAGGAAGTATATATGGAGCAACCACCTGGGTTTGTTGCTCAGGGGGAGTCATCTAGTATGGTTTGTAGGCTACACAGGTCTCTTTATGGTCTTAAGCAATCTCCGAGAGCTTGGTTTGGCAGATTCAGCACTGTAGTACAACAGTTTGGTATGGTCCGTAGTGAAGCTGATCATTATGTTTTTTATTGTCACTCACCCCAAGGGTGTATTTATCTTATTGTTTATGTAGATGACATTGTCATAACTGGTAGTGATCAACAGGGAATACTCCAGTTGAAACAACATCTCTCGAAACAATTTCAGACAAAAGATCTTGGTAAACTCCGTTATTTCTTGGGTATTGATGTAGCCCAATCTAAAGATGGTTTGGTGATTTCTCAGCGGAAATATGCTTTGGATATTTTGGAAGAAACAGGTTTGTTAAATGCTAAACCAGCCGATACTCCTATGGATCCAAGTGTCAAACTACTACCTAATCAGGGGGAGCCTCTATCTGACCCAAGAAGGTATAGGAGATTGGTTGGAAAATTGAATTATCTCACAGTCACTCGTCCGGACATTTCTTACGCAGTCAGTGTGGTAAGCCAATTCTTAAATTCCCCTTGTCAGGAACACATGGATGTTGTTATCCGGATTCTGAGATACATCAAATGTGCTCCAGGAAAAGGCCTTGTGTATGAGGATAAAGGACATACCCAGATAGTTGGATACTCCGATGCTGATTGGACAGGGTCACCTACTGACAGCCGATCCACCTCTGGGTATTGTGTACTTGTTGGAGGAAACCTTATATCCTGGAAAAATAAGAAACAAAATGTTGTTGCAAGATCAAGCGCCAAGGCAGAGTATAGGGTCATGGTAATGGCAACATGTGAAACTTATTTGGTTAAAACAATTGCTCAAGGAACTTCAAATTGAAGAAGCAAGACAAATGACACTTATTTGTGATAATCAGGCTGCATCGCACATTGCTTCAAATCCAGTCTTCCATGAGAGGACCAAACATATTGAGATAGACTGTCACTTTGTCAGAGAGAAGATCGAGTCAGGCGACATCGTCACAAGCTTTGTCAACTCTAATGATCAATTGGCAGATGTGTTTACAAAATCTCTACGAAGCCCCAGAACTAACTATATATGTAACAAGCTTGGTGCATTTGACTTATATGCTCAAGCTTGAGGGGGAGTGTTGATATATGTAAATATATATAGTGTTAAGAATATTTGTATATAGAATAGTCCCACATCGACTATATCATGTAATTAGTTGTAATCTATCTATATATAATAATGTCTCCATAGTGCTTTTCAAAACACACGGTTTAATCTAAATCTCTCTTAGTTTCGCTTATTTCAACACTAATATTTTGTCTTATCAAATAAAAGGTTTAAGCGTTTTACAATTTACCCAACAGTGTCAGAATTTCCATTCAACTACTAACAAATGGCAAGAGAAACAAAAATAACGATAAATATGTTACATAGATCAAACAGAACATGCAAGCAATACACCTATTAACTCTTTGGCAAAAACAAAAACAAAAAAAGAACCCAAGTAATTTATCAAATTGAATAAGCTATTGCATGTGAGAGACATCAGCTTAGAAACAAATTCCTCAACATAAGGGAGTGGAGACAATTTTATTTTTCTATTCACTTGGAGTAAAAGCTTAAATTGGATATGATTCATATGAAATACCCATATAGTAGAATGCCTTTCTATAGTAGAAATCTATAGTTTATAAAATTATCATGTTATAATTTAAGATGAATTCATTGATTTTTATATGATAAAAAATTTAGTCATAAAACAAATTAATCAGAATGTTTTATGTAGTCCCTATATCTGCTAAAACTGGTTACGAAATAAAGCTAAAAAATACAATGAAGCGTGGAAGTATTCGCATACCCTTTCCTTGCATTGGAGATTGTCCTTCAATATATGTGATAGAACACTGGCAGCTCTACTACAAGTCTACATATTTAATATAATGTTAGTCAGATAATCCATACTAGTAGCAGTGTGCTTCCATTGTACAGGTAAAACATAAATTAAAAAATAATAATAATATGTGTTCATTTGAATTTTACACCCAACAGTTCCGCTGGAAGTAGCTTGCCATATAAATCTGAAATATATATAAAGTATCGCATACCTCAAGATCACCATCATTTTCACCCAAAGTAAGACCGTGTAATAGCATGCTGAAAGAGAAACAAATGATAAAATTAAAAGTGATTGAAGATAGCATATTAACCCAAATGTTACAATTTAGGAAACAGACATAAACAAGATTTTGTTGTATTAAAAAATCAATCGCACAATATCAAAAAGTGCAACACTAATGCACCACCAACATGACTAACCTTCCAAAAGACATATTAACATCCTCTTCATGGAATGAATGATTCACAGAATATGGTTGTGGAATTAGTGTAGACGCTAACATTGCTTGGCCATCAGCATTTTTCTGATTTAGACAAGATTAATCGAAAAAGGAAAAAAAATCCATTAAATAAAAGCAGAAATGAAACATTCAAAAGCATTAATATGCAATAATCGGTTTTAATAGCTCTTCAATTATGTAATATGTATGATGACAAGGAATGCTTTTAAAAGCAACTCAGATAAAGAAGTATGCCTAACCAACCTCACAAAAGTTTTTGAAAATATAATCAGCTGCCATGAACTCTTGCATGCTAGAAGACCTCAAAATTATTCGAAGTATAGAATTCAGAGCAGGTTCGACTTGTGGCGCCTCTCCAAGAACTTTGCTAGCAAGAAGATCGAGATTCTTCGAATCTCCAACAATCAAGTCCCCGATACATTTCAATGCCTAAAAGATATAGTTTAACAGCATCAAATTGAAAATTCTCCATATTTCATAGTAATTGAAAATTCAGAGCAAAAATTTAGATTGATGGCAATGGCGTAGAACAGAAATGAGGATGTTGCATTGGATGCATGGTAAGACTATACGGGATAAGATTAGAAATGTCATTATTAGAGAGAGTGTTGGGGTAGCACCTATAGTTGAAAAGATGGTCGGAAATAAGGCTTAGGTGGTTTGGGCATGTAGAGAGAAGACATGTAGATTTCGTGGTAAGCTAGAGATAGAGGAAGACATGAAAAAACTATAAGAGAAATGTTTAAGATCCCAAGACTAACAAATTGGATAGAAAGATAGTCTTGGTAGAACATTATGGCGTAATTTGATCCATTTAGCCGACCCCACTTAGAGAGATAAAGCTTGGTTGTTGTTGTTGATAGTGTAGAATAAAAATTGGGAAGGGCATACAACTATAACTAAAAAATAAAAATGCTCTTATGAAATGGATATAAGGCCAAGCTAAATTGGGGGCATTGACTATTTTATAACCCAAGCAAACTCCAAGTTCCACCGATTAATCAACAAGAAAACTTGTTATTGACAAACTTTTATACAAGTGTTTAGAACAACGGATACTATCACTCAGATGCATGGACATTGCTCTGTCATTACCTAAAAGGCTAAAACATCAAACAGAACAGCAATATACAACCATGTCTAGATGTGATTTGCAATGTAAGGAATGAAATATTTAAGATAGCAATGTAATCAAGAAAGGGAAGGTTATTTCTTTCCACACATTGTATTAATAACATATGTTTGTTGCACAGATTTGTCTATAATTAATATTTATATTAATTTATAAGATAGTTTTAAAAAAAAAATGTAAAAATGATTATCTTATATGTAAATGATATGTTGAGACATAAAATTTTATTATTGTTTAAATGGGAAACATAATAATATGAACCAAAGTTATGCCGAAATTGTGTAATATTTACCATGGCAATGACGAAAATTGCAACAATTTGGTAGGGTTATTACTCTTCCTGGTTAATATTACATATATTCATTCTCATATTATCTAAACTAACTATTTTGGTATCTAAATTTTAAAGCATGACACTATATAAAATATTTTATAATGAAAATTATTACTAGGACTTTACATTCAAAATCACAAAGTCAGTCTTAAACTAAATCTATGGTGAAAATATAAGATCAAATAATTAATTAAACAATATTAATATTTAGAGCTGATGTATCTATACATTGTGAGAGGAGAGTATCTTACCGCACAACGAACTGCAACGGGTACCCATTGGCTTTCAACACCTAATATCAACAAATTGTCCAGTACTTTTTTCTACACCCGATTCCACAAAACAGCAGTATAAGATCACCATAACCAGATTTCTGTTTATGCAATCATCATAATAAGACTGAGATTTTCACAAACCTGAACCAGAGTTGTCTTATTTTTCTGTTTATTAGCATCTTTCCCAGGATCGGCATCAGAACCTCCTTTTAGTAACAACTTAATGGTTTCTAATGCACTGAGTAGATTGATTGTCTACTGGCATGGTGTTTATAACAAGAGTCAGCTATAAAGGTTAACTAACAGCATAAAGTTAAAGTAAACAAAATTGAAAGAATCCAACCTTTTGTTGAGTAAAAGAGTAAGAACTTCCCCTCGTCTTCAAAATCAATATCAATGGATCAAGTCCTATAGTCTCTCTGAGTAGTACCTGAACCATGCATAGTTGAAATCAGTATCAATCAGGTATACTATAAACTTAATAAACATGACAGAGTCAACAAACCTGATTGGATGCATTGCTACGAATCAAATTGTTTAACAATTCTAGGCAGTCCTGAAAAGTTACCAAAGAAATATTGAGACCAAAAGATATATAAAGCAAATTGAATAAGCACTGTAATAGAGTAGCACCTGCACGACTACACCACCATCAGAATTCCCCTCCTCCTTTATGATACTGAATATCTTGTCATAAGCACCTTCAAAGACAACAATCTTTTGGATCTCCTGTAACCGTTAAATTTATTTAGATTACATAATTTCACTGTAGTGTGAAAAAAAAAAAGTCAAAAAAGTTTTAAGAAGTGAAGTGTGCGATAACATTTCTGTTAGAGTAAAAGGTTACCTCAGCTTCACGGGTCAGGTGAGTAAGAAGCAATAGTGCCTCATTCCTTATCACCTGAAAGGTAAACCGTGATCAATTTTCCATCATCAATTACAGCCAACAATCAACAAGTAATTATGATTGGAATGGTTTTAACAACTATACTTTTCATAGTAGACATGACAGATATCAATCATTAAGTTTGAAAAAGTTTTTAAGATAATTAGAAAGTTTTCAAGTCTTGAACCTCGCGATCCATAAGCATGTCCATTAGCCGGGTTATGCCACGGGGGATAGTCAATATAGTTTCCTGTAACCTGAAGAAGAAGTCAGATAGGGTGCTTTCCAAGAAATATGATTTAAGAATTTCATGAATCAAACTACCATGGAAGCTATTAAATAAATACCTCTGTCGAGAATTAGTGAGAAGGGCGGTCAATATTTGCAGAGTATAATATCGTACATAAAAATCATCCTCTTCCTGTCAAAGTGTCCAAAAGGAAAATACGAGTAAGAAACTCCATGGTTTATATAACCGTAAAAGTCAAGGAAACTTTTAATGGTATAATTGAGGTTAAATCCCATTATTTTGGTATAGAAATTCTTACCAACAAACTTAGAAGAAGAGGGATACTTTCTTCTTCTCTGGAAAGTAAATCAGTATTCATCAAATCTGGTTGAACTTCATTACTTGATCCTTTTGCGTGATTAATAGGAGTCAATGCACTCACAAGAGTTTCCAAGGCACCACGAACCTGCATGAAGTAATTGTTAATCAACTTGCCACTGCAATTTGTCAAAGTAAGAGAAAATAGTACACATTTAGGGAGAGGACAATTGATGGAGACTGGAGAACAAGGAACTACAGCAACATTTTAATAATGAATTGTTTTAATTCAATAACAGCAAACAAAAAACCATCACAGTCTAACTGATCCAATGTCCACCAATAAAGGAGATTAGCAACACCAACACATGATACCCCAACACAGTATGCTGATGGTTGGAGTGAGATAGGAGACCACTGATTAAAAAGGTGTAAATGAGAAGTTAAAGGGATGTGATAGATGACTTCTAAACAGAAAAATAACTAACTATAATTATGCAGACGGTCAGTATGAAGTAGAATAAATAGGATTAGGTGAATGAAGGTGGTTGAGTGAAAGAATATTTTGTAATATCTCATCCCTAATCCTATTCTTTTATCTTGCTGGTTACAGGATTTGGAATCTAAGGATTCAATCAATAAATTTTATTTCTTTGCCTATTTCTCATCAAGTTTCTTTAAGAGCATTGCTGGTAATCTGAAATATTTTTAAAAAATGATATCTAACATTTAATAAAGGCTGTTGCTTATTAACTCATGCATGGTTAACAAACAAATTTAAGAACATAGAAGACCGGCAATTAAGTTAACTGAACAACCTCAGCCCAAATACTGAAAGATGAAATTCTTTTACATATGATAGATGAGTAATCAGTCATTTTGATTTCATTTTGTTTATTAAATCTGTGATGGGGTGTCACTAGAGTCCCGGAATGTATTGAAATTACAGAAGTATATCTGGGTGTATCTTCTGTTAGAGATTTTATGGACCAAACTAACTAACGGACGGTATATTCAAGGACTAAACTAACTAAATGTTAAGAGTCCCACATCGGACAATATATGGCATGAACATGTGCTTATAAGTGGGGACAATCCTCACCCTACAAGCCGTTTCTGTAGGGTAAGTTAGGGCCAACCACATTTCTTAAGATGGTATCAGAGCCTCATTTAAGATCTGTTGGACCACCTACTATCTGGCCACCCACCATTTAGTTTCACGCTCCAGACGTTCAATCATGGGCATGAAAGGGGGTGTTAAGAGTCCCACATCGGACAATATATGGCATGAACATGTGCTTATAAGTGGGGGCAATCCTCACCCTACAAGTTGGTTTTGTAGGGTAAGTTAGGCCCGACCACATTTCTTAAGACTTACAAACTACACATTTGAAAATCAAACAGACAAAGGAAAACATATTTGGGAATGCTTTGTAATTTTGATAGTTAATGCATTCAGACATTATAGACAACGGCTATCACATTCAAGAACCCAGATTGTTATTTACTCGTGATAGATATAAATTAAGAACTGTATACAAGTCTAGATTAGGCAAGGCGAACTACATTACGAATCTAATAAAATCAACCTGTTGAGAAACAATGTCACATACTTAACCTCAGTTTTTTTCCTCTTTCCATATATTATCTTAATAACAACTAAAATAACGAAGCGTATCCTTGAGGACACAAAGAAAGAAAGAAAAAATAGACAATAAACATAATGGGGAAGAATGTTTTGTCACCATTTCAACATCATGCCGTTCTTCCTTTAACACACCTAACATTATAGGAAGGCCTGAAAAGGTGCACCAAACACATTCCATAAGACAAGTGAATCAAAACTAACAATTCGTTTGAGAGAAAAGGGATACACATACCCATTGCCCCAAATGCTAACTGAAAAGCTTTATTCTCTGAGACAACAGCCTGAAGCTCAGTAATAGCATTCCTTCTATCATCTGGTAATTTACCGTTGCTTATACGATCAAGCAAACGCTCGACATACCTATTGATACATAACATTGACAAGAATTATAGCAATAAGTAAAGCTTCTCAAAAGGATAAAAAAACAAAAAATCAAAACTTACCTATCTTCATTTGAAGAATTCTCGTTACCAAAAACAAGCCCAACAACACCCTGAGAAAAAAATAATAGATTACTTAATTTTCAAACGGTGATTAATTCCCCTAATCTAGTTGTGATCACTGAAATGAATCAATGCACCGAGTCAAATTAACATGTTAAACTAAAAAATTTACGAAATTAATTTGAAGAGAGTAGTTAGGGTGGAATTATTACCTTGTAACCAGACATTAAATCCATTTTCATAGCTCAGAGATTTGTTGAAGAAGAAAAAATCGAAGCGAATCTGAATGTAATTGACAATAATCGAGATATATTGGTGATTGGGGAATTGGGAGAACCCTAGAAAATTTGATAGACGAATAGAGGGAAAGCGATGATTGGTGTTTTGAGCTTGGAATTAGAAGATGAAGGAGGTTTCTGAGTTGTTTATTTTCATTGTTGAAGATTTGTCACGTCATTTTATGGTTTAACAAATCGTTTAGACTTTAGATTTAAGATTAAGCCATTTCTGTCTAATAGGCCCATGGGCTCTCCCACCTCTCAAAAAATAAATCTCCCTGTCACCCCTTACTCATACCTGACACCCCCTACTTCTAATGAAAAGATCAAATTGACTCTGGAGGAAAATATTTTCACATTTCACACGTTCTCCATTCACGGAATTTTCAAAAAAAATTGACGATAACGGGAATTTTGATAAACTACTAGAGATTTACTTTTTTACAAGTAAGTTTTACCGGCTTTTTCTAAATTACCAGTGAGAATTACTAGAAATTTCAAAAAATTCGGTAATATTTATCGGAAATTCCAAAATTACCGGTAATTATTTCTGGAGATTTGAAATTTCCGGTAGTTCATTTTTATGCTTTTTCTACCGGTAATTTGAAATTATCGGTAGTGTTAATTTTTTGTTTTTTTCCGCGAATTTTAAATTCTCGGTAGTTTTTTTTGTTAATTTTTTTTTAAATTTGTGTTTTTTTTGCAGTGAAGACTAGAGGTACTGATGGTAGCATCAGTGGGAGGGCGTGTGATTCGGCAGCAGCTGGTACGGGAAGGGGTATATTTGCTCCTGATGTTGAGTCTGCCCATGTACGGGTTGGACGGGTGGTCCCAATTGGTTCACACCGGAAGAGGATGGCCAAGTAGCGGGGAATTTCCAAGAACCTCGCATCGTTAGGCGACATGGATGTCTTTCTTCACAGCAGGCCACACCTGAGGATGTCCCTGTTATTCAGCCTCAGCAGGTGGATGCTATTGAGATAGATGTTTCGGAGGTTGTTGTTATGGATGTGGTAGAGGAGATTGATGTTAAAGTCTCAGTTGAGGGCGTGCAGGATGGTGATGCTGATGGTGAGGGTGATGGCCCTAGAGGGTTCGTCAGTAGAGGAGACGTTGAGGAGACCATTCAGACGGATGTGACGGTTCCTTCGACCGAGGCATCTGTACACACGGAGCCAGGATTCCCTGGTGGGCCGATAAATAGGTTTGTGCTTACAGAGTACAGTGAGCACGTAGCTTTACGTCTATGGTAGGGGGTATATGATTTTTACGTTTAATTTTAACATTTGTTTACTAATGCATAAATTGTTTATGTATTAACAAATTTTTTATGGGTTGGTGTCATAGGTGCGACTTATACCGAGGGTTCAGTCTCACGACGCAAAGATGAAGGGTTTCTCTCGTATTCTCTTCCCTGATGTTGTGAGGACGATTGTGAAAGACTTTGACTTGCTTCATTTTGGTCACTGCTCGCTGACCCTGTTAGATGTGCAGTTGCTCAGTGCCTTCGTCAAGAGGTGGCACAAGGAGATGTCGTCATTTCATATCTCATTTGGAGATAGGACTGTGACTTTAGATGATGTTGCTTCCTTGTTTCATCTCCCTATCCACGACAGATTCTGGACGGCTTCTTTATTGAGTGTGTCCCAAGCATAGGAACTGGTAGTTCATGATCTTTGTTTGCCTGAGGCAGTGGTGGCATAAGAGTTCGTTGATACACGAGGTGCTCACCTTCGTATGTGGTGGATGCGGGATATGTATGACGAACTCGTTATTGCTAATAGGTATCAGACTGTTGCTAGGGCGTACATGTTGCATGTAGTTGCATGTACTCTATTTGCGGACAAGCTTTGTACGTATGTGGATGCTCACTATATGTGCCTCTTCAGTGATCTGGAGTCACACAACTGGGTTTGGGATTGTGTGGTTCTAACTCAGTTGTATCATGCGCTCGGGGATGCGACCCGATTTGATACGAAGCAACTAGTCGGGTATCTTAGTTTGTTACATGTATATCTTAATTCATTTTCTTACTTACTTTTTGTTCTATTTTGTTTAATACTATTAATTCTAATTTATTATTTGTTGTCATCTCAGTGATGGATCTATGAGCATTTCCCACAAATATGCGATAGGAGGATCCAACCCTATACACCAAGGGAGTCACGGGCGAAGAGGTGGAGGCGAGGCAGAAACACCCAGGAGGCATAGTTGAGTACTGGAGGAGATTGGATGAGATGACCGTAGAGGATGTCATCTGGACACCCTACGAAGAGTATAGAGTCGTACGTGCGTTTGAGGAGTCGTCATTATACTCCTGCTATATGCGGTGGGAGACTTTGATTTCCATGCACCTTCCAGAGAGATGTATGTGTCAGTTTGGGTACATTCAGACCATACCACCAGCCGTTCCAGATACACCCTCTAAGGGTATTGATAGGTGGTTTCAGACGCACTTCATTCGTTCTTCTCGCAACATTGTTGCTAGATCTGCACATGTGCAGTATCCCTCGCATTGTGAGGATGCCTACTTGGAGTGGTATCTCAGCGTATCCCATCCATGCATCACTCCACCGGCAGTTGAGGTAGCACCTTTAGAGGATGTACCTTCTAGTGGTCTGGAGCCTGTTGGTGACGTTTTTCCACCTCCTATTCCAACACATCACCATGATGACATGCAGCGATTTATGATGATAACAATGTTGGCTGATGAGCTCACGCACTTGGTAGACCTTGATGGTAGTATATCTACTGGATTAGCTAGGATTGCACGCTTAGCTCGTGGGGACCTATTTAGTATTATTTTTATTTCTAGGTGATTTGTATATTGTTGTATTATATGTACATTATAGTAGAACAATATATTATTAATATGTCTTCATTTATTCTCTTACATTGCAATGATCTTGAGTAAAAAAACTTAAACAAATAAAAAACCAACATTACAACATGATTAATCAATATTCAAAATCTAAACACTACCAGATACCTCGGGGCGTTTCAGCATCACCATTATTTCATCAATTGATCTTCCCGACTGCACATCTAATGCCAGCGGACCCCTTGTTAGCCTACGGTGAAACAATCTCCATATTTTACTGACGTCTTCAACGTTCTTCAGCTCAATTAGATTATATTTCACACTACCATCCCCCAATTCCTCCCGAAACTCAATCTTCAACATCTTTCTATTCTCACCATCAGGCAACAATTCCTTCAACTTCGAAGTCAGGCCGACAAAGGAGGTTGTGTCATATGGGAGCATGAGTTCGATAGGTTGAGAATCTCTCTTGAAGTAAACTTCTGCCTTAATTAAAAATGTTGGAATAACCATTTTTTCATATTTGTTTAACCACAAGACATAACCCATATTTATACAAACGTGCAACAATTCTGGACCACACAAATTGTTGGTGCAATCACATCCATACAAAATTGTCGGCGAAATCTCGGCCGTTTAAATAAAAATCTAAAAAAAAAACCTAAAATTATGCTTACTAGGAATTTCAAAGGATTAGAAATTCTCGGTATCAAATTGTAACTTTTCAAATATCTGGTTTTCTGGCAATATACTGGGAATTTGAATTTACCGGTAATTTCAAATGAACTATCGGGAATTTCATTACATACCGGAAATTTCATTATGTCTACCAGGATTTTGTTTCGAAAATTATATGTAAACATTTTAGGGGCATTTTTTCCATTCTAAAAATTTTGGGGATACCAGGTATGAGTGGGGGATGTCAGGTAGATTCCTCTCTAAAAAAGAGTAAAAGACCATGAAAAGTCCAACACCTTTGAAAACTCAAAAATATTGTTCATGTATTTAGAAATATATCTTCGGACAAATCTAAAATCAAATTAGTCTTCGAAATTCAGTCACACATTTAAAATTTTGTCAGAATTTGATATGAAGATATATCTCTGTAACTTTTTTAGGGTGAATCAGGAGATGTGTCTTCTTAAATCACCCTAATTTATTTGAAGTTATTGGAAGCGTGTTTATTGCACATCACAGGGGATATTTCGGATATGTGTCACCGAAAATCCCTCGTAATGCATTTTAGGCCACAACATTGTCTAAATTTTTTCTTTATTAGGTCAACTTATATTTTAGGTCATTTTAAGCCATAATTTAGAAAATGCACACATTAATTGATTCAAACATGTTACATCTACATTTAAAACGTCATTCATTAATCAAAATAAATTCACAGTGTACTGACCATACATAACTTGATCCAAAAATACAAAAATAATACAACCAAACATAAACTACTGAGTATGCCTGACCCTTAGGTTTCTCTGTTGTACTACAGGGCATTATGTGTCTCTACAATAATGTCTTCTATGAGGGTTAAATGGGGATTGCTTGAGTGTGGTCATCCATAACGTCTAGTATCTCCTAATTAGAAGGATATGTGGTCTTTTAAAAGTCTGTGGTGTCATGATAGGATGTGTCACCCTAGAGAATCATTTCATGTAGTCATCAACATAAGCCCAATGTACGTGAATTGGTACCTTGCGATAACCCTCTGGTACCAAATGACTCTTGAAATCCTAAAGTATGGCATCAAGATCTCTACGACTAGAGATGGGAGATGCAAACTTGAATGGGTGTCTCGGAATGACCTACAAATACCCAAAATAGCACATCACTCACTTGGGAAGATAAGCATACATCAGAGTTGACCTGTAAGCCATTTATCTGAAGTATAATGAAATTACATCCATCTGACGTGTCTCGCGGTGATCGTCGTATGAGTATAATGAAATGTCATCTACTACATAACAATCAAGATACACCTATAATGGCTCAATCCCCTGATTCCCTTGGAGCGGAGCAAAGGCGCAAGCACATGGCCAATTCTCAGTGTAGTTAGGCACAGGTTCCCACCTGAAAATGCGAGAAAAGTGAGAGGTGATCCATCCATGGAAATGATTCAGTTAAAATATTAGTAACAAGTATAACAAAAGTGTTATGAAAATATTAGTAACAATAAATTACTGTAAGCAACATGCAGCTTCCTGTCATATGATTTTTCTTCTAAAGACAACACTCGTCCAACTTAGAGTATTGGTAAACCAAACTGGCATCCCCCTAGTTATACTCGTGAATCGTCGTCAAGTCGATAAAGTATTTAAGATATACCATATTAACGTAAATTTTACTTTTGTCCACAAACATGGGTGTGTCAACCAGGAACAAAAGGTAACATATCAATGCATATTATCGGTGGTACTCAACCTGTATATCATTATTGTTAGCATCCATAACCATTCTTCTAAGAATTTAAATCTAGCATGAGCAATGGACATGTGGCCCTGTGAAATATATACCTAATATAGAAAAACTATGGGAAGTAGAACCAGATGGTTATGAACCTTGATCTTATGAACCAACAAACGAGGTATCATCGACTCATGGCCTTGTGACCCTGTCCATGGGCCTCTCATGTGGTACAAAGGCGTGTTGGGACACACAACCAAACCTAATTTTGTCTTGGTTATTTTAGGCCATTGAAAATATAATAAAACCAAAAAATCACATCAAATTGCAACCAAAATGCACCAAGGCCAAATCCGAATATACATCTCCAAAATCATTCTAGAAAAAAATTGGATATGCATCTCTGAATGAACTCGCAATTTTTAGGAATGGGAAAACCCTTATATATACCATAAACTCCAACCAAATGGGAATGCATGTATATACCAACTGTCAATTTGGAATGTGTTATTATCTAATGCATCTTAAACAACATATGCTACCTAAAACAACATTTAAATCATAAAAAAGGAGAAATGAGAAACTTAGAAAATTAGAGTTATCGATGAAAAGCTTGAATGAAGTGAGTGACTTTGTTGTTTTAGAAACAAGTGTATGTTGTGTTGAGAAACAAGTGTGAGCTCTAAGTTTCACATTGCTTAAAAAAATGGAGGTTGAGCATTTTATAAGCAAGAGGACTCATACACCTATCACCTTAAGGTTTTTTGGTGAATATGTGTTATCTCTCTCACTTCTTTAGGCGAGTCTTTGATCTTTATGTTAGTGTTTAACCCAATGTGTATGTTTCCCCTCATGATGACCCAACAGTCGTATTTGAGTCGATGGTTTAGGTAAGGGATCGACTTCTTATGTCAAAGGTATTCTTAACATGGTGGTCAGGCAACATGTTCTGTTGAAATTCCTGTGACAAGATAAGGGTGTATTTCATACAAGCATGTGGATGAAAGAGTTTCATCTTAAATGAGAGCACAATTGATAGACTCACACTTGAAGGGAGGTTGTCTAAAAACAAGTGTGAGGTATATTGAGAAACAAGTTTGATTTCTAAGTCCCATATTGCTTAGAAAAGTGGAGGTTAAACACTTTATAAGTAAAATGACACATAAATATATCACCTTGAGGTTTTGGTTGAATATGTGGTGTCTCTCTGACATATTTTGGTGAGTCTTTGACCTTTAGGTGAGTGTTTGAACCAACGTGTATGTTTCCCTCTCATGATAACCCAACAATGGTATTTGAGCCTGGTTCAGGTAAGGGATCGGCTTCTTGTGTCGAAAGTCTTCCTGACAAGGTGGTCAGGCATTATGTTCTGTTGAAGTGTCCATGACGAGATAAGGGTGTCTCTCAATGGCGGTACAAGCACGTGGATGAATAAGCTTCTACTTGAGGGGAAGCATAGTGGATGGACTCTCACTTGAGGGAGAGATTATTGAGAAATAAGTGTGAGTTATGTTGAGAAACAATTGTGAGTTCTAAGTTCCACATTGCTTAGAAAAGTGGAGGTTGGGCACTTTATAAGTAAAAGGACTCATACATCTATCATCTCTTAAGGTTTTATGTAACTATGTGGTGTCTCTCTCACTTGTGTGGATGAGTCTTTGATCTTTAGGTGAGTATTTAACTTAATATGTATGCTTTCCCCTAATATAATTGCAATTTTTTAAGGAGAAAATTGTGAACCCTTCAAACAACAATTTTTAATGGAAAAATGTAAAACCCTCTCTCAATTACAATTTTTGAACAGAAAAATTATAAACTCTCTCTTAATTATAATTTTGGACAAAAAGTTGTAAACCCTCTCTCAACTATAATTTTTTACGGAAAAATTGTAAACTCTCACAACAAGCTATTTTTTAACGAAAAATTAGCAAACCCACTCCCAACATTTGCGACAAATGAACTAGAATGGAGTGAGTGAACTTGAAGAATATTGAAGAAACTTGCTCAAATGGGGTTTGTAAATGATTTTGCAGCAAAAGAGCCCAAATAGTGTTTGAAAAAGATAAAAGAGAAAGAGGGAAGGGTCTGACGCGAGTATATGAAACAAATGCGTCTGAAGATGCATTTGCGAAAAAATCACTAAATTTTGAATTAAGAGTTTTTACGTAGATGCATATTCAAATTCACTCTATTGTTGATACAAAGATGCATCTTCAGACTAAATGTTGAAAAGATAAGGATGGTTCACCAATTTGCGCTAATGATTATCTTAGAAAGGGTGCACCCAGAGATTCATCTTCGGATGCCAGTGACAATTGTGAATTTTCGCAGTGGTAGAGGAGCATCCCATGGGGTGGGAAAAGTATTGCTCCTAAAAAAAAGTGATAGTGTTTTTCCCAATCCCCTCATAAACTTTTTAAATTTTTAAAAATATTATTCAAATTTTACATTTTGGTGTGTGTTTATCAAATGGTCAGATTTTAAAATTGAACACCTTATAAGTCTTGAATCTTTTTTTCTTTCCATCGTCTATTCAATTATTTGACAACAAATTAATATATTTCTTTAAATCCTTAATTTATTATTACGTTTCTTTTGTTGATAAATTATAGAATTTGAGTGTGCTTCATGTTGCATGTGTTCGAATTCTATAATATATGTTTCTACTCTTATACCATGATATACACACGATGGATGTATATGATTCTACTATAGTTGGATCAAATGTAGATTGTGTATGATATGATACTTATCAGAGCGACTCTTACTCCAGTTCATGTACGTGCAAAGTATTCTTAGACATCTAGGTGTCTTTGTTTGACCTACGATTAATCGAGAGTAGGTTGATCAAAGGTATGTAGAGTATTTGGATCATGTTTTGTTCGTAGAGGATTGAGGCACTTTGATTATGCATTATTGAGAAACTGAGGCGGAATACATGATGTGGTATTATTGTATGTCACATCATTACTTGATTCTCACACCTAAAAGAGAGATTTTGGTACCAGATAAGGACGAAGAACTTGCAGAGGAGTGGTAGTATAGAAATGTGGTAATCCGGGTAATCAAGTCCCTACATTGACATGTATTTGATAATTGACATGTGGGTTATTATTTTTGGGAGTGTGGAAGATGACATTACACTTCAAGATGTTGTGTAGCATATTTTAAAAAAGATTAAAAATGTCTTGTTGATAAAGAGATTTAGGAGAAAAGAGAGTAGTTTGTGTGTAAATACAATAAAATGTATTTTTATATTACGTATTTCATTTAAAATCGTTTGAAATTTTGTATTTGTACATAATATTATATATTATGTCTTCTGATTTAAATGTTATATTAAAATATTTTTTATTACGTTTGGTTAAAATATTAGTTTTACTCTCATCTCATGTAATAATTTTCGTTAATATTTGGTTAAACTAAAGGTTCAAATATTAATAAAACATGTATTTTGTTGTAAAATATTGGTTCACGTTTTATAATATGAATACACGCAAATGGAGTGTTTTGCATGTTCGAATTTTATAATTCAAACACATGTTAAAGGTGTGTTTTGCATGTTTGAATTGTAGAATTTGAAACTTGTCAACCCAAGAATTTATATTGTTTGGTCTAGATTACATGTTAAAGGTATGTTTTGCATGTTTGAATTGTAGAATCTGAAAGTTGACAACCCAATAATTTATATTGTTTGGTCTAGATTGCACTGAGAATTTCAGTAGTCTAGAATGCACACAAAAAACTTGTAAAAATGATAGGTTTGGTTCCGTTGTAATTCACAATACAAAACAATGAACTCATATCCATACCCGGTCAGAATAAACAATATTGTATCTGCATTTTACCGTAAAAAAAGGGACTTATTCCTATTTATGTAGGGTCAATGTCAGATGTAGGAAAATTGGTTGCATGTATCGAATAAGAAGTTGTGTGTCAAAAAGGTTTGGCAGGATTTGCAGAAGTTTGACGTTTATTGTCAGAATAACTAGTATCCTACCTTTTTGGATAGGAAATTGGCTCACGAGTCCAACACACCACTTTCTCATGATATATGGTCATTCGAGTTCGTTTTAGGCCCGAAAAAAGCATTTTATATTTTCATAATTTTCTATTTTATTTATGCTTTTGGATAATTTTTGCATTAGGGTTTCTTTTAAGTATTTAAACACTTTTGGGACGTGGTCGTCAAGACATATTTTATCATAATCAAATTCGAGAGTTTTTCTTTTTCTGATGGATTTCCGAGCTTTATTTGTCAGGTTTGTCGCTTGCAAACTTGTGTATTCGTTATGGACTTAGTGCAAGCTAATCCTTCGTAATTTCAATTGTGTCAATGTATATGCTAAAATGTCTAATTTAAAGGAACGAGAAAATCTGTGTCAACCACTGCGACACAATAAGAGTGAACATTTTTTACTATCTTTGTTTGTGAATCGACGTCGATTAGTATTTTTGTTTCACCAGTATACAACTTTAAAATTTCGATGATCTTAGAACCATATTAATAATATTTTTCCAGTATAAATACTAAGAAACCAATCCAATTAGATATGATTGGGTCAAATATGTCAGAGTTATCTATTCAAACTGGATTTGCTCCAAGATATTTGATGAAATCTAAGTGTGCATTTTTTAAATTTGATGAAGTAACTAGTTTGTCTCTTTCATTGTATTTAATTGATATTTTTAAGAGTTAATTATATTAAACCCCCTTCCATTAGGGTGAGATTCGGTTTTGTCCCATGAAGTTTTTTTTTATGTGCTCCTCCTTATAAAATCAAAAATCATATTTCACCACCCCCTGTAAAATCACTGCCTACAAAAGTTTACCTTTTTCCGTTAAAGGTTTATCTTTTGCTATTAACTCAATCATCATCATTGGTTGTTGTTGTTCTGTTGGGGAGGAAACTATGCTTTCTTCACAATCTGATGATGACAAACCATTGTTGTTTGAAGACTTAATTCCTCGTTTGTGTTGTTGTTGTTGTTGTTGTTGTTGTTGTTGTTGTTCGTCTTCGACGCTTGAGATTCCAAACAGAGGATCTTATTTTTGTTTTTGCTGATGTTGTTCGTCTTCGACGTTTGTGTTGTTTTTGTTTTTGCTGATGTTGTTCGTCTTCGACGTTTGTGTTGTTTTTGTTTTTGTCGAAACAACACTTAATGCCATAGTATCCTCCTTAGACACGTCCTTGATGTTCATGTAATTAATTCCACCATCGATTGAGCGTGTAAACCTACAAGACACATTTTCGACGGTTTCGACGGCGGCTCCGGTGATGTTTACAGATGCGGTGGCACTAGAAGGAGGGGAACTGTTGATGGTGGTGGAGCAAGACAAAAATGGTTTGGTTGTGTGAATCAATTTGTTCAAGGTTTGTGTTGAAGGTTGGAAGAAGATGAAGTGGAGGTAGAGGTGAGGGGTTTGTGTTGAAAGTTGGAAGATGATGAAGTGGCGGTGGCACTAGAGTGATGTGTACACATAAATGTGTCATTATTATACAGTCAGCTGCAATAATCAATGCCTAGTCATCAACACAGTAAAAGAGAGTGGTGCAATATGATTTTTGATTTTATAAGGGGACATTCATAAAAAAATAAAACTTCAGGGAGAGCAAAATCGAATCTCGCCCTAATGGCAGTGAGATTTAATATAACTAACCCTATTTTTAATTTATCTTTATGTATTGTCTGTATTATTGATGTTCCATATTGTTAAATATAATTTGATTTAATAAATTTCTAATGTTCATTATAATTTGATTCCATATTGTTAAATATAATTTGATTTAATAAAATGCTTATGCTTATTATGTTTGTTTATTGGGTTGATCTAAAAAGTAAACAGGGGTTTTGACAATTGGAAGAAATTATGTTATTGACAATTGGAAGAAATTATGTTATTAGATGTTATTCATGTTATATTCTAAATTTACTGATTAGAATAATGAAAATAATCATAATCAAAACAGTAAAAAGGCATCAATAATACAAAATAAACATCATAAACAGGTCTAAAAAACTAAATGTCAATAATACAAAATACAAAACCAGATAAGATAATTGATCTAAAGCTCCACATTGAGTTAAGTCCAATGTTGAAAATAAATATCTAAACAATGAGTTGACTCGGCCGCAAAATCATCGACATATGCACGGCGCTAAACACATCTTGGCCGTTGGATTAAGATTGAAAATTTCAAAAATTTCAAATACAAACCAGATCTGTCTCAAACCACCCAAGTTAAGGTGCAAGCATTTAACAAGACTAGGAGTAACTTGTGAGTGACTTCACAAAATAGGCCAAGTAGTACTAAATCCAACATCTCTCTCAATTTCAATTGATACATTCAATTTCTTTACTATAAAAAGCAATTTTCTTTAGCACAATGCCTGGATAATATGTCAAGTACATCATAACTAGTAGGACAACAGAATCTTGAGGGGTTAAGCAAGTAACATTACTCTGAGGAAAGAGCTTCATAAACAGGCTACATCAGGCTTCATACATTGATGACTTTGCCTGGACCGACCAATAATTTCTTCGAGCAGAACTTTTTTCACACCCCCGGGCAATTTCAGATCATGTATTCAGAAAAAACACAAACTTTATATCGCCAGAAAGTACACATCTAGACAAATTATGCTATTGGCAAGTACACTTCCAGAGTCATCTGTTGCTTCATATCCGTTTAAGATGTCTTATTGTCAAACAAAGTCAAAAACTACAATGGAATATGATCTTGCATTTACTTGGGCTAATCACTGTCCCAAGCCTCATCTGCAATCTTTGGTGATCTCTTCTTATGGATATCATTTTTGACAACATTCCTATTATTTAAGCTTGTGGGGGAGTCCTTAACATCATCTCTTGAGTCGTCCTCACCATCTGATTTCCACATCCAGTCTTCCGAACCGCTGGAGACATCCGTGGACTCGGTTTTGGTTCTTCCGGTTCCTTCTTGCCTACCTCTCATACTCTTTGGAGCGTTAAAACTATTATGATCCCTCACACCATTCTTTTTGTTGCTCTTTGATTGATCATTATGTTCATCATCGTCGCTGCTGCTGCTCTTGTAGTTACCACTACTGACCCGTTTCAAATGTGCCGAGTCGTTCTCCTCTTCGTCAGACTCCCACATTGCATTTTCAACTTCACTAAGCATGCCTTCTGATTCAGAACCTTGTATGGCTATATTCCTCATAAATTTAGCTTCGCTGTGTCTGCTTGGACCGCCATTAACTTGAGCCTTGCCAATACCAACATTATTTTTCCTTTCTCCTCTCTCCCTACTTTCCTTGAACCTGCCTCTAGCTTCATCGGATCCATCAGAATTGTTTTCAATATCAATATCATCTACAATACTACCAGAATGCCACTCATCATCATCATCATCATCTTCCTCGTCATCATTATCAAAATGAGCATTTTCTTCATCATCACTATCGTTTGTCCGATACTTGGGATGTATTGGCTGTCGAGCCCTTGAACCTCTAACCTCCCCCTCATAGTTGTCATTTCTAGAATCATCCGATCTTCTGAATCTTCCACCATACTCTTCTCTATTCCAATATCTAAGTCTTCCAAACTCTTCTTTTTCTTTAGCCTCTTCTTCTTCATATTCTTTATCCGCAGCATCCTCTATATCAGCAATGAACTGATCCAGCTCCTCCTGATCACTATCAGCAGAAGGATCCAACTCTTCCAAACCTTCATTAGGTTCTATAACCGACAGCTTATCCCCACGGAAGACATAAGGACTTCCTTCTTTCTTGTCAATGGCATTGAAAAATGTGGAAGCAACTCTTTGGATGCTGGCCATTGCAGTTGGATCCTCGGGATTTACTCCCATTCGTCGGAGCTCTTGTTCAATTTTCTTGATATTTAACTTCTGAGATTCAAGAGCTTGCTCAAATCTGGCCTTGAATAGAGCCTGCATATAAAAACAGTAACAAATACATTATCTTCGGCAGTATTCGAGTTCTTTATATATTAGGAACATCTTCCTGAATGTACCCTTACCACGATTACGAAAAAGCTAAATGATAATGAACAATATTGGAATCTAAATAAGGCATTTCATGATTCTAAAGTTCAACCTTTGGCATCTCAATTCAGATATGCGGAAGGAAAAAAGTGGTGCCGTTTAATAAGGCATACGTCGATGTAACCTTACCTTCCTCTTTGTAAGGGTATTAATTGGTATCAAGTTTTTGGGTTGCCGATAATTTCTACCACGGAACATAATGATTGTTTTCACATTATGAACATTAAGCACAATCCCGCCACTCAATCTCGCAAGCATTGAAGCCATTTCTTTTATCTTTTCCTTGGGGAAGTTGTCACAACAAACTTGGACAGTTTCATGAAATTTCCAATGGAGATGCATATTCTGCACAACTCCTCCAAAGACTCCACGAACACCAACAGGAACATAATTCTTATTCTTGAATCCAATTTTTTTATACGCCTGGAGCTGTTCAGGTGTAAAGAGCTCCGGGTCATGCCGCGGAGGAGGCAGCTCCGGCAAGTCATATTTCTTGAGTTTTTGTAGCAGCAATGCAATTTTCTTCTTCGCCTGCGAACAGTCGAAGGTTATGAAAATAAGATTTAACCAAATAATCATCTAACGAACGCCGCAACAAAATCAAGCAAATAAAATATCACAATTCAAATACATGCTATGTAATCACATTCACAACTTGAACATTTTCAAAACATCGATTACAGAAGTGTAGTCGAACTCAATACAGTTATTAACAGGAAAGTTAGATAATTTACTCTTTTGAGATTGTAAACGAGCCGCTCCTCCTCGGTCATAAGCTTCTTCTTCAATTTTTTAGCTCTTCGAATCTCCCTTAACGTCTTACCAGACTCTTTTTGCATTCTTCTTTCCACCTTGCTTCGCATACTCCTTCCTCTCGACGTTGACATTGTCCGATATAGCGATCCATTCAAAAGATTCAACGGTTTAACATAACAATAAAAACTAACTTTATCATCATCAATGTTTCTTTGCTCTATTCCTTGTCCTATAGGCACAACAACATTTCTGAACCAAAAACAAAAACATTGAATCAAATCAACTTTTCTTAATCCCATAAAACAACAACTAACAAATATAAATCTATCTTAGAAAAACAAAAAACATGGGCAATAAATTAATGTTTTTGCTGAAAAAATTAATGGAAAATTGAGGGTGAATGAAGTAAAGGTATAAACTTTGAGGGAAAAGAGTAAAAGGGGTTGAAGGGTTTACGAATTTGAATGGAAAATTGAAGGAAAGACGGAAAAAAACACAGAAAATAGAGTTGATTATTGATATACCTGAAGAGATTTGGTTGAAGTTGAAAGAATGAAGAAAAGGGTTTGAAGGAGCAATGTCTATGAAGATTTCTAACAGTAAACATTGTTTCTTTGGTTCACCAAATCACGGAGTTCGAATTTCTCATTCTGCGTTTGACATGGATGCGTGAGGGTTTTTGCAAGTGCAAAAACAGGGTTTTGATATGAATACTTTTATCATTTTTTATAGTGTTTAAATTTTTAATTAAAAATTAGTTAAATATCAACACCAACAATTTTATTGCAATGAGAATAATATAGAATATTATAAATAAATAAAAAGTTATTTTGATTGTGATAGTGACAAAAAAAAATTACAATCATTCTAGGTCGGTCAAAGAGACAAAAAGGTAACAAGGAGGCGTTGATTATTAGATGGAATCCTCCTAATTCGGGTGTTGTGAAATTAAATGTGGATGGAGCTTTCGTTGATGATATTATTTCTGGTTGTGGAGGCATAATTAGAAATTTGCATGGCGTTTGGTTGGGAGGTTTTGCTAAAAAACTAGTGGTTCATAGTAGTTATTTGGCGGAACTAGAAGGAGTTATGGAAGGTTTGATGTTAGCTTTAGACTTGGAGGTTAATAAAGTGACGGTGGAAATAGATTCAATCGAAGTTGTTAAGGACATCACTAATGGGAAAACTCGAAGATTGGATGACATTGATTTACTTAGAAAAATTGGGAGTCTATTAAGTAGATTCGAAGTTGCTTCAGTGTCTCATGTCTACAGAGAGGCGAATAGATGTGCAGATGTCTTAGCTAAGGATGATTATAATTTAGATAGGGAGCTAATAAATTTTTCTTCTGTTCCTAATTGTATTGAGAATCTTCTTAAAGAGGATTTGGTAGATAATCCTTTTGTTAGGGAAGTCGTTATGTAGTCTCCTTGTTCTTTGGGCCTTTGGCCCTCATCAATACCGGAAAAAAGAGAGACCAAAAGGTAGAAAGTTCAATCACATTAGAGTTCGATTCAAATTTTGAATAGACGGTTCCTTGTATCTCACGTTGAGGAATACGAAACGGTTCTAATCATCTTTGATATATAAATTCTACCATACATTGTTCAAAGGAATGTTCTCACTATAACTCACATTAAAACTTTTTTCACTGAGTTTGTCCTTATAGTGATAACCTTGTAGGTATACCCTTATTCGTTGTATAAGAAAACACATGTTGTCGCGTCAATCGACTTCACATCTTCATATTCGTCATTTATGATTTTAGTATGGAACAATTGTGTGATATGTAGGAACCGACTTTTGATTCTCACTAATTTCAACGATCAGATCCTTCGTGTTCTAAAGTTAAAAATTGATACAATAATATCGCTTAAAAGAAGACAATTATGTATGATTCGTATATGGAATTCACCATAGGTTCATCACCTTTATAATCATCATTTAACTCGTCGTCTCTCTGATTGACAGTTGACCATATAAGAAGGGGGATTAGACAAAAAAATTGACACAAAGTTCTCTAAACCATCAATGGTGACTAGAAGACAAGAATAAAACATGTATATCCTAGGATTCCGAGTCTGTGAGAAGATGAGTGGCATCCCCAATGTGACACATGTGTTAGTCGTAAATGTTGCTATAGTGAACCACTTGGTGTCAGAGATCCTTATTGACGATGAGAGCTCTTATGATGTCATGTATATTGACGTCTTTGTGAAGCTAGGGTTACACGATCAAGACCTCATACCATATGAAAGCATAAACCTTTTGGCAATCAACAACTCCACTACCCGCCCTTGCAGAGCTGTGGAATTATCAGTTTCTATTAGATAAGGGAATGATGAAAGGAATGTGAATGTGTATTTCTCTGTGATTCCTTGCAGAAGCATCTATGATTCCATATTATGGAGATATGTTTTCTTCTAGCATTATATGTGGTGGTATATTGTCCACCTCAAGATGAAGTATCACAACAACTCTCGGGAATTAGTCGTCATTTTGGCCAATTTACGCGGAGCTCATATGTTACATGAAATGATACTAAGAATCCTCGCGCGACTGCTCCCGCCTCTAAAAAGAAAAGGAAGAAGACTCATACATCATTCATCACTTCAATTAACTTAGATGTACCAGAAGATGAAGTCTTACAAGATGATGAGCCTAACTCACCATCGGATACCTAAGTAAAAGTCTGAAGATCTATCCTAGATGGAAACTTCAAAGTTGTACAACTTAATGAGAATCCAACAAGATCAGTCTATATATGAGCTAATTTGATGGCCACAGTAAAAGAAAGACTTGTTGAATGCCTCAAAGTCATTCATTGTCAATTTTTTGTAATCTTTCCAGACGTATGCCTGGCATAAACCCAAGTGTAAAATGTCATTGATTGAATATTGATCCATATGCTCGAAATATGGCCCAAAGAAAGAGATAACAATTCCCCAAAAATGCATAAGAGACCATGTATACGGTTCAAGGCTTACTCAACACCGACTTTATTTCTGAGGTGAGATATACTAAATGGTTATTCAATGATGTCTTGGTTAATAAATGATTAAACTCCTTCTTACACATAAAGAGAGTATACTTTACTCCCTTGGGAGTATACTTCTCCTGTTTTTTATATTATTAAAAAGGCAGGTAAATAAACATCACAAGCATATAGATCATGTATAACATATAAAAAAAAGGGAAGAATGAGAAAGAAAAGAAATATGTAGCAGATTAATCCATGCATGATTGATTTAATATTCCTAATTCAGTTCTTATGAAAAATAAAATTTACATAGGATGAGGTTTTGTAAAAATATTTGTCAGTTTATTAGGTGAGGAAACAAAATCAATCACACAATCCTTTTTTTTCTGACATAATCCATAATTTCAATGTGTTTAGTCCGAGAGTGAAGTACTACAGTTTTAGTGAAATTTATGGCGCTAGTGTTGTCGTATTTTGCACTTCCTAACAAGTACAAATGCATGGTACCCTTATGGTTGTAAGGATAGCCAAATGCTTTTAGAATTTGTGGTTGTATAGGGCAAGCTCACAATTGTGAGAAACCCTGTTTGGTGGTGTTTTCTATGAGGTGAGAGCAAGCTCACAAAGGTGAAAAGCTCTGTATTTTTTCAGGTGTTTCATGGTGAATTCAGAATGTCCCCTCAACCCTAAGGATGGGATATTTATAGAGGTTTATGAGTCTGTTTTTAAGGTTTCTTGTGAATTGTAATTGCCACCTGGTAATTAGTGGATCGTTGAATCCCTATTTCCTAGGGAGACATTGGTTATTCCCTTGACTCTTTTTATGAACTAGCAAGACATGCCATTTCCCACGTTTCTCTATATTAGGCGGGCGAGGAAATTTGCGAGAGAGGTTATATCCCCCATGGGCAGTAGGACTGTGTCTCTCCTTATTGGCAGCATGGTTTCCTCGCCCCTAGTGGTCCCTTTACAAGTATATCACTAAACATTCCCTCAAGCACAATGATTAGGTAAAGGGCAAAATGCTTAATTGATTATATGTTGGGGGACTTTTCTAATGAGAATCTAAGTCAACACCCTCAAGAGAGTTGTTTTATTTAGCATATCTGATGAGCCTCTTAGTACTTCAGGAAAGGCACTGAGTTGAGTCTCTCGGATCAGACTTCAGTCAAGTCCATTAGGAAATACTTTAAATTAAACATGTCTGATGAGACTTTAAGCCCCTCATGTGAGGCATTTTATCGAGCCTTCCTAATGAGACTCTAAGTCCTTCAGACGAGGCATTTTGTTAAGCCTCTCGGTATAAACTTCAGTTTAGTCCCTTAGGTGAGGCTTTGAGTTGAGTCCCTCAAGTCAGGCTTCGGTCGAGTCCCTCAGGTGATACTTTAAGTCAATCTTGTTTGGTGAAACTCTAAGTCCATTGGATAAGGAATTTTATCGAGCCTTTCTGATGAGAATCTAAGTCCCTCATACGAGTCATTTTGTTGAGCCTATCTGATGAGACTCTAAGTCTTTCACGCAAAGCGTTTAGGTGATCGTATGAAGCTAAACTTCAACATTATTCCTCGGGAGATACTTTAAGTTAAGCATATTTGATGAGACTCTAAGTCCCTCAGGCGAGACATTTAAGTGAGTCTCTTAAGCAAGACTTTGACTGAGTCCCTCGGGCAAGACCTTAAGTTAAACTTGTCTGATAAGACTAATCCCTCGGGCGAGGTGTTTAGGTGAGTCCCTCGAGCGATACTTAATAGTCGAGTCCCTCAAGAGATACTTAATAGTCAAGTCCAATAGTTGATACTTAATAGTAGAGTCTCTTAAACGAGACTTAATAGTTGAGTTTTTCATGCGAGACTTAATAGTCGATACCCTCATGTGAGACTTTTAGATAAGCTTGCCCTTTAAGACTCTTAGTTGAGTTCCTAAGGCGAGGCGCTTATATGAGCATGTCTGAAGAGACTCTTAATTGAGTTCCTCAGGCTAGGTGTTTAGATGAGTTTCTCGGGATAGACTTCAGTCGAGCCCCTCAAGTGGGACTTTGAAATGAATCTCTTGGGCCAGACTTTGGTTGAGTCCCTTGAGAAAGACTTTAAGTTGAAACTTGTATGATGGTATTTTTAGTCGAGTCTCTCAGGTGAGACTTTAAGTTGAGTCTCTCGAACATGACTTTAGTATAGTCCCTCAAATGAGACTTTAAGTTGAGCCTTTATGACGAAGACAAAAATGGACACCTTGTTAAAAAACCTTAATCACACAGGAAAAAGAGTGATACCCCATTGTTCATAGAAAATTTAAAATTTCTTAAAGAAATTAAAAAAGCCAGGGACAATGGCTCATTGTATCCAATAATAAAAATAATTGCTTAAAACATAAAGTTGCATATGTCACACCTTTTGGTATTGCTAGCAATCTTCATGCTTTTAAGATTAGTCTCACCATCTCTTATTTTGATACTTATGTTACAGTTTGATACTTTAAGATTAATTAATTACTTAGTTTAATCATTCCCCTAAGTCAGATTCGTAGACTAGTCGACAGAAATCCTTATGTATCTAATATCGATTGTGTGTTTGTCAACGAACAAAAATCATTAAACTCATGAACAATTAAATAAGATAATAATAATATAAGTGTTCAATAAATATCAAACACGCATATGATCCAACAGAGTAATAATAAGGTTCATCTCAAAAAGACCTAATCTAGAGAAACTTAACTACTCAATGATAAATTAACAAATACCATGAGTTGATAAGTCTTCATCATCAAAATATATTAAAAAAATAGATTTTCATTGACTTGCATTCTCTCAAAATTCGCCTCCTGAATATTCATAAATGACACATTTTTCTCCTGATTTCAAAACTCCCAAAAAAGAGCAAAAAAGTCTTTAAATATCACTTTCTACTTGTCAGCAAAAGCGCAACTTCGCGCCACGAAGGGAAGCATCACACCGCAATAACAAGCTTCATCGCGCCACATTGAGTTGCATCGTGCACGCGGGAATTTTTTGGCTGCAAGTTTTCTTTGGTTGTTTTTTCTTCAATATTTTTCTAAGTCTCATATTCTCAACCCTTAGTAGCATTTAGTTTATTCTTCCACACTTTTGCATGGATTTTGCTCATTATGCCTTCGATTTCATTGAAACTCACTCATAAAAATCACGTGATGATGCATGTCAACATAATCTCAAACTTAATATGTTACTTGTCCTCAAGTATTGAATATATTTATCTTTTCCCGAATCAACATTACCAACAGCTAATAATGAATTTATAATTGTTTTGATATGAAGAACATATTCACGAATTTACAACTGTTTTGACATGAAGAACATATTCAGTGATATAACTATTATCTTTTTTGACTGATTTTAACTCCACCTGAAATTGTTTCACACGCGTTTTCATATGAACATTGAAGTACTTATGGATCTTATCACAAACTTCCAACACATGTTTGCAATAAAGAACACTCAATAACATTTTTGAAATGTTGGAGAGAATCCATATAAAGATTGTTTGATTTTGCACGATCCATGTTTCATATTCATCGGGGACTCTGCCTTCATCTTGATCTTGCACTGTTTTGAACTTTTGAAGAACGCGATAATTAACCACTACTTTGTGTACTCTCTGAGCAAGTATGACACCCTCAACTTATTGATTCCACAACAAATAATTGTTTTCTTGCAGCAGAGTTTTGGTCCAAAATGATACCATAATAGAAAAGTATTTGTGAACTTCATTTCATATTCATTTGTTTAAGTTACCTTCTTACATTGTCATGGCTCCTATATATAATTTCTCATACAACATGCTTGATTATTGCTCATACACATGATGAATGCTACACATATCCATGACTATCATGCATACTACAATATGCCATATTTACCAGAGTTCCATACATACTATATGTCATGTTGCAATTGCTCAACTATATTACACTACATTCTATTACAAGATTTACAAGAGTTCCATGAATGCTATGTATGGTGCAATTGCTCTACCATATTACACTACATTCTATTAATCCAACACAAACTAATCATATATACATGCTTCAAAAGACACTATATGGCTTTAAGCAAGCACAACATGTTTGGTTTCATGCATTAAGCGACTCACTGATCCAATTTAGATTCACAAATTCAAAGAGTGACACAAAAATAGGAAACAACACAAAAATTTCAGCAAGTTGAGATAAAAAAAAAAAACTGTAAATTGGTAATGATACAAAGCTTTATGATGCCAACACAAACATTTCCCCTTTTATTATCCATGGCACACATATATATAAACAAGAGATGAAGGCTTTTGGATGAACCTTATTTTACAGAACTATTTACATCTCAGCAACCTTAACCCCAAAATTCTCTAGAGCATACATCAAATCAAATAAAAATAAAGTCAACATCATAATGTTAAAAGAACTTGTCACTCTTGCTGAGAATGAAGGTGCCTTCTGAGTTGCTAATAGTCAACATTTTCTTATTGAGTCTCTAGTTTGTTACAATTGGTGGATATGGTTTTATTTAGTTTTCCTATGTGATCTTGAGGTATCAGTAACACCTATTGAAGCAGAAGAAATACCCGTTGGACCTGTCTTCTACATTGGCTTTCGGGGTTTCACCAGGGTCGTCTCGTCGGAACATTAATGCACTTGTACCGGGAGATTCTGGTGGCAGTACAATGTTATCGGATGAAGCCATCCGCATCGGAACAACTGGTTCTGATGGCGAAATGGTAGAGAGATACCGAAGGAGCATCTGTATGATTTGACTGAAATTCGGTCGATCATTTGGATCCTCTTTCCAGCATGATGTTACAATCATAGCTAAATCCTCTGGAAGCTCTTCAGCACTAGGTCTTGTATTCTGAAATATTTCATTATTTGTGTCATGAAGCTTTAGTAAACTCGAAGCAGAAGTGAATTCAGGGGTAAACAGAAATTAAATTACGGTGTCATTAATCGCGCGGATTGTCATATACCTTAAAAGCAGCTGCATATGCTGCTTGTAGGTTAGACATGCCTTCAAAGGGCAACTTGTTATGGATGAGCTCCCACAACACAATTGCAAAGCTGTAAGCATCCACTTTATGATTGTAATGCTTCTTCTCACCTTGTCTTAGAGTAACGGTGCTGTAAAGCTGCCACGAAACAAAAAAGTAACGATAATTAGCGAACATGGAAACCTAACCGGAAAGTTCGTAAGGGTTAAAAGTTTTCAGAAATCAAGAAGTACTTCTGGAGCCATCCAACGATATGTTCCTGTTTCAGCAGTCATCATCTCTGTTAAGGACTCCTCTCTGGCTAGACCAAAATCAGCAAGTTTTACTGTCCTGTGATCTCCGGTCAAGATCAAGTTATCTGAGAAGGAAAGAAGGAAACTAGTTATCAGGATTAAGCTTGGTCTCTCTTCGATACACAGAACAGATACTTACTTACAGTACTGCAAAATGTATGATAATCAGTAGCTTTGTATCTCATATATGCAATTGTGAGACTATTTGGAAGAGCTTATGGAAACAGCTTATGGCATGTCCATAAGCTATTTTCAGCTTATTTCCACAAGCTCTTTAGAATAACTTATGCAAACAAAATAACTTATACTTAATCTAAAAACAATTTGACTTTATTTTATATTTTGTTAGAGAAATAACTTATAAATAAGCACTTACGCTTCATTAAATTGTTTATCCTAACAGAGTCTATATGGCCTTACAAGGGACGGTAATGATAGTTTGATCACATTGGACTAGATAAAGGGAAAATGACAAACAATTTACATAAATTTACAATAGATAAACTCCTTAACTATAGATTATGCGTGCATTGCGGGTCATAGTAAAGCTTTTTAACAATAACAAAATCATATTTTAAATTACTTTTCCATTTAGATAGAAGATCATATTATAGCGGCCCACAAAATAAAGGTGTCATTTCTAAGTTGAAGGGTATAAGCAACCGAATATGCACTAAAGAACGTGTAACTTCTATAGAATGAGAAATTCCTCAAAACTATATAGCTAAGTCGCAACCTTTTCCATTAAAGTGCCAAGAGCTTATCCATAATGAAACTAATTAGAATAACATTTGTGCAGGCATACCAGGCTTCAGGTCGCGGTGAATGATCCCGTGTGAGTGTAAGCATTCCATTGCTCGTGCGATATCAAGAGCAAAACCAACAGCCACACGCATATCCAAGCACGTTGGTCGCATGCTCAAGAGATATTTACGCAATGTTCCACCTAATAGAAGTTCAGTTACTATAACCATCACAGGTTCTTTGCAGGCCCCAATAAACTGGAATCAAACAAAAAACAAATGGAACATTTTATAAGACATTTTTTTCTTCCATTTCATCACTACCAACATGATTAGAGTAACTGTTATTAACATTACCCTGACTAAATTTTTGTGTTGAACTTTCGATAACATAGCAACCTCTCTACCAAACCGAGCCTCTCTCCTTGAAATCTCTTCAGGAGTTTCTCCCTTGTTGATAATTTTAACTGCAATATTTTGATTTTTATATCTGCAATCAGCAAATCCAACAAACAACTCAGCAAACAATCCTATCCAACAGGTGCATAATGTGAATTTCTCCAAACAGATTAAAGTCACCTAAGTGCTTATGTGTAAGCTATTTCTATAACTAAACATAAAATAAGTCAAATGGTTTTCATATAAGTTATAAGTTTCTTTCAAAAGCTATACTAGAGAGCTTATGCAAATAAGACAAAAATAACTTATTATGAAAATAAGCTGAAAATTCAGCTTATGGACATGCTAGGAGCTATTTTCATAAACTCTCCCAAAAAATCTCACAAGTGCTTATGTAAAAAAAAAAACTTAAATAAATCAATCCACACATGCCCTAAGTACAAATCATGATTACTAAATTGAATATAAATCTACAAAAAAAGAAGAGCATATAAATACAGACTTGAAAATCAAATCAAAACAAACTTTGCACCAAAACATATTCTTTTTTAAATAACAACAAATCTACATGATAAAAGAACTCAAAACCCAAAATTGACTAAAAAAGAAAAAACTAAAATCACAAGTTTGACTTACTTTCCTTCATAGACTTTAGCATGAGCACCTTCTCCAATCTTAGGACCAACAAACAATTGCTTAGGATCTATAATCCACTTAGCATCTAAACTAAACTCACCAACAGAATGAACTTCATTACCAGATCCCATTTTTCAATTTCTCTCTCAGACAATATATCAAACACCTAGCACTCAACAACACTCACCAAAAAAAAAAAAAAACCAACCATACCCTTTTCAGAAAAACCTTCAATCAATTGAATAAAAGTTACTATAATTAATCTCTAAGAAAAAAAATCTCAACTTTATGCAACTTTCCCAAAATACACACACAAACTTATCCCAAAAAACACGGTCATGGATCATTAAAAAAAGAGAATGAAATAAAAATTTGCTTTTTTTTAGGGGGCAAAGAATAAAACCTCACATGTTAAGAAACACTTAACAACAAACAAAAAAACTTAGAATAATAATAATAAGTGTTAAATAAAATAAAACAAAAAATAATTATGAAAGATCCAAAATAATAGGGTATGTCAGAGAAGGGTGTAGTATAGTATAGTTATAGTAGTAGGAAGAAAAAAAAAAAAGAGGAAGAAGAGATATGATATATAAGGGTAAGGTTGAAAAAGTGAAAGATAGATGAGAAAATGAACGATTTAGATTTAGATTTAGAGATGGTGAAAGGAAGGTGGTGGAAGATTTTGATTGAATTGAAAATAATGGAAGAAGAAAAAGATATCTTATGATTTGATTTTAATATATAGTTTTATTTAATGTTATGTGCAACGCGTATTGGTTAATGGATTTTTTTATATGTTGATGGTATTGATTGGTAAAGTAAAAGGATAGAAGGAATTTAGTCTCACTCCTAATACACTTTTAGTTTAACAAATTTTGTATTCTTTGTGTTAAGCATACTATAAGATATTCTTTGTGTTAAGCATACTATAAGATTTGATATACTCGAAGTCGAATGTATTCGATAATAATCGAAGTTGATAGTTGTCGAAGTCACTTTATCTCTCCACCAAATATTTAAATTTTGTGAACACCTTAGGCACATCATTTTTTTTCTTGATTAGGTATGTCCAGAATTTTCGACTGAAATTATCTATGAATGTGACAAAGTATTTGTTACCTCCAATCGAATCCACCTGGATAGGACCATACACATCTGAATATATGACCTCAAGAATTTCCTTTGACTTGTTTCATGCATCTTTGTTGAAGTTCTTCTTGTGTTGCTTTGCTTGAACACATTCTTCACACACTTCATTTGAAATATCGATTTTTGGGCATCTTGAAACCATGTTTCTTCTTTTTCAGATTTTTGATGTCTTTGAAGTTGAGATGGTCAAGTCTATAATGCAATAGTCATTCATCTCTGCTAGCTGCAATTGCTAGACACTTGTGCTCCATCACTTTGAGTTCAATCTTGAAGTTTTTGTTATGAGACATTGATGCATTCATGATCAACTTACCACTTGTGTCTAAAACTATCATCATTTTATCTTTGATCAATACTTTATAATTTTTCTCGATCAGTTGTCATATGCTGGGCAAATTGCTTTTCATGTCTGATATGTATATGATATGTATAGTACATTGGAAATTACTAACCTTTTGTCATCTTTCTTCATAATCAGAACATCAACAATACCTTCAGTAGTCAAGGTATTGTCATTTGTGAATTTCACTTTGTTCTTCATCAAGGGACTCATGTTGACAAACCAATATTTCCTTCCCGACATATGTGATGAGCAACCTGAGTCTAAGTATATGTCATAAGAAGTGATAGTAAATTGCTTATACTATGTCTTTATGTCAATGACAAATTGATAACAAGTAGACGCAAGAAGGAGATTGAAGACTTTAAAGATGACACTACTACAAATAACATTTTTAACGTCGCACGCGAAAGAGATGTAACCTCGGCTACCGGGGTGACGTAACGAAGGGTGACATGAAAAGAGGTCACTTAACACTCTGATTAATGAAAAATTGAGGGTAAAGTTATATGATCATGAGTTCAAACCCCAATATCTATTTTTTATTATTTACAAAAACAATGTCTCATAACTATCAATTTATCCACAGACTAAGGGTAAGATTAAAAAAAAAATTAAAACTCGTTACATAGTTTACACAGAATATTAATAAAATAATCTATTTACATACTTCAGTGTTTACTCATAATATTACATTGTTTACGCAGAATAATAAAATAAAAATTAATTAGTCTATGAAGATCATATGTTATATCTTTGAATATTTGATATTTAGGCAATATCAAATATTGGGTGCGACTATATTCTTAATGACTTTGCCTCACATGGATTTGTTTATGATATAAAACAAAACAAAAAGTTGTTAAAAAAAGGTTAGATAAATAAATGATTTTTTGCTCAAATAAATAGTTAAGAACACAAACCTTAAACCCAAATGATCTGACCTGATCAGAAGGGCCTTCTAGAGGTCGAACGCGAACAAAGTGACTGGGAGGAAGGAGGAGGGTGTTTCTGCAATACACTTCGAAGCTTAAGTGAGATTGGGTACAAAAAAAAATGGTAAGAGAGTGAGTTAATCAAAATCCCTTACCCTTTAGTGAAAAAAGGTATTTATAGTGAGCCCCCAGCGCCGGGCCAAGGTTCTCCCTTGGTCTGGATCAGCTAGGCCCAAGGAAGAACTGTCAAGATACGCGTAGGAGCGTATAAGACCTATCACGTGGTCTAACCCTTGGTATAACTGCCCCTATCTTTCAGGAGACAATAGTGGACAATTGGACAATGTGGCAGGTGAGAGGGAGACGTGGTCTCCCTATCACCAATGTCGTGGGTATGACACGTGTTCGACGCCCCAGGTGTTTGTACGTGCAGTTAAGTGTCTGCCCGACTGAATGGGTCTCTGCCCGACACGTTGGGCCATGGCCCAATAGTGTCTTGAGGCCCAGTTCGGAACAGGAGCCCCCAAGTCGAAACTCTGATTGGAGTGATGAGTTAAGAAGACTGTTGGGCATAACGCGCACGCCGGTGATAAATGTTCGTAGTGGAGTATGTTGTCGGGGAATAACATCTGACTGTCTCGAGGGTTCATCTTAGTGAGTGGAGGGAATCAGAGGGAAGGTGTGGTCGGCGGTTAGCAGCGCGAGTGAGGTTGCTCTAGGGATTGAGCGTCTGCTCAGTTGCGTGGGGACAATGTCTCATCCCGCAAAATTATTGACTTAGTATGGTCACGTGGTCCGATCACGTAGTCGAGGAGGTTTGGGGCGTGCGGAAGATAGCGTTGAAAATTATTAGGGTTCTGATCCAGGCCAACGGGGGAATCTCGAGGCCAGACGTCGGGGGATATTCCGCGTGCCCGGCGACGTTTGAAGTTCCCCAGAGTGATGTGTCATGGGATTCAATGTGTGGCGCTTTGTTTATAACGTTACGACGCATTAAATGTGGGCGGCCTAGGGAATCTAGGTAATGATTGTCTAGGCGTATGTCCCTACGCACCCCAGTTATATAAAAGGGGTGAGGGACCACCTCATTTCCCTTTTCACTCTCCCCACACGACTCCCGTACTTGTCACTTCCTTCTGCAGACGCAACCGCCACCGTTTCCGCCGTGCACCGCCATACACCGATGTCACTTCCCCGCCAACACTATGACAGGTACTTCATTGAACCCCCTTTTTCTGGCGATTTTTAGGTTTAGTAGCTAGTTATAGTGGCGATTCTTCGCTGAGATAGGTAGAACACCTATTTTTAGGCATTTTTAGGGTTTTTGCGCATGAGTATCTCGGGCATACCTTAAATGTGTCAGGAAAAATATGCATGTTTGTATGAGTATACCGAGCAATATATGAATACGTCGGGCACGCTTAGAAATTTGTCTTTAACGCCTGAGTGTTCTTCACATACACTGTACACAAAATCAGCCTGAGTTCCTCGGAAACCTCTGGGTGTCCTTAAATCGAAAGGCCTTCGATTTACTTTATTTGGGTCTCCCGGGCAGTGTGAGTATGAGTATGTCGGGATTTCGTCCATTCACCCTTTCACTTGAATTGCGGTGGAAGGGTGAATTTAATGCGACGTCGAATTCACTTTTTCCTTCTGCTTTTCAGGTAACGCTAATCAAACACATCATGCAGGAGGAGGCGCAACCTCTTCGTCTGGGGATGACGATCTTTCCTGGGTTGCTGACGAGCTGATGGAAACGGAGTCCATTTTCGTCGATGAAAACGCCATAGCTTATGCGTAGGTCGAGGATCTGGGATCCGAGGAGACCGCTAATTGGCAGTGTTATGCTCCTACCTCCGAGCAGCGGATATGCTCGCGTTTCTTGGGAAAGCGTTTCCCAATGTACGAGTTCGCCTTCCACAAGGCAGGAATACAACTCCCTTTCAACGACTTCCAAATTGTGGTATTTCGATGGCTCAGACTGGCGCCCTCACAGCTTCATCCTAACGCCATCTCGTTCATCCAGGCGTTCGAACTGGTGTGCCAGCATCTGGAGATTGGTTGCACCTTGCCCCTATTCTTTCGCGTCTTCCACCTTCAGCGTTCGGGCAGCGAAGGACGACATAGCTGGGTCTCTTTCAAGCATTCGTTGAGGCTGTTCAAGACCTATGTTAACTTTGTCCGTAACTTCAAAAACAGATGGTACACAGTGAAGCCTGTGACCCATCGTGCCCTCGATAGTTTATATTCTTTGAAACGGGAGGCCAATGGTGAGGGGCGCCTAACACCGAAGATTCCCCTTAGGTAGCAGCCGCACCATTTCGATCTACCGACCAGCTACTATAGGGTCAAGCATGAGAACGTAGGTGTCGAGGACAGAATGGCCTATAAAAAGTTGATGGATTATGTCCAGGGTTTTAGTCCAGCAACCTGGGTAGATCGACAAGACCAACCGATACGGGGAGATGATGGTTTGCCCATCTTAGAGCCTCGATTGATCAACACTAAGGTCGTGCTTGAGTGTAGATCCGATGAAGAGGCCATTAGATTGCTAGGTAGTATCTCCTCGATCTTCTTGCCTTTCATTTTTTAACTTGTCTTACTGACTTCTTTTTATTTTGTAGGAGAGATGCCTCGGGTTCGGGAGCGAGCACTGAAACTGGCAGCCTAGGTAGCCCCCCCCCCCCAAAAAAAAAACTAAAAAGAAGAGCAAAACCCGCATTCAGCAGGTGGCTGCCGAGCAAGGGGTCGGTGGGTCGGGTAGCACTAGCCCGACCCAGCATTCGCCCAGGACAAATACTCCTCCGGCGGCTCCCGTTCTTTCTGAGACGATCCTACTGAATGATTCTCCCCGAGCCAAACGTACCCGCCCGGAGGGTACTATGCCCAAGGGTTTTGCTACCGGTCAAGGGGCCTACCTCCTACCTCCATGCCATACGGAGCGAGAAGCCTTCAGCTTGGAAGGTTCTTTTGTTGTGCTGTTTGTCGAGAAAAAGGATATCCTTGGTCAGGAGGTGACGAGCAGACATGTTAATCTCTCTCGGGATATTGTTGCTGCTATCAGGGTCATGGAGACGACCATGGTCTTATCGGACATCTCATGCTCGATGTCTGCATTGAAGGGTGTTGAGGAGGCACTTCGGGCAGTTACCGCCGAGAAGAACCTACTCTCCCAAAAGTTGTTGAATTACAAGGAAAAGTACAGGCTTCAAGAGGGGTTGAAGACCGAGCTGGACGAGGTGAAGCACGAACGCGACACTCTGGCTGAGGAAAATAAGAAATTGAAGGAAGAGAAGGCCAAGTCTACTGAGGCCGAGGAGGAGAATGGGCACCTTCTATATGCAAGGATACACACCTATAATCACCATCTAAAGCATTGCAAGCTCATATTTCTTCAATTTTTATTTGAATTGGGTTCAAGAGTTTGAAGCAGTTTCAACTAGATCTAAGCTTAATTCTACTCTCCCTAAGCTCCAAGGAGTTTATATGCATCTTTTGGTGATCTAATTGCTAGGTTTCAAGAAGCAACAAACTGTCTACTTTAGGTACCATTCTTGTTCCATTTTATCTCACCTCCAGACATCATTTTAAAAGCTCTCTATTGTTAGAATTGTGTTGATAATGATGTGATCTGAAGTCCTACCATTAAAGACTCTGTTTGTGTGAAATTTGTTAGTTTCAAGTTATTTAGGGAAAACTTTTTCCCTTCACTTCATAGCATTATAGTTGTTAGAAATGATTTTTGAGTGTGGATTTGAAACCTACATGACAGTATGAGTGAAGTAGTGGTCTTGTTGTAAATTTATGGGCATTTTGATGTAGCTCCGATGGCTGGTTGGCCGGAGAGGACGAATGGAGCCCTAGCTCTGGCGTCTCTGTTTTAAACAGTTGATGAGGTGGTATTGGCACCTTTTTTTTATTTCAAATGAATTGAGTTGTTGCTGCGTGATTGGACCGAGTATGTGTGACTGTGTTTTGGTTTGCTGACTAGTTTAAGTGAAACAGTGCGTTTCACATGTTGTGTTTTACCTGACTTTATTTTGACTTGGGTCTACATTTAATTTTATATCCGCACACCATCATTTCGAGTCTAATGCGCTGATAATTACATCCATGTGTTAACTGAATTGCTATTGCACCCCTTCCATATTCCACTTGTTTTTTATTTCATTTTATTTTTCTTTTCATTTCCATTTAAGAAACATACCTCCAATGATTCAAAAATTCCATAAAAATATTTTCTATGTTCCTTGACCTTTTAACTATTTTTTTATATTTTAAATTTTTATTTTCAATTAATTTTGATATTTTAATTGGAATTAATGGTATTGGGTGTTTAATTTGCCTAGTTGTCCAATTAGGGTTTGCATTTGATGTTTTATGAGATTCCTTTTGAGCTAATTTCTTGGGCATGTTTAGGAACATTAATTCTTAGGGTTTGAGTGTTACTTTAATGTCCTTTGATTCTTAATTTTCATGTTTGAATTCTTTTTTATGACTAATATGCTTGATCAATATTTGTGGTGTCAATGAATATTTGAAGCAAGTATTGAGCCTTGCCTTGAACACTCTTTAGACATTTTTTAAGACCATGTTAGGCCACTGAATTCTTGATGTCATGATCATTTTTCCATAATTTTTCAAGTGTACTAACTATTTTTCTTGAATGATACAATGCATGCCTAATTGTATGGAGATGATTGAGCATTATGGATTGATTAGAGGTGCACTTTTGCAACCACTTAGGGTTTGTTCTTCCCTATTGTTCTTGATTGAGATGCCATATGTTAAAGCCTTGTTACTTAATTTTATAGGTCATGTCATTCCTCTTTTATTGTGGTTACAATTGCATGAAGTTTGTTTTGCTTGTGTGCCAACTTTGTTGCCTTGCCTTGGTTTGTTTTGTGCCATTGTCCCTTGATTCTTGTGAGCTTTGCTTGATATGATTAACATGTGCTTACTTTTGGCTTATATAATATTAATACACAATCACATGCTCACTTTTCCATTGTTTGATCATGAATGAATGTTTCTTCTTAAGGATGACTTTGTGGTTTCAAATTTCCAACTTCTTTGAGCATGTCTTGAGGTGGTGATCATGTTTCTTTCTTGATATCTTGAGCTTGACTTTGAATTGATCTTCATACATACACTATTTCCCCTAATTGGATGTATTCCCTAACTTCACATGTTGTGTCTTTTTAAGAGTGTCTTACATGTTTCTTTTGATGACAATTGATTGAATGATGATATGGTGCATGACTTGAATCCTTTTGCTCTTTCTTTGATCATTGACTTGAGTTGAATTCAATTTGACATAGATACTGCCCTACCTTGGTTCTCACCTTGTTTGGAGTCATTTCACTTTTTTGATGATTGATGATACTTCTTGGATGATCTTAAGTCATTTGTGTATGCATTGGTGCATTGTTTTGACTAGTTGCTTTGACTTTCAATCTTTGAAGTTTGGTTGACATATGCACACATGCATTGCTTGCTTGACCTTGTTTCCCTTTTCTTCATTTATATAGCTTCTCTTTTAAATAATGGAGAGTCACTCAACTTTCTTTTAGTTTAGATCATGGCACTGTTCTTTTCTTATTGACGAAGAGTCACTCAACTTCCTTATAGTTGAGATCACGACATCATCCATTTCTTTTATTTCATTTTGGATAAATGAGGAGTCAATCAACTTCCTTATAGTTGAGATCACGACATCATTTACATCTTTTGGTTTACAAAGAGTTACTCAACTTCCTTATAGTTAAGATCACGACACCGTTCTCTTTTTTTTTTTGCTTGTGCTTTCTTTGCATATTCCTTTAGGATCACCTAGTCCAACTTAATTTCTGATTAATCTTGGAGTAAGATAGACTTTAGGCTAGAATCCATGTATGTCAACCTTAGGTAGAATTTCCCTTTCTTAATCCTCAACTATAGGATAAATTTTGCATGGCAACTTCTAGGATTGAGTCCCCCTTTAGTGTTTTCTTTTGAACCCTTGAGTCTCTTTCTTCTATCTCTTAAACAAAAAGCAAAAACATTTAATAAATACAATGTACATTGTGTGCCACGAGGCTTAAGCACATGGAAAAATGTGAACGAATGCAAATCCAAACTCACCCTAGGGTACTTTATGCGCGAGATGTTTGAATCGTTAGCGCAAAGTATTTGATCCTATGTCATAGTCTTTAGCATGATGCACATTACGAACAAAACAAATCAAAAAACTTATTTAAAAGACTTGAACCAAGATTTAATCGTCTTCTCTTCTCATCTCATTCATTTCCTCTCTTAAGGACATTTTAAGTTCGTTCTACCGCAAATAGGTAAACGTGTAAGTCTCCACACAACGAGTGATAAAACCTAACTGCTAGAACGTACACTTTAACATCGTCCACTTAAAAAACACATCAAAACACCAGTTGGTAACCCATAGTGAGACGAACTACGACGCTCTAATTCTCATTCCCGATGAGATACATAGGCATGAGACACGATGTCTTGGCGAGCATATTTCCCCCCAATTTCCCGTAGTCGTCAGAACTGTGTTGACTCTGTTTCTCATTCCCGATGAGATACGTAGGCATGGGATGCGAGATCCTTGCAAGTCATCTTCCATCTCATCCTCCCTCGTTCTTGTGCTAGCAGTAGAGCTTTAGATTTTCTTTCACCCTTTGATCAGATCAACAAGCGTGGATCACATCGAGTACGATGGACGCGAAGGGGTGCTAATACATTCTCTTCGCGTAATCGACTCCCGAGCCCCGATATGGTTGCAATGAATATGTATTTTTTTCCAAGTTTTCTTCGATCGTTTCCTTTCCCCATTGGGATAAATAACGTTCGATGATGACTCTTTGTTCTTTTCGCCGGTTATTTTTCGCGTTGCAACAGTTGTTAGCACGACGCGACCAAAAACTATACTCTCGATTTTTAGCATTTCGAGGTGAAAGTTTTGTCATGAAAAATGTTATTTGTTATAGTGTGATATGAGCAAGGAGTTCGAAATGTATGACATGGGAAACACATAAAGAAACTCCGCATAATTTAATCCGTCTTCTTCCCTTTTCTCCCAAAATCTAGCTAATTTCTCTTTTCTTCCCTGATTCACTTTTCATGAATTTCTTTTCTTTCAAATTATTGTAAAATGAAATCATCTTACAACTAAAGAGTTGTTGAATCACTCGAGTGAATAATGAGGAGCGAGAACAATTATCAATAAAAAAGTTTGATTCTCATCTTTTATTATATTGCATAGACCAAAAATCAAATAAAATATAAAAAAAAAACTAGCCGTTAAGTTATTGGAAAAAAAAATCAAAGGAGTTGATGAATAATATAAATGAAATTAGTCTAGGTAAGTGGAAACTCCAAATCTAGATGAGTTGTGGGATATATAAAAATAGATTAATGAGTGAACGTTACATGGTTGAGTTTGGTAGTGACACAAGTTGCTTTTTAAATTGAATAATGATGATAAGAATATGCTTTCTTATCTTATCTTTTTAATTTTTTACAAGTTTGAAGTTTTTTTTATCATTGTTAGAAAAAGTCTCAAATTTTTGACAAGACATTTTATCAACATATGTTTGCATGTGTCTTAGTTAACCCCATAATCTTTTGTCTAATAATACTATAATCATTTTATCAATTAAACTAAGATCAACAGAACATTAATATTGTGATTTTATTAATTTAACACACGCACTAACTTAATCGAAAGAAACGAGTTATGTTGTCATGCAAATAATTTTAAAATAAAAAATTATTATATTCGATATTTTAGGTATGTTCAAAAAGTGATTGTGCAATTAAAGAAAAAATATTTGTAAATTGTTACAAATTCTAAACAAAAAATGCATTGACATTGAAGTAAATTAAATATAACATACTATGACGAATGTAAAATTAATAATAAAAAAAAAAAAAAAGAAGAGAAAGTTATCGACTTTGATATTGAAATGAAATGGAAAAAAAATTAAATTAATTAACTGAGATTGAAATAAAATAACTATGTTAGAAACATTGTTAAAGCAGTTATAAAGAATGTAAATGGTGATATATTTAAAATAATAGTTGAATAGATAATGATGTTGTGTCAAAAAATATATTTTTAAATAAAAGGAAATAGTATAAAAAAAAAGGAAATTGATATGAGATTATTGGGTTGAGGAAGTTTTTTGGAAGCACAAATTCATACATTGACATGTTCAAATAATACTTGAAGTTCTTAGCTTTAAATAACAAAAATATTGCTAAATCGTTCTATTTAAAAACAGATATGCAAATTTTCAACAATTTAAATAATGAACTGAATTTGCTTACCAAAACAGGACCGAATTTCCCGTGCCAAGGTCATGATGAACTGAATCTGCAAAACAAAAGCTAAGATTAGTAGAAAAAGCTCCAGTCTTGAGAAGGTCTTTCCACCATGTAGAATAAATGATTCTAGTCGGCATCGAATCCGTCAACAAATGGTACTCAATGTTTCTGTAACAAGCTTTAAGAGTTTCCTTCCATAAAGCATTAGTATCCTCGAGAATCCTCCATTTCCATTTTGAAAGAAGAACCAAGTTGAATTCCTCCATGCTCTTGATTCCAAGACAACCCCCCCCCCCCCCCCCCCCCCCCCCTCCCTTCAGCAAGCACACACTTTCCCATTTAATCCAGTGAATTTTCTCCTTTGCTTCTGAGCGTCCTCATAAGAATCTGCTTTTGATTGAGTCTAACATTTTCAGAATCGACTTCGGAGCTTTATAAAATGACAACTAGAAAATTGGAAGGCTCGACAACACCGAATTGATGAGCGAAATTCTACCCGCCATTGTAAGAAATCTACTTTGCCAAAGTGACAATTTTTCTTTGAATTTTACTATAATCATATTCCAATTGATAATCATTTTTGGAATGATGCCGATAGGAAAACCTAAGAATAAGAAAGACGAGTTTTCCGTCTTATAAGATAAGACCGTAAAAGCGGCCAAAAGGAAGTGCTCACTTACATTAATTCTTATGAGCCTACTCTTAAACAAGTTTAATTTCAAACCCGAAATGAGTTCGAAACCCCTTAGGACAGATTTAATGCTTCGTAATTTATTTCATCTTCCTTCTCCTATTAGTAGCGTATCATCCGCAAATTGGATCCGCTCTACTGAATTTCCAATTCTTATGCTAAAGCCTTTGTAATTTCCATCTAGCAGTTCCTTAGATAACAAATAAGTGATGCCTTCCATAACAATTACGAAGAGGAAAGGAGATAAAGGATCTCCTTGGCGCATACCTCTTTCCACAACAAAGTCCTACGTTGGGCTCCCATTTACCAAGATGGACAAATGACATTTGAAAATGCTCGCCTCAATCCATCTCATCCATCTCCTTTTGAATCCCATAGTAATCATCATAGAACAAAGAAAGTTTCAACTTACACAATCGTAAGCTTTTTCAAAGTCTACTTTGAAAAGCACACAAGCCTTCTTTTCCCTAGTAACATAATCCACAATTTCATTGGCAATTAGAACTCCGCCTAGAAATTGTCTTCCCGACACGAACGCGGATTGACACGGAGAAATAAGACTGCCTATGACCTTTTTCAATCTTTCCGCCAACAGTTTCACAATAATTTTATACAAACTTCTAACCAAACAAATAGTTATATATTCTCCTAGTTTCAATGGGTGAGCAACTTTAGAATAAGAGTAAGAAAGGATGGAGTTACCGCATTTGGAAGGTGAGCATGAGCATAGAAATCCTTAACAAAGCTGACAATATTTTCGTTCAAAATAGGCCAACATTTCTTGATGATCACAAAGTTAAAACCGTCCAGGCTCGGACTTTTCGTTCCATCACATACCCACACTACAACCATGATTTCCTTTTCATTAAATGGTGCTTCCAAAAACAACTTGTTTTTCTGATAACTTTCTCAATGTCGATCCATTCAGCACTGGTTTGTTACAGTCAATCTCAAAAGATTGCTTCATAAAATGATTCTTGACATCATTTTTCACTCCTCCACTGTATCTTCCAAGCCCTGGGAAGTTATCATAGTTCTTATGTATTTTCTCCCCTGTCTACCCTTTATCTAATTGTGAAAAGACTTGGAATTTAAATCTCCTTCCAATCTCCAATTTAATCTTGCCTTCTGTAATAACATATTTTTCCGTAAAATGGGAATTCCTCCAAATTGATCTATATGCTACAGATCTTTTTTCTACCACCTCTTTTAAGTCATACTCTCCCATTGTGGCCAGTAAACTATCTGCTTTGTTAAGCAACTCAACTTCTTCTTCAACATTGAGGTATATAAGTAACACCCCATTTCTACCTGATGATTAATAGTACAATCAGAGTATAAAAATTCCAACAAACAAATGAGGTGATACATTTTCAACTTAAAGGAACAACTTTTAAACAACCGATTAGTCTTTAAAAATATAATATTTCATTATTATGCAACGGATTCATAAAATTCAACTTAAAATAGCACAACTTGTGTTCAACATCCAAATAACTTAAAAAGCAACAATCTTTTATAAAAACAACTTAAAATTCAACAACATAATAAAATCCAACATCAACAGAAAACATGCGTTATCCCCCCGAGTGCTACGTATCAAAGTGACAACACCGACTCAAATCTACTAAGGTAAGCAACTCTACTCTGGATTACCTGCACGTTACTAATAGAGGGCAACATTCAAATAGAAGGGGTGAGATATCGAACCATATAATCAAATATATGATAAATACATAGTAAATTAGATTATGTAAACCACCACTTCACATCTCACAAAACAACTTAAATCAACACAAGGATACAACACAACAACATATTATGCAACTTGGAAATGCAACCTAGACAAATGCGCATGCATGTGGTACCATTGGAGTAGAACTCCCAACTTAATAATTTTTCAAATTAATAGAGGCGTTAACAACAAGGCATAAGCCTTCAACTTGATTTTGCCAATCCAGACCAACTTACCGAACATCAGCTCCAACTTAAATAATGTTATGTAATGCGACTCAATATGAATGTCAATCAACAACAATTATAACTACATAGCAAGATCACAACATTTCAACTTTAGCCATAGGCCTGCAACTTATAATCTTTCCATGAATAAGGCACTACAACACAATCCATAACCAACAACTACACAACTTATGACAAAGAAACACAACACAATAGTAACCAATTACACCGCATTGTTACTTGCAAAGTTCCGACTAAAACCGATTAATTAAACTATTTGATTCACTCCGTTATTTCCACTTATTACTAGCCTATTATCATGTTACTGCTAATAAACATAATTTGTCCAACAAAAATAGTACTACTGCTAATTATAACTTACAGTGTTTCTAAATCCAACTAATCCTCTGGACATTAGTTACTTAATCAAATTAATGTTTTAAAGAAATAATTACTATGTTCAGTTAATCACATTTATGGAAAATAATTATAAGTTTCATTAAGCAAGACAATAGACAGAAAACATAGAAACCACAACACAAAACTAAAATTGCAACATAACCACGTCACACTTGTGTGACCCTTGTCACACCTGTGACTGTGACGGTCGTCCCACTGTCCAAAACCTGCGTTATTCTCCGTTCTCTCATTCTTCCTCCGTCTTTGTAATTCCTTCACAGTTTTATTCTTAGACTAATTATCAATCAACCCAGTACACGATTCAACAACAACACAACATATTCATACACCAACATCACTGAATAATCAATTTACGACTAATTCAACAACACAATTCAATTATCTTATTCAACCACAAACAACTTATTCAACCAAAACAATTTATTCAACAACACAACACAACAACCGACAAAAATAATCTATACACCCAATCCCACATGTTTTCATCATACAATCCCGGTTATAGAGTTAGAACCTCACCCTTACCTTGGATTGAAGGTGATTCTAGCACTTTGATCGGAACCCTAGATTTTCCTCCAAAGCGACTTCACATAACCTCTTCCTCAACTTCTTATTTTCCTTATTTCACTGATAACCTTTTTTTCCAAAATTCTAATTAACTTATGGTTTTAATTTAATAATAATTTCTATTGGGACTAACCATACACCTCCCACAATTACCACTTCTATTCACACACAAGCCCATTTATCAAAACTAATATAATTCTACTATTAAACCCATAACTTAATCAACTTAACTTAATCCAACTAACAAGACCCAACTTAAATCGACTTATTCAACTTAATTCAATTAAACCAACTTAGCAACTCAACACCAAATATACAACAATATTTAATTAAATAAACAGGGCGTTACAACTCTCCCCCACTTAGGATATTTTCATCCTCGAAACTCTTACCTTGTTCAAACAACTCGGGATAAGATTCCTGCATCTTGCTTTCCAACTCCTACGTCACACTCTCTCTGGCAACTCCCAACCATACTACTTTCACCAACACAAACTCTTTGCCTCTTAGAGTTTTCATTTCACGATCCGTGATCCGCACAGGCATCGTCTCAATAGTAAGATTATCCCATACTTGCACATCATCCATATTAATCACATGAGATGGATCTGAAATGTACTTCCGAAGTTGCGATGCGTGAAACATATCATGCAATTTTGAAGATTAGGCGGTAAATCCACTCTATAAGCAACATTCTCAACTCTGTCCGAAACCTGATATGGACAAATAAAACAAGGAGTGAGCTTCTTAGACTTCAACTCAGGCCCAACATTGGTTACAAGTGTAACTCTCAAAAATACATGATCACAAACTTGAAATTCCAAATCTTTCCTTCGCCTGTCATGATAACTCTTTTTCCTACTTTGGGAAGTTTTCATCTTTTCTCAAAATAACTTCACCTTCTCGGTAGTTTCTCGAACAATCTCAGATCCAAGCACTACACTTTCTCCAGATTCATTCCAACACAAAGGAGTCCTACATCTCCAACCATACAATGCTTTAAAAGGTGCCATCCCAATACTAGAATGGTAACTGTTATTATAAGTGAATTCTATCAACGGAAGATAAGTATCCCGCGAGCCTCCTTGCTAAAAAAACACACCCTCTCAACAAATCCTCTAGTGACTGAATAATTCTCTCTCCTGACCATCTGTCGGAGGATGATACGCTAAACTCAGCCTCAACTTAGAACCCAACGTCTCTTGCAAACTCTTCCAAAAATCAGAAGTAAACCTCAGATCTTTATCCGACACAATACACAAAGGTACACCATGCCCAAAGGAAGCACATCATAAACATCATATCACTTCAATCCACACAATTGGATTGAAGCTACCAATGGACCTAAGTCCCCTCATAAAATCAATGCCATGAATGCAAGGCGCAATATACATACATCATCCTCAAAACATCACAATATTGCATCGACATTCATATTTAATCAATTATTCCTCATACATCATTCATAACATCATATACATACTCATGGGACATCATATAACACACTCATCCTACATCATACCTCTACATCATGAAAATCGTACATCATAACTCGAAGAAAATCAAATAATACGTTGTACATCACTTAATTACTAACTTTACTCACATGGCCTCCAAGACACATCATTTGACAATTTCACAACATTATGGCAACCTAGAATATACTACCTTAAAAACAGTTAAAAAAAAGAAATTTTCTAAGTTTTCCAAGGCTAGCTAAGCGAGACCTCATGCTCGCTAAGCGCCCACTTCACTATCTTTTCTCGCTAAGCGAGCTTCGCGATTCTGCAGAATTTTTCTGTGATTTCAGTCTTCTCCCTCTGCGACAAAACCCCTCCAAAACCCACAATTCAACAACATTACATCAGAAATCCCCATTAACATCAATATTCATTAATATAATGTCATCTACATCATGTACATCATTGTAATAATCTAATTCATCATGAAATCATCCTCAACAACACAAAATCATAAAAACCAAAACCTTATTTCCTATCTACACCACAAAACCCCCAAATTCCCTTCCCACATTATATTATCGAAAAGAAAATACTCCCCATACCTTAATTCCGTAAGATTTCGATAAACTTTTCGCAATTTCTCTCTATCCTTCAAGCCCTAACTTCTCTTCTTCTCCAGAGATCTTTTCCCCAAAAGCGCGATCGTTCCAAATGATCGTTCTTTCCAACTTTGTCCTCTTTTGTCACTCTTTCCCCTAGGACCTATTTTAGTCTTTCCCCATAAAACCCTCACTTATCCTCAACCAAAATACCACAATACCCCCATCCTCTAATTCCTTTATTTTATTTAATTAAATCTCAAATGATAAACTAAATCTCATATACTTAATTATTCTAATTATTATTAAAATAATAAGCTACCCTCAAACTTCACAAAACATCAATAAACATCACAAACATTATAATATACAAGAAAACATATCAATATAATTAAAATTGACTTTGATGTGTTACAAATTATCCCCTTGAAAAGTCGCCAAACTACGAGATCCAGCATCCTCGACAGCGTTCGAAATTTTTTGCACAACCTGAGCCATTGCTTGCAAAGCAGCAGCCATCGCAACATTGTTCCTTCCAGTCATCTCAACTTAATTGCTACACACAACAAAAGTTAGAACTAATTAACAATACTCGATTGTTAAACAACTACAACTCAACAACTTGGACGGACAGGCCGACCTGCTTTGATACCACTAATGTAAACCCCATTTTTACCCGATGATTAATAATACAATCAGAGTATAAAACTTCTAACAAACAAATGAGATGATATATTTTCAACTTAAAGGAACGACTTTTAAACAACTGATTAGTCTTAAAAATAGAATATTTCATTACTACGCAGCGTGTTCATAAAATTCAACTTAAAATAGCACAACTTGTGTTCAACATCCAAACAACTTAAAATGCAACAATCTTTTATAAAAACAAATTAAAATTCAGCAACATAATGAAATCCAACATCAACTGAAAACATGCATTATCCCCCCGAGTGCTACGTATCAGAGCGATAACACCGACTCAAATCTACTAAGGCAAGCATCTCTACTCTGGATTACTTGCACGCTACCAACAAAGGGCAACATTTAAACAGAATGGATGAGATATCGAACCATATAATCAAATATATGATAAATACATAGTAAATCAGATTATGTAAACCACCACTTCACAACTCATAAAACAACTTAAATCAACAGAAGGATACAACACAACAACATATTATTCAACTTGGAAATGCAACCTAGACAAATATGCATGCATGTGGTATCATTGGAGCAAAACTCCCAACTTAATAATTTTTCCAATTAACAGAGGCGTTAACAACAAGGCATAAGCCTTCAACTTGATTTTGCCAATCGAGGCCAACTATCGAGCAGCAACTCCAACTTAAATAATGTTATGTAATGCGACTCAATATGAATGTCAATAAAAAAAAATATAACTACAAAGCAACACAACAACATTTCAACTTTGGTCATAGGCCTGCAACTTATAATCTTGCCATGAATAAGGCACCACAACACAATCCACAACCAATGACTTCACAACTTACGACAAAGAAACACAACATAAGAGTAACCAATTACACCACATTCTTACTTACAAAGTTCCGACTAAAACTGATTAATTAAACACTCTGATGCGTTCCGTTATTTCCAATTATTACTAGCCTATTATCATGTTACTTCTAATCAAGAGAATCTGTCCAACAAAACTAGTACTACTGCTAACTATAACTTACAGTGTTTCTAAATCCAACTAATCCTCTGAACATTAGTTACTTAATCAAATTAAAGTTTTGAAGAACTAATTATTATGTTTAGTTAATTACATTTATGGAAAATAATTATAAGTTTCATTAAGCAAGACAATAGACATAAAATACAAAAACTACAACACAGAACCAAAATTGCAACATAACCCGTGTGACCATCGTCACACCTGTGAATGTGACGGTCGTCCCACAATCCAAAACCTGCGTTCTTCTCTATTCTCTCATTCTTCATTTGTCTCTGTAATTCCTTAACAATTTCATTCTTAGACTAACTACCAATAAACCCAATACATAATTCAACAACAACAGAACATATTCATACACCAACATCACTGAATAATCAATTTTCGACTAATTCAACAACACAATTCAATTCTCTTATTCAACCACAAACAACTTATTCAACCAAAAAAACTTATTCAACAACACAACACAACAATCGACAGAAACAATCTATACACCCAATCCCACATGTTTTCATCATACAATTCCGATTATAGAGTTAAAACCCCACCCTTACCTTGGATTGAAGGCAATTCTAGCACTTTGATCGGAACCATAGTTTTTCCTCTCCTAAGCGACTTCACGTAACCTCTTCCTCAACTTCTTGTTTTCCTTATTTCATTGATAACCTATTTTCCAAAATTCTAATTAACTTATGGTTTTAATTTAATCTTAATAATTTTATTGGGTCTAACCATACACCTCCCACAATTACTACTTTTATCCACACATAAGCCCACTTATCAAGACTAGTATAATTCTACTATTAAGCCCATAACTTAATCAACTTAACTTAATCCAACTAACAAGACCCAACTTAAATCAACTTAATCAACTTAATTCAACTAAACCAACTCAGCAACTCAACACAAATCAACACCAAATATACGACAATATTTAATTAAATAAACAAGGTGTTCCATCCAAACATTTCTTTGCTCCATATCTTTAAACTAGCCTTCAAAAGTCTAAAATTTTGCTTAATAACGTAATCGCTTCTGCCATGTATAACGATTTCTTTCCATTCCTTCTAAACAAACTCTTAAAAAACAGAGTTGTCAAACCAACAATTATTCGTTTTAAACGGTTTGTAGCCCCAATTCTTTGAACAAATTTCCATCCATATTGGAGAGTGATCAGAAATATCCATATTTCCTATTGACTGATTAAAGAAACCCCACTTCTGAATAATATGGTCGTCAACGATGAACCTATCTAACTTGTTCATAGCTCTACTATTACCAATGAACCAGAAGAATTTGTTACCTCTGATAGGCAAGTCTACAAGGCTCATGTCACTAATAAATGCCTCGAATTCCCTAAGTTCTGAACCTCGATTGTCTGAGCTACTCCCCTTCCTTTCAGTAAAGTCATTAGTAAATTGGCTTCTTAACCTTACTAAATCTCCCCATAATCTTCTTTTATCGGAAATTTCATAGGTTGAATACTCATTACAAACATAAAACAACTCAGACTTCCACTCCAATTTAAGGATAAGAAATCCATCCCATAAGAATGAACAAATATGCTTAATAGTGTCCTCGTTCCACATCGTAATGATATCTCATGTCTGCCGTTGAGATCAAACATAAGACCTAATTACTTCATTATGGCTCCAAAGAATTATAATTATTTTGTCGTCCACCTCTTTTAATTTTGATTCTTGGATGAAGAAAATGTATGCCTTCCCTGTTGAAATAATTATGTTAACTTTTCTACGTTTGATGTAGTTGCCACCCCATCTTATGTTCAAAGATCCAAAAATCATTGGGCATGTTTGTTAATCTTCTTATGCCTAATGAATATGTCTCCATCCATTTTCTCCATCTCCGCTATCTTTTGTTGATAATCCTTAGTATTGTTAGTCACCATCACACCAATTTCAGAAATAGCTCCCCATATTTTTTCTCCTACCCTAAATTCTACATTCTCCCAAAATTTGGATTGCAACATCTTACATCTGAATCTGAAGTCGGTTCACAACAAAGAATGGAACCTACTGAGAAATTTTCGGATTCACCTTTTGCTTCTTTAAAAAGTGTAAAGAAATCTGACTTAGGTGAATAATGAGACCTAGAGTTCTTATTGAAAGGTTCAAAAAAAGAGGGTTAGGAAAATTCTTCAATTGGTTCCTCCATCTCAATTGGCTCATCTGGTAAGTCAAGGCCCAACAACCCCTTAACTTTCTTCTTTGGCTTTCTTCTGACCGGCCCAATTAAATCTGAGATACATACAAGTGTAACCTTTTTGACTTGTGATACTTTCCTTCTTTCCAAAGCATAGTCCAAAACAACCTTAACAGAGGAATTTTTGATGATAGGACCAACCCCACATGTCCCTACTATATCATCACTTTCCATCCTATCCTTTGACATTGAGATCCCTTTACATGTTATGATAGCTGCCTCTAATGTTGCATCAAACTCAAGAGTTCTATCATTAGATTCAACTCCAATCTCCTCAGAACCAAGAGTAATATTTTTCATTTCATCATACCTACCAAACGCCTTCTTTATCCTGCTCTGAGTCGTGGATATGGCTGGAGAGGAACAAGACTCATCCAAGTTAATTATATTCTCCCTAGAATCTACCATGCCCCAAGCTTCAACACCTACCTCCTCTTCCCCAAGCTTGTTCCACGAGTCATCTGATTCCGATGAAGAGGCAAAATTCACTTTACACTTTTTAGCTTCCTTGAAAAATATACAAAGAGGACCAAATGAATCTTCCGTAATCTTGATGCTAATTTTGTTGTTGTTAGTCTGCACTTTGAATGTTTCATTAATCACAACAACACAATAAGTTATAACCATGATTCTGGCTATATCCATACATTCACCTTTTAAGGTATTTTCATCACTGCAAATGTAATGTCCTATTGTTTTAACCAACGTCTCAAAGAATGAAAAGCTCCATGCATGGAAAGGGATGCCATAACATCTCAACCAGGTTACCCCTTCTTTGTCCATCACATCTTCCTTCCATTCTCTGATTTCTAAGAACCATTGTTTCCCCCATGATTCTGCTTCTTTGATTATGTCTCTGATTTCACCTGGTTCGCTTTCCTCCAAAAGACAATGGTTCGCTCCAAGAGGAGTAACCTTGATTCTGAAATATTTCTCAATCGTAAAACTCGTTTGAATGTTGTATTTCATGCAAGAGTTTAGCACCACCCCCATATAAGCCTTATTGAACCTTGCTAACTACTCTCCTATTGCATTAAACTTCAAGTGAACAAATGACTTCTTGGGTTGTGCGATATCTGAATAGTTCCTATTGTTGATGATGACCTCCATAAATGTTTTATTACCCATTCTTGCTTCCGATACACCATAATTCCTCATCTAATTAACTGATTTCCCTTCTCGTCGTGATTCTCTCGTTATGTCTTCCCATCACCCATAAAACCTTTTTCTATTCTTGGAAACTTGGGAATATTAGCATGAATTTTAACATTGTTTATGAAGATATTATCCAGCTTCAGAGTGAGCACCCTATCATCTTTTACATTAGTGAATCTTGTGAATCCAAGATGTTTTCCATGTTTGTTCCTCTTAGGTGGAACGATCACCTCTTTGACTTTGCCATAATCACTGAACAAGAAGAAGATTTTCTCAACTTTCACCTTCTCCGGAATCTCTAAAAAATAGATTGACAAAGTCTCTTCCTCTTTTCCTTCCTTCAATCCTCCATTAGCAGAATAAGAGTCCCATTTTCCTTTAATGTTCTTCCTTTCTCTCCTACTTTGGACACGGTTCCACTCCATACAACAACTTCAATCTGATGAAGGTGAGTCTTCAGAATAGGGCTAAGTTAGAGAGGATAAAGCCTCTCTCTCTCTCTCTCTCTAAATAATACGAGATGTTTTATAAATGTTTGTACACATAGGAGTAATTGTAAATAAAGTGAAATTCAATAGAGTTGATAGTAAACTAAATATTTAGAAATGATAGTTTGATTGCAAAAAGTAAATTTTAAACACAAAATACCCCCAATTTGATTTTGTGTCAATTTTAAAAGCAAGAGCATGAATTTTTTTTCCAAAACATTGAATTTTATTATATTATAAATTTCATTCTTATTCTCGACTTACTTTTAATAAAACTAACTTAAGTAGTAAAATTATAACCCTACCCATACATCTACGATGCTTTAACGCTCATCTCTCTCTCTCTGTCTATTTCTTTCTCTCTCTCTCTCTCTCTCTCTCTCTCACACACACACACACACACACACACCATGCATGATGAAGGTGCAAAGGTTTTAATATGAGACCCTCATATTGGCTTGTATACCAACCACCGTCCTAGTCTACTCATTGCTTCTCTCTTCTATTGGATTTTTTTAACATGATAATGTAAACACCCCAAATTTGCCCTCACCCATTCACACCATGGTTTGTGATCATCCTCATATGCATAAACACAATCATATCATCTCACATCTCATTTTTTGATTCACTGCATAGTTTCTAAGGCATCTGCACCTAGGGTTTGTGATCTGAGCAATCCCAAGGCATCTTGAGCCATTCCAAAGGCCACCAATCATTTCAAAGTGGTCCATGTGTGTTCAATCATCATAATACATCCTCTCAAAGTCAAAACTTCAAAAGAATCACAAGGACTAGGGTTTGAGTGGATGCAGAGCCAGGTCAAACTGCACAGTTGACTGAAAATTAGGGTTTTGGTTTCAGAGGCCATAACTCCAAATTTTTTGGTCATTCTTGTTTCCATTGCTCTTTATATGGTATAGGGAGTATGCATATCAATTTTCATGAAGAAATTCCATGGGGAAGTCATCTGATCAAGGGTTGACTTTTCAGACAAGTCAGTGCAAAATCAGGGCATCTGAGGCCCCCAATGACCCGACCAATGGGTGATCTTCATCATTTTGAGTGTATATGATCTTTATTTGATCATGGAAGAAGGTTGAAGTTCATAGAAATCAAGAATTTAGGGTTTTTTGCAAATGTTGACTTTTTGGGCATAGTTGACTTTTCAAGAATGCATCATTTTAGGTCATTTTTCAAGCCATGATTCTTGATCCAAAAATGCTTCAAATGGAAAAACTTTGGTCATGAAAGTTGTAGATCTCATTTTTCCCTTTTCAAAAAGTACAAGAACATGATCAAACTCTTCTTGAATCAAAAGTTATGGCAATGCAAAGTTGGCTAAAATCATTGATTTTCAAGGCATGCCCTAAGTGAGAATTTTGCAAAATCTTGGACCAATGCATATTGCAGCCTCTAATTCATTTCAAACCAGCACATAAACTTTCTCTAAGTCCTAAAAATCAGAAATGAACTAAGAATGCCCATGGTTTTATGTTTGGTTGGACAAAAAAGGTCACATGTGAACAAAAAGTCACAAGTTGCAAAACTCATGATCATGCTTCCTCCTACTTGCAGCCTTGGATGCTGAGCTTTGTTAGCCTCTCACCTCACCTTGCTGCACCAGAACCAGCCCATGTACTTGCCTAGATCATGAGCCATACCTCTCTTACACATTTTTTGACTTTTTGCAAAAGGTAACTTACCAATCAATAAAGGGCATGTCTTGTCAACTGACCAATGAGAGAGAGTTATGTGGACAATTTGCAAGCTAGACATAACACAAGGCAAGGCTGAAACATCCTCATTCATCACATACACAAAAACCTACCACATTGCAAGTTGCTTCGAATCTGCCTCCACAGCTTGCAAACACTAAAACCAACTTCACCATTCAACCCACCTTGCTCCATAGACCACAAAGCACCAAAAACACAAGCCTGGAACAACCAGAATACTCCATAGCCATTTCTCACCTCAGCCTGCATTTCTCTTCGAAACTCTCACCACAGCTTGCAAACACCTAAACAAACTTTGCAAAGCTTCTCCATTCACCCTCAGGATCACAAACAACCCCTTTCCATGGCCTGAAACTGCTTAATACCCCATAGCCATTTCTGACTGAGTTGAAGCAGGAGCTGTCGAATCTCACTATCCAGCCAACTTAAACTCTCATTGAGCATTCAAACATCTTCTGGGGATCAAGTGGAGTGGATTGCACAAGGAGAAGTGGCCTGAAAGTCCTCAAGTTGAAAGCTCCAAATCTCAGGTAGCTCGAAATCATTTTTTCCAGAAATCATTTTTCTTGTTATAAACTTGTTCTTTGTGTTATCCTGATCATGAATATGTCTTTGGTTTTTGAAATGGTGATGAAATAAGCATTTAATTGAACTCTGAAACTGGTTTGCCCTAAAACTTGTTCTGTTCGATTCATGGTTTTGAGGAAGAAGAAATTTGTTTGGACTTAGGGTTTTAGCTCAGGGGATCATGGGGATCATTTTGGTGTGCTTAGTTTTCATTTTCGTTACGTTTTAAGGGAGTTGGGGAGTTTTCAGGTGAGCTGCTCGCCGGAGAAGACGACCGGAAGTCTTCTCCGGCAGCCTGAGAGTGATTAGGGTTAATTGTCATTAATTAGCAAACTTTAAACCTAGGCCCTTGGATGTTGCTTCCCGCGCGCTAGTGAATGGCCCAGATTCGTCATTAGAAACCCTAACTGTAATTAATTAATTCATAACTGTGATTAACCAAGTTTGAATGTGAGCCACAAGATCACGCGCCAAGTCAATGGTCCCCTCCCCAGATTGCATCTCAGCCTCTCATTCTGATTACTTTCACTTTTATTTAATTTTTATTCATTTTCTTTTCAATTAACTTACATATTTATTTTAAAATAGCAAAAATGACTTAAAAATTATGAAACTTTTTCTTAAAAGTTTCATTAATTTTTAAGACCCAAAAATATTTTTATTTTATTTTTTATCATTAAAAAAGTATTTTTAAATATTTAAAAGATTATTTTTAATTTATTAATGGGAATTGATTAATTAAAAATACTTTTAGGTATTTAAAAATTACAAAAAAATTCATGAAATGTTCTAAGACATTTAGAAACATTGTCCAACCTTCAAACCAAATTTCTTTTTTGATCTTGATGCATTTTAAGAATTTTTCATTGAATTAAATCATTTTTTATGCATTATTTTGATCATGGGTTCAAAAATTCATTTCTGCCTATTGGAGAAGGTTTGGACATTGATTCTTTTTGCTTTGTTTTGTGTTTAGCATATAGTTTCTAGGGTAAAATGTCCATGATTTGATCTTGCATTTTCTATTTGTTTGCCATTTCTTTTGTTAAGAACCCTAAAAAACCCTAATAACTTAGAAAAATTCATATCTTGAGATTGGTTAAGAGTTGGGAGTTCCCCTTTGGGCAGTGGTTCATTATAGGTTTAGGGTTTCTTTGAGTGGCATTTTCCATTTTTTATCTTAGGGTTTGCTTCTGTTTTGGGTTTTTGTTTGTTGTTTGGTTCATAAACCCTAATGTGGGCTTTCCCTTGCATCCCTCTTGCATTCTCTTGCATAACATGACTTGCCTTTGCATTTTGTGCATGCCTATGATTCATTTGACATCTTAAGACATATAGAAAACATGTTTGATCATTGCATTGCATATTTGCCATGTCATTTGTCTTGTATGCTTCACAATTTTCCATGCTTGTTCATGCTCCTTAGCTTGCATCATTTGCATTCATAATCTTGTATGAGCATCTCCATGCCTTGCCTCATGTTCATAGCACCTCATAGCATCATTTTCATCATCAATATGCTTCTGGTTTGGTCTAGCATCATACCATTTCATCCCATCTAGCATTGCATTGCATTTCTTTCTAATATTTCAGGTGGTAAGTAAACTTGAGAAGTGAATTTGCCTTCACTTCTCATAACTTTTCTTTTCATCTCTCTTGCATGCATTGCTGCATTTCTATATGTGCTTGAGTTTGAGCTTGCTCATTCTTGTTCCTCCCACTTTCTTCCTTCAAGTGACTTGACTTCTTGAATGAAGCAAGTCACTTTGCCTCTCTTGGTCTTGTTCATCTGCTTCCTGGTGGTTCTTCTGAAGATTGTTCTTGTAAACCTCACAAACCTTAGGAACAACCAAGCATGACAATGAATTAGGGTTTTGATTAGTCTCCCCCCATAGTTTTACCTTTGTGTCTCTCTTTGAGTCTTCTCTTCTCATCTCATAATCAGGGACCAAACCCTAAAGGCTTTAAGACTTTGTGATTAAGCTTATGCCTGCATCCTTCTCTTAGGATGGAGTGCATAACTTTAATCCTAAGCCTTGAACCCTTAATGTGTTGGAATCTCTTAACCAATTCACTTAATAAATATCAAGACATCACACTTGTAACTTGGGCCTTGCATTAGGGTTCTAATTCTTCCTTAAGTGGTTAAGAAGGACTAACCCTAGTGTTAATGGACAAGTCCCCCTCAAGTTGTCTTACAAATCATAAAAATCACTTCATCACCATATCATTAAATAAAATCCACTTAATCAAAGGCTTGTTTTGTCATGAGTTTAATCCCTAATCATGGATTAAGTTGAGGAGCTTTCCTCAGCTTAAACATTCTCATCTATCATCCTTCTATTAGGATGGTGTAATGAGTCTGTTTAATCCCTGATTATGGCTTAATCTCATTACTTAACACTAAACAAAAACATCAAAAACATCTAAATAATCACAAGTAGGTTAATGATCTTAATCCTACACCAAAGGTGATTAAGTGTGAGAAGCTGACTTCACACTTAAGGTATTCTCATTACCCCTAATCAGAGGGAAGATGTGATGGGTTTACTAACCCATTGGTTTAGGCTTAAGCTCATTAACTTATGACAAATTCTCAAAAGCAATAAAAGACTGAAAACTCAAAAACAAACAATAATCGTCTCCTCCGGGATTCTTTTCTCATCTCATTCACTCATAAGCGAGAACTTGCTTCTTCCGTCTAATGCAAGACAGTTTGCACCTGAGCCAGACAGGTCATACACTTGAGCATAGGCAAGCAAGCAGTTCACAAGTCAATTCATTTTTCAGTCTCTTTGGGTCGAACTACGGTGTTCTGACTTCCTCATTGCACGAGAGGATACGTAGGCATAACTTAACAGTTATCGAACAAAAGTCTCTGTACATTCCCCCTCTTTCTAGCCTCATTCTTTTAGCCTCATATTCTTGAGCATCTCATTTTTGTCCCTACACAGACACATCATTTATACACTTCACACTTTTTTTTCAGCACTGACACCTGTACATTCTTTTCCAGCTATTTTACACACAAATTGCACTGACACTACCCCTTTATAACACAAATCTTTTAAGCGTGGATCCCGTCGAGTACGACGGACAATCTGGGTGCTAATACCTTCCCAGGTTGTAACCAACCCCCTTTCTCAGTCTCTCTGGTTCGCAAACCGTCTTGTCCATCTTTTTCTAGGTCTATGCAGCATTACCTTTCCTCCGGGATAAAAATGCCTAGCTGGCGACTCTATTCATCTCCAGTGAGTTCACGGCTGTGTGTTCTCATTGTCCCTCTCGCCGACCGTTCGCGTCTGTACCTTCATATGATCCATTTTCATTTGTCGGGAGCGACAGCTTGGCGACTCTGCTGGGGAGCCTTATACTGCAACCAGGGCTTCTGGTTCTTTTTGTGGGTTCCTCCTAGCGCTTGTTTGATTTGTGTTTACTGGGGTGTTATGTGCTCGTATTTATTTTTGTTTATTGCTTTATGTACAGTTATTTTACTGCTTTCTTTATTGCATTTATTTATATCATACTGTCATTGCTGCTGGCTGGATCTGGTTGTTTGCCTTGGTGGGTGGGTGATTCATTGAGAGTTAAGGTCCTATACCTGGGACCTGAGTGACACCTAGGCTAGAGTGAATCATATTCTTTCCCATTCCATTTCGGTCTGGTGCGGGAATATGAAACACGGTTCAGATATGGGTTTCTTCTTGAGAACTCTGTGTTGCAGATTTCCTGCAATGCTAGGGCTATCTGGGAAGCCTGCTAAGTCTGGATGACCTTTTAGTATTGACCTTCAGAAACTGAGGTGAATTAGAGGAGGAATTGTTATGGTTATTGTAAACACTGTGCCTCCGGGTTAGAAGTGTTTACACTTCTCATAACTGATCCAAGTCTGAGGATCCTTGTTCTAGATCACCACCTGTGAGGGGGTTGGGCTGTTTACAGGTTTGCAGGTACCTTGACCTCAGAATACCCGGTTACTTTGACTTTGTTAAGAATGCTCCATGTTGGATAGTTCTTGTGATTCTAAAACCCTGGACTTGTGGCTCTTTATTTGAGTCCCCCACCCTGGTTACTGGATTTTTAGACCTCCATCTGGAATTCTTGAACACACATGGATCTATACCAAGGCAGTTAATCAGATCCAGCTCAGGCACAAACCCTTTGCATATCATTTGCATACATACTCATTGCATCATATTAACATTTGCTTATTTGTGTTTCAGGGTATCCATTTTCATCTGGTTTTGGTTTTGACCCCATCTGCATCATTGACCTATCTCCACCAGTACTTGCTTCAGCTTGTCAGCCATATACTTCAGTTACTTGCACTAGCCAGCCAGTGGCCCACTCCTCAGCATCTTCATCAGCACTCTACTCAGTCTCCAGCATCATGGCTCCAAAGAAAAGCAACATCACCTATCATTTCTTCCAACCAGACTTATCAGACATCAGGAGGATCCAAACCCTGATCACTCCAGATCACATACCTTTGTTCAGAGAGCATTATGGGGATATACTTGACTTGGTCATGGATCTGGACCCATCCCAGAGGAGTTTGATCCACACCTGCATTCAGTTTTATGACCCCCCATTGAGATGTTTCACCTTTCAAGACTTTCAGTTGGGGCCTCTTTTAGAAGAATACTCATCTTTGATTGGTTTGCCTATCAAGAGGGAAATCCCTTTCAACCCTGAAATGGTCTTTCCCAGCAATGGAGAGGTGGCAAAAGCTCTGCACCTGGAACCTGCTTTGATTGAGCAGCATATGACCTCTAAAGCTGGGATCCCTGGTTTTCATCTTGACTTCCTGATTGCCCAAGCTAGTCTGAAGGCTTCCCTGGGGGAATGGAGAGCTGTTTGTGCTCTGTTGGCCTTAAGTGTATATGGAATTGTGTTGTTTGCAGATGAGCCTCGATTCATTAGCAAGAATGCAATCCATTTGCTCATCCTGAAGAACCCAGTGCCAACTTTGCTAGGAGATCTCTATTACTCAGTGCACCAGAAGAATGAGAAGCAGAGGGGAAGGCTAGTGAGGTGTTGTGCTCCATTATTCCATGCTTGGCTTCTTAAGCATCTACCCAGGACAGATGCATTCCTAAATCCTCATCAGCAAAGCAACTGGGCTAAGAGGCTCACTACTCTCACTTCAGCAGACATCAGATGGTGTACTCAAAGCACCAAAGGCAGGGATATCATCACCAGCTGTGGACATTTTCCTAATGTGCCTTTGATAGGAGTTAAGGGCAGTATTAATTACAATCCTCTGCTGTTCAGGAGGCAATTAGGCTATGCACTGGTCCATACTCCCAGGGAGCAAGACTTGGTTGAGACCCTCTACTGTGAGAACAAGATTAGTTTGGCTGTTGTTAGGCAGGCTGCCTGGGCCTGGGATAATGTTCAAACCAAGGGAGTCACCATTCTGGGGAAGTGCAATAATGTGGCATCAGCACAATATTATGAGTGGTCCCATGCCAGGGCCCAATTCTCTGGAATGCCCTTCACCATAGAAGACATGCCTGAGTCATCTTCAGCACCACCCCCTGCCACTATCAGTCTGGAGGAGTTTGAAAGCTTGAAGGAAAGAAATGAGAAGTTAACCCAGGCTTTGCAGAAGACCCTCCGGGAGAGGAGTGAAGGTGTGAGGGAGATTGAAAGATTGGAAAAGTTGAGGGTGGAACACTTGACTAAAATTGAGAAGTCTGGAGATTATATCAACAAGTCTAAGGCTGGTGAGCAGATTCTGAAGAATGCTTGTAAAGAAGCCCGGTTCCAGAGAGCAAGGACAGATTTGTACTTGAAGGAAAGTCAAGCCCGGTGGGTCAGGATCACCGAGGCCCGTACCCTGGAAGACAAGAGAGTTCAGGACAAGATGGAGCAGATGGAAAAAGCCCTGGCAGCAGCCCAGAAGGAAATATCAGAGTTAGAGATCAGAGCTGGAGTAAAGAGGTCTAAGGACCAAAGTCAGAACAAGAAGTTGACTGCAGCTGTTGCAACAAGAAACCTTCTCATCAGAAGTCTCACGGAGCGTCCGGCTGATCCTGTGACCGAAGCACTTCTTAAGGAAGTTCGTGAGGATGAGTTTGGCCTTGGGGTTTGATCATTTGCTTGTTGTTATTCCTTTTCATGTACTTTTGCTTGTTGTGATGTATTTTGACCCCTTTGGGGGCTTGTGTTGTAAAAAAGAACAAATTGTATTACTTCACCTTTTGTAGTATATTTGTGTTAGTTTCCATCTGGGTTACTTCAAAAGCAACTTCAACAGCATCATCTTCAAGGGTCTGGAAGGGTCAAAACTGAAAGCCAAACCGGATACCTTGAGAACAAATAAGCATAACTGCATTGCATACTAACCCCTTTGTTTGTTTTGTAGGTTTTTGTTTTGTTGTTGCTAACCTCTGTTGTGATATTCAGGAATTATTGCTCGCCGCCGGGTATTTCCCCTCAACAGGCCACACAGGTACCCAACTAGAAACAACCTTCCGGGAATTCAGATGGATCAGATGCAGCAGGACCTTACGGAGGTCAGAAACCAGATGGCCAACGAAAGATTGGAGATGAGAACCCAGATAACACAATTCATGGAAGTAATGAACAATTTAGCTCAAAGCCAGGAGAGGCTCAGAGCTTTGGTAGAAGGGAGGAATCAAGATGAGCCCCATGTGGGGACTGCCGGCACAAGTAACAACGAGAGGGTCCAACCTCATGTCAATCCCCCAGTTTTTGGACCCCATCTCCATCCAGAGGCCAACATCCCTGTCAATATACAAGGGACTGCCACAGCAGGGAGGGTACTACAGGAAGACCCTCAAGAAGACCAGTTCACAGTAATGGGTGCTGGAGAAGAGGCTTATGATAGAAGATTGGATGAAATAGCTGAGAAGTTGAGGTCCTTAGAATCTCAAAACTCTTTGGGCTTCGACGTTATGGACATGGGTTTGGTAGACGGGGTCAGGATCCCCCATAAGTTCAAGCCTCCTTGTTTCGAAAAGTATAATGGGACTTCATGCCCCCGGACTCATCTACAATCATTTCTGGGAAGGCTGAAGGCCTATACAATGGATGAGAAATTGTGGATGTTCTATTTTGAGGATAGCTTGACTGGAGCTTCGAGGGAGTGGTATTCCCATCTGACAAGAGCAACAATTAGATGCTGGAAGGACCTGGCAGAGGCCTTCATCAGACAGTATCAGTATAATCTAGACATGGCACCCAACAGGACTCTCCTGATGGGAATGTCACAGTCTTCGAGGGAGAGTTTCCGAGAATACGCCCAAAGGTGGAGGCAGCTGGCTGCTGCTGTTCAACCACCTATGTCTGAGCGGGAAATGGCAGATATGTTCATGAACACCCTTCAGGGAACATATATTGACAGGTTGGCAGCTTTCTCTTCCACTAGCTTTGCAGATGTTGTCATAGCCGGGGAGAGAATTGAAAGCTTGTTAAAAATGGGAAAGATCTCAGACAACGGTGCAAGCTCGTCCAGTAGTACAAGGAAGCCTTTTGCAGGCCCGAGAAGAACTGGCGAGACCAATGCCATCCATTCAAACAGGGGTAGGCCCCAATATGCTCAGAGGTCCATAGCAGCAGTCACCATCCCTGCTCCAGCTCATCCTCAGCCAGTCTATCAACCTCCTCAGCAAAGCTATCAACAGCAACCTCAGTATCATCAGAATCAGTATCCTCCAAGGAACTTCAACAACAACAACAACAACAACAATCAACAAAGGCCATTCCAACAGAGGCCATCCCAAGCTAATAGAGTGATCGACCCGATCCCAATGCCGTATGCTGCCTTGTTGCCACAACTTCTGAAACTCAACCTAGTTGAGCTAAGAACGTTGGCACCTCCGGATCCCAACAGTTTACCAAGGAACTATGACTCCAATGCTAGGTGTGCTTTTCATTCAAACGCACCTGGTCACAGTACAGAAAAATGCAGGGCTCTGCATATGAAGGTACAAGACTTGGTAGACTCCAAGGCTCTGAATTTTGCACCGCCGCCCAATGTCAATAAAAACCCTATGCCAAACCATGGTGGTCCCCGAATTAACGCTATTGAAGAAGACAGACCGTCTTATTTAATAACCAGTGTGGATCAGATCAGGACGCCATTGGTCGAAATCAAAGCTCAACTCCGCGAAAACCAAATATTTCCGGGGTGTGAACTAGGGTGTCCCTATTGCAATATTTCATGGAATGGGTGTGAGGACCTGAGGAATGGCATTGACAGCCTTATTCAGAGTGGCCTGCTACAAATCACTACATCATTCCCGACAAACCCAACAACTTCATCAGCAACGGTTCCAGAACCTCCTACAACCGCAACAACTATTGTTCCCGACAATTCCTCAGCAACATCAACAAGTACTTCATCTGTTCTCCCAAATGATCAGTTACCAACAGTTCCTCCTGCTACAACTTCAGCTTCAACAACAGTCCTTCCAATAATACCTCCTACAACACCAGCAATCAATCATGAAGATGTCTCTACTGTTACCATATTCTATGATCCTGAAAATAATTCCGCCTACCATTCAGAAGGTGCTGCTCCCGCCAGAGCACCAGTTACAATCTTTTATGATCCACAAACAATAACAGTCCCTTCAGCAGCAGCAATCAGTCCAGTCACTGTCACGGTGCCTGGACCAGTACCATATGAAAGCAACAGGGCCATCCCTTGGCACTATGGCTCTGACGTGTATTGTGAAGGAAAAAGAATCACTCTTGAAACATCAGCACCTGCACCACAAGTAGATAATGTGGGGGGAGGCGGAGGCTTCACTCGAAGCGGACGTCTCTTTGCTTCACAAGTCCAAAGACCTACTGCCGAAGCAGAAGCTGCTGCCAAGGCAAAAGGAAAAGGCCCGGTGCAGGAAGACCAAGCTGCCAAAGAAACCCTGAAGACCCCATTTGATCAGGAAGTTGATGAGTTTATGCGAATCATCAAAAAGAGTGATTATAAAGTTGTGGATCAGCTTCACCAGACGCCATCCAAAATCTCTATCCTCTCACTGCTGATGTGCTCCGAAGCCCATCGGAATGCATTACTCAGGGTCTTGCACGCAGCTTACGTGCCTGAAGAGATTACTGTCAACCAGTTGGAAACCGTGGTTGGAAATGTTACTGCTAGCAATGGGCTAGGGTTTACCAATTCTGACTTGACAGCGGATGGCCGCAATCACAACAAAGCCTTGCACATAACCCTGGAATGCAAAGGAGTTGTCCTTTCTCATGTGCTGGTGGACACAGGTTCTTCCCTGAATGTCTTACCAAAGAAGGCTCTGGTGAAGTTAGAATATGACGGATTGGCATTGAGACCCAGCAACCTGGTGGTGAGAGCCTTTGATGGTTCGAAGAGATCGGTTCTGGGAGAGATTGAGCTGCCCGTGACAATTGGCCCGCAAACCTTTAAAACTATCTTTTATGTGATGGACATTCAGCCTGCCTACAGCTGTTTGTTGGGTAGACCCTGGATTCACGCCGCCGGCGCAATAACGTCTACCCTTCACCAAAAGTTAAAATTTGAGTGGGAAGGTCAAGTTGTCACAATCTGTGGGGAAGAGGACATTTTCGTTAGCCATCTGGCTACGTATAAATACATTGAGATGGATGGAGAGATCCATGAGACAATGAGCCAAGGTTTTGAGGCCTTGAATGTCAATGAAGCATCTGCTGTATCTGGTACTCCAATGTCATCATACCAACAAGCCCGGAAGGTTGTTGAGGAAGGAACTGCCCAAGGCTGGGGCAAACTGCTATCGGTGGAGAAAAAAGAAGACAAGTTTGGGTTGGGTTACAGACCAACTTAGCATCAAGCAAAGGCTGCTGGAGAACCTGGTTTTGTCAGTGGGGGGATGCTCACCCCCGATGCTATCAACTGTTTGGAAGACGAGCTGGAAGAGGAGCGCAATCTGGAGAATTGGATTCGTCCAAAGATCCCGGGGAGCAGTGTCTCAAACTGGTCTTCCCAGGAAATTATAAGAGTTACTCATGAAGAGTAATTATTATTTCCTGTATTTTTTATAGCATGCATCAAAGTCTTGCATCTTGCCCAAGATGACAAGACTCATTTTGTAATCAGGGCCATCTGTACTTTTGTGCAAACAAGATTAAATTAATGAAATATCAGACATCTTTTTGCAAACGAGTCTTTTTCTTTTCTGCTCACTGTTTTTCCATTTTTCTTTTTGTACAAAAATAAATGGCGGTGTTTTCAAAATGATAACTTCATTTCACTTTTTTTCTAAAGCAAGATTAAAATCAATCACTAAAATAAACAAACTGAACCCTTGCAGAGAGTGCCTTCCTGACAGCACCGACAACAGCACGGCTATGACATCGTATGACTTTGACAATCCAATCAATCAAGCTGATGAAGGGGTTGATGAAGAATATGAGCTTCCTGAAGAGCTAGCTAGGTTGTTGAGACAAGAGGAGAAGGCTATTACTCCTCACCAGGAGGAGATTGAAGTGATTAATCTTGGTACAGACGAAGACGTGAAGGAGGTTAAAATCGGGGCCTGCCTACAAGACTCAGTGAAGAAGCAACTGGTTGATCTACTTCAAGAGTATGTGGATGTGTTTGCTTGGTCGTATCAAGACATGCCAGGGTTGGATACCGACATTGTTGTGCACAAGCTGACTTTGAGAGAAGAATGCCCTCCAGTCAAACAGAAGCTGCGCCGTACTCGTCCAGACATGGCTATGAAAATCAAGGAAGAGGTACAAAAGCAATGGGACGCCGGGTTCCTTGCTGTAACTAGCTATCCACCGTGGGTCGCTAACATAGTACCTGTGCCTAAGAAAGACGACAAAGTAAGAATGTGTGTTGACTACCGGGATCTGAACAGAGCTAGCCCGAAAGATGACTTCCCATTACCTCACATTGATGTATTGGTGGATAACACGGCTCAGTTCTCGGTATTCTCCTTCATGGATGGATTTTCAGGATATAATCAGATCAAAATGTCACCTGAAGACATGGAGAAGACAACATTCATCACACCTTGGGGCACGTTCTGTTACAAGGTGATGCCATTCGGACTGAAGAATGCTGGTGCCACATATCAACGGGCTATGGTGACATTATTCCACGATATGATCCACAAGGAAATAGAATGTTATGTGGATGATATGATTGCCAAGTCCCTTACAGAGGAAGATCACCTGGTGAATCTGCTGAAGTTGTTCAAGCGTCTGAGGAAGTACCAATTGAAGCTGAACCCCAACAAATGTACGTTCGGGGTGCGATCCGGTAAGCTGCTAGGCTTTATTGTAAGCGAGAAAGGGATTGAAGTGGACCCTGATAAAGTCAAAGCCATTCAAGAGATGCCTGCTCCGAAAACTGAGAAAGAAGTCCGAGGGTTCTTAGGTCGATTGAACTACATTTCACGGTTCATATCTCACCTTACAGCGACCTGTGAACCCTTGTTCAAGCTGTTAAGAAAAGAACAGACGGTCAGGTGGAACGAAGATTGCCAGAAGGCTTTTGACAAGGTCAAAGAATATCTACAAGAACCTCCTATCCTCATGCCGCCAGTTGAAGGAAGACCTCTGATAATGTACTTGACAGTGTTAGAAGAGTCAATGGGGTGTGTGCTGGGCCAGCATGACGAGTCTGGTCGAAAAGAGTATGCAATATACTACCTAAGCAAAAAGTTTACCGACTGTGAACAACGTTATTCACTGCTCGAGAAAACTTGCTGTGCTTTAGCGTGGGCTGCTCGCCGACTGAGACAGTATATGTTGACCCACACTACCTTGTTAATCTCGAAGATGGACCCAGTCAAGTACATATTTGAGAAGCCAGCGCTTACCGGACGGGTTGCAAGATGGCAGATGATTCTCACAGAATACGACATACAGTACACATCTCAGAAAGCCATCAAAGGCAGTGTACTATCTGAATATCTTGCTGAGCAACCCATTGATGACTACCAGCCTATGAGATTTGACTTCCCTGATGAAGTCATCATGTTCATTAAAACAAAAGATCATGAAGAGCCTATTCACACTGAAGGGCCTGACCCAGAAGAAGAATGGACTATGATGTTTGATGGGGCCGTTAACATGAATGGTCGTGGTGTTGGTGCAGTACTCATTACACCTAAGGGAGTTCACATGCCTTTCTCGGCAAAACTCACCTTTAACTGCACTAACAACGAAGCTGAATACGAAGCTTGCATTATGGGTCTTGAGGAAGCTATTGACCTCAGGATCAAGACATTAACCGTATTCGGAGATTCAGCTTTGGTAGTCAATCAAACCAACGGAAAATGGTACACCCATCAGGATCATCTGATACCTTACAGGGATTATACAAGAAGGTTATTGACTTTCTTCACAACAGTCAAACTTGAGTATATCCCTCGGGATGAGAATCAGTTTGCAGATGCTCTTGCTACCATTTCGTCCATGATCAAAGTTCAAGCTGCTAACTTTTTACCTCAGATTTCAGTGTCTAGACTTGATAGACCAGCATATGTATTTGCAGCAGACGTTGTCAAGGACGATAAGCCTTGGTTCCATGACATTAAGTGCTTCTTGGAGGATCAGACATACCCCCCTGGGGCATCTCCCAATGATAAGAAGACTTTGAGAAGGCTTGCTGGAAGTTTCTTTCTGAACACTGATGGATCTTTATACAAAAGGAACTTTGATATGGTGCTCCTCCGATGTGTTGACAAGACGGAAGCAGATTTGTTGATGCATGAAGTGCATGAAGGCTCTTTTGGTACCCATGCTGGAGGACATGCAATGGCTAAGAAGTTGTTAAGATCAGGCTATTATTGGATCACAATGGATGCAGACTGTTGTGCCTACGCCAGAAAATGCCACAAATGCCAGATCTACGCAGACAAAGTGCATGTGCCTCCGAATCCTTTAAACATAATGTCTTCACCGTGGCCCTTTGCCATGTGGGGCATTGATATGATTGGCAAGATTGAGCCAACTGCTTCAAATGGTCACAGATTCATCCTGGTCGCCATTGATTATTTCACCAAGTGGGTTGAAGCAGCCTCATATGCAAATGTTACAAGACAAGTGGTAGCCCGATTTCTGAAGAGAGATATCATCTGTCGGTATGGAGTGCCCGAGCGAATCATTACTGATAATGGTTCCAATTTAAACAACAAAATGATGGCAGAGCTGTGCCGGGACTTCAAGATCCAACATCACAATTCTTCTCCTTACAGGCCAAAGATGAACGGCGCTGTTGAGGCAGCAAATAAAAATATTAAGAAGATTGTGCAGAAGATGGTAATCACGTACAAAGACTGGCACGAAATGCTACCGTTTGCCTTGCATGGGTACCGCACATCAATCAGAACATCCACTGGGGCAACACCGTATCAGCTTGTGTATGGTATGGAAGCAGTCCTACCTGTTGAAGTTGAATTGCCCTCTCTACGGGTACTAATGGATGTTAAACTGAATGAAGCAGAATGGGTTCGGGCCCGATACGAACAACTGAGTCTGATCGAAGAGAAAAGATTGGCTGCAATCTGTCATGGGCAGTTATATCAGAAGAGAATGAAGAAGGCCTTCGATCAGAAAGTCAGGCACCGAGAGTACCAAGTAGGGGATCTTGTGTTGAAAAGAATCCTCCCTCCTCATACAGACCACAGGGGAAAATGGACTCCAAATTACGAAGGACCATTCGTTGTAAAGAAAGTTTTCTCTGGTGGGGCATTGATGCTCAGCACCATGGATGATGAGGATTTCCCGTCCCCTGTGAATTCAGATGCAGTTAAAAAATACTTCGCATAAAATGACCCGCTGGACATAAAAACAGAATGAAAGTCCAGGCAAAAATAGGGCATCCCGGCGAGTCAAAAACAGAATAAAAGACTCGGGCAAAAATAAGGGAAATAAACAAAAAAATGTACACCCGCTGAGTTGAAAAGCCGCATTGGACAACTCAGGCAAAAATGGGTATCCCGATGGATTGAAAACCCGAAAGGGCGATCCATGCAAAATAAGGGAATAAGCGAACAACTGCATTCTGAATTCGTCTGTATTATATACAACTCGGTAAGCTCCAAAGGATCAAGCTTCAATCAGAATCAACTTTCTTCAGAAAGCAAGACGAGAAGAACGTCATTGTCATACGAGTCATAGCAGGAGAGGAAGCTCCTCAAAGCGTCGCCAACACTGCCAGCACTTTTGTTTCTCAATTTGTGACAGTCTCCTCATTTCAGGAGATATGTTTCTTTGACTGTATCTTGCCAATTCAGGGCACATGAATTAATAAAATCAGATTTTTTCAGTCATGTTCCGTTTTGTATATTTTTATTTGCAAAGGATGTCTGATGTCTCAAAAAAAATCAATTGCACAAGTACAGATGTTTTTCTCCCAAAAGTAATAATAATAAAACACATGCTCACAGGGAATATACTTACTCTCGAAAGTACTTAACTCCTATGACGGGATCCAGTAAAGGATACCTCGGGACCTTTTGTGCGTCTCCTTATCTTTACAGGATTGCAGGTATCCAGAACGCAACCTGGGGCATGCAAGTCACGTCTCGGCAAGCTGGTGAATCATTATCAACTCGGTCTATCTTCCACATGGCACTGGAAGGTGCCCATTTCCCCAGCGAAGTTGCCAAATCAACATGCACTCAATCTCAGCATCTGAAATGCTCTATCCCCAACTGAGTTGCCTCTTGTTGCTATCCCCAGCTGAGTTGCCTCTCATAATTCCCCAGCCAAGTTGCCGTTTCATCCTCAGCTGAGTACGAGAGTCAGGAAATCATCTCCCCACAGAATCTTCAGCCTCTATCCAGAAGAGCAGCGCATAGAAGATCACAACAGAGTGAAGAAAGCTTCTACAAACCCCAGCTGGGTCTCTCATTTATAAGGATAGGTCTATTAATGACCCGTATCCCTAAGCAGATATCATATCATCAGATCTACCAGTGATCTCCTCCCCAGCTGGGATGTCTACTCCAAACAGATCGATCGGAGATCTCCGCGGCAACGGGATCCGAATCCCGGTTTGGTATTTTTCGCATAATCATAGCATTCGCATCATACTATCCCCTCAGAGCGTAGCATTCCGTCTAATACGGAGCATTACGGCAAAAATCAAACACATAGCATAATCATAAGCCATGTTATGAATTAACGCTTGTGCATAATAACCGTTCATCATCATTGTACAGAAATCCCCACCAGAGTCCCAGCAAAAACAGTTGCCTCATATTCACAAATACCAGTATATTTCCTTTTGATACCCGTCCGCGTCATCACTCCCCAGTAAAATCGCTGGAACACTCTTTATAACAAGATTACCCGTATCACGGATACTTTCTGGCACCCGTCCGTGTCATAACTCCCAGCAGAAAGCCGAAGGCATCCTCTTTGCACTCACATATACTTGTATATACACTCTCCTGACACCCGTTCGTGTCATATCCCCAGCAGTCATCTATACTTTGTATAGCAGATACTTGTTCATATTACACTTTTCTCTCTTGGCACCCGTCCGTGTCATTCTCCCCAGCAGTTAAAATGATCATCTATATATACTCACTACTCACGATACACGTATACAGATACTCGTCCGTATCTTGTATACACCACTCGTATCTCCTCACAGATTCAACACTAGTCCTTGTTCTTTGTTAACCAGTTGGTGCTCGTCCGTATCATCATCTCAGAACATTGCGTCTAATGTTTGTTTCTACATGATACTCGTCCGTATCATAGTCTTAAGGATGCTCGTCCGCATCTTTAATCCATACACCGTGTCAAACACTTGTGTCTTCTTGAATATAGATGCTCGTCTGTGTCTACTATTCCCCCAGAAGAACCATCAGATTCAACACTCGTCCGTGTTCCTTGTTAACCAGTTGATACTCGTCCGTATCATCATCTCTGAACATGTGTCAGTTTGTTTCTACCCGATACTCGTCCGTATCATGGTCTTAAGGGTGCTCGTCCGCATCATTAATCTATACATAATACCAAACACTTATACTTTCCTTTCTTGGTTGTAAACGCCCGTCCGTGTTTACTATATCCCCAGTAGATCACCAACAAAGCATTTTCTTTTATCTGACACTCGTCCTGTGTCATGATAACCCTGAGAGCAGCCGTACCCTGCTAAGTGGTCGTCCTCCACTTCTTGATGGTCGTCCTCCATCATGCTCATCCGATGGCCGTCCCCATCGTTGATATTTTAGCAGCCGTCCCCTGCTAGGTGGTCGTCCTCCACCTCTTGATGATCGTCCTTCATCATTTTATCCAATGGCCGTCCCCATTGTTGATTTTGGTTATCCGACACTCGTCCTGTGTTGTGATAAACCCCGAGAGCAGCCGTACCCTGCTGAGTGGTCGTCCTCCACTTCTTGATGGTCGTCCTCCATCATGCTCGTCCGATGGCCGTCCCCATCGTTGACCTTTTCTATCCGATGGCCGTCCCCATCGTTGATATTTTCGGCAGCCGTACCCTGCCAGGTGGTCGTCCTCCACCTTTGATGGCCGTCCCCATCATATTCCTTTTATCCCCAACAGAGCAGCCGTCCCCTGCTAGGTGATCGTCCTTCACCTTTGATGGCCGTACCCCATCATCTGTTTATTTCATTTATTCTTTAACCCGATGGCTGTCCCCGTCGTGGTCCCTTTTCCTTTTTAGCCCGATGGCCGTCCCCATCGTTGTTTGCTTTACCTTTATGAACCTGACGGCCGTCCCCGTCATGTTTCATTAAATCCTCAGAGAATTTTACAGCTTTATCTTGATGGCCGTCCCCATCATGATTTTATTTCCCCAGCTAGTCGGCCGTCCCCGTCTTGGCTTTACCTTCTATCCCCAGCATGTCGGCCGTCCCCGTCATCGCTTTGTTTTCCGCACCTTTACAATATACTTTATTTTCCTTTTGCAATCTATATCCCTTTTCTTCTTCATTCCGTGAGTGCAAATTTTGGACTGTCTTTGGTATTCAACCACAAGTTATCTTGTTTGCCTGTTAAGCCGTCGCTTACAACCTGCACAGCTAACTCATGTTTGAATAGGGGCAGCTGTAAACACCCCAAATTTGCCCTCACCCATTCACACCATGGTTTGTGATCATCCTTATATGCATAAACACAATCATATCATCTCACATCTCATTTTTTGATTCACTGCATAGTTTCTAAGGCATCTGCACCTAGGGTTTGTGATCTGAGCAATCCCAAGGCATCTTGAGCCATTCCAAAGGCCACCAATCATTTCAAAGTGGTCCATGTGTGTTCAATCATCATAATACATCCTCTCAAAGTCAAAACTTCAAAAGAATCACAAGGACTAGGGTTTGAGTGGATGCAGAGCCAGGTCAAACTGCACAGTTGACTGAAAATTAGGGTTTTGGTTTCAGAGGCCATAACTCCAAATTTTTTGGTCATTCTTGTTTCCATTGCTCTTTATATGGTATAGGGAGTATGTATATCAATTTTCATGAAGAAATTCCATGGGGAAGTCATCTGATCAAGGGTTGACTTTTAAGACAAGTCAGTGCAAAATCAGGGCATCTGAGGCCCCCAATGACCCGACCAATGGGTGATCTTCATCATTTTGAGTGTATATGATCTTTATTTGATCATGGAAGAAGGTTGAAGTTCATAGAAATCAAGAATTTAGGGTTTTTTGCAAATGTTGACTTTTTGGGCATAGTTGACTTTTCAAGAATGCATCATTTTAGGTCATTTTTCAAGCCATGATTCTTGATCCAAAAATGCTTCAAATGGAAAAACTTTGGTCATGAAAGTTGTAGATCTCATTTTTCCCTTTTCAAAAAGTACAAGAACATGATCAAACTCTTCTTGAATCAAAAGTTATGGCAATGCAAAGTTGGCTAAAATCATTGATTTTCAAGGCATACCCTAAGTGAGAATTTTGCAAAATCTTGGACCAATGCATATTGCAGCCTCTAATTCATTTCAAACCAGCACATAAACTTTCTCTAAGTCCTAAAAATCAGAAATGAACTAAGAATGCCCATGGTTTTATGTTTGGTTGGACAAAAAAGGTCACATGTGAACAAAAAGTCACAAGTTGCAAAACTCATGATCATGCTTCCTCCTACTTGAAGCCTTGGATGCTGAGCTTTGTTAGCCTCTCACCTCACCTTGCTGCACCAGAATCAGCCCATGTACTTGCCTAGATCATGAGCCATACCTCTCTTACACATTTTTTGACTTTTTGCAAAAGGTAACTTACCAATCAATAAAGGGCATGTCTTGTCAACTGACCAATGAGAGAGAGTTATGTGGACAATTTGCAAGCTATACATAACACAAGGCAAGGCTGAAACATCCTCATTCATCACATACACAAAAACCTACCACATTGCAAGTTGCTTCGAATCTGCCTCCACAGCTTGCAAACACTAAAACCAACTTCACCATTCAACCCACCTTGCTCCATAGACCACAAAGCACCAAAAACACAAGCCTGGAACAACCAGAATACTCCATAGCCATTTCTCACCTCAGCCTGCATTTCTCTTCGAAACTCTCACCACAGCTTGCAAACACCTAAACAAACTTTGCAAAGCTTCTCCATTCACCCTCAGGATCACAAACAACCCCTTTCCATGGCCTGAAACTGCTTAATACCCCATAGCCATTTCTGACTGAGTTGAAGCAGGAGCTGTCGAATCTCACTATCCAGCCAACTTAAACTCTCATTGAGCATTCAAACATCTTCTGGGGATCAAGTGGAGTGGATTGCACAAGGAGAAGTGGCCTGAAAGTCCTCAAGTTGAAAGCTCCAAATCTCAGGTAGCTCGAAATTATTTTTTCCAGAAATCATTTTTCTTGTTATAAACTTGTTCTTTGTGTTATCCTGATCATGAATATGTCTTTGGTTTTTGAAATGGTGATGAAATAAGCATTTAATTGAACTCTGAAACTGGTTTGCCCTAAAACTTGTTCTGTTCGATTCATGGTTTTGAGGAAGAAGAAATTTGTTTGGACTTAGGGTTTTAGCTCAGGGGATCATGGGGATCATTTTGGTGTGCTTAGTTTTCATTTTCGTTACGTTTTAAGGGAGTTGGGGAGTTTTCAGGTGAGCTGCTCGCCGGAGAAGACGACCGGAAGTCTTCTCCGGCAGCCTGAGAGTGATTAGGGTTAATTGTCATTAATTAGCAAACTTTAAACCTAGGCCCTTGGATGTTGCTTCCCGCGCGCTAGTGAATGGCCCAGATTCGTCATTAGAAACCCTAACTGTAATTAATTAATTCATAACTGTGATTAACCAAGTTTGAATGTGAGCCACAAGATCACGCGCCAAGTCAATGGTCCCCTCCCCAGATTGCATCTCAGCCTCTCATTCTGATTACTTTCACTTTTATTTAATTTTTATTCATTTTCTTTTCAATTAACTTACATATTTATTTTAAAATAGCAAAAATGACTTAAAAATTATGAAACTTTTTCTTAAAAGTTTCATTAATTTTTAAGACCCAAAAATATTTTTATTTTATTTTTTATCATTAAAAAAGTATTTTTAAATATTTAAAAGAATATTTTTAATTGATTAATGGGAATTGATTAATTAAAAATACTTTTAGGTATTTAAAAATTACAAAAAAATTCATGAAATGTTCTAAGACATTTAGAAACATTGTCCAACCTTCAAACCAAATTTCTTTTTTGATCTTGATGCATTTTAAGAATTTTTCATTGAATTAAATCATTTTTTATGCATTATTTTGATCATGGGTTCAAAAATTCATTTCTGCCTATTGGAGAAGGTTTGGACATTGATTCTTTTTGCTTTGTTTTGTGTTTAGCATATAGTTTCTAGGGTAAAATGGCCATGATTTGATCTTGCATTTTCTATTTGTTTGCCATTTCTTTTGTTAAGAACCCTAAAAAACCCTAATAACTTAGAAAAATTCATATCTTGAGATTGGTTAAGAGTTGGGAGTTCCCCTTTGGGCAGTGGTTCATTATAGGTTTAGGGTTTCTTTGAGTGGCATTTTCCATTTTTTATCTTAGGGTTTGCTTCTGTTTTGGGTTTTTGTTTGTTGTTTGGTTCATAAACCCTAATGTGGGCTTTCCCTTGCATCCCTCTTGCATTCTCTTGCATAACATGACTTGCCTTTGCATTTTGTGCATGCCTATGATTCATTTGACATCTTAAGACATATAGAAAACATGTTTGATCATTGCATTGCATATTTGCCATGTCATTTGTCTTGTATGCTTCACAATTTTCCATGCTTGTTCATGCTCCTTAGCTTGCATCATTTGCATTCATAATCTTGTATGAGCATCTCCATGCCTTGCCTCATGTTCATAGCACCTCATAGCATCATTTTCATCATCAATATGCTTCTGGTTTGGTCTAGCATCATACCATTTCATCCCATCTAGCATTGCATTGCATTTCTTTCTAATATTTCAGGTGGTAAGTAAACTTGAGAAGTGAATTTGCCTTCACTTCTCATAACTTTTCTTTTCATCTCTCTTGCATGCATTGCTGCATTTCTATATGTGCTTGAGTTTGAGCTTGCTCATGCTTGTTCCTCCCACTTTCTTCCTTCAAGTGACTTGACTTCTTGAATGAAGCAAGTCACTTTGCCTCTCTTGGTCTTGTTCATCTGCTTCCTGGTGGTTCTTCTGAAGATTGTTCTTTTAAACCTCACAAACCTTAGGAACAACCAAGCATGACAATGAATTAGGGTTTTGATTAGTCTCCCCCCATAGTTTTACCTTTGTGTCTCTCTTTGAGTCTTCTCTTCTCATCTCATAATCAGGGACCAAACCCTAAAGGCTTTAAGACTTTGTGATTAAGCTTATGCCTGCATCCTTCTCTTAGGATGGAGTGCATAACTTTAATCCTAAGCCTTGAACCCTTAATGTGTTGGAATCTCTTAACCAATTCACTTAATAAATATCAAGACATCACACTTGTAACTTGGGCCTTGCATTAGGGTTCTAATTCTTCCTTAAGTGGTTAAGAAGGACTAACCCTAGTGTTAATGGACAAGTCCCCCTCAAGTTGTCTTACAAATCATAAAAATCACTTCATCACCATATCATTAAATAAAATCCACTTAATCAAAGGCTTGTTTTGTCATGAGTTTAATCCCTAATCATGGATTAAGTTGAGGAGCTTTCCTCAGCTTAAACATTCTCATCTATCATCCTTCTATTAGGATGGTGTAATGAGTCTGTTTAATCCCTGATTATGGCTTAATCTCATTACTTAACACTAAACAAAAACATCAAAAACATCTAAATAATCACAAGTAGGTTAATGATCTTAATCCTACACCAAAGGTGATTAAGTGTGAGAAGCTGACTTCACACTTAAGGTATTCTCATTACCCCTAATCAGAGGGAAGATGTGATGGGTTTACTAACCCATTGGTTTAGGCTTAAGCTCATTAACTTATGACAAATTCTCAAAAGCAATAAAAGACTGAAAACTCAAAAACAAACAATAATCGTCTCCTCCGGGATTCTTTTCTCATCTCATTCACTCATAAGCGAGAACTTGCTTCTTCCGTCTAATGCAAGACAGTTTGCACCTGAGCCAGACAGGTCATACACTTGAGCATAGGCAAGCAAGCAGTTCACAAGTCAATTCATTTTTCAGTCTCTTTGGGTCGAACTACGGTGTTCTGACTTCCTCATTGCACGAGAGGATACGTAGGCATAACTTAACAGTTATCGAACAAAAGTCTCTGTACATTCCCCCTCTTTCTAGCCTCATTCTTTTAGCCTCATATTCTTGAGCATCTCATTTTTGTCCCTACACAGACACATCATTTATACACTTCACACTTTTTTTTCAGCACTGACACCTGTACATTCTTTTCCAGCTATTTTACACACAAATTGCACTGACACTACCCCTTTATAACACAAATCTTTTAAGCGTGGATCCCGTCGAGTACGACGGACAATCTGGGTGCTAATACCTTCCCAGGTTGTAACCAACCCCCTTTCTCAGTCTCTCTGGTTCGCAAACCGTCTTGTCCATCTTTTTCTAGGTCTATGCAGCATTACCTTTCCTCCGGGATAAAAATGCCTAGCTGGCGACTCTATTCATCTCCAGTGAGTTCACGGCTGTGTGTTCTCATTGTCCCTCTCGCCGACCGTTCGCGTCTGTACCTTTATATGATCCATTTTCATTTGTCGGGAGCGACAGATAATAATAATAATAATAATAATAATTGTTCTAGACTGGCCTAACACATGCCCTACGCTAAATTGAGACCCAATCCAGTACATAATTGGGGACAGGCCCATTACGCAATCCGTGAGGATATGACCGTTACAAAAATGGAGTTGTTGGCATATAGTCGTTGGGGACTTCCCCTACGCATCTAAACGCGTTCCACACGGCCAACCGCCCAACGGATTTATGGAGGCAGTTGCGTTAGTCAAAGGCCACGCGCCCTTATCCCACAGACATATGCCCTTATAAAAATTCCATCTTTGGAGCATTAGGTATTCAATTTTTATCCCTCTTATACTTACACTTTAGTTGTCATTCAGATACTAACCTGAGCGTCGGAGTACCTTGAAGGTACCCCACCATTTCCTCCATCAACATACCACAGTACCAGCTGAAGGCCACAAAGACCTGTCCAGATTCTTTATGTACAGTGGCGCCGTCTGTGGAAAAATAGTTGCTCCCCTGTCTTTCGTGATCAAGATTCTTTCTTCCTTTCACCGCAAGACCAAAGCTCATCTTTTCGTCTTCATGGAAACCCAGATGCATGATACTATCAAAGAGACCCCCACTATCGTTCTCAGTGATGGTGACAACACCGGTAATCAAGGAACCTTCCAACTCAACACCGGTCATGGTGAATGACACTCTCCTTCCCCGACCTCGAATAACCTGAAACAGCCATCCGTTATTCACGCAGATCCCATCTTCGAACCAATTCTCATCCCGGCGGAAGCAGATGTCGCCACTCAGGATCTAATCACCACCCTTAACAAGGCAAATCTCACCCTTCTTCAGCAGACTGAGCGCATACAGGTGCTCGAGCGGAGATGTCACTCCCCTTCACCACCCAGGAGACGACGTTGTAGAGATTCTCCCCGAAGATCTCAATCTCCTCCATGGGATCGGAAAGGGAAAAATCCCAAACACCCTTCTCCTCTTAGGGATCAAGATCCACCTAAAAACTCGCATCCGGAACGAGCTAGAAATCACTCCCGATCTCTTCCACGCAGGTCTAGGCATTCACCTGAAGATCAAGATCGGGGCAAGAAGTTCAAATACGATGAGGGCCAACGCCTGAGAAGGTCCCCTTACCCTGAGTCTGGTATTAGCGATGATAAGGACCACCGCGACCCCCTCATTCGCGATATCATGGAGACCCACATTCCTCGAGGACTTGAGAAGCCTCCTCCTTTGGCCACCTACGACGGGACAACTGATCCCGACGACCACTTTGAAAACCTCGAAGCCATGCTCCAATATCACAACATGGAGGGTGCAATTAAATGCAGGTTGTTTCCTATCACCCTGCGCAAAGGAACCATGCCATGGTACAAACATTTCCCCGCAGGATCCATCACCTCATGGAAGGTCCTGAAAAATCAATTCACCAAGCACTTCACCGCATCCAAACGTCATCCAAAGTACAAAGCCATCCTCAAAGGCATCATACAGGGAAAGGAAGAACCCCTAAGGGACTACATTGACCGATTCAACAAAGAGGCCGTTGAAGTGCATACCACTGACCCCATGAAGTGGTATATCTTGGAGAAGGGCCCACGTCCTAATAGAGAATTCCGAAGAGCTTTAGGGATCGAACCACCCCAATATCCCTTGTTGAACTTCTCCATAAGGCCCAAGCGTACATCCAGTACAAAGAGAAGGACGTCGTGTACTAAACAAAGGATTCACGAAATCAGGAAAACGCAAAGTCTCATAGGCAGAAGGATAACGATGATGCTCCACGATGTGAGAAACAAAGAGATGATCGTCCATGGGAGAACAGAGGACCAGTCGGCCGATTCTCAGAATATACTCTTCTCATCGCCCCTCGCGAGAAGATCCTCAATGAGTGCATCAATACTAAGTTCAAATAGGGAGGCGTTCGCTTCCCCAAACCAACTGCTTCTAAGGCCAATATCGATAAGAGCAAGTATTTTCGGTTCCACCACAACCACGGGCACATCACCGAAGAATGCATCCATCTCAAAGACTCCATCGAGATCCTCATCAAATAATAGAACCTCAAGAAATACGTCAAAAACGAAGCTATCCGACAAGAAGAGACGAAGAGAGTCGACGAGGTCGCAGAGGAAGCCGCCCCCATGAAGATAGCCTTGTCTGTCACCAGACCCGAGGACTTCTATATTCCACAACACCTCCAACACACAGGGTATTTCACGTCGCACAACCCTTGGGAGTGCTTCCCTTCGGCCATGCTCATCTCAGGAGGAGGTTACAACGAGATGATCGTTGGGTCTGTTAGAAGAAACCTCGAGCATCTAGTCGATTCATCACCAGTTCAAATTTCGTCTATCAAGAGGGTCAAGGAGAAATCCCAGCCAATCACGTTCTATAGGGAGGAGCTACTATGAGGATCCCCCAACTCCCACATCCTTTTGCTAATCCGTGTAAAGATGGCAAAGACAGATGTGTGTAGAATACTCGTCGACCAGGGATGTTCACTCGACATCATGTACACTTCACTCTCTCGGGCATTACTACTCGACCAATGGAACCTATCCCCTTATGTAGGTTCTGATCTGCAGGGATTCAACGAAGCTACTGCCAAACCTTGGGGCTACGTCGAGCTGAACGTCACGTTTGGGGAGGGAGATGCTTCCAAAACGATGAAAATGCACTTCCTGGTAATCAACTGTCCATCACTCTATCAGTGCATACTGGTGAGGCCCACACTTGTCGAGCTCATTGTCGTCCCTTCAACGGTCCACCTCAAAAGGAAATACTACACTAAGAAGGGCCACGTAGCTACCCTCCATAGGGATACCGAAGCAACAAGGAGACGCTTTGAAGCAGTGACCAGAGGCCAGACCGTAATAGAGGCTGCACCAAGAAGAGGTAAGCGCACAAGAGATGAAGACTCCCCAGCCAACGACGTTTAACCCGATAAAAAGTCAACACTTATGATCAACACGATCGACCTCGATCTGCGCATACCTATAGATGATGAGGAGGATGCTTCTGCCTACAAATCAACCATGTACGCCCCCACCTCGCAGGTGAATTCGAAGTTGTGACAGACAACCCCGGAAGAGGAGTACGTATCGGAGCAGGGATCCCTGGCGAAGTCAAAGGATTGTTGAAGCAATGCGTGCGTAACAACACCGACCTCTTCACTTGGAGCGCCGCTAACATTCCAGGAATTTCCCCATAAATTGCGTGCCATGAACTCGCCATCAACCCAACTGCTCGCGCAGTCGCTCAACGCAGGCACAAACAATTCGAAGAAAAAACTTTAGCTGCTGAGAAACTAGTCAAGGAACTTATAGAGGCCAAATTTGTACCGAGGACAGGTATACGACCTGGCTCTCAAACACTGTACTCATGAAAAAATCTAATGGAAAATGGCGCCTCTGTATTGACTACACTGATCTTAATCGGGCTTGCCCGAAAGATTCCTATCCTCTGCCCAACATAGACAAATTGGTAGATAAATCCACATGTTTTAAGTTACTATCTTTAATGTAGCATAACACCAATAATTTAACATAATTTACGGCCAGAAAGCCGACATTGTCATTACATAAACAAAAAGGGGACTAAGCCCCAAACAAAAAAAAAGCTTAAGAAAAGTGGCACGCAGTCCAAGATATCAATGGCGCCCAGGCTAGAAGATCATTCTTCATCGGGAGGCAAGACCTTCCCGTCTTCGAAGTGGGGCTAGGGGTCGGTTCCTTCGACGACCAAATCCACCCCGGGATTAGTAACCTTTAGCTATTCCACAACATTGAAAAAGCCAAAAGCAGGAATATTCAAGTTATCCTGGGCCAACAATCGAATACGAGCAATTCGATCTTCCCTGGTCCTCAAAGTTGCCTCCTTCTCAGTCTCTTCCTCCCCGACAGCGAATTTTCCTTCCACCTTCGCAGCTTCCTTCTTCAACGCTCGTTTTCTCCCTCGAGCTCCGCCATTGAGTTCCGCATTTCAGTGACCCCTTTCATAAGCTCGAGCTTACTCTCGGAATGGTCTTTGGCCTGAAATAAGTCTTTCTCTAGCTTATGATTCTCGGCTTCCACCTTCTCGATCTTATCTTTGGCCGCTTGAAGGTCCTTGCGGGGGACAAGATCAACATCATTGAAAGCAAAGGCTGCCTCCAAGATTCGGATTATCCCCGCGACATCTTGGCAGAGCTCAGCCCTCAACTCCTTAGGATCAACAACGAGGATGGCAACAACGTCAAGGTCAAGCACCTGGACGGATGAATCCTTGTCAAATAGAGTCCTTTGGGTGACGCAACGGGGCAAGTTAAAGGGAGTTGTGGCCGCGACTTTGTTCTTTGGAGGAGGAGAAAGATCCTCGTTTCTTTGCCTTTTCCCCAGCAAGGATCCGATCATAGGAGTACCCCCAGGGTGGAGCTGCCCGAAGCAACGAAGTTGTCCAAAGTACTCTGGTCCTTGACAGCGTCAACCCAACTTTTAGCAACACCCTTTTTGATATTTCCTTTGTTGGATTTTACTAGGCAGTTTCTCATCTCTACCATTTGTGCTGCAAAAACAACATAAAACCAGTTAGACGACGATAAGATCCACAATTCAAAAACTGTTATACAATATAAGTTCACCTAAGAGTTGCATCGCTGCCTCCTCGTTTGGGCAACTGAGCAGCGATTTTGTATTAATTAATTTGGCCATTGTGGTCGACGTCCCATCAAGATGAATAAGGGCTTTCCCGTCAGAATCGACCAGTTCGGGAGGGAGAAAACCGGCGATATAGTTGAACAAAATATTATAGGCCGCTGTGTCATCGACGCTCAGATCCTCGGGCTTGGTGATGTAGTGCTTGCTGGAGTGTTGGAAGTGCACGTTCACCCCCTCCAACGGAAAGTGGGCCACCAACTTCTCCTCATCATCAATCAACTCCCTGTCATACAACGAATCCTTGACAGCCTGCGAGCAGGGTTGAATCACGTAGAAATGGTACTTGAAATCCCGAACAGAGTCCTGGTAGGCTTTAAAGAGTTTGCTGACTTGCTTCAACGACACCCAGTTGTGTCGACCATCCTGGGACTTCCTCTGCAAGTGGAAGATCCAGAAAAACAAGCTGATTGTCGCCCATATCTCCAGATAACGACACACGAGCTCAAACACCCCGATGAAAGCCAGAACGTTGAGGTGAAGTAGTGCGAGCGCCAGCTCGAGGTGCGTGAAGAACGCCTGCTGGAAATCAGTGAAGGGCAAACATTACCCAGCCTCACGAAACGCGAATTCGTACATGGGGAACCTGAGCGCAGGAAAGCGAGAGTATATCCTCTATGTAGGCTTCAGAGGTAAAACTCGCCAGTTAGCAGCGTCCCCCTTCCTTTTCCTCTATATCCTAGCCCACGCGTCTGAAGCATCGATCGCGAACTGAGAAGCCGTTTCGAGCAGCTCATCTAGTATCCATAAGCGATCTTGGGTGGGGACATCCACATTATCAGGACCAGGACTTCCTCAGATTCACGAGCGTTCTTCTGACTACATTCACCTGAAAAGCAGAGGAAACATAGTGAATTCGACGAACTCAAATCCATCATTCCAGCGCAGATCAAGTGAAAGGGCTTCGGAAAAAAACCCGAGGACGTGCCCCGGGTTAGCCCTTTAGTCAAGAAAAAATGTTGCGAGGACCAAATCGTTACGCCGATCTAACCCTCCACAATTGTCAATCTAGTGTTTGCAGGGATAAGCCCCTCTACGAACTTATGCTCGGCCAGCTAACACCAAACTATTGCTATTTAAACCTAATCTGGATCTAACCCTAGCATACCTACAAAATCTGGAAATTGATGAACATTCATACGCCTATGATGAACATTCATACGTTTACGATGAACATTCATTAGCGTTTCTAGAAATTCATCAGAATATCCAAAAAAAACATGAATATCTTATGAACTTCATGGGAAACGGATGAACGTTCATCAACCAAGCCCATAAAACAAGGAAGAAGATGAGTATTCACCTGAATCCATGGTAGTTTCTGGGAAAAAGACGACGATGATGAGAGTTCCAGCGAGAGGAGTTGTAGACAAGAGTTCACAGTGAGAGGAAACATTCGTAGGAAATGGATAAATGAATATTTTCTCCCTTTTTATAGTGTCTTAAAACACGTATGGGAAAGCGCAAAAGCCACTGTAATTATTGCCTAGGTCTAGCCCCAAGTGTCATAAAAGCATGACGGCGCTTTATTACGTGTGTCCTAAATATTTCAAATGTTTTATCTTCTTAAAAAGGGAATCTTTTAAAGTCTGTCTGAATTCCTCCTGCGAACATATGCCCGATAGGAAAAAGCAAAGGAATTTGCGACGTTTGCACTGAACACATGTCGACCACGACCTCAGCACCTTAAGTCACCATTCCCTTCAGGCACAACGACTTGGGGGAATCTTGTTCTGGATTGGCCAAACACATGCCCTACGCTAAATTGAGGCCCAATCCAATACGTAACTGGGGACAAGCCCATTACGCGATCCATGAGGATATGACCATTGCAGAAATGAAGCTGTTGGCATATAGCCGTTGGGGACTTCCCCTACGCGCCTAAACGCATTCCACGCGGCCAACTGCCCAACGGATTTATGGAGACAATTGCGCTAGTCAAAGGCCACGTGCCCGCATCCCACATACATATGCCCTTATAAAAACTCCATCTTTGGAGAATTAGGTATTCAGTTTCTATCCCTCTTATACTTACGCTTTAGCTGTCATTCAGATACTGACTTGAGCGTCGGAGTACCTTGCAGGTACCCCACCATTTCCTCCACCAACATACCACAACCCCAGCTGAAGGCCACGAAGACTTGTCCGAATTCTTTATGTACAATAATAATAACAATAATTATTATTATTATATTTTAGTAAAATTATTATATTTTAATTTTAAGTTTTTGAAAATATAAAATTATTTATAAATCATTGTAATTAATTATGTTTAATTTTTTTTCTTCAATTGATTATAAAATTAAAGGTTAAATATGTTTTAGTCCCTATAAATATCTCAATTTTGATTTTAGTTCCTATAAAATTATTTTTGCACGCAAATTTAGTTCTGGTAGGAGGACTAAAACTACATAAAACTCGACGTTCTTTATAGGGACTCAAAATCAAAATTGAGATATTTATAGGGACCAAAAACATATTTGCGCCCAACATTTTTTGAGCTTGGTGCACATATTTAAATTGTGGGTGACCCGAATTGATAGACTCTTATACTATAATAGAATTAGAGTTTGACCTAACTCAATCCTACAAAATCAGTTGGTAAGGTGATGAGTGTCACTCTATATAAATCCTTTGTGAGTTCTATCTTTAGCCAATACAGGACTTAGTTTTTTCAATAGACCCTAAGGCAATAAAAAAAAGCTCATGCTTCATATTTATGGCTCAAAATTTTAAAAAACAACAATGCTGATATAAACATAATTTATTTGTCATAATTAATTCATATTATTAGTAAATAACTCATGTATTTATGTATTGTGAAAGAGATCATACAACTATTTGAAATTGATTTTGCTGAAATGCAGGCCACAATACTCGAAAGATGCCATAGTAGAAATACTTTTTACACTTCATGTATGTATTTAGTGGAAGCCATCATGTAGCAGTGGTACTAGTGTTGAGACTAGTAGAAAGTGAGCAAGACAAAGCTTAGATCTTTATGTTGGACCTGAAGCTTTAGACATATAAGAGTGAGATGAAAGCCCACCTCTATGTATCTAGTTTCTAGATCATAGTTGAGGAGAATGCAAGGATCCATATGGCTTGTAGTGTCCATAAGAGGAAGAAGCTGGATGGTTGGTAGGATGGTCTGATAAGTGCGTTTTAATGCATATTTTTTCACTGTCCCGTCACTACAATTCTAGAGTCCCTAACGTTATTTTTATTATTTTTGGTGTGTTTCCTAACTTTAGTTTATTTATGCTTTTATTTTAATTTTGTTACTTATTTTCTGAATAAATGGTAATTTGACATCTCTCTATACAGGTCATAACTCGAGTTACGGAATATCGTTTGACGTGTTCTAATATGCATTGAAAAGCTGAGAAAATAAGATACATATTTTGTGTTGAAGTCAGGAGCTAAATCATATTGCAGAATGTTATGTTTTTCGGATCGATTGCTATTAGGGTTCGATTCCTCTTGTAATATTTAAACTAAAATGCAATGCTACTAGGCTATTCAGTTTACACAAAATAATATTAGACCACTACAATTCTTATGGAGAGCTAATGATAGAAAGATTCATTGGGTGGGTTGGGAGTAGATTTGCAAACCTCTTGCTTTAGTCGTCTTGGGTTTTAAGAAAGTCGAGGAGTTCAACACGACTTTGCTCATGAAGTGGAGATGGCTGATTTTGGAGGCCAACCGGTTTTTATGGAAGGATTTTCTGTCAGCCATATATGGTACAATCTCACATGACATTTCTCTTCTTTCGAATCATTTTCAGATTGCTTCTTCATTATCTTGGTGGAAAGATATTCTCTTTTTAGAGAAAACAAAAAGTATGATGAGTTTCACGGGAAAATGCATGTTTGTGGTGGGGGATGGTAATTTGGTTCCATTTTGGTCATCAATTTAGGTTGGTGAGGTTCCTTTGTTAGAAGAATTCCCAGATTTATATATTGCCAGTTGTTTGAACAATCAAGGTTTTTTCTTCGGTTTCGGTTCAGAACAGAATTTTCGAATTAACAGATCTAGTGGCAGCGGTTATTCTGTCTCGTGTTACAGTGGACAGGTTGGTTTGGCCTCCGGATATAACGAACGGATATTCTGCAAATTCGGGTTACAATATTCTTTGTGCAGAACAGCAGTAGCCGCTGCCAGGGTCAGAGGTGGGCGTTTCGGATTATTTCGCAACGTTATGGGAACTGTCTCTCCCTTTCAGAATCAGAACGTTCATCTGGCGTTGTTTTCTCGATAGGCTTCCAACAGAACTTCAGCTTCAGCTACGAGGTATGGACTTTGCAAATCTGAACCTCTGTTGTTTTTGTGAATTGGAATCATAATCAATTTTCCATCTTTTTCTCTGTTGTCCTATTTCCAAGAAGGTGTGGCATGCGGTGTCAGAATGGATAGGTATTCAAGATATCACAGGTGTAGATGTTTGCTCTCATTTTCTGCATTGGGCTTTTTACTTCAGACGAAAGAAAATCAGTGATTGCAAGGTTGGGACAGTTTGGTTCGTCGTTGTTTGGGGTATTTGGTTGTCGGGGAATAAGTTGGTGTTTAAAGATGTCAAATTCAGTCTTTTGGATCTAGTCTTTAATGTTAAAAATCTTGGTTTTAAGGTGATCTTTCATCGGAGATATTGATCTTTCCAATTGTAATTTTATGATTTTTCCAAATATCCTTTGCATTTCCTTCGTTAAGATACAATTGGTATTTAATTTCTCCTTTTGTTCTTTGATTCGGCCTTTCCGTACCATCGTTTTTATAATTGGGTTCGAGTACCCTAGTACCCGGTTAATCCATTCCTCGCTTAAAAGAATGTTGTGGAAAATATTGGCAGGTTATGGTATAATATTTTCTATCTTTATATATTTGCTTTCTTAGTTAATAGATTTTAATTTGGTTTATTATGCCAGAAATGATAAGCTCTCCTGCTTATCATACCAACAATGCTCTTGTGCTGATTGTTCTGCTTCAAAATTGAAGTTCTTGAGGATCCCTTTCTTTTTAATGCATATTTGTATGTGTGTTGGGTGTATAAAATTTAATATTAGAAGAAAAATATATAACTTAAGGGGAAAAAAATAGCCTACCCAGAAAGCAGAGTTTTTTAAAATTTTAATTTAGTTTTTTATTTAAAAAGGTAACAAATGTAAAATATATATTTGTTTTTTCTTAATATTAGTTCCGGAGGAGGAGTACATCCCTTGTGGCCGTTATTTTCTCAGTGGCCGTTTTATTATTTGTTTCCCCATCCGTTTTGCTAGGCATTAATATTGTTGGGTTCTTAATTAAATAGATTAGGTGAGAATTCTGTTCCATGATTTGTGTGTGGCTTACAATTTAGGCTCTCTCTGAACCTTCGTCTTCCTCTCTCTCTCAAAATCTCCCACTTCCGCTTTCTTCTTTTGTTTATGTTTGGTTATTGATTTAGCCTTACCATTGCATATTGCAAGCAAAATTCAGTTTCTTCGATGGCTGCCACAAATAAAAATAAAAAGGTGAGCAATCATATACCAGATGATATTGTCTTCTTCATTCTATCAAAACTGCCTATTAATTCTTTGAAACGATTTGAATGTGTTCGTAAATCATGGTCTCTCTTAATTGAAAACACTCGTTTCATGACCATCTTCTGCAACAATTTGTTATCTAACTTGCATTATTGTTGTTCTCATTATGACCAAACGTCTCTCTTCATGCTTTTTTGGGAAGGTTATGACCAAATTTTCTATTCTTTTTCTGGAGGAAAGTCAATTTAGATGTATCAATTGCATTTGAAAACGATGGCGATATTAGTGTTTTTGGTTTTGGTAGTATTAATTGCACATTTTGTCTCTATCAACATGTATCTGACAAAATTGTATTATGGAACCTGAGTAGAGATGAATTCAACAAGATTCCTCCTAGTCGTGCTGAGTCGACTCTCCTAGAGGCTGCTAGGGCTATTTGTGATATTGAATGTTGTATTCATGGATTTGGTTATGATGTTAGTACATGTGACTATAAGGTCATCCGTTGTGTATTCTTTGTAGGTAGACACCAGGAACATTGACATCATGTGCCATTTGGAGATGTATTTGGAGATACATGTTTAGACCCTGTATGGGAGATATATAGCTTGAAAAGTAATTTTTGGAGAAAACTTGATCTAGACTTGCCACTTTCTATTATGGGAACTAAGGATGCCCGACTCTACATGGATGAAGTGTGTCATTGGTTGTGTCAATATGATACTCCACTTGTGTCATGTTTGGTATCATTCGACTTGAGCAATGAAGAGTTTTTCGTAACATCCATATTAGATGATTGTTGTGTTGCCAGAGCATCACAAGCATACTTGGCGATGTTAAATGGATTCATGGCATCTACTTGATATGATGAGAATAGTTTTCAAATATCAATATTTGGTGAACTCGGTATAAAAGAAACATGGATCAGGCTATTTGTTGTTGGACCAATGTCTTGCGTTAGACGTACTATTGGAGTGGGGAGCAAGGGAGAAATATTCTTCCTTACTAAAGATCCAAAAGAAACATTCTTCAATAATAAAGATCGAAAACCAACTTTCTTTAATTTGCGTACCCAAATGATTGAGAAGTTTGGTTATGAAGAAAAGAATGAGAATTATCCTAGTCGAGTAATAATTTACAAAGAAAGCATTCTTCCAAGTGAAGGAATAAACAATTAATTGTTTTTCTTAATTTTATTTTTCACAAAGAAGTGTTTGATTGCATTTTTATTTTGAATGTTTTCTCTCATTTTATTTGCCATATATCGATAATAAAAAAACCCATGTCAACGAGTTGGCTCGTGTTAATCTTTTCTTCAAGATCAATCTTGAATGCTCAAAGAAGTTGTAATTTTCTTCAAACTCAAAACTCAAAGTGTTCTTCATTAATATACAAAACAACAATCTTATACGGAACTCAATGTGTTGAATACTAAATCATTTACTAAGAGCATTCATATGGTCTTTCCAAGTTGCACATTACTACAAAATTCCATTAGATGCATATATAATTTTTTAACTCATTTTCAGGTGAAGCTAAGTAATTACTAAGCAGTACAAGGTGGGAGTTAATGATTTTGTAGATACAATTAATCTCAAACCTCTTAAGCAGCAGTACATGGAAGGAGTTAGTATAGTACATAATAAAAAAATAATATCATAAGTGATAAGTTAGAAAATAAATAACTCAAGGATAGATATGAAATCAAAATAGTCCATCCCAGAAGCTTGTATCCCTTTTATCTATAATTATAAATTTACCTAGTAATATCTATTTATGTCATCTAAGACAAACAGGGTATATTTTTTTTCGTGTTCAAGTAGGGCAAAAGCCCAAATTACATTATACCATTATCTTTAAGGTCCTTAACATACTCTTTTTGTATCTCTTTGTTGTTTCCTTGATGTACATGCAAAATTTCATCACACGTATCCTTCGAATCATTTTGGATAACGTATTTTCTCCCGTTGTTGATTGATAAGAAGTTCAATTAGACATTTTAATTAGTAATACAATTATGTTAGTTGTTATTTTATTTTGAATGTTTTGTTGAATTAGGTTCTTAGTAGTATTTGATCCTTTTAGGTTATCACTCATTAGAGTGTTATATAATGTAGTCTGATAGAGACATTTGAGAGAATCAATGAAAATCAAGTTATCTTTTAATTCTATTTCTCTTAGTTTTATTTTAGATTATAATTGTTCTGCATACTTTATTAGGGTTAGCTTTTTACCTTCCTAATAATTGGTGTTCTCATACATGTACTCAAATACTCCTATGGGTTATCCTCCTACCTATCCCACAAACTCCTACTTTTCATCTCCAATCAATTCCTCATTTTCATCTTTTTCATGGGAACTTTTTACACCTTGTTACACCCATGTTGGTTCATCTTTACCAAGTTTGTATCCAAATCATGGGTATTCACCACATACACCAAACTATTACCCGTATTCATCTTATTCATCATCTCATTATTCATATTACTACAATAATTATTTTCAACAACTCCAACCAACAAACACCTCTTCCACAATTTATCATCAATATCAAACCCTTAAAAATAGAAGAAAGTTTGAGAAATATCTCCAAGTAACTCATCCCTCTTTTAAGAAAAACTCAAGAAAAATCCTCATTTCCAAGATTTTTACCAAATCTTACATGGTAAAATCAGAAAGCCCTATTGTTACCAAATCTTACATGGTAAAATCAGAAAACCCTTATCTTATTAGCGTGATGGATGACAAATGATGGGTTCCCATATCCACTGTTGCTGGTTTTAAAAGGGTCACGAGGATGAGTATAACACCCCAAAATTTTCCCTCTTATTTTCATGTCATCTAGCATATCATTTCCATACATTGCATTGCATTCATATCATACAAGTATGAAACATACATTCATTGGTGGAAGCATAAGGTGTGTGATCAGTGGATTTGCAAAGTTGTGATCATTGAAAGCCAAAGAATAAGAGTCAAGTGTCTCCCAACAAGCCTCAAGGGTTTCTCCCATTTCATATGACCTTATTTGACCCCTCAAGTCATTTGAGGATGAGAATTCATCAAAGAGTTGAAGCATGGGCATATCCTTTTAAGCAGAAGGGCATCAAATTAGGGTTTGTGATACAAGCAGTCTTCTTGTGATCAAAATATTCATATTCATAGGGGATTTATATGGCTATTACGCTCAAGATTGAAGCAAATGTTGAGCTCATGTCACCATAAGCACATTATTATTCTGAAGTTCATCAATTGTCAAGATTATCATCTTCAGTATTCACCAAGAGACATCAAGTGAGACTGACCATGAATTAGGGTTTTGTTGATTGTTAACAACTCAAGGTTTGTTCCTCATTCAATGGGTACATTCAAGACCAAGAATACTAGGGTTTCTCCTATGTTGTGTTTGGTACTGCAATTGGAGACCAGCATGCCAAGTTTTTCACCTCAAGGCCAATTTGAGTATTACTATTCAGTACAAGTTCGTCATTGTCAATATACATCTCAAGGTAGATTGCAGTTTCACAATCACGGTTGAGTCTATGAGCAGTAGCTAATTGAAGTTGGTGGTTATAGGTTCATGTCAAGAATATGATTCGAAGATTACTCAGGGCACTGATGTTCTATCAGTTACTTGTTGCTTGTGAGTCAGTTTAACTGAGTTTGTTGGTTGAGGTTAGGGATGGATGGAGAATACAAGGTTGATCGGAATTTGATGCTTATATTGATTAAGTATTTTAAGATTGGTCATCCGGAACACTTGGAAAAGGCAATAGCATTGGAAAATTCATTTGAATATTCAAGTTCATTTAGTCAAGACCGACTTAATCCGTTTCCACATTCAAATTCAGAATTCTTATCCATAAAACTTTTTTAATTATTCAATTCTTTACCCTTTGATTCAGTTTATTCATAACTTCACCCACATTCTAAAGCCCATTTTGTTTAACTTCTAAACCATAGCCCATCCAATCACCTTTTCTTATCCATTTATTAAATCAATTCACCATTCACCATGTTAATTTTTAGGATGCCCATTTTTTTCTACATATCCAATGTCCATTTAATGAAGCCCAATGATCATTTTTGCCAATAGCTTTTATTGTTTAAAATTCAAAATCCATCATTCAAACAAATTACAAGACAAAAAGGAGTTAAAAATGCCCATAAGATTTAATAAGAAAAAGGGTAGAAGATTGAGTAGTTGGCACAAAATGCCATGCTGACAAGTCCTCTAATGATGCTTGCTTGTGCACACTCTAAAATAGGCCATGGACTCCCCTTGTATTTTTTCGATGGGAATTCATTTTTCATCAGCTCAAAAAGACAATAATAGAATTAACAAACTCATATCAAGAAGAAGAAAAAAGGAAAAACGCAGATGAGAATTCACAACTAATCAGGATCTCAACTCACATCTTAACAGAAAGATAGTACTATAACAAAATAAAACTTTGAGGCGAATGAAAAAAAAAAAGAGTTTTCGATACACAAAAAATGGATAGCGAGAAAACGGTTACAACAACCATAACATATTTTGGGGAAAAGAATAACAAAACAGAATCACAGAGAACTTGATAACCCAGAGAATCATTACATCAAAATTAAAGAAAAGGCTCTGACAAAAAAATTCAAGAAGAAAAAACCGATTCTCTTCATCATTCTTCATTCTCTGCACCAATCTTCATTGGTTCTCCAACAATTTTCATCATTTTTCACTCTCTGAAATAATATTCGTTTAATCATCAAGGTCCTCCATCATCTTCATCGATCCTCAACTTTGTTCAAATATCATCACTGATAGCATCATCTCCATCAAGCATCGCCATCTTCAACCAACAATTGCATCAATCTTCAATCCCTTTTCAACCTCCCTTCACTCTTCCTCCACAATTCCAAACGAAACCTTCATCCTTTCACCTTAACTTCTTGATTCTTGCCTAAATCCCTAATTGTTTCTTCTGGATCGGGATTCAACAAACCTGCATTATCTTCAATTCGCATCATAACCAATCCTCACCAATTTGAAGTTAACTTCTGCATCAAAATTTAGAGCATCCAACAACACCAAGGCTCTTCAGTAAACGTGTTCAAGGATCAATAGCAAGCACAACAACAATTCAGTTCGAAATCACAAAGCAGAAGGAGAAGAAGAAGAAGTAAATCGAAGATCGCACCGAATCGTACCTGGTCTCGTCTCCAGGTGAGTCTTCCACCGCTCGTATTTTGACTTTGAGTAAGTTATTTTCCGCATTTTAGTAGGAGCATATTCGTACGAACATCGAATTAGGTTTTAGAGAATTGACTGGAGGCTCTAATTCAGAAGATTGAGAATGAATTAGGTTAAACTGAGGTCGGATTTGTATTTAGAATGGAATTTTAGCTAGGGTTCATGTTAAGCATTTTGTGATTTGTGATGGTTGGATGCCAGAGAAGACGGCAGCGCCACTAACCACCGCCTTCTTCGACGATGTAAGATCTCCGGCGAGGGATCATAAGGGAGAGAAAAAGGCGCATGGAGAGAGATGAACGTGAGGAATGTTGCTGAGTCTTTAGTGTGTTGATCCCTTCTCTTTTATGATAACATAAAGTTGTAGTGATAAGGTTTATGAGTTTTTGGTCCCCGCGATGCCACTTTTCACTATCCGATAGGAGCTTTTCTTTGATAATCCCACACATATGTCCCTGTAGCCTTACCATGCACCACCATTTCCTTGACCGTGTGATAAGGATACTAGATCAAAGTTAGGATCCTACAGTTCTGATTTAGTCAAAAGAATTGACTGCAACTCCAACGCGCACCTTCAGGCTTCCATGCATTTTGGGCCTTAGAACTGTTGTTTTTTTCACACCTAGTATTAAGCCCACTCCTTTTTACAACCTAGGGTTTACTATCTCCACACCCCCTTTCTATTTCTATTTTTCTATTTCTTTTTTAACATAATTTTAGTTTTAAATTTCTAAGAAAAATACCAAAATTCCTATAAAAATTCCCCAAAAATTATTTTAGCATACTAATCCATTTTAGAAATTTTGTGCATTTTTAGTTTCTGATTTTATTTAGTTTTGAATTTTATTTTGATTTTCTTTCATATTTCTTTTTCAGTGGACTTTTGCTTTGATACTCCAACTTTCTCAATTACTTTCTCCTAACTCATAAACGGTTTGAAACTCATTATTTTTTAATTAATCAAAGGACATGTTAAAGCCTCTAAAAATATTTTTTTTTTCTTATTTTTAAAATCATTTTACATGGCATTTTGAACCATCCTTTTGCGCATTTGGTTTGTTTGTTCCAATATGTCTTTGAGGTCACTTTTGACCTATTTTTCTTTTGAATTTTAAAGAGATCTTTTAACATGCTTTTAGCTTCTGACTTTTTATTTTTTATACAAGTTTTCATAATTTTTACAAGGGGTTTGATAAGTGTTTGAGGCATTACCATTAGGCGAGCATTTTGTAAACATTTCTCACCTCCTTTAGGTCTAATCCTAGGAAGGCACTTGTGCCATTAATTGAGGAAACTTGTGGAATATTATAGAACTTTTTTAGAATATTATAGGTAATTTGGTTAGAATTATAGGTCATGTGGGTTTTCTTTGCAACTTTGGTTTATGTTCCAAGTTACTTCATGTTAGGTGATAGTTCATTTCATCACATTCCTTCTTCATCTTATTTCTTCTTATACCTGAACATTCCTTCTCATACTTTGTATGCTCCTTAATATGCATTATAGGACATTAAAAATGATGTATGTTACTGACTTTGATCATTCATTAAGAATTAACACATGTTCATCTTGCATAACCATCCATTCTTCCTCAACTTTCACATTGAATTTCTTTGGTGTTAAGTGTATAGTTTGGTCTTAGTTGATTTTTGTTTGGTTTCTTAGACTTAGAGAGCAATCTTAGAGATTAGCTACTGACTTTAGAAGTCATGTGACCTCTAAGTACCTTTAATCTTAGGTTTGGGTTTGGTTTGAACCATAGTTTCACTTTAGGAATTATGTGATGCCTAATTGTCTTCATCCTTTACTTTTGCTTCCAATATGCAATTGTTTTTGCTATTTTTTAAGGGGCTATGGTAAGTAATTAGAGTGTGGATGTACATCCACATTCCAATTTATTCTCTCATCCTTTTTAAGATTTCAACTTGTGTTTGTGAAAAGCATTTGATGCTTCTTTGACAAGTAATCCCTTTCCATCCCTTTTCAAGTTTTCATCTCATCTTCAACCTTTGAAGTGAGTTAGAACTTGTTCTTCTTGTCTCTTATTTTAGAATTAGAGTTCTTCAAACCTCACTAACACTTAGGATATCCAATCATGACAACTTACTTAGGATTATGTAGTTCCCCTTGACTTTTACCTTTTGAGTCTTCTTTGAGTCTTTCTCTTTCTCACCTCAAAACAAAGCTAAAAAACACCTAATAAAGGATGAACTTCTCCATGTGCCAAGGGACTTTGACATGTGATACTTGCACAAATTCCATATGGGGATGAGATGTAAGGTATCAATCTGTTAGACGATAGCGCGGATCTAGAAGGGGGTTGAATAAATCCCTTTTTAAAAATTACTTTTCAAAATTTAGTTGAAAAAGTATTGCGGAAGTTTCCCGAAAAATCGTCTAGTTCAAAATAGAAGTCACCGGAGATCGGATATGCGTAAAACCCAATTAGAATGAAATGATGACTAGAAGAATTAATATTACACAAATGATTCACTTGATAATTCAACACTTGATAAAATTATTCTTAACAATGATATGGAGAAGAAATTAAGCACAATCAAATTGAATTTGTGTGGTTAGGCTTTTTACCAAACACTTGGAGTGCACGCACCAAGGATAATTTTGTTGTATCAAATAGTGCAGAATTTTACCCACTCTAGTTATCACTTTTGAGTGTAACTATTTATCAAACACTTTGAGTGCACTAATTTGATACACCAGAATTTTCAAGCACACAAGATCAATATGAACAAAATTAAAATGCGAGAAATGTAAAGAACACAAGGAATTCGTTGAGGCAATTCCTTCGTCGTCCTCGCTCGAAGTACTCTACCCCCAATTCAAAATTGAATTGGGCAATTTTATTAAATTGCAATTGTTTTACAAGAAGAGAGATAAATGAACCAACAAACCAAACCGCGTTAAATATGTTGTCAAATCTTCTTCTTGTCCCTTGATCCAAAGTAGTTACAAGTCTTCCACGCGTGTCGAGAAATCCTCCGATTAATTGCTCCCTTGCAAGAATTCACAATTCTCCAAACTTTGAGCACGGTTTAATTTCTCCAACACTAGTGAACCCATAAAGACCTTCGCAATCCTCCGTCTACCGTGATATGAAATAATGATCCACTTGATCTTCAATCTACCTCACTCGGCTGAATCTACGAACGATCGATGTGTGCAAAACCCCTAAATCTTCAATGATCTTGGAGGAGAAAACCCTTCAGATTTTTCCAAGGAAAACCCACACACTCTAGACCCAATCTGAAACTCTAATTCACGATTGAACGTTATCTTCGAAACAAGCACCATAATCAAACAAAGATTATTGTGTGTGATTGTTGATTGATGCAAGAATGAAAAAGATGAAGTGAGTTGTGTGTATATCTTTCACTTTCCTTGTTGTCACCTCAAATGAAAATAAATCAGCTACTTATATTAGTTAGAGAAAGTAAAATAATAGAGGGAAATATTAAATGAAAAAAATGAGTCAGCATAGTAATGAGTTGACTCAATTCATTAAATGAGCCGGCTCAAAATACCAGATGAGCCGACCAAAATGAACAGAGAGGCAGCCTGTTGAGTCCCGCAGAAAATGAGAAGAAAAGACTTCTTGATGAGTCGACTCATGAAGGGTTTTGAGTCGGCTCATCCATACCCATGAGTCGATCAAAATTGATGCTTCAGGCAGCCTGTTGGGACCCGTGTGTTTGGCACCAAATTACACTAAATGAGACGGCTCATTGTGGAATTTGAGTCGGCTCATTCAGTTCATTTTTCTAAATAGGCCAATTCTTGCTTTTTCTTAGAGAATAACTTAAGCCATCAAATATGCCAAGTTTTTGACACATTAAAATTTATGTCATGTCACACACAATCATGATGAATAAGTCTTAGCATGAGGATGCTTCACAAATAAAACCTAAAAAGCACTTCTTTATATAAAAAATACAAAAACACTTAATAAGAAGAATAGACTAGTGTGCTTGAGCCTTAATCTTTGGAACTAAGTTTGGGGATTTCCTCCATACTTAGATGTGCTTCGAGTTCACCCCATCTTGGAGTGATGTAAGAAGTGCACACTCCTTTGAATAAGACTTGAATACACTCTCCTATGCAAAGTCACAAACAAAAAGCTTATAAAAAAATTCAACAAACAATAAGCGACTTTCCTTCGGGAATTCTCTTCTCATATCCTTCACCCTAAATGAAATAACTTGTTTCTACTTGTCTTTTGCAAGCTAGTAAACACACTCATTTCAGATGAGCATAGGTGTTGTACCCCAAAAAATTTCCTCCCACAATCAAAGCAATGTGTCCCAAGAGTTCACAAGGTTCACAAAGTTCACAATGGGTCAAATGGATTGAAGGTTTCATCAGACAAAGTCTCCTCCTGAACAATGGATCCAAAACTAGGGTTTTGAGTTTCTCTAAGCTAAATGGACTTCCAAGGCCTCAAGTGAGCTTCATAACATCCCACATGTCTTCAAGAATCCTCATGTCAAGTTTCAGGGCTTTCCCAATAAGTTTGACCAGTCAGATGATCAGATGTTCAAAAATCAGTCAAGTTGATTAAAAAATCAAACTGAGGTCAATTGTGGTCAAATTAAAGTCAAACTTCAATATTTTTTGCCAACATCAAGGTTATGAATTAAAATTCATCATTTGATCAAGGGTTATCATGATCCATCAAGTAAATTTCAGATCATCAAGAATCAGAAGTTTCTAAATTAGGGTTTTCATAGAAAAAGTCAACTGAACTTTGACCAGCCATAACTTTCATATACTTCATCAAAATTTTCCCATCCAAAGCTCATTTTGAAGGAAACTGGATTCTCTACAACTTTGTGTCTCACAAGCCAACCCTAAAAATGCTTCATTTGGAAGGTATGAGCTAAGGCATTATAAGTCCTTTCAAAAGTCAACAAAAAGTCAACTTTTTCCAAATAACTTAATTTGAAAATGGTAAATGATATGGACATTAGACCAAAGAGGTTTGTTAGAGGACTCTCTAATCTTTAGTAAACTAAAGAGATGTTGATGAATATTATTGATGTTGGCAAATTGTCATGATTTGAATAATTGATATTTTTCCGTTGTTTTAATAAAGAAGTTTTTTGTTGTTATTATTGATGATGTGACATTCCACTTTGAATAAAACTCTGATTTTACATATTATTTTGTTATTTTTTAAATCGGGAAAAGTGGAGTGTTACACGTTTCTTTTCAAATATATATATTTAGTATGTAGTATTTATTTCTCTTTAATTTAATATTTAGTATTTAAGAACTTTTATTTAGTATTTATTAATTTATTATAATGTTAAAAAAGAAAGTCACATTATTCTTTCTCATCAACAAAATAGTAATCACAAATTTATGATTTGAACATAGCATTTAAATACAATAGCTCTTAAATACAATAACATTTAAACATTCTAATTAATAAATTAAATTATTAACATTATTACTAAATTAAATTATTAGCATTGTTATTACTATAGCTTTTATAATTTATTGTAACTATTTAAATAATATTTACCATAAATAATTAGTATAAATTAATAAATTAAATTATTAATGTTATTAATAAATTAAATTATTATGTTTTAATATATACATTTTAAATTATTATGTTATTATTAAATTATTTATAAATTAAAGTAATAAATTAAATTAAATTACAATAATATTTATTTTTTAATATAAATTAAATTAAATTAAATTAATAAATTATTAATATAAATTAATAAATTAGAATTATTAGAATAATATAAAATTAATAAATTAATATTATTATAAAATTAGTAAACTAAATAAATTTTGTTTTAATAAACTATTTTGAAAAGTTAATAATTAAATATACCGTAGCATTAACAAAATTAAAACTATAATTACTATACTATTTTGAAAAGTTAATAATTACTAAAATTACTAAACTAAATAAACAAAACTAAAACTAAATAAACTATATTTAGTTTATATTAAAACGTAAATATTATAACTAAAACTAAATTAAAACTACATACTAAATATATACATTTGAAAAGAAATGTATATCATAAAAACATAGTGACGTAGTGGTAAAGATATTTGTTTCAAATATTGTGATTCAGTCTGGACTTATTTATAAAGTTAATGTAATTTTACTCTTAAGCAAGTCTCACATTAATTTTGTTTCAAATATTGTGATTCAGTCTGGACTTATTTATAAAGTTAATGCAATTTTACTCTTAAGCATATCCCACATTGATTTTGTTTCAAATATTAGAAAAGTTTATAAAGTTTAAAGATACACAGTTTATTAGTTAAGTGAAATATAATGATATTGGATCTGCTGAACTATTAGTGTATCTAATGGACTTTTAGTTCAGATATTTCTTTTCACTTAACTATTAATTTAGAAATATATTAATTCAATTTATTAAATATTAATTCATGATAAAAATATATTAATTAAAATAATTACCTTAGTTTAAAAAATCCAATCTATTGGAACCAAAAATACATTTAAATCAATATTATTTCATAAATATATTAAATAATTTGAAAAATTGTCCCTTAGAATTTTCTTATTTAGATACTTCTAGATAAATTTATTATTTTAAATAAATTTAAAACAACTACTTAGAATGAAAGAAAAGTTGAAAGACTCCTCACCAAAAAAATAGGACCTTGTCGTACCTCGAAAAAATACGATCTTCGCGATGGGACGCTGAAAGAAACAACAAAGTCGCCACCTAATTCTATTTATTCTACGAGAGAAAAGGGTGATAGATACAACCTAATAAGGATAAGAAATGGTCGATGAAACCAAATTCTAAGTTCGGGAGTCGGTTACGCAAGGGGAAGATATTAGCATCCCTCACGTCCGTTGTACTCAACGGGAACTTCTTAGTCTAACTGTGTGATTAAATGTTGATTAATGTCTTTGTATTCTAAATGTTTGTTAATATGTTTGTTCTAAAGGAAAAGGGTATTATTATTATGGAGATGACGAAGAAAAGATTAAATTTTTTATTATTGTGCTTGCGAAGGATTAAAATTCTTGTGCCTACGTATTCCCTTGTGCAATGGGAAAATCAGAGCTTCGTAGTTCGTGCAACTACGTTTGTGTTTTTTAATGAACAATTGTTTAAAATGCTTTCTAATTGCTAAGCCTTGGCTTTTACTCGCGGTGGATGCTGAAGCGCTAGCTTGTTTGCGAGTTAGAAAAATTTAAACAATGTTCGTTTAGAGAAGAGTGTTTGACCTTTGCTAAGGTGTTTTAAACGAAAGGGCGAATGAACCAAGTCGCGTGGGGCTAGCCCAGGAGTGTTTCATTCAAGAATTATGTGGAGTGCTAGACTCCAGAATTCAGTTTCTTCCCTGATTAATTATAAAAATGATTTGTATTTGTTGGTAGGTTTTAAGTGTTTTAGGTATTTTGGGAACGAGAGGGCGAATAAACCACGTCGCGTGGGACTAGCCCAGGAGTGATTTAATTCAAGGACTAAGTGGAGTGCTAGACTCCAGAATCCAGTTCCTCTGTTATTTGATTTGAATTAAGTATTTTGAATAAGAAAGAGCGAATGAACCACGTCGCGTGGGGCTAGCCCAAGAGTGATTCACTCAAGAACTCGTGGAGTTCTATACTCCAGGGTTCAGTTCTTCCGCACTTAATTTTATAAAATAAATTGGATATTTTGTTTTTTAAATGTTTTAGTGTTTAACGTATTATAACGAAGGAGTAAATGAAACATTACGCGTGGGGCTAGTCCAGGTGTGGTTCATTAAAGAACTCGTGGAATGCTAGACTCCAGAGTTCAGTTCCTTCACTAATTAATTATGACGCGTAAAGATAGTTCAGATGGCAATCACATAGGTGACCGACTTACGTGTGTGCAAAAATGTAGACGTGCGAATTTACTTGGCGTTGGACCAAAAAATTTGATTTATTTTTGAAATAATTATTTTGTGTCTATGTTTTAACTTGGCAAATTACGGTCGAAAAACGAGAATGAGATTCACGTTTGTACTAGTCATACATTATCATCAATATAACTAAATATGAAGCAAGGAATATAATTGTACAATATACAAGTAAAATCGATCGGGAGGTAAGTAACTAATTAACTAAACTAAATAGGATTATTTAATAAAATAATAAAGTAATAAAATTAACAAATTTATTAGTAAAGTTGAATAACATTGATCATACCTGGAGATCAGGATCCGATACGGCTGGCCTCGAGAGTTGTTGAAAGACGGTCTGTGAGGAGAGGAGGGGGGTGTACCTGCAAGGCACTCCGATGTTGAAGTAAGTAACCGAGCAAAGAGTGGGCAAGTACAAGAATTAAGGTCAAAGAATTGAATACCTGACCCTCCCAAACGAGAGGGTTTATATAAGGGGCTAAGTGGAAGATTATTGGTCCATATCGTTGGGCACGGATCGAGGAATCCGTAAAGATAGGTAACAGTCAAAACTAGCCGTTGGAGGGATTTGTCTTGGTCGGTGCGCCGTTGGTCGACAGAGACCACTATCCTTGATTCTGCTCGACGTCGAGCACTTCTGCCAAGTTGGTTTGCTTGGCTCTAATATGGGAATTGGGCCAGTCCAGAACAGGATCCCCCCAAGTCATTGCTCGTGTGGAGGAGCAGTGACTTAGTAACGGTTTCGTGTTCGAGGACGAGCAGTATCTGGACTAAGAAGTCATGTTGTCGTCCTTCGAAGTACGAGCAGTTAGTATGTTGCTCGGCGAGAGAATGTGAAACGAAAAGCTGGAATATTTGGGAATTCGCGCTTATTAATGATATGACGGCTAGCCTAGGGGCTAGCGTGTAGGGGTCACGCGTGTTTGCACTTGTTTCGCTCCCTATAAATAGGATTTTCAGGCTTCATTTTAAGCTTTTCGTTTCATCTTCTTCTCCGACGTCTTGCTCGTTCAAGCACCACCGCTCATAGCCGTCGACCACCGCATCTTACTGTCGACCACCGATTTCAGATTCAAAATCTTCTGCAAATGGCTTCTCAAGCACAAGGTACAGCCCCTTTTCGCTGTTTTCAGTAGTTATAGGTTAGATATCATAGAAATGCATGTGGTTTAGGGTAGTTTTAACGGTAGTCTTAGATTTAGAACCGGTAAACTTTAGAACTTCTGCCACCGTCGTTGGTCGGCTGCAAACCATAACTCATGGTCGACATAGGTGTTGGTCGACCTTGACTTGGGATTTGATAAGTATTTTAGGCTAAACCTCGTAATTTCTGACGTTGGGCGTAAGCCATCGCTTTGAGCGATGGTCAGCCAGGGCTACAGCTCGGGACCCTGTTCCTGGGTTGATGCACGCCCTTTAACTTGTCGAGCGGTGGAAGGGTGAATTTGATATTCTTAATCGAATTCACTGATGCCTTTCCTCTGCTTTTCAGGTGAAAACTCGCTCATGGACCTGTTGGATGTGTCCTCGGAATAGACGTCCTCAGAAGATTTTGGGTCTTCTGCATCAGTCCCCTCTGGTTCCGGGAGTTCCTCGGGAGACTCGGATGCGAGCACCACGGGAGAAGGAGCATCAACAGACTTGCCACAATGCCCCGAACAGACAAGGATCTCGCCCGAAGAATGGGTGGTGGAGGATCTGCTGGACAAAGTTTCCTCGTTCTCGAGGCCTCGAACGGAGCCGCTGCCCGTCATTGGCAACCCTGCCGACTGGGTCGTAACTTGCCCAGGAGATGATGACCGTATCTTCTCAGATTTTGGAGGTCGTGCGTTCTCCATGTACGAGTATGCAGTCTCAGTCTTGGGGGTAACTTTGCCCTTTAGTGACTTGGTATGTGTTGTGCTCGGGCAACTGGGTGTTGCTCCGTCTCAGCTGCATCCTAACTCGTACGCGTTCTTGAAGGCATTTGAGGTGACGTGCGCCCATCTGGGTGTTGGTGCCACGCTCCCTCTGTTCTTTCGTCTGTTCTCCCTACAACGTCAAGTCGGGCGAGGAACTGATCGAAAGGGGTTCGTCTCTTTTAAACAGAGGACGAAAATTTTCAAGGCTCATTCAGAATCCATCTGAGCCTTCAAGATGGACTATTTTCTGATCAAACCCGCGAGCGAGGTAGCTGTGAGGGCGATGAGCTTTCTGGGGATAGATATTGATGAGAATGATGAATCCAAGCTCGACGACCAAGGGCAGGTGATCCCGAGGAGGCTTTGGTTGTTCCCCTTCTCCTGGAGTTACACTCACTACGAGCTGTCGGTTGGTGAGTTCGTCCAGGTGGGGGACTCTTTGAATGAGGATGACGCGACCAGTTTCGAGGCCTTCAGGAGGTTGATAGCGTCTTTTACTCCGACCCCCCTACTGGACGGAGAAGGAAAAGTTATGCTCGATCAAGATGGGGGGGAAGCTGTGGAGCGTCCCTTGATCGATGTCACAAAATTGCTGGCGTGCAATACCGGGCAGGAAGTGTCCGACTTTTTTGGTATCTGCTTTATTTCTGTTAGTAATATCTTTGATATTATTCTGTCATCCATGATTAATCTGATTTTCTTTTTCTTTTTCAGGCTCCCTGTCGAACCCGCTTGACAAAATACAGGAACGCTTGCGCCAGCAATAGAAGAAGAGATCGAGGGTCGTGCAGACCAAGCTGACCGAGACAAGTGGCTCTGGGTCGGGCCCCTTGGTCCAGGGCTCCCCGACCGCCTCAACTGGCTCTCTAATGAAGAAGCACAAGTCTGCAGCGACTGTGGACCTGACGGCCAACGCTCCTCCGAAGCCAAAGCATGGGTTTCCGCCGTGCTTCGTGAAGCGCAACTTTTTTGAAGGGACGAGCATGGAGGTGGACCGTGCGGACTCCTTGTTCCTGGAAGGCATGGATCATCCTGCCCGGAGGTTGTTTTTGGCCCAGGACGCAAGTGCTATCATGCGGGTCTTGACAATGGCCTGGCTGACGGCCGAAGGAAATCCTGGGCAGGAGAGGGAGATGGGGAGGCTGAAGGAGCAGCTGGCTGCCACTGAGAAAAAGCTGAAAATGGCTACTGAAGAAGCCAGTGCTACGGCCACGGAGCTGACCGAGCGAGGCAACATTGTTGCCAAACTGGAGGTCGACAAGAAGAGGGTTTTGGAGAAGAACAAAAAACTGAAGGATACTTTCTGCCTGAAGGAGGACGAGGATGCCGAGACCAAGAGTATGGTAACGAGGGCTCAGTTCCTTGCTCGGATCGACCAAGACATGGAAGATCTGAACTCATCGACTGAGCTCAGTTTCCAGAATGTCGTGGATCAGATAAGGGCTCTTCATCCCGACTTGGCTTTGGACGTCGGTCGGATCAGCTACTTGTACAAGGTTAAAGATGGCCAGATTGTGGTTCCTTCGGACCTGGTAGTGGATGATTCTCAGCCGGGGTCGATTGTTCCGCCCGATCAGCCCGAAGCGCAGCCGGACTAGGATGAGGCTCGTCAGGAAGAATGCCGCCCGGAGGGCGAGGGTAATTAATTTCTGGCCTGCGTGCCTTGTAATTTATGTTTCTTAGTTTTGGGGCGTAGTCCCCTTTGTAATTAATTATGAACAAGTCGGCCCTTCGAGGTCGCATTTTTGTGCTCACAATTTGATGTTTATTAATGGTCGTTTGTTTTATTATATTCGTTGTTCGATTGCTCGTCCGTCGGAGGACTGTTCTCTTTATATTTCAAATGCTAAGTGTTTGTCGTGTGTTTTTGCACTTAATTGGATGTGATTGAACGTATACGGGGTGTGTTCGTGATCCATTGGTTTGGGGGACCAAATAGATTCTGGAGTTTTTGCTCCTGGCTGGTGACCGGGTCAAGGTAATGGCCCGGGCTCCGTGGCTTGAACGTCCCATCGCGAGTTGGGGTTCTGCTTGGTCGTGGTACTTAGGCGACGTCGTACTCGTTTGAGTATCCATCTGTGCGACAGGTTTTTCCTTCCCTTGATAGGAGATCCTGATTATGTTATTTTTGGGGTGTCGTGTTTGTACCTAGGCACGCAGTTTTTAGTCGGTCCTACTGCTCCTCGCTTGAGAGTTGAGCAAGGTGACTTTGTGAGTTTACTGTAATATTGCTTGAGCTTCTCGGCGTTCCATGGCCGAGCAAGCTCTTCCTCGTGTAAATTTTCTAAATAATAGGCTCCGTTTTCGGTTTTTGCTCGGACGCGATACGGGCCCTCCCAATTGGGTGTAAACTTTCCCTCGCGGGGGTCCCTGTGATTTCTTCTGAGAACAAGATTGCCTACCTCGAACGTTCGTCTTATGACTTTAGAATCGTACCGAGCGGCTATTTTCTGTTTGAGAACGGTCTCCCGAAGAGCAGCCTCTGATCGAACTTCCTCAACGAGGTCGAGCTCGTCCCTCAAAGCCTCGGAGTTGGTGTCCTGGTCCATAGGGGATTCTGTGCGTCTGGACATGAGGTGCATTTCTATAGGGATCACTGCCTCGGTCCCATATGCCAATCGGAATGGGGACTCACCGGTTGTTGAGTGGGGGGTGGTCCTATATGCCCATAACACGCTATGCAGCTCCTCGACCCAGTGCTTCTTATGTTCGTCCAGTCTTCGTTTTAAGCCTCTTAGGATTACCCTATTCGCGGCCTCTGCTTGCCCGTTAGTTTGGGGGTGCTCCACTGAAGCGAAATGTTGTTTCGTTCCTATTGATGCAACAAATTCTTTGAAGTGTTTATCTGTAAACTGAGTGCCGTTGTCGGTTACAATAGCGAGCGGTACTCCGAACCGGGCGAGGATGTTCCTCTTGAAGAAACGTAGTATGTTGAGTGCAGTGATTTTGGCTAAGGCCTCAGCTTCTATCCACTTGGTGAAATAGTCAACGCCTACAATTAGGTATTTATTCTGGCCGGATCCGACGACGAATGGCCCTAAGATATCCATCCCCCACCATGCGAATGGCCAAGGCGACGATAGTGATTTTAGCTCGGACGGGGGTGCTACGCGTACATCCCCGTGTCGTTGGCACTTGTCGCACCTTTTCACTTGCTCCTTTGCGTCGTGTTGGAGTGTGGGCCAATAGTATCCTGCTCGAAGAATTTTTCGGGCCAACGACCGTCCGCCTGGATGTTGCACGTTAATTCCTTCATGAACTTCTCTCAGCACGTGCGGAATGTTCTCTTCTTCTACGCACTTGAGGAGGGGAATGGAGAATCCTCGACGATACATACGTCCACCCACTAGAGAATATGAGCATGATCTTCGTCGTATTGTGCTGGCCGTTTTTGGGTCGGTCGGTAACTCTCCTTTAGTCAGGTAGTTAAATACTGGGGTCATCCAGCAGTTCGTGTCGCCCACGAGATTAACGTCTAGGTGGGTTGATGATTGCCAAATGTTTGGTCGTGGAAGCGTTTTCTGTATGACGGATTTGTTGTTTCCCTTCCTTTTAGTGCTCGCCAACTTGGAAAGGATGTCGGCCCGGGTATTGTTCTCCCGTGGGACGTGTTTGACTTCCACGCTTCTGAATCGCTTTAGCTCTCCTTTTACGAGGGCCAGGTATTCGGCCATGTTATCGTTTTTGGCATGGAAGTCTCCTCGGACTTGGCTGGCGACCAGCTGAGAATCTGTGCAGATTGTGATTTCTTCTGCCTCTAAGTCGGTCGCGAGCCGTATGCCTGCTAGGAAGGCCTCGTACTCCGCCTGGTTGTTGGAAGTGGGGAAAGATAAGGTTAAGGATACTTTGATGATGTTCCCTTCTTCGTTCTCCAGAATAACCCCAGCTCCGCTGCCCGCCGGGCCGGATGCCCCGTCCAAGAAAATAGTCCACCTGGAGGAAGATTTTGGCTCTTGCTCAGTGAAAGTGAGTTCTGCTACGAAGTCGGCCAGTGCTTGAGCTTTGAGAGCTTGCCTTCCCTCGAATTTGATGTCGAATTCGAATAGTTCTAACGACCATCTCAACATTCGTCCGATCATGTCTGGTCGACCGAGCAATTGTCTTATGGTTTGATCGGTTCTTACGATGATGGTGTGGGCCAAGAAATAATGGCGTAGCCTTCTGGCTGCAAAAAGGAGGGCCAAGGCCACCTTTTCCACCTAGAGATACCGAATTTCCGGGCCATGGAGTGCTCTGCTCGTAAAATAAACAGGCTTCTTCCCCTCGGGTAAGTCGCGTACGAGGGCCGCGCTTACTGCTTCGTTTGCAATGGCAAGGTAGAGATAAAGTATCTCTCCTTCTTCAGGCCTGGATAAAACTGGTGTTGCACCCCAAAATTTGCCCTCACAATACAAGACTTTGTGTACTAAGAAGGTTCACAAGGTTCACAAGATTCACAACACTTACAAGACCTTTCATGAGGTTCATGAAGTTTACAAGTCACTTTATGAGGTTCACAAGGTTCACAAGATTCACAATGCTTACAAAACCTTTCATGAGGTTCATGAAGTCTACAAGTCACTTTATGAGGTTCACAAGGTTCACAAGACCTCCCATGAGGTTCATAAGGTTCACAAGACATCTTATGATGGTTCACAAGGTTCACAAAGTCCACAAATAGTCAGAAGATTTGACAACTCCCTCAGACAATGCACCTCCTAAGCAGTGCATCCAAAACTAGGGTTTTGACTTTAATCAGGCTAAATGAATTTCCAAGGCTTCAAGTGGGCTTCATAACATCTTATATGTGTTTAAGAATCCCTATGACAAATTTCAAGACTTTTCCCAAAGGTTTGCTCAGTCAGATGATCAGGTAAGTCAAAATCAATCAAAGCAGTTAAAAAGTCAAACTGAGGTCAACTGTGGTCAAACCAAAGTCAAATTTCATGATTTTTTTCCAACATCAAGTATATGAAGTAAAATTCATCATATGATCAAGGGTTTATCATGATTCATCAAGGAGATTTCAGATCATTAAGAATCAGGAGTTTCTAAATTAGGGTTTCCTCAGTAAAAGTCAACTAAACTTTGACCAGCCATAACTTTCACATGCTTCATCACCAAGTCTCCATCCAAATCTCATTTTGAAGGAAATTGAATTCTCTACAACATTGTGTCTCACAAGCCAATCCCAAAAATGCTTCATTTGGAAGGTATGAGCTAAGACATTATAGGTCCTTTTGAAAGTCAACAAAAAGTCAACAACTTTAAAAGGGCATAACTTGAGAATGGCAAATGATATGGACATGAAACCAGTGGGGTTGGTTAGAGGACTCTTCAAACTTTCCAAAATGTCCAAGAACACCCTCATAGAATTAAAATTGAAGGATGTGTGCCCTTGCAAAGTTGGGAAACTTTTGGTTGGTTTATGAGGAAAATGGAGGTTTAAAACTAATTTTTTCTAAATGGGCTTGCCATATGATGACCCAATCCACACCAAGACATCTTGCACGAAATTAACTTAATATTTTCATTATTTTATTTTTATTTATTATGATTTTTTATATTAAAAATCATTTTAAATTCAAATAAAATAAGAAATAGTGAAGATTTAAAATTATCTTGCTTCTAGAATGTCATAAATGATATTTTGATCTAATTGATACAAGAGTTATGAAAATCATCCCAAAATAGCAAGGCAAGATCAAGATATTTCAAGTTTTAAAACCAAATATTTTTCAATCTTAAAAGGTCCAAATATCCACAAGTTTGTGAGAGCTCTTAACCTAATTTCATTCACTCCTATATATACAACATGAGGCAGCTTCAAATGGAGGATTTTCAGAGCCTCAAAAACCATCTTCAAACTTCACAAAATCACTTGAAAAACTCCAATTCGGTTTCCTACTTAGAAGCACTCTCAAAGCTTTTTAAAGGTTGCATTGGTTTCCTTGAGTATCACTGAACATAACCTGATCATTATCATTGTCCAAAACATGCCTAAATGCATAACCCGAAATCAATTTCCTCTTAAAATTTCAAATTTTCGATTTCATATGTTTATGTATTATAAATTGTTTTTGACCATTGATAATTGCTTGTGAAGGTATTTGGAACGTTTCTGTATGCTTGGATTGAATTTTTATTGCAGATTAAGGAATCCACCATGGCTAGGGTTTCGGCCTCTTGATTAGGGTTTCATGATAAACCAAATATAAATAGTTTCTAAGAACATAGGAAGATTGTAGGTGCTTTGAGGATTATGTTTCACTAATCAATTTGTAAAAATTTTACTGTTTTGTTGATATTTGAGATTCGTAGGTTCTGTACATGATAAAATTCGCAGGAAAATTCGTGGTAAAATTCGTAGCAAGATTCGCAGGTCCAGAGGTAGGAGACGAAGCTGTTTGGCGCGAAATTCATATTTGAAATGTTGACAGGGCTTAAAACAAATTGATGTTGTCTATATATCACAATGAGCGTGTGGCTCAGATGGTTTTGGTGTGTGTATACGCTGCTGGATGGCTTGGGTTCGAAACCAGCCGAATGAATATTTTTTGCTTTAATTTCTTTTGTTTTCACAGAATAGCAACAAAACAAAGTAGGAGGAGGATATTGTCACAACGCGCAGGCTGGCCCAATGGTGATCCCCTTTGTGTTTCCAGGTAAAGGACCTGGGTTCAAATCCCAGGTCCTGTTTTTTGGCTTTTTTTTTTTTTTTTAGGTTTATTTATTTTATTAATTTCTTATAATTCTTCTTTATTTAAATTAATTCCTAAAAAATATTTAAAAATATATTCTAATTAAACTTTATTTTTTTTACAAACCTAAATAAATATGTATATTTATTTATTTGTTTTTTTCTATATATTTATATGTATATATTTATTTATTAATGTAAATTAAAATTAAAAAACCCTAAAATATTTTTTTCTAAAACCCTAATTGTAATTCTTGCTCATATTTTAATTAGTGAATAAATTTTTATTATAATCTTTAAATTTGTAAATATAATAGTATGATCATATTTTATTTAATCATGTAATATAATTAAATTTTTGTAAATACAATTATAATTAATCCTATTTTCATAATAAGTATATTCTATAATTTGTTCATAATTTAATTCTTGCATGTAAATAATTTTTAATATATGTTTAAAAAATAATTAAAACTTGTTTATTTTCATAATATGTTTATAATTAACCTAATTTTTATAGCATTTAAAACTTTATGATAATTAATTGGTTATATTTTCTTCTTAATCTTAAATAATAATTGTTAATAAAAATTTGATCTTTTAATTATTATGCTAATATTCTTATTTATTTTATCATTAATGCTATTTATTTTCATATCTATTTTATTATTACTAACCCCATTTAGATATATTGTGATTTATTATTATCATTATTACTAACCCCATTGTGATTTATTATTATTATTATTATTATTATTTCACTAACCCAATTATTATTATTATTTATTTTTGCTTATTTTGCTTTAATTATTATTATCATGTAATTGTTCCTTTGATGTAATATTTAGTAGTAATGTTTAAATATTTATTTTATGCCATGGTTAGTAAAGTAGGGAGTGTAACATGTTTGTATGTTTAAAATTAATTTAGCTCATTTAATTAAAAGATAAATATAAAATTGAACACTCACACACGTAAGTCGATCTTTGATCGCCATCTCACTTTATAGGGTTACCTCTCATTATTGCCTAAACAAAAGGTCAAATAGGGTGTATAAAGCAAAGTCCCTTAAAAGAAAAGTCATCTAGTCCCTTCATAATCAAAGATCAAGTCCCTTAATGGTTGCCTTTCATAATGATCTTGTCCCTTTCGAATAATGATGACAGTCCCTCAAAAATGCTTAATACACCCTACAGTTGCCTTCATTAAAACAGATGTCCCTTCACTATGTCCCTAACATCCAAGGTAATGACTACATATTCCTTAATAATAGGGATAGTCTTACCACTTAAAGGATTCAAGAACAGAAAGACTTAAACTTTAGGGTAGGTTCCTCATAGTTACTTGCTCACTATTCAAACTTTTCAAACATTTCACAATTTCAAACAATTTTCAAACACAAGTTTTTTACGCATCCGTACATGGATCATTATCAAACTCTTATGAAAATTTCTATTCACACACTTCACATTTTCAAAAACAATTCAAAGTGAGCTAAGTAACTAAGAGCCCATGGATAACCATGGATGTAAAGGGTGCTAATACCTTCCCTTTACATAACCTACCCCCGGACCCAAAAATCTTTTAAAAGGTCTTTCCTGTTCTTTTATGCCTTTCCTTTGGATAAAATAAAAGTCGGTGGCGACTCTTGCTATCCGCAACATAACTAAAGTCAGTTCTCCCACCGTGTTACAGAACTGGCGACTCTGCTGAGGATTTAATATTAAAGAGGGGTACCCTTAGGAATTATATCACTTAAATTGTTTGCCTTGTTTGCTTTATATTATTTGTTGGGCTTTATGTGTGAGAGATCCTAACCCGGATCTAGTGTACCTTAGGTAAATGGCAATAGACCAAGGAAACTGTACGACGTATATCGATACGGTTGATCTGGTGGCCATAGTTAGTGTGACTTCTTGGTTGGTGCTTATGTTCCTTAAGTCAAGTTGAGGATAATATGAGGCTGCCATATGTTGTCAATGCACTAACTAACTTTTAGAACCCTAGTTATCCCATCTTGGCCTTTAGAAAGTAGTGAGGTAACCGGCTTTGGTGAAGACTGAAGTTGGTTGATACTCGATACTACACTCATTGAGATCTTAAATTTGGAGGGTTTTGGTTGGCAAGTAAGTTGCCTACTGAACAACCACCCTTGTGAAGGATCAATGATATTGAGATCCCTTAGAACCTGGTTACTTTTGTAGGACAGGATGAACCAACTTCAGGGGAGGGTACTTACCTTTAAACCTCATGCAAGCCTTCAAACCTAGGGCTATTGTGTGACTTGTTTGTGTGTGCCACATGTTTGTGATTGAGCATAACATCATGACATCATCATGCATCATAAGCATAACATTTTCACTAACCATTTCAAGGACCAAAGGATTTATCTTTGTTCTTTGTTGCAGGTCATGGCTTCTGCTCGTAGAAACACCATCAGGATCAACTTTGTGGGCATACCTGCTAAGCTTAAAGAGTTGGTTTCTCAAGTGTCTGATCATTCCCAGTTCAACAAGAGACATGGTCACCTATTGGATCTAGTCACCTCAGGGTTCAATGGAGACATGATGAGTGTGCTGTTTCAGTTTTTTGACCCTAAGCACCACTGCTTTACATTCCTTGATTATCAGTTGGTTCCAACTATGGAGGAGTTCTCTAAACTTCTGGGCATCCCTGTTCTTGATCAGAAACCATTCACATGCTTGGAGAAGGAGCTTAAACCAGAGGTTATTGTTGCAGCTCTACATCTGAAGAAGGCTGACATTGTTCTAGAAACAAGAAGTGGAGTCAAGGGTATTCTTGCCAAGGTGCTAATGGATAAGGCTCAAATGTTCTTGAAGGCCATGAGCTATGATGCTTTTGAGGAGATCTTAGCCTTGCTGATTTATGGCTTAGTATTGTTCCCCAATCCATATCAGTTCATAGATGTTCATGCCATCAACATTTTCCTGAGTCACAATCCAGTGCCTACCGTACTTGGAGACATCTTACATTCTCTTCACACCCGTACTACAAGGGCAAGAGGAACTTTGATGTGCTGCATACCTTTGCTTTCTAGGTGGTTTATTTCTCACCTTCCTCGCTCAGTAATGAAGAATGAACAAGGGTTCAGATGGTACAAAAGGATCATGTCGCTTTCTCACTCAGATATCCATTGGTGCTCCAGATCTATGGAGGATATCACTATCATTGACCGTTCTGTGGAGTTTCCTAATGTGCCACTTCTAGGCATAAGATGAGGCATCACCTACAACCCCTCTCTAGCTTTACGACAATTTGGTTACGCTCGGAGTGATGGCCCACATGACATGTTGATTCAGGACATTGTGTTTGAGTACGACAACGATCTTCAAGGTTACCGTCAGAGATTCATACGAGCCTGGGGGAAAGTAAACAGGGTTGACAGCAAGACACTGGAGCCTAAGTACACTATTCCTATGGAAGCTTATCTCAGATGGGTGCGATCTCGTGCCCAGACTCTCATGATGCCATATCCTGCTAGTTACCATGGAACCTGTTGCTGAAGGAGACACTGCTTATACCATCCTTCACCCAGACATGCCTACTGACATGGAAGACTTACAGAGATCCTGGATCCAGCTGAAGGAGCAAAGGAATATTTTCGAGGCTCATTACGAAGCAAGCCAAGAAAGAATCCTGGAACTAACAAAGCAACTTCACGAGGAACGAAATCTCAACTCATACCTCAATACAAAGAGGAAACGTCCATGGGAGACTTAAAACCCCATCTCTTGTATTTATTTCATTTCATTTTTCGTAAGCCCAAGAGGAAAAACAAAGTTATTACTAATAAAAGTTTACTTTCTTGTTTGTTTAAGCAAATTTAAATCCTGCGGTCCTTGAAAACATTGCATAGGCATTCACATATCATTTCATTACATCACAGGTTTATAATTGTGCACAGGTTTCTCATCTTCTCGCTGTTTATTTCAGCAATGGCTCTTGAACAAATAGTTAAGGATCTCCAGGCACAAAATGCACAGTTCCAAGAGCTGATCCTGAACCTGACCAAGGGGCAGGATAAATTGAAGACACTGCTGGCTAAGAAGAAGAATCCTGAGGACAACAAGGATGATCAGCTTGAACAACTACAAGCTGAGATGACAGGAATGAGGATCCAGATGAATGGCCAGGTGGCTCTTATTCAAAGTTTAGCTCAGGGGCAAGAAGAGCTAAGAACCTTTGTCCACAAACTTCAAAGTAATAAGGTCAGGGATCTAATTGTCAGTGAACCTCCATTAAAACAAGCTGATTTGGTTGAAAGGAGGATGAAGATAAAAAAGGGTAAGAGACAGGTTGCCATTGATTGTTCTTCAATTGAGGAAGAAAGACCTGATAAGGTTAATCCACCTCAACACCAGAAATGTAGAAGGCAGTTTGTCAAGTTCAGCACTCCAATGTCACAAGTTCTGCAATGCTTGTTGGAGATGAAACTAATTTCCTTGAAAAATTCTCCTCAAAATCCTAAAACTTCCTCTTCTCGCTATAATCCCAAGGCAAGGTGTGAGTACCACTCCAACAGTCCTGGACATGATACTAATAGCTGTTGGGCATTGAAGAAAAAGATTCAAGACCTGATTGACGAAGGAATCCTAGAGGTTACTCCAGAGGGTCAAGTTGAGTTCTACTATCATCCATTAAACACCGAAGCTGCAAGACAAGTTGCCCAGGGTAGCAAGAAAGAAAGCATACCTATTCATGTTGAGATATGGGGCACCTTGGGACATCCAATTGGTAAATGTGATTTCATGGTGAAGTATACTGTTCCTCAAAGTTCACAGATTGCAATTGAAGACATTCAGCCAACTAGATGGGACAACATTTGAATTTTCATTTGTAATTTCTTTTGTTTGTTTGAACACTTACTATTATGTTAAACTTTTGTTTTCATTAATGCATTGCATATGTTTGTCTTGAATTAATCCATTCGTTCCACTATATTTTGAATTATGCTTCTTATTTCCATCTTGTGATATTTAACTCCTGATAAAGCTATAAGCCTGTAGAGGGAGGATGACGAAAACAATACCATAATATTAGGCAATATGCTTTTGAACAGACTATGCTGACGATGTACAGGCATTGTTTCAATTCCTAAACAGTGGAGATATAAGGAAGTTAATCCCTAGTCAACCCTTTTGAGCCTATGAAGTAGGAGTTTTTATTCTTGCACAAATCAAAACCCTTATTCATAACCCGGGGCAGGGTAGTTACTCGGTTAACTCAAATATGCCAATTATCTGCGTTGTACACAACTAATGATGGTTCTCTGAAATCATTAAACATGACAGTCAATATCCAGCAAAAGAAAAGCTTACTAAGCCAAAACCTATGAAGGAGACTTAGTAAAACATTAAGACATCATTGAAATAAGCAGTTCAGGCAAAAAGAAGGGATAATAAAGTCAAAAGAAAAAAAAAGAGAGGTCACTATGAATCCTCAACAAAGAAAAATGACTGAATGTTCAAATAAATTTTGGGTTTCTGAGCCATCACAAATGTCAGTGTTACAATGCCAAACTCCTTTGAGCCTCAATGCATAAGTTAACTGAGTATAGGACGGAAGAACATCATGAAGATTGGGTTGGGTACAAATAAAATTTGAGCCTTTATCCTTTGTTTCTTAAACCGTGAACCAGGCCACGTTATAACCCTTTAAAAGTCCTAACTGAAGCATGGTTAGTTCAAAAGCGTACTACTACAAAAGGTATCTTGACTCCTTTAGGGCTTATTATAAAACTTGAGTTGATATCACAGTTTTCACAAGAATTGTTTTTCTAAAATAGCTCTTTTTCAAAATTTCAAGACAGACATAAGCATTGCATTTTTGAATATATTTGTTTGCATATACCTGAGTGTTTGACAAATGGAGAAACTTACAGGATGAATGTTCAATGAACCAAAGTCCTTCAAATGATCAAATTTGCTTCCTGGATCAAAGTCCATGTATACAAATGGGCATAGTCATTATCTCCCAATCAAGGGGCAGGCCATGATACTGCCTAACTCATGTGGGGCAATCAGGACAAGATTCAGTTATGTTTAAGTATCTAGGGGCAGATCTCCACATCTGTCTAAATTACTGAGGATAACATTACAAAGTTCATAATTCCAGGGGCATAGTCACTGTTTCCCAGTCAAGGGGCATACCAACTTACTGTTCAATTCATTTGGGGCAATCAGGTCCAGATTCAACAATGCTTAATAGCCAGAAGCAGCTCTCCTCATATATGTGAATTTCATGATGTCAGGGGCATATTGTTGTGAAACACTCTGCTTATTTTTCTTGAGGTAACTACATTCAGATACTTCCATTATGGTATAATTCATCCTCAACCAAGGGGCAATGCTTTCTCTTCAAATCTAATACCCGGAGCGCATATGGTCCATCACAATTTGAAGACACATTCCTCTCGTTGTATTACCTTGATATTGGATTCTCAGCTGAAACCATGATGGAAATTAATTGTCTACGCCAGTAGTATCAGATGGTGTCAGTATCATGTCTTCAGATCCAGTTATGAGGATTTCTGGGAAGGTATTCAGGAAAGTTAAAAATTTCAGAAGCTCCAAATCCAATTGGTTATACACTCTCGAAGTTGAAATGATTCTGTTTTCAAGTTCAGCTTTACTTTTCCCTCTGAATCTAGATTTACTTTTACCCTATTTACATAAGCAAAATGTCCATTGGGTGTGTTTGAATGTATGTATGCTTAATATGATTGATGTTTACCAGAAATGCATGAAAATGCAGTAATAGTATTTACTAAAGACGAACGAGGGAAGGATTTCAACGAAGCTTCGCCGGTTCATCTTTACAAATCAGCTACAAACCCTCAGTAGGACAAATCCATCTTCATAAGGTCACATCTCCCCGGTGTCACTCCCAAAGATTTGCATCCTGGTACAAGCGCGAACGGTCGGCGAAAAGAACAATGAAAACACACAGCAGTGAACTCACTGGAAAAGAAAAGAGTCGCCAGCTAGGCATTTTTATCCCGGAGGAAAGGTAATGCTGCATAGACCTAGAAAGATATGGATAAGACGGTTGCGACCCAGAGAGACTGAGAAAGGGGGCTGGTTACAACCTGGGAAGGTATTAGCACCCAGATTGTCCGTCGTACTCGACGGGATCCACGCTTAAAAGATTTGTGTTTTAAAGGGGTAGTCTCAGTGCAATTTGTGTATAACAGAACTGGAAAAGGATGTACAAGTGTCAGTGTAAAAGAAGTGTGAAGTGTAATATGTATAGTGTCAGTGTAAGAACAAAGATGAAATGCTCATGATAATGAGGCTAGAGAATAAGGCTAGAAGGATGGGGAATGTACAGAGACTTTTGTTCGATAACTGTTAAGTTATGCCTACGTATCCTCTCGTGCAATGAGGAAGTCAGAACACCGTAGTTCGACCCAAAGAGACTGAAAGGTGAATTGACTTGTGAACTGCTTACTTGTCTATGCTCAAGTGTATGACCTGTCTGGCTCAGGTGCAAACTGTCTTGCATTAGACGGAAGAAGCAAGTTCTCGTTTATGAGTGAATGAGATGAGAAAAGAATCCCGGAGGAGACGATTATTGTTTGTTTTTGTGTTTTCAGTCTTTTATTGCTTTTGGAAATTTGTCGTAAGTTAATGAGCTTAAGCCTAAACCAATGGATTTAGTAAACTCATCACATCTTCCCTCTAATTAGGGGTAATGAGAATACCTTAAGTGTGAAGTCAGCTTCTCACACTTAATCACCTTTGATGTAGGATTAAGATCATTAACCTACTTGTGATTATTTAGATGTTTTTGTTGTTTTTGTTCAGTGTTAAGTAATGAGGTTAAGCCATAATCAAGGATTAAACAGACTCATTACACCATCCTAATAGAAGGATAATAAATGAGAATGTTTAAGCTGAGGAAAGCTCCTCAACTTAATCCATGATTAGGGATTAAACTCATGACAAAACAAGGCCTTTATTAAGTGGATTTTAGTTAATGATAAGATGATGAAGTGAGTTTTATGATTTGTAAGACAACTTGAGGGGGACTTGTCCATTAACACTAGGGTTAGTCATTCTTAACCAATTAAGGAAGAATTAGAACCCTAATGCAAGGCCCAAGTTACAAGCTTGATGTCTTGATGATTATTAAGTGAATTTATTAAGAGATTTAAACACATTAAGGATTTAACACTTAGGATTAAAGTTATACACTCCATCCTAATAGAAGGATGCAGGCATAAACTTAATCACAAAGCCTTAAAGCCTTTAGGGTTTAGTCCCTGATTATGAGATGAGAAGAGAGGACTCAATGAGACACAAAGGTAAAAACTAAGTGGGGGACTAATCAAAACCCTAATCATTGTCATGCTTGGTTGTTCCTAAGGTTTGTGAGGTTAACAAGAGGAATCTTCAATGGAACCACCAGGAAGCAGATGAAAGGATCAGGAGAAGCAAAGCAACTTGCTTCATTCAAGAAGTCAAGTCACTTGAAGAGAGAAAGTGAGAAGAAGAAGAATGAACAAGCTCAAACTCAAACACATATCAAAATGCAGCATGGATGCAAGAGAGAGATGAGAAGAAAGTATGAGAAGTGAAGGCAAATTTACTTCTCAAAGTGACTTACCACCTGAAAAGTTAGTGGAAATAATGCAATGCAATGCAAAATGAAATGAAATGGCATGATGAGAAACAAAACCAGGAGCACATACATGATGTTAATGATGCTATGAGATGCTATAAACATGAAACAACACATGGGGATGATCATACAAGCTCATGGATGCAAATGAAGCAAGTTAAAACACATGAACATACATGAAAAGTTATGACATGCAAATGGCATACAACATGGAAAATGCAAGATGCAATGATTAAACATGCTTTCAATATGTCTTAAGATGTCATATGAATCAAATGGATGTACAAAATGCTATGGCAAGTCAAGGTATGAATGCAAATGCAAGATGGATGCATATGGAAGCCCAAATTAGGGTTTATGATCAAAGCATCAAACACAAACCAAAATCAGAAGCAAATATTAAGATAAAAAATTGAAAATGCATTCAAAGGATCCCTAATCCTATACTAACTCACTGCCCAAAGGAGAGGTTCCAACTCTTAACCTAATTCAAGTTATGATTTTCCTAAGTTTTCTAGGGTTTTAGGGTTCCTTAACAAGAAAATTACCAAACAAATTAGAAATGAAAGATCAAATCATGGCCATTTAATCTCACAAACTACATGCTAAACACAATGCAATGCAAAAAGAATCAAAGTCCAACTCTCATTGGTTAGGCAGAAATGATTTTTTGAAGTTTGGATCAAAATAATGCATAAAAATGATTTTAATTCCATGAAAAATTCTCAAAATGCATCAAGATCAAAAAAGAAATTTGGTTTGAGGGTTGGACAATGTTTCTAAATGTTTTTAAATGTTTCTTGAATTTTTTGGTGATTTTTAAATACCTAAAAGCATTTTTAATTAATTAATTCTCATTAATTAATTAAAAAGAAACTTTTAAATATTTAAAATTACTTTTTTAATGCTAAAAATAAAAGTAAAAATATTTTTGTGTTCTGAAATTAAATAATAACTTGTATAAAAAATTTCAGAATTTTTGAATTGGTTTTGCTATTTTTAATAAAATATAGAAAACAAATGAATTAATATGAAAATAAAATGAATTTAAAACTGAAAAAAGAAAAGTAATCCAATCTGAAGGCCCAGATTCAAACTCCAACACGCGCGAATTGACCTGGCGCGCATCTGGACGGCCAGCATTCAAACTCACTAACCCTAATTAATTAACCCTAATCCAGCCATTAATGACTCTCAGGTGACCGGAACAGTGTTCCGGTCATCTTCTCCGATCACTCCAAACTTCAAACTCTCTCTAAACGCATCTAAAACGAAATCTAATTAAACAGAAATGATCCCCACCTAAAAACAAATCAGAACCCATATTCAAACCACATTTATCTTTCCTAAACAAAGAGAATCGAATCAATCTAGTTCTAGGGCAAAAAGTTTCAGAGACTGCATACATACTCATCTCTTCACCATTTTCAAAACCAACAACATATTCATGATCAGGGAAGCATGTAGAAGCTATTAAGAACTTAAAAAATCATTTCTGGAAAAAAAGTTCTTGAGCTACCTGAGTTTTGAAGCTTTCAGTTTGCAGCTTTCTGGCCTCTCCTCTTGATGCAATCCACTCCTCTTGGTCCCTTGATGATGTCTGGATGCTTAGAAGGAGTTTGTGTTGGCTGGTTTGAGAGTTTGAACAGGTTCTGCTCAAGCTCAGGTGAGAATCGTGTTTATGATTCAGGCAGTTTAAGGCAAGGGTGAGGGGTGCTTTGTGACCAGGATGATGAGTTGAGTTGATCTATGAAGTTTGTTTAAGTGTTTGTGGCTTGTTTTCTGAGTTTCGAAGGCTTTTGCTTTTGAGAGTGAAAATGAGAATGTGTCGTTCTTGCTGGTTTCAGGATTGTGTGTTATGTTGTTTGGCTTGCCATTTGTTTGTATAAACAATGCTGATTGGTCAGAAGATGTGACATGCCCTTTTGTGATAGGTGTAGCTACTTTTGCAAATTGTCAACTTTGTGTAAGAGAAGGCATGGGTCTTGTTCTAGCCAAGTACAAGGGCTGTGGGTTGCGCAGCATGGTGAGGGGAAAGGCTAGGGTGGTTCATCATCCAAGGCAGCAAGTGGATGAGAAGTGATCATGAGCTTTTGCAACTTGACTTTGCTTTTGCTTTTCATGAAAATATCTTGCTCCAAAGGCCAAACAAATGAGAAACTCTTGGCCCATTCTGATTTTTAGGTCACATGTGATGTTTGTGTAATGGTTTGACATCAATTAGAAGTCACAAATTGCCTTGGTACAAGATTTTGCAAGTTTCTCATTTGGTGCATAATTTGAATTTTAGTGATTTTTGCCAACTTTGATGAACCATAACTTTTGATCCAAGATGAATTAGGTCATGTTCTTGTACTTTTTGAAAAGGGAAAGCTCTATTCTACAACTTTCATGACCAAAGTTTTTCCATTTGAAGCATTTTTGGATCAAAAAGTAAGGATTGAAAAGTTGCCTAAAATGACAAATTCCTTAAAAGTCAAACTTGCCCCAAAAAGTCAACTTTGCAAAAACTTGTAATTCTTGAATTTTGTGAACTTACAACTTATTCCATGATCAAATAAAGACCATATACACTCAAAATGATGAAGATCACCCCTTGGTTGGGTCATTGGGGGCCTCAGATGCCCTGATTTTGTACTGACTTGTCCAGAAAGTCAACTCTTGATCAGATGACTTCCCCATGGAATTTCTTCATGAAAATTGATATGAATACTCCCTATACCATATAGAGACCAATAGAAAAAAGAATGACCAAAAAAAATGGAGTTATGGCCTCTGAAACCAAAACCCTAATTTTAGGTCACCTGTGTAGTCTAGCCTGGCTCTGCTTCCACACCATTTCCAGTTCTTGTGATTCTTTGACATGCTTGACTTTGAGAGGATATAATATGATACTTGAACACATATGGACCCCTTTGAAGTGATTGATGGCCTTTGGGGTGGCTCAAGAAGCTCTTGGATTGTTCAAATCACAAACCCTAGATGCAGATGACTTAGAATCTATGCAGTGAATCAAAAATATAATATGAGATGGTATGATGGTGTTTATGCATATGAAAAGGTCACAAGCCATGGTGTGAATGGGTGAGGGCAAATTTGGGGTGTTTACAGCTGCCCCTATTCAAACATGAGTTAGCTGTGCAGGATGTAAGCAATGGCTTAACAGGCAAACAAGATAACTTGTGGTTGAATACCAAAGACAGTCCAAAAATTGCACTCACAGAATGAAGAAGAAAAGGGATATAGATTGTAAAAGAAAATAAACTATATTGTAAAGTGTGGGCGACGGAGGACGACCGTCGAGCAGAGGACGACTGCTGGGGAAAGAGCAATGACGGGGACGGCCGACATGCTGGGAAAAGTGCGGAAAGTAAAGCAATGACGGGGACGGCCGACATGCTGGGGATAAAAGATATTATGATGGGGACGGCCATCAAGGTAAAGTTGTAAGATTCTCTGGGAATTAATGAAACATGACGGGGACGACCATCAAATTCATAAAGCAAAGTAACCAACGATGGGGACGGCCATCGGGCTAAAAAGAAAAGGGACCACGACGGGGACGGTCATCGAGTGAAAGAATAAATGAAATAAACGGATGATGAGGTACGGTCATCAAAGGTGAAGGACGATCACCTAGCAGGGTACGGCTGCTCTGTTGGGGTTGAGATGCGGGACGGTCATCAACGGTGGAGGACGACCACCAGGCAGGGTACGGCTGCCGAAAAGTATCGTGACATAGGACGAATGCCGGATAAAAGGTCAACGATGGGGACGGCCATCGGATGAGCATGATGGAGGACGACCATCAAGAGGTGGAGGACGACCACCTAGCAGGGGACGGCTGCTCTCAGGGTTTGTCATGACATAGGACGAATGTCAGATAACCAAAAATCAACAATGGGGACGGCCATTGGATAGAATGATGAAGGACGATCACCTAGCAGGGGACGCCTGCTAAATATCACGACATAGGGCGAATGTCGGATAAAAGGTCAACGATGGGGACGGCCATCGGACGAGCATGATGGAGGACGACCATCAAGAGGTGGAGGACGACCACCTAGCAGGGTACGGCTGCTCTCAGGGTTTATCATGACATAGGACGAATGTCAGATAAAAAGAAAATTGTTTTACTGGGGAATAGTAAACACGGACGAGTGTTTACATTCAGGAAATAAAAGGTATAAGTGTTTGGTATTGTGTATAGATTAAAGATGCGGACGAGCATCCTCAAGACTATGATACGGACGAGTATCAGGTAGAAACAAGTACTGACACATGTTCAGAGATGATGATACGGACGAGTATCAACTGGTTAACAAGGAACACGGACGAGTGTTGAATCTGAAGGGATTCTTCTGAGGAATAGTAGACACATATGAGTATCTATATTCAAGAAGACACAGTGTATGGATTAAAGATGCGGACGAGCATCCTTATGATACGGACAAGTATCAAGTAGAAACAAACGCTTGACGCATGCTCTAAGATGATGGTACGGACGAGTACCAACGGGTTAACAAAGAACACAGACTAGTGTCGAATCTGCGGGGATGTAAATGGTGCATACAAGATACGGACGAGTATCTGTGTAAGTATGAGTAGGAGGTATGAGTGATGTAACTGTTGGGGAGGGTGACACGGACGAGTGTTAAAAGGAGAAGAGTGTAGTATAACAAATATCTGGTATACAGAACGTTTACACTACTGTACTGGGGAGAGTGACATGGACGGATGTCACGAAAGCTATATATGTACAAGTATCTATGAGTGCAAAGGGGATATCTTTGGCTTTCTGCTGGGGATATGACACGGACGGGTGCCACAAGGAGTGTGTATTTGTATTGGTGAATGGGAGGCAACTGCTTTTGCTGGGGAATCCGGGAGGGATTCTGCATATTGTTGATGAGTTGATAATATTCACAAGTGTTTGATTCAGATCATGACTTATGATTATGCTATATGTTTGATTTTTGCCGTAATGCTCCGTACTTAAGACGGAATGCTACGCTTTGTTTGGTGAATATGATGCGAATGCTATGATTATACAAAGATACCAATCCGGGATTCGGATCCCATTGCTGCGAAGATCTCTGGCCGATCTGTTTGAGGTGAACATCCCAGCTGGGGATAAGATCATTGGTAGATCTCATGAAAAGATTCTGCTTGGGGAGACGGGTCATTGATAGACTTATTCTTTGTAAATGAGGGACCCAGCTGGGGTTTGTAGAAGCTTTCGCCACTCTGTTGTGATTCTTTCGTGCATTGCTCTTCTGGATAGAGGCTGAAACTCTGTGGGGAAATGATTTCCTGACTTTTGTACTTGACTGAGGAAGAATGGTTAGTAGCTCGGCTGGGAGAAGCAGCCAGTGGCAACTAAGCTGGGGAGAAAGTACTTGGAATGCTGAGGTTGAGTGAGTGTTGATTTGCCAGCTTGCTGGGATGAAGCTTCCATGCCCCATGTTGCGCTTCGGATACCTGCAATCCTGCAAAGACAAGAAACGCGCAAGTAATCCCGAGGTATCCCTTACCGGATTCCGTCATAGGAGTTAGACACTTCTGAGAGTAAGTATATTCCCTGCAAGCACGTGCTTTATTTTCTTTATTTTTAAGGATGAACATCTGTATTTATGCAATCAGTTTCTTTTAAGACATCAGACATTTTTTGCAAATGAAAATGTACAAGATGAGACATGACTGAAAAATCTGATTTTATTAATTCATGTGCCCTGAATTGGCAAGATACAGTCAGAGAAACATGTCTCCTGAAATGAGGAGATCGTTACAAATTGAGAAACAAAATGCTGGCAATGTTGATGACGCTTTAAGGAGCTTCCTCTTGCTATGACTCGTATGACTTTTGACGCTCTCCCCGTCTTGCTTTCTGAAGAAGGCTGATTCTGACAGAAGCTTGATCCCTTCGAGGTTTACCAAGTTGCAGGTGATACAGACGAATTCAGAGTGCAGTTGTTCGCTTATTCCCTTATTTTGCATGGATCGCCCTTTCGGGTTTTCAATCCATCGGGATACCCATTCTTGCCTGAGTTGTCCAATGCGGCTTTTCAACTCAGCGGGTGTACACATTTTTTATTTATTTCCCTTATTTTTGCCTAAGTCTTTATTCTGTTTTTGACTCGCCGGGATGCCCTATTTTTGCCTGGACTTTCATTCTGTTTTTATGTCCAGCGGGTCGTTTTTTATGCGAAGTATCTTTTAACTGCATCTGAATTCACAGGGGACGGGAAGTCTTCACCATCCATGGTGCTGAGCATCAGTGCTCCACCAGAGAAAACTTTCTTTACCACGAATGGTCCTTCATAGTTTGGAGTCCACTTGCCCCTATGGTCTGTATGAGGAGGGAGGATTCTCTTCAGCACAAGATCTCCCACTTGATACTCTCGGTGCCTGACTTTCTGATCGAAGGCTCTCTTCATTCTTTTCTGATACAACTGCCCATGACAGATTGCAGCCAATCTTTTCTCTTCAATCAGACTCAGTTGTTCGTATCGGGACCGAACCCATTCTGCTTCGCTCATCTTAACATCCATCAATACTCGCAAGGAGGGTAATTCAACTTCAACAGGTAGGACTGCCTCCATACCATACACAAGCTGATACGGTGTTGCCCCAGTGGATGTTCTGATTGACGTGCGGTACCCATGCAAGGCAAATGGTAGCATCTCATGCCAGTCTTTGTAAGTGACTACCATCTTCTTCACAATCTTTTTGATATTCTTATTAGCCGCCTCAACAACGCCGTTCATCTTTGGCCTGTAAGGAGAAGAATTGTGGTGTTGGATCTTGAAGTCCCGACATAACTCAGCCATCATCTTGTTGTTTAGATTGGAACCATTATCAGTAATGATTCGCTCGGGAACTCCGTATCGACAGATGATATCTCTCTTCAGAAATCTGGCTACCACTTGCCTTGTAACATTTGCATATGACACTGCTTCAACCCACTTGGTGAAATAGTCAATGGCGACTAGGATGAATCGGTGGCCATTCGAAGCAGTTGGCTCAATCTTGCCGATCATATCAATGCCCCACATGGCAAAGGGCCAGGGTGAAGACATTATATTCAAAGGGTTGGGAGGCACATGCACCAGATCCGCATAGATCTGGCATTTATGGCATTTTCTGGCATAGGCACAACAGTCAGCATCCATTGTGATCCAGTAATAGCCTGATCTTAGCAACTTTTTAGCCATAGCATGCCCTCCAGCATGGGTACCAAAGGATCCTTCGTGCACCTCGTGCATCAACAAGTCTGCTTCTGTTCTATCAACGCATCTGAGGAGTACCATATCAAAGTTTCTCTTGTATAGGGAACCATCAGTATTCAGGAAGAAACTACCAGCAAGCCTTCTTAAAGTCTTCTTATCATTGGAAGATGCCCCAGGTGGGTATGTTTGATCCTCCAAGAAGCACTTGATGTCGTGGAACCAAGGCTTATCATCTTTGACAATATCTGCCGCAAATACATATGCTGGTCTGTCGAGTCTGGACACTGAAATTTGAGGCACAAAGTTGGAAGCTTGAACTTTGATCATTGACGAAATGGTAGCCAGGGCATCTGCAAACTGATTCTCGTCCCGAGGGATATACTCAAGTTTGACTGTTGTGAAGAAAGTCAATAACCTCCTTGTATAATCCCTGTAAGGAATCAGATGATCCTGGTGTGTGTACCATTTGCCGTTGGTTTGATTAACTACCAGAGCTGAATCTCCGAATACAGTCAACGTCTTGATCCTGAGGTCAATGGCTTCCTCAAGACCCATAATGCAAGCTTCGTATTCAGCTTCGTTGTTAGTGCAGTTAAAAGTGAGTTTTGCCGAGAAAGGCATGTGAACTCCTTTGGGTGTAATGAGTACTGCACCAACACCACGACCATTCATATTAACAGCCCCATCAAACATCATAGTCCATTCTTCTTCCGGGTCAGGCCCTTCAGTGTGAATAGGCTCTTCATGATCTTTTGCTTTTATGAACATGATGTCTTCATCAGGGAAGTCAAATCTCATAGGCTAGTAGTCATCAATAGGTTGCTCAGCAAGATATTCAGATAATACACTGCCCTTGATGGCTTTCTGAGATGTGTACTGGATATCATACTCTGTAAGGATCATTTGCCATCTTGCAACCCGTCCGGTAAGAGCTGGCTTCTCGAAAATGTACTTAACCGGGTCCATTTTGGATATCAATAAAGTGGTGTGGGTCAACATATACTGTCTCAGTCGGCGAGCAGCCCGCGCTAAAGCACAGCAAGTTTTCTCGAGCAGTGAATAACGTTGTTCACAGTCGGTAAACTTTTTGCTCAGGTAGTATATTGCATACTCTTTTCGACCAGACTTGTCATGCTGGCCTAGCACACACCCCATTGACTCTTCTAATACTGTCAAGTACATTATCAGAGGTCTTCCTTCAACTGGAGGCATAAGGATTGGAGGTTCTTGTAAATACTCCTTGATTTTGTCAAAAGCTCTCTGGCAGTCTTCGTTCCACCTGACCGTCTGTTCTTTTCTTAACAGCTTGAACAAGGGTTCACAGGTTGCCGTAAGGTGAGAGATGAACCTTGATATGTAGTTCAATCTACCTAGAAACCCTCGAACTTCTTTCTCAATTTTCGGTGCAGGCATTTCTTGAATGGCTTTGACTTTATCAGGGTCAACCTCAATCCCTTTCTCGCTTACAATAAAGCCCAGCAGCTTACCAGATCGCACCCCGAATGTGCATTTGTTGGGGTTTAGCTTCAGTTGGTACTTCCTCAGACGCTTGAATAGCTTCAGCAGATTTATCAGGTGGTCTTCCTCTGTAAGGGACTTGGCAATCATGTCATCCACATAACATTCGATTTCCTTATGGATCATATCGTGGAATAATGTTACCATAGCCCGTTGATATGTTGCACCAGCATTCTTCAATCCGAATGGCATCACCTTGTAACAGAACGTGCCCCAGGGGGTGATGAAAGTGGTCTTCTCCATGTCTTCAGGTGACATCTTGATCTGGTTGTATCCTGAAAATCCGTCCATGAAGGAGAATACCGAGAACTGAGCCGTATTATCAACCAATACGTCAATGTGAGGTAATGGAAAATCATCTTTCGGGCTGGCTCTGTTCAGGTCCCGGTAGTCAACACACATCCTTACTTTGCCGTCTTTCTTAGGCACAGGTACAATATTAGCAACCCACGGCGGATAGCTAGTCACAGCAAGGAACCCGGCGTCCCACTGCTTTTGTACCTCTTCTTTGATCTTCATTGCCATGTCCGGGCGAGTACGGCGCAGCTTCTGTTTGACCGGTGGGCATTCTTCTCTTAAAGGCAGCTTATGCATAACAATATCGGTGTCCAACCCTGGCATATCTTGATATGACCAAGCAAACACATCCACATATTCTTGAAGCAGGTCAATCAGTTATTTCTTTACTGAGTCTTGTAAGCCGGCCCCGATTTTAACTTCTTTCACATGTTCATCTGTACCAAGATTAATTGTTTCGACCTCCTCCTGATGAGGAGTGATAAACTTCTCCTCTTGTCTCAACAATCTGGCTAGCTCTTCAGGAAGCTCGTAATCTTCTTCAACCCCTTCATCAGCTTGATTGATCGGATTGTCAAAGTCATACGAAGTCACAGCCGTGCTGTTGTCGGTGCTGTCTGGAAGGCACTCTCTGCAAGGGTTCAGTTTGTTCATTTTAGTGATTGATTTTAATCTTGTTTAGAAAAGTGAAATAAAGTTGTCATTTTGAAAACATTGCCATTTATTTTTTGTACAAAAAGAAAAATGGAAAAACAGTGAGCGGAAAGGAAAAAATACTCGTTTGCAAAAGATGTCTGATATTTCATTGATTAATCTTGTTGCACAAAAATTACAGATGGCCCGATTACAAAATGAGTCTTGTCATCTTGGGCAAGATGCAAGACTTGATGCATGCTCAAAATATACAGGAAATAATAATTACTCTGCAGGAGTAACTCTTATAATTTCCTGGGAAGACCAGTTTGAGATACTGCTCCCCGGGACCTTTGGACGAATCCAGCTTTCCAGGTTGCGTTCATCTTCCGACTCATCTTCCAAGTTGTTGACAGCATCGGGGGTAAGCATCCCCCCACTAACAAAATTGGGCTTTTTAGCAGCCTCTGCTTGATCTTCTTGAGTTGGTTTGTAACCCAACCCAAATCTATCTTCTTTCTTCTCCACAGGCAACAGTTTGCCCCAGCCTTGAGCGTTTCCTTCCTCCACCACCTTCCGGGCCTGCTGGTAAGATGTCATGGAAGTCCCAAGTACAGCAGATGTTTCATTAATATTCAGGGCCTCAAACCCTTGACTCATTGTCTCGTGGATCTCCCCATCCATCTCAATATATTTGTATGTAGCCAGATGGCTGACAAAAATATCCTCCTCTCCACAAATAGTAACGACCTGGCCTTCCCACTCAAATTTTAACTTCTGGTGAAGGGTAGACGTAACTGCGCCAGCGGCATGAATCTATGGTCTACCCAACAAACAGCTGTAGGCAGGCTGAATGTCCATCACGTAGAAGGTCGTTTTGAAAGTTTGTGGGCCAATCGTTACAGGCAACTCGATTTCTCCCAGAACCGATCTCTTAGAGCCGACAAAGGCTCTCACTACCAAGTTACTGGGTCGTAATGCCAATCCTTCATACTCTAGCTTCACAAGGGCCTTTTTAGGTAAGACATTGAGGGATGACCCTGTATCTACCAGTACATGGGAAAGAACTACACCTTTACATTCCTTGGTAATGTGCAAAGCCTTGTTATGATTGCGGCCTTCCGAAGTCAAATCAGTGTTGGTGAATCCTAATCCATTGCTAGCATTAACATTTCCAACCACAGCTTCCAACTGATTGACCGTGATCTCTTCTGACACATAAGCTGCGTGCAAGACTTTGAGTAGTGCGTTCCGATGAGCTTCGGAGCACATAAGCAATGATAGAATGGAGATCTTGGAAGGCGTCTGGTGAAGCTGGTCCACTATCTTGTAATCACTTTTCTTGATGATTCTCATGAATTCATCAACTTCTTGATCAAAAGGTGTTTTCAAAGGTTCTGTAACAACTTGTTCTTCTTGCACCATGCTTTTCCCTTTTGCCTTGGCAGCAGCCTCTGCTTCGGCAGTGGGTCTTTGAATTTGCGGAGCAAAGAGACGTCCGCTTCGAGTGAAGCCTCCGCCTCCTCCCACATTGTCTACTTGTGGTGAAGAAGTTGATGATTCAAAAGTGATTTTCTGTCCTTCGCAGTATAAATCAGAGCCGTAATGCCAAGGGATGGCTTTACTGCTTTCATAAGGTACTGGTCCAGGCACTGTGACAGTGACTGGACTGACGGCGGCTGCGGAAGGAACCGTGATAGTCTGTGGATCATAGTATATTGTGACTGGTGCTCTGGTAGGAGTGGCACTTTGTGAGTTATAGGCAGAATCATTGGCAGGATCATAATAAATTGTAACTGTCGAGACACTTGCACTGTTTGTTGCTGATGTTGTAGGAGACATTGTTGGAAGAATGGGTGTTGTTGTTGTAGGAGACTCTAAATGAAGGGGTGCTGAAGTTGTAGAAGGGACGTTTGCTGATATCTGGTCAGTTGAAATGACAGATGAGGCATTTGTTGATGAAGCTGAAGAGTTGTCTGGAACAATGGTTGTTGCAGTTGTAGTAGACTCTGGAATTGTTGTTAATGAGATTGCTGGATTGGTAGGAATTGATGTTGTAATTTGAAGCAGGCCACTCTGGATGAGGCCATCTATGCCATCTCTCAGGTTATCACAACCATTCACTGAAATGTTGCAATAAGCACACCCTAACTCACATCCTGGGAACATTTGACATTCCAGGAGTTGAGCTTTAATCTCCACCAAGGGTGTCCGAATCTGACCCACACTGGTTATCAAGTAAGACGGCTTGTCTTCTTCAATAGCATTGATTCGGGGACCACCATGGTGTGGCATAGGGTTTTTGTTGACATTTGGTGGTGGTGCAAAGTTCAGAGCTTTGGAGTCTACCAAGTTTTGTACCTTCATGTGCAAGGCTCTGCACTTTTCCGTACTATGACCAGGTGCATTTGAGTGAAAGGCACACCTGGCGCTGACGTCGTAATTTCTGGGCAGACTGTTAGGATCTGGAGGGGCCAATGTCCTTAGCTCAACCAGGTTGAGTTTCAAGAGTTGTGGCAGTAATGTGGCATAGGGCATAGGGATCGGATCAATCACCCTATTGGCCTGAGAGGGCCTCTGTTGGAATGGTCTCTGCTGATTGTTGTTGTTGGTGTTGCTGTTGTTGTAATTTCTTTGAGGAGGGAACTGAGTTTGTTGTTGATAATTCTGTTGCTGAGGTTGATAAGCTGGTTGAGGATGAATTGGAGCGGGAATGGTGACTGCTGCCACAGACCTATGAACATACTGGGGTCTGCCCCTGTTGGTGTGGATAGCATTGGTTTCACCAGTTCTTCTTGGGCCTGCAAAAGGCTTCCTTGGGTTGTTGGACGAGCTTGCACCGTTGTCTGAGATCTTACCCATCTTCAATAGGCTTTCAATTCTCTCCCCGGCTATGACTACATCTGCAAAGCTGGTAGATGAGAAGGCAACTAGCCTATCAATGTAAGTCCCCTGGAGGGTGTTCATGAACATATCAGCCATCTCCCTTTCTGTCGCTCCCGAGGATTTCCATCCTGGTACAAACGCGAAAGTGGCGCGGAAAAAGAATAGAGTCGCCAGCCATGCATTTTTATCCCGAAGAGAGGGAACGGTAATGCTGCACAAACCAGAAGAAAGAAAGAGGAAGGACACAGGTCCTGCGAACCAAAGAGACTGGGATCGGGAGTCGGTTATGACCTGGGAAGGTATTAGCACCCCAGATCATCCGCCGTACCCGACGGGATCCACGCTTGCAAGAGAAACTGTTTCAAAGGGTGAGGGTATGAAAACTGCAGCAAAAGAAAAGAAAATGAAAAGAAACTGGAACTGGAAAAGAACTGAAATAAGAAAAGAAAAGGAAAAATGTAGGGAAAATAAAGATTGTGCTCGAACGGGCCCTACCCCGCTGCCTACGTACCTCATCGGGATAATGAGGATCAGAGACGCCGTAGTTCCCCTAACTAGGGGTACTAAAAGGAAATTGCTTGAATTAAGGCTTGAACTGCCTATGCCATTGCTCAGGTGTTGCAGGCTCGGACGACGAGTGCGTAACCGTCTTGCAAAATGACAAGTAGGAGCAAGTTCGCGTACGGAGCGAAGGAGATGAGAAAAGAATTCCCGGAGGAAAGACGCTTATTGTTTGTTTGGTGTTTTTTAGAAGCTTTTATGAGTGTGTCGCAAGTAAGTGAACTCAAGCTCTTATCAATGGAATGTGCACTTGTCACTACATTCCAAGATGGAATAATAGGACAAGCACACTCAAGTAAGGAGAAGATCCCCAAAACTCGAACCCAAAGATTAGGGCATAAGCTCACTAACTTGCTTAATTATTAAGTGTTTTTGGTTATTTACATGAAGAAGTGTTTTTTAGGCTTTTCTTTTATGAAGAAGATACCTTGATCAGACTTGTGCATCACAAGGTAGACATGTACTATCCCAAGATGGGAAGACTACAAGCATACCTCATGGAATAAGGCTATGGATCAATGCATCGCTTCACATTTATTAAAGGTGTTTTTTAGAGTTATGAGATGAGAAGAGAAAAGAACCAAAAGGATCATAAAGGTAAAAATGCTAAAGGGGGACTAAAATAATCCTAAGTGTTAACATGCATGGATGATCCTAAGTTTGTGAGGTTTCTATCCTAATGAAGAAGAGAAGAAGAAGATAGAAGAAGGGATGAGAAAGGCCTAAGCCCAACAACAAAGGGTTAGTTCAAATAACAAAAGAGGAAAGATGAAAAAAAGTTGAAATGTGGATAAACATCCACACTTCTCTTACCATGAGCCCCTGAAAAGTTAGCAAAAATCCAGCAAATTGACCAAGAAACAATCATGGGATCAATCATGCTCAAAGGTACTTGAACAAAAAATCAAACAATCATGCCAACATTGCAAATACACGACTTACGCGTCGAGAACATGAAAGCAAACATCAACCAGCAAGCAAATACCCTAAAATATCATGCTTAATGATCACACAATGATTCATGGCAATTAGAACAAGCAAAGGGACCAAACAAACTCAAAACAGCCCCAAAAAACCATTCTGCATCAGTGTTAACCGGTTAACCATATGCGTTAACCGGTTAACCAGTCAAAACCTGCACAAAACACACACAGAAACAGGGCGTTAACCGGTTAACCATATGCGTTAACCGGTTAACACTGTAAAAACAGCAGCAAATTCCTGCAGAAAACAGCATTTCAAAAACAGCTTATTCAAATAAGCTGCACCAGACCAGCACTCAATTACACATGGAAAAAATAGATCAATGCACATCAATCCATAACATTATGCTCATGAACAATAACAATCGGATCCGGATACAAATCAACCAATCAAATCATGCAACACAATCAATTACACAAACACATGGTAGGTTCAAAGCTCAAGCAATGCAAATAAGCTAAAAACAGAGTTGGATCTGGAATTAACCAACCTACAAAGCGGAGGTATGCTTTGGTAATTGTTGATTATGCTGAAAATGATAGATCTCGCGCAAAACCTTGAAGATCCGATGCTAAGCTCCACACTCCATGCAAAATAAATGCAAGATCAAGCTCTTGATGCAGAATTTTGGATCCAAAAGCACTTTTAGATCCCAAACCAGATCTGAATCTCCAATAAAACCAGCAAAAAGATGTAATGAAACTATGGATGGAGGTCTAGTTCCAAGATCTACACACCTCAAGGCAAGGTTGTGTGATCTTCAAAGAGGAACTTTGAGTGATTTGGAAAATTGGGAGAGAAAAGTGAGAGAATTGTGAGTGAGAGCAATAAAAATTCAGAATGAGAGTGAAAAATGAGTGAGTCCATTTGGTTTGGAGAGAAATGGAATATATATGGTTTAGGGTTGGGGCCCAAAATCTTGGTTTGGGATCCAAAAAATATGGCTTGGTAATGTGATTAGGTTTTAGGGTTGGAAAGAGGTTTGGATACATGCTCTAGATCCTTCTCAAATTCAATTTTAATTCAAATGAATAAAAATCAGAAAATTGGAAAATGGGGCCAAAACACACATGCTGAAAATGCTGCTGGAAATTCAAATTTCGCAGCTGTTAACCGGTTAACCATATGCGTTAACCGGTTAACGCATGCAAAATTTGAATTTCCCCCCTTTTGGTGGGAAACTTCAAAAATGATGCCGGCGCCCGCCGTTTCAAGCTGATTTTGATCCTTTCATTCTTTTTAAGTTTTGAACATGGTACAGAGCTTGTGCAGAGTGATCCTGTGAAATTTTTGCCTGGTCACCATGCTCTCGATTTTTTATCTGTGGTGCTTCGAACTTTCCAGATGGTTGGTCATATGCCTTATGCTAGAACATGTGAGTGTTATGCCTCATTTTTCTATGCAAAAATGCTAAGAATATGGTATGCTCATGATGATTATGATATGATATGATGCTTAAAATGAAGAGGGCAAATTTGGGGTGTTACAGCTGCCCCTATTCAATCAACTGTTAATCTGAAAAGGACGATGGTACGGACTATCGACCGTTCAAGATAAACTGTGATTGAATACCAAGAAGACCAGAAATTTGCACTCTGACGAAGAATGCAACCCCGGGAAATAAACCCAACCAGATGACGCTCTGGGGACTGCAGGGGAGAAAGAAGCGGACGAGCCTCTTCCAAGCTAAGGTTGATAGCTGAAATAAAGACATGTTGACAGACGAGTCTTCAAACAATCCTGTGACGCCAGGAGCTGGACAGACGAGTCCTTCAACACTTCAAGACAATAATCTGAGACAGACGAGTCTTCGAATGACCTGTGACGCCAGGTGCAGAGAGCGGACGAGCCCTTAAAGAACTTCAAAGTATCCTGAGATAGACGAATCTCCTTCACTAATCCTTACGCAGATAAGTGGAATAAGACGGACGAGTCTTCTTCGGACAACCCTTACGCAGGTTCCGGAAATGCATATAAGTCTGTGGGATAGACATGCAACCAAGGTAGACGAACCTTCTTCATATATTATCCGCGGATATATGGCATAAGACAGACGAGTCTTCTGAGCAAACCTGTTACGCCAGGCGCAGCAACCATGATTGGTGCTTGAGACAGACGAGCCTCCTTCGGATTTACCTGTTACGCCAGGGCCGGTAATCATTTTGACATTTAATTCCCACTGTCAGGATTTTAAACCTCTTCAATACAGACGAGTATTGGATGATCATCAAGAGAACACAGACGAGTGCCAATAGTCAATGATACAGACGAGTATCAGACGATGATCTGAGAAACACAGACGAGCGTTTCAGGCGATGATACAGACGAGTATCAGCCACTGGTATAGACGAATACCAGAAATTCAAATACAGACGAGCATTTGAAGTAGTCACAGCATTATCAGGATAAATAGCAAATCTTCACATACAGATGCAAGCTAGCACAGACGAGTGCTGAGGATGATACAGACGAGTATCCAAGCAAAGCAGACGAGCTTCAGAACACAAACAACTTCCGGGGAATAAAAGCAGACGAGCTTCAAACAAGCACAGACGAGTGCCGGGTCGTTGCAGACGAGCAGTAGCGGAGAATACATATCAAGGCACAGACGAGTGCAGCGAAGGATCCCATACCGAACACAGACGAGTGCTGGGAGGTTGCAGACGAGCAACAACAAATATCATATCAGAACACAGACGAGTGTAAAAGGGTTGCGGACGATGCTGGGGACATTTCCAAGCACAGACGAGTGCTGGGATTTGCAGACGAGCAAACAACAACGGATACAATCAAGCACAAACGAGTGTTGAGGAGTTGCGGACGAGCAACAGATGAGCAACAGGCACGGACGGGCGCCGAGCAACCTTCAAAGGAGTAACAAGCACATATGAGTGCTAAAAGATGCGGTCGAGCATCAAATAAAGATGCGAGCACGGACGAGCACTGGGCACTTCTTAGGGAATACGCCTCAAATAAAGAGGAATGACATGCACGGGCGAGTGCTGCAGGGATGCGGACGAGCACCAAATGAAGATACGAGCCCCAACGAGTACAGGCAACTTTGCTGGGGAGAGAAAACTTCAAAGACTAACAAGCACGGACGAGTGCCGAGAGCTGCGAATGGTCATCGAACAAAGATGCTAGCACAGAAGATTGCTGGGGAGTACCTCAAATAAAGAGGAAACTGCCGGGGAAAAGGCACGGACGACTGCCGGGGAATACCTCAAATACAGAGGAATCTGCTGAGGAAAGGGCACGGGCGAGTGCTGAAAGAGGATGGGCACGGACGACTGCCGGGGAATACCCCAAATAAAGAGGGATCTGCTGAGGAAAAGGGCACGGACGAGTGCTGAAAGAGGATGGGCATCAAATAAAGATGCGAGCACAGACGAGTGCTAATAGATATAGACTCTATTGGAGAAAGCAAACGAGCAATACCACCGAGCTAACACATACAAGTGTTGAAAGATGCAAACGAGCAGCAATAAAACATGATACATTATTGCTGGGGATAACTCCGCTTAAAGACAACACATACAAGTGTTGAAGATTGCAGACGAGCAACAAACGGATGCCTGATCGGCAATAAGAGATACGACTCTGCAGGGTAATCCAAGTCAAGAGGTCTGGATACACATTCTGACTGAGGTGATGAATACCTGGCTGCATCATCAAATACCCAAAGTACGGCAACTTTGCTGGGATTATATTTCACTGACGGAAGCGAAAATCAAATATGACCACTGTGGGAACAGGAACATCCTCAGACTTGGCTGGAGAAGCTTCTTGGGCAAACACTCTGACTGGGGAGAGCATCTGATAACTCAAGACTCTGAGGGGATATCAGGCTTTCAGGTACCTGATAGGCATACTCTGATGGGGATAATGGACTACTAATTCCATCTTTGATGATGTCAGGCTTTCTGGCACCTGCTGGGTATACTCCGCTGGGGAAGAATGAAATGCTACTTCACTGGGGAAGAAAAGCTTGCTTGGGCGGCTGTCAAGACTTGCTTGGAGAAAAAATCTCTGCTGGAGATGCCAGTCTTCAGATACCTGCTGGGAAAGGAAATCTCTGCTTGGGGGATACCCTACTGGGAAAGTACTCTGCTGGGGAGGTACTCCGCCGGGGAATATTAAATCGCTTGAGAGAATGTGACGCCAACCTGCAACCTGCAACAACAGAACACACCCGCGTGTCCCTGGGATTTGCATGGAATGATCGGTTCATCCATCGTCACCCGACGCTCAAAGAGGGTTACAGTTTCCCTGCATGTCAGTTTTCTTTTCAAAATTATCACCATGTTTAGATGCAATGCTATTTTTGCCTAAAATTCAGGACATTTTGTAAACAAAAATAAACACACACAGCTTTTTGACTGAATATTATTTTTATTGAATGGCCTCTGAATAGGCAAAGATTTACATCAGGAAGCAACCACCTGGAAAGAGGTAGCCACTATAAAATTGAGAAAAGAAATTATCCTAATGGCAACGTACGCGGCATTCCAAGGAGTTCCATTTCTGCTATGACCTGCATGTCTTCAAGACTCTCCATTCTGTTTTGGCTTTCTGAGAGGACAAGGGGACTGCTTCCTATCCTTCCGGTATTGTCAAACTGTACAAAACGATGACGTGGTTCAGATAACTCGGATCACAGTTGTTCGCTTATTCCCTTATTTTGCGTGGATCGCCCTCTCGGGTTTTCAATCCACCGGGATACCCTTTTTTGCCTGAGCTGTCCAATGCGGCTTTTCAACTCAGCGGGTGTACATTTTTTATTCATTTCCCTAATTTTTGCCCGAGCTTTTTTATTCTGTTTTTAGCTCGCCGGGATGCCCTTTTCTTGCCTGGACTTACATTCTGTTTTGTGTCCAGCGGGTCTCTTTATGCGAAGTATTTTTTAACTGCGTCCGAGTTAACAGGGGATGGGAAATCTTCTCCATCCATAGTGGTGAGCATCAGCGCTCCTCCTGAGAATACTTTCTTCACTATGAATGGTCCTTCGTAGTTCGGGGTCCACTTGCCCCTGTTATCTGAACCTGGAGGAACGATTCTCTTCAACACAAGCTCTCCCACTTGATACCCTCGAGTACGTACTCGTTGATCGAATGCCCGCTTCATTCTCCTTTGATAAAGCTGACCATGACAGATAGCCGCTAACCTCTTTTCCTCAATTAGACATAGCTGATTGTAACGAGCACGCACCCATTCAGCCTCATCCAGTTTGACATCCATCATCACGCGCAGTGAGGGAATCTCTACTTCAACAGGCAGGACTGCTTCCATGCCGTACACTAGAGAGAAGGGAGTTGCCCCTGTTGATGTCCTGACCGACGTTCGGTACCCATGCAAAGCAAACGGTAACATCTCATGCCAATCCTTGTAGGTGACAACCATTTTCTGCACAATCTTCTTGATATTCTTGTTAGCTGCCTCTACCGCACCATTCATCTTTGGTCGGTAAGGAGAAGAATTGTGATGCTGTATTTTGAAGTCCCGACATAAGTCTGCCATCATCTTGTTGTTGAGATTAGAACCATTATCAGTAATGATCCTTTCGGGTACTCCATATCTGCATATGATATCTCTTTTCAGAAATCTTGCCACCACTTGACGAGTGACATTGGCATAAGACGCTGCTTCTACCCACTTGGTAAAGTAATCAATCGCGACCAGGATGAAGCGATGACCATTCGAAGCAGTTGGCTCGATTTTCCCGATCATGTCAATGCCCCACATAGAGAAAGGCCAAGGAGATGACATGACGTTGAGCGGATTTGGAGGAACATGCACTTTATCTGCATATATTTGGCACTTGTGGCACTTTCGGGCGAATGAACAACAGTCTGCATCCATTGTCATCCAATAATACCCTGATCTTAGCAGTTTCTTTGCCATGGCGTGCCCTCCTGCATGGGTACCAAAAGATCCCTCGTGGACTTCCTGCATCAACAGGCTTGCTTTGTGTCTATCCACGCATCTGAGCAAAACCATGTCGAAGTTCCTCTTGTACAAAACCCCGTCTGTGTTCAAGAAGAAACTAGCAGCAAGTCGTCTCAAGGTCTTCTTGTCTTTGGAAGATGCCCCTGTTGGGTATTCTTGCTTCTCCAGGAACAACTTGATATCAAAATACCAAGGTTTCTCGTTAGACACGGCGTCTACAGAGAAAGCATAAGCCGGAGAGTCAAGCCTGGAGATGTCAATTCTGGGCACAAAATTCCAACATAGGACTTTAATTGACGAAGAGAGAGTGGCCAAAGCATCGGCAAATTGATTTTCGTCCCGTGGTATGTATTTGAGCTCAACTGTCGTGAAGAATGTCAACAGTTTTCTAGCATAATCCCTGTACGGAACTAGATGCTCTTGATGTGTGTACCACTTGCCGGTAATTTGGTTAATGACGAGGGCTGAATCTCCGAATATATCGAGGTTCTTGATCCGAAGATCAATTGCCTCCTCTATTCCCATTATACACGCCTCGTATTCCGCTTCATTGTTGGTGCAGCCAAAAGTAATTTTGGCAGCGAAGGGTAAATGAACACCTTCAGGAGTAATGAGTACGGCACCAACTCCACGACCATTGATATTGACAGCCCCATCAAACATCAACTTCCATTTGGATTCAGGGTCAGGCCCCTCCTCCGGAAGTGGTTCCTCATAATCGTTTGTTCTGAGGTACATGATGTCCTCATCAGGGAAATCAAATCTCATCGGCTGATAGTCATCCTCAAGAGGTTGCTGAGCAAGGTATTCCGACAATACACTTCCTTTGATGGCTTTCTGAGAAGTGTACTGGATGTCGTATTCAGTTAAAATCATCTGCCACCTAGCAACCCTTCCGGTCAATGCTGGTTTCTCAAAGATGTACTTGACGGGGTCCATCTTGGAAATGAGAAGTGTGGTATGGGTCAACATATACTGCCTCAGTCGGCGAGCAGCCCATACCAAAGCGCAGCAAGTTTTCTCGAGCAGTGAGTATCGGGATTCACAGTCGGTAAACTTTTTGCTAAGGTAATAAATGGCATACTCTTTTCGACCAGACTCGTCATGTTGGCCAAGCACACACCCCATCGACCCTTCTAGCACGGTCAAGTACATGATTAATGGTCTCCCCTCCACTGGAGGCATCAGAATTGGAGGTTCCTGCAAATATTCCTTTATTTTGTCGAAAGCTCTTTGGCAATCATCACTCCACCTGACCGTCTGCTCTTTTCTTAGCAGTTTGAATATCGGTTCGCACGTGGCAGTTAGGTGAGATATGAACCGAGAAATGTAGTTCAATCTACCTAAGAACCCGCGCACTTCTTTTTCTGTCTTTGGTGCAGGCATATCTTGAATTGCTTTCACTTTAGCAGGGTCTACCTCAATTCCCTTTTGACTTACAATGAAACCCAGCAACTTTCCAGAACGCACTCCGAAAGTGCACTTGTTCGGATTCAACCTCAATTTGTACTTGATCAATCTGTCAAACAGCTTCTTCAAATTAACCAAATGCTCCTCTTCGTCTTTGGACTTTGCAATCATATCATCCACATAACATTCGATCTCCTTGTGGATCATGTCATGGAACAACGTGACCATCGCCCGCTGATAAGTTGCCCCAGCGTTCTTCAAACCGAAGGGCATGACCTTGTAGCAGAATGTTCCCCACGGGGTAATGAACGTTGTCTTCTCCATGTCTTCCGGCGCCATTTTTATCTGATTATAACCGGAGAATCCATCCATGAAGGAGAATACTGAGAATTGAGCAGTACTGTCGACCAACACATCGATGTGTGGCAACGGAAAATCATCCTTCGGGCTTGCTCTGTTCAAATCTCTATAGTCAACGCACATTCGGACCTTGCCGTCCTTCTTAGGTACTGGTACGATGTTAGCTACCCAAGGTGGGTAACTAGACACGGCAAGGAACCCGGCATCCCACTGTTTCTGCACCTCCTCTTTGATCTTCATCGCCATATCCGGGCGAGTTCTTCTCAACTTTTGCTTTACAGGAGGACAGTCTTCCCTCAGGGGTAGCTTATGCATCACGATGTCGGTATCCAATCCTGGCATATCCTGATATGACCAAGCAAAGATATCCACATACTCTCTCAACATACTGATCAGCTCTTGTTTGACATCGGCCCGCAGATTGGCTCCTATCTTGATTTCTTTCTTTGCATCTTCACTGCCAATGTTGATGGTCTCAATCTCTTCTTGATGAGGCTGAATAACTCGTTCCTCTTGTTTCAACAATCTGACCAATTCTTCAGGGAGGTCACAGTCTTCCTCAACCCCTTCATCAGCTTGGTAGACTGGATTATCAAAGTCATGCATAGTCATAGCAGGAACGTTATCCGTGGAATCCGGATGATCAATACTGCACAAATGATGTGCTTATTCAGAATCTGCTTATTTTGAAAAGAGACGCTAACACAAAGCAAAAAAGTGAAAAAAACACATTGCCATTTTTATATTGTTTTTTTTTATTTTTTATTTTTTTTTTTTTTTTTTTTTATAAAAATTTAAAAACAAAGAAAGAGAGCACAATTTGTCTGAAAATGTCCTTTTATTTCATGGCAAAAATAACGATGCAATACAAAACATGGTGGCCCAGTACAATGGATCCAAACATCTTGGGCAGAATGCTGGATTTGACAATGCAGTATGCTAATAAAAGGAAACAAAACAATTACTTTGAGAGCCAGGTGACTTGAACAATGTCCTCAGCAGACCAATTTCCTAGCTCCTCGCCGGGTGCACACGGGCGGATCCAATTGTTGTCCCAGTCTCTGTCACTATCCCCGTCTTGACTTGCCGTACAGATTTGATCGCGGTCGAGCAACCCAGCACTTGTGAATGAGATAGCTTTACCACTCTGAATAGACCCCCCAGGCTGATACCCTAAGCCAAATTTGTCATCCTTCTTTTCCACCTCCAGTAGCTTGCCCCAGCCTTGGGCATTGCCTGATTGGACAGCCTCTTTTGCTTCCCGGTAAGAATGAATTGACGTGCCTTCGTTGTTTTTCTTCACCGGAGTCAAGATACTGACATCTGCCTCAAAAGCTTGGCACAAAGTCTCGTGAATTTCTCCGTCCATTTCCACATATTTGAATGTCGACAGGTGGCTGACGAATATATCTTCTTCCCCGCAAACTGTGATGACCTGGCCGTCCACCACATACTTAAGCTTTTGGTGCAGGGTTGAAGTGACGGCTCCAGCTGCGTGTATCCACGGTCTGCCCAACAAGCAACTATACGCAGGCTGGATGTCCATAACATAGAAGACACTCTTGAATACTTGAGAGCCTATCTTAACAGGCAACTCAACCTCTCCGAAAACTGATCTTCTTGAACCATCGAAAGCTCTAACCACCAAATCACTCGGCGTCAGGATAACCCCATCAATGTCAAGCTTCATCAACGCCTTTTTCGGGAGCACGTTCAACGAAGAGCCTGTGTCCACCAGAACATGGGATAACACAGCGCCCCTGCATTCCATCGTGATATGCAGTGCTTTATTGTGATTTCTTCCCTCCAAAGTAAGATCTCTGTCAGTGAAGCCCAAGCCATGGCTAGCATTGACACTTCCAACAACAGCTTCAAGCTGATTGACCGTAATCTCTTGAGGAACGTAAGCCATTTGAAGTACTTTCAGCAAGGCTTCTCGGTGCGCGGGTGAGCACATCAACAGTGACAAGATAGAAATCTTCGAAGGCGTCTGATTCAGTTGGTCAACCACCTTGTAGTCACTCCTTTTGATGATCTTCATAAACTCCTCTACCTCCTTTTCAAACGTCCCCTGTCCAGCTACAGGAGTATTCGACTCATCATTCACAATCTGCTTTCCTTTGTCTTTTGATGAAGCTTCGGCCTCGAGATCCCTTCTCAGTGCAGGGGGAGCAAATAAACGGCCACTTCGAGTAAAACCTCCAACACCTCCCACATTCTCAATAGTCAAATCAGCAACAGGTCTACTTTCCATCTTCTGTCCCGCCACATAGACATCAGAACCATAATGCCACGGAATGGCTCTATCATCATTATACGGCATTGGCCCAGGTACCGTTATAGTCACAGGACTAATCTGAGGAGCGTAGGTGATAACCGGCCTCTGTCTGACGGGCATATCAGCTTCGTCATAGAAGATAGTAGCGGTTGACACATCATCAGCCTTTTCATTACTAATCTTGCTAAATTGCAGAGATCCATCATCAATCAACTCTTGCAAACCCGTCTTCAATTTCTCGCAGCCATTCACAGCACTTGCACAGTCTTCACAATCGAGAGAACAACCAGGAAACACTTGACCCTTCAACAGTCTCTCTTTCACCACTTTCAACGGCGTCTTGACTTCATCAATTCTCAGCACCAAACTCAACTTATCATCACGCTCAACAGCATTAACTCTTGCCCCTCCATGATTAGGTATAGGGTTCGAGTTGATATTCGGTGGTGGCGCAAAGTTGATTGCCTTTGAATCCACGAGATCTTGAACTTTGTGATGTAGCGCCCTGCACTTCTCAGTTGAGTGCCCGGGTGCCCCTGAATGAAAAGCGCATCGCGCGTTGACATCATAACCAGCTGGAAGCTCTCCAGGAGGTGGTGGTGCCAAAGTCCTCAATTGAATAAGGTTCAAATCCAGTAGTCTCGGCAACAAGGCAGCATATGTCATCGGAATAGCTTCAATCACCCTGCTAGCAGGACGAGCCTGCCTTGGCTGATAAGGCCTTTGCTGGTAGTTGGCTCTGGGTTGTTGTTGTTGTTGCTGTTGTTGTGGTGGAGGTAACATTTGTTGTACGGGAGCTGCAGGAATAGTGACAGCAGCCACATGCCCATAAGGTCTTCTGTAACCACGGCCCTGGCTTCGACCGAATACAGCATTGGTCTCACCTTCTCGCCTTCTCGGAGGTCCGCTGAAAGCTTTCCTCGCTCCACTTGAACTACTAGCACTGGGGTCTTGTATCTTCCCCATTTTCAACAGCGTTTCAACCCTTTCTCCCGCAATGACAATATCGTTGAACTTTGTAGCAGAACTTGACGCCAATCTTTCAAGAAATACTCCCTGGAGGGTGCCCATAAACATATCGGCCATCTCATTCTCTAACAGTGGTGGTTGCACCCTGGCAGCTAACTGACGCCACCTCTGAGCGTATTCCTTGAAGCCTTCTTTTGCTGTCTGAGCCATATGTTGCAACTGGGTGCGATTCGGAGCCATGTCCATGTTGTACTGGTACTGCTTCACGAAGGCCTCAGCGAGATCTTTCCAGCTCTTGACATTGACCCTGCTGAGCTTCATGTACCACTCAAGAGAAGCTCCCACCAAGCTATCCTGAAAGTAATACATCCACAGTTTTTCATCGTCTGTATGCGCAGCAATTCTCCCAACATACGATTGCAGATGGGTCTTTGGGCAAGCAGTGCCGTTGTACTTCTCGAAAGTAGGAACTTTGAACTTATACGGAATTCTGACTCCCGGAACCAAGCCCAAGTCTGTTATATCGAATCCCAAAGAACTCTGGGATTGAATAGCCTTGATTTGCTCGGCCATCTCTTCAAATCTCTTGTTCATTTCGACCCCTTGACCTTCGGTCTCATCAAGCAAAGTGAACTGGTCCTCCTGGTGATCCACATGAATGTTATGCATCCCGTCATTGACTACGGTCGCCCCTGGTTGTATAACTTGAGGTCCAGCCTGCCGTGCGCCCGCACCGGCATGATTATCAACATTAGCAGCAGCAGCAGCGTTTCTGTTCTGATTCTCAACCAACTCTCGCAGCCGTTCTTGATTCTGCCCCATGCCGGTCATTAACGTCATGAAGTTATCCATTCTCTGCCTTAAGTCTGCCAAATCTGCCTGCATTTGATCCATGGCCCGCTCTCTGTTAATCTTGGTTGGGTATCTGTGCACTGCTGGTCGTTCTCGAACCTTACGAGGAGCTATTGCGCCTGAAACACAAAACCCGTTAGTAATTGATGCGACACCTGCAAAACAGACAAACAGGTTATATGCAATGCAATGCAACTGTTCATGTTCCCAACTTTAAACATTTGGCATGCCCCAGTTCTGGCATCTATCTCGGCAATCACTTTTATCTTTCAAACTTTCTCTTTGATAAGTGTTCAGACATTAGCAGTATCCAGACAAACGAGTCTTGCACATTCAAAACGATAACTTGCACATTAATACTGAGTAGGGACAAACCACTATAGGCTAAAAGTCAGAATACATCCAAGAATATTCCCCGAAGGGTTACAAATCAGTACATAAAGATAAAAGAAATAAAAGCAAGACTCCTACAACAAGCCTGTAGGTAGTCTGAAAAATAAACTAAGCTAAGGACCCCGGCTCTGCCACCTCTGCCCTGCTTTTCTTGACACTTGCTCTCAGCTTGAGCTCTTCGATCTCTTTCCTGGCTTCCTCCAGAGCTAATTGACTTTGGACTAGCTGCTGGGTCCTCTCCCTCCGGATGGCGTGGGCTTGTTCCACTTCCTCTTTCTTGCAAGCCATCTGAATCTCAAAGAACTCTTCCTTCTCTTTGAATTTCTTTTGGTCTTCATCCCTTTGGCCTTTCAGCCAAACAATGGACTGTCGAGCGCTCTTGAGAGTCTTTAAAGTCTCCTTGTGCTTGGCTTCTCTTTGCGCTTCCATCATACCCAATCGATGGAAATGGGCTTCTCTTCCGGCAAAATCTTTCTCTTTGTTTTCCAAGGAGGACTGGAGCTTTTGCAGCTTGTCTTCGACTTCCTTCTTAGCTCTATTAGCCTGATGGTATAAGCTTACCATCTCAACATTCTCTACTCTGACTGCTTGCAGCTGAGCTTCTAGCTTCTTGTACTCCTCCAAGGAAACCGTACTGCTCGGACCTGGTACCTCTCGAGGATAAAGTGGAGCTTCGACTGAAAAAAGCATGAGAACTGCCTCGATATGCCTTTGCAACCATTCAGCATATGGTGGATATGCCTTGGGATCAACTCGGCCGAAGTCCTTCTTCCCTTTCCTTTTCCTGTGATCCCAGGATTGAACTGCTTGTTGGACTAGCTCTCTGTTTCCATCAACAGGAAAATACAAAGATTCAGCAAACATTTCCATCTGAGGAGGATCCTTCAAAGGGTAGCCAAACTGCCTTCTGGCTAATGTCGGGTAGTAACTGATGACACCTTTCCTTCCTAGCAAAGGTACTCCAGCAAACCTCCCGCAACTAACCATCAACTCCTTTCCTAGCAAACTCCTGTCATAACCCCAAGCAATGTCTTCTTCAGTCAATCCCATCAGCCTTCTGGACCATCTCCATTCGTCTCGCATATCCTTGAAGGCACCTGATTTAGGTAACTGTCTAGCGAACCATTCGGCAAACAAAGGAGCACAGCAGACCACTGGACCACCTCTACCTTTCTCGTTTCTGTAATGGACACTAAAATAAAAGTCACCCAATAAAGTAGGCGCCGGATTGCCTTTTGCGAAGATTGAGATCACTTCTAAGCTGACAAACTCTTTCTCTCCGGGAAACAAGCTAGACCCATATACCATCAATGCAAGCAAAGCTCCAAAGTCGTTCCACTTAGCTTCTGTAGCATATTTCTCAGCCTCTGGGATAAGCACGCTCCAGGGTAGACCTCTGCCTTTACTCTCTTGCAAAGCCTTTCTGACTGAAGCAACTGACAACCTACAAACCTTGGCTATGTCTTCATCTTTGAGCACAACCTCTGACCCGTAGAACGGCAATGTCTCTCTGATCGGAATACTCAGCATGCTGGAGATCTCTTCCAATGTCGGAGCTAAGATGTAACCTGAAAGAACAAAGCAACGCAGCAAGGGATCATAAAATTGCAACAAGGTATGCAAGCTGTCCTTTTGGTCTGTAGTAGGCTTGTCCACAAACTTCAGTATCTGGCCATATCTTTTCTTGAAATTTCCTAAGACTTGATCATTCATCAGACCTGCTAACCTCTGAACACTTTTGACTTCCGGCTGAAGAAAGGTGTAATGCACATTCTTTTTCCTTGGATCTCTTTTGATTTCTGCCATGGAGATAAGAATACCAGAACTGGGAACAAATGCGAGCAATGCCCTGAAAAATGGGAAACATAAACAGTTAATGCAAAGAATGATGCAGATGCAATGCAAACATATGACCAACGGGGACCATCTGAACTGGCACACTGACAAAGCCCTCTGAATAACTGGCAATCTCAACAGTTCACTGAGTCACACCCTCTGATAATCACAACCCTCTGATCAGAATCACAGTATCAAGAAATCCAGAATTCCAGGACCATAACTTCGGAACCACAAATCTTATTCACCGGACCAAAGATCATAACTGAACAAATGAGTGTATGTTGAGGTCATGGGTTCCTGCACACCTGTAAACACCCCCCAATCTCACAGGTAAAAGGCTCCGGGTCAGACATCACGGACTCTCAAAGCCGAATAGCAATAATACTTTCACCATCTCCGAGAAATGGCTCATGACCAAATCAGGGAATCGGTTAGGCATTATGTACTACGCAGGGAGGCCTCAGCTGAGTCCGGGAAAAACAAGCATCCCTTATAAGTCCCCAGCTTCAAATGCTGAAATCGAGAAACAATAGTACATTCAGCCCGTAGGATACAGTACTAATGTCATACGACCAGATGCTTTAACTGAGTTCTTATAAGAGAACCAGGCCATCCTATGCGAGTTCCCAGTGGACCCTCGGGTGCGAATGGGTTTGCCACAAAATGTGGTCTGCCATTGTCACCACTGGAGAGGGTTGTTTCCACAAAAGTTCTCAATGATCGGTCCCCAGCTGCACATAACTGTCAGGGTTATGAAATGAGAGAGGAAGATCCCCAAATCAAGACATTTCCAAGACAATCGCAACCTGGGTGTGGAACTCACTACTACCCTCATGACAAGATCTCATGAGGCCAAAGTGGAACCACGCTAAGTCCTATGGTGCACTCGAGCCGGGTACCTGGCTCACATCTCTCAAGAACCAGTAACTCCCATCCCACCAAAGAAAACCAGTCCAGACAGTCCAGTATAATATATATGATGCGGAAAATAAATACTGAAGACTGTAAATAAAGCTGTAAATAAAGCTGTAAATAAAGCAATAAACAAACAGCAATATAATACAACAAGCCACACCAAACAAACATCACCCAATGAAACAGCAACACACAAGCGCTAGGAGAGACTCACAGGGGAACCAGAGATTCTGGTGGTATATCCCCAGGGAAGTCGCCAAGCTGTCGCTCCCGAGGATTTCCATCCTGGTACAAACGCGAAAGTGGCGCGGAAAAAGAATAGAGTCGCCAGCCATGCATTTTTATCCCGAAGAGAGGGAACGGTAATGCTGCACAAACCAGAAGAAAGAAAGAGGAAGGACACAGGTCCTGCGAACCAAAGAGACTGGGATCGGGAGTCGGTTATGACCTGGGAAGGTATTAGCACCCCAGATCATCCGCCGTACCCGACGGGATCCACGCTTGCAAGAGAAACTGTTTCAAAGGGTGAGGGTATGAAAACTGCAGCAAAAGAAAAGAAAATGAAAAGAAACTGGAACTGGAAAAGAACTGAAATAAGAAAAGAAAAGGAAAAATGTAGGGAAAATAAAGATTGTGCTCGAACGGGCCCTACCCCGCTGCCTACGTACCTCATCGGGATAATGAGGATCAGAGACGCCGTAGTTCCCCTAACTAGGGGTACTAAAAGGAAATTGCTTGAATTAAGGCTTGAACTGCCTATGCCATTGCTCAGGTGTTGCAGGCTCGGACGACGAGTGCGTAACCGTCTTGCAAAATGACAAGTAGGAGCAAGTTCGCGTACGGAGCGAAGGAGATGAGAAAAGAATTCCCGGAGGAAAGACGCTTATTGTTTGTTTGGTGTTTTTTAGAAGCTTTTATGAGTGTGTCGCAAGTAAGTGAACTCAAGCTCTTATCAATGGAATGTGCACTTGTCACTACATTCCAAGATGGAATAATAGGACAAGCACACTCAAGTAAGGAGAAGATCCCCAAAACTCGAACCCAAAGATTAGGGCATAAGCTCACTAACTTGCTTAATTATTAAGTGTTTTTGGTTATTTACATGAAGAAGTGTTTTTTAGGCTTTTCTTTTATGAAGAAGATACCTTGATCAGACTTGTGCATCACAAGGTAGACATGTACTATCCCAAGATGGGAAGACTACAAGCATACCTCATGGAATAAGGCTATGGATCAATGCATCGCTTCACATTTATTAAAGGTGTTTTTTAGAGTTATGAGATGAGAAGAGAAAAGAACCAAAAGGATCATAAAGGTAAAAATGCTAAAGGGGGACTAAAATAATCCTAAGTGTTAACATGCATGGATGATCCTAAGTTTGTGAGGTTTCTATCCTAATGAAGAAGAGAAGAAGAAGATAGAAGAAGGGATGAGAAAGGCCTAAGCCCAACAACAAAGGGTTAGTTCAAATAACAAAAGAGGAAAGATGAAAAAAAGTTGAAATGTGGATAAACATCCACACTTCTCTTACCATGAGCCCCTGAAAAGTTAGCAAAAATCCAGCAAATTGACCAAGAAACAATCATGGGATCAATCATGCTCAAAGGTACTTGAACAAAAAATCAAACAATCATGCCAACATTGCAAATACACGACTTACGCGTCGAGAACATGAAAGCAAACATCAACCAGCAAGCAAATACCCTAAAATATCATGCTTAATGATCACACAATGATTCATGGCAATTAGAACAAGCAAAGGGACCAAACAAACTCAAAACAGCCCCAAAAAACCATTCTGCATCAGTGTTAACCGGTTAACCATATGCGTTAACCGGTTAACCAGTCAAAACCTGCACAAAACACACACAGAAACAGGGCGTTAACCGGTTAACCATATGCGTTAACCGGTTAACACTGTAAAAACAGCAGCAAATTCCTGCAGAAAACAGCATTTCAAAAACAGCTTATTCAAATAAGCTGCACCAGACCAGCACTCAATTACACATGGAAAAAATAGATCAATGCACATCAATCCATAACATTATGCTCATGAACAATAACAATCGGATCCGGATACAAATCAACCAATCAAATCATGCAACACAATCAATTACACAAACACATGGTAGGTTCAAAGCTCAAGCAATGCAAATAAGCTAAAAACAGAGTTGGATCTGGAATTAACCAACCTACAAAGCGGAGGTATGCTTTGGTAATTGTTGATTATGCTGAAAATGATAGATCTCGCGCAAAACCTTGAAGATCCGATGCTAAGCTCCACACTCCATGCAAAATAAATGCAAGATCAAGCTCTTGATGCAGAATTTTGGATCCAAAAGCACTTTTAGATCCCAAACCAGATCTGAATCTCCAATAAAACCAGCAAAAAGATGTAATGAAACTATGGATGGAGGTCTAGTTCCAAGATCTACACACCTCAAGGCAAGGTTGTGTGATCTTCAAAGAGGAACTTTGAGTGATTTGGAAAATTGGGAGAGAAAAGTGAGAGAATTGTGAGTGAGAGCAATAAAAATTCAGAATGAGAGTGAAAAATGAGTGAGTCCATTTGGTTTGGAGAGAAATGGAATATATATGGTTTAGGGTTGGGGCCCAAAATCTTGGTTTGGGATCCAAAAAATATGGCTTGGTAATGTGATTAGGTTTTAGGGTTGGAAAGAGGTTTGGATACATGCTCTAGATCCTTCTCAAATTCAATTTTAATTCAAATGAATAAAAATCAGAAAATTGGAAAATGGGGCCAAAACACACATGCTGAAAATGCTGCTGGAAATTCAAATTTCGCAGCTGTTAACCGGTTAACCATATGCGTTAACCGGTTAACGCATTCAAAATTTGAATTTCCCCCCTTTTGGTGGGAAACTTCAAAAATGATGCCGGCGCCCGCCGTTTCAAGCTGATTTTGATCCTTTCATTCTTTTTAAGTTTTGAACATGGTACAGAGCTTGTGCAGAGTGATCCTGTGAAATTTTTGCCTGGTCACCATGCTCTCGATTTTTTATCTGTGGTGCTTCGAACTTTCCAGATGGTTGGTCATATGCCTTATGCTAGAACATGTGAGTGTTATGCCTCATTTTTCTATGCAAAAATGCTAAGAATATGGTATGCTCATGATGATTATGATATGATATGATGCTTAAAATGAAGAGGGCAAATTTGGGGTGTTACACTTTCTGACATGGGTGGCTGGACAGCAGCAGCAAGCTGTCTCCACCTTTGAGCGTATTCACGGAAGCTTTCCCTGGATGACTGAGACATCCCCATCAGGAGGGTCCTGTTGGGAGCCATATCCAGGTTGTACTGATATTATCTGATAAAGGCCTCTGCCAGGTCCTTCCAGCATCTAATGGTTGCTCTGGTCAGATGGGAGTATCATTCCCTCGATGCTCCAGTTAAGCTATCCTCAAAATAAAACATCCATAGCTTTTCGTCCATGGTATAAGCCTTCAGCCTCCCCAGAAAAGATTGTAAATGGGTCCGGGGACAGGAAGTCCCGTTATACTTCTCAAAGCATGGTGGTTTAAACTTGTGAGGGATCCTGACCCCGTCCACTAGACCCATATCCATAACATCAAATCCCAAAGAATTCTGGGACTCCAAAGATCTCAGCTTCTCAGCAATCTCTTCTAGCCTTCTGTCATAGGCTTCCTCCCCAGCTCCCATCACTGTGAACTGATCTTCCTGGGGGTCTTCTTGCAGCACTCTACCTGCCGTGGCAGTCCCTTGCACATTGACAGGGATGTTGATCTCTGGATGCTGGTGGGGTCCAAAGACTGGGGGATTGACATGAGGTTGGACTCTTTCATTGTTGCTTGTCCCAGCAGTCCCTGGATGATGGTCTTCCTGATTCCTCCCTTCTACCAGGGCTCTTAACCTCTCCTGGCTTTGAGCCATATTGTTCATCACCTCCATAAATTGTGTCATCTGATTCCTCATTTCCAACCTCTAGTTGGTCATTTGATTCCTGACCTCTGTAAGGTCCTGCTGCATTTGATCCATCTGTATGCCCGGAAGATTGTTGCGGGTGGGGTATCTGTGTGGACGGTTGAGTGGAAACCCTCGACGTCGAGCAATAGTTCCTGAAGTCACAACAGAGTTAGTAACAATAAAACAAAAACCTACAAAACAAAACAAAAGGTTAGTATGCAATGCAGTATGCTTATTTGCATCCAAGGTATCCGGCTTGGCACTTGGTTTTGACCTTTCCAGACCCTTGAAGAAGATGCTTTTGATGTTGCTTGAAGAATTCAGATAAAACAAAACAACCCGTATATTACAAAAAGAGGGTAAATGATACATAGTTTGTTTCTTTTACAATACAAGCCCTCTGAGGGGTCAAAAATACAACATAAAGAAAAGTACATAAGATGAAAGCAACAACAAGCAAAAGTCAAACACCCAGTCCAAACTCATCCTCCTGAACTTCCTTGAGAAGTGCTTCAGTCACAGGATCAGCTGGACGCTCTGTAAGATTCCTGATGAGGAGATTCCTGGTAGCAACAGCTGCAGTTAGCTTCTTGTGTTGACTTTGGTCCTTTGACCTCTTTACACCAGCTCTAATCTTCAACTCTGAGATCTCTCTCTGGGCTGCTGCCAGGGCTTCCTGTTGCTCTTTTGCACTAGCTTCCATCTGCTCAATCTTATCCTGAGTCCTTTTGTCCTCCAGAGTACGGGCTTCGGTGATCCTGACCCACCTAGCTTGACTCTCCTTTAGATACAAATCAGTCCTGGCCTTCTAGAACTGAGCTTCCTTACAGGCATTCTTCAAGATCTGTTCTCCAGCCCTAGACTTCTTAATGTAATCCTCTGACTTCTCAATTCTAGCCAAATGCTCCACTTTCAACTTTTCTAGCCTCTCAATATCCAACCTACCATCACTCCTCTCCCAGAGGGTCTTCTGTAAAGCCTGAGTCAACTTCTCATTTCTCTCTTTCAATTTCTCAAACTCCTCTAAGCTGATAGTTGCTGGAGGTGGTGCTGTGGAAGGTCCAGGCATATCTTCAATAGTGAAAGGCATTCCAGAAATTTGAGCCCTGGCATGAGACCACTCATAGTACTGGGCTGAGGCCACATTATTGCATCTCCCAAGAATGGTTACCCCCTTAGTCTGCACATTGTCCCAGGCCCAGGATGCCTGCCTGACAATAACCAGATTAGGCTTGATTTCACAATAGAGGGTCTCAGTCAGATCCTGTGCTCTAGGAGGATGGACTAATGCATAGCCCAGTTGTCTTTTGAATAGCAGAGGGTTGTAGTTGATGCAACCCTTCACTCCAATCAGAGGTACATTGGGAAATTGCCCACAACTTGTAATGATGTCTCTGCCTTTGGTGCTCTGAGTGCACCACCTGATATCATTTGAGGTTAGAGCAACAAGCCTCCTAGCCCAGTTCTTCTGCTGGTGAGGGTTTAAGAATGCATCAGTTTTTGGCAAATGCTTGAGCAGCCAAGTATGGAACAAAGGAGCACAGCATCTCACTAATCTTCCCCTTTGCTTTTCATTCCTTTGATGAACAGAGTAGTAAAGATCTCCCAGTAAGGTGGGCACTGGATTTCTCAGGATGAAAAGATGGACTGCATTCTTGCTGACAAATCTAGGCTCATCTGCAAAAAGTATGACCCCATATATGCTAAGGGCCAACAGAGCACAGACTGCCTTCCACTCCCCCAAGGAAGCCTTCAGACTAGCCTGAGAAGTCAAGAAATCCAGATGAAAACCAGAGATTCCAGCTTTAGATGTCAAATTCTGCCCAATCAAAACTGGTTCCAGATATAATGCCTTTGCTATCTCCTCATTACTTGGGAAAGCCATCTCAGGGTTGAAGGGGATTCCACCCCTGATAGGTACACCAACCAATGACGAATACTCCTCCAGCAAGGGTCCCAACTGAAAATTCTGAAATGTGAAGCACCTCAGAGGGGGATCATAGAACTGCAGGCAAGTATGTATCAAGCTCCTCTGTGAAGGGTCCAAATCCATAACCACATCAAGGATTCCTCCATAATGTTCTCTGAAAAGTGGTATATGGTCTGGAGTAATCAGGGTCTGAATCCTCCTGATGCTAGCCAACTCAGGCTCAAAGAAATGATAGGAGATGTTACTTTTCTTAGGGGCCATGCTGCTGAAGGATAGGTGTTGATGATGATGACTGAGGACAACACTGAAGATGGGCTACTGATAGGCTGAGACTGTGGATGCAAATGACTGAAGCAGGTGGCTGATTGCTGAAGCAAGTGCTGATGAAGATAGGTCTAAGCTGAAGAAGGGGTCAAAACCAAGCCAAAATGATAGGATGGATACCCTGAAAAACAAATAAACACATGTCAAAATGATGCAATGAGGATGTATGCAAATGATATGCAAGGGTTTGTGACTGAGCTAGATCTGATTAACTGCTCTGATATAAGTCCAAGTATGTTCAAGAAATCCAGATGGAGGTTCATAAGTCCAGTAACCAGGGTGGGGGACTCAAATAAAGAGTCACATGTCCAGGGTTTTAGAATCACAAGAACTGTTCCAAAATGGAGTACTCTTATTCAAACAAAGTAACAGGGTATGCTGAGGTCAAGGGTACCTGCAAACCTGTAAACAGCCCAACCCCCCTCACAGGCGATGTTCTAAAACAAAGATCCTCAGACTTGGATCAGTTATGAGAAGTGTAAACACTTCTAACCCGGAGGTACAGTGTTTACAATGACCATAAAAGATCCTCCTCTAATTCACCTCAGTTTCTGAAGGTCAATACTAAAGGTCATCCAGACTTAGCAGGCTTCCCAGATAGCCCTAGTACTGCAGGAAATCTGCAACACAGAGTTCTCAAGAAGAAACCCATATCTGAACCGTGTTTCATATTCCCGCACCAGACCGAGATGGAATGGGAAAGAATATGAACCACTCTAGCCTAGGTGTCACTCAGGTCCCAGGTATAGGACCTCAACTCTCAATAGAACACCCACCCACCAAAGCAACAAAACAGATCCAGCACAGACAGCATGACAGTATGATATATATGCACAAAGCTATAAAGAAAGTAATAAAACAACTGTACATAAAGCAAAAATAAATACAAATACAAACACAAATAGCACATAACACCCCAGTAAACACAAATCAAACAAGCGCTATGAGGAACCCACAAAAAAGAACCAGAAGCCCTGGTTGCAGTATAAGACTCCCCAGCAGAGTCGCCAAGCTGTCGCTCCCAAAGATTTGCATCCTGGTACAAGCGCGAACGGTCGGCGAAAAGAACAATGAGAACACACAGCAGTGAACTCACTGGAAAAGAAAAGAGTCGCCAGCTAGGCATTTTTATCCCAGAGGAAAGGTAATGCTGCATAGACCTAGAAAGATATGGATAAGACGGTTGCGAACCAGAGAGACTGAGAAAGGGGGTTGGTTACAACCTGGGAAGGTATTAGCACCCAGATTGTCCGTCGTACTCGACGGGATCCACGCTTAAAAGATTTGTGTTTTAAAGGGGTAGTGTCAGTGCAATTTGTGTATAACAGAACTGGAAAAGGATGTACAAGTGTCAGTGTAAAAGAAGTGTGAAGTGTAATATGTATAGTGTCAGTGTAAGAACAAAGATGAAATGCTCATGATAATGAGGCTAGAGAATAAGGCTAGAAGGATGGGGAATGTACAGAGACTTTTGTTCGATAACTGTTAAGTTATGCCTACGTATCCTCTCGTGCAATGAGGAAGTTAGAACACCGTAGTTCGACCCAAAGAGACTGAAAGGTGAATTGACTTGTGAACTGCTTACTTGTCTATGCTCAAGTGTATGACCTGTCTGGCTCAGGTGCAAACTGTCTTGCATTAGACGGAAGAAGCAAGTTCTCGTTTATGAGTGAATGAGATGAGAAAAGAATCCCGGAGGAGACGATTATTGTTTGTTTTTGTGTTTTCATTCTTTTATTGCTTTTGGAAATTTGTCATAAGTTAATGAGCTTAAGCCTAAACCAATGGATTTAGTAAACTCATCACATCTTCCCTCTGATTAGGGGTAATGAGAATACCTTAAGTGTGAAGTCAGCTTCTCACACTTAATCACCTTTGATGTAGGATTAAGATCATTAACCTACTTGTGATTATTTAGATGTTTTTGTTGTTTTTGTTCAGTGTTAAGTAATGAGGTTAAGCCATAATCAAGGATTAAACAGACTCATTACACCATCCTAATAGAAGGATAATAGATGAGAATGTTTAAGCTGAGGAAAGCTCCTCAACTTAATCCATGATTAGGGATTAAACTCATGACAAAACAAGGCCTTTATTAAGTGGATTTTAGTTAATGATAAGATGATGAGGTGAGTTTTATGATTTGTAAGACAACTTGAGGGGGACTTGTCCATTAACACTAGGGTTAGTCCTTCTTAACCAATTAAGGAAGAATTAGAACCCTAATGCAAGGCCCAAGTTACAAGCTTGATGTCTTGATGATTATTAAGTGAATTGATTAAGATATTTAACCACATTAAGGATTTAACACTTAGGATTAAAGTTATACACTCCATCCTAATAGAAGAATGCAGGCATAAACTTAATCACAAAGCCTTAAAGCCTTTAGGGTTTAGTCCCTGATTATGAGATGAGAAGAGAGGACTCAATGAGACACAAAGGTAAAAACTAAGTGGGGGACTAATCAAAACCCTAATCATTGTCATGCTTGGTTGTTCCTAAGGTTTGTGAGGTTAACAAGAGGAATCTTCAATGGAACCACCAGGAAGCAGATGAAAGGATCAGGAGAAGCAAAGCAACTTGCTTCATTCAAGAAGTCAAGTCACTTGAAGAGAGAAAGTGAGAAGAAGAAGAATGAACAAGCTCAAACTCAAACACATATCAAAATGCAGCATGGATGCAAGAGAGAGATGAGAAGAAAGTATGAGAAGTGAAGGCAAATTTACTTCTCAAAGTGACTTACCACCTGAAAAGTTAGTGGAAAGAATGCAATGCAATGCAAAATGAAATGAAATGGCATGATGAGAAACAAAACCAGGAGCACATACATGATGTTAATGATGCTATGAGATGCTACAAACATGAAACAACACATGGGGATGATCATACAAGCTCATGGATGCAAATGAAGCAAGTTAAAACACATGAACATACATGAAAAGTTATGACATGCAAATGGCATACAACATGGCAAATGCAATATGCAATGATTAAAAATGCTTTCAATATGTCTTAAGATGTCATATGAATCAAATGGATGCACAAAATGCTATGGCAAGTCAAGGTATGAATGCAAATGCAAGATGGATGCATATGGAAGCCCAAATTAGGGTTTATGATCAAAGCATCAAACACAAACCAAAATCAGAAGCAAATATTAAGATAAAAAATTGAAAATGCATTCAAAGGATCCCTAATCCTATACTAACTCACTGCCCAAAGGAGAGGTTCCAACTCTTAACCTAATTCAAGTTATGATTTTCCTAAGTTTTCTAGGGTTTTAGGGTTCCTTAACAAGAAAATTACCAAACAAATTGGAAATGAAAGATCAAATCATGGCCATTTAATCTCCCAAACTACATGCTAAACACAATGCAATGCAAAAAGAATCAAAGTCCAACTCTCATTGGTTAGGCATAAATGATTTTTTGAAGTTTGGATCAAAATAATGCATAAAAATGATTTTAATTCCATGAAAAATTCTCAAAATGCATCAAGATCAAAAAAGAAATTTGTTTTGAGGGTTGGACAATGTTTCTAAATGTTTTTAAATGTTTCTTGAATTTTTTGGTGATTTTTAAATACCTAAAAGCATTTTTAATTAATTAATTCTCATTAATTAATTAAAAAGAAACTTTTAAATATTTAAAAATACTTTTTTAATGCTAAAAATAAAAGTAAAAATATTTTTGTGTTCTGAAATTAAATAATAACTTGTATAAAAAATTTCAGAATTTTTGAATTGGTTTTGCTATTTTTAATAAAATATAGAAAACAAATGAATTAATATGAAAATAAAATGAATTTAAAACTGAAAAAAGAAAAGTAATCCAATCTGAAGGCCCAGATTCAAACTCCAACACGCGCGAATTGACCTGGCGCGCATCTGGACGGCCAGCATTCAAACTCACTAACCCTAATTAATTAACCCTAATCCAGCCATTAATGACTCTCAGGTGACCGGAACAGTGTTCCGGTCATCTTCTCCGATCACTCCAAACTTCAAACTCTCTCTAAACGCATCTAAAACGAAATCTAATTAAACAGAAATGATCCCCACCTAAAAACGAATCAGAACCCCCATTCAAACCACATTTATCTTTCCTAAACAAAGAGAATCGAATCAATCTAGTTCTAGGGCAAAAAGTTTCAGAGACTGCATACATACTCATCTCTTCACCATTTTCAAAACCAACAACATATTCATGATCAGGGAAGCATGTAGAAGCTATTAAGAACTTAAAAAATCATTTCTGGAAAAAAATTTCTTGAGCTACCTGAGTTTTGAAGCTTTCAGTTTGCAGCTTTCTGGCCTCTCCTCTTGATGCAATCCACTCCTCTTGGTCCCTTGATGATGTCTGGATGCTTAGAAGGAGTTTGTGTTGGCTGGTTTGAGAGTTTGAACAGGTTTTGCTCAAGCTCAGGTGAGAATCGTGTTTATGATTCAGGCAGTTTAAGGCAAGGGTGAGGGGTGCTTTGTGACCAGGATGATGAGTTGAGTTGATCTATGAAGTTTGTTTAAGTGTTTGTGGCTTGTTTTCTGAGTTTCGAAGGCTTTTGCTTTTGAGAGTGAAAATGAGAATGTGTCGTTCTTGCTAGTTTCAGGCTTGTGTGTTATGTTGTTTGGCTTGCCATTTGTTTGTATAAACAATGTTGATTGGTCAGAAGATGTGACATGCCCTTTTGTGATAGGTGTAACTACTTTTGCAAATTGTCAACTTTGTGTAAGAGAAGGCATGGGTCTTGTTCTAGCCAAGTACAAGGGCTGTGGGCTACGCAGCATGGTGAGGGGAAAGGCTAGGGTGGTTCAGCATCCAAGGCAGCAAGTGGATGAGAAGTGATCAAGAGCTTTTGCAACTTGACTTTGCTTTTGCTTTTCATGAAAATATCTTGCTCCAAAGGCCAAACAAATGAGAAACTCTTGGCCCATTCTGATTTTTAGGTCACATGTGATGTTTTTGTAATGGTTTGACATCAATTAGAAGTCACAAATTGCCTTGGTACAAGATTTTGCAAGTTTCTCATTTGGTGCATAATTTGAATTTTAGTGATTTTTGCCAACTTTGATGAACCATAACTTTTGATCCAAGATGAATTAGGTCATGTTCTTGTACTTTTTGAAAAGGGAAAGATCTATTCTACAACTTTCATGACCAAAGTTTTTCCATTTGAAGCATTTTTGGATCAAAAAGTAAGGATTGAAAAGTTGCCTAAAATGACAAATTCCTTAAAAGTCAAACTTGCCCCAAAAAGTCAACTTTGCAAAAACTTGTAATTATTGAATTTTGTGAACTTCCAACTTCTTCCATGATCAAATAAAGACCATATACACTCAAAATGATGAAGATCACCCCTTGGTTGGGTCATTGGGGGCCTCAGATGCCCTGATTTTGTACTGACTTGTCCAGAAAGTCAACTCTTGATCAGATGACTTCCCCATGGAATTTCTTCATGAAAATTTATATGCATACTCCCTATACCATATAGAGACCAATAGAAACAAGAATGACCAAAAAAAATGGAGTTATGGCCTCTGAAACCAAAACCCTAATTTTAGGTCACCTGTGCAGTCTAGCCTGGCTCTGCTTCCACACCATTTCCAGTTCTTGTGATTCTTTGACATGCTTGACTTTGAGAGGATATAATATGATACTTGAACACATATGGACCTCTTTGAAGTGATTGATGGCCTTTGGGGTGGCTCAAGAAGCTCTTGGATTGTTCAGATCACAAACCCTAGATGCAGATGACTTAGAATCTATGCAGTGAATCAAAAATATAATATGAGATGGTATGATGGTGTTTATGCATATGTGTTGCACCCCAAAATTTGCCCTCACAATACAAGACTTTGTGTGCTAAGAAGGTTCATAAAGTCCAAAAGTTACTTTATGAAGGTTCACAAGGTTCACAAGTTTCTCAATGATTATATAACCTTTCATGAGGTTCATGAAGTCCATAAGTCACTTCTTGAAGGTTCACAAGGTTCACAAGTTTCTCAACATGTCCATAACCTTTCATGAGGTTCATGAAGTCTACAAGTTACTTTATGAAGGTTCACAAGGTTCACAAGTTTCACAATGATTACAAAGCTTTCCTGAGGTTTATGAGGTCTACAAAGCCACTTCATGAGGTTCACCAGGTTCACAAGCTTCACAATACCTCCCATGAGTATCACAAGACACTTTATGAAGATTCACAAGGTTCACAAAGTTCACAATTGATTAAAGGAGTTGACAATTCCCTCAGACAATGCACCTCCTAAACAGTGCATCCAAAATTAGGGTTTTGACTTTGATCAGACTAAATGGACTTCCAATACCTCAAGTGAGTTTCATAACATCTTATATGTGTGTAAGAACCCCCATGTCAAGTTTCAAGACTTTTCTCAAAAGTTTGCTCAGTCAAATGATCAGACAAGTCAAAATCAGTCAATGCAGTTAAAAAGTCAAACTGAGGTCAACTGTGGTCAAACCAAAGTCAAACTTCATGATTTTTTGCCAACATCAAGTATATGAAGTAAAATTCATCATTTGATCAAGGGTTGATCATGATTCATCAAGAAGATACCAGATCATCAATAATCAGGAGTTTCTAAATTAGGGTTTCCTCAGTAAAAGTCAACTGAACTTTGACCAGCCATAACTTTCACATACTTCATCACCAAGTCTCCATCCAAATCTCATTTTTAAGGAAATTGAATTCTCTACAACTTTGATGTTGAAAGTTAAGCCCAAAAATGCTTCATTTGAAAGGTGTGATCTAAGACATTATAGGTCATTTCAAAAGTCAACAAAAAGTCAACAACTTCAAAAGGGCATAACTTGAGATTGGTAAATGATATGGACCTGAAACCAATGGGGTTGTTTAGAGGACTCTTAAAGCTTTCCAAAAAGTCCAATAACACCCTCATACCTTTAAAATTGAGGGAGATATGCTCTTGCAAAGTTGGGCAATTTTGTGATGGTTTATATTGAAAATGGGGGCCTAAAAGCAATTTTCTCCAAATGGGCTGGCCAAATTATGACCCAACCCATACAATAACATCATGCACGAAATTTCCATAATATTTTCATAATTTTTATTTTATTTAATTAATTTATTATGATTTTTTATACTTAAAATCATTTTAAATTTAAATAAAATATTAAAAATGAAGATTTATTTTTGTGATTGATTCTAGAAAGTCTTAATGGGTGATTGAAGTTGAGAGGGAAAGGAATCATATGATTTATACAAAAATAGTAAGCTTTCATGAGCAAATATTGAGATTTCATGGCATGATCTTTCTCAATCTTAAAATATCAAAACTTCCACATAATCAATCAAAGTTTTTGACCTAATTGAGTCTCCTATATATACTAAACTCATTGCCATTGACCAAGGACGAAATCCAGCAGCCAAAAGTGTAAGTTCATTGTTCAAAAAATTCAAGAAAACTCATATTCGGATTTTCAATTTGCAGGGCATTTAAAGGTAAAATAAGATCATAGCAAGCTTCTTTGGACTTTCCTGATCATGAATGATCACTCATACGCATCAGTATCATGGCATATTGTGTAACCCGAACCATAGTTGTTCTTGATTTTGATTTTTTCGATTGCATTATTTCATTGTGTGTTAATGAATTTTGTTGACCTAATATTGTTTGTGATGGTGTGTAGAACGATTCTGGGCAAAGAAACTAAAGAAACCATAAGAAATCCGTGAGATGCCATATTAGGGTTTGGACCTTCAAATTAGGGTTATTGGATTCACGCATTATAAATGAATTTGGTTGATGAAATTGGATTGTGCAGGTTGCAAGGAGTCCCAAGGTGTCCTCAATTTGATGAAATCATACTGTTTGATGGTAGTTTGAATTTCGTAGGTTTTTAAGGTGCAGGAAAAATCGCAGGAAATGTTGCAACAAGTTTCGCAGCTAAATTCAATATCCAGAGGTTGAAGATGAAGTTGGCCTGCGCGCGTTTTTTTGAATTCAAATATTACATATTTTATTTTATGTAATGGTGATGGTTGTATGTCACAACTGGCTGGTTGGCCCAGTGGTAGAAGTGATGCGCGTAGGACCTGAGGCCATGAGTTCGAATCCAGCCTCCAGCAATTCTTTTTGATGTGTTTTCATTTAATTTGTAATTTGAATATATTATGTTATGTTGTCACTATACTTTCAGATTGGCTCTTCCAGCCGGGTGGTGATGCGCATGTGTGAATGTATAAAGGTCCTGGGATCAAATCCCACCCCAGGCCTTTTTGTGTCATTATTTTTCTGGATTTACAAGACAAAGAATAAAACCAATTTCTCCCTTCCATTTATTGTCTGCGCACCCAATGGCCTGGTGGTTGTTGTTCTTGTTGGAAATCAAGCTGACCTGGGTTCAAACCCCAGTCAGGTAAGTTTTTCATACTCTTTTTCTTTTATTTGTTTTTTAGGTATTATTATATTAAATATAATTTTATTTCTAAACAATAAAAATAATAATAAAGTATGTATGTTTTCTTTAATTTCCAAAATATATTTTCATAAATTATGTTTCTATATCTTGTGCTTAATTTATAATATGTATATATAAATCAAAATATTTTGGTATATAAACAAACCCTAATTTTCTAATAAAACCCTAAAACTATTTTCCAAAAATAAAATCTAATTCTATTTTTTTTTACATAAATTTATTTTCCAATTCTTAATGTAATTATATATATATATATATATATATATATTTATTATAATTCTTATAAATTTTGTAAATATATTTATAATCCAAATTATTTCTCTTTTAATGTTTAGAAACAATTTAATTTATAATAATTATATTTTTTTTGTATGGTTTAAAATAATTTGTAAATATAATAATTAATAGAATTAAATTTTATAAATATGATTAATATTGTAAATATGATATTTAAAACCTATTTTCTTCTTATAATGTGTAAATGTTTTTTTTTATAAATGTTAATATATGTTTAAAAAGAATTAAATTTGTAATAACTAAAATTTATAATTACATTATGTTTAAATTCTTATTAAAATCCAATTTTTGTGTGTATAATATTTAATTCTATTATATTTAATTATTGTTATTAATCATATTATTTATCTTGCTCTATTAATTTTATATATTATTATTATTTCATTAATCTTTATTATTTACTAACTATACTATTATTTATTATTATATTTTTATTATTATGTTTCTAACCTTGTTTGTTATTTCTAATTATTATTATTATTTATCACTAACCCCAATTTTATTTACTTATTCATTATTTTTGCTTATTATATTTATTTTGCTATATATTTATATTTTGCTATTTATTTTATTTTGCTTATAATTATGTAATTGCTTCCTTGGTGTAATTTTGTAATATTTTAAATATTTAATTATTGCTATGGTTAGTAATTAGGGAGTGAAAAATATGTATTTTATTTAAAATAAATTAGATCACTTTAATCAAAGATAATTAAATTAACACTCACACACGTAAGTCGATTTTTATCGCCGTCTCACTTTCTAAGGTTATCCCTCAAGTTGCCTACTAATAAGGTCAAGTGGGGTGTATAAAGCAAGTCCCTTTAAAAAGAAAATCATCAAGTCCCTCATGGTTGCCTATACGAATCGAATCCCTTCGAATAATGATGGTAGTCCCTTCAGTATGCTTATTACACCCCACAGTTGCCTTCATAAAACAGAATGTCCCTCTCATGTCCCTCACATCCAAGGTAATGACTACCTACTCCTTAATAGTAGGGATAGTCTTACCAAGGAAAGGATAAAGAATAAGAAAGACTTTAAACTTTAGGGTAGGTTCCTCTTATGTACTTGCTCACCTCAAAAACTTTTCAAACTCTTCACAATTTCAAACAAATTTTCAAAAACAAGTTTTTACACATCCGTTCATGGATTATTATTAACTATTCTGAAAATTTTTCTATTCACACACTACACTTTCAAAAACAATTTAAAGTGAGCTAAGTAACTAAGAGCCCATGGATAACCATGGATGTAAAGGGTGCTAACACCTTCCCTTTACATAACCTACCCCCCGGACCCAAAATATCTCTTAAGGTCTTTCCTGTTCTTTTATACCCTTTCCTTTTGGATAAAATAAAAGTCGGTGGCGACTCTTGCTATCCGCAACATAACTAAAAGTCAGTTCTCCCACCGTGTTACAGAACTGGCGACTCTGCTGGGGATTTAATAAAAGAGGGGTACCCTTAGGAATTAGATCACTTTAAAATTGTTTGCCTTGTTTGCTTTATATTATCTTGTTGGGGTGCTCTTATGTGTGAAAGATCCTAACCCGGATCTAGTGTACCTTAGGTAAATGGCAATAGACCAAGGAAACTGTACGACGTATATCGATACGGTTGATCTGGTGGCCATAGTTAGTGCGACTTCTTGGTTGGTGCTTATGTTCCTTAAGTCAAGTTGAGGATAATATGAGGCTGCCATATGTTGTCAATGCACTAACTAACTTTTAGAACCCTAGTTAACTCATCTTGGCCTTTAGAAAGTAGTGAGGTAACCGGCTTTGGTGCAGACTGAAGTTGGTTGACACTCGATACTACGCTCATTGAGATCTTAAACTTGGAGGGTTTTGGTTGGCAAGTAAGTTGCCTTCTGAACAACCACCCTTGTGAAGGATCAATGATATTGAGATCCCTTAGAACCTGGTTACTTTTGTAGGACAGGATGAACCAACTAACTTCAGGGGAGGGTAATTACCTTAAAACCTCATGCAAGCCTTTAAACCTAGGGCTATGGTGTGACTTGTTTGTGTGTGCCACACGTTTGTGATTGAACATAACATCATGATATCATCATGCATCATGAGCATAGCATTTTCACTAACCATTTCAAGGACCAAAGGATTTATCTTTGTTCTTTGTTGCAGGTCATGGCTTCTGCTCGTAGAAACACCATCAGGATCAACTTTGTAGGGATACATCCCAAACTCAAAGAGTTGGTTTCCCAAGTGCCTGATCATTCCCAGTTCAACAAGAGACATGGTCACTTATTGGATCTAGTTACTTCAGGGTTCAGTGAAGACATGATGAGTGTGCTGTTTCAGTTCTTTGACCCTAAGCACCATTGCTTCACATTCCCCGACTATCAGCTGGTTCCAACCATGGAGGAGTTCTCTAAACTTCTGGGTATACCTGTTCTTGATCAAAGACCCTTCACAGGCTTAGAGAAGGAGTTTAAACCAGAAGTTATTGCTACAGCTCTACATCTGAAGAAGTCTGACATTGTTCTGGAGACGAGAAGTGGAGTCAAGGGTATTCTTGCCAAGGTGTTGAGAGAGAAGGCTCAAATGTTCTTGAAGGCCATGAGCTATGATGCTTTTGAGGAGATCTTAGCCTTGCTGATATATGGCTTAGTATTGTTCCCCAATCCAGATCAGTTCATAGATGTTCATGCCATCAACATTTTCCTGAGTCACAATCCAGTGCCTACATTGCTTGGAGACATCCTGCATTCTCTTCACACCCGTACCACAAGGGCAAGAGGAACTTTGATGTGCTGCATACCTTTACTATCCAGGTGGTTTATTTCTCACCTTCCTCGCTCAGTAATGAAGAATGAGCAGGGGTTCAGATGGTCCAAGAGGATCATGTCACTTTCTCACTCAGATATCCATTGGTGCTCCAGATCTATGGAGAATGTCACCATCATTGACCGTTGTGGGGAGTTTCCTAATGTGCCACTCCTAGGCATAAGAGGAGGCATCACCTACAACCCCTCTCTAGCTTTACGACAGTTTGGTTACGCCCGAAGTGATGGTCCACATGACATGTTGATTCAGGGCATTGTGTTTGACTACGACAACGATCTTCAGGGTTACCGTCAGAGATTCATACGAGCTTGGGGAAAGGTAAACAGGATCGACAGCAAGACACTGGAGCCTAAGTACACTATTCCTATGGAGGCTTATCTCAGATGGGTACGATCTCGTGCTCAGACACTCATGATGCCATATCCTGCCGTCCTACCAGTTACCATGAAACCTGTTGCTGAAGGAGACACAGCTTATACCATCCTTCACCCAGACATGCCTACTGATAAGGAAGACTTGCAGAGATCATGGATCCAACTGAAGGAGCAAAGGGATACTTTCGAGGCTCATTACAAAGCAAGCCAAGCAAGAATCCTAGAGCTAACAAAGCTACTTCATGAGGAACGGAACCTCAACTCTTACCTCAACACAAAGAGGAAACGTCCATGGGAGACTTAAAACTCCATCTTTTGTACTTATTTTATTTCATTTCATTTCTGTATGCCTAAAAGGCAAAACAAGTTATTACTAATAAAAGTTTACTTTCGTGTTTGTCTAAGCAAATTTAAATCCTGCGGTCCTTGAAAACATTGCATATGCATTACCATATCATTTCATTGCATCACAGGTTTTTAATTGTGCACAGGTTTCTCATCTTCTCGCTGTTTATTTCAGCAATGGCTCTTGAACAATCAGTTAAGGATCTCCAGGCACAAAATGCACAGTTCCAAGAGCTGATCTTGAACCTGTCCAAGGGACAGGATGAATTGAAGGCACTGCTGGCCAAGAAGACTAAGAAGACTAGAAGGTCTGCTGGGTTGATTAACATGGGAAGAAGGTTCAAAGGTCTTGCCAAGACCAAGGAACCAGCTGAAGACTATGAATCTGAAGAATCTGAGCAAGAGGTAGGCAGTCTCCATCATTCAATGGGGGACTCTGATTCTGAGGCTAACTACTACCATGAGTCTAATGAAGACAAATTCAAGATGCTGGTAGATAGGATGGATGCTATGGAATTGCAGAAGTCATCTGGGCTGGATTTTGAGGATTTGAGTCTGATATCTGGGGTGGTCATACCTGTGGGTTTCAAGGTTCCTACATTTGTTGTCTATGATGGGGTCTCTTGTCCCAAGCTGCATCTGAGGTCCTATGTCAGAAGAATTCAACCCCACACTGCTGATAAAAAGTTGTGGATTCATTTCTTTCAAGAGAGTTTATCTGGAGCTCAGCTGGAGTGGTATTATCAGTTGGAGAGTGTCAATATCAGAGACTGGAATGATCTTGCTGAAGCTTTCTATAAGCAGTACCAATACAATGCTGACTTAGCCCCCACTCGCATGCAGCTTCAGAGCATGTCTATGGGTGCCAAAGAAAGTTTTAAGGAGTATGCTCAGAAGTGGAGAGATTTAGCTGGAAGAGTTCAACCCCCTTTGACTGACAGGGAATTGGTTGATATGTTCATGTGTATGCTGAATGGTCCGTTTTATAGTCATCTCATTGGAAGCTCATCATCTGGCTTCACTGAGTTGATCATGACAGGAGAGCGGGTAGAGAATGGTATCAAGAGTGGTAAGATCCAAGTGGGCACTTCTTCATCAGGTGCTGCAAAGAAGCCTCCCACCGGGAAGAAGGAGTCCAATGCTGTTTATGGTCAACCTGATCGTAACAGAAGGCATCAGTCTGTTAGTGCAGTTCATATTTCAAATCCAACTCCTGCAACAACGGAACAGCCTCAAGGCAACCAACAGAGGGCTAGAAGACAGTTCACGAAGATCAACATGTCAATGGCTCAGGCATTGCAACATTTGTTGAAGGCTGAACTTATTACCCTGAGGGAGGCTCCTCAGAATCCCAATGTTACCTCTCCCAAGTACAATCCCAATGCACGATGTGCATATCATTCAAACTGTCCAGGACATGATACTAATAACTGCTGGGTCTTGAAGAACAAAATTCAAGATATGATTGATGCTGGAGAAATTGAATTTGATCCTCTGGGTACCCCCAATGTGATTACTGCTCCAATGCCAAATCACGAGAAGACTGTCAATGCCATTGAGGAAGATCTGCATATCCGTTCAGTTGATGAATTGACCACACCATTGGCCATCATCAGAAAGAAGTTAGTGCAAGCTGGGTTCTTTCCGGGTTGTCGTGAAGATTGTGTTTATTGTGAGTATAATCCAGAGAAGTGCTTCAGGTTGAAAGATGGCATTCAACGTCTCATGGATAAGTATACCATAGTGTTTGAAAGAAGACCAGCATCTGTAGAAAGTATGGTGGATCATCTGACTCAGGGTAAGAAGATTGAAGAGGTTGATATGGTTGACAAAGTACCGGTGAGAATCACTTCAAAAGGTCCCATTAAAATCACTCATCAGGGCCCAATCAAGATTACTGCTGAAGGTCCTGTGAAAGTTGTTGCTGAAGCCAGAGTGGCTCCTCTGATCATTACCACTCCTGGTCCTATTCCTTATATATCTGACAAAGCTGTGCCTTGGCACTATGGGTCTGACGTTTACATCCATGGTGTTAAGCAAGAGCCTTTACCTGATGTGCCTGTTGACATTGATAATATTGCTGGATCTAGCAAGATCACTCGTAGTGGAAGCGTCTTCTCTCCTCCAGTTGCTTCTAAAAGTGCAGTTGCTCCTACTGCTACTTCCACCACTGATGCTCGGGGCAAAGGTCCTGTTATTGAGCCTGTGTCTACTGATGTGCCAGCTGCTGATGATCTCTCTAAGCAGATGGAAGAAGTATTGAAAATCATTCGCAAGAGTGATTATGACATTGTTGATCAGTTGGGGCATACTCCCTCGAAGATTTCTATGCTCTCCCTGTTATTATGTTCTGAGACTCATGCCAAGTCATTGATCAAATTTCTGAAGATGGCTCATGTACCCAGTGCAATTTCTGTTGACCAATTTGAAAACTGTGTTGCCCACCTGACCTACGACAATGGGTTAGGATTTTCTGATGCTGATTTGACCCCTGCCAAGAGAGATCATAACAGGGCCTTGCATATTTCAATTGAATGCAGGGGCACTACCCTGTCTCATGTGCTGATAGACAATGGTTCCTCTTTGAATGTGTTGCCCAAGGAAGTCCTGAATAAGCTGAGTCCTGAAGATGCTGTGCTGAAGCCCAGTAATATTGTGGTAAAGGCTTTTGATGGTTCTAGAAGAGTGGTACATGGGGAAATTGATCTTCCAATCCAAGTTGGTTCTCAGGTGTTTACTGCTACATTTTATGTGATGGATATTCGTCCTTCGTACTCTTGTCTGCTTGGTCGTCCCTGGATCCATGGGGCAGGTGCTGTGACCTCTACATTGCACCAAAAGTTGAGATATCCGGTGAATGGAAAGGTTGTTACTGTCTATGGAGAAGAAGAATACTTTGTCAGCCATATAAACACTTTCAAGTATCTGGAAGTGGAAGGTGAATACATTGAGACTCCGTGTCAGTCATTTGAAGTGGTTCCCTGGGTTGTTAATGATTGTGTAGCTCCTCCTGCTGTGAAGAAAGTTCCTGTGGTCACCAGAAAACCTCCAACAATGGAAATGGCCTCCCTCAACGATGCTAGAGCTGTGGTGGATGAAGGTGGTTGTACTATTTGGGGTCAGCTTCCTGATATTCCATACAAGTCTGACAAGTTTGGTTTGGGTTTCACTGCAGAGTCCCAGAAGGCTGTTCGTCGTGCTCGTGCTGCTCGTATCACCAATCAAGGGGTTATCAATGCTGTGGGAGACTATGATGAGGACTACAACTTGGATGCTTGGATTTTTCCTACTGTGGGTGCTGGACTCAATAATTGGAAAGCTGAAGATGTTATCCCTATCTCCTTTAGTCAGGAGTAAATACTATTACTGTGTTATGTTTTAAATTTGTAATTTCTTGAACAATAAAAACTTTTAAGCCATGTGCCTTACCCGGGGCACAATGGTGTGCTTGTTACGGGTTGTCATTTCATTTGCATACTTCATTCAATAAAATCAGTGGACGTTTCGTTTTCGTAAATATTGTGTTCCTTGTCTTTCTTTTCTTTTCTTTTTGTTTTATCAGCTATGTGTTCTTACACACACCCACATCACTAAATGCAGATCCTCATCCACTCTGGATCCTGTTGATAACAGTTCTACTATTGCCAATTATAATTTCGAGAATCCGATCTATCAAACTGAAGACGGAAATGAGGACGATTGTGAAATACCTGTAGAGCTTGCTAGGTTGTTACAACAAGAAGAGAAAGCTATACAGCCACATGAAGAGCCAGTCAAAGTTGTGAATCTAGGAACTGAAGAAAACAAGAAAGAGGTCAAGATAGGGGCTGATTTAGAGGACAATGTCAAAAGCAGGTTGATTCATATGTTATGTGACTATGTGGAGATTTTTGCTTGGTCTTATGAAGATATGCCGGGGTTGGATACGGACATTGTGGTTCACCGGTTACCAGTGAAAGAAGATTGTCGTCCAAAGAAGCAGAAGGTTCGTCGTATGCGTCCTGAAATGTCAGAAAAGATCAAGGCAGAGGTAATGAAACAGTTCAATACAGGGTTCTTAGCAGTAACTTCTTATCCTCAGTGGGTTGCAAATGTGGTACCAGTTCCTAAGAAAGATGGTAAGGTACGTATGTGTGTAGACTACAGAGATTTGAACAAGGCTAGCCCCAAAGATGACTTTCCACTTCCTCATATTGATATTCTGGTAGACAACACTGCTCAGCATAAGGTATTCTCTTTTATGGATGGTTTCTCTGGTTACAATCAAATCAAGATGGCACCTGAAGATATGGAGAAGACAACATTTGTGACACAGTGGGGCACTTTTTGCTACAAGGTGATGCCATTTGGTTTGAAGAATGCAGGGGCAACATATCAGCGTGATATGGTGGCTTTGTTTCATGATATGATTCATCATGAGATAGAGGTATATGTAGATGATATGATAGCCAGGTCTCAGAATGAAGAACAACACCTTGATCATCTGCACAAGTTGTTTGAGAGGTTGAAGAAATACAAGTTGAGATTGAATCCAAACAAGTGTACTTTTGGAGTTAGATCTGGAAAGCTCCTGGGTTTCATTGTCAGTGGAAAAGGTATTGAAGTGGATCCTGCAAAAGTGAAAGCTATACGAGAGATGCCAGCTCCCCGTACTGAGAAGGAGGTTAGAGGTTTCTTGGGACGATTGAATTACATTGCAAGATTTATTTCCCAGTTAACTACCATTTGTGAGCCAATCTTCAAGTTATTGAAGAAAGATCAGGTGATGGAATGGAATGATGAGTGCCAGACTGCCTTTGATGAAATTAAGAGATATCTGCTAGAGCCACCAATTTTGATGCCACCAGTTGATGGAAGACCCTTGATTATGTACTTAACAGTGTTAGACAACTCAATGGGGTGTGTATTGGGGCAACATGATGAGTCTGGTCGAAAAGAGCAGGCAATATACTACCTTAGCAAAAAGTTTACCGACTGTGAAACAAGATACTCACTGCTCGAGAAAACTTGCTGCGCTTTGGCATGGGCTGCTCGCCGACTAAGACAGTATATGTTGACCCATACTACCTTGTTAATTTCAAAGATGGATCCAATCAAGTACATATTTGAGAAACCTGCTCTCTCCGGAAGAATTGCAAGATGGCAAATGATCTTGACAAAATATGATATACAGTATACTACTCAGAAGGCCATTAAAGGAAGTGTTGTTGCTGATCATTTGGCTCATCAAGCAGTGGATGATTATCAGTCAATGAATTTTGAGTTCCCTGATGAAGACATTATGATTATTACCAAAGAACCTGGACAATATGACGGACCTGAACAAGGATCCCGATGGACTATGGTTTTTGATGGTGCCTCTAATGCACTTGGTAATGGCGTTGGTGTTGTGATTAGTTCCCCTGAAGGTTGTCATACCCCGATTACTGCTAGACTTTGTTTCCATTGTACAAATAACATGGCTGAGTATGAGGCATGTATCCTGGGTATTAAAGCTGCTATTGATATGAAGATTCAATTCCTTGATGTGTATGGAGATTCAGCCCTGGTAGTAAGTCAGATTAAAGGAGATTGGGATACCAAGCATGATAACCTCATTCCTTACAGAGAGCATGTGTTGTCCTTGATCCCACATTTCAAAGAGATTACCTTTGGACACATTCCACGAAGAGAGAATCAGTTGGCAGATGCATTGGCCACCATGGCATCTATGTTTGAGATCAGTTGGGATGATGAAGCCCCTAAAATTACTGTTGATAGATTTGAAAAGCCTGCATACTGCAATGAGATTGACACAGAAGGGGCAGAGGATAAGCCTTGGTTCTATGAAGTGAGAAGATATCTCGAAGCTCAGGAGTTCCCTGAAGGGGCATCTGTCAAAGATAGGAAGTTTTTGAGAAGGTTTGCTGCTAAGTTCTTTTTGAGTAATGGGATTCTGTACAAGCGTAATCATGATTCAACTATGCTTCGTTGTGTGGATAAGAAGGAAGCAACTGAGATTATGGAAGAGATGCATGATGGGACCTTTGGCACTCATTCTAGTGGTCATACTATGGCAAAGAAGATTTTGAGAGCAGGTTACTATTGGTCTACCATGGAAGCTGATTGCTATCAACACTCCAGAACATGTCACAAATGTCAAATCTACGCTGATAAAGTTCATGTACCTCCATATCCATTGAATATGTTGACTGCTCCTTGGCCCTTTGCCATGTGGGGCATTGATATGATTGGTGAGATCAAGCCTACTGCTTCTAATGGGCATCGTTTCATCCTGGTTGCTATTGATTACTTCACGAAGTGGGTAGAGGCAGCTTCATTTGCATCTGTTACTAAGAATGTTGTGGCTCGGTTCATTAAGAATAATCTCATATGTAGGTATGGCATCCCTGAAAGGATTATCACTGACAATGGCTCTAATCTGAACAACACTATGATTACTGATCTCTGCACGCAGTTCAAGATTAAGCACCACAACTCTTCTCCTTATCGTCCAAAGATGAATGGGGCAGTTGAAGCTGCTAATAAGAACATTAAGAAAATTGTACAGAAGATGACTGTTACTTACAAGGATTGGCATGAGATGTTACCATTTGCTCTTCATGGTTATCGTACCACAATACGTACTTCAACAGGGGAAACCCCATTCTCTTTAGTCTATGGTATGGAAGCAGTTCTGCCCATTGAAGTTCAGATTCCCTCCTTAAGAATTATGAAGGATGCAGGCTTGGACGAAGATGAGTGGATTCAGACTCGACTTGACCAGATAAATTTGATTGATGAGAAAAGGTTAGCAGCAGTTTGTCATGGCCAGATGTACCAGAAACGGATGATCAAAGCTTTTAACAAGAAGGTTAAGCCAAAGGTATACCAGGCCGGTGACTTGGTAATCAAGCGTATCATATTACCACAGGGTGATCCTAGGGGCAAGTGGACTCCGACATATGAAGGACCATTTGTAGTCAAGACAGTGTTCTCAGGAGGTGCCATGATACTGACTACAATGGATGGTGAAGACTTCCCACAGCCTGTAAACGCAGACATAGTTAAAAAATACTACGCATAAAAAGAGACCCGCTAGGTTGACTGGCCTAGGAAAAAATAAGGGCATCCCGGCAAACCAAAAGGGTTTGGTCAAAAATTAGGGATATATATAAAAAGATGTACACCCGGCAAGTCGAAAACCTGAAAAGGCGGCTTGGGCAAAAAAGGGTATCCCGGTGGATTGAAAACCTGAAAAGGCAATCCAGGCAAAAGTTAGGGATTAAAGCGTATGACTATGTCTCGTTTGGATCACCCATAAAACTGCGACCAGTTGTGCTACTTACTCAAGCTCGAACAGATAAAGCTCAATCCAATCGTTTCCATCTCAACAGCAAGAAGATGAGATACTTGAGTGGCAATAGTAGAATTGAAACTCAATAGGATTATTTCCCACATAGCTGATACTCTTTGTTTTGTAAAAAAACTTTATGACAAAATCCTCTTACTAGGGCTTATGTCTCCTTGTACAAACTTACCCGTGTATGGGTCACTTTTTGACATAAATAAATTCCATCTTTTGAATCCAGATTTACTTTTACCCTATTTACATAAGCGAAACGTCCATTGGTTGTGTTTGAATGTATGTATGCTTTTGAATATGATTGATGTTTACCAGAAATGCATGTATGCTTTTAATATGATTGATGTTTACCAGAAATGCATGAAAATGCAGTAATAGTATTTACTAAGGACGAACACGAGGGAAGGATTTCAACGAAGCTTCGCCGGTTCACCTCTAACAAAACAGTTACAAAACCCTCAGTAGGACGAATCCATCTTCATAAAGTCTCATCTCCCCTGGAATTTATATCCATCTCTTTTATCCTCATACGGATGTACGGGAAATTACTTTCCAATAAGGGTACGACGAACGAAGACGGGATGTTATACTTATCCTACTATCAAACGAAGACGAAGGTTATATATACCCTACTATCCCCAACAACGGGAGGTTATATATACCTTGCCATCCCCAACAACGGGAGGTTATATCTATACCTTATTATCCCCAGCAGACAGAGGGTTATATATTCTTTAACAACAAATCGGGATTTATTTTCCCTGGCCAGCAATTGTTATACGAAGATATCCAGACGCTCCCGGCAGTATCATATCATACATACATCATTTACATCATACTATAGCATAAATATCCATAGACATATAGTATATTACCTAAGTGCATCATATCATACATGCATACATAAAGCATAAACTAATATTATTATACCGAATGCTACTTTGTTTTCAGGTTAATTACCCAACAAACAAACTTATGATCTTCGGGACTGCTTTATCGTCACCTCAGGGTTACTTTATCCTCCTGATGAGCTTCTTATTACTTTGGGACTGCTTTATTGTAACCTCAGGGTTACTTTATCCTCCTGATAAGCTTCTTATTACTTTGGGACTGCTTTATTGTTACCTCAGGGTTACTTTATCCTCCTGAAAGCATTACTTCAAGATTGCTTTAGAGCTATTGATTGCTCTATCCTCCTGAAGTCATATCATTACTTCAAGACTGCTTTAGAGCTATCCATTGCTCTATCCTCCTGAAAGCATTACTTCAAGACTGCTTTAGAGCTATTGATTGCTTTATCCTCCTGAAGTCATATCATTACTTCAAGACTGCTTTAAAGCTATTGATTGCTTTATCCTCCTGAAGTAATATCATTACTTCAAGACTGCTTTAGAGCTATCCATTGCTCTATCCTCCTGAAGTCATTGCTTCAAGACTGCTTTAGAATTATCATTATTGATTGCTCTATCCTCCTGAAATCATCACTTCAAGACTGCTTTAGGGTTATCATTATTGATTGCTCTATCCTCATGAAGACATGCTGTTACATCAGTATTATTCCAGTATCCTGAAAGCATATCATTAATACCTCAGGACTGCTCCAGACTCCTGACAGCTTTCATTATACCTCCATATTTTGGACTGCTTTATCTTCCAAGAAATATATCTGAAGAACTTTCCCCTAGTGGCATCTTTAAGCCCACTCAATCATATTCAACCAACCATCAATATCACTCTATGCACTGGTGAGTGCAAATTTTTGGGCTTTTGTGTTCAATCCCCTTCAACCTTCCAAGTCACGATTGGCAAATATACCAATCTAACCCCTCAGGTTTCAGAAAATTGAACAGGGGCAGCTGTTGCACCCCAAAATTTGCCCTCACAATACAAGACTTTGTGTGCTAAGAAGGTTCATAAAGTCCACAAGTTACTTTATGAAGGTTCACAAGTTTCTCAATGCTTATATAACCTTTCATGAGGTTCATGAAGTCCATAAGTCACTTCTTGAAGGTTCACAAGGTTCACAAGTTTCTCAACATGTCCATAACCTTTCATGAGGTTCATGAAGTCTACAAGTTACTTTATGAAGGTTCACAAGGTTCACAAGTTTCACAATGATTACAAAGCTTTCCTGAGGTTTATGAGGTCTACAAAGCCACTTCATGATGTTCACCAGGTTCACAAGCTTCACAATACCTCCCATGAGTATCACAAGACACTTTATGAAGATTCACAAGGTTCACAAAGTTCACAATTGATTAAAGGAGTTGACAATTCCCTCAGACAATGCACCTCCTAAACAGTGCATCCAAAATTAGGGTTTTGACTTTGATCAGACTAAATGGACTTCCAATACCTCAAGTGAGTTTCATAACATCTTATATGTGTGTAAGAACCCCCATGTCAAGTTTCAAGACTTTTCTCAAAAGTTTGCTCAGTCAAATGATCAGACAAGTCAAAATCAGTCAATGCAGTTAAAAAGTCAAACTGAGGTCAACTGTGGTCAAACCAAAGTCAAACTTCATGATTTTTTGCCAACATCAAGTATATGAAGTAAAATTCATCATTTGATCAAGGGTTGATCATGATTCATCAAGAAGATACCAGATCATCAATAATCAGGAGTTTCTAAATTAGGGTTTCCTCAGTAAAAGTCAACTGAACTTTGACCAGCCATAACTTTCACATACTTCATCACCAAGTCTCCATCCAAATCTCATTTTTAAGGAAATTGAATTCTCTACAACTTTGATGTTGAAAGTTAAGCCCAAAAATGCTTCATTTGAAAGGTGTGATCTAAGACATTATAGGTCATTTCAAAAGTCAACAAAAAGTCAACAACTTCAAAAGGGCATAACTTGAGATTGGTAAATGATATGGACCTGAAACCAATGGGGTTGTTTAGAGGACTCTTAAAGCTTTCCAAAAAGTCCAATAACACCCTCATACCTTTAAAATTGAGGGAGATATGCTCTTGCAAAGTTGGGCAATTTTGTGATGGTTTATATTGAAAATGGGGGCCTAAAAGCAATTTTCTCCAAATGGGCTGGCCAAATTATGACCCAACCCATACAATAACATCATGCACGAAATTTCCATAATATTTTCATAATTTTTATTTTATTTAATTAATTTATTATGATTTTTTATACTTAAAATCATTTTAAATTTAAATAAAATATTAAAAATGAAGATTTATTTTTGTGATTGATTCTAGAAAGTCTTAATGGGTGATTGAAGTTGAGAGGGAAAGGAATCATATGATTTATACAAAAATAGTAAGCTTTCATGAGCAAATATTGAGATTTCATGGCATGATCTTTCTCAATCTTAAAATATCAAAACTTCCACATAATCAATCAAAGTTTTTGACCTAATTGAGTCTCCTATATATACTAAACTCATTGCCATTGACCAAGGACGAAATCCAGCAGCCAAAAGTGTAAGTTCATTGTTCAAAAAATTCAAGAAAACTCATATTCGGATTTTCAATTTGCAGGGCATTTAAAGGTAAAATAAGATCATAGCAAGCTTCTTTGGACTTTCCTGATCATGAATGATCACTCATACGCATCAGTATCATGGCATATTGTGTAACCCGAACCATAGTTGTTCTTGATTTTGATTTTTTCGATTGCATTATTTCATTGTGTGTTAATGAATTTTGTTGACCTAATATTGTTTGTGATGGTGTGTAGAACGATTCTGGGCAAAGAAACTAAAGAAACCATAAGAAATCCGTGAGATGCCATATTAGGGTTTGGACCTTCAAATTAGGGTTATTGGATTCACGCATTATAAATGAATTTGGTTGATGAAATTGGATTGTGCAGGTTGCAAGGAGTCCCAAGGTGTCCTCAATTTGATGAAATCATACTGTTTGATGGTAGTTTGAATTTCGTAGGTTTTTAAGGTGCAGGAAAAATCGCAGGAAATGTTGCAACAAGTTTCGCAGCTAAATTCAATATCCAGAGGTTGAAGATGAAGTTGGCCTGCGCGCGTTTTTTTGAATTCAAATATTACATATTTTATTTTATGTAATGGTGATGGTTGTATGTCACAACTGGCTGGTTGGCCCAGTGGTAGAAGTGATGCGCGTAGGACTTGAGGCCATGAGTTCGAATCCAGCCTCCAGCAATTCTTTTTGATGTGTTTTCATTTAATTTGTAATTTGAATATATTATGTTATGTTGTCACTATACTTTCAGATTGGCTCTTCCAGCCGGGTGGTGATGCGCATGTGTGAATGTATAAAGGTCCTGGGATCAAATCCCACCCCAGGCCTTTTTGTGTCATTATTTTTCTGGATTTACAAGACAAAGAATAAAACCAATTTCTCCCTTCCATTTATTGTCTGCGCACCCAATGGCCTGGTGGTTGTTGTTCTTGTTGGAAATCAAGCTGACCTGGGTTCAAACCCCAGTCAGGTAAGTTTTTCATACTCTTTTTCTTTTATTTGTTTTTTAGGTATTATTATATTAAATATAATTTTATTTCTAAACAATAAAAATAATAATAAAGTATGTATGTTTTCTTTAATTTCCAAAATATATTTTCATAAATTATGTTTCTATATCTTGTGCTTAATTTATAATATGTATATATAAATCAAAATATTTTGGTATATAAACAAACCCTAATTTTCTAATAAAACCCTAAAACTATTTTCCAAAAATAAAATCTAATTCTATTTTTTTTTACATAAATTTATTTTCCAATTCTTAATGTAATTATATATATATATATATATATATATATATATATATATATATATATATATATATATATATATATATATATATATATATATATTATTATAATTCTTATAAATTTTGTAAATATATTTATAATCCAAATTATTTCTCTTTTAATGTTTAGAAACAATTTAATTTATAATAATTATATTTTTTTTGTATGGTTTAAAATAATTTGTAAATATAATAATTAATAGAATTAAATTTTATAAATATGATTAATATTGTAAATATGATATTTAAAACCTATTTTCTTCTTATAATGTGTAAATGTTTTTTTTTTATAAATGTTAATATATGTTTAAAAAGAATTAAATTTGTAATAACTAAAATTTATAATTACATTATGTTTAAATTCTTATTAAAATCCAATTTTTGTGTGTATAATATTTAATTCTATTATATTTAATTATTGTTATTAATCATATTATTTATCTTGCTCTATTAATTTTATATATTATTATTATTTCATTAATCTTTATTATTTACTAACTATACTATTATTTATTATTATATTTTTATTATTATGTTTCTAACCTTGTTTGTTATTTCTAATTATTATTATTATTTATCACTAACCCCAATTTTATTTACTTATTCATTATTTTTGCTTATTATATTTATTTTGCTATATATTTATATTTTGCTATTTATTTTATTTTGCTTATAATTATGTAATTGCTTCCTTGGTGTAATTTTGTAATATTTTAAATATTTAATTATTGCTATGGTTAGTAATTAGGGAGTGAAAAATATGTATTTTATTTAAAATAAATTAGATCACTTTAATCAAAGATAATTAAATTAACACTCACACACGTAAGTCGATTTTTATCGCCGTCTCACTTTCTAAGGTTATCCCTCAAGTTGCCTACTAATAAGGTCAAGTGGGGTGTATAAAGCAAGTCCCTTTAAAAAGAAAATCATCAAGTCCCTCATGGTTGCCTATACGAATCGAATCCCTTCGAATAATGATGGTAGTCCCTTCAGTATGCTTATTACACCCCACAGTTGCCTTCATAAAACAGAATGTCCCTCTCATGTCCCTCACATCCAAGGTAATGACTACCTACTCCTTAATAGTAGGGATAGTCTTACCAAGGAAAGGATAAAGAATAAGAAAGACTTTAAACTTTAGGGTAGGTTCCTCTTATGTACTTGCTCACCTCAAAAACTTTTCAAACTCTTCACAATTTCAAACAAATTTTCAAAAACAAGTTTTTACACATCCGTTCATGGATTATTATTAACTATTCTGAAAATTTTTCTATTCACACACTACACTTTCAAAAACAATTTAAAGTGAGCTAAGTAACTAAGAGCCCATGGATAACCATGGATGTAAAGGGTGCTAACACCTTCCCTTTACATAACCTACCCCCCGGACCCAAAATATTCTCTTAAGGTCTTTCCTGTTCTTTTATACCCTTTCCTTATGGATAAAATAAAAGTCGGTGGCGACTCTTGCTATCCGCAACATAACTTAAAGTCAGTTCTCCCACCGTGTTACAATATGAAAAGGTCACAAGCCATGGTGTGAATGGGTGAGGGCAAATTTGGGGTGTTTACACCCGGGAATTTATATCCATCTCTTTTATCCTCATACGGATATTCGGGAATTTACTTTCCAATAAGAGTACGACGAACGAAGACGGGAGGTTATGTATACCTTACTATTCCCAGCAGACGGGAGGTTATATATGCCTTGTTATCCCCAGCAGACGGAAGGTTATGTATAATATATTATCAAACAAGACGGGAACGAGTTCCTCATATTCTTCAACAAATCGGGATTTATTTTCCCTGGCCAGCAGTTGTTATATAAAGATATCCAGACGCTTCAGGCAGCATCATATCATGCATACATCATCTACATCATACCATAATATACATGTCCATAAATACATAATACATTTACTTAGGTACATCATACTATGCATGCATACATATTACATAAACTAACATTCTCCTTGCAGGATAGTTATATGCAGATAAAACAGCATCAACAATTTACAACAGGTCAGAAATGATCTATACATTACTCAAGATGTCCTCGGAGAGTAGGCAAACGGTCTGTAAGAAGATCCATTCCCTAATCCAGGATATTTTCAGGAGTTAATCCTGACACTTTTTTGTCCTCAGAGAGTAGGCAAACGGTCTGTAAGAAGATCCATTCCCTAATCCAGGATATTTCCAGAAGATTTCATCTATCTGGTCTTGAATAACAGGCAAACGGTCTGTACAAAGATCCATTCCCTGGTTCAAGATATTTTCAGAAGATTTAATCTATTTCCTTGGAGAGTAGGAAAACGGTCTGTAAGAAGATCCATTCCCTAATCCAGGATATTTTCAGGAGTTAATCCTGACACTTTTTTGTCCTCGGAGAGTAGGCAAACGGTCTGTAAAAAGATCCATTCCCTAATCTAGGATATTTCCAGAAGATTTCATCTATCTGCCCTTGAATAGCAGGCAAACGATCTGTAAAAAGATCCATTCCCTGGTTCAAGATATTTTTCAGAAGAACTAATCCTGACGTTCTTTTGACCTTGAATAGCAGGAAAACGGTCTATACAAAGATCCATTCCCTGGTTCAAGATATTTTTCAGAAGAACAAATCCTGACGTTCTTTTGACCTTGGAGAGTAGGCAAACGGTCTGTAAAAAGATCTATTCCCTAATCCAAGATATTTCCAGAAGAGATAATCGTCACGAAGATTTATTTCTACTAGTCTATTCAACAAATTCAAATTATAAACGATTCAGAGACGGCCTATACGAAGACCTAGTACTGAGATCCAGTATCAACACAAAGCTATCATCACATCCAGTTCTTTAGATGGCATCTCTAAGCCCATCTCCAATTCTTCCAAGTGGCATCTTTAAGCCCACTCAAGCATATACAATCAACCCTCAGTATCAGTTTACGCACCGGTGAGTGCAAATTTTTGGGCTTTTGTGTTCAATCCCCTTCAACCTTCCCGGTCACGACTGGCACATATACCAATCTAACCCCTCAAGTTTCAGAAAATTGAACAGGGGCAGCTGTTGCACCCCAAAATTTGCCCTCACAATACAAGACTTTGTGCACTAAGAAGGTTCACAAGATTCACAACACTTACAAGACCTTTCATGAGGTTCATGAAGTTTACAAGTCACTTTATGAGGTTCACAAGGTTCACAAGATTCACAATGCTTACAAAACCTTTCATGAGGTTCATGAAGTCTAAAAGTCACTTTATGAGGTTCACAAGGTTCACAAGACCTCCCATGAGGTTCATAAGGTTCACAAGACATCTTATGATGGTTCACAAGGTTCACAAAGTCCACAAATAGTCAGAAGATTTGACAACTCCCTCAGACAATGCACCTCCTAAGCAGTGCATCCAAAACTAGGGTTTTGACTTTAATCAGGCTAAATGAATTTCCAAGGCTTCAATTGGGCTTCATAACATCTTATATGTGTTTAAGAATCCCTATGACAAATTTCAAGACTTTTCCCAAAGGTTTGCTCAGTCAGATGATCAGGTAAGTCAAAATCAATCAAAGCAGTTAAAAAGTCAAACTGAGGTCAACTGTGGTCAAACCAAAGTCAAATTTCATGATTTTTTTCCAACATCAAGTATATGAAGTAAAATTAATCATATGATCAAGGGTTTATCATGATTCATCAAGGAGATTTCAGATCATTAAGAATCAGGAGTTTCTAAATTAGGGTTTCCTCAGTAAAAGTCAACTAAACTTTGACCAGCCATAACTTTCACATGCTTCATCACCAAGTCTCCATCCAAAGCTCATTTTGAAGGAAATTTAATTCTCTACAACATTGAGTCTCACAAGCCAATCCCAAAAATGCTTCATTTGGAAGGTATGAGCTAAGACATTATAGGTCCTTTTGAAAGTCAACAAAAAGTCAACAACTTCAAAAGGGCATAACTTGAGAATGGCAAATGATATGGACATGAAACCAGTGGGGTTGGTTAGAGGACTCTTCAAGATTTCCAAAATGTCCAAGAACACCCTCATATCATTAAAATTGAAGGATGTGTGCCCTTGCAAAGTTGGGAAACTTTTGGTTGGTTTATGAGGAAAATGGAGGTTTAAAACTAATTTTTTCTAAATGGGCTTGCCATATGATGACCCAATCCACACCAAGACATCTTGCACGAAATTAACTTAATATTTTCATTATTTTATTTATTTTATTTTTATTTATTATGATTTTTTATATTAAAAATCATTTTAAATTCAAATAAAATAAGAAATAGTGAAGATTTAAAATTATCTTGCTTCTAGAATGTCATAAATGATATTTTGATCTAATTGATACAAGAGTTATGAAAATCATCCCAAAATAGCAAGGCAAGATCAAGATATTTCAAGTTTTAAAACCAAATATTTTTCAATCTTAAAAGGTCCAAATATCCACAAGTTTGTGAGAGCTCTTAACCTAATTTCATTCACTCCTATATATACAACATGAGGCAGCTTCAAATGGAGGATTTTCAGAGCCTCAAAAACCATCTTCAAACTTCACAAAATCACTTGAAAAACTCCAATTCGGTTTCCTACTTAGAAGCACTCTCAAAGCTTTTTAAAGGTTGCATTAGTTTCCTTGAGTATCACTGAACATAACCTGATCATTATCATTGTCCAAAACATGCCTAAATATAACCCGAAATCAATTTCCTCTTAAAATTTCAAATTTTCAATTTCATATGTTTATGTATTATAAATTATTTTTGACCATTGATAATTGCTTGTGAAGGTATTTGGAACGTTTCTGTATGTTTGGATTGAATTTTTATTGCAGATTAAGGAATCCACCATGGCTAGGGTTTCGGCCTCTTGATTAGGGTTTCATGATAAACCAAATATAAATAGTTTCTAAGAACATAGGAAGATTGTAGGTGCTTTGAGGATTATGTTTCACTAATCAATTTGTAAAATTTTTACTATTTTGTTGATATTTGAGATTCGTAGGTTTTGTACATGATAAAATTCGCAGGAAAATTCGTGGTAAAATTCGTAGCAAGATTCGCAGGTCCAGAGGTAGGAGACGAAGCTGTTTGGCGCGAAATTCATATTTGAAATGTTGACAGGGCTTAAAACAAATTGATGTTGTCTATATATCACAATGAGCGTGTGGCTCAGATGGTTTTGGTGTGTGTATACGCTGCTGGATGGCTTGGGTTCGAAACCAGCCGAATGAATATTTTTTGCTTTAATTTCTTTTGTTTTCACAGAATAGCAACAAAACAAAGTAGGAGGAGGATATTGTTACAACGCGCAGGCTGGCCCAGTGGTGATCCCCTTTGTGTTTCCAGGTAAAGGACCTGGGTTCAAATCCCAGGTCCTGTTTTTTGGCTTTTTTTTTTTTTTAGGTTTATTTATTTTATTAATTTCTTATAATTCTTCTTTATTTAAATTAATTCCTAAAAAATATTTAAAAATATATTCTAATTAAACTTTATTTTTTTTTACAAACCTAAATAAATATGTATATTTATTTATTTGTTTTTTTTCTATATATTTATATGTATATATTTATTTATTAATGTAAATTAAAATTAAAAAACCCTAAAATATTTTTTTCTAAAACCCTAATTGTAATTCTTGCTCATATTTTAATTAGTGAATAAATTTTTATTATAATCTTTAAATTTGTAAATATAATAGTATGATCATATTTTATTTAATCATGTAATATAATTAAATTTTTGTAAATACAATTATAATTAATCCTATTTTCATAATATATATATATATATTCTATAATTTGTTCATAATTTAATTCTTGCATGTAAATAATTTTTAATATATGTTTAAAAAATAATTAAAACTTGTTTATTTTCATAATATGTTTATAATTAACCTAATTTTTATAGCATTTAAAACTTTATGATAATTAATTGGTTATATTTTCTTCTTAATCTTAAATAATAATTGTTCATAAAAATTTGATCTTTTAATTATTATGCTAATATTCTTATTTATTTTATCATTAATGCTATTTATTTTCATATCTATTTTATTATTACTAACCCCATTTAGATATATTGTGATTTATTATTATCATTATTACTAACCCCGTTGTGATTTATTATTATTATTATTATTATTATTTCACTAACCCAATTATTATTATTATTTATTTTTGCTTATTTTGCTTTAATTATTATTATCATGTAATTGTTCCTTTGATGTAATATTTAGTAGTAATGTTTAAATATTTGTTTTATGCCATGGTTAGTAAAGTAGGGAGTGTAACATGTTTGTATGTTTAAAATTAATTTAGCTCATTTAATTAAAAGATAAATATAAAATTGAACACTCACACACGTAAGTCGATCTTTGATCGCCATCTCACTTTCTAGGGTTACCTCTCATTATTGCCTAAACAAAAGGTCAAATAGGGTGTATAAAGCAAAGTCCCTTAAAAGAAAAGTCATCTAGTCCCTTCATAATCAAAGATCAAGTCCCTTAATGGTTGCCTTTCATAATGATCTTGTCCCTTTCGAATAATGATGACAGTCCCTCAAAAATGCTTAATACACCCTACAGTTTCCTTCATTAAAACAGATGTCCCTTCACTATGTCCCTAACATCCAAGGTAATGACTACCTATTCCTTAATAATAGGGATAGTCTTACCACTTAAAGGATTCAAGAACAGAAAGACTTAAACTTTAGGGTAGGTTCCTCATAGTTACTTGCTCACTATTCAAACTTTTCAAACATTTCACAATTTCAAACAATTTTCAAACACAAGTTTTTTACGCATCCGTACATGGATCATTATCAAACTCTTATGAAAATTTCTATTCACACACTTCACATTTTCAAAAACAATTCAAAGTGAGCTAAGTAACTAAGAGCCCATGGATAACCATGGATGTAAAGGGTGCTAATACCTTCCCTTTACATAACCTACCCCCGGACCCAAAAATCTTTTAAAAGGTCTTTCCTGTTCTTTTATGCCTTTCCTTTGGATAAAATAAAAGTCGGTGGCGACTCTTTCTATCCGCAACATAACTAAAGTCAGTTCTCCCACCGTTGCATTTCTCGGGGTTGAAACGCATTTTGCATTACGTGTTTGATCGAACGCTTTTCGTAAGTGGGACGCGTGGTTCGTCTCTTGTTGAGATTTGACGATCATGTCGTCCATATATATTTCGAGCATGTCCCCGATTTCTGCTCGGAATACCTTATTCATCATGCACTGATATGTCGCGCCTGCGTTTTTCAGGCCGAAGGGCATGACGTTATAATAGTAGTTGCCCGATTCGGTCATGAAGGCCGTGTACTTTTTGTCGGACACGACCATGGGTATTTGATTATACCCCGAGTATGCGTCCATGAAGGACAATAGTTTGAAGCCGGACGAATTGTCGACCAACTTATCAATGTTAGGTAAAGGGTATGCGTCTTTCGGGCATGCCCGGTTGAGATCAGTATAATCAACACACATTCTCCATTTTCCATTAGATTTTTTCACAAGTACAACATTTGAGAGCCAGGTTGTGTACCTGACCTCGGTTACAAATTTTGCCTCTAGGAGGTCTTTCACAGCAGATTCAGCTGCTTCAGTTTTTTCGGTCGACTGCTTCCTCCTGCGCTGGGCGACTGCTTTGTGTGTTGGGTCGATGGAGAGGTGATGGCAGGTTGTCTCGGGGTCGAGTCCTGGCATTTCTGCGGCGTTCCAGGAGAACAGATCTGCGTTCTCTTTGAGGCAAGCTTCCAACTGTCTTTCGCCAAGTCGGGCATATGTGCCCCGATCTTAACACACCGGGTTGGGCCATCTCCTAAGGGAATTAGCTCGAACTCTCCGTCCGGGACTGGTCGGGATAGTGAATCTGTTGGCTTTTGGATGCCCTCGTTGTTGTCTGAGAACCTGCAGTCCAGGTCAATCGAGTCTACCTGAGGGAAGGCCCTGGGTGTTTGTGGAATATATGGTGAATTCAATGCCGAAGGGTTTGGTTGGTACGATATTGAGCTAAGACCTTTAGATGCTGCTTCGAAACATCGACGAGCAGCATCAACGTCCCCGTGCAGTGTGGCGACTTTGCCCGAAGTAGTGTAGTACTTCATCTTCAGGTGGACGGTGGATGGCACAGCGATTAGCTCGGCCAATGTTGGTCGTCCCAAAATGCACTGGTACAACGATGGGCAGTCCACGACTAGGAACTGGACTCGGACCGTCCTGGCTGTCTCGGCTGCTCCGAAGATGACAAATAGATCGACATAGCCCCATGGTCGGGAGACCGCCCTGTTGTAACCTTGCAAGTTTGATCCTACGTACGGCGTCAGGTGCGTCTCGTTCAACTGGAGTGTTGAAAATAGCTGGGAGTACATAATGTCGCAGGAACTACCTTGGTCCACCAAGATTCTTCTCACATCGAAATTTGCCATTCGCACTCGGATGAGTAGCGGGATGCTGGCGTTTGGCGCTCCTCCCAAGAGTTCTTCTCGGTAAAAGGTAAGGGGTACCGAGCCTTCTCTTGGTGGGTCCAGGGTTGCGTTTTGCGCGGGCCCCTTCGCAATCAGCTGATCAAACTTTCGCTTTACGGATCCGACCGTGATTTTGTTGAACCCTCCTCCTGAAATGACCATCGCGGATGGAAAGGTTTCCCATGGACTATGGGAGGAAACGTATCCCGGGCTCCCGTTATGCTCGGGTAGGAAGAAATCTTCTGGGCGATAGATGCTCAGGGCAACCTGCATGTTTGCATCTGCAGGAACGGGTACAGCCTCCTCGACCTTTTGAGTCTCCTGTGCTTCTTGTCGAGGAATGTCTCTAGATTTGGTGAATTGTTTAAGGTGTCCGTCCTTGATAAGAATTTCGATTGCGTCCTTGAGATGGATGCAGTCTTCTGTGTTTTGGCCATGACTTTTGCGAAATCTGCAATATTTTGTTTTGTCTGTGCCCGGTTTGTTGGGTTGTTGCCTCGGAAAGCGTACCCCTACTTGCCGGAACTCTGAGTTGGCACACTCGGATAATCTTTTCTCTCTAGAAGCCAGGAGCAGAGTATATTCGTGGAACCGGCCGACGGGTCCTCTGTGCTCCCGTGGTTCACAGGAGCGATCGTCCTTTCTTTTGTCTCCTCCCCGACGAGATGTCGAGGGTTCATCGACTCGGTGGGGTTTCGCGTCTTCGCGACGTCGAGTGTCTCTTACGGAGCTGGCTGCCTGCTTTTCCTCATACTGGATATAAGCATGGGCTTTTAGCAAGAACGCGTCGAGGGTGGCAGGGGTCTCGATACCGACTGCCCGGTGAAAATCTGTTGACGGGCGAAGTCCTCGTTCCAACAAATACTTCTTCATATCGTCGGTTGTGGACATCTGGACTGCCTCTTTGTTGAATCTTTCGATGTAAGTTCGTAAAGGTTCGTCTTTCCCTTGGATGATCGCTTCGAGCGAAGCTTCTGTCTTTGGGTGCCGCCTTGAGGCGGTGAAGTTCCTGGAGAACGTGCGTCCAAGTTGTTTCCAGGAGGTGATGGATTCAGCCTCAAGGCTTTTATACCACGTCATTGCTCCTTTCCTCAGTGTCGTAGGAAAGAGGCGACATTTGATCGCTCCTCGTACTCCTCGGTAGTCGAGCAGAGCATCGATATTCTCGATATACTCGTCCGAATCTGTGGTTCCATCGTATGAGCCTAGCGGTGGGGGTTTCTCTAAACCTCTTGGAAGTTTAGCCGCCATGATTTCTGATGAGAGGAGACCCCGAGCGTCCTCGTCCTCGCTGGAGTTGAATGAAGGGGATCTGTGTGCGCGCTTCTTCGTTCGTCGAGGAGATGTAGATCTTGATTTGCTCCTTCTTGACTTTCTTGGAGGGGGAGACCGCGGAGGGGAATGACGAGGTCGTTTGTCGCCAATGGATTCGTCAACGTGTCCCTTCCTCTTTCTCGTTTGTCGCCAATGGATTCGTCGACGTGTCCCTTCCCTGGCGTCTCGCGGGAGACGGGGGTCGACAGTAGTTGTCTTCGAGACGAGCGATTTTCTCGCCATGGACGAGGAGCAGCAGATTTGTCTGATTCAGGATTTCGACCAAGGCGGTGAAGTCAGATCCTGAAGGAGTCGAGGGAAAGAGGGATTCCGGGCGACTCTCCAAAGGTTGATCGCGGTCGGGAGAAGGCGATGATGTCTTCCCGTCTGGGTGATCTTGCACGGTTTCTTTGTGCGGAGGGTGATGAATGTTGCTATCACGTTGCGTGAGGATCATGCCGTCGTTTGATCGGTTGTCATGATTGTCTCGAGCAGCCATGGATCTTGGTAAAAACTTTGGTTCTTTGAAGACTTTGAGAGAGAAGAACGGGGAAATCAGTTTCCCACAGACGGCGCCACCTGATCGTACCTGGAGATCAGGATCCGATACGGCTGGCCTCGAGAGTTGTTGAAAGACGGTCCGTGAGGAGAGGAAGAGGGTGTACCTGCAAGGCACTCCGATGCTGAAGTAAGTAACCGAGCAAAGAGTGGGCAAGTACAAGAATTAAGGTCAAAGAATTGAATACCTGACCCTCCAAAATGAGAGGGTTTATATAAGGGGCTAAGTGGAAGATTATTGGTCCATATCATTGGGCGCGGATTGAGGAATCCGTAAAGATAGGTAACGGTCAAAACTAGCCGTTGGAGGGCTTTGTCTTGGTCGGTGCGTTGTTGGTCGACAGAGACCACTATCCTTGATTCTGCTCGACGTCGAGCACTTCTGCCAAGTTGGTTTGCTTGGCTCTAATATGGAAATTGGGCCAGTCCAGAACAAACATTATCTAACATAATTAAATAACATAAGTACCTTCTTTTATAAAAAAAACTAAATCAAAAACCTTATAATTAAATAAACAAAATATATGAAAAGAAATTAAGGTAAATAAAATGGGCCAGTCAGAGTTGGGGTGTTAAAGGCGGTTCCTATTTTATTCCTAAAATGTATATATTTTTGTTTTTTTTAATATTTTAAATATTAAACTAAAAATTATTATTAAATAAATAAAAGAGATCCTACAAATATATTATCTACTAATTAATTAATCTAAAAACCAAAAAAACTAACTAAAATTATTCTAAACGAGCAACTTATAAAATCTATAGAGGTGCTGATAAAACAAATGTGGTGGACTTAAGCTGATCATATTGAGGACCGTAGAACCCTTAACCCATCCAAGCCAATTTAAGAACGTAGTGTGGAAACTATCCGGGTGTAAACCTAAGGTGGTTGTCACGCGATACTACACTCGGACGAGGTCTATTTTAAGAATGTTATCGGTTGGGAGTAATCCAACGTACCGATAATATTCTAAAGATGGTTGTTAACTCCGGGAACCTCTGTTAGCACCCTTTTGGTTTTCTGCAGGTACACTGAAGACAAACCTTAGTACATGCCTTTATGGGTTGTTGGTTCTTATCCCTTGACTCCATGCTCGTGATTCGAACCTTTGAACCTGTGTGCTTTGCATGATCTTGTTTGTGGTTGTTGCATCTACATATTCATCATGATCATCATCACAACCATTTTTCAAGGAAAACAATTCCGATTATTGCAAATATTGGAAAAAGTAAATATTCCTTTTGTCAAGATTTTTCATGACCGTATTCTCTATGTTGACCATGTTTGCAGTAATCAAATTGTTTTTATGAAAATGGAAGTAAACATTGCATATCATTGCATCCTCGCATATTCTTGCGTTCATCTGAGTTGTGTGGGAACTCATCCCGGTTGTTTCCTTCTTCAGTTGTCTGTTGATCCGTCAAGTTGTCTCCTAACCACAGATACAGGACTAGAGCTGCTAACAGATTGAGAGCTCTCAGATTGAGAATGGAAAACCAAGAACAACATAACTTGGAAGTACGAATGGAGATTGACGAGCTGAAAACTAGTATGACTAGGCTCACTGAAATGATGCAAGTTCTGATTGCTCGAGGTGAACCACCTTAGAGGACTGTTATTTCTGAAGTTTCAACTGCTATTTTTTATCCTCCTGTGATTCAGCAATCGGTTTCTACTTGGCCAGAATTTGGGTTACCTCCAAATTATGTGTCAGTTTCTGCTACTTCTCAAATGGTTGGTCCATCTGTTGTGCCAGTATTTTCAGCTCCGACTTTTGTCGAACCTCAACTTGTTGTGCACACTGTTGCTCAAGCCACTTATCAGGATTCCCCTTTCATGTACCATGTTTCTGGTCCACAAGCTGAAAGTCAGGGTGAACCTGGATACATGGATGAAGTTAGAGAGCAATGTTTGACTCTTGAGAAGAGGGTAAGAGGTTTAGAAGGAAAAGATGTCTTCGATGTTGCTGCGATAGACATGTGTTTGGTCTTTGACCTAGTTTTTCCTGATAAGTTCAAAGTTCCTGTATTCGAGAAATACAATGGGCATACTTGTCCAAAGATTCATCTGCTGATGTATTTTCATAAAATGGTTGCACATGCCAAGGATGACAAGCTACTTATTCATTGTTTTCAAGATAGTCTGAGTGGTGCTTCTATGAAGTGGTATGTAGGACTTGAGAAGAGTCACATCCGAAGCTGGAAGGATTTGTCTGATGCTTTCATAAGACAGTATAAGTACAATCTGGACATGGTTCCTGACCGTCGTCAACTTCAAAACATGTCACAGAAAGAGAAAGAATCATTCAAAGAGTACACTCAGCGTTGGAGAGAGCCAGCCGCTCAAGTGGAGCCACTTTTGCCCGAGAAAGAATTAACTGGTTTGTTCATGGACACTCTTCAACCGTTCTTTTGGGAGAAAATGGTAGGAAGTGTTTCATCTGGTTTTTCTGACCTAGTCACTATTGGAGAAAGACTAGAGGAAAGTATCAAGAAAGGTAAGATTACTAATGCTTAATCTTCTAATGCTGTAAGAAAGTCTCATGGGAACTTTCAAAAGATAAGAGATGGTGATGCTTATGCTGTTTCAACTGAGAGGAAGCCTTATCGCCCGCAACAACGATATGTTCAACCATATATAGCTGCAGTTGCTCTAGTTGTCAAAGCTCAACCAGCTCAAGCTCAAGTTCAAGTTCGAACCCAAGTTCAGGATCCTCATCCTGCTGTGGGACAAAATCAGTATCGTAATAGGCCAAACTTTGATCCTATCCTGATGGCTTACACTGATTTGTATGATTCCTTGATTAAGAGAGGTATGATTATTACTAGGCCTCCGCCTACTGTTCCAGATCCTCTTCCAGCTAACTATAGATCGGATCTTCGCTGTGAGTTTCATCAAGGTGGAACTGGTCACGACTTGGAACACTGCTTTTCACTGAAGCCTAAAGTGCAAGAACTTATCAGGAACAACATCCTTTAATTTCATGACACTAATCCTAATGTTGTCAACAATCCTTTGCCGAAGCATGAGAAGTGAATATTCAAGTGACATCAACTGTCAGATTATCTTCAAGGCCAGAATCTCAGACGGGACAGCTCATCCTTGTTGCTGATGGATCACTAGGCCATTGTTTCTTTATGTTTGCAATTTTCTTCAATTGTATTGACTTGTTTGCTTTAAAACTCTGTTTGTACTTTCATGTTGATTTTAATGAAATGAGCATTACTTTGTTTTGATTCAATTTCATTTGTTATTTGCATCTTTATGCTTTATATTTCAAATTCATTTTCTTTTATCAAGCTTTTGCAATGATTGGAGGGAGAATGATGAAAACGAGATACCCATAATTGTTGTTGGTATGCTTTCGATTGAGACTTAGTTGATGATATACAGGCATTGTTTCAAATCCCAAACACTGGAGAAATAAGGAAGTTAATCCCTTGTCAACTCCTTTGAGCTTGGAAGTTGGAGTTTCTTTCTATTAGAAAAAACCCGCAATTTTAACCCGGGGATGGGTAGTTCTCAATTAATTCAAATGTGCATTCAAAGTACAAGAGAATCATTCAAGACACACTTCAATAAAGGTTGCAATCTCAAGCTTTCCTTCACACACATTAAGAAGTGTTAAAGATGTCTCTCAATTCAAAAGCCAATGATGGTTCATCGTAATCATTAAGCCAGATAGTCACTATCTCAAAAAAATGGTGATATTGAAAAATGATGATAAAAAAATAAAAGCACGCTAAGTCAAAACCTATGAAGGAGACTTAGGAAAAAAAAACTGGGGCATTTCGCCGGCTGTAAGTTGAAATGACACAGTTCAGGCAAAAGTTAGGGATAATAAAAAGAAAGATTTGTCAAAAGTTCATCAAAATCCTCAGCAAAAATAAGATGAGTGGACCAAAGTCCTCACCAGAAATAAAAAATTAAAAAAAAAACAAAAGGGGAGATGTGACTGCTATCTCAAAACCCTTGGCTTATGAACTGTCTTCATCTGTGCAATCCCAAATTTCTTGGAACTTGAATGCATAGGCTGAATTAATTGAATGTAGGACTGGAGTTCATCACGAAGTTGGGTTTGGTACAAAATAAAATTTGAGCTTATATCCTTTGTTTCATAAACCGTGAACCAGACCACGTTACAACCTTCAAAAGTCCTAATTGAATCCAGGTTTCTTTTGAAAAGAATACTACAACAAGATTGCGTAAATTGACTCCCAAGTTTGTTACCAATCATTTGTTTCTTACCTTTTCTTTATCTCTCATTTTGTCTTAACCATCATGTTTTGACAATATTTTCATTTACTTTTCATCAATAAATTTCATTCAAAAAATGATTTTTGATTTCAAAATTTTGCATGAACTTTGCATTAAAATTACCAAGTTTGTACAAACACTTTTTATTTGCAAATAAGCTTCCCTCATCAAGGAATTTTCAAGCAGTTGAGAAACTTGGTCAGTAATCCTACCAAGGGGCAAGTTCTTCCCGGGTCGTGGTTCAAAAGAGTTGTTGCTCAGTGCAAGTTGTTCTCAGATTTGGTTATCAGACGATCTTTTCAAGATTCATACTGGATTTATCTTCTCAACATTCATTTCAAGAACTGAAGCCATGATCAGTTTATTCTTCTCAACAGTTACCTCAAAGATTTGATCATATTTTCTCCGACAGTAGTCAAGAACTGAATCTATTATCAGTTTACCTTCATCAGTCATTGAACTTGGGGCAATCTTCTTCAATCCAAGCGGCATTTCATGACTTTTCGCAAAAGATTTTCAAGTTGATACAATTTACTGGTGTGACCGAGATTTGTTCAAGAATAGTAGCATCTCTAATCTCCGAGCAGGATGGAAATAATATATGTGTTAAGGAATCAGTCTTCCATATTTTCCACTCCTCTAAGAGTCTAAACTGGTTGTTAGCATTTTCTCTCATATTATCTTCTTGGGTGTGTTATTCCCCATTTTCCTATATCTTGGCATATTTGAGTGTGTTATTCCTCATTATGCGTTTTCTTGGGTGTGTTATTCCCCATTTTCGAAAATGTTTTCATTTTTGAGTGTGTTAGTCCTCATTATGCGAGGTCCTGTTGTTTTTAGCATCTTACCTTGTGATCAAAGTCCAACTTACTTGGCATTTATCTTTGTCTCTCCAGAACCTTTTCTTCACCTACTTGTTGTTTCTCTCAGATATTGCACCTTTTATCCGATGCCATTCTCGGATATCCATAGTGAAGTCATCATTGATTTGATTTACTGTCCTGGACCTTTTCCCATCTCATTCAGTTTTGTTCCTGAATGTTGTGATTCACATTTTATCTGATTGCTATTCTCGGATGTTGTGATCACTTTCCTTCCGATTGCTATTCTCGGATGTCCATAGCGAATTCATCATTGATTTGATGTACTGTCCCGGACTTTTTCCCATTTCATTCAGTTCTGTTCCTGAATGTTGTGACTCACATTTTATCTGATTTCTATTCTCGGATGTTGTGATCACTTTCCTTCCGATTGCCATTCTCGGATTTCCATGTTGGAGTCATCATTGATCTGGTGTACTTTCCCCGAACTTTTCCCATGTCATTCAGTTTTGTTCCTGGATGTTGTGATTCACATTTTTACCTGATTGTTATTCTCAGATGTTGTGATTACCTTTTTCTGATTTCCATTCTCGGATATCCCTTGTAGTCATTAATGTCATCCTTGGATGCTTCTGGTGTACTTTTTTGGGACTTTTCTCACTTCATTCAGTGTCATTCTTGGATGTTGTGATCATTTTTGTCCAATTGCTATTCTTGGACATTTTCGCCTCAGTTGAGCCATGTGGTGGTCTCTAGCATGCTGCTTTTCCCCGTCGGAGTCTTATGCTCCTTATCCCCAGCATTTATTTTTTTCCATGTGTCATTTTGTTCCTCACAGATTTCTCTGCATTTCATATACATCTCATATGCTTTCATAACATTTTCATAACATTTTCATAGCGTTTTATATCCTTTTCATATCATCTTCATATTATGTCATATCGTTCGTGTCATTTCATTCCATTCCATATTTTGGTCTCTTAGGGCCAAAAATTAGGTTTTTGATATTTAAGTATCTTCCATCTTGTCGAAATGAAGATTTCAATCTTCATTATCTCTGGATTGAAGAAACTTAAGTAGGGGCATCTGTCATACCCTAATTTTTTATCCTAAGATTTTTTTCGCATCTCATCTACATCTTGCATACAAACAAGATCGCACACTGATTCATTTATCCTTCTCGGGTGCAGGTTTATGCCTCACAGGGGATCACCGTTTTTTATTATTATTATTTGCTTTCATTTTGTTTATGTTTACTAAACATTAATTAAAATCCAAAAAAATATTTTTGTTTCTTTCATTAACGTTTTTTCCCGGAGGAGAAACCATTGAAAATACCAAAAATAGCAGTCTTGCAGCTCGAGTAAAATTCACAGATAAAAGTTGAAGTTGATCCACAAATAATTCAAATTTATCTGATCAAGGATTTCCAAGGTTCATTTCCATTCCTTCTTCGACGTACAAAAAGAATCGGGCCACAACAACCAAGCAACCTCATTTGAAGAAAATATTCAAAATTTAGCTTGGTTAACTGGTTAACCAGTGCGAAATTTGAATATTTTATTCAAATTCAGCACCATTAAATCATTAATATAATTGGAAAATTCTAGATCCATTGGTCTTTGATTTCTCTACATCACTTTGATCATTTCATACCATAAACCCTCATTAATCACCACTCTTTTCCATTTCCCACAAAAATTCCAATTACCAAACCTAAATTCAAATTACCAAAGCAAGCTCCATTCCACCAAATTTCCATACCTAAGGCCTTTAAATAGGACCACAATTTCATTCATTCCACAAGCTTTTGATAGCCATAAAACCTCTTGCAAAATACTCCCCCAACACCAAAATTCTCAAAAGCTCACTTTCTTTCTTTTGAAGTTATCAAGAATTCACATTGAATTCTTAATTAACTTGAGCTAAACCTTCATCCTTTCATTCTTTTGTTCATCAATTTCAGTAGATCTAAGCTTATGTTGGTTCAATTTGAAGAAGTGACTTTGGTAATTCCTCTCACTCCATAAACCCATATTCACCATCAACATTCAAGATATAGATTCTTGGTGCCTTTGTTTCTAGATCCTTTGGATCTTTATTTATTGTTTGATTGCAGGGATTCCACTGTATTTTGGTTTTAAAATTCGTGGAAATTCAGATCATGATCATCCAATGTTTGAGAAAAGGTTTCAAAATAGATCATGTTGAATTTTCTGCCTTTTTTTTGCTACTGGTACAGCGTTAACCGGTTAACCAATTGGTTAACCGGTTAACCAGTTTCAAAACAGCGTAAATTATTCAAAATCTGCTTTGGTTAACCGGTTAACACAAGTCAGAATGGTGTTTTTGGCTTGTTTCAAGCCCCTTTTTGGTTCCTCTCTCTTCTTCTTCCTCCTCCTTTTTATTTTTACCTTGGGAAGCACTTTGGGGAGTGATTTCTCCTTAATTTCAATGAACTTTGGGTGTAGATTAGAGTAGTTAATGTTCATTAATTCAAAAATACCTTTAAGTGGATTATTCAATTCATTTAAGGTACTTTGCATTAGTGATACATTTTCATGCTTGAATCCACCAAGAAGAGTGATTGAACTTAAGGATGGAAGAATACCATAAGTGCGGCTCAATTTGGTATTCACCTTTAGTTTTGTGCGGTATTGCGTCCAGATAACGATTTACATATCGTTTATCTCGTATGCATTAGCATTAACATTATGCACCTTAATTGGTGGTGGCCGGCCTCATTTGTAGGGTAATTACTTCGTAAATTACTCGGCGATTGCTTAACATAGACTTAAATGTGTCCCGACTTCAGAATAAAAATCTAATTGGGTACTTGCTCTTTCGTGGACCGGATCTCTTGTGGATCGCGTAATCCCAAAGTGGTTAATCATATTGCATTAAGAATCGAGACTTATAAATGTTTGATGCGTAGGTGCTTTGGGTCTCCCAATCGCCTTTCAAATTTCATTGAATTCGGTTTGGTTTGCCTTGATTAATCGCTATAGTGTAAGATGCTAAACGGATCCAGTTGCCTTTTTGGTTTTAGTTACTTTTTTTGGTTGTGGTTGATTAAGTTCACCATACCATTATTATGTAAATATTATTATACTATTACTACTATTAATATTTTAGATTCTTGCACTTTAATTTTGAAATTCTGTGATCAGGTATGAGATGTCCTAAGAGATGTCCCAACACTTGATATGACACTTGACAGATTTAACCAAAACTTAAATAGCAAGAAAAGTAAACAACACAGAAGTTTGTTAACCCAGTTCAGTGTATAACCACACCTACATCTGGAGGCTACCAAGCCAGGAGGAAATCCACTATAAGTAATATTAATTCTAGACTTAAACCACCATGTTTAATCTATCACTTAATAACTACCCAATGCAATTTCTACCTAAGACACACCTTAGATAAGAGTACCCTACTCACTCCCCCTCAATCACACAGTGATCAAGTTTACAAGTTTACTGAAATTGAAGACATCCTTCAAACAATACAGCTTGATCTTACTTCACAGTTTCAATCAAGTCACAAATGCACTTTTGCTTAAAAGCTCATAAAGTGGTACAATAAAAACAACCTGCTATTAAAACACTAGACACCCTATTTGGTCTTCTGAAATTCGTGCTCAATTCTATGAGTTTCTGTTGCTTAAATAGGTATCTGTAATTTGGGCTTTCTGCAGAGGATCCAGCCCTAATGCGCATGCAGATTCCACCTTGAATTTAGGGTTTGTTACCTCCTAGATTCTAGGTGATTTAGGTCTTCTGTTTTAATCTGAATCTTCAATATAAAACTCCCTACAGATGCGCCTTGTTCTGTTTTTAACCATCATTAATTAATTCCAGATAATTCTCCTTAAATATCTCTGATCAGTTAATCATTAATTAATTCTGGTAGCAGGTCTGAGATGTCTCAACATCTGTTGGGACATCCTGAAAAACTGAACTGAAGTTATTTACACAATGTCCCAACATCTGATGAGACATCCTGAAATAAGATCACATACTCTGTTTGATAATGTCCCAACATCTGATAGGACATTCTGAACTGAATTCAACATTTCTTGTTGGTCAAAAATTCTGCCAATTCTTAAACATCTACAAACTCCCCCTTTGGCTAATTTTTGGCTAACATCTTTTCTGGTTTTCAGAGTGCAGCAGAAGTTCTTTTTATCAGAGTATAGCATTACTTTTCTGTTGATTCTTATTTGATATTACTCCCCCTCAAACATATATGTATCCAATCTTGTTGTAACAGAAAAACACTTATTCAGTTCAGAAGCAAACAAACAGATTTTTATCATTCATACTTAAACAGCAATTACAATAATTTGATGTTGTTCTCCCCCTTGGTAGACACAAAATTAGGGGCCAAAGACACTATTCCAAATACATTGCTGTCATTACATTTGCCTCACATACATTGATCACTCAGATTCATCACTCTCAGTTTCTTCCTCCACTTCAGTTTCTTTATTAGCTTCACTTTCTTCATCAGCTTCACTGTCTTCATCAGATGCAGCATTCTGATCTTCTTCACTTTCCAACCTTTTAATGATTTCCTCAAGCTTCTGCTTTCTAGCTTCAAGCTCTTTGCAGGTGCTTTTGAGTTCAGCAATTAAAGCCTTCTTGGAGATTGGATTCCTAGTAGTTGAAGGACCTGCAGATGTCCCAGAAGGTGCTTCAACATCTGCTGCATGATGACTGAGGAATAACTTGTAGTGAAAAGCCAAGGGGCTTTCTCTTTTGCAGGCTGTATCTTTGTCATTGAGAATTCCAGGGTATTGATTGAGCACAATACCACACAGCAAAGATGGAAAAGCTATTGGCAGCTTTGTTGCAGAAGAGATGGCATGCTTCATAGTCTGATCAAAAATATAAGCTCCATAATCCATCTTGGTTTGAGTTCCCACAGCATAGATGAATCTGGCCAGACCAGTTGAGATTGAAGAAGTGTGGTTGGTAGGCACCCAGTTAGCAGTTCCAATCCTGTTCAGCATGGCATACTTTCTGGTAAGCATGCTCACAGAGAGCTTTCCCTTCACAGGCCAAGCCTTGACCTGATTTGCAGTGATCACCTTACAGATTTGATTATCTGTTTTGCCTAGCTCATTTGGTCCATCTGTTTCTCTTCCTATGTATTGATTTATGATTTGAGGAGAGAACTCAACACACTTACCTCTCACAAACACTTTTCTGAACTCAGATGACTTACCATTTGAGCAATCCTCCTGAAGATTCACAATGAACTCTTTGACAAGAAGTTCATAGCAGGGAGAGAACTCTGAGACTGTCTTGAACAGTCCTGCAGCAGAGATGAGGTCAATCAGTTCTGTGCAATCAAGTGCATTGCTGCTCAGTTCTCTTTCTAGAGCAACCCTTCTTTGGTACACATATTTCCATCTGTTGACACTGGAGACATGATGGAACGATATGTTGTCCAAGGGAGCTTCTGGAACAGTAGTTGAAGCTCTGGATGATGCTGGTCTCTTCTTGGGAGGAGATGTTGGGACATCTGATCCAACATCTGAATCTGATGGTGTGGCAGCTTTTCTCTTCTGGGTTTGGACTTTGCTCCATGGTTTTGTTGGACCAAAGGTAGCTTTAGCCTTGCCTTTCTTTGGACTAGCCTTCTTCTTCTCAGGGATTGCTGCTTCAGCTTGCATCTTGCCTTTCCTGGACCTTAGCCTTTTGGCTATGCTGGGTTTAACAGAGGCTATGATCTCTGCATCAGAGTCCTGCTCCAGGTTCACCACTGGATGAGATTGAGCAGTCTCCTCTTCAGCTTGTTGATCAGCAGGGATTTGACCTTCATTTGAGGCTTTGGTCTGATCCTCAGAGATTTCTTCATCATTTTCATTTGAGGTCTTATTCTGGTCCTCAGTTTGTTCCAACTCAACATCAGATGAGTTCTTTCTCTTATCTTCAGATGTTCCAACATCTGTTGGGACATCTTGTTCTTCTGCAGCTTGAGCTTGTTCTTCTTGAGATGCAGGCATGATGTTCAGAGGAACAGAGATCCCACTCACCTTTCTTTGTTCAAACAGAATTTGAGTGACAATCTCCTTGATTGAATCATCCACATATTGTGAAGATTTAGGGGGCATGTTAGCTGGAGAGGGAGTGCCTTTAGCTTTGCTTCTGACTTGATCTTTACCTCTCTTTGGAGTTCTTGCATTTTTAGTGTGAGAAACGCTTCCCCTGAGTTCGTCCAATGGGGTTGATTGCATTGGTACTACAGAAATGGGAGTGGCATGAACTACGTCTTCTTGATTGAGAACTTCTTCAGTTGAGTTAGGGTTTTGAGACATTGTTGAGGAAGATGGATAGAAAGCTTTAGGGTTTTTAATTTCTGGAGAATAGCTGGTTAATGTGAATCGCTTGTGATAGTATGATGGGAATCTTGATAGCTGATTATAAGCAGTTACTAAATAAGTAGCCGTTACAGTGCAAATGATTAGAGCTGGAATTCCCAAGGATCTTGTCCAGATTAGTTTTGCCATCTGGACCTTATGCCAAACAATGTCATATGACATGTTGGCACATCTCATTAACTGCTAGATATCACATAAACAGATTCCAAGTTTGCCCCTTAAGTTCTCAAATTGTGTAGCATCCAATGCTTTGGTAAAGATATCAGCTAACTGCAGATTTGTAGCTACATGCTCCAATGAAATCACCTTTTCTTCTACAAGATCTCTGATGAAATGATGTCTGATATCAATATGCTTTGTCCTGCTATGTTGGATAGGATTCTTTGATATGTTGATTGCACTTAAGTTGTCACAGTACAATGTCATGACATCCTGTGGGACATTGTACTCAGTGAGCATCTGCTTCATCCAAACCAACTGAGAACAACTGCTACCTGCTGCTATATACTCAGCTTCAGCTGTAGATAAGGATACACAATTCTGTTTCTTACTGAACCAAGAAATCAGATTGTTTCCTAGAAAGAAGCATCCTCCTGAAGTGCTTTTTCTGTCATCAGCACTTCCTGCCCAATCAGCATCACAGAAGCCAGTGAGAATTGGTTTGCAACCATGAAAGTACATTATGCCATAGTCACAAGTACCATTAACATATTTAAGGATTCTCTTGACTTGATTGAGATGACTGACTTTTGGATCAGCTTGATATCTTGCACAAACTCCTACTGCAAAAGCAATGTCTGGTCTGCTAGCAATCAAGTATAGCAAGCTTCCAATCATGCTTCTGTATAAGCTTTGATCTACATTCTCACCCTTTTCATCTTTAGTCAGCTTTAAATGTGTGGGGGCAGGAGTTCTCTTGTGAGCAGCATTTTCCATTCCAAATTTCTTGACTATGTTCTTGGAATACTTGCTTTGTGAGATGAACATTGAGTCTTCCATTTGCTTTATTTGCAGACCAAGAAAGTAGGTTAATTCTCCTACTAGGCTCATTTCAAATTCAGATTCCATCTGCTTGACAAAATGTTTGACCATCCTGTCAGACATCCCACCAAAGACAATGTCATCAACATATATTTGTGCAATCATGACATTTCCTTCTTCATCTTTAACAAACAGGGTTTTATCAATTCCACCTTTTCTGTATCCTTGCTTGATAAGAAATGTGGTCAGTCTTTCATACCATGCCCTTGGAGCTTGCTTCAAACCATAAAGTGCCTTCTTTAGTTTGTATACATGATTTGGACAGTTTGGATCAACAAATCCTTTAGGCTGTTCTACATACACTTCTTCATTAAGGTAGCCATTTAAAAAGGCACTTTTCACATCCATTTGAAATAGCTTGAACTTCAAGATACAAGCAATTCCCAACAGTAGTCTTATTGATTCAAGCCTTGCTACTGGTGCAAAAGTTTCATCAAAGTCTACCCCTTCAATTTGAGTGTATCCTTGAGCCACAAGTCTAGCTTTGTTCTTTGTAACAACTCCTTGTTCATTTGACTTGTTCTTATACACCCATTTTGTACCAATCACATTTATGTCATCAGGTCTAGGAACAAGAATCCACACTTCATTCCTTGTGAATTGACCTAATTCCTCTTGCATAGCACAAATCCAGTATTCATCAGTGAGAGCTTCCTTGATATTTTTAGGTTCTATTTTGGAAACAAAACAAGAACCTGAAATCACTTCTCTTGATCTAGTGCTCACACCTCTGTTGGGATCACCAATTATCAAATCTTTGGGATGATCCTTTTGTATTCTAATGGAAGGAGGTTTGCTTGATTCTTCTGTCCTTGTATCAGTTTGAGTGAAGTTATATTGATCATTCTTTTATTCAGCTTCAATCTTGATATCAGCAGATGTTCCAACATCTTCTGGGACATCTGTAGGAGCATCATCAATTATCACATTTATGGATTCCATGATAACCTTGGATCTAGAATTAAATACTCTATATGCTCTGCTGTTTATGGAGTATCCAAGGAAAATCCCTTCATCACTTTTAGGATCCATTTTTCTTCTTTGCTCCCTATCTGCCAGAATATAACAGATACTTCCAAAAACATGGAAGTACTTAACTGTGGGTTTTCTGCCCTTCCAGACATCATATATTGTGGACAAAGTTCCTTTTCTTAAAGTAACTCTGTTATGGATGTAACAGGCAGTGTTCATAGCTTCAGCCCAAAAGTATAGAGGTAACTTTTTAGCATGGATCATAGCTCTTGCTGATTCTTGAATGGTTCTATTCTTCCTTTCAACAATCCCATTCTGTTGAGGAGTGATAGGTGAAGAATACTCATGATTGATTCCTTCTGAAGAGCAGAAATCTAAGAACTTTTGATTCTCAAATTCTTTTCCATGATCACTTCTTATTCTGATCACACAGCTGGATTTTTCCCTTTGCAATCTTTGGCATAATTCTTTGAATACATCAAATACATCTGACTTTTCTTTGATGAAGTTTATCCATGTATATCTTGAAAAATCATCAACCACAACATAGGCATACCTCTTACCACCAAGACTTTCAACCTGCATAGGTCCCATAAGATCCATATGTAGAAGTTCCAAAACTTTGGAAGTTGTCAGATGTTTGAGCTTTGGATGGGACATCTTGGTTTGCTTGCCTATTTGACATTCACCACATATTTTGCCATCATCAATCTTCAGTTTAGGAATACCTCTTACAGCATCCATAGATATGATCTTCTTTATGCCTCTGAAATGAAGATGACCTAGTCTTTGATGCCACAGTTTCACTTCTTCTTCTTTAGCTAGAGAGCAGGTTGAAGTGAGACTGAGATTTTGGGATTCCCACATGTAACAGTTGTCTTTAGATCTGGCTCCTTTCATGACAACCTCTTGTTCTTTGTTAGTCACTATACATTCAGATTTGGTAAAGTTTACACTGTATCCTTGATCACATAGTTGACTTATGCTGATCAGGTTAGCGGTTAAACCTTTAACTAGCAGCACATCATCTAGTCTTGGAACATCTTGACAATCCAAGGTTCCAACTCCCTTGATTTCTCCTTTAGCTCCATCTCCAAAGGTAACATACCTGGATGAATGTGATTTTAAGTTTACTAGCAAATTTTTCAATCCAGTCATGTGTCTTGAGCATCCACTGTCAAAGTACCAGTCTTCTTTAGCTGATACTCTCAGAGATGTATGTGCTATGTATGCAGTACTTTTCTTTGACCAGATAAGTTGAGATTTCTTTTGATGCCTCTGCCCTGTGTGTTGTTCAACTGATCTCCAAGCTTGATTGTTGATCTGGTTCTTGGGTATGTGGCTTTGATCAGTCTGAATGTCAGCTTTCGGTCTCCAAACCTTCTTGATGACCTCTGTCTTCTGCTTAGGAGGTTGCTGATTTCTTTGATGTCTATGCAGCACTTTCTTGGTACCTTCTACTTTCTGCTTGGAAGGTTGCTGATACATCTGATTTGGATATCCATGTAGCTTATAACAGTGAGGTTTGATATGCCCAAATCTTCCACAGTGATGGCATCTCCATCTTTGATACTTCTTCTTCATTTTGTTCTTTCCAGAATGTTGAGACATCTGTTGGAACATTATGTTTGTCTTTGTGTTCTAATGTTGGAGCATCTGTTGGGACATCTTGTTTGACTGTGTAGTTTTTGAAGTAGTTTTGCTAGAGCTGGCTTCATCTCTGTTATATCCCAGTCCACTTTTGTCCCCTGAATGTTTATTATTGCTGAGAATAACATCCAGTGTGTTTGAGCTGCTGTTCAACATTCTAACAGATTTGGACATATGTTCCAACTTAGAGTTGAGAAGGCTTACTTCACTTTTTAAGGTGTCAATGATCTCCTGATCATTTGCTTTGTCATCTTCTAATGCCTCATTCTGCTTCTTTAGCTTTATAACTTCACTGCATATTTCAGAGCTTCTTTTGTATAGATCTTTGAATGCTTGCTCAAGTTCTTCATAAGTAAGTTCTCCACAACTGGAATCACTATCATATTCACACAGTCCAGCTAAAGCAGTAATATGCTTAGCTGATTCTTCTTCTGAATCTCCTGAGTCTTCATCAGACCAGGTCACAGAGAGTCCTTTCTTTTGCCTCTTTAAGTAGGTAGGACATTCAATCTTGATGTGTCCATATCCTTCACATTCATGGCATTTGACTCCTTTATCTTGACTGGTCTTTTCAGCATACTTTAATCTTTTGTTAGCATCATAAGGTCTTCTGTTCTCAGAGTTTGTGTTTCTTCCACTAGGTTTGGATTTGCCTTCCATTCCTCTGAGAATCTGTTTGAATTGTCTTCCAAGCAAGGCAAGGTTTTCTGATAAGCTTTTATCATTTGCTGATTCATCATCTTCTTCTTCATCTGTATTTGACACCAAGGCTATGCTTTTGTTCTTTTTGACATTTGTGTCATTCATTCCCATCTCAAAAGTTTGAAGGGAACCAATGAGTTCTTCAACTTTCATGGAGCATATGTCTTGAGCTTCTTCTATTGCAGTGACTTTCATGTCAAATCTTTTTGGCAAAGATCTGAGAATCTTTCTTACAAGCTTTTCATCAGTCATCTTTTCTCCCAAAGCTCCAGAAGTATTGGCTATATCCAAGATGTTCATATAGAACTCATGAATTGATTCATCTTCCTTCATTCTCAAGTTTTCAAACTTGGTGGTGAGAAGTTGAAGTCTTGACATTTTTACTTTTGATGTTCCTTCATGAGTTGTTTTGAGAGTATCCCAAACATCTTTGGCCAGCTCACAATGATGCACAAGTATGAAAATGTTCCTATCAATGCCATTGAATAAAGCATTTAAGGCTTTTGAGTTGCCTAGTGCTGAGTCTTCTTCCTCCTTACTCCATTCTTCTTCAGGTTTCAGCACTTTTGATCCATCTTTGGTGTCTTGGACAGGATGATCCCATCCAACATTTACTGCTCTCCATGCCCTGTTGTCAAGTGACCTTAAGAATGCAATCATTCTTGGCTTCCAGTAGTCATAATTAGATCCATCCAGTATAGGTGGTCTATTTACTGACCCTAAATCTCTGTCCATGTTACAGAATTTGTATTCCCTAGATCTCACCCAGTATAAACAGGCAGGGTGCCTGCTCTGATGCCAATTGAAATTCTGTGATCAGGTATGAGATGTCCTAAGAGATGTCCCAACACTTGATAGGACACTTGACAGATTTAACCAAAACTTAAATAGCAAGAAAAGTAAACAACACAGAAGTTTGTTAACCCAGTTCAGTGTATAACCACACCTACATCTGGAGGCTACCAAGCCAGGAGGAAATCCACTATAAGTAATATTAATTCTAGACTTAAACCACCATGTTTAATCTATCACTTAATAACTACCCAATGCAATTTCTACCTAAGACACACCTTAGATAAGAGTACCCTACTCACTCCCCCTCAATCACACAGTGATCAAGTTTACAAGTTTACTGAAATTGAAGACATCCTTCAAACAATACAGCTTGATCTTACTTCACAGTTTCAATCAAGTCACAAATGCACTTTTGCTTAAAAGCTCATAAAGTGGTACAATAAAAACAACCTGCTATTAAAACACTAGACACCCTATTTGGTCTTCTAAAATTCGTGCTCAATTCTATGAGTTTCTGTTGCTTAAATAGGTATCTGTAATTTGGGCTTTCTGCAGAGGATCCAGCCCTAATGCGCATGCAGCTTCCACCTTGAATTTAGGGTTTGTTACCTCCTAGATTCTAGGTGATTTAGGTCTTCTGTTTTAATCTGAATCTTCAATATAAAACTCCCTACAGATGCGCCTTGTTCTGTTTTTAACCATCATTAATTAATTCCAGATAATTCTCCTTAAATATCTCTGATCAGTTAATCATTAATTAATTCTGGTAGCAGGTCTGAGATGTCTCAACATCTGTTGGGACATCCTGAAAAACTGAACTGAAGTTATTTACACAATGTCCCAACATCTGATGAGACATCCTGAAATAAGATCACATACTCTGTTTGATAATGTCCCAACATCTGATAGGACATTCTGAACTGAATTCAACATTTCTTGTTGGTCAAAAATTCTGCCAATTCTTAAACATCTACAAATTTCTTTTTGTTACTAACATTTAATTTCTTGTACTTTTATTGCCTTTATTCTATTTTGCTTTATTCATCCATATCATGTTTATTATTTGTTCTTATTATTTTAATTGTTGATTTTCCTTTTGTCCATTTGGATACCAAAAAATATTAATAAAAGATTAAACTTCTAAAAGACTTATGACTTTAATTTGTGGAATTTTGGTTACTATACTTGGCATTGGAATGGAGATTTTTGGACTTAGATTTTAGGATCCCTTCCCCTTGCTTTGATCTTCATGAAGTTGGATTTAACCTTTATTTGGTCATTTGTTATCTCATAAGGATGGAACTCGTATGCTCAAAATTTGGAATGTCATCAAGTTTGGTTAGATCTTTCTTCCCTTATCTCCTTATTTTCTTTTTTTTAGGATAGTCCCTTTATCTCCTCCCATTCTTCAATTTTCAAAACCTTCTCCCTTTTTCAAAGGATTCCTTCTTTTTAAATCATCACCTCTTTAATAACCAAAAACCTTGACTTTTGTCAAGTGAATTTTACCTCTTTCTTTTCTCTTTAAAAAATCAATGAATTTAATCATTTTGACTTTAATTCAAAAAATAAAAAGAACCAAACTCATTCAACATGTTTTGTGCCTTGGTGCACTTTTGTTTGTTTTCTTTAAAAAGTGCCGATTATGAATCATTATTCTTTAGTCAGGTGCAAGTGTCTCAATCTCCATGGTTGTAGTTTGATATAATTGAGTCTCTTGTCATTTGTGGGGGGTTTAGTGGCATACTCGTTGATTTTATCCGAGTTAGCACCCTCTCCATAATGATGTATGAGTCCATGCCTTCATTCTCATGGTAGTTTGTTTGGCCATCCACTTGAAGATGACAAATTCTCTTCACTTAATAAAATGAATCATAACCCACCCTTTTCACTATTTATACCACGAACTACGGGGTTTTGATCTCGCATTGCACTTTGTGGGTATGTAGTCATAAGGCGTTAAACCTCTTCAAACACAAAAATATTAAAAAAATAATTCTTTCTCTCACCTCACCACTCTCATTTTTACAAACCATTTTCAAACCAAAAGCATTAAATTTTTCAAAGGGCTCCCGTGGAGTACCACGGACATTTTGGGTGCGTAAAACCTTCCCATTGTGTAACCTATCCCCTTACCTGTTTCTCTGTTGTGTTTCTTTAGCTTTTTTGCTTTTAGATTCATTAGAATTTATTCGCTCTTTTTTCCTTTTCCTCTTGGAATAAAATAAAAGTGCGGTGGTGACTCTGTTTACTTTGAGTTAAGTTAACTAATAGCTTACACTCATGTTTTTACCGCTACAACTGGGCAGTGGCTTTACGCAACCAACTGATACTGGGAGTAGAATGCAAAGTAGAGATAAATCAACGGTTCTAAGCAACCGACTGAGGAAAGAAAGAAATGTTGGAGCTTTCAACAAGACAAAACGTCCAACCTCTGGAAATTCCTTAAATGAAGAGTTCAAAGAAGACCTTCAGGAACCATCAGGAAAACACAGATACATGCCAAATTAAGTGGGCTTAAACCAACTTAATGAATTAGTGCCATTGACAATTGGACTTCAAAGAGATTTGTCAGAGGAGACTTTATTTTGCAAGGTACAACTCTTCTCTATTGTAGGTAGATGCTTGATGAATAAGACAGTAGCAGAGCTAAACGCTAAGAGCGAAGCGACGTGATTAACACATGAGAAAAATTTATGCACTGACTCAAATGGTTTCCAAACATGCCCCTGATAGGTAATAGATGGAAAAGTTCTTTTTACAGATGATCCTTAAGAAGGAGACAAAAATAACGACATGATTCCCGACACCCGTCTTGAACTCGAAAGTTTGATGTCGCATAAGGCCTTCTTGATCAGCTTGAAGGCATGGAGAGGATTTACCCCTGTGTGATTCATCTTGCCCCTGAATCAATGGTTTTTTGAAATTTTCCCCTCTACAAAAGGTTTAGACCAACCTGCTAAGACATGGCCTTGAAATGGTTGCCCCAGTGCTTGATTATCGGAGATTTTCCCCTGGTTATCTGATCCCTTGGATGGGAAACTCCTGATTTGGTTGGCCACTGAACTTTTGAACTGTTCGTGGTAGCTTACTCTAGTCCGAGTCTTGAGAAAAGGTTCAACCTCTGAGTAGCTAAATCTTGAAGAGATTGATTCCGATTGACTTATTCATGAAGTGGTTTCCCCTGGTTGGGCTTCTCTTACCAAGTCGAATTCCCTAACTGGCTGAATTCGTTGGGATTCCCTTGACGCTGAATTGACTTGCAAATAAACATTATACATTTAAAAATTGGCAATTTTAATGCAACATTTATGCAAGTTTTTTTTTGAAATCACAATTTATTGGTATGATAGTGATACAGTGGAATTGATTGAAACAACAAAGTGGATCTAGCCATTTATGGAATGGCAGACGAAATGATCAATACAAATTATTAGCAAAGATCGTTAGGAGTCAGGTTAACACAAACTTGTTGTAGTATGCTCTCGAAATAAACCCTACCTCAATTAGGTCTTTTAAGGGTTGTAACGTGGCTTGGTTCATGAGTTTTGAAACAAAGGATAAAAGGCTCAAAATTTATTTGTACCCGCTCAATCTTCGCGATGAACTCCAATCCTACGTTCAGTTAAATTGACATACATATTCACATCTCCAAAAGTCTTTGGCGGCGTAAGGATCAAGATTTAAAATGAGATGGCAGCCACCTTACTTCGTCTTTGATTTGATGACTTCTTTTTCTTGATTTCATTTTGTTGAGATGCCTTAATTTTTTTTCCTAAGTCATCTTTTCTGGTTTTTGACTTAGCGGTCTTTTCCTTTGTATTTCTTTTTTTCACTTCATTATTTTGTTGAATGGTTGTGAATTCCATTTTATTGGAGGATAGAGAACATGTGCTAAAAACTTTTGACCCTTCACGAATTCTTTGGCGTGTGAATGAAAGTATGTAGCTGATCCTTCTTGAATGATGGATTGAATCTCTTGAAGATTGAATGCAAACAGATTAACTGAACCGACTACCCTGCCACAGGTTTAAAATTATGGGTTTTTTCACTTTTTGAAAAAGAAAACTCCTACTTCGAGGCTCAAACGGTTTAGCAAGGGATTATCTTCCTTATTTCACCAGTGTTTGGAATTTGAAACAATGCATGTACATCATCGGCAAAGTTTTAATTGAAAGCATACAAATGGAGAATTCAGGTATCTAGCTTTCATCCTCCTCCCTCCAATCTTTGCTAAAACAATAGTTTGATAAAGAAAAAAAATAAATGGGGGAAATAGTTTTGTTTTATAACATAACAATGAAAGAAAATGAGTGAACACGAATGGATTGATTCAAAAGATGCATAAATATTTCATTAATCTTGCCAATTTAAAAAACAACAATGCTTACAAGCAAATGCAAAATTAACATGCAAAGAAAATACAACAATGCTGAAAAAACAGGGGATTTCCAGCTTTAGGGAATTGAACTTCCTTCTTCAGGGTTAGAGGTTGTCATGCTCATTAAGGTCGATGCACCGATCCTCTCCGCACAATTTCTTCCATGGTGTAGACTGTTGGATCTACTCGACCAGACGAATGATTGATGTTGATATGAAGGCCTTGAGGCATAAATGAGATGGACTTGGACTCAATCAGATCTTGAACCTTGTTCTGGAGTTGTTTGCAATATTCAGTCGAGTGCCCTGGAGCATTAGCATGGAAACGACATCGGGCATGAGGATTAAATCTTGATGGGTATGTAGAAGTCACTGGATTCAGTTCTTTCAGCTTTAACAATTCATTATCAATCAGATGTGGCAGTATGTGACTGTATGGCAATGGCAAATGATCGAACTGCCTCTTTGGATTTTGGGTGTACCGGTGTCGTCACTGAGGAGCGTGTTGCCATTGGCATGGCTGTTGTCGTGGCAACTGTTGTTGATGACAGATAGGAGGATACCAACCATGTGGGGGAAATAACCTCAAATATGTAGACCCAAAAGGTGGTTGACTCTGAATTAGGGGGGAGGGCCATGGGCTGGTAGATGAAGAGTTGCCACAGGGAAACACTCTTGACTCGAGGCATCATCAAATGGAGGTAGGAAATTAGCTCCCTCTACTGCGACAATGGGCACATGGCGACCTTCATTCTTCAACAGAGCTTGCAAAGTTTCCAAAACCCATTCCATTTGTTTCTTCAAGGAATTAATCTCCTCTTTCAACAATTCTTGACCTCTTCTCAGTTCATCCACTGTTCCTTGAGACATGGTTCTTAGTTCTGGACACGTGCTGGGAATCAAATTGCTGACCCAAGACCAATGATAAAAATGAGTTTAGTTTTGGAATGGCACACGATATGCAATGCAGATGCAATGGTATGCAAATGGATGCAATCCAATGATGGTTAGGATCACAAGCACAAATAGACTCGGAAGCTGGAAAAGCTCGAAGATTCCTATTTGGTAGGTTGCTAGAGATTGGTTCTACATTTTGTACCCATAAAATCCACTTACGGAATAGTTTCTAAGGTGGTGGTTTTAAGGAAACTCAAGGTCACGGACGTTTATCATACTAACGTCCCGTCGCAGCTAGCTGCATTTTGACGATAATAACGATAAGGTCTACCTTGAGTGGAGTTCGCATGCTAGGCCGGCAAATGGGCTAGCCCTCGGAGACTAACACTACACAACTGCCAATATTGAAACTGGTTCTAGGGGGTCAAGAGTCACAACTCTTTCATGAATCAGGTCACGCGATAGGCTAGCTGCGTTGCGACAAGATCTACGAAAAGTCTAACTATCTGGGGGAGCTTTCATGCTAGGCTTGCAAGGAGCGAGTCCTTGAATACTAACACTAATAACTACCAAATTCTAACCTAGGTGTTCCCTATTATTTTTCTACAACTCAGATGTTACTTGTGATGTAACCCCAAGATCCCACAAACAAGTATAATAATAAGAAGTAAGAGAAAGAACAACTAAACAAACATAAATAACAAACACAGAGGAGACAAAAAGAAAAGATCAAAACATAAACGCAAGAAGCTATCCTAATTTAGGCTCGGCTCTCTTATGCATAAGGGCTATCCCCAGCAGTTGCCAAGTTGTCGTACCTCGAAAAAATATGATCCTCGCGATGGGACACGGAAAGAAACAACAGAGTCGCCACCTAATTCTATTTATTCTATGAGAGAAAAGGGAGATATAGATACAACCTAAACCTAATAAGGATAAGAAATGGTCGACGAAACCAAATTCTAAGTTCGGGAGTCAGTTACGCAAGGGGAAGGTATTCGCATCCCTCACGTCTGTTGTACTCAACGGGAACCTCTTAGTCTAATTGTGCGATTAAATGTTGATTAATGTCTTTGTCTTCTAAATGTTTGTTAATATGTTTGTTCTAAAGGAAAATGGTATTATTATTATGGAGATGACGGAGAAAAGATTAAATTTTATTATCATTGTGCTTGTGAAGGATTAAAATCCTTGTGCCTACTTATTCCCTTGTGCAATGGGAAATTCAGAGCTTCATAGTTCGTGCAACTACAGTTTGTGTTTTTTAATGAACAATTGTTTAAAACTCTTTCTAATTGCTAAGTGTTGGCTTTTACTCGCGGTGGATGCTGAAGCGTTAGCTTGTTTGCGAGTTAGAAATATTTAAACAATGTTTGTTTAGAGAAGAGTGTTTGACCTTTGTTAAGGTGTTTTAAACGAAAGGGAGAATGAACCAAGTCGTGTGGGGCTAGCCCAGGAGTGTTTCATTCAAGAATTATGGGAGTGCTAGACTCCAGAGTTCAGTTCCTTCGCTGATTAATTATAAAAATGATTTGTATTTGTTGGTAGGTTTTAAGTGTTTTAGGTATTTTGGGAACAAGAGGGCGAATCAACCACGTCGCGTGGGGCTAGCCCAGGAGTGATTTAATTCAAGGAATAAGTGGAGTGTTAGACTCCAGAATCTATTTTCTCCATTATTTGATTTGAATTAAGTATTTTGAATAAGAAAGGGCGAATGAACCACGTCGCGTGGGACTAGCCCAGGAGTGATTCACTCAAGAACTAGTGAAGTGCTAGACTCCAGGGTTCAGTTCTTTCGCACTTAATTTTATAAAATAAATTGGATATTTTGTTTTTTAGATGTTTTGGGGTTTAACATTTTATAACGAAGGAGTAAATGAAACACTATGCGTGGGACTAGCCCAAGTGTGGTTCATTAAAGAACTCGTGGAATGCTAGACTCCAGGGTTCAATTCCTTCGCTAATTAATTATGACGCGTAAAGATCGTGCAGATGGCAAACACATAGGTGACCGACTTACGTGTGTGCAAAAATGTAGACATGCGAATTTACTTGGCGTTGGACCAAAAAATTTGATTTATTTTTGAAATAATTATATTGTCTCTATGTTTTAACTTGGCAAATTACGGTCGAAAAACGAGAATGAGATTTACGTTTGTACTAGTCATACATTATCATCAATGTAACTAAATATGAAGCAAGGAATATAATTGTACAACATACAAGTAAAATCGATCGAGAGGCAAGTAACTAATTAACTAAACTAAATAGGATTATTTAATAAAATAATAAAGTAATAAAATTAACAAATTTATTAGTAAAGTTGAATAACATTATCCAACATAACTAAATAACATAAGTACCTTCTTTTAAAAATAAAAAAACTAAATCAAAAACCTTATAATTAAAGAAACAAAATATATGAAAAGAAATTAAGGTAAATAAAATGGGTCAGTCAGATTGGGGTGTTAAAGGCGGATCCTATTTTATTCCTAAAATGTATATGTTTTTGTTTTTTTAGATTTTAAATATTAAACTAAAAATTATTACTAAATAAATAAAAGAGATCCTACAAATAATCTACTAATTAATTAATCTAAAAACAAAAAAAAAATTAACTAAAATGATTCTAAACGAGCAACTTAGAAAAACTATAGAGGTGCTGATAAAACAAATGTGGTGGACTTAACCTAACACTACCGTCAAATTAAATTAACCTAATTTAAATTAACATTAAAACAAAACACTAATAAAAAGAAACGAGAAAGCTTACAAACCACGATCCTCTTCTCGGCTTTTGAATCCCTCGTTTCTCTCAAGATCTCTCTCGAATCGATCTCTGCTTCTCTCTCGCGTTTGAGTGTTGATTTTCGGTGGCTTGTTTATGTTGCAGCTTGAAGGCGGTGATGTGTTTGGTGGTGAGTCATAAGATGGTTTCCGCAATGGATTTGGGCTTGTGAGTGGCGGCGAAGGTTGTTGGGAAGGTTTGGTTTCAGAAGTTTGAAGATGAAGGGCGAAGACACGCGTAGACAGTGATGGTGTGAGGTTATATGGGTTGGTTTTCGTCGGATATGAGTTTATTTCGGTGCGGTTCACTCTTTGCGGTTTGATCGGCAGTTTTGGTTTTTTGTTGTAGAGTGGTGATACGGTTCTCACACGGTGGTTTGAAGGTTTGCGATGAAGGTTTCGGTTGTTTTGCGTTCAATGAGTTTTGGGTCGCGAAGGGTTTGGTTCGAAGGGATTTGTGTGATTTCGCGGATTTGGGTTTGCGGGTGGTTTCGTACGGATTCATGGTTTGATGGAAGGTGGGTTCGTTAGCGAGTTTGGGATTGGTGTTTGGTGGTCTTTGAGGCGGTTCAGCGGTGGTGGATGGATTCACGGTGAATTTCGAAGGTTGGTTTATGTGCGGTTTTCACGGTGATGAAAGGTGGGTTCGTAGGGTTCTGGTTTTTTTGTATCGGTTTTCTGAGTTTGGTTTTTTGGTTTATCAAGTTGTTGTTGTTATTATGGCAGTGACTGTTTTTTTTTGTGGGTGATTGAAAATTGTTTACAGGTTGAAGAAAATGGAGGACCTGTTTGTGATTTGTGATGCTGAGTGCGTTTTCTCGTTTTCGCAGTGGAGATGGTGACGAGTTTGGCTGGGGTTTCGTGGTGGTTTTTTTTTATAGAGGTTTGAAGGTTGACAGTGAAGGTATGATACTTTCATGTGTTCGCTTTGTTTGTCTCCATCTCAATTTCTTTTGGTCTTTTTTCGATTTTGATTTTTTGAGACATATTTGGTGTTTTCCGTTAGTGTGTGTGGTTAGGGTTATTTGTGATGCTTTTTCTATTTTCTGTGTTTTTTGAAGTTTTATGTTGCTGCTGAGTTTTGTTGTTGTATGTATGACTGCTGAGTTTTGGTGTTGCTGAGTTTTTGAGGTTGTGTAGGGTTATTTTGTGACTGAAGTTGTGGCTGAATGATTGTGTACAGATGAATGCTAACTCTAGTTTTGTTTTGAATTGTTGGGAATTTATGGATTAAAGTAGGCAATGAAGCATGGAGTTTAGAAGAAAGTCTTGAGAAAGATGAGGAATACATGGGAAATGGAAAAGATTAGAAACTTGTAACAAGAGCTTGAAATGTAATGACTTGAATGAGGTTGAAAATATTTGCAATGTGATGTGTTTGTTTGAATTGAATTATGTGAATGTATATGAAATATGGAAAATGAATTGGATTTGGTGGGAAACTTGAAATTGAACTTTGGCATATGAACTTTGAATCTTGAAATTGGAACTTAGGAGTAAATTTGGATCATTTGACATGAGTTGGAATTACACACATAAATAAATTGGAAAACTCGAAATCGGAATTGCGACTTTGAATTAGAGATTGGACTTAGACATTTGAAAAGAAATTTGGAACTTGATTTTGAATATGAACTAAAATGACAAAGAAAAAAAAAGAACTTGAAAAAACTTAACAATGAATAAAAATTAGGAATTGAAATTAAATTAGAAATAAAAATTAGAAATTGAAATTAAAATTAAATTAGAAATAGAATTAGAAACTAGACTATGCAGACTAACTAAAATAATCTAATAAATAAAAATAAAAACTAATATAAACTGATTAAATAAAAAGGTTAATATAAACTCAATGAAAATTAAACTAAATTGTAATATTTAAATAATTCTAAATAAAAAAAATCAATTTACAAAAATTATATTTAAATAGAAACTTAAACTAACAAGTTGAATTAAAATATAAACTAAATATATATTAGACTAGAAATAGACCATAATTAGTTTAGACGGACTAATAGAAACTTAATTAACTAAATGAAACACACATCAAATTAAAGCTAGTATTGAAATTGAACCCATTAATTTTAAATAGTTTTAATTAAATAAAATTAGAATTAAACTATAAAGTGAGACAACATTCTTTTTTTTTTAAATGGAAATAAAAATCTAAAATGAACGAAAGTACATCAAAATGAAACTAAATGCATTATTATGAGGAAAAACAGACCAAAATGCAAAGATGACTGATTAATGATATTGCGATAAAATGCGTCAGATGAATAAAATTTGAAAAAAAATCTGGTCAAAATTTAGGGTGTGACAGACCTAATCAACACATGTTTTCATCATTCCTACCATTTTTTAAATCAAAATATTAACTTCTTATTTATATGTATGAATAACCAACATTAGTTATATTATTCAATTAATCATGTGTAGATTACAAATCAAAACTAAATTGTTGTCAATCTTAAAACCATGGATCCAACAATATATTTTATAACTTTATCAATTCTATAAACTTTCAAAACTCTCAACAATGGTGAAATTATCCTAACACTTAAAACAGAAAATATAGCCATACATAGTGCATAAAAATCATCAATAATCACAACATCAAAATTTCATAAAAATTCATAACTATAAGGTCACACACAATGTTTTAAAAATCGAACCGGAGGTCAAACAAGCAAGACTTTTGATTCAAGGTTCATTTGGTTTAATCGGTTAAACCTACGGTCGAACCGTTTATTAAATAAATTAACAATATAAAGCTAAATTTTATGGATAAGTCACATAATCATATGTTCACAAATTAATAAAATAAATATTTTTGAAATCATTTACAAACTTAATACTATCAGATCAATGATAGACATGATTACATAATATAATAATATACTTAATAAAACAAAATTGTGGCATACTATTATAAAAAATATTTTGAGTATTGATGCTAACTTTATAATTTTTTTAATTTTTTTTATAAAAAATATTAAAATTGGACAGTGACAAATATTGTTTTAAACCGGGCGGTTTTATAAAACTAGCTTCGGTTCTTTGGCTCAAACGGTTTTGAGCGGTTCAATTCGATTTTTCCGGTTCAACCCCGGTTTTGACCCACTTGTGATTTTATAAGCCTGGCCAAACTGGTGTCACCTCCGATTCTAGATCCAACCGGTTGAACCAGATGGTTCGGTTTGGTTTTTAAAACATTGGGTCACTCACACATCATTCTTCTCGTCCACATTTATTTAAGGATTAAATATGTTTATAGTTCCTATAAATATCTAAAATTTGGTTTTTAGTCCCTATAAAAAAAACGTCGAGTTTTAGTCCCTATAAAATTACTTTTGCACGCAGATTTAGTCCCTGTAGTGGGACTAAAAATACGTGCAAAAGTAATTTTATAGGGACTAAAACTCGACGTTTTTTTATAGGGACAAAATCAAAATTGAGATATTTATAGGGACCAAAAACATATGTAACCCTTTATTTGATCATCCACACATAATAATTAAATAAACACACAAAATTAGAATAAAATAATTTTACTAAAACTAGGGTGTTACAAAAACCGACTTACACTAAGGAGATGCCACATGTTACTGCTTTTTCCCCGCTCAGAGAGAACCATACGACCGAGCCTTTCGGAATGTATCTTGAGTGTTTGGTTGTCGAAGACATGCACTTCAACAACTATGTCGATCACCGTGAGATGCGGTCATTTGATGAGATAATGTTATACTCTGGATGGTTGGCCTGCGAATCGCGTCTCACGGCTCCTCATCTGCCCAAGCGCGTTATGAGACGGTTTAGATACACTAAAACTATTACCTGATACCTTGTTGTCTTTGTTCCTCCTACTTTGACACATAGACATATAAATGACATGTTTGATGGTTATAAGAGCCATCTGGTACTAGAGGAGGCACATATTATTATAGTTGTGAGCGACTGGAGCTACATCGAAGGGTGATCGTACCTGAGATCAGGATCTCTGATGGCTGATGACGTGGATTCCAAGGTCTGCTCGAACGCTGAGGAGAACCGGGGGTGTACCTGCAAGGTACTCCGATGCCTAAGTCAGAATGGGCAAGAGGAATGACAAGTGCAAATAAGAGTGTTAAGGATGAATATTTGATACATGGCCCCATTGGGTGAGAGGGTTTATATAGAGAGACCTCAGCGCGTGGCCAACGGTTCCTATTTTTGGGCCTGGATCGCGGATCCCCCAAAAATAGGTGACTGCCAGAAACTAATCGTCGGTTGAGCATCCTGGTCGTGATAGTGGCACGTCGGGCAAAATATCCTCCAAGCAGGGACCAGCCAGGTCGAATCTGGGTGACCTCTTTTGTTTGTCAAGCAGAGGTCAAGAACGAGGAGGATCAGACGTGGTGGATGAGTCGCGGCCAATCCGGGGCGAGCAGAATGTACTGGGCTCCTTTGACATTTGGGCTATTGGGCCGTTTCATGGGCAAGAGAATATTGGGTCATACTCATTTGTTGGTCCAGTCCAAAACAAAAGGTATATTAGATGGTTCTTCTGGGTGTCACATTCTTACATAGTGCATGCTGCTCTATAAGATCCTTCAAGGCCAGCTCATCAGGAGATACTAAAGGAGGAGCATGCACAGTTGGATCATGATAAGGATGTTTTGGCTAGATGTCGTCGCCTAGTGGAGATTGTGCAGGTTGACATTGATAGAGGTATCTTTCCTATGGGTCTGATGTGAGGCAGGTCCTAGATGCCATCATGAAAGAGTCATGGGGGCATTGATGTATCAGAGACAGCGTTGGAGGATAGAGAGATTAATGGCCGAGGAGATCGAGAACGTAGATGAGGCATATGAGATATAATCAGACATACACAATAATGCATTGGTATATAGTAGTAGTACTATGAATTGTATTTTTATTTTTACATCATGCTACTTTATCGTTGTTCTCGATTTTTTTTTACATTTAGTGGTCTTTTATTTATATATGACATTTTTGGACCATCTGGACTTATGTACGTCATTTTTTGCATATCGTATATGGTTTAAATCTTCATCTGAATACAAGTAAACAAAACATAACATGAAGAGTTTTATTCTGATATGTTACGGAGATACATCTTCGTAATATAAACGGAAATGCTTCTCTGGTATAATAAACTCGTATAATGGATTATGAGTGTGTAACACCCTAATTTTTCTCCTAAGATTTCTTTGCATATCATCTGCATTTGCGCATACAAACAAGATTGCACTATTTCTCAGTTTCTTCTCAGATGCAGGATTTACACTTCGCAGGAGATCACCATGCTTTTACTTGCTTTTATCTGCTAATCTCTAACCAAAATACCAAAAATATGTCGCAGTTTGCCTCTTCTTCTTCTGTGTTGCAAGTTTGCGAAGATAAGACAGTAATTTCAATTCAGAGGCGGTTGTTCAATTATGATTCGATTCAGATGGACGTTTGACCTAATATTGGTCAAACTATCAGAAGATGGTTTAACTGCAAGTTATTTGTGTCAGTGGTTCATTTCTCAGACAATGTGTATTCAAAAGATTAAAACTGTGTTGCGTGCCAAGATCATCAGATTATTGAGCAATGTTACGTGTGAAGTTTGGTTTGTTCATCAGTTCATTAGTGATTTATCTGAGGATTTATTTTCCTCAACAGGGATTCGAATAATCTAGGCAATTGTCAGACGATGGCTATGGCTTGAGTGGTAGGATTTCAAGTTATTCAGTGGTTTAGAAACGGTTTTTATCCAGTTTAATCAGAGATTCAGTGGTGCAGTGCAAATTTGGTTTTGGATCGAGGTTTATGGCAGTATGATGGTGGTGGTTGATTCATACCCATTTTTAAAACCATTTTTATTATTTCACATCCAATTCATTTTTTTTCTTTTATCCGATTCATTTCATTAAACCCATAAATAATTCTACCACTTTTATCCATTCTAAGATTCATTATCCGATTATCCGTATATCCATTTTTTTGATCAAATCATTCCGTATAGCCATTTCCATTTTTTTAATTCATTTCATTATACAAATTACCATTTTTTTTATTATTATTCGATCATCCCATTTGTCATTATTTTAAATATACCATCTTATATTCATTTTTTTTATATATTATTAGTCCCATATCTTTTTTTAGAAGTCCATTACATTTGTCAAAGTCCATTAATTTTTCTTTTCCTTTTATTACATAAACCATTATATAAAAATTAAAAAAAGAATTCATTGAGTTTTCCTCTAGCCAAAGTCATCAGCTTACATCCAGCTACATGTTTACTTAAGCTACAACGCCATCCCAGCCACACACATATCTCACATCAGCAACATAGCCACCTCACGCCGAACACGTCATCACACTTCCCAATCAACAGGCTCAAGCCGTACTCCACAACTCTCATATGTGAACATGAAACGCAGACAGCTGTACATAAAACGCCGAATCAAAATGGCATCAACTGCATCATCACTCCAAAATGCACGGACTACACACCGAAACACATCAACATCATCAAGCCGCAGCAACACAAGCTAATACGCCACCCGATACACGCAGGCCCACAATTGAAGCCGCACACATGCTTTTACAAAATCTAAAACGCAATGAATTCGGAACGTAACGCAGCGACCATAAAAGCAAAACGCAGTCAGCCAAAACGCAGTGGACATGGACTGAAACGCAGAAAAAAATAAACTCGCACACGCGGATGCCATGACCGTCAAAACGCCCACGGATTCAAGCGAAACGGCATCAAAGACTCAGCTTCAAATTCACCACTCCTTCTATAAATTGAGGGCCTCTCACCTTCAATCTTCAAGCTTCAAAAGCCATACTAAAATTCTGCAAAAATTAAAAACCCCCAATTCAATTTTCGAAATCAAAAGTTTCGATTTCATTTTCATCACCTTCAAGCCTTTATAAAACTCAGAAGCCCTTTAATCTTCCTTAACTTTTCAAACTAACATCATCTCACAATGGCAAATCGAACATAGTTCTTGAAATGGAGTAATTGAAAAGCAAAAAAAAAAAGAGAGAAATCAGAAGAGTTTAGAAGAAAAGGAAAACGTGGTTTGAGAAGAAGAAGAAATCACGAATTGTGAGAGGGAGTGAAAGAAGTTATCGGCGTGAGTTTTTTTTTGAAGGTGAGGAAGGCCGCCGTGAAAGTGTGATGTTTACCCTGTTTTTTTTCCGCCGCTGTTGTTTATGTGAAGAAGATAATGAACTTTGTTTTTGTTTTTTTCTTTATTTTATATAATCTTGTTGGTTAATTGTTTTTTAATGTGAGTTTGGGCTTTTGAGTTTATGGTTGATCCACGGATTGCTACCATCAGCCTAAATCCTGCGGATCACCTCACCTTCCTTATAACGTTTTTTTTTGTAAATTTTTTTATTATTATTAGTGTTGATTTTTTTAAAATAAATTTTGATTATCTTTTTTTTCTCATTTTTGGAATTAGGTCATTTGAAAGAAAAATCTACAAAGAATATTTTTCAAATAATATTTTTATTGAACCTTTTAATTTGTTGGTTGGTTTTTATTATGGATTTTTTTTAGATCCATATTTCTTCATCCTTTTGCTTTTTTGGTCGATGAGATCTCTGATTCGTGATTATTGGTTTTCGAAGATGTTTAACCTTCATTATTTCAAATCTATGGACGAATGATCATTTGGATCATTCTCCATACTTTGAGATCGTGATAGGTTGCCTTCGATAATTCAATGAAAAATCTCGATTAAGATTAGACCGCTCTTTTTCTTTTAGTGCGACATGTTTTCGGAAAATGATCAATAATATCATTTCTCTAACATGTATTAGCACAAATACTTTCCACCTTAATTGGTGGTGGCCGACCTCATTTGTAGGGTAATTACTTCGTAAATTACTCGGCGATTGCTTAACATAGACCTAAATTTGTCCCGAATTCGGAATAAGATCCACTTGGATCCGGTTGCCTCGATTTTTTGGTTATCTTTTGTGGTTGTGTTTGATTAAGTTCATCATGCCATTTATATGTAAATATTATAATACTATTAATATACTAACCATTTAAATTCAATCTCTCGCACCTTATCCTCTTTATTTCAATTCCTCGCTCCTTATCTCTTTTATTAAGCTATTATCATATTATATCATTTATCATATTGTTTATGTTCATATTGTTATGTTTGTGATTCTTTTGTCCATTTGGACATAAAAACATTAATAATGGATCGAACATCTAAAAAAAGGACTTGGACTTTAATTCTTGGACTATGGCCACTATCCTTAGCATTGGAGTTTGGACTTAGACTTTAGGATTTCTCCCTTTGCTCAAGTTGCTATTGATTGAAGACCTTAACCTGGAGTTAGTTACATTTGTCTATGAAGATGGAATCCCGTTTACCTTGAAGACATGTTCATAATATGGTTTGATCGCTCTTCTCTTAACTTTTAAATTCAAGTATTAGGATAGTCACTTCATCTCCTCCCACTTCTTAAATTTTCAAATCTTCTCCCTTTTTCAAAAATCTTCTTGGTTTTCAAACTTCAAACGCTTTCGCAATCAAACTTTTACTTAGGTCAAGTGATTTTATCCTTTTCATTTTATCTTCTTAATAAATGTTAATCCATGTAAACATATCGAAATTCCTTTCTCAAAGACTTTAAAAAAAATCTAAAACTCACTCAATTGTTTTTGTGCCTTTGTGCACTTTTCCTTTCATATGTTTAGATATGATTCATTCTTTCTAGCGAAATTATTCGCTAAAGAATAACGACTTATCTTTACATTTTAAAATTAATGCAACTCATTGTTTCTTTTCAAATTTTGTACCATGAACTACGAGGTTTTGATCTCGCATTGCACTTTGTGGGTACGTAGGCATGAGACGTTCGTCTCTTCAAACACAAAAATATTAAAAAACGTTTCTCTTCTCATCTCCCCAATCTCTTTCAAACAAACCATTTTCAAACCAAAAAAAGCAATAAATATTTCAAAGGGCTCCCGTGGAGTACCACAGACATTTTGGGTGCGTAAAACCTTCCCATTGTGTAACCTATCCCCTTACATGTTTCTCTTATGTATGTCTTTAGCTTTCTTGATTTTAGATTCATTAGGTTTTATTCGCTCTTTTTCCCTTTTACATTTGGAATAAAATAAAAGCGCGGTGGCGACTCTGTTTACCTTGAGTTAAGTTAACTAATAGCTTACACTCATGATTTTACCGCTACAGAAAAGTGGCGACTCTGCTGGGGAGTAATCTCTAAGTGGATTCGGCCTACTTTGATTTATTTACTTCTTTGGTTTGATTTTTTTGTTATTTGTTTGTTCTGTTTCGGTTTTGGTGATCCTCTGTGTGAGATAGATTCTAACCCGGATCTTAGATGAACTTATGATAGGACGGCGATATTCAAAGCGATAAGCGATGGAGTAGTCCAAAGCTATATCAATTTGATAATCTCCACTCGGTTAGGCTCTCTTGGACTATTAATGTCATGATGAGTAATCATACGTGGCATTATTTTCCGACCTTGAGCTAATCATACTGAGGACCGTAGAACCCTTAACCCATCCAAGCCAATTTAGGAAGTAGTGCGGAAACTGTCTGGGTGTAAACCTAAGGTGGTTGTCACGCGATACTACACTCGGACGAGGTCTATTTTAAGAATGTTATCGTTTGGGGAGTAATCCAACGTACCGATGATATTCTAAAGATGGTTGTTAACTCCGGGCACCTCTGTTATCACCCTTTTGGTTTTCTGCAGGTACAATGAAGACAAAACCTTAGTACTTACCTGTGTGGGTTGGTATTCTGTTACCTTGACTTCATGCTCGTGACTCAGAACTTAAGCTCGTGTGCCTTGTGTGACCTTGCATACATGTCATCATGCATTCATGAACATTGTGTTTGAGATTTCAAGGTACTCATAAGGAACTTTTGCAAAATTTCAGATGTCCATGGTTATGAATTTTGAAAGGAGGAACACAAAGAAGTACACCTTCAAGAATCCTAATATAGTGGAGTTGAGAAGGCTAGGAGCATTGGTGGTTGATACCCAGGAGTTCCGGAAATGTTATGGGAAGCTCTTGTTCATGCTGGATACCGATGTACCATAGGGCATTCTCCCTACCTTAGCTCAGTTCTAAGATCCGTTGCATCATTGTTTCACCTTTCCTGATTATCAACTTGTGCCGAATTTGGAGGAGTACTCTCATTGGATAGGTCTACCTATTTTGGACAAGGAATTTCTTTTCAGTGGTTTAGAGAAGGAGTTTACTATCAAAGTCATCGCCAAAGCCCTTTTTATTAAGGAGTCCGATCTTAATGGGAAGTTTCTTCAAAAGGGGAGTGTTTGTGGTATTAATGTTAAGTTCTTGATGGGGAAAGCTTCTACTTCACTTACTTTGGGTCATAAGGATGCATTTGAGGCTATTCTTGCTTTGCTCATTTATGGGATTGTCTTGTTTCCTAACTTAGATGGTATTGTGGATGAGAATGCTATTCAGATTTTCTTGAAGAAGAATCTGGTATCTACTTTGCTTGGAGATATATATCATGCTTTTCATTATAGGACCTCCAAAGGTGATGGAGAGATTGTGTGTTGTGCGCCTCTTCTCTATAGGTGGTTTATTTCGCACCTACCAAAGTTCGATGTCTTCAAGGATAATAGAGAGAATCTAAGATGGTCTCAAAGGATTATGTCACTTTCTCATAAGGATATGACATGGTATTGTTCTCATTATGATACTGGAGTGCTTATTGATAGTTGTGGAGAATTTCCTAATGTACCTCTTCTTGGTACACGTGGGGGAATTAGTTACAACCTTATTCTTGCTAGGCGACAGTTGGGATATTGTTTGAAGGACATACCAAACAATCTTTCTTTATCCCGTTTCTTCTTTCTTAATGGTGCAGATCATGTAGAAATGAAGAAAAGGATTGTTCATTCTTGGCATGCGGTTCATCAGAAAGAGAAAGTTCAATTGGGAAGACAACACCTTGCTCCTTCTGAATTTTACATCCAGTGGGTTCGATCTAGGGCTTCCAAGCACAAGATGCCTTATCCACATGAGGAGCCTCTGTTTCCTATATGTAGACACCCTAAATTTGCCCTCTGATTTTCTTTCTTCGCCTGTCTTTCATTTGCATCTCATTTGCATTTCCATTCGGTCATTAACATTTAGAATGCATACCATTTGCATAGTCTCCTGAGACATGGGATCACATTTTCTGAAGAATCTGGGTTTCATGTTTTTTATCTGCGGATTATCAGAGAATTCGAAGTTTCAGCTATACAGCCATCAGTGGCATCATCCTCTATTTTCTCCTGTCACTAATTAGGGTTTATTTCCCTGTTGTAGTAACCTTCAAGGATTTCACGTGTGAAGACCATTTCTTGGTTCATCTGGCTCATCATCAGCAATGAAGTATGAATCGGGGGTTTCTTCTTCATCAAGTTACAAGGATATTTTCTTCTCTTCTCAGCATCTTAGGCTATCTTCTATCTCAAAAGTTTTGGTTTCAGTTCAAGTGTGTTTGTTCAGTTGCAATCTAATTCAGATGGATGTTCGACCTAATTTTGGTTGAACTATCAAGAGATTTCTTCAAGTGCAAGTTATCTATTTCAAGACTATTTATCAGTCAGTGTGTGCCCAAAGACAAGCGGTGTGGTGTGCGAAATTTATCAATTTATCGAGTTGTGATTCATAAGATTTTTTAGTCCAGATTGCCTGTTCATCCACGCAGTTGTGTTCGTCTGTGGATTTGTTTGCCAGTTGTAAATTATCTGTTGATGGTGGTGTTCATTGAATAATTGGCTTTTGTGGAAAAGTCGAGTTTGGTTTTGGATTCATCTATTCCTTAAATTGAGTTTTCATCATCCATTTGTTTATCATCAAAAATCCATTGCACTAAACAAGGTCCATTTAAAACCATTTCAAATAAATCCATTTCATAAATTGAGTCCATTTAAATCCATTGCTCTAAACAAAATCCATTTAAAACCATTTCAAATAAATCCATTGAGTCCATTTAAATCCATTGCACCATCCAAATAAATCCATTTCATAAATTGAGTCCAATTTCAAACCAATAATCCATAGCTTGATTTCTAAATTCATTTTCCACATCTATCCATAAATACATTTGTTCATTAAACCATTTCACAAGTTTTTTTCCCTCTTTCTCAAAACCATATTTTCAAACAATAACATAAATCCATTAATCACATAACTATTCCCATTAACCCATGAAACAAAGGCCCATGAAAAAATGGAATTTGACCTAGATATAAAAGAACAAAAAGAACTCAAAGCAGCAGAAAAAAAAAAAAGAACCTCCTCTCATATACCTCAGCCGCAACAAACTCTTCCATTATTCTCCCTCCATCACTCTACCTCAACACATCACTCTTCATCACCTTTCAACCAACATTGCCGCGCCACCTCCAACCTCATCAAACAACAAACCGCACACAACCCGTGGGGGGCAACCACCTGAAACACACAAAAAACCAGCAGCTCTTCACAAATCCGAACACAATCCTTTCCTTCATCAACTGGTTCATGCGAGAAAACTCCCCCACTTCACCACCTTCAATAAAATCTGTCGAACAATAAACACAGAAACAAACACCTTTTGATTCATTCACCCTTAACAACATAACTCCACTGATCCACCAAACAATCACCATAACCCAGCCTTCAACCTCACCAACAACTTTCAACCGAATCACTCACTCCCTTTCACTCAGAACAACAAACATTTCACCATTTTTCCAACAACAAAACCGTCTCAAACCAATTTCTCCAGCCTCATCCACCGCGCATCAGTAACAAACGCCCATCCATTTTCCCGTCGACCCATCAACACACCATAACCTTGATTCTCCTTCAATCAACAAAATCATCCTCAATCTCCTTCAATAATCACACAACAACCAAACAACTTCAACAACAAACCTCAGAAACAGAATAAGAAGAGTAAGGTCAAGACGAAGAAACAGAACGCAAATGCACTCTACAACTTTTCTCCGCAACAACCGAAGCCAACCATTTCCGTCTTCACTCACCATTAGCCAACAACAACATCAAAAACAAAACAGAAGAAATAGAGATGAAGGGAAAGATGATCGGCGAAAACGGAACAAGCAGAGAAGCATAGAAGCGAAGCGAAGCTAGTGAGTTGCGAAAGTAACGATTCGTCGTCGTACATCAAGAGATGGAATCGAGAGATCTTTCAAAGGAAGATAACAAACCAAGGTCGTGTTCGTTGTGAATCGTGATTAGATATTGGGGAAGAGGAAGTTGTACTATGGCGCCGATGAGACGATGCTTGAACGACACCATGATCTGAGGCGAAGATTCACGGCGGTGGAGTTTGTCGGCGCTGACTGAAGGATGATTTGAGCGAATCCTCTGATGGAGAAGTGGGTTTGTTATTCGGTGTTGTGAACCATGGGTACGGTGGAAGTGTTTCACTGCGTCGATTCATTGTGTTTGTGTTCTAATAAAACTCTATTTTGTTTTTGTTCATGTCTGACCAGAGTGCACTTATGTGTGTTTTGTTTTAAAGATTTATTTATTTGTTAATATATTGACTGCTGATTTTCTTCAGCACTTCGTTCATCACCATCCGATCATTCCTCATTAGCATCAAACGCCACAAGCTGCGCCCCCACGGTGGATTTCCTGAAACCACAACCACAAGACCCGCGAATTTCCTTTTGGGCTAGTGTTTTTGGATCCTGAGCCATAAGCATGTTGATTTACTGCTTGCACCCCATTTAAACAGACCCCTCCCCCCTTTCGTTGTTTATTTTCCTATTTTATTTTGTTTCTATCCTTGTTATTTTAATTCAATTTTCTTTATAGTTTTTTATATATATAGTAGAAGTTATATGTAGCATTTAATTTAGGATTTTGTTAATTTTTGATTAATAGTTTTAATATCATTTTGTTAACCTTTTGATCTAGTTTAAATAATAGTTTTATTAATTAATATTTTAGTGTTCCTAATTTGGAATTTATTAGAATTTAGTTTAATTTGCTATTGTTAACCCTAATTTAGTTATTTTTTAGTTTCCGCTAATTAATTCGGGTTTAATAGGATTGTGCCTAATCTTGGTTCTAGTTTGTGTGATATTTTGTAGGTCGATTGTTCAAATTCGACGATTGTGTATATTGCTTGATGACGACCCTGTGACAAATCGTTTTCATAATCCTGTTTGGACTAATGAGATGATGTAAAGTGCGTTTAGCACTTGATTTTATTTAGACTTATTCTTGGTGTTAATTCTGTTTGGCTTATGAATCTGTTTCTTGAGTTTTTGTGCGCGTATTGAAGAGGCAACGGACCTTCTCTGTTAGGTAACACTGAGACCTGACTGTACTTATTGCATGTTGCTGCATCTGGAAGTCCTACTGGTGTAGGCTCTGTTTGTTCATTATTCATCTTTTCTCCATATCGCATTCTCATCATATTTCTCCTTATCTTATTTCTATTTCATCCAACTCATCCTATTTCATTCTTCATTCTTATTCATCTTTATTCTTCTTTCTCATCCTCTTCTATTCGCTCTCAATTTGAGGTGTGCCTAGGCCACCATGGAGCTTCTCCTTTCATCTTTCTCTTCTTCTTTCTTTCTTCTTTAGGATAGTGAGCCTCACTAACCTAGGACCATCCGAGCATGTGAATATTAGGATTAGACTTTCCCCACTTAGTTTTACCTTTGTGTCTCTTTTGAGTCTTCTCTTCTCATCTCATAATCAGGGACTAAACCCTAAAGGCTTTAAGGCTTTGTGATTAAGCTTATGCCTGCATCCTTCTATTAGGATGGAGTGTATAACTTTAGTCCTAAGTGTTAAACCCTTAATGTGTTTAACTCCTTTAATCAATCCATCTAATAATCATCAAGACATTACACTTGTAACTTGGGCCTTGCATTAGGGTTCTAATTCTTCCTTAATTGGTTAAGAAGGACTAACCCTAGTGTTAATGGACAAGTCCCCCTCAAGTTGTCTTACAAACCCTAAAAACCACTTCATCATCATACCATTAAATAAAATCCACTTAATCAAAAGCTTGTTTTGTCATGAGTTTAATCCCTAATCATGGATTAAGTTGAGGAGTCTTCCTCAGCTTAAACATTCTCATCTATTATCCTTCTATTAGGATGGTGTAATGAGTCTGTTTAATCCTTGATTATGGCTTAACCTCATTACTCAACACCAAACAAAAACCACAAAAACATCTAAATAATCACAAGTAGGTTAACGATCTTAATCCTACACCAAAGGTGATTAAGTGTGAGAATCTGACTTCACACTTAAGGTATTCTTATTACCCCTAAACAGAGGGAAGATGTGATGAGTTTACTAAATCCATTGGTTTAGGCTTAAGCTCATCAACTTATGACAAACTTTCAAAAGCAATAAAAGATTGAAAACTCAAAAACAAACAATAATCGTCTCCTCCGGGATTCTTTTCTCATCATCTTCACTCACAAACGAGAGCTCGCTTCTTCCGTCTAATGCAAGACAGTTTGCACCTGAGCCAGACAGGTCATACACTTGAGCATAGGCAAGTAAGCAGTTCACAAGTCAATTCATCTATCAGTCTCTTTGGGTCGAACTACGGTGTTCTGACTTCCTCATTGCACGAGAGGATACGTAGGCATAACTTAACGGTTATCGAACAAAAGTCTCTGTATATTCCCCCTCTTTCCAGCTTCATTCTTTAGCCTCATGGTCATGAGCAATTCATTCTCATTCTTACACTGACACATCATTATACACTGACACATCATTATACACTTCACATCACTTATACACTGACACCTGTACATCCTTTTCCAGCTATTCTATACACAAATTGCACTGACACTACCCCTTTAAAACACAAATCTTTTAAGCATGGATCCCGTCGAGTACGGCGGACAATCTGGGTGCTAATACCTTCCCAGGTTGTAACCAACCCCCTTTCTCAGTCTCTCTGGTTCGCAACCGTCTTATCCATCCTTTCTAGGTCTATGCAGCATTGCCTTTCCTCCGGGATAAAAATGCCTAGCTGGCGACTCTATTCATCTCCAGTGAGTTCACGGCTGTGTGTTCTCATTGTCCCTCTCGCCGACCGTTCGCGTCTGTACCTTCATCTGATCCATTTTCATTTGTCGGGAGCGACAGCTTGGCGACTCTGCTGGGGATCCTTATACTGCAACCAGGGCTTCTGGTTCTTTTTGTGGGTTCCTCCTAGCGCTTGATTGATTTGTGTTTACTGGGGTGTTATGTGCTATCTGTGTTTGTATTTATTTTTGCTTTATGAACAGTTGCTTTACTGCTTTCTTTATAGTTTTGCATATATCATACTGTCATATTATGCTGGCTGGATTTGTTTTGTTGCTTTGGTGGGTGGGTGTTCCATTGAGAGTTAAGGTCCTATACCTGGGACCTGAGTGACACCTAGGCTAGAGTGAATCATATTCTTTCCCATTCCATCTCGGTCTGGTGCGGGAATATGAAACACGATTCAGATATGGGTTTCTTCTTGAGAACTCTGTGTTGCAGATTTCCTGCAATGCTAGGGCTATCTGGGAAGCCTGCTAAGTCTGGATGACCTTTAGTTTTGACCTTCAGAAACTGAGGTGAATTAGAGGAGGAACTTTTATGGTTATTGTAAATACTGTGCCTCCGGGTTGGAAGTGTTTACACTCCCATAACTGATCCAAGTCTGAGGATCTTTGTTTTAGAACACCACCTGTGAGGGGGTTGGGCTGTTTACAGGTTTGCAGGAACCCTTGACCTCAACATACCCTCATTGCAGTACAATTGTTTGATCCAGTCACGGTGATCCGGAAGTTGTTGACCTCTGGTTTTCAGTTACTATTTCGGGTTACTATACAGAGATCTTGTGGTTACAGACACTCGATTCTTGGTTCAGTATCCCAGATTCCAGGCAGTTTCCAGCTGTGATCCCATGTCTTTGCATCTTTTGCATCATCACATTGCATTTTGCATCTGCATTGCATTTTCCTCTTCCAGAGAGCTCATCCTTCCTTTTTTGTCCATGGCCAGCCAGTTGATTTCCCGGTACTCAGTTTGAACAAGTGCTAACTGTTGGAAGACGACAGTGTTTGAAGGAAGATTGAGCAGCGTCAAGAGGTAAAGGGTCAGATTGGAAGCCGTCAGTAGCTATGTCAGAGAACAACCGTCAGAATGTTGAGTTTCCACCTGGTTTCACTTCAATGACCAATCCGTTGTATGGTCTTTCTCCTGATGAAGATCTTCCACAAGTGAACAATCTTGCTCAAGCTCAACCTGTACAGACCCCGATCGTGAATCAGAATGTACCTGAACCATCTGCTGTCCGAGGTGGACCTTCATCTTCGACTGATACTGCGAATTATCAGAGTTTTGCCTTCCCTATGCCGAACTTCCAAGGGGCAATCCCTCTTGTGAAAACCAAGGATCCACAAGTTATTGATCCTGCTGAAAGATTTCGTGTGTTGGACGAGCGACTCAAAGCCTTAACGGATCCTGATGCCTTTGGTTTTGATGCTCTAAACATGTGTTTGGTGCCTAGTCTTGTCATTCCTCCAGATTTCAAGACTCCGAAGTTTGAGAAATACACCGGTGTCAGTTGCCCGAAGCGTCATTTGGTGATGTTCTGTAGAAAAATGACTTCCCATGCCTGCAATGATAAGTTGATGATTCACTGTTTTCAGGACAGTTTGAGTGGGGCATCTTTAAGTTGGTACATGGATTTGGAAAGCAGTCATATCCGATCTTGGAATGATTTATCCAGAGCTTTCATAAAGCAATACCAGTACAATATGGACGTGGCGCCCAATCGCACGCACTTGCAGAGCCTATCCCAGAGGAGTGGTGAATCTTTCAGAGAATATGCACAGCGGTGGAGAGAATTGGCAGCCCAAGTGCAACCACCACTTTCAGACAGAGAATTAATTGACCTGTTCGTGGGCACCTTGCAGGGTCCATACTTGGAAAGAATGAGTAGCGTTGGGATGACAAGCTTCTCTGATTTGATGATAGTTGGAGTACGCATTGAGAGTCTGCTCAAAAGTGGAAAGATCCAGGACTTTTCGAATATTCCAGCTAGTGAAAGTGAATCTGTTGTTAGCTCCCAAGAGGAAGAATGGGATGACGTCAGTGCAGTCATGGCAAATATCGAGTATTCTAGAACAACATCTTCTAAGAGATCATCTTTTCCTGAATCTGATTACTCTTACGGGCATTCGGCAATGCTCAGAACACCGTGTCAGAAAACTTGGACTCCTCCTCGTCCACATTTGCAAGCTCATGGTCGAAGACCTCAGAATCAACTTCAGAGTCAGCATAAGCCTCACAACAATCTGGAAAGAAGGATTGCTCCTCTTCATCCAGTCCCCATGGCATACAGTGACCTCTTGCCACATCTAGTTCAGAGCTCCTTGGTGGTTCCTAAGCCTCTCAAGCCGTTGTCAGAACCGTACCCTCCAGGGTACAATCCTCATGAGCAGTGTGGGTATCATGGTGGATCAATGGGGCATTCAACTGAAGATTGCAAAGCTTTTCAAGCCAAAGTACAACAGTTGATCGACAAGGGCTACATTTCCTTTCCAGAAGGAAGCTTGGTTGTGCGTCAACCTTTCACCTGATTGAGTTCAAAGACTTCAGAAGAAGCGTATCTTGATTTCAGTGGCTCAGACAACAATATGTCATCAGAGTTGGTGATCGTTGTATCCTTTTATCATTTGCATTGTAGTTTCTTTCCTGTTAGCAGCTACTTGTCTTTTAAGCATTGTTATTTTAAATGGTAATGTTAATGTAGTGATCTTGCATTTTTGAATCAATTATGTCGCATTCGCTCATTTTTCTTTACTTGCATTGAAAAAAAACGAAAAATAAAAAAATTGCATCCATATACCTCCCATTTATTTCACTGTTGTTTAGCAGGTTTGAGGGAGGAGGATGACAACTGAATACCCATAATTGTTCAAGGTATGCTTTCAGGGTAGAACCTGCTGACGATGTACAGGCATTGCTTCAATTCCCAAACACCGGAGATATAAGGGAGATAAACCCTCGTCAACCCCTTTGAGCCTTGAAGCAGGAGTTTCTTTTCTGAACCAAAAAACCCTCACATTTAACCCGGGGCAGGGTAGTTATCAGTTAATTTGACCGAGCGTTCAAATTTCCAAAGGAGTGTGCATCCGAGGATCCATTACCTTTATTCATTACACCTCAAGAGGTCAAGGGACGTGAAACCACAATGGTTATCCCTCACCAACAAAGGAATGAGGCAGTCAACCCTTTCAGCAAGTCGTGACAAGCCAGTGTCACATGATTTGTTCAACAAAAAAAAAGAGAGAGAGAAATAAAGCCCGCTAAGTCGAAAAAATGTGTGAAAACATATGACTTAGGCAAAAGTTAGGGCATCCCGCTGGACTTCGAAATCGAAAAATTCAAAAAGAATCAGTCCAGGCAAAAGTTAGGGAGTAAAAAAAAAAAAAAAATATCAAAAAGAAAAAAGTTCTATAAGAACAAAGTCGTGTGACAGTAGGCACAAAGTCAGAAGGGGTGACTGTTACTCCAAGAAACCTCATTGGTGCTTAAACCGTCAACGTCATTGGTTCCTCAACCATTACAAAACCCTTTCGAGAGGCGAGCGCTTAAGTCCAATTAGCTGAATATAGGACCGGAGAACATCAAGGAGAATGGGTGGGCACATATAAATTTTGAGCCATAAAACCTTCTTTCTAAAACCGTGAACCAGACCACGTTACAACCCTTGAAAGTCCTAATTGAATCGGGTTCAATTCTGAAAGCATACTACGACAAGGTTGCGTAAACTGACTCCTAAAGGTTTGTTAACTCAACACTACGTTTGGACTAATCATCCATTCGTCACACACTGTCACAGCATCAGAATAAATAAATTTTCAAAAAAAACTTGCATGTGTACTGCATTAAAATTACCATTTGTAAATGAACAGTTTTAATTGCAAGTCAGCCTGTGTCATCAGGAAAGTTCCTACAAAGAGCAATCGCGAGAGAACTTGATCATTCAACAATGATGACCAGAATCAAGCGCATCATGTAGGCCTATGAATCAGGGGCATGTTATCCAATGGTTTTGTTGACCAAGGAATCTGTCAGGGTAAAGAGAATTCCCAAGCATCAGTTGATCGAGGAACGTCATTCAAAGTCAGTTGATCAGAGCTGAATCTGCCAAACAGGGGCAGGACACCCGGAGTTTCCATTGACTAAGGGTCAATTCTTCCAATGCTCAGTCAGAATGAATCAAGTCGCTTACACGCTCATACCGGGGAAGGACACTTCCAGAGATCACTAAGTGCAACTCTTCACGAGAGGACATCCAGGTCTGCCATCCCAGAAATTGGATATTCAGTGACATTCTGTTCAGAGACTCGCCCAACAGGGGAAAACTTTAGCTATGCAGAGCAAGGGTATCAGTAATCTCAGAGTTCAAGACGAGTGTCGGGAAATCATGCTACCCACCGTCGCCTTTGTCACCCTTCTCAACCAGAAGCCTTGTCACTAAGACCCTTCTTCCCACCTCGGGAGTTTTTCTGGCCTTTCATAATCATTGCATAAATCATTTGCATACGTTATTCATGACGCATATAGGGCATATGCATCATAATTGCATTGGTCGTAACCCCCCAACATCAATCTCACACCCAGGGCCCCGTAACCCCAACTTACAAATCAATCCAAAGTCCAGTTCTCGTCTGGTAAAACTTTTCAAAGCCCAGTTCTCGTCTGGCAAACCCTTTTAAAGTCTAGTCCTCGTCTGGCAGACAAACCCAAAGTCCAGTTCTCGTCTGGCAAACCAATTTCAAACACCAGTTCTCGTCTGGTAGGCGAATCTTTTAACCAGTTCTTGTCTGGTCACCTTTTCATTTAACCTGTTGAACTCCAGTTCCCGTCTGGTAGTCTCCCTTTTTTCAGAGTCAATTCCCGTTTGACAATGAACCCCAAGTAGTCAGTTCTCGTCTGACGACTTATTCTTTGCCCATCAGTTCTCGTCTGTTGGCCTACCTTTAATAAACCAGTTCTCGTCTGGTAATTCACCTTCAAAAGTCCAAATTGCTTGGCAACCAAAAAAAATATATGTCTATCAACCTGACCCTAGCACCCAGTCATCTTTGTTTCATATCTTTGGTTGAGCATACGTCCGCATTGTACATCATTTGCATTGCATCTTCATACCGCATGGTTTCTGTTTTAGCTCTGATGTGGGGCAAGAATCGTTTCAAGACGTTATCTCAAGACTTGTTGGATTTCTGCGAGAGTTTGAAGACACTGGGGCAATTCTGGATGCCAAGTCTTCTGTAAAATCCTCTGAAGACGATCTTTTATGGATGATGCAGTATGGTATGATTGAGGAGTTAGGGGAATGATAGTTCACTCAGGATGATCAGTAATGCTTTTGTTGAGCTCAGAAGTTTGAAGCACTGTGTTAATTCTCATGGAATGTCTGGTATTTATTTTACCAGCAGGGCATTGGAAGTTTATTTCTTCCCCGAGCATAAAGATCTTCTTTCAGCCGACAAGATTCCCTCATGAGGAGTTGGTTATCCGCATTCAGTCGAGGCCAATTTCCATTGGCATATCTTCCCAGCACAGTCGTCATACTATACTTGGGGGCATATTTTGACTTACTTGATTCTCCAGCAAAGTCTCTCCTCAGCAGGGCATTGCCAAATCTTTTCTCAACCATGCCAGAGGGTTGACACATCCCCAGCCGAGTTGGAACAGATGATAACCCCAACAGAACTTCAAGGCTAATTGAATCGTTCTCATCCCCAAGCGAACTTATCTGTCCACAGTGAAGTTTTCCCAACAGGCAGCTGAAGGCCTTGCTTCCCCACAAAGTTAGAATTATCAGAATTCCCTCCTCAGCAGGATTGTGTGATCAAGCATCTTCCCTAGCCAAGTCTAAAGATGATCTTCCCCCATAGAGTCATCGGGATTCTCATTTCCAAGGGATTTCCCCAGCAGAACAAGAAGAAATTCTCCCCAGTGGAGTCAGAGCAGGATGATCAGATCCTCAGCAGATGTTCAAAGCAGTTAAACGAAGTATACCTCACGCAGAGTCGTCTTTCCTCCAGTGGAAACCTCTCCAACAAACATCAGGTTGCCAACACTTCGTTCCCATCAGAGTTAAAAGCTTTCAACCCGTCAGCAGTATACAGAATGCTCCCCAGATTCCCCAGCGGAGATTTAAAGCTAAAACAGTTGCCTCACATTCACCAACATCAGTATATACTCCTTGTGGCACCCGTCCGTGTCATATCCCCAGCAGAAAGCCAAGACATCCTCTTTGCACTCACAAATTTATATACAGTTCCTTGACACCCGTCCGTGTCATTTCCCCAGCGCAGTCGCTTACACTTTTACAACCCATATACTTGTTCATACTATACTTTTCTCCTTTTGACACTCGTCCGTGTCACTCTCCCCAGCAGTTAAATACACATCTATACATTACTCATATTTCACTTATACAGATACTCGTCCGTATCTTGTATACACCATTTATATCCCCGCAGATTCGACACTAGTCCATGTTCTTTGTTAACCAGGTGGTACTCGTCCGTACCATCATCTCAGAACATGCGTCGAGCGTTTGTTTCTACATGATACTCGTCCGTATCATAGTCTTAAGGATGCTCGTCCGCATCTTTAATCCATACACTGTGTCAAACACTTCTGTCTTCTTGAATATAGATACTCGTCTGTATCTACTATTCCCCAGAAGAGTCCCTTCAGATTCAACACTCGTCCGTGTTCTCTGTTAACCAGCTGATACTCGTCCGTATCATCATCTCTGAACACGTGTCAGTATTTGTTTCTACCCGATACTCGTCCGTATCGTAGTCTTAAGGATGCTCGTCCGCATCTTTAATCTATACACAACATCTAAACACTTATACCTCTTGTTTCTTAGATGTAAACGCTCGTCCGTGTTCACTATTCCCCAGTAGATTGCCAACAAAGCAAATTTTCTTTTATCTGACACTCGTCCTGTGTTATGATAAACCTTGAGAGCAGCCGTACCCTGCTAGGTGGTCGTCCTCCACCTCTTGATGGTCGTCCTCCATCATGCTCGTCCGATGGCCGTCCCCATCGTTGACCTTCTATCCGACATTCGTCCTATGTCGTGATTTTGAGCAGCCGTCCCCTGCTAGGTGATCGTCCTTCACCTTTGATGACCGTCCCTCATCATCTGTTTATTTCATTTATTCTTTAACCCGATGGTCGTCCCCGTCGTGGTCCCTTTTCCTTTTCCTGATGATCGTCCTTCATCAGTTTAGCCCGATGGCCGTCCCCATCGTTGGTTACTTTACTTTTTGAACTTGATGGCCGTCTCCGTCATGTTTCATTAATCCCCAGAAAATTTTACAGCTTTATCTTGATGGCCGTCCCCATCATAATTCTTTTATCCCCAGCATGTCGGCCGTCCCCGTCGTTGCGTTATTTTCCGCACTTTTCCAGCATGTCGGTCGTCCTTGTCATTGCTCCTTCCCCAGCAGTCGTCCTCTGCTCGACGGTCGTCATCCGTCGCCTACACTTTACAATATACTTTGCTTTCTTATACAATCTATATCCCTTTTCTTCTTCATTTTGTGAGTGCAAATTTCGGGGTCTTTTGGGTATTCAATCACTGTTTATCTTGAACGTCTAATAGCCGTTGCTCTCATCCTCTTCAGATTAACAGTTGCTTGAATAGGGGCAGCTGTAGACACCCTAAATTTGCCCTCTGATTTTCTTTCTTCGCCTGTCTTTCATTTGCATCTCATTTGCATTTCCATTCGGTCATTAACATTTAGAATGCATACCATTTGCATAGTCTCCTGAGACATGGGATCACATTTTCTGAAGAATCTGGGTTTCATGTTTTTTATCTGCGGATTATCAGAGAATTCGAAGTTTCAGCTATACAGCCATCAGTGGCATCATCCTCTATTTTCTCCTGTCACTAATTAGGGTTTATTTCCCTGTTGTAGTAACCTTCAAGGATTTCACGTGTGAAGACCATTTCTTGGTTCATCTGGCTCATCATCAGCAATGAAGTATGAATCGGGGGTTTCTTCTTCATCAAGTTACAAGGATATTTTCTTCTCTTCTCAGCATCTTAGGCTATCTTCTATCTCAAAAGTTTTGGTTTCAGTTCAAGTGTGTTTGTTCAGTTGCAATCTAATTCAGATGGATGTTCGACCTAATTTTGGTTGAACTATCAAGAGATTTCTTCAAGTGCAAGTTATCTATTTCAAGACTATTTATCAGTCAGTGTGTGCCCAAAGACAAGCGGTGTGGTGTGCGAAATTTATCAATTTATCGAGTTGTAATTCATAAGATTTTTTAGTCCAGATTGCCTGTTCATCCACGCAGTTGTGTTCGTCTGTGGATTTGTTTGCCAGTTGTAAATTATCTGTTGATGGTGGTGTTCATTGAATAATTGGCTTTTGTGGAAAAGTCGAGTTTGGTTTTGGATTCATCTATTCCTTAAATTGAGTTTTCATCATCCATTTGTTTATCATCAAAAATCCATTGCTCTAAACAAGGTCCATTTAAAACCATTTCAAATAAATCCATTTCATAAATTGAGTCCATTTAAATCCATTGCTCTAAACAAAATCCATTTAAAACCATTTCAAATAAATCCATTGAGTCCATTTAAATCCATTGCACCATCCAAATAAATCCATTTCATAAATTGAGTCCAATTTCAAACCAATAATCCATAGCTTGATTTCTAAATTCATTTTCCACATCTATCCATAAATACATTTGTTCATTAAACCATTTCACAAGTTTTTTTCCCTCTTTCTCAAAACCATATTTTCAAACAATAACATAAATCCATTAATCACATAACTATTCCCATTAACCCATGAAACAAAGGCCCATGAAAAAATGGAATTTGACCTAGATATAAAAGAACAAAAAGAACTCAAAGCAGCAGAAAAAAAAAAGAACCTCCTCTCATATACCTCAGCCGCAACAAACTCTTCCATTATTCTCCCTCCATCACTCTACCTCAACACATCACTCTTCATCACCTTTCAACCAACATTGCCGCGCCACCTCCAACCTCATCAAACAACAAACCGCACACAACCCGTGGGGGGCAACCACCTGAAACACACAAAAAACCAGCAGCTCTTCACAAATCCGAACACAATCCTTTCCTTCATCAACTGGTTCATGCGAGAAAACTCCCCCACTTCACCACCTTCAATAAAATCTGTCGAACAATAAACACAGAAACAAACACCTTTTGATTCATTCACCCTTAACAACATAACTCCACTGATCCACCAAACAATCACCATAACCCAGCCTTCAACCTCACCAACAACTTTCAACCGAATCACTCACTCCCTTTCACTCAGAACAACAAACATTTCACCATTTTTCCAACAACAAAACCGTCTCAAACCAATTTCTCCAGCCTCATCCACCGCGCATCAGTAACAAACGCCCATCCATTTTCCCGTCGACCCATCAACACACCATAACCTTGATTCTCCTTCAATCAACAAAATCATCCTCAATCTCCTTCAATAATCACACAACAACCAAACAACTTCAACAACAAACCTCAGAAACAGAATAAGAAGAGTAAGGTCAAGACGAAGAAACAGAACGCAAATGCACTCTACAACTTTTCTCCGCAACAACCGAAGCCAACCATTTCCGTCTTCACTCACCATTAGCCAACAACAACATCAAAAACAAAACAGAAGAAATAGAGATGAAGGGAAAGATGATCGGCGAAAACGGAACAAGCAGAGAAGCATAGAAGCGAAGCGAAGCTAGTGAGTTGCGAAAGTAACGATTCGTCGTCGTACATCAAGAGATGGAATCGAGAGATCTTTCAAAGGAAGATAACAAACCAAGGTCGTGTTCGTTGTGAATCGTGATTAGATATTGGGGAAGAGGAAGCTGTACTATGGCGCCGATGAGACGATGCTTGAACGACACCATGATCTGAGGCGAAGATTCACGGCGGTGGAGTTTGTCGGCGCTGACTGAAGGATGATTTGAGCGAATCCTCTGATGGAGAAGTGGGTTTGTTATTCGGTGTTGTGAACCATGGGTACGGTGGAAGTGTTTCACTGCGTCGATTCATTGTGTTTGTGTTCTAATAAAACTCTATTTTGTTTTTGTTCATGTCTGACCAGAGTGCACTTATGTGTGTTTTGTTTTAAAGATTTATTTATTTGTTAATATATTGACTGCTGATTTTCTTCAGCACTTCGTTCATCACCATCCGATCATTCCTCATTAGCATCAAACGCCACAAGCTGCGCCCCCACGGTGGATTTCCTGAAACCACAACCACAAGACCCGCGAATTTCCTTTTGGGCTAGTGTTTTTGGATCCTGAGCCATAAGCATGTTGATTTACTGCTTGCACCCCATTTAAACAGACCCCTCCCCCCTTTCGTTGTTTATTTTCCTATTTTATTTTGTTTCTATCCTTGTTATTTTAATTCAATTTTCTTTATAGTTTTTTATATATATAGTAGAAGTTATATGTAGCATTTAATTTAGGATTTTGTTAATTTTTGATTAATAGTTTTAATATCATTTTGTTAACCTTTTGATCTAGTTTAAATAATAGTTTTATTAATTAATATTTTAGTGTTCCTAATTTGGAATTTATTAGAATTTAGTTTAATTTGCTATTGTTAACCCTAATTTAGTTATTTTTTAGTTTCCGCTAATTAATTCGGGTTTAATAGGATTGTGCCTAATCTTGGTTCTAGTTTGTGTGATATTTTGTAGGTCGATTGTTCAAATTCGACGATTGTGTATATTGCTTGATGACGACCCTGTGACAAATCGTTTTCATAATCCTGTTTGGACTAATGAGATGATGTAAAGTGCGTTTAGCACTTGATTTTATTTAGACTTATTCTTGGTGTTAATTCTGTTTGGCTTATGAATCTGTTTCTTGAGTTTTTGTGCGCGTATTGAAGAGGCAACGGACCTTCTCTGTTAGGTAACACTGAGACCTGACTGTACTTATTGCATGTTGCTGCATCTGGAAGTCCTACTGGTGTAGGCTCTGTTTGTTCATTATTCATCTTTTCTCCATATCGCATTCTCATCATATTTCTCCTTATCTTATTTCTATTTCATCCAACTCATCCTATTTCATTCTTCATTCTTATTCATCTTTATTCTTCTTTCTCATCCTCTTCTATTCGCTCTCAATTTGAGGTGTGCCTAGGCCACCATGGAGCTTCTCCTTTCATCTTTCTCTTCTTCTTTCTTTCTTCTTTAGGATAGTGAGCCTCACTAACCTAGGACCATCCGAGCATGTGAATATTAGGATTAGACTTTCCCCACTTAGTTTTACCTTTGTGTCTCTTTTGAGTCTTCTCTTCTCATCTCATAATCAGGGACTAAACCCTAAAGGCTTTAAGGCTTTGTGATTAAGCTTATGCCTGCATCCTTCTATTAGGATGGAGTGTATAACTTTAGTCCTAAGTGTTAAACCCTTAATGTGTTTAACTCCTTTAATCAATCCATCTAATAATCATCAAGACATTACACTTGTAACTTGGGCCTTGCATTAGGGTTCTAATTCTTCCTTAATTGGTTAAGAAGGACTAACCCTAGTGTTAATGGACAAGTCCCCCTCAAGTTGTCTTACAAACCCTAAAAACCACTTCATCATCATACCATTAAATAAAATCCACTTAATCAAAAGCTTGTTTTGTCATGAGTTTAATCCCTAATCATGGATTAAGTTGAGGAGTCTTCCTCAGCTTAAACATTCTCATCTATTATCCTTCTATTAGGATGGTGTAATGAGTCTGTTTAATCCTTGATTATGGCTTAACCTCATTACTCAACACCAAACAAAAACCACAAAAACATCTAAATAATCACAAGTAGGTTAACGATCTTAATCCTACACCAAAGGTGATTAAGTGTGAGAATCTGACTTCACACTTAAGGTATTCTTATTACCCCTAAACAGAGGGAAGATGTGATGAGTTTACTAAATCCATTGGTTTAGGCTTAAGCTCATCAACTTATGACAAACTTTCAAAAGCAATAAAAGATTGAAAACTCAAAAACAAACAATAATCGTCTCCTCCGGGATTCTTTTCTCATCATCTTCACTCACAAACGAGAGCTCGCTTCTTCCGTCTAATGCAAGACAGTTTGCACCTGAGCCAGACAGGTCATACACTTGAGCATAGGCAAGTAAGCAGTTCACAAGTCAATTCATCTATCAGTCTCTTTGGGTCGAACTACGGTGTTCTGACTTCCTCATTGCACGAGAGGATACGTAGGCATAACTTAACGGTTATCGAACAAAAGTCTCTGTATATTCCCCCTCTTTCCAGCTTCATTCTTTAGCCTCATGGTCATGAGCAATTCATTCTCATTCTTACACTGACACATCATTATACACTGACACATCATTATACACTTCACATCACTTATACACTGACACCTGTACATCCTTTTCCAGCTATTCTATACACAAATTGCACTGACACTACCCCTTTAAAACACAAATCTTTTAAGCGTGGATCCCGTCGAGTACGGCGGACAATCTGGGTGCTAATACCTTCCCAGGTTGTAACCAACCCCCTTTCTCAGTCTCTCTGGTTCGCAACCGTCTTATCCATCCTTTCTAGGTCTATGCAGCATTGCCTTTCCTCCGGGATAAAAATGCCTAGCTGGCGACTCTATTCATCTCCAGTGAGTTCACGGCTGTGTGTTCTCATTGTCCCTCTCGCCGACCGTTCGCGTCTGTACCTTCATCTGATCCATTTTCATTTGTCGGGAGCGACACTATATTACCATTGTCTGCTTTTCTTCCTCCCGTTGATGAGAAGGTGGCTCTTCAAGAAGAGTTGGACAAGATGAAGAAATAGAAAGAAGAATGGCTACTTGAGAAGACTACGATGCAAGAGCAACTGAAGGAGAAGGATGATCTCATCGAGTTACTTGAGCGGCGTGTTACGAAGACGCCAAGAGAGGATTTATTTTCCTATAGTACTCCATCTACCATTCCACCTACATCCGGTGTTTGGAAGTCTATTGTTGACAAGTTGGTGAAGGATAAGGAAGACATGGAAGATCGGTACAAGAAAGAGATTAAAAGGATTCATATGAAGTATCAGCCAGGATTCAGATCTTCTTCGGATATGATTCCCTAGGCCTAGCTTACTTTTTTGTCACGTATTAGGATTGTTGAGGCTTGTACTTCACTTGTAATCCTTACTTGGATTTTAATGAGAATGAGTTTTAAGTACTTCAAAAAACGTTTCTTTATGAATATTGCAAGTTATCTTATAGTCCTTTGAAATCTTTGCATTTGCATACACATACCATGCATCATATCCGCATTTGTCTTGCTTTTTGAGTGTTCTCCAGGGATCTTATGTTGTTTCTTGGTCTTCATTCAGTTCTCCTGTCAAGCTGACTCACCGATTTAATACTCGAGCTAATCGGAAGAAGGTGATGGAAACCCTACAACAAGAGAATCGCGAGCTGCGCGAAGAGGTTGCATATCTGAGGGAAAACTTGGAAAGAGTTTCTGCCATAATGGAAGGTTTGGTGGCTGCTCAGAATCAGCCACCTACTCCTAATTCTCCTGTTCAGAATACAGTCATCTCCGAGATTGTTACTACATCAATTCCTGTTGAAACTGTCATTTATCCTCGCTATCGTATGCCTGCTAGCACACCTTGGGGAATGCCGGTTGATTTTATTCCTGCTGGTTATCATCCTCCTCCTCCTGAGACTGCTGCATTCAATACCCTTCCACTAGTGATGACTACTCTTCCTCCAGTTATGACTACTGCACCGCCCGTAATGCACACTATTCCGCACCATGATGAAATGATTTACCATGCTGAGCCCAGTGAAGGTGCTGAAGTGATTGAAAGACTTGATTATTTCCAAGGACGCTTTGTTGAGATACAGAGGGAGATGAGAGCCTTGAAACATATTGATTTGTTCGGAAAAGATGCTTATGATCTTTGTTTGGTCCCTAATGTTAAAGTTCCGTACAAATTCAAGTTGCCTGAGTTCGAGAAGTATAAAGGCAACACTTTCCCTTTGAGTCATTTGACTATGTATGCTAGAAAGATGTCTGCTCAGACAGACAATGATAAGCTGCTGATTCACTATTTCCAGGATAGTTTGACTGGTGCAGCCATGAGATGGTATATGAGTTTGGATAATGGCCAAATCAAGACTTTTAATGATTTGGGATAGGCTTTTGTTAGGCAATACAATTATAACGTTGATATGGCACCAGATAGAGATCAGCTTCGTGCTATGTCTCAGAAGGACAAAGAGACTTTCAAAGAGTATGCGTAGAGATGGCGCGAGCTAGCAGCTCAGATTGTTCCTCCACTGGAAGAGAAAGAAATGACGAAGATCTTCTTGAAGACTTTAGGCTCTTTCTACTATGAGAAGATGATAGCAAGTGCTCCTTCTGATTTCACTGAAATGGTGAGTATGGGGATGCGTCTAGAAGAAGGTGTCTGTGAGGGACGGTTGAGTCAAGAGAATAGTAATGGCTCGAGCTCTAGAAGGTTTAATTTTGGTAAAAAGAAAGGTGAGACTTATGATGTGTCTCGTGAAAGTTATAGGAGACCTCATGGTCGTGGGAATTTCCATCCGCAGCATGTAGCTTCTGTAACTCCGATGATTAATGTGGCTCCAACTGTGCCAACAGCTCCAAAGTACCAGCCTCGTTATCAACAACCCTATATGCAACAGAGTGGTAATCAACAGGTTCGGGCTAAGCCAAGTTTTGATCCTATTCCAATGTTGTATGCGGATTTGCTTCCATCTTTGATTGCAAAGAATCTTGTGCAAACACGTTCTCCACCTCCAGTTCCAGAGACTATCCCATGGTGGTATAAGCCAGAGGCTCGTTGTGCTTTTCATCAAGGTGCCCCGGGGCATGATGTTGAGAATTGTTATCCATTGAAGTTTGAAGTACAGAAATTGATGAGGAACAATGTTCTGTTTTTCAATGATGTTAATCCAAATGTGAAGACAAATCTGTTGCCAAAGCATGGTAATGCGTTTGTGAATATGGTTGATGGTTGTCCTGGTTTGTTCAAGATCTATGAGGTCTGTCATATTCGAAGGTCTTTGGTTGAGATGCATGCTTTCTTAAGTGAATATCACGATATTGATCACGATTATGCTGGATGTTGCATCTGCTCAGTGAACCCTCATGGTTGTGTGATTGTTAAGAGAGACATTCAAAAGATGATGGATGATAAGTTGATTGAAGTGACAACAAAAATATATGAGTATGAAAATGAAGTGAATGTTATTATGCCTCAATTCAATATTCCTGAGAAGGTTGTTCCTGAGAGGGTGGTTATTTCTTTTGATAGCCGTAAGTATGCTGTTACTCCATTGGTGATTAATTTGCTTGGTCCAGTGCCATATGAGTCTGATAAAGCTGTGTCGTACCGGTATAATGCTACGATGATAGAAAATGGTAGGGAAGTTCCTATTCCTTCTCTAAAGTCTGTGGTTAGCATTGCTGATGTGACGAAGGTTACTCGAAATGGTAGAGTTTATGCTTCAGATCCTCCGAAGAGAGTTGAAGATACAAGTGCGAATAAGAAGATTATTGATGATGTTGCCCAATCAGGCCAATCTGGTGATAGTGAAGATGAGGTGTTAAAATTGATAAAGAAGAGTGAGTACAACGTTACTGAGCAGTTGTTGCATACTCCGTCGAAGATATCAGTTTTATCACTCTTGATGTGCTCTGAGGCTCATAGACAGTCTTTGCAGAAGATTCTTGATCAAGCTTATGTTGACCATGATGTGACTGTGGATTAGTTTGATAGTATTGTGGCTAATATCACATCGTGCAACAATTTAAGTTTCTGTGATGATGATTTGCCTGAAGAAGGAAGGAATCATAACTTGGCTTTGCATATTTCAGTGAATTGTCAGGAAGATGTTATGTCTAAGGTGCTAGTTGATACTGGATCTTCTCTGAACGTGATGCCGAAGTCGACTTTGTCAAAGCTTGCGTACCAAGGTGCTCCCATGAGGCATAGTGGGATTATTGTGAAAGCGTTTGACGGGTCGAAGAAGACAGTGATTCGTGAAGTGGATCTTCCTATTCTTATTGGACCGTTTATATTCCAAATTAATTTTCAAGTGATGGATATACGTCCTGCTTACAGTTGTCTCCTCGGAAGACCCTGGATTCATGAGGCAGGAGCTGTGACATCCACTCTTCATCAGAAGTTGAAGTTTGTGAAAGAGGGGAAATTGGTGACCATTTGAGGTGAAAGGGCGAAGCTTGTGAGCAATTTGTCATCTTTCTCCTATATTGATGTTGAAGAAGAGGTGGGAACTTCATTTCAAGCTCTTTCTGTTGTGGATAATGTTGCTAAGAAGAATGCCATGCCTATGTCTTCTTTCAAGGATACTTTGCGCGTGCTTGAAACTGGTCAATCTGACGGTTGGGGACGAGTTATTGATGTTGTCGACAACAAGGAAGGATTTGGTATCGGCTTTGCACCAGGCGTGGTTCTCAATGACTTAAAGACTATTCAGGAAGGTTTTCGAAGTGCTGGGTTTATCAACGATCATTCCGCTGCTGCCATCATTGAAGATGATGAAGATGAAGAAATGCCTAATTTTGTTACACACGGAAAAATTTGCCAGAACTGGATTGCTGTTGATGTTCCTTTTATTGTTCATGATTCAAAGTAATTTGTTTTATTTTCTTTCAAAAAATCCTTTCACTCTTCCCAAGGTGAAAGTGATGTTTGTCGGGCTTTGTTTCAAATTTTACCATCATCAATAAAATGCTATTTTGATTTCCATATGTGTTTTTCCTTTTTGCTTTATTCTGAAAAATGGTAACATAAAAAACCCAAAATAATAATAATAATTGTTTATCTGCATAATGTTTGCACTTTTGTTCATACTCTAAAATAAAAATAAAATCATTGTGCAGATTGATTGATAAACCCATTGAAAACAATGATCCTATGCCCTCTCCCAACTTTGAATTCCCTGTGTTTGAAGCTGAGGAAGAGGATGTTGAAGAGATTCCTGACGAGATTTCCCGGTTGCTTGAGCACGAGGAGAAGGTTATTCAGCCTCATGGAGAGTCTATAGAGATGGTCAACTTGGGTTCTGAAGATGATAAGAAAGAAGTCAAAATCGGAGCATTGCTTGGTCCTGATGTTAAGAAGAGGATTGTAGAGCTTCTCAGAGAGTATGTTGATGTATTTGCTTGGTCTTATCAAGACATGCCAGGTCTTGATACTGATATTATGGAGCATAGATTGCCGTTGAGGCCTGAATGTCCACCTGTAAAGCAAAAGCTGAGAAGAACTCATCCTGACATGGAAGTAAAGATCAAAGAGGAGGTTCAAAAGCAGATTGATGCAGGTTTTCTTGTGACGTCAACTTATCCTCAATGGGTAGCCAATATTGTGCTTGTTCTGAAGAAAGACGGAAAATTTCGAATGTGCGTTGATTACAGAGATTTGAACAAAGCCAGTCCAAAAGATGATTTTCCATTACCACACATTGATATGTTGGTAGATAATACGGCTAAGTTTGATGTGTTCTCTTTTATGGACGGATTTTCCGGTTATAATCAAATAAAGATGGCACCCGAGGACATGGAAAAGACCACATTTATTACACAATGGGGAACATTCTGCTACAGAGTGATGCCCTTTGGATTGAAGAATGCTGGTGCGACATACCAAAGAGTTATGACCACACTTTTTCATGATATGATGAACAAAGAAATTGAGGTATATGTTGATGATATGATCGCTAAGTCGATGACTGAAGAGGATCATGTTGAACATTTGCTAAAGTTGTTTCAGAGGTTAAGGAAGTTTAAGCTTCGTTTGAATCCGAACAAGTGCACCTTTGGTGTACGTTCTGGAAAGTTGTTAGGTTTCATTGTCAGCCAAAGAGGCATTGAAGTTGATCCTGATAAAGTGAAAGTTATTCAGGAAATGCCTGCTCCAAGAACTGAAAAGCAAGTAAGAGGATTCTTGGGCCGTTTGAATTATATTTCGAGGTTTATCTCTCACATGACTGCCACATGCGCTCCGATCTTCAAGTTGCTTAGGAAAGATAAAGGTTGTGTCTGGACAGATGATTGTCAGAAGGCCTTTGAAAGTATCAAAGAGTATCTGCTTGAACCTCCTATTTTGTCTCCTCCGGTGGAAGGTAGACCGATGATCATGTATTTGACTGTGTTGGAAGATTCCATGGGTTGTGTGCTTGGTCAGCAAGATGAATCTGGAAGAAAAGAATATGCAATTTACTACTTGAGTAAGAAATTCACTGATTGTGAGTCTCGGTACTCCATGCTTGAAAAAACCTGTTGTGCCTTAGCTTGGGCTGCAAAGCGTCTTCGCCAGTATATGCTGAATCATACAACTTGGTTGATCTCTAAAATGGATCCAATCAAGTATATATTTGAAAAGCCTGCTTTGACTGGGAGGATTGCTCGTTGACAAATGTTATTGTCAGAATATGATATCGAGTACTGAGCTCAGAAAGCCATAAAAGGTAGTATCTTGGCTGATCATTTGGCACATCAACCGATTGATGATTACCAACCTATCAAATTTGATTTTCCAGATGAGGATGTGATGTACTTGAAAATGAAAGATTGTGATGAACCTTTAATTGAGGAAGGGTCGGAGCCTGGATCTCGATGGGGTTTAGTTTTTGATGGTGCTGTGAATGCACGCGGAAGAAGAATTGGGGCAATGATCATTACTCCCCATGGTTCACATATTCCTTTTGCTGCGAGGTTGACTTTTCCTTGTACTAATAATGAAGCTGAGTATGAAGCCTGTATTATGGGTCTTGAGGAAGCTATTGATCTGAGGATTAAGCATCTTGACGTGTACGGAGATTCTGCCTTGGTAATCAATCAAATCATGGGCACGTGGGTAACTCATCAACCCCACTTGATCCCTTATAGAGATTATGCCAGGAAGATATCAACTTTCTTCACTAAAGTTGAGTTTCATTATGTTCCTCGTGATGAGAATCAAATGGCAGATACTTTAGCAACTATAGCTTCTATGATAAAGGTGCACCAGTGGAATGATGTTCCCATGATCAGAGTGATGCGACTTGAAAGACCAGCTCATGTGTTTGCAGTTGAAGAGGTCTATGATGACAAGTCTTGGTATCATGATATTAAATGTTTTCTCCAGAGTCAGGAATACCCACTTGGGGCATCCGATAAAGATAAGAGGACTTTGAGGAGATTGGCAGGCAATTTCTTCCTGAATGGAAATGTGCTTTATAAGAGAAATTTTGACATGGTCTTGCTCAGATGCGTGGATAGACACGAAGCGGACATGTTAATGAAAGAAATTCATGAAGTATCTTTTGGTACTCATGCTAATGGGCATGCAATGGCTAAAAAGATGTTGAGAGCAGGTTACTATTGGCTGACAATGGAATCTGATTGTTGCAAGTATGTGAAAAAGTGCCATAAGTGTCAAGTGTATGCTGATAAGATTCACGTGCCACCAGCCTATCTCAATGTGATTTCTTCCCCATGGCCTTTCTCTATGTGGGTAATTGATATGATTGGTATGATTGAACCCAAGGCTTCGAATGGACATCGTTTTATTCTTGTGGCAATTGACTATTTCACCAAGTGGGTGGAAGCGGCATCATATGTTAATGTGACCAAGCAAGTTGTGGTTTGGTTTATCAAGAATAACATTATCTGCAGATATGGTGTTCCGAATAGAATCATTACTGATAATGGTTCGAACTTGAATAATAAGATGATGAAAGAGCTTTGTGAAGAATTCAAGATTCAGCACCATAATTCTTCTCCTTATAGACCGAAGATGAATGGGGTTGTTGAAGCTGCGAATAAGAACATTAAGAAGATCATTCAGAAGATGGTTGTGACATACAAGGACTGGCATGAAATGCTCCCTTTTGCTTTGCATGGGTATTGTACATCTGTCCGCACTTCAACAGGGGCAACCCCCTTCTCACTTGTTTATGGTACAGAAGCAGTGATCCCCGTCGAGGTCGAGATCCCATCAATGAGAGTTCTGATGGAAGCCAAGTTGACCGAGGCTGAATGGTGTCAGAGTAGATTTGATTAGTTGAATTTGATTGAGGAAAAGAGAATAACAGCTTTGTGTCATGGTCGGTTGTACCAGCAAAGAATGAAGAAAGCTTTTGACAAGAAGGTCAAACCTCGTGTATTAAGAGAAGGCGACCTCGTGCTCAAAAAGATTCAGTCTTTCATTAAAGATTCTCGGGGCAAGTGGACTCCGAACTATGATGGCCCATATGTTGTCAAGAAAGCCTTCTCTGGCGGTTCATTAATTCTTGCAACTATGGATGGTGAGGAGATCACACGCCCTGTGAATGTGGATGCAGTCAAGAAATACTTCGCCTAAAAAATAAAAGAACAGCTCGCTAAGTTGAAAACCCGAAAGGGCGGCTTAAGCAAAAAATGAGCGTCTCGGTGGATTGAAAACCCGAAAGGGCGGTCCAAGCAAAAATTAGAGACATAAACAGAAATAATTATCCTGGTAGATTGAAAACCCGAAGGGGAAATCTAGGCAAAAGTTAGGGATCATGGCAAGTAACTGCGTCGACAGACTGGATCACTTGTAACGACCGAGGATTTTAGATTCTATTCCTCAGAAGAATTTCCCATCAAATATTCTTATTCACTCATCCTTGACTGAAGTTTCAGACACAGTGGAGTTCAAAGTTGATAGGGAGAATAGTGATCATTGTATTTCAATGTAGCCCTTTTCCATATATTTACCATTCTTCAAACTTGTAATGATCCATGGAGTCATGCCATTTGCTGACTACCATTCTATCAATGAATTTGAGCTTTTATCCAATTGTTTGCAACTCTTTATATTTGTTTTTGTTTACAAAATTTCAATTTATTGTTGATGATTATTTTTGAAACAAATTTAATAAATTTAACCTTTGAAGATTATAAAAACATTTTCTTTTGACATATGAACAAAGAAAGGATAATAATAGTGATCCCAGGGATGGTAAAGTCTGGATATGTGTAACTTGTCTCTCCCAAAGCAGGGTTTGATTCGGTTGTGTCCATGTGGAGTTCCTGGATAGTCTTGACAAGTTGATGTTAATGATGTTTTGTTCCCTAACAACAAGCATGAACGGGAATTGTATGAATGTTCTTAATTTAAGTTCCAATGTCTTACCCAGAAGAATTGTTGGAAGGGATGTTCTTAAGAATCCCTAGCTGAGTTTTGATCTCTTCCTCAGCAAGTTATCTTTAAATTGAGAAGCATTGGGAATCCCCAGCTGAGCTCTTGTTCCTCAGCTTGAGTTGTTTGTATCCTTGAAAAGAAGTATTGATATAGCAGTCAGTTTAGAGGTTTTCTTTTACCTGATGGTGGGTATTGATTTAAAATACCTTGTAACTGTGTTTTGGCTATGATGTTAACTTCTGATGTCCCCATACGGATCCCCAGTAGGTCTGCATGTGTTAGTAGTCGGCAGGTTCCTATGTGATTTTCAGCAGGTCTTACACTCTATCCCTAAGTGGAGCAGGAATGGTATGACAGTTATTCCTCGCAAGAATTCTCCTATCCCTAGAAAGGATTATGGAAGCTTTTTCCTCATCCTCGGCGGATTATTACCTTTCCTTAGTAAGGTGATATCCCTATGCAGAGTTGATGATTGATGTTTAATACTTCGGGACATTTCTCTCTTTCCCCAAAGAATGGAAGAGTTTGTGCTGTTGGTATCTCTCCAATATGTTTTTCCTCTCAGAGAGAATTTATGATGTTATTCTTCATGAATTCTCGAAGTTTGTTTTGTGGATTGGATATATAGAAGATGTTTTCTCATCATGGGTTAAGCCTTGTAGTAGGATTTTATTCCTTTGATGGCTTTTGATATTCCTCTGTAGGATGCCAAGTTGAATCTCCATTATGTTTCCCTACATTGTTGCCTTGAGATTAGCCGAGTATCTGGTTGTGGTGGTGTTCATGTCACCCATTTCTTATCTTTATGTCTGTTTTGTCAGCATATTCATAAGCATATTCATACGCATAAGCATAGCATCATTTGCTTGCATTCTTGCATTTATCATTGTTCTCCGCTCTTTGGTGTGGACTTTCCCTACAGAGTGTGTGTGTTGTCTTCCTCTCAAGTTTAGAATGTCAACCCTTAAGCAGAAAGTGTTCATTCTTTCTAATTCCCCACTGAGCTTGTTTCTCGCGGATGATTTTGATTCAGTTTCCTCCCAGTTTATTATCTGGATGGAATTTCCCCAGTTGAGATATTTCCTCCTCGAGATGAGTCTTGTTTGACCGTTTCTCTCCAATTTGTTCTTGGATTGAACTTTGGTCCCCTTTTGTGAATAATATTGCTTTGGAATTAAGCTATCATTGTTTGATAGTGGGCAACATTTTCTCCAGCTTGAGTATATTACTTTGGAATTAAGCTATCAGTTATTCGATAGTGGGTAATATTACCAAATTGATCAAGTTCTTTTACTTGTACTCCTACCCAGTAAATCCGGTAGTCGAGATTTCTTCTTCTTACCCAATAAAAAGGTAATAGAAGTTGTTTCCCTTTGCTTGAGCTCCTACCCAGTAAATCAGGTAGTTGAGAATTTTTCGGCCCAGTAAAAAGGTAGTGTATCCCTCTTTATTTTGCTCCTATCCAGTAAATCGATAGTTGAGTCCGTTGTTTTTCTACCCAGTAAACGGGTAGTTGATGATTCGTTTCCAACTCAGTATTCCATCCTTGGACTCGAATACTTTGTTTGGTTGATAGTTCCTGGCAGGGTGTTTACTTTCCCTTGTTGAATATTGTACTACCCTTTCCCAAGTGAAGTCAGCTATCCAGTGATTTATTTTCCTGGTAAACTCTTTTGTTGTTTGTTGTTTTTCCCCAGCGGGATTTTCTTCTGTGTCCCCAAGTTTTTGCTTTTCTCTGTTGGTCATTTTTCCCCACGGAGATCTTGGGCTTGCATATCATATTCATATCATATCATGTTCTCTTAGGACAAAAATTGGGTATTCTGTATTTAAGTCTCTCCCATCTTGTAGAGACGAAGATGTCAATCTTCATATCTCCGGATTGAAGAAACTTAAATAGGGGCAGCTATAACACCCTAATTTTTGCCCTAAGATTTCTTTGCATATCATCTGCATTTGCGCATACAAACAAGATCGCACTATTTCTCAGTTTCTTCTCAAATGCAGGATTTACACTTCGCAGGAGATCATCATGATTTTACTTGCTTTTATCTGCTAACCTCTAACCAAAATACCAAAAATATGTCGCAGTTTGCCTCTTCTTCTTCTGTGTTGCAGGTTTGCGAAGATAAGACATTAATTTCAATTCAGAGGCGGTTGTTCAATTATGATTCGTTTCAGATGGACGTTTGACCTAATATTGGTCAAACTATCAGAAGATGGTTTAACTGCAAGTTATTTGTGCCAGTGGTTCATTTCTCAGACAATGTGTATTCAAAAGATTAAAATTGTGTTGCGTACCAATATCATCAGATTATTGAGCAATGTTGCGTGTAAAGTTCGGTTTGTTCATCAGTTCATCAGTGATTTATCTGAGGATTTATTTTCCTCAACAGGGATTCGAATAATCTAGGCAATTGTCAGACGATGGCTATGGCTTGAGTGGTAGGATTTCAAGTTATTCAGTGGTTTAGAAACGGTTTTTATCCAGTTTAATCAGAGATTCAGTGGTGCAGTGAAAATTTGGTTTTGGATCGAGGTTTATGGCAGTATGATGGTGGTGGTTGATTCATACCCATTTTTAAAACCATTTTTATTATTTCACATCCAATTCATTTTTTTTTTCTTTTATCCGATTCATTTCATTAAACCCATAAATAATTCTACCACTTTTATCCATTCTAAGATTCATTATCCGATTATCCGTATATCCATTTTTCCAATCAAATCATTCCGTATAACCATTTCCATTTTTTAATTCATTTCATTATACAAATTACCATTTTTTTTATTATTATTCGATCATCCCATTTGTCATTATTTTAAATATACCATCTTATATTCATTTTTTTTATATATTATTAGGCCCATATCTTTTTTTAGAAGTCCATTACATTTGTCAAAGTCCATTAATTTTTCTTTTCCTTTTATTACATAAACCATTATATAAAAATTTAGAAAAGAATTCATTGAGTTTTCCTCCAGCCAAAGTCATCAGCTTACATCCAGCTACATGTTTACTTAAGCTACAACGCCATCCCAGCCACACACATATCCCACATCAGCAACATAGCCACCTCACACCGAACACGTCATCACACTTCCCAATCAACAGGCTCAAGCCATACTCCACAACTGTCATATGTGAACATGAAACGCAGGCAGCTGTACATAAAACGCCGAATCAAAATCTAAAACGCAATGAATTCGGAACACATGCTTTTACAAAATCTAAAACGCAATGAATTCGGAACGAAACGCAGCGACCATAAAAGCAAAACGCAGTCAGCCAAAACGCAGTGGACATGGACTGAAACGCAGAAAAAAATAAACTCGCACACGCGGATGCCATGATCGTCAAAACGCCCACGGATTCAAGCGAAACAGCATCAAAGACCCAGCTTCAAATTCACCACTCCTTCTATAAATTGAGGGCCTCTCACCTTCAATCTTCAAGCTTCAAAAGCCATACTAAAATTCTGCAAAAATTAAAAACCCCCAATTCAATTTCCAAAATCAAAAGTTTCGATTTCATTTTCATCACCTTCAAGCCTTTATAAAACTCAGAAGCCCTTTAATCTTCCTTAACTTTTCAAACTAACATCATCTCACAATGGAAAATCGAACATAGTTCTTGAAATGGAGTAATTGAAAAGCAAAAAAAAAAAGAGAAATCAGAAGAGTTTAGAAGAAGAGGAAAACGCGGTTTGAGAAGAAGAAGAAATCGCGAATTGTGAGAGGGAGTGAAAGAAGTTGTCGGCGTGAGTTTTTTTTTTAAGGCGAGGAAGGCCGCCGTGAAAGTGTGATGTTTACCTTGTTTTTTTTCCGCCGCTGTTGTTTATGTGAAGAAGATAATGAACTTTGTTTTTGTTTTTTTCTTTATTTTATATAATCTTGTTGGTTAATTGTTTTTTAATGTGAGTTTGGGCTTTTGAGTTTATGGTTGATCCACGAATTGCTACCATCAGCCTAAATCCTGCGGATCACCTCCCCTTCCTTATAACGTTTTTTTTTGTAAATTTTATTATTATTATTAGTGTTGATTTTTTTAAAAGAAATTTTGATTATCTTTTTTTTTCTTCTCATTTTTGGTATTAGGTCATTTGAAAGAAAAATCTACAAAGCATTTTTTTCAAATAATATTTTTATTGAACCTTTTATTTTGTTGGTTGGTTTTTATTATGGATTTTTTTTAGATCCATATTTCTTCATCCTTTTGCTTTTTTGGTCGATGAGATCTCCGATTCGCGATTATTGGTTTTCGAAGATGTTTAACCTTCATTATTTCAAATCTATGGACGAATGATCATTTGGATCATTCTCCATACTTTGAGATCGTGATAGGTTGCCTTCGATAATTCAATGAAAAATCTCGATTAAGATTAGACCGTTCTTTTTCTTTTAGTGTGACATATTTTCGGAAAATGATCAATAATATCATTTCTCTAACATGTATTAGCACAAATACTTTCCACCTTAATTGGTGGTGGCCAGCCTCATTTGTAGGGTAATTACTTCGTAAATTACTCGGCGATTGCTTAACATAGACCTAAATTTGTCCCGAATTCGGAATAAGATCCACTTGGATCCGGTTGCCTCGATTTTTTGGTTATCTTTTGTGGTTGTGTTTGATTAAGTTCATCATGCCATTTATATGTAAATATTATAATACTATTAATATACTAACCATTTAAATTCAATCTCTCGCACCTTATGCTCTTTATTTCAATTCCTCGCTCCTTATCTCTTTTATTATGCTATTATCATATTATATCATCTATCATATTGTTTATGTTCATATTGTTATGTTTGTGATTCTTTTGTCCATTTGGACATAAAAACATTAATAATGGATCGAACATCTAAAAAAAAGACTTGTGACTTTAATTTTTGGACTATGGCCATTATGCTTAGCATTGGAGTTTGGACTTAGACTTTAGGATTTCTCCCTTTGCTCAAGTTGCTATTGATTGAAGACCTTGACCTGAAGTTAGTTACATTTGTCTATGAAGATGGAATCCCGTTTACCTTGAAGACATGTTCATAATATGGTTTGATCGCTCTTCTCTTAACTTTTAAATTCAAGTATTAGGATAGTCACTTCATCTCCTCCCACTTCTTAAATTTTCAAATCTTCTCCCTATTTCAAAAATCTTCTTGGTTTTCAAACTTCAAACGTTTTCGCAATCAAACCTTGACTTAGGTCAAGTGATTTTATCATTTTCATTTTATCTTCTTAATAAATGTTAATCCATGTAAACATATCGAAATTCCTTTCTCAAAGACTTTAAAAAAAATCTAAAACTCACTCAATTGTTTTTGTGCCTTTGTGCACTTTTCATTTCATATGTTTAGATATGATTCATTCTTTCTAGCGGAATTATTCGCTAAAGAATGACGACTTATCTTTACATTTTAAAATTAATGCAACTCATTGTTTCTTTTCAAATTTTGTACCACGAGCTACGAGGTTTTGATCTCGCATTGCACTTTGTGGGTACGTAGGCATGAGACGTTCGTCTCTTCAAACACAAAAATATTAAAAAAACGTTTCTCTTCTCATCTCCCCAATCTCTTTCAAACAAACCATTTTCAAACGAAAAAAAAGCAATAAATATTTCAAAGGGCTCCCGTGGAGTACCACGGACATTTTGGGTGTGTAAAACCTTCTCATTGTGTAACCTATCCCCTTACATGTTTCTCTGATGTGTCTTTAGCTTTCTTGCTTTTAGATTCATTAGGTTTTATTCGCTCTTTTTCCCTTTTCCCTTTGGAATAAAATAAAAGCGCGGTAACGACTCTGTTTACCTTGAGTTAAGTTAACTAATAGGTTACACTCATGATTTTACGGAGATATATCTCTGATATATTTTAACATTCAATCAGAATTTAATATATCCGAAAATACATCTCCAATTTCTAAAAATAATAAGATATATTAAAAATATTCATATGTAAAACCTAATGTGGAACAACTTTCAAATACAGGACCTGCCTAGTTCTACCTCCATTAGGGAAAGAGACAATATACCGTGACCCAGGCCCACCATGGGACACACTACAATACATTCCATAAAGTTGGTATATGTGGTGACATTTTTGGAATATCTAAAATGCAATCTATACTGTAAAAATATTTGTAGTAATATATTTTGACTAATTTAAATAATATGGAAGATAGATTTGAAAATTATGTACGACACATTTGTTTACTCTTGGAAAGTTAGAGATAGAAATTAAAAGATATACCCAAAGAGCTGTTGCCACCTCATTCTCACGCGGATAGGATAAGACTGACCCCTTCTTTCTTTACATGTTTTTTTAAAACTTTGAAACCTTAATTTAATTGGGTATTGGTATCTTCAACCAATCAAAATATATTATTCAATAATACGTCGTTCTTTTATTTTATTTTAAAATAAATTAAAAATTTACCACAATTTATATTAAAGGTATCTGTAACAATTACTTATTATGGATACCTAAAAAAAACTTTTAACAGAATCTGACAGCATAATTTGTTGTATGGCTATTTATGTAAAACTTTTTATATGTGTTTTACTTATTCTTTAATCAAATCTTATGAATGATTGTGATGCATCCATCGTGCAACAATTTTTATTGAAAAAATGCGTTTAAAGATAATATATCGTCTAAAGAAATAATACACAAACATCTCATTAGAATATTTTAAACTTCCAAATCATATCAATATTTTAAAAATAAAATTTTGTTTGTATTCATTTTTCTCTTACTACAAAAGTTTTAGGTTGGTGCATATTATGTGTATGCAGCTATCAAAAGAATTTTGGATGAATATTTATTCAATTAATTATCTTTTAAAGGACTAGTATAAAAACTCTATAGTAGTAGTATTAAAATAACAAAACAAAAAAAAAGTGATAAGATTCAGAGTGTTGAAACTTGAAACCCAAAAAAATACAGAGGAGATTGACAGATTCATCAATGGCGAAAGGAGATGATAATGTGATCGAACACAAATCATATGCACGAGTTGGTTTTCTCGGAAATCCAAGCGATGTATATTACGGCAAAACAATCGCTTTCAGTCTTTCCAATTTCTATGCCACCGTTCAACTTCGTCCTTCCGATGAACTCGTCATTCAGCCACATCCTATTCACGATCATGTCAGCTTCCATTCTCATCATCAATTGGTACCTTCTTTGACTTGATTCTCGTTGTGATCGTATTCATTTGCATGTTCTGTTTTCATCTTGATGATGATGTTATTGCAGGTTGATAGATTGAAGAGTGAGGGTTATTATGGTGGAGTTCGGTTGCTTATGGCTATTTATAAAGTTTTTTATAATTATTGTAAAGATAATCAGATTCATCTTCATCATACCAATTTTACTCTCTCATATGATACTAATATCCCTCGTCAGGTATATAATTTGCTTTTACTCCTTTATCTATATATCTGTCACTACTAGCTTTTACTTGTATGTAAACTATTTGATTTCTCATAGATTCATTGTCAATGTTGATCAATCATAATCGGAGCGTGTCAAACTTTTGAGAAGCTGAAGTTAAAAGTAACTTCAGTTGAGTCTTAAATTTTTTAAGGGACCTTATTTATTTAACCGTAAACTAACCTTAAAATGTGTGTATGGAGACCTTTTGAAAAAGTGTGAGGGCTTGTGTTGTAGGTCGCTTACACACTCTCAACGACGGCCGTGATCATGATCATCTGATCATTGAAGATATGTTTAACTTTAACCATTAGGATTGATTCATAGAGTAAAAAATTTTACACCGTTAGTTTTGTGAACCATTTATCTATTTATAATGTGCAAAACTCATTGCCAATACCTCTTATTGTGATCCTTGTGAATGAATGTACTTGAGGCAAGTGCAGGTTTGGGGTCACTTTTGGGACAGCTAAAAGTGAGTTTTATGACTTTTGGGACAGTTAAAAATTGATTCTAACTTGAAGATAGGATTTGTAGGTTTTTGCCTTCAAACTTGATTTTTATGCTCTATTATATTGTTTAACTCACTAACACGTGAATATAATCAGACCTGACTGAATTGATTTACCTTAAATTCACTACTATTCACCAAAATCAATTTTACAAAATCACTGTTTGTGTCGTGATTCTTGATGTTGTGGGAAGTTGTAGTGCAGTACACTTTGCTTGTGTCGCGACCCTTAATATTGTGGGAAATTGTAGTGGTAGTCTGATGTGGCCTCAATTGCAGCCACATTGGGGAGATGTAAAACACTTTTATGGTACGGCCCAAGTTCCGGTCGCAAACAGTTTTTACCCTTGAGAGATTCCTAGACAGTAAAATTACATCTTTTAAGGTTACATGGGTGCTCAATGCTCTGTTCTTTTATAAAAGCTTTAACTTTTGTATTTTGACTAGTGCCCTTAAGGTGTTTGTTAGGAAGATGCACTCATTATTTCTTATTACTGTACACAGTTTCGTTTTCATTTTCATATTTCAATCTGTGTTTTTACTGATGAATAGTATGGATTTTTGTATTTCAGAGTGGACTTTCGGGTTCTAGTGGGATTGTGTGTGCTGCCTTGAACTGTTTTCTTGATTTCTACAAAGTCAGGCATCTAATCAAGGTGGAGGTGAGGCCTAACCTTATCCTTGCTGCCGAGGAAGAACTTGGAATAGTTGCTGGTCTTCAAGATCGAGTTGCACAAGTTTATGGTGGCCTAGTTTACATGGTATAATGCTTAACTTTGATCCAAACATTCATTTTCAAACGTGTATAATGAATACCAAATTATCATGTGATGCAACTTGCTCTGCTTTTACAGGACTTTAACAAGGAAAGCATGGACAAACTAGGGCACGGAACTTATATACCAATGGATTTAAGTCTACTCCCACCTTTATACCTCATCTATGTAGCGAATCCTAGCGACTCTGGGAAGGTTCGTGTCATGGAATTGCCTTATCTTTTTTTATCATATATGCTTACTGCTCGTGCCTTTTACCATAGTAATAGTAATATTACAATACGTCTAATGTGCACGTTGTGTTTCTTGCAAATATATATATTATTTCCGAGAATACATATATAGCATTAGCTTACGTCCAAAAAAATTTCTGATCCTTATCACTAAAATAATAAGAGATGGTTGCTGTAACATTTGCTCTAAGGCTAAGAGTCCTTTTGTCGGCTTTATTTGACTGATAAGTTGATGCATTGTGTTAATCAGCATGTTGGAGATAGCACTAAAATTTCTAAAGTGATTGTTTGGGCTAACATTTCTATTAGGAGCATGAGAAACTTAATTTGTTTTTTCATATATAAAATTTTAACTGATACTGACATGTAGGTTCATAGTAAAGTACGTCAGAGATGGCTTGATGGTGATGAGCTCATCGTGTCAACTATGCGTGAAGTGGCAAATATTGCGGAAGAAGGAAAGACAGCATTAGAAGAGAAGGACTATTCCAAACTAGCATCACTCATGAATAAAAATTTCAACCTGCGAAGGTAATTCTTATTTTTCTGTTTCATTATATGCAGATACAGTTGGATCATTTGGTTTATATGACTGATAGCATTCAAAAGTAAAAGAAAAATCCATCTTTGAAACTTAATCATCAGCTTACTTATTGATTGGTACTAGAACTAGTCCTTAGTTCTTTAGTTTGGTTCACTAAAAGCTCTAAACTATGACCAACGTATGGCAAACCTACTAATTACCCAATTTAGTGTTGTACTAATTCATTGATAAGTAGGAGTTGAACTTAGAACCCAAGGGTTTACAACATTCATATCACACACTGTCCTCTTCTACTAGACCTAGTGGTCAAGTTAATTTCAGTGAAGCATAGACACGGACACTGGACATAGCACCGATACTAACATGTCAACACCGATAATAATTGGAAAAAAGAAACAAATTCAACGTAATCACATGTCGGACTCCGGACATGCCTTTGTTCATAGGTGTCAGTGCAGGTCTTAGTCTTACATAATTCTCTAATACTCGGTAAACATAATCTAATACACAAGACAAGTTCTTTCCCATTTGGCTTTTAGATTTTAGAACGTCGTAGTCAAGGGCATGACATCTAAAATAAAACTAGGCAACACTTTCCACAAGAAAGGTGCCACTGGTTGTCTACCATTTGGATGATAAATTTGCGGATTATGGAAGGAAGGGAAGGGAAATGTTCATATAGAATCACTGAGGAAGTAATCAACAAAGTGACAAGATATTTCTGAACTTTAAAGTCATGCATATGTGTATACCTTACAAAAACCTTAAGGACCACATCTCATAATCAGCTTAAGGTGAGGACCACAGCTAATCAGGTAAATCTCAAGACTCTCTCACATAATGTCCAAACAAATAGGCAAAGCTTCATCTCACCTATCCAACCCCCCCCACCCCACCCCCACCCTTAAGGACCACATCTCATAATCAGCTTAAGGTAAGGACCACAGCTAATCAGGTAAATCTCAAGACTCTCTCACATAATGTCCAAACAAATAGGCAAAGCTTCATCTCACCTCCCACCACCTAATACACTCATAATCTACTTCGAGTTTCTTCCGTCTGCTTACAAAATTTTCTTGTTATTGATATATATATATATATATATATATATATATATATATATATATATATATATATATATATATACATATATATATATATATATACATATATATATATATATATACATATATATATATATATATATATATATATATATATATATATATATATATATATTGTGCAGATTGATGTTCGGAGATGATGCACTTGGTGATGTGAACATAAAAATGGTAGAGATTGCTAGAAAGGTTGGAGCGGCCTCGAAATTTACAGGTAGTGGAGGAGCTGTTGTTGCATATTGTCCTGAAGGAACTTCTCAAGTAAAGCTTCTTGAGGAAAAATGTCATGAAGCAGGATTTGTTTTAATACCTCTTGAACCTTTTCCTTCTCGGTTAAATGAAATAGACTTGAAAACCCTGCAGATGTAATGTACTATTCTTATTCTGTAGATTTGAAAATTAGTTGTTATGAGTTAGAATTTTCAATATGAGATGGTCTTTTATTTATGAATTCAAAAATAAAAAACAAATGGGTTGTATATTAAATATGGTCCAATTGGTTTTTGGGGTTTATGTACTTAGATTGTCTCTTGGATATGGATATGAATATTCAATGTTTCAAAATGGGGGAGTTAAGCATCTTTGCCAAGTGAATATTCAATTTGGTCTCAAAATTCTATGACTGTATTAACATAATTTTCCAAGATAGAATAATCAACGAAATTGAAAATGTTAATTAAGCTTTTTCCTTTGTGCAAATTTATTATTTTTTTATGGACAATTGTTCAAGTGAAAAGAACAACTGAAAGAAAAAAGTTTTTATAAATTGGATATTCTTTACGTACAACTAAATACTAATACTAAAAGGGTCATAATAGGCCGTAAAACTCTTTTTTAGGATAATTTAACAATATTGCATGCTCAATATGGGATTTGAATCCATAACCTTTGGTTAAGAGGAAAAATGTATCTTGTTCCAATTTTTACAAAGAGTTTTGAAGTGAACAGCTTATATTATGGGTTATCATTGCCATTAGTCTAAAAATGAAACTTAAAAAATGAATTGGAGATTGTAACCAACATGGTTGGGTAGATGAGAAAGGATGTGAATACCAAAAGACCAAACTTTGCTCACATGTGAATTCATGATATCATATCTTCAAGCATCATGTCAAATAGTTACCATGTAGTAGTCATAAGAGTGGCAAATACAGAAGAAAATCAGTCAAAAACCACGCAATAATAAGAGTAAATTTCAGACATACAAAACTACTAAACTACCTTCTCACTTTTTACATTCATCCTAAGTTAACTCTAATGGCATGGCTCTACTCAAAATGATTTTAAATACAGTTAATCAATATTTTAAAATTATTTACCAATGGTCTAATCTACTTTAAGTTACAACTAAGATCTGTTTGTTGAACTATGTAGACCCTTCTTTTGAACTTGACATAATTATCAAGATAAATGATACAATGTAAAACTTTATCAATCTTCATAACTTAACACTTGCATGAGATCAAGTGGTGTAGACCAGATTTGTAAATCAAACAAAGATTGTTCTTGTTTGAAGCAAATTGCTTCTGCAACGTCGCATAAATTGGAAATATCATGAATGATTGCTTCCTGAGCTTCTACCTGTAAACATGGGAATACTGGATTAAAGTGACAAAACTCATAACCACTATTCACAACATATGCAGTTCAATTAAAACAAGTCTATATTTCTGCAGAGGATGTTCCAAGACCGGATAATGGCTACAAAATAAGCACTTATTCTATATGGTAAGATATGGACCGGGATCTACTACAGCAATGCAACAGTGTAGCACAAACAATCAAACATATAGTATCCAATATAGTATCGCCACAAGTTTTTACATGGTAATATATGGACAGGGATCTACTTCAGCAATAAAAACAGTGTACAAACAATCAATCATATACTACCCAACACAGTAGCAACTAGAGTATTTACATGGTAAGATATGGACCAGGATCTACTTCAATTAACGTAGCACGCAGTTTCACTCTGTAAACAATCTTGGTCGTTAATTTGAAATTGAACAACTCAGATTACACAATCAGTTTTACAGTCAACCTATATTGGCCATCGATTAAGACTGGACGACCAAGATACTACACTATGTGACTCAGTTCTTGTATCTAATCCAAATCTATAAGATATGACAAATACAACAACAACCAATTCTATATGGATCAAATTACTCGATAATGTCCTATCAAAAACCATGTTTTATCCAACTCGTTAAGCTAGAGATCTTTTTTAACAGTTTCTATCTAATCCACTTTCCTTACTACCGAATCCACATGTCTTCTCTTCTAAGCCTATTTTCCATGCATAATAATTAACTTTATATTGATATTTTTCAGAAATTCAAATAAGAAGCTAACAGAAATAAACTGAGATTTGGTTTAAACAAAACAGAAACAACAACTTGAGATGAATCATAAAAGTCAAAAACCTTCACAAATACTTATAACTTCTAAGTTCTTCCAAATCCAAACAATCATAATTCCTAATGCCCTAATTCAAAAACTAGAAAACTTGCCAATATTTCCTAAGCAGTAAATTGGGTAAACTAGGTTTACAGCTGAACCTAAAAGCAACAAACAAAATTGATTTAATCTATTATAAGTTCATTAAATTGAGCTTCAGCATACATCTTACTTTTCACATGGATCACTTAAAAACCCTAAATCTAACTCAGACACAAAAAAAAGGATTTTCTTTGTTATAACTTCGCAACTCTAAGAATGCAAATTCCAGACCCAGCTTTTAAATAACCTAAATTTTCATACTTTCTTGAATATTATGAAACATAGAGACCTAAATCGATATGGGGCAAGTATAACATGCAAATCTCAAACCCAATTAGTAATTCCCCCAATTCTTATTTTGAGTTTTTTTTTGGGGGGGAAGAAAGAGATTATGAAGTTACCTGAAAGAGAAGATCGTCGAGGAGAGATGATTGAGTGGAGGAAGAAGTGGAAGGAAGAGATTGGGTCTGATCTTGTATCTGCTGCTTCTCTTGCTGTTGTTGAAGCTGAGTTGAAGATGAAATTTGCAATGACCGCAAGGTGTTCGACAAATTTTCCCAATGAACAATTTCCTTTTCAAACTTCGATTTAAGCTTCAATAGGGTCTGTTTCTTCCGTTCTCTCCGCAAGTTCTCCAACCTTTTCTCTTCCGACGCCGATGAGGACTCCGGTGGAGGATGGAATCGACCGCGTTTGCGTTTGTAGACCAAGCCATCGTCGCAGCAGAGTTCCCATTCGTCATCTTCAAAATCCATTATTGGTTGCGGGTTTTCAAAATTTGGAATAAGCGCGAGCGCGGGATTTTGCTTTTTCAATCCTCTCTTTCCTTTTTCTCTTTCTCTCTTATTTTTCTTTCGTTCGATTTTCTTGTTCTATTGTATTTGATTTTTTATTATTAGTTCGTTTGAAACATTTGAAGGACTTTTTGTTATGTGTTTCCTCGTTCCTTTGTCCTTCAAAATAATCAAAGTGTTGGTACTTTTAGAATTTTTTTTTATAGTATTTTTTTAATGATTAGTGTGATTAAATTTTAACTAAATCAAATGGCAATTTTTTTTTTTTTGGATTACACGATTAATATCTAGAGTATTCATTTTCCAACTGAACTTTTTTTGATAGAAAATTATATTCTCTATGGTACCCGAGAGGAAAAAATGACACGATGTCGAAAGAAATGAGTAAAAATATCTGATTTAATATTCTACTTACAAACTAGGTTGTTTGAAAGTACTACCTTTAATACGAGTGGATGGGCTGTGTTAGCCTAGGATTTCTATTTTGGAAAGAGTCAATTGAATATTGTATTGAATGTTAGAATAAGATTAGATCATCTAGAAAATTGAAAAAAAATTCACACCCATTCTAGCCAAATTACTACCACATTTCTATAAAAGAAAATAAGATTGATTACGTCTTTCAATGAATTTTATTCTTTGATGACAAAGGGGAGAAACGAATATGATTTTAATTCATTTTTATACAAATTTGATAAAATTCCGAGCATTTAAATTTATAGATTTGATTTTAAGATTATTATGCTTCTAACAATTCTCTTTTAAGTTTATAACTTGTGTTCTTCTATATCATTTCTTATTTCCTTTATTCTTTGTGTCTCTCTTTGTTGATGACAAAATAGGGGGTATTAAGATAAGTATGTAAGGATCCAAATCTGATAGGTTTAGAAGCTTTTATTGCTTGAAATATGAAGAATTAATTGTTATGTTTTTTACATAAAATTTAATTAACTTGGATAGAACTTAAGGAGGGTTGAATTGTGTTTGTAAAAATTCATTTTACTTCTGAATCAGAGTTCAGATTCCAAAGTTGAGTTCAGAATCCGATTATAGGTGCAGCGAAAAATGAAACAGGAGTAAAGTAAAAATAGGAAAGAATACATAGTAGTTATCCTAGTTCATTTCCCAACTAAGAGTACTTCAGTCCCCTTGTCACGCAAGAGATTTTCTACTTTAACCAACCTGATTACACTTGCTTACACACACTCATATGTGACTTTCCTTGCTCATACCTTCAGTCCAAAGCTTCACTGCTTATCAACTTCTGATCAAGACTTCCTTGCTTAGAGCACATGTCTAAGACTTTCTATGTTCAACCAGCTCCTGATCGAGACTTTCTGCTTGGACCACATGTCTAAGTATTTTCATTTGCTCAACCAGCTCTTGATCGAGACTTCATTGCTTAGAGGTAGTGTCTAAGACTTTACCCTTGCTCAACCAGCTCATGATTGAGACTTCCTTGCTTAGAGTTCGTGTCTAAGACTTTACATTTGCCTAACCAGCTCCTAATTGAGACTTCCTACTTAGAGCTCGTGTCTAAGACTTTACTTTTGCTCAAGTCTACAGCAAGATACTTTTAATATAAACTAATTGTTTGCTGAAAGAATAATTTACAACAACACTTGATAAAATCAGAGGTGTTCAAATAAACAATACAATACATTTTTACAAGGATACTTAAGCTACGCGAGAATAAGAACTCTTAACAAATTTAGCTTCTAATATTAGTGTGTGAATTTCTCAATTGCATGTGCAACGTTATTTCTTGAGTTGATCTTAAATCTTCTGCTTCTTTTTTTAGCTGAAGAAATATAGACGCTGGAGTATCCACAATGGCTATAATCAGACCAAATCTTCTAGTACATCTTATTTTCCCATAAATCAGATGTTGGAACTTTCAGTCAATGAGTTATCCATGAAACAAGGCATTTGTCCATAAGATTCATCTATGATTCAAGTACATTACAATTTGTTGAAGATAATGCAAATAAGTCTCGAGTTCCGTGTTAGCTGAACTGAGTTAACACTACTCAATATCAAAGGTAGTAATATCACGCTTCTGATCCTGGAGTGTACTAGCTGCTACTTTTTTATCATACCCCCTTAGAAGTGCATGATCAGAACCGAACCAAAGTCGTTTCTATGTCAGAACCAATTCCATTAGGTAAATATAAGTCTACACACACAAACTAGCTAGTTAGAAATCCTAATTATTTTTCAAATACTCTGTTATCATTGAAACCTTTGGAGGATTCATGGTATGAAATAAACTTGTCTCACTAATCTCCCCCTTTTTGATGATGACAATATTAAGTATTTAAAAAACAATCAGTAGCAGATTAATTACTCAACAACTTTCAGGCTTTGAGGTTTGTGAGCTCCCTCTGTGTCAAATAGTCTTAGAAGTGAGGTTTGTAAACTCCCTCTGAGTCTTATCTGTGAAGTCTAAGAAGTGAGGTTCGTAAGCTCCCCCTATGCGGAATAATAAATCCACTCCAAGGGTGAGATTTGTAAGCTCCCCCTAAATAGGATTACCAACCTCATTTGGATCCAAAATTAATCTAGATATTTAACCCATTCTCCCATTTGTCATTAACAAAAATAAATAAGCTTCAACAATTAATAATGGTTTCTAAATAGTTCATAGTTAAACACTATTCAGGAACAAGTTTGTCAATTAACCCAGCTTTTTGCACATGAGTGATAACACCTTGTTGAACCAGAATCTGAGAAAGAACCTTACCAAAAGCAATGATAAAGGATAATTCCTCACAAGATGTAAGAATCTTTTCTTTCAAATACTTGAACAAAGACAGAGGTAAATTGATCTTGGTCCTGGAGACTAGAGCCCGAATGAAACGTTTATCATTAGAAGAAAGTTATAATGCCCTTTTTCTCTAGGCCTTAGATTGGTTCCCATAATATGGTACCAAACTTTTTCCATGAGAGTAAGAGTATAGGGACTTTCTGCAGGGCTTTTACTACCATAAATGATGTGTAAGTCATGTTCATAAATGTTCTTATGCTTGTAGGTCTCAATTGTAACTCCATTTTCCTCATAGTTAATTGTTTGAGATATGATTTTAGAGTTTATCACAACAGAAAAACCATAGACAACATATAGAACCTGACAATCATCTTGCTCACTCTGATGAACATGAGCATTAACCTAAAAATATTTCACAAGATCTGGATAGATGGGTCCAAAAAGCATTGAATTTTTTTCAACCCATTTCTGGAATTGAATATCTGAAATAATATGTGAAAGATTATTCATTGTTAATACATTGAAGTCAGTTGTATATTCCTTTAGGATATATAAATCTCTCCTTTAATGGTTTTTTAGGACATTTTAAAGAAGAAATGCTAAGATGAAGAACAATAATTTCACATAATTATCTTATATAGAAAATAACTTACGAAATCAGAAATACACAACTAGCAACATAACACATATAATGCTAATATATAAGCAAATATCCGTTAAAATATTTGGACAATTATGAATCTGAATAAAAACAAATTAGAATATTTTTCAGAACACTCTTTTTAGTGAACCAAACTATATAACAGATTCCGAAATAGGAGTGATATTCATGTTCCTTCAGTCTTTGAGACTTTACAAAGATAATTGTCTATCAGATCAGTAAAAAAGAGGATAAGACAAAAAATCCTTATTTTATCAAAACTCAAGAGTAGTCCAATTATTAATTCAAAGCACATAGCAAGGAATTAACTTATTATTGTATGCTTTAATCAAAGAAATCATGGGAGAAAGATCATGTACCCCAATAATCACCCTTATAAACCACACTTAAAGAACTATCAGAACTAATTCCAATTGACTACCATCAGAATCCAATGAATTCTCTAATGTTTCATTCTGAGAATAAGCATTTATTCAGTGACATAGACTATGTTCAAATTTTTCTTAATGAAATCAAATTGGGAAAAAGTCAAGGGTTTTGTAAATATATCAGGCCATTGATGTTCAGAGTCAATGAATTGAATATCTATTATACCCTTCTAAACATAGTCCTTTATAAAATGACATTTGATTTCTATATGCTTAGTTATAGAATGTTGAATTGGATTCTTCGTTAGACATATAGCAGCAATATTATCACACTAGATAGGAAATTTATTTTCAAATATTTGATAATCTTCAAGCTGATATTTCATCACGAGCAGTTTAGTACAACAATTAGTAGTTGAAACGTATTTTGCTTCTGTTATGGACAGAGCAACCGTTGCTTGTCTTTTAATACCCCGAGAGATATGGTTTTCACCTATGAATTGGTAGGATCCACTTGTGGATTTCCTTTCAATTATATCACCAGTATAGTATCACAGAATCCAACCAGTTTATAATATGAGGATTTATCATAGAGAAGTTCAAGATTTATTGTTTCTTTCAGGTACCTAAAGATTCTCTTAACAACAGTTAAATGAGTCTTTCTAGGATCTGCTTTAAACTTTGCATATAAACATACATTTAATAGAATATCAAGTATAAAAGCTGTGAGATAGAGTAAGGAGTCTATCATACCTTGATATTTTCTTGGATCCACTTTAGAACTACATTCTTCATCACTCAGGTTGCATGTACGATGAATAAGAGTTGCCATGACTTTACATTCATCAAGATTAAACTTTTTCAAGCGCTCTCTTGTGTACTTAGACTGGTGAATATAAATACCTTCATACTTCTGATTAATCTGAGTTCCAAGAAAGTATTTTAATTCACCCATCATGCTCTTCTCAAATTCAGTCTGCATAATTTTAGAGAAGTATTGACAAAGAGATGCATTAGTGGAACCAAAGATTATGTCATCGACATAAATTTGAACAATCAAGATTTATTCTTTTAGAGTTTTCCTAAATAGTCTAGTGTAAACTTTGTCTTTAACAAAATCATTTTCAAATAGAAAATTATGCAATCTCTCATACAAGCTCTTGGAGCTTGTTTAAGACCATGGAGTGATTTCTTAAGCCTATAGACAAAGTATGGAAGTTTTGGAACTGTAAATCATGGAGGTTACTTGACATACACTTTTTCAGTAATAACTACATTCAGAAAAGCACTTTTCACGTCCATTTTATATAGTATAATGTCATGGTTGGTGGCATAAGAGATAAGTATTCTTATGGATTCTAACCTTACTACAGGAGCAAAGGTTTCAAAAAGTCAATTTCCTTTTGCTGACTGTAGCTTTGAGTTATAAGTCTAACTTTATTCCTAACGACTTCACTAAGTTGGTTAAGCTTATTTCTAAACACCCACTTGGTTCCAATGATGTTTTCTTATGTGGTCTTAGAACAAGATCTCACACGTCATTTCTTTGAAACTGATTTAGTTCATCTTGCTTAGCCATGATCCAACCATTATTTGTTAAGGCATCATTAACAGAAGTAGGCTCAATCAATGAAATAAGTCCAATCATTGAGTGATCATTTATGAAGGGATGTATGGTCCTTAATGGCTCATATTCATTACCAATGATTACTCTTCTGGTTGAGATGCTTTATACTTAAACGATCTCTTAGATTGAACTGAGGCTTCAGTACCGTTTTGAGCAATCATTGAATCATTGGTGATAGGACCAATTGGAGTAGCTTTTGTTTCTGCAGCTTCTGGTATTTCTTTATATAAAATAATATATTCTTAAACATCATCATCTACATTATTTTCTTTAGGAACACATGTCACAAGTTATTCTTCATAATTATGGATGTCTGCAGAAATATCAATTTGGGCTGAGGACTTTGACTTATCATAGTTAGGTAATTTGTCATCAAATTTAACACGCATAGACTCTTCAGCCATTCTAGTTTCTGAGTTGTACACTCTGTATGCTTTTAAGCATTCAAAGTATCCTAAGAAGATACCTTTCTGGGCTTTAGCATTAAATTTCTTTAGGTAGACCTTGTTAATCAGAATGTAACATGTACATCTGAATTGATGAAAATAAGAGATACTAGATTTTCTACCTTTAAATAATTCATACGATGTTGTCGTACCTCGAAAAATACGATTCCTCGCGAACGCGGTCGCGGCTGGGCTGACTTGAGAGTCGCCACCTAATTTTATTTATTCCCGAAGAGGGAAATGGAAAATATAGATAAAACCACCAAGAAAGGATAAAACAAGGTCATCGCAAACCATTGTCGGGGTTCGGAAGTCGGTTATGTAGGAGGAAGGTATTAGCACCTCCTACATCCATCGTACTCGATGGGAACCATCTAGATTGTCACGCGCGAAGGGATGTCTATACTTATGATTACTTGTTGAACTAAAGGGTTTATTGATCCTAGGGGCTCGGCAAAGATTAAGATCCTCGTGCCTACGTATTCCCTTGTGCAATGGGAAAGTCAGAGCTTCGTAGTTCGGCCTGATACAGGTATTGGTTGTTGATTTTATTACCTTTCTTCGATGAAAGGATTTAAGAGTCCATTTGCACTAAAGACTATGAATAGTTTATCTCGCCCAACAAGACGAGTGTCCTGCGTCGAAATAATCGGAGCGAGTAACGAAAGCTCGTTATCCCCCTTTCTATCGCTTAAGGCTCGTGGCGTGCAATTTTCCTCGTATTTATTGAAGTGTTTTGTTTCCTAAGACCGCTTGATGTTGGATCAAGGGTTTTGATCTAAGAAAGTAACATTTCGGTTTTTGAAGTTTAAGGTGAATGCAAGTGGAGGTTTATTTGTTGGTTTTGTTAGCGAGGCACAAAGTGCTCGACTCGCAAAGTTGAGGAAATAAGCTAAATACTAGCTATGGAAAACAAGCGCAATGCGTTGATTCATTAAGTTAGAAAATGTTGCTAAAAGTGTAAGGTGCAAAGTTCGTGCAGATGGCGATCGAGGAATGATCGACTTACGTGTGTGTATGAAGTGAAGTGCATATGGATGTTTATTTGGCGTTGGACCAAAGATTTCGTTTATCTTTGAAATGACTAATCTTAATGTGCGTTCGTTTTTTACTTAGCAATTTATCGTCAAAATGCAAAAAGTAATCACACGAGTAAGCATTGTATCATGATGTCACAAGCAAATAGGAATCGAGCATACGCAAAACTCATATCACACACATAATCGAGCAAAGGAGAAAAGATTAATTAATCGAATTAAATAGAAATATTTAATTAGATTAATTAACGAATTAATTAATAGAATTAAATAAAAATATTTAAGGTAATTAATTAACAAAATTTGTTTTTTTTATTCAAATAGAGAAGTTAAATTGAAAAGAGAAATCAAAATTGGCACAAAACTAGATTAGAAAATGATTTTTTTTAGTTTTTCTTTGAATATTAAAGAGAAAATGCTAACCAATTAAATTAAATAAGACTAATTAATAAAATTAATTAGTCAATTAATTAATTAGATTAAGAAACATTATTCAATAAAATTAGTTAATAAAAAAAAAAAACTTTTGTTTCTATGAAATTTTTATGAAAGAAAAACACATAGAAATAAAAGAGAAAATAAATGATTTGCTGTTATAATAAAAAAAATTATGTTTAGGGATCTGGATCTAAGCCCAGGAGCAAAAAGGCCCACGGAGCCTGCAATAAATCAATCCGGGTCATAACCAAACCGGAACCTGACCCACCTTAGTGACATAACCCTAGCCATTTGAAACTCTTTAAGGTCAAAGCAGCTAAATAGCTGCTGACACGCGTATCAAAAATCAACAGTCATTGGGCATGTGAGAGAAGACCATTGAATGCTCATAAATTAAAGATTGAAAATACAAAACTCAGATCGTCACATTCATACTTTCTAAAACAAAATTCACAGAGACAAGAAGGAATCACAACGGATGTCCTATCACCGTCCCCTTCCACACGAGACCTCGAAACTCCATGCTCGGTTATCATCTCAACGAGACAACAAACCATCATCGCATATCATCGTCAAAACGCGAGATTCCGAATCAAAACATGACGAGCGCTAAATCAATCGGGAGCTTTTCAACGATAGGTCCACGAAAACAACAACGACAATCAAGCGTGGAGATTCCAATCAAGAAGAACGAATCAAGCATGAACGAAAAGAAAAGACTACCTCAAGTATGATTCACAGCGCTTTTTGGTATGTAGATGCACTTCTCAATATCCCTCTTTTCCTTCTGGTTTCTTGTTATTGCGGGATTCTTTGCGTGACAAGAAAGGAGTCTAGTTCAAGTTAAACAGAGTATCAGTGTGAGACCCTGTTAACCTTTCTGAATGAACTTTTAGTGGATTTAGGGTTTTCTTTGGGGAGAATTTTTTCGCAGAATTTTGTAGATTTCTTTAGGGTTTTTTTCAGGTGTTTTTTGCTAATGATTGCTCCTCCTTTTATAGGTGAATCTGGGAGCTCGCTCATATGCATGATGAAATCCGTTTTGGAGTGAGAATAGTGAGCTGTGGAAATCAATCCGTTAGGATTGTACGAAGATTCTGCTTGCTGTCAATATCTTGTGGGCCAGCTTTGGGTGAGTCATCCTCTTTGTTTTTGTCTGTAGTGTGCTTCCAGAAAGAGAGTGGGGCCTCATTTGTAAATTTGATTTTAACTGAGTTTTGCTTGGATATTTTACTGAGGTAAGCTTCAAATTTTCACTGTTATGAATTTCTTTACCGCTCTTCACTTGCTACACGATTATGAACCTGATATGTACTCAGACTTGTACCTTAGTCTTTGAAGTTTTATTTGCAGTAGCTTGTTTAAACATGTGATGACTTGAGTATAAGGCTTGGGTGTCCTGATGCCTTGAAGGCCGATTGTTGATTTACCGTGTACCTTTATGTTTTGACTTTTATTCTAACTTGTATATTAATTCAATTTGTTCTTCTTTTCATGGATACTAATGATGGGAGCTTGAAGCTGAAGATTAGTCGCAAGAGGGCCATGGTGGATTTGTTTTGGTGACATTAAAAAGTCTACCTTGCTAAGAAGATAAACATATTTGAAGGCACCATATTGGACAGATAGGAGGTTTGAAGTTGAGAAGTCAATGATGTTCAAGACTTTGCAGTCTGACATAGGACGTTTGTACCTGATAAAGCATTGGTTCCACCGAACCTTTTTACGCCGTCCTGTTTTAAATCTGGTATTTTGAACAACTAATGATGCATTCAATCTTCAATCATAGCATATTCTCCTGAACTTGAACTTTTGATGTTGTCAATGGTGATAACTGGACTTTTCTAGCTGCAGGGAACCATATGTTGGAGGGCTTCAGACTTTGATAACAGTGGTTGAATGAAGCTTTCCGTAGCTTGGCTCGGAGGCAACCTTGACCATGCATAAAGATCATCATTTTGCTATATCGCAACCCCAAGGTAAACCAAAACTTTATGTGTATAAGTCTGGTTTTTTCTTAACATACGTTTGAATCAATTTATCTGTCTTTGAGATAACTGTGAGCTATAATTAATAGAAATGTACTGAACCATGACTGGACGCTTTTGACAGGTTGGCCATTGATGGTGTTACGTATCCTATTTTGAACAAGGTCAGCACAAGCCTATCATGATCCTTCAATCATTTGGCATGTTATTGAGGTATCTGCTCTTTGCTAACATTCACCTTTGTTACTTCCTGGATGTTTTCTTTTGTCATTCGAAGTGTGCATTAACCTGAGTTTTCCAACATTGACAGATGCATTGCTTGGAGGGACCTCATGGATATTATACTGAAGGATGAAAAGAAACATAGCCTATGTTTCTATTACTCTGATTATGACTTCAGTTTGCTGGCCATTTATCCATGATAACAATGCTGCTCATGCTTTGGTAATGGTAAACTAATCCAATTGTTCTTTGTTATCTTAAGCCTGCGTTTTATTTTTTCTTGGTGTAATCCCTGCAGTCTTAAAGTTCCAATATGTTGTGCATATGCTACCGAATGCTTTTGTACGATACGTAACACATTGTTCTTGGATGCAGGTGTAGGTTTGAAGAGTGCGAGAAAGACACGATTCACAGTGGGAGAATGCTTGGAGTCACAGTTGTGGATCGGCTAGAACATTATGAATGTGCTGTCTTGCTTTTGTTGAATTTATAGTGATTTTGCTTGTAGTGATTTAGCTTGCACTGCTAACTCTTCTTTGGTTGCCTTTCAGCTGAAGTTCATGCTTTTGTGAGGGTGACCATGAAGGATTGTGATCTTAGGAAGAGGCCTAGACATTGATGACAATGGTTAAATGACGTCTTTCACAACTTGGCTTGGGAGCATTCCACGACTTGTTCACAATTGGTTTAGGTTCAGAATTTATTCAACAGATTCTAAATTTTCTGCAACAAATTATCATTTACACGTTGCCTTGTATATTGTTGTGTAGCTCGTATATGATCCGAACAAAATCAACTTTCATCTTTAATGCTTTAGATTACATTCCATTCTTGGTTTGCCTAATGCTTCACTGCACATTCTGTCCTACTGGTTTTGCAGGTGCGTATGGGGTGTAGGCTTGAAGTTGAAATTTGTGACTGAAGGCTTAATGATGCGTTTTTGATGATGCAGTGGCATAGTCCTGTTATGGTCTTGGATCTGAAGCAAATGAAACTTGCTCCTGCTTTGGTTTATAAAACTCAATGATTTCTTGTGATTTGATCCCTTGTAATCTTAATCATTTGCTATGTGTTCTCAACGCCACGAAGCCTGATGGGAAAGCATACACGTATTTCGTCTTTGTTTGTGACATGCTTATGAAATTGAATCTTGGGGCCTGAGAATGTAGTTGACTCCTCTGTATACAACTGGGCAGGCACAGGAATGCAACTTCAGGATGCTTCAAGAGGATTCAATCAGCGTCTCGACCCCGTACTGAATGAACATACAATCACCTTGTTTCATCCTGAGCTGTGCTTGGAAATTAGGTGTGTCTCACGCCATCAAATTAAAGACCAATGTCATGTATTTTGCATTGCCTGCTTTCATCTCTGTGGTTACAACAACAACAAAAAACTGGTATTGGTTTTATTCTCTCACTGCTGCATATGCTAGTATTGATGCTTTAAGATTGAAATTTGCATAACTTTGATGCTGTGACTTTTGCCCTGTTTTCACTTGATATGGCTGACTCTTGATTATATTTTTAGGGGACTATCTAGGCTCACTTTAACCTCTGTCAAGGAGACACAAGCTGTGATCGATATGCTCACGAGCAGGCCTAAGGATTAGGACTTTGTGATATGTTTCTACAGACACGTCATGTCAGCTTCAAGGTTAAACTCTATGCCTGACGAACCCGATCACGCCAAGACCTTTTTTTGCTTGGCCAGCACTGTTTCATTTAAGAGGCTTGAAACTAGGTCTTTTTATTATCAACTTCCTCATTCTCCCTTTCAGGCTCACTGTCTGTACTGGTGGTGGAAGGTGGAGCTCACTTGTGCAATAGTGATGGCATGATGTTGGAAGATTTTGTTCGATAAACAAAACTGAATCTGGCATTGATGATGGATTAATCTTTCTTGTTTTTTTTAACGTTCCGCAGGGTATACAACCAAAGATAATCATGGTAGAATTAGGACTTTATATTCTTGTAATAAGGAAGAACTTTGTAAAATTTGTGAATTTCAACTTTATAACATTGAATGTCATGGTGAACTTTGAACTAATAGCAAGCTGTAATTACATGATTAGAAGGTTCATATGACTTTGAATTTGAAGCTCATTTTATGCAGTTTGGGCTTTATGATATATTTGCAGCATAACCTAACCTTTTGCTTTGTAATTTCTTCGCTTATCCAAGTAGTATTAGATATCTTTTCACCACTTGTAGCATGACGTGAAAAAAAAGCATGAGTCAAATTTTACAATACTATTTCCGTGGGCTTTAACTAACTTCTCATGATTTGTAAGCAATTCACTTAAGGACATATCTTGGAATCAATTTGGGAAATAGCCTTACTTGAAACAAGTTTGACCATGATTTTTAAAATACTGAACCATAACCTTGGAAATAAACTGACAACCACAATTTGCAAGTTATTTGTGAATAATTGGAATTGTGGATCACAATCATTAAAAACGCCGCTTTGAGAAACCATGAATCAAAGTCTTAATACGTCTTGAAGTCCATTCCGAACATAACCTTGAATTGCCTAAAAAAAACTCTTTTAAAATAACGACTCAAACACCAATGAGATACCACTTGCTTCAACCATGGTTCAAAATAGACTTTAGGACCCCTCTTGAAGATGGACCATGTCTTAAAATCTGGGTCCAAAGTCACCTTAAAAAAAAAACTTGGAAAATACTCTGAAACATATAGTCCCAATATTACTTTGAAAACCCTAGAATCAACAATAATTAATCCTGCCCTGAATTCAATGCACCTTCACAATCTTGCTAGTTCACAACAAACATCAATAAGACTTAATTTCTCAGAAAAATTGGCCAAAGGTCAAATGATATTATAGAGATATATTTGAAAACTAAAGTAGGACAAATATGGGGTATGACAGATGCCCCTATCTAATTGCCTTGAACCCGAAGGAGTGAACTGCTGCATGAAGTTCAATCTTTTTAGGGTGGAAGTCGATTAGATATAAAAAAAACCCCGAAATTTGTCCTACAAGAAAGAAAATGCGACATCACCGAAAGGGATATGAGGATAAGATTGGCAAATTGTATAAAGTGTCTGAGGTTCTTCATACTAACAAAGCAGTATCCCGATTTGATGAATAAAATTCTCCAAGTTGTATAAGGCAGTCCCTTATGAATTAGGGTTCCCTCAGAGACAAAATCTTAACAGAGTGCGATTCCTTGGGTCATGCGAAGCAATTCCTTAACAATAAAGGCTCTTCGGAAAATATCCAAATCAGTATCTTAATCAATGATATTCTCTGATCCAACAAAGCAGTTCCTCACACTTAAGGCTCTCCATTGATACTCAGAGAAACATCTCAACAAAGGCATAATATTTTCTAAGTCATACGAAGCAGTTCCTTTCGGTCAAGGCTCTTCGGTGATACTAAACAATGTCTTAACAATCATGAGATTTTTCAGATTTTGCGAAGCAGTACCTTCTGATCGAGGTTCTTCGGAGAATTCTAAAGCAGTATTTTGATCCAACGAGATTCTCTAATCCAGGCAAAGCAGTACCTTAACAATAAAGGCTCTTTGGGGATTATTTAGAGGAACGTCTTAAACAACAGCATGATATTTTCTAAGCCATGCGAAGTAATTTCCTTTGGCTAGGGCTCTTCAATGACTCTAGAACAAATATCTTAACAAGCATGAGATTCTTTTAGTCCATCAAAGAAGTACCTTACCAATGGAGGCTCTTTGTGGACGTTAGAACAACGTCTCGAATAAATGGGGTAAGATTTTCATATCATGCGAAGCAGTTCCTTAAACATAGGATCTTCCGTGATACTAGAACAGTATCTCTAACAAATGATGCAAGATTTTCTAGATCATGCGAAGCAGTTCCTTATATTCAAGGATCTTCCGTGATACTAGAACAGTATCTCTAACAAATGATGCAAGATTTTCTAGATCATGCGAAGCAGTTCCTTATATTCAAGGATCTTCCGTGATACTAGAACAGTATCTCTAACAAATGATGCAAGATTTTCTAGATCATGCGAAGCAGTTCCTTATATTCAAGGATCTTCAATGATACTAGAACAGTATCTCCATCACAACACGAGCTTTTCCGAGTCTTGCAAAGCAGTACCTTTTCGATTAAGGTTCTTCGGGGTATTCCAAAACAGTATTTCGAATAAAATGGTATAAGATTTCCAGATCATGCGAAGCAGTTCCTTATATTCAAGGATCTTCCGTGATACTAGAACAGTATCTTCACCAAATGATGCAAGATTTTCTAGATCATGCGAAGCAGTTCCTTATATTTAAGGATCTCCAATGATACTAGAACAGTATCTCCACCACAACATGAGATTCTCTAATCCAGGCAAAGCAGTACCTTACTAATGAAGGCTCTTTAGGGATACTTAGAGCAGTGTCTCTCCCTCATGGCATAAGACTTTCTAGGTCACGTGAAGCAGTTCCCTATGTTCAAGGATCCTCAGTGATACTTAGAACAGTATCTTAATCATAACATGAGATTCTTCAGATCTTGCGAAGCAGTACCTTTTCGATTAAGGTTCTTCGGAGGGCTCCAAAGCAGTATCTCAATCAAATTTTCCAGGATGCTCTCTGCTTGGAGAGCAACGAAGATGGTGGACAAAATCATCATCAACTATAAAGCTTGAAGAATGATTTGCTGGGGAATAAAAATCCGTAAGCGTATGCGGGATATCAGCTCCTTTCAGAGGAAAACCATCAACTTTGAGAAAGGAAAATCCTGGATGCATGTCCTGGATCCTGTTATGCTATTCAGCTGTGCCCTCGTACATTGCATGATGCACGATGATTCTTATGAAAATGCAATTACAAATGATTCTAATGCAAATGCTTTGTTATATGCTAATGATTAATATGACTGTGTTTGATGACATTCTTGTTTTCGGACAAGAATGTTGCATGTCATGCATGTGACAATGCACATGATTGGATATGCTCGATATAAGGTTTTTGGTAGTTACCAACGAAATTGGATTTTGGAAAGATGCCACTCCACGAGTGGACTTTTCGGTTTTAGTGATTTTGAGAGCAAGGGTGAAAAGACTCACTAGGTATCAACTCAGGGTTGAGAAAGCAAAGGTATCAACACGGAGTTGAAAAGAGGAAAGGTATCAACACGGGGTTGAGAGAGGAAAGGTATCAACACGGGGTTGAAAAAGGAAAGGTATCAACACGAGGTTGAAAAAGGAAAGGTATCAACACGGGGTTAAAAAAGGAAAGGTATCAACACGGGGTTGAAAAGGTATCAACACGGGGTTGAAAAAGGAAAGGTATCAACACGGGGTTGAAAAGGTAAAGGTATCAACACGGGGTTGAAAAGGTAAAGATATCAACACAGAGTTGAAAAGGTATCATCAACACAGGGTTGAAAAGGTATCATCAACACAGGGTTGAAAATTTATCATCAACACGGGATTGAAAAGGCAAAGATATCAACACGGGGTTGAAAAGGCAAAGATATCAACACGGGGTTGAAAAGACAAAGATATCAACACAGAGTTGAATAAGATTGGATTGTGAGAAATGCCAAGAGGACTTGAACTTTTAAGTTGTGCCAAACGCTATTGGACTTTTGAGATGTGCCAAACACAATTGGACTTTTGGCTTTCTGGTAGTTGCCACCATAATGGACTTTTGGGAATTATGAGGGTGCCAATGAAATTGGACTTTAAGATTTTTGGTGGTTGCCAATATAATTGGACTTTTTGGGGTGGTGGAGGGTATTGACTTCTCGGCACTTGGTATCCGACGATGCTCTGATCGGAGGATGGATGCGACCATTTGTGGTGTCCCCAAGTTTGATCTATTGTTGAAGTTACAAGTTGCTTGGCGAACTTCAACTTCTTTGACAGATGTCATGATGACTTTCAAATGAGCGTAGCGACATAATCAATGCATGTTGATTATGCTTTGGCTTAGCCCTAAAGCCTCATTTTATCACTGCTTTGCCCCAGTCTGCGGGGATTTTGAATGAATCTTCTTCGAATAGAAGCCTTGGGGAATAATTGTATCATGACCTGACACGTTACAAATTGCCCCAGTATATGGGTCTCATGGGGAGTTGCCCCTATTTGAGCCTTTGGAAGGAATCATCTTGAATTTGGTGATCATGAATTATCTGTCCCAGATAGGCTGCTAATTGAGATAGTCTAATTCTAATGCTTGGAGATTTGACTTTCGACCAACCAATTCCCAGGTCCACATAGTCATTGAAAGCCTTGCCCCTGATATGGAGTGATCTTGATTCGAGTCAACGCCAATGAATTTTCAAGCTTATCTTTGACTTTTCCTTGCTTGGAATTTCTTTAGACGCTAAGTATTGACTTGCAATTAAAATTTATTTGTACAAATATGGTAATTTTAATGCAATATTCATGCGAGTTTTGAAAAAAATCATTTACTTAAATGATGTGATAGTGTGTGACGAATGGATCGATTGTCCAAACGTAATGCTGATTTAGCAAGTGATTTGTGAAATAAACAAGGAGAAGATCAGCAAATCTTTTAGGAGTCAGCTTACGCAACCTTGCTGAGATATGCTCTCAAAATAAACCCTGCTTCAATTAGGTCTTTTAAGGGTTGTATCATGGTCTGGTTCACGGTTATGAAACAAAGGATATAGGCTCAAATATTTTTGTACCCACCCATCTTCGTGATGTTCTCCAATCTTACGTTCAGTTAAATGACACACATATTTGTCTCTTATGAGAGCTTGAAGGTGTAATGGTTGAAGATGATTGTTCCAGACTTTCTTGAAATGACAGTCACCTTATTCATTTTTCTGGGATGTTAGTGACCCTTTTGGTTTTGGATGAGATGGTCACTGCAACTTATTTTGTTTTTACTGAGGATTTTGACAACCTCTTTCTACTGTTTTTCTTTTGATCCCTAATTTTTGCATGGACCGTTATTTTTGAAGTTTTTAGTCCATCGGGATTGCCCTAACTTTTGCCTAAGTCTCCTATTAGGACGTTCAACTTAGCGGGCTCTTCTATTTTTTCTGATTTTTGTTTTTTTTGAAGGATTGTGACTGCCAAGTCATTGGTCATGGATGGATCTCCAAATTTGAAAGTTTCACCTTGTAGTTTAGATGTACAGTCAGGTTATCTGAACACTACCCTGCCCCTGGTTAAATATAAGGGTTTTGAATATTCGAAATAAACTCCTACTTCTAGGCTCGAAGTGGTTGTCTAGGGATTAACTCCTTATATCTCCAGTGTTTGGGGATTTGAAACAATGCCTGTATATCATCAACAAGATTCTTTCCGAAAGCATGTTATCAGCAATTATGGGTATTTCGTTTTCGTCATCCTCCCTTAAATATTTGCTAACAATGTGATAAAGGAGGTAAAGTGCATTTTTTTTTATTTTTTTGCAATAAGTGGGAAAATGTGAGTGAATACGAATGGATTTTTCCAAGACATGCATGTTCATTATATTAACATTACCATTAAAGACAACAGTTCTTAAAAGCAAGTAGCACCAAACTGAAAAGGAAATACAAATGCAAAGTAATGATATGAGCTAAAGATTGCCAGTGTTGAGGAACTGGGCTTTGATTTAATGTTGAGAAGCCTCTTCAAAATTGCTCTTCAAAATCAGTTTGAGAACCATCTTCACATGTACTCTCAGCAACTTCTTCCATGACATGGATTGATGAGCCTGCCTGATTGTGGATTTGAACTCCCTGAGGTGTGAATGAGATTACCTTGGAATCAATCAAATCCTGGACTTTATTTTTGAATTGTTGACAATCATCAGTTGAATGTCCCGGTGAGTTGGCATGGAAGCCGCAATAAGCATTAGGATCAAAGTTTGGTCGATGTGGAAGAGGCACTGGATCTATCTTCCTTGGCTCTACCAATCCACTATTAATCAAACGTGGAAGTATGTGACTGCGAAGCATCGACAATTGATCAAAATGCCTTTTTGGTTTCTTAGCGTAGTAAGGACGTCGTTGGGGAGTACGTGGTTGTTGCATTGGCTCTTGATGTTCAACCTGTTGTCGATGCTGAGGAGGTCCTCTGCATGGGTGATGTTGGTAAGGCACTGGAGGTGGGGTTTGTAGAGTTTCCCAAACTGCATTAACTTCCTCCTCTGTTTCTTGGGAACTGATAATTAATTCACTCTCACTAGTCTGGACGTCTGAGGTGTCCTGTACTTTTCTACTCTTGAGTAGGATCTCAATTCGTTCTCCAACCGACACCAATTGTGAAAAGTCGAGAAAAGAACTGCATATCATTCTTTCGATATACGGACTTTGCAAACTATCCATGAATAAGCCAACCAATTCTTTCTCTAAGATTGGTGGTTGAACACAAGCAGCTAACCCTCTCCATCTTTGAGCATACTTTCTGAATGGTTCGTCGCTTTCTTGAGATAACCCTTGCAGTTGCATGCGGTCTGGAGCCATGTCGAGATTGTAGTCATACTGCTTCATAAAAGCACTGGACAAGTCTGACCATGATTGGATGTGGCTACTTTTTAGTTGCGTGTACCAGTTCAATGATGTTCCACTCAAACTGTCTTGGAAACAGTGAATCATCAATTTATCGTTCTTAGTATGAGTGGTCATTTTTCTACAGAACATCACCAAATGATTCTTTGGACAACTATCTCCTTCATACTTCTCATATTTTGGCATTTTGAACTTAGGAGGGATTACCACATCAGACACTAAACATAAGTCAGAAGCATTCAGACCAACAGCATTATGTCCTTTTAAGTCCTCAAGTTTCTCTTCCAACACACGACATCTTTCAGCAAACTCAGGATTTTGAGGTTGTTCAGCATTCAATACCAGGTTTGACCCTTTGGGATTAGGCGCGGAGATTGAAAAGCTATGATATTCCATGGCGTCAACTGATGAAGAATTCTCATTCCTGACAATGTGACACTTTTGTGTAATAGAATCCCCAACTGCCGTTCGTTGAATGTTGTCTTCTCTTTTTGCCAAGGCTATCATGGCCTCCACAAGTTGCTCCACCTGTTTCTTCATTGAGTCTACATCTCCTCTTAAATTAACATGGCTTCGCTCCAAAGGATCCATGGTCTTTAAAGCTACTTTAGGTCTGATACAAATGTCGAGAAATCAAACTGTGGATTATGGACAAAGGATGGATGAGTTCTTTGGTTCTGGGAAAATGATATGCAATGCGTATGAAATGATGTGTAAATGAAATGCAGGATCCAGGATCATAGGACCAGAGCTGCGGGATGGAGGATACTTTGATTATTTTCCTCACAAGGATCTCACCAGGTAGGCTCTACAGTTTAAGGATACCAAAGTTAACAATTCACATGGTTGTTCATCACACACGCCATCAACATGACGGTTGATTGACTCCACCATATGCATTTCGTTTGGGTGAGATCTTCGTATCGAGCCACGCAAGAGAGAAATCTCCTGGTGCCCCATACTACGTGATCGTCGACACGAGGTTTAGAACAAAGTCCTGGAGTTATGGACCTTCCTCAATTGTTTGATGCACGTGTCAATTTTGACAGTCAATCAACTCCATTGAGTAAGTCTATTCCAAGTGAGGTTTTCGTATTGAGCCACGCGAGTGCGAACCCTGGTGCCCAATACTACGCAACCATCAACCGATGTTTTAACCGAAAGGTTCTAAAGGTCCTCAGAGTCAACGACTTTAATGAAAACAACTGAGCACACACGCCAAAAGCTTGACGGTTGTCAGTATTTCCATTAAAATCTACTCCGAGTGAGGTTTTCGTATCGACAACCCACGAGAGAGGTTCCCTCGGGAGCCCATACTACACAACCTCGCTAACTTATGTTTACACTCATAGACCCGGGTATAGAGCCTTTCCCTCAAGTTGTTCTGATCAAAGTATCAATCCAGTACCAAAGATCCACAATAAGGATATAAAATGTAAAGCAATAAAGAAAGCGATAAACAATCAAACATCCAAACAAGCGTGGAAACCTAGACTAGGCTCGACTTGCATAGGGGTGAACCATTCCCCAGCAGAGTCGCCAGCTGTCGTACCTCGAAAAATACGATTCCTCGCGAACGCGGTCGCGGCTGGGCTGACTTGAGAGTCGCCACCTAATTTTATTTATTCCCGAAGAGGGAAATGGAAAATATAGATAAAACCACCAAGAAAGGATAAAACAAGGTCATCGCAAACCATTGTCGGGGTTCGGAAGTCGGTTATGTAGGAGGAAGGTATTAGCACCTCCTACATCCATCGTACTCGATGGGAACCATCTAGATTGTCACGCGCGAAGGGATGTCTATACTTATGATTACTTGTTGAACTAAAGGGTTTATTGATCCTAGGGGCTCGGCAAAGATTAAGATCCTCGTGCCTACGTATTCCCTTGTGCAATGGGAAAGTCAGAGCTTCGTAGTTCGGCCTGATACAGGTATTGGTTGTTGATTTTATTACCTTTCTTCGATGAAAGGATTTAAGAGTCCATTTGCACTAAAGACTATGAATAGTTTATCTCGCCCAACAAGACGAGTGTCCTGCGTCGAAATAATCGGAGCGAGTAACGAAAGCTCGTTATCCCCCTTTCTATCGCTTAAGGCTCGTGGCGTGCAATTTTCCTCGTATTTATTGAAGTGTTTTGTTTCCTAAGACCGCTTGATGTTGGATCAAGGGTTTTGATCTAAGAAAGTAACATTTCGGTTTTTGAAGTTTAAGGTGAATGCAAGTGGAGGTTTATTTGTTGGTTTTGTTAGCGAGGCACAAAGTGCTCGACTCGCAAAGTTGAGGAAATAAGCTAAATACTAGCTATGGAAAACAAGCGCAATGCGTTGATTCATTAAGTTAGAAAATGTTGCTAAAAGTGTAAGGTGCAAAGTTCGTGCAGATGGCGATCGAGGAATGATCGACTTACGTGTGTGTATGAAGTGAAGTGCATATGGATGTTTATTTGGCGTTGGACCAAAGATTTCGTTTATCTTTGAAATGACTAATCTTAATGTGCGTTCGTTTTTTACTTAGCAATTTATCGTCAAAATGCAAAAAGTAATCACACGAGTAAGCATTGTATCATGATGTCACAAGCAAATAGGAATCGAGCATACGCAAAACTCATATCACACACATAATCGAGCAAAGGAGAAAAGATTAATTAATCGAATTAAATAGAAATATTTAATTAGATTAATTAACGAATTAATTAATAGAATTAAATAAAAATATTTAAGGTAATTAATTAATAAAATTTGTTTTTTTTATTCAAATAGAGAAGTTAAATTGAAAAGAGAAATCAAAATTGGCACAAAACTAGATTAGAAAATGATTTTTTTTAGTTTTTCTTTGAATATTAAAGAGAAAATGCTAACCAATTAAATTAAATAAGACTAATTAATAAAATTAATTAGTCAATTAATTAATTAGATTAAGAAACATTATTCAATAAAATTAGTTAATAAAAAAAAAACTTTTGTTTCTATGAAATTTTTATGAAAGAAAAACACATAGAAATAAAAGAGAAAATAAATGATTTGCTGTTATAATAAAAAAAATTATGTTTAGGGATCTGGATCTAAGCCCAGGAGCAAAAAGGCCCACGGAGCCTGCAATAAATCAATTCGGGTCATAACCAAACCGGAACCTGACCCACCTTAGTGACATAACCCTAGCCATTTGAAACTCTTTAAGGTCAAAGCAGCTAAATAGCTGCTGACACGCGTATCAAAAATCAACAGTCATTGGGCATGTGAGAGAAGACCATTGAATGCTCATAAATTAAAGATTGAAAATACAAAACTCAGATCGTCACATTCATACTTTCTAAAACAAAATTCACAGAGACAAGAAGGAATCACAACGGATGTCCTATCACCGTCCCCTTCCACACGAGACCTCGAAACTCCATGCTCGGTTATCATCTCAACGAGACAACAAACCATCATCGCATATCATCGTCAAAACGCGAGATTCCGAATCAAAACATGACGAGCGCTAAATCAATCGGGAGCTTTTCAACGATAGGTCCACGAAAACAACAACGACAATCAAGCGTGGAGATTCCAATCAAGAAGAACGAATCAAGCATGAACGAAAAGAAAAGACTACCTCAAGTATGATTCACAGCGCTTTTTGGTATGTAGATGCACTTCTCAATATCCCTCTTTTCCTTCTGGTTTCTTGTTATTGCGGGATTCTTTGCGTGACAAGAAAGGAGTCTAGTTCAAGTTAAACAGAGTATCAGTGTGAGACCCTGTTAACCTTTCTGAATGAACTTTTAGTGGATTTAGGGTTTTCTTTGGGGAGAATTTTTTCGCAGAATTTTGTAGATTTCTTTAGGGTTTTTTTCAGGTGTTTTTTGCTAATGATTGCTCCTCCTTTTATAGGTGAATCTGGGAGCTCGCTCATATGCATGATGAAATCCGTTTTGGAGTGAGAATAGTGAGCTGTGGAAATCAATCCGTTAGGATTGTACGAAGATTCTGCTTGCTGTCAATATCTTGTGGGCCAGCTTTGGGTGAGTCATCCTCTTTGTTTTTGTCTGTAGTGTGCTTCTAGAAAGAGAGTGGGGCCTCATTTGTAAATTTGATTTTAACTGAGTTTTGCTTGGATATTTTACTGAGGTAAGCTTCAAATTTTCACTGTTATGAATTTCTTTACCGCTCTTCACTTGCTACACGATTATGAACCTGATATGTACTCAGACTTGTACCTTAGTCTTTGAAGTTTTATTTGCAGTAGCTTGTTTAAACATGTGATGACTTGAGTATAAGGCTTGGGTGTCCTGATGCCTTGAAGGCCGATTGTTGATTTACCGTGTACCTTTATGTTTTGACTTTTATTCTAACTTGTATATTAATTCAATTTGTTCTTCTTTTCATGGATACTAATGATGGGAGCTTGAAGCTGAAGATTAGTCGCAAGAGGGCCATGGTGGATTTGTTTTGGTGACATTAAAAAGTCTACCTTGCTAAGAAGATAAACATATTTGAAGGCACCATATTGGACAGATAGGAGGTTTGAAGTTGAGAAGTCAATGATGTTCAAGACTTTGCAGTCTGACATAGGACGTTTGTACCTGATAAAGCATTGGTTCCACCGAACCTTTTTACGCCGTCCTGTTTTAAATCTGGTATTTTGAACAACTAATGATGCATTCAATCTTCAATCATAGCATATTCTCCTGAACTTGAACTTTTGATGTTGTCAATGGTGATAACTGGACTTTTCTAGCTGCAGGGAACCATATGTTGGAGGGCTTCAGACTTTGATAACAGTGGTTGAATGAAGCTTTCCGTAGCTTGGCTCGGAGGCAACCTTGACCATGCATAAAGATCATCATTTTGCTATATCGCAACCCCAAGGTAAACCAAAACTTTATGTGTATAAGTCTGGTTTTTTCTTAACATACGTTTGAATCAATTTATCTGTCTTTGAGATAACTGTGAGCTATAATTAATAGAAATGTACTGAACCATGACTGGACGCTTTTGACAGGTTGGCCATTGATGGTGTTACGTATCCTATTTTGAACAAGGTCAGCACAAGCCTATCATGATCCTTCAATCATTTGGCATGTTATTGAGGTATCTGCTCTTTGCTAACATTCACCTTTGTTACTTCCTGGATGTTTTCTTTTGTCATTCGAAGTGTGCATTAACCTGAGTTTTCCAACATTGACAGATGCATTGCTTGGAGGGACCTCATGGATATTATACTGAAGGATGAAAAGAAACATAGCCTATGTTTCTATTACTCTGATTATGACTTCAGTTTGCTGGCCATTTATCCATGATAACAATGCTGCTCATGCTTTGGTAATGGTAAACTAATCCAATTGTTCTTTGTTATCTTAAGCCTGCGTTTTATTTTTTCTTGGTGTAATCCCTGCAGTCTTAAAGTTCCAATATGTTGTGCATATGCTACCGAATGCTTTTGTACGATACGTAACACATTGTTCTTGGATGCAGGTGTAGGTTTGAAGAGTGCGAGAAAGACACGATTCACAGTGGGAGAATGCTTGGAGTCACAGTTGTGGATCGGCTAGAACATTATGAATGTGCTGTCTTGCTTTTGTTGAATTTATAGTGATTTTGCTTGTAGTGATTTAGCTTGCACTGCTAACTCTTCTTTGGTTGCCTTTCAGCTGAAGTTCATGCTTTTGTGAGGGTGACCATGAAGGATTGTGATCTTAGGAAGAGGCCTAGACATTGATGACAATGGTTAAATGACGTCTTTCACAACTTGGCTTGGGAGCATTCCACGACTTGTTCACAATTGGTTTAGGTTCAGAATTTATTCAACAGATTCTAAATTTTCTGCAACAAATTATCATTTACACGTTGCCTTGTATATTGTTGTGTAGCTCGTATATGATCCGAACAAAATCAACTTTCATCTTTAATGCTTTAGATTACATTCCATTCTTGGTTTGCCTAATGCTTCACTGCACATTCTGTCCTACTGGTTTTGCAGGTGCGTATGGGGTGTAGGCTTGAAGTTGAAATTTGTGACTGAAGGCTTAATGATGCGTTTTTGATGATGCAGTGGCATAGTCCTGTTATGGTCTTGGATCTGAAGCAAATGAAACTTGCTCCTGCTTTGGTTTATAAAACTCAATGATTTCTTGTGATTTGATCCCTTGTAATCTTAATCATTTGCTATGTGTTCTCAACGCCACGAAGCCTGATGGGAAAGCATACACGTATTTCGTCTTTGTTTGTGACATGCTTATGAAATTGAATCTTGGGGCCTGAGAATGTAGTTGACTCCTCTGTATACAACTGGGCAGGCACAGGAATGCAACTTCAGGATGCTTCAAGAGGATTCAATCAGCGTCTCGACCCCGTACTGAATGAACATACAATCACCTTGTTTCATCCTGAGCTGTGCTTGGAAATTAGGTGTGTCTCACGCCATCAAATTAAAGACCAATGTCATGTATTTTGCATTGCCTGCTTTCATCTCTGTGGTTACAACAAAAAAAAAAACTGGTATTGGTTTTATTCTCTCACTGCTGCATATGCTAGTATTGATGCTTTAAGATTGAAATTTGCATAACTTTGATGCTGTGACTTTTGCCCTGTTTTCACTTGATATGGCTGACTCTTGATTATATTTTTAGGGGACTATCTAGGCTCACTTTAACCTCTGTCAAGGAGACACAAGCTGTGATCGATATGCTCACGAGCAGGCCTAAGGATTAGGACTTTGTGATATGTTTCTACAGACACGTCATGTCAGCTTCAAGGTTAAACTCTATGCCTGACGAACCCGATCACGCCAAGACCTTTTTTTGCTTGGCCAGCACCGTTTCATTTAAGAGGCTTGAAACTAGGTCTTTTTATTATCAACTTCCTCATTCTCCCTTTCAGGCTCACTGTCTGTACTGGTGGTGGAAGGTGGAGCTCACTTGTGCAATAGTGATGGCATGATGTTGGAAGATTTTGTTCGATAAACAAAACTGAATCTGGCATTGATGATGGATTAATCTTTCTTGTTTTTTTTAACGTTCCGCAGGGTATACAACCAAAGATAATCATGGTAGAATTAGGACTTTATATTCTTGTAATAAGGAAGAACTTTGTAAAATTTGTGAATTTCAACTTTATAACATTGAATGTCATGGTGAACTTTGAACTAATAGCAAGCTGTAATTACATGATTAGAAGGTTCATATGACTTTGAATTTGAAGCTCATTTTATGCAGTTTGGGCTTTATGATATATTTGCAGCATAACCTAACCTTTTGCTTTGTAATTTCTTCGCTTATCCAAGTAGTATTAGATATCTTTTCACCACTTGTAGCATGACGTGAAAAAAAAGCATGAGTCAAATTTTACAATACTATTTCCGTGGGCTTTAACTAACTTCTCATGATTTGTAAGCAATTCACTTAAGGACATATCTTGGAATCAATTTGGGAAATAGCCTTACTTGAAACAAGTTTGACCATGATTTTTAAAATACTGAACCATAACCTTGGAAATAAACTGACAACCACAATTTGCAAGTTATTTGTGAATAATTGGAATTGTGGATCACAATCATTAAAAACGCCGCTTTGAGAAACCATGAATCAAAGTCTTAATACGTCTTGAAGTCCATTCCGAACATAACCTTGAATTGCCTAAAAAAAACTCTTTTAAAATAACGACTCAAACACCAATGAGATACCACTTGCTTCAACCATGGTTCAAAATAGACTTTAGGACCCCTCTTGAAGATGGACCATGTCTTAAAATCTGGGTCCAAAGTCACCTTAAAAAAAAAACTTGGAAAATACTCTGAAACATATAGTCCCAATATTACTTTGAAAACCCTAGAATCAACAATAATTAATCCTGCCCTGAATTCAATGCACCTTCACAATCTTGCTAGTTCACAACAAACATCAATAAGACTTAATTTCTCAGAAAAATTGGCCAAAGGTCAAATGATATTATAGAGATATATTTGAAAACTAAAGTAGGACAAATATGGGGTATGACAGATGTTTTATCCATAATTGGTCTAATATATATATATATATATATATATATATATATATATATATATATATATATATATATATATATATATATATATATATATATATATATATATATATATATATATATATATATATATATATATATATATATATATATATGGTTCTGAACATAACATGCAATATTAACAGCTTCTGCCCAAAAGTACTTAGGAAATTTATTTTCATGAATTGTTGTTCTTGCCAAGTTCTTGCAAAGATATGTTCTTTCTCTCAACAACCACATGTGGAGTTCTGGGAGAATAGAACTTGGATAATTCCATATCTTTCAAAAAATACTCAAATGGTTCATTTTCTAATTCACCCTCATGGTCACTTCTGACCTTCAGAATTTTCAATTCTAACTCAGATTGTACTTGAGTGCGGAAGGAGTTAAACACTTCGTATATTTGATCTTTGGATATGAGGAATTTCACCCAAGTCCATCTACTGAAATCATCAACTATGACCAAACCATATTTCTTCCCACTGATTGAAATAGCCCTAATAAGACCAAACAAGTCAATGTGAAATAATTCCAAGGGTCTAGAAGTAGAGACAATGTTTTTTTGTTTTTAAAAGAAGTTTTCACAATAACTTAACATGCTCCATAGATAGCATTTGAGTGATAATCAATATCTGGAAGTCCTTTAACAAATCTTAGCTTGCTAAGTTTGGAGATTAATCTCCAGTTAGCATGACATAACCTTTTGTGCCAAATTCATCTCTCATCACTCATTGTCATCAGGAAAACAACCTTTTGATCATCCAATTCAAAAAGATTGATTTTATAAACATTCCTTTTTCTTTTTCCTTTGAATGCAACAATTTTGTCGTAATTAACAATAGAGTAGAAGTCCTTGTTAAATAATATTATATACCCATTATCACATAATTGGCTTATAATTAGTAGATTATGTTTCAGGCCATCTACAAACCATACTTTATTAATAATAATACTTTGAGAATTACCTATGGTTCCTGTACCAATGATTCTTCCCTTTTGGCCTCCTCCAAATCCCATATTTCCTTCCTCTTTCAGATTCAGAGTTTGGAGCATATGCCTTTCTCTGGTCATATATCGTGAGCAGCCACTATCCAGGTACCAGGATTGACCTTCCATCTATTCCTTTGGGCATATATGCAAAAAAGATAATTTGAGTTTTAGGTACCCATACATGTATGGGTCCTTTTTGGTTAGTTTTAACAGGTCTTCTCCTACTTTGTCTTTTTGTCATGTAAGAAGGTTTATCTTTACTCCAAGAATTTTGTTTCTAAATTCTTTCACTGGAGTTGTTCTTAACCTTAGTAGTAGAATTAGTCTTAAACAGTGATTTAAAAGTATTGAATTATGAGGATACCAGAACTTCTGAGTTATCAGGTTCTGATATTACAATATTTTTTAACTTCTGATCAATAGGTTCAGTTAAATTCATAACTTCCATGGTACTGGCAGTAGGAACAAAGTAGTTACTTAACATTGTTTGAGCAATATTGGGTGAGCAAGGATTTGGAAGCACCTTTAATGAGACATCAGAACTAGAACATCCATCTGCATACCCTAAACCTTCTTTATTGTATTTTCCAACTTCATAGATAATAGATGCAAATTTGGTATGATTAATTCCATATGCAATTAACTTATGAAAAGCTTGATCATGCTTACCCAGAGATGAACATTTATTTTGAGATGTATTAACTTCTTTTAATTCCTCTTTCAAAAGGAAATTATCTCTTTTAAAGATTTTAGTATGACTAGCTTGATCCTTGCAATGATTTATATGATTGTTAGCACATAAAATAAAGTTAGAGAGAGTAAGGGTATACATCATTTTCGTTTCAGATTCAGATTGAAGTCTTTCATCAGACAAATGTGTCATTAATGCATGATTTACACCATCTTCCTTTGCTGAGTCTTCGTCATTTAACTCTTCCCATGTTGCCATAAAGTTCTTCTTGAACCTACTTCTGAAATTATCCTTCTAATAACTTCCTTTCCAACTTCATAGATAATAGATGCAAATTTGGTATGATTAATTCCATATGCAATTAACTTATGAAAAGCTTGATCATGCTTACCCAGAGATGAACATTTATTTTGAGATGTATTAACTTCTTTTAATTCCTATTTCAAAAGGAAATTATCTCTTTTAAAGATTTTAGTATGACTAGCTTGATCCTTGCAATGATTTATATGATTGTTAGCACATAAAATAAAGTTAGAGAGAGTAAAGGTATACATCATTTTCGTTTCAGATTCAGATTGAAGTCCTTCATCAGACGAATGTGTCATTAATGCATGATTTACACCATCTTCCTTTTCTGAGTCTTCGTCATTTAACTCTTCCCATGTTGCCATAAAGTTCTTCTTGAACCTACTTCTGAAATTATCCTTCTAATAACTTCCTTTCCTCTGACTATATTTCAGAGGTTCAGGAAAATCACTTATGAAGTGACTAGGCTTGTTATAGTTGTAGAAAACCATGTCTTCATCTTTGAAGTTGGACTTTCTGTTTCTCCTAGGAAATTTCTTGTTTCTTCTGGCCATTTTCTGGATTCATATGATGAAGCAATCCATATCTTCATCATTGGATCTTCCATCAGACTCTTCAGAAGTTTCATCAATTTTACTATTCTTGGAGGATCTTTTGGGGTTATCACAAAATTTTTCAGAGGTTGATCTCAAAGCAAGAGACTTAAGTTTCTTTATAATCTCATCTCCATTAAGTTCCATCTCATGAATTTGGAGATTGTTGATTAAACTTTCAAGAGACGATGTATTCAGGTCTTTGGCTTCCTGAATAGTTGTTACTTTAGGTATAAACTTCTGAGGAAGACTTCTTAGAATCGTCTTCACCCGATCAGTTGTAGAGTAGATAGTGTTCAACACTTGAAGGCCAAAGATAAGGATCTGAAACTTAGAGAACATGGTCTCAATATCCACGTCTTCCTTCCTTTTGAACATTTTGTATTTTTGTATTAACAAGTTAGTTATGGCTTCTCTAACTTATTGATTCCCTTGATAATAGAGGACAAAGATTCAAAGATAGTCTTTGCATAAGACTTATCAATGATTTTTAAATACTCGTCATGTTGAAGCGCATCAACCAAAATACCTCTGACTCTATGATGTTTATGTATATTCTCTTTAGAGGAGGAGTCAGATTTTTCCTATCAGCTACCATACCAACATTGTCTACAGAAATGTCAATGTCATCTTTAATTATATCCCATAGCTCATAATGGAGTCTAATGATATACATATACATCTTGATTTTCAACCATTCAAACTTAGTGGAATCACCAATGAATACAAGAGGTTTAGCAATGTAATGATTTATCTCAAAGCTATTGTAATCAAAGGGGATTCCCCTTGAGGTACTAGCATCACGTACCCTCTGAATCAAAAAAATTCTCGCATGATCTTTGATTGTACCACTGTTAAGTGTTATGTATATACCTTTCTCTATTTCCAACTGAAGGCGGTAAAAATACACAAGAAGGCGGGTTTCTTTGTGGTTAGAAAAATTTGTTTCACTTTTGAACCATAATTTATATTTTAAAGTTGAGTTCAGAATTTGATTATAAGTGTAGTGGAAAATGAAACATAAGTAAAGTAAAAATAGCAAATAACACACAGTAGTTATCCTGGTTCCTCTCCCAACTGAGAGTACTCCAATCCCCTTGCCACATAAGAGATTTTCCACTATAATCAACCTGATTTCTCTTGATTATACACACTTGTATACTAATTTCCTTGCTCATAACTTCAGTCCAAGACTTCACTGCTCAACCAGCTCCTGATCGAGACTTCCTTGCTTAAAGCATGTGTCTAAGACTTCCCTTGCCCAACTAAGTCCATATTGAGACTTCCTGCTTAAACCACATGTCTAAGTCTTTCCCTTTGCTCAACCAGCTCTTAATCGATACTTCCTTTCTTAGAGCTCGTATTTAAGACTTTACCCTTTCCCAACCAACTCCTGATTGAGACTTCCTTGTTTAGAGCTTGCGTCTAAGACTTTACCCTTGCTCAACCAGCTCTCGATCGAGACTTCCTTCTTAGAGCTCGTGTCTAAGAATTTACACTTGCACAAGCCTATAGTGAGAAACTTTTAATATAAACTAATTGTTTATAAAAGGAATAACTTACAACAACACTTGATAAAAATAAGAGGTGTTCAAAAAAACAATACAACACACTTTTACAAGGATTCTTAAGCCATATGAGAATAAGAACTCTTAACAGATTTAGCGTCTGATAGCAGTGCATGTATTTCTCAGTTGTTGGTGTAGTGTTATTTCTTGAGTTGATCTTCAAATCTTCAGCTTCTTTTATAGATGAAAAAATATTGACGTTGGAGTATCCATAATGGCTATAATCAGACCAAATCTACTAGTACATATTATTTTCCCATAAAGCATGTGTTGGAAATTCCAGTAAAGGAGGTAGCTACGAAACAAGTCTTTGTCCATAGGATTCGTTTATGATACAAGTATGACACAATCTGTTGATGATAATGCCAATAAGTCTTGAGTCTCGTGTTAGCATAATTGAGTTGACACTACTCAATATCATAGGCAGTAATAGCATGCTTCTGATCATGGAGTGTACTGGCTACTTCGTTCTAATTAGACTCCCTTATAAGTGCATGATTAGAACCGAACCAAAGTCGATTCTGTGTCAAAACCAGTTCTATCGGGTAAATAAAAGTATGCACACATAAACTAGCTAGTTAGAAATCCTAATTGTTTTTCAAATACTTTGTTATCATCGAATCCTTTGGAGGATTCATGGTATTAACCAAACTTGTCTCAATAATTTATCATCAAAATATTTCAATATCTGACAAAGAAGAACAAAAGATTCTTAGGAAGAAATGGTGGCCTTAGAGGATGAAGTTCAATAGATAAGAAAAATGATAAAAAGGGATGTTTCAACTGCAAGAAGTCGGATCACTTAAGTGCAACTTATCCAGAGATATAAAAGGACAAGTCAAAGAAAGGAAGATATCAGAAGAAAAACTTAAGAAAAAACTTAAGAAAAAAGATGAATCAGAAAAAGATAAGGAAGAAACATATCTAGTTTTCATGTCTTTTACATCTTCAGACACAAAATTTGACTAAGACAAAGAATAATGTGAGGTATTTTCTAAACTATCTTGTTCTGATTTTATTACTTTTATTCAAAACCTTATGGGTCGGTGTCATGAAAAATCCATACATATGAAATTTTTTAAAAAGCAATATGATCTATTAAAAGATTAATTAAAATATTCTCAAAACAAAAATGAATATTTAGAAAGAGATCATATTTCTCTAGTAAAATAAATGTATGATAAACCCCTTGATGAGCATGAAGGTTCTTTTGGGAGTTTATCATAACTATCTTTAACAGAACACAACTTGCATCTATGATTTATGGTATAAGTAGAAGAAAAGGAAAATGTCTTGGTTATTCTCAAAAACCTTTTGATCCAAGGTCTGAAACCTTGATTGAACCAACACAACTTTCTTCTTCAAGTTCTGCTCAAAAAGGGCAATACTCATTGTTTACCCCCAAAATTGGTAAACAACCGTTGGTCCTCTAAAGATACCAAAATATCCTCAGTTACTCGCAGGATCAACCAGATTGATCCTAGGACATGTGCTAAAAGGGTTGTGGTTTGTAATGTTTTTGGGAAAAAGATCTTGAATCCTTCGACAAGATTTAGAAGGTGATTAAAATAAAAGAAATGAAGTAAAATAAAAGACTTTCAAAGTAAAATAAAATAAAGGGCGAGGCTTGAAGATAAATGAAAATTAAAGGCAAGGAAAGGGAGTTTAAATGACTGAAATATAAAGGAAAGATAAGTGTGAGGAAGAATGTTAAAGTGCTGGAAAAGTAAAGGGCAGGAATTGTAAAGGAATTGCAGTAAATTGCTTGAAAAGTAAATGACTTTGAAATATAAATGCTTTAACATAAAAGTCTTTGAAAGTTTAAATGGCTTCAAAGATAAATAACTTGAAGATAAATTGACATTAAAGATAAATTGGTGGTGTTTCAATCACGTACATTCTCACTGCATTCTTTTCTTTACACGTCAATACTTTGAGTGTTATAGAGTTACTAGTACATGTGATTGCCACACACTTATTCTAACAGAAGACTAGGCTATTTATATACATTACAAAGTAACCGTTTTCGACGGATTCTTCCTAAGACTATCCTAAGATAATGACACTTGTCCCATTAACATGCTGAAGAAGCCTCATCTTGCGCCACTTGTCCCTGTATTTGAATTGAAGAGTACATATTTTCCCTCCAAACTTGAACGTGCAAAACTCATGAAACTGTCATCTTCGTTGAATTGTTGCATAGTCGAATCATCCCAACACTTAGAAAATATTCCAACTCAGAATTTCTCTAAGTACAAAATTTACAAGTGACTTCCTTCGAATTTCATCCTTTCAATGAGTAAGGTCAAGAACCTCACTTTTAGCTTATAACAAGAAAACTCTTTCTTAAGCCAAATGACCTCATTAATGCTAGCGTCAAAATTTGGGGATAACACTCATATGATGTACCTGTTACTGACAAAGAAAAGGTTCTAAACGAGTCAGAATCTAAAAATCTTGAGTCAAAGGTTCTGAAGAAACCATAACATAAGATTCTAAAGTCAAAGGTTTTGAAGAAACCAAAACCTATGACCTCAAGAAACGAAGTTCTGAAAGGTTCAGAACCAAAGGCCAAGATACATTAAGGGCATCAAACTTTTAAACAAAAAGTCTCGAATGATCATAAGCCTTACTATATGAGAGCTAAGGTACAAAGTATGAAGAATCTTATTAGAAATAACCGTGAAGGGCCCATAAGACTATATGTACCTAAATATGAAATTGTTTTTTTTGCAACATATATGCTTCAAGGGAGAAGAAAAGCAACAATCATGGTACCTAGACAGTGGTTGCTCACGAAATATGACAAGAGAAAAGCATATGCTCCAAACCTAACTCTGAAAGAGGGATGAACTATGGGATATGGAGGAAACCATAAAGGAAATATCATTGGTACAATTATTATTGGTAATTCATTTATCTCTATTAATAATCTTTGGTTAGTATATTGACTAAAATATAACCTACCGAGCATTAGTCAATTTTGTGACAGTGGTTATGAAGACATGTTTAATAATAACAACTGTATAGTCATGAATGAGTCTAACAAGTCCATGGTATTTAAAGGAAGGAGAAAAGGTAATGTTTATAAAATTAATTTTTCTGAATTGGTTGATCATAAGGTATTTTGCCTTCTATCAGTTAGTGATGAAAAATGGACATGGCACAGAAGGTTAAGTCATGCTAACCGGAGATTAATCTCAAAACTTAGCAAATTAAAACTTGTTAAAGGATTGCCAAAACTTAATTATTACTCAGATGCTCTTTATGGAGCATGCCAAGTAGGGAAAATTAATAAAACTTATTTTAAAACTAAGAATATTGTCTCTACCTCCAGACCCTTAGAATTACTCTACATTGATTTATTTGTTCCATTAAGTATTGTGTCAATCAATGGGAAGAAATATGGATTAGTCATAATTAATGACTATAGCTGATGGACTCGGGTTAAATTCCTTATAACTAATGATGAATCATATGATGTGTTCAACATTTTCTACATACAAGTACAAAATGGAAAGGAATAAGGAATTTTAAAAGTAAGAACTGACCATGGAGGAGAATTTAAAAATGATCTATATGAAACTTTTTATGAAAAACATTGAATTCTCCATGAGTTCTTTTCTCCTAGAACTCCACAGAAAAATGGATTCGTAGAGAGAAAGAACAAAACTTTATAAGAAATGGCCAGAGTTATGATCCATGAAAATAATTTACCTAAGTACTTGTGGATAGAAACTATAAATGTGTCATGTTATATTCCGAATATAATTTATATTAGACCTATTATGAACAAAACTTCATACGGGTTGTTCACAGAAATAAAGTCAAGCATTTCTTATTTTCATCAGTTTGGATGTACAATTTAGAGCTAGAACAATAAGGTCTATCTAAAGAAATTTGATGTCAAAGCTCAAAAGGGTATCTTTTTAAGATACTCTGAACGTTTAAAGGCGTACAAGGTGTATAACTTTGAAACTAAAATGGTTGAAGAGTTAATACACATCAAATTTGATGACAAAGAGCCTGAAAATAAAATGGCAGAGCTAATTCAAAATTTTCAAAAATCCTTTTGTCTGAAGACACTTCGGAAGCTAGAGGTCCAGAAGCTGGAAGCTAATGAGCTAATAATCCATCAGAAGTTGGATGTTCAGAGGCTATTAGAACTTCAAAAGTTGGTGGTCTAAAAGATGATCGAACCTCTGAAGCTCATCCAGATGAAAAAGATTCTGAAGAAGCTCAAGATGGCTCCTCGTAAGCATAATAATCCAAGAAGACTGTCAAGTACAAGTCTTCACATCCAAAAGAGTTTATTATTGTAAATAAAGATAGTATGAGAAATACAAGGTTTGCTTTCAGAGAAGAACAATGAATGTTATAATTATTCTCCATGATTGAACCTACTTTTGTCGATGAAGTACTTTTTTATGATAGATGGATTATGGTGATGCAATAAGAGATGAATCAGTTCTAAAGGAATAATGTATTGATTCTAGTATCCAAACCTTAAGAGAAGAACATCATTGGAACAAAATGGGTATTTAGAAACAAGTTTAATAAGCAAGGAGAAGTGGTAAGAATTAAAGTTAGACTTATGGCTCAAGACTACATTCAGTAAAAAGGTATATATTTATCTGAAACCTTTGCACCTATTAAAAGGTTAGAGGCAACCAGGTTACTTCTCTCATATGCTTTTAATCATAATATTATTTTATACCAAATGGATGTTAAAAGTGTTTTTTTAAATTGAGTTATTTATGAAGAAATGTATGTCAAATAACCACCTAGGTTTGAGGATTCAGTCTACACATATCATGTTTTCAAACTTAAGAAATCACTCTATGGACTCAAACAAGCTCCTAGAGCTTAGTATGAGAGACTGGATAATTTTTCAAACTTAAGAAATCACTCTATGGACTCAAACAAGCTCTAGTCCTTCAGTCAACCGTCTCTGCAAGAATCTCCTAGATTATTTGGGCAGTTGGACCAGAGGCAAGACCACGTGTTAGGTCTTAAATGCTCATACATAAACCCTAGCAGTTCCCTTCATGGACCTAGCTGATCCAGCCCACAAAGAGAACCTTGGCCCAGTGTTGGGGGCACATTATAAATACCATCTTTCATTAGAGGGTCAGGTATTCTATTATCACTTACCATTTCTACACTTGCTCTTACTCTGTATCCTAGTCTCACTTTGGCATTGAGGTACCTTGCATGTACCCCCCATTCCCCTCCACTACAAAAACTACGCTAGTCTAGAAGGTTCCTCCTGATCGGGTCAGATTAATGGTGTCGTCTGTGGGAACTCAGATCTCCCTGTCTTTTGAAACAAAGGACCAAAGCTTCACCCCTCTTTAATCAACCAACCAACATAACTAGAGAACACGGTGACAACCACGGTCAGGCCATTGTCAACTATGCCACCGGCGACGACGATAGCCTTTAGGTCGTCCATGAGGCCGACTCCAAGGATGAAAAAACTTCCACCCTGTCACCTAAACCAATTGCCAATGGCTCTACCCAGCAACACACGACGACCACCTTTGAGCTCATTCTGGTACCAGTTGAAGGGGACTTGACAATGATAGCCATGGTTAACTCCCTCAACCAGATAAATCTCATGTTGTTCCAACAACATGAGATAATTTTCCTGTTGGAAACTGACCATCGTGCCAACTCGATCGTTTTTTTATAAGGACTAAAATTAAAACTGAGATATTTATAGGGACCAAAAACATATTTAACCCATAATAATAATAATACTAATAGTAAAATATAATAATAATAATAAGTAATAGTAATAAAAAAATGAAAATAGAATTTTTTTTTTTTGTGAAAAATGGGCTTAGAAATAAAAGAAGATATTTTTTAGTTTTGAAAAGATATGGATAAAATCGGGTATATGAAATAATAAAATAAAAAAAGTAATGATAAAAATGGATAAAAAATGGGAATTAATAAAAGACTGAAATATGATGAATTGCCACAGATTTTACCATCACACACACACACACACTCGACTTTGAAGCAACACCGCACACAAACTTGACAATCCTGAACGAAACCCTGACTTTTCGCACAAACCCTGAATTCGGTTTAAAAGGATAATGACATTTATTATTTTATTTTTTAATAATGATTAATAAACTTGAAACAAAATAGTATACAGGTAGGACAAATTTGGGGTATGACAGTTGCCCCTATCGAATTGGCTTAGAACTGGTAAGACGAACTAGCTTGCGTTCAAACTTTCAAGGTATAAGGAAATTAGATACTAAAAAGACTCCGGATTTGTCTGAAAGAAGAAGAAAGTGATGAAAGATTGACGATAAAAGTTGATGATTAAAACTGGAAATTAAATAATCGCTATCACCAAAAGGATGATAAGGCGACCCCGCACCAAAAGGATGAAGGTAAACTGGAAATTAAATAATCCCTATCACCAAAAGGATGATAAGGCAATCCTCGCACCAAAAGGATGAAGGTAGACTGGAAATTAAATAATCGCTATCACCAAAACGATGATAAGGCGATCCATGCACCAAAAGGATGAAGGTAGACAAAAAATTAAATAATCCATATCACCAAAAGAATGATAAGGCGACCCTGCACCATAAGAATGAAGGTAAACTGGAATTTAAATAATCGCTATCACCAAAAGGATGATAAGGCAACCCCACACCAAAAGGATGAAGGTAACTGAAAATTAAATAATTGTTATCACTAAAAGGATGATAAGGCGATACCCGCACCAAAATGATGAAGGTAAACTAAAAAGTAAATAATCACTATCACCAAAAGGATGTTAAGTCGACCCTGCACCAAAAGGATGAAGGTAGACAAAAAATTAAACAAATCGCTACCACCAAAAGGATGATAAGATGATCCCTAACACCAAAAGGATGCAGGTAAAACAAAATTGAATAAATGTCTATCACCAAAAGGATAACAAACGACCTGGTTGAGGAATATTGGTATAATGAGTTAGATTGCTTGGGGAGATCAACAAAAGGTTGAAGGAAAATTATCCAATGGGGTACGGCCACTGAATAACACTTGATGAAAACTTTGCTTGGAGAAATAATGAATAGTTGAGAATCATATTGGAGCTTCATCAATAAAAGGTTGAAGAGAACAAATTCCATGGGGAACGCCCAGTGGACTTGCTGAGTAGAGGCCTAGAATCTTCTATTGATCCTGGATCCTGACTTATGCATGTATGCATGTTTGATTTATTTTTTTTGAAATGGTATTCCATATTGATGGAAATACAATGCAAATGTTTATGCAATGAGATGTAAGTAGAAATGTAAATGTTGGGGATATGAAAAGTTGATTCGTTTATGTATGCAAATGATGTGTATGATGCACAATGATGCTTATGATATGTTGATGTAAATGATGCATAATGATGCATATGAGTGATTGGAATGATGCTAGTTTGGTAGACTTTTATTATGGTAGTTATCAATAATGATTAGACTTTAGATGGGTGGAAGGGTTCGATTCCCCAACACTCGATCTTTGATAATGTGTGGTAAGAAGATGGATCTGAATGCTCTAAGTTTGGTCACTTGCTGATGAGGGAAGCGACTTAATTGACACATGAAGATTGATTTTTCTTTGAATGATTGCCAACGTATGACAAGAACTGCTTGTTCAACTGGGGAGTAGAGAGAGAGGAATACTTGCTCCTTGTTTGCTTGCCCCTGACTATAGGGTGTTAAAAAGAATTCTGATGGGGAAACTTTGAGAGTGACCATGACATGAATTGCCTTAGTATCTGGATTTGATAGGCGTCTGCCCCTGATTAAGCTTTTGAAGATGATTTTCCCCTGATTGAGTTGTTGGAGATGAAATGCCCCCGATTGAGTTGTTGAGGGTCTTGCTCTTGATTGAGCTGTTGAGGGTCTTGCCTTAGATTGAAAGGATTTCGAGGTAGTCTTGATTCATGTTAGCACCAATGAAGTTCAAGTTCTGATTTAATTACTCTTTGTTGGGATTTCTTTGATGTCAAGCACTAATTTGCAATTAAATTGTTCATACACAAATAGTAATATTAATGCAATGTTCATGCAAGTTTTGAAAAAGTCAATTTATTTGAATGATTGTGATAGTGTGACGAATGGACTGTTAGTCCAAACGAGGTGATGATTTAGAATGTGAGTGAAAGATGCAGTAAGAAGAATATGCTATCAAGATTGAAGATTAGAAATTCTTTAGGAGTCAGTTTATGCAACCTTGTTGGTAGCATGATTTCAGAATAAACTTCGCCTCAATTAGGTCTTTTGAGGGTCGTAACGTGGTTTGGTTCATGGTTATTGAAACAAAGGTATAAGGCTCAAAGTTATTTGTACCCACCCCTTCTCCGTGATGATCTCCAGTCCCACGTTTAATTAACTCTGCACATCCACTTGTTTTGACGTTGTAAGAGTGAGGATGAAGCTTCAAGGTTCGCTTGGAAGTGGCAGTCATCTTATTTTGTTGGATGTTAGTGACCCTTTGATTCTTGATTCGGTGATCACGTGATCCTTGTTTTGTCTTTGCTGAGGATCTAAGTTCCTCTTCTTGCTTGGTTCTTCTTTTTTGTTGACTAAGTCTCCCTTTGGGTGCTCAACTTAGTGGTTTTCTCTTTTTTTTCTCTCTCGTTTAAGTCTCCCTTTGGATGCTCAACTTAGCGGTTTTTCTTTGATTTTTGTTGAATGTTGTGACTACCAAGTCATTTATTGATAGTCCTCCGACGGGATGTCTCATCTTGCGATTTGAAGGTGCAGTCAGGTTAACAAAACACTACCCTGCCCCGGGTTAAGCGTAAGGGTTTGTATCTGAAAGAAACACCTACTTCTAGGCTCGAAGTGGTTGACTAGGGATTAACTCCTTATCTCTCCAGTTTTTGGGGATTTGAAAAATGCTTGTACATCATTGACGAGGTTTTATCCGCAAGCATACCACAACAATTATGGGTATTCAGTTTTCATCATCCTCCCTCAAGTCTTTGCTAAATTGAAGTGAGGAAATATTTTGTGATTTTGTATTAAATGATAAATGATGCGTGAATACGAATATACTAATTGAAAACATGCATAAACATAACATTAACAAAACCAAATACGAATAACAATGTTCAAAGTAAATAATACTTTAATAAATAATACAAAATAACAAGAATGTGAAATGATAAATGGCATGACGACTACCTTGATTTGAGGAATTGAAATTCTCTTGATTTACTGGCTTCTTCAAAGTTGGAGACTACTCAGCTTGGTTTTCAACAACCCCTTCAAAAGTTTTCACTTACGGGCCCCATGCGACGACATTAGATTAGTTTGAACATTCGAATTCCTAGGAGTGAAAGTGAGATCCTTAGAGTCGACCAGGTCTTGAACTTTGTGCTTGAAGACTTTGCAGTTCTCAATTATGTAACCTGGAGCACCTTTGTGATACTCACAATGAGCATTGACATCATAGTCTCGGGGGATAACATTTTGAGGTGGCATATCCCTTAAAGAAATAGATCCATTTGCTAGCAACCTATTGAAGATTTCACCATATTACATAGGTAGTGGATCAAAGTGTCTGTCAGGTCTTCTTTGTTGATTTGGTGGGGGCTATTAAGGAGCGTGTTGCTGTTGTTGTTGACCAGGATGTTTGTGTAGATGAGTCGGTTGCTGGTATGGAACAGGTGCAACATTAGAAACTTGTTGATATGGACACTGTTAGTATGGCATCTGAGGTGGAAATGAAGCTTGAATAACTTGTTGATAAGGCATTGGAGGAATTGGCTGATAAGGCACAAGAGCGTATTGCGCAGCAACAACATAAGGATACTGATAGTAGAGGATTGAAGTAGGCACACTCTGTTGAGGTTTCCCACTCTGAGAATAAATGGCATTTGTTTCACCCTTCTTGTACCCGTTGAAAGGTTTCTTGACACTGGCCTAGCTGCTGGAACCTCCTTGAATTTTTCTGCTTTTCAGGCCTTCTTCAATTCTTTCTCTGACAATTACCATGTCTAAAAATCCAGAAGACATGTTGTTGATCATCTTTTCATAGGATTTCCCTTGTAAGGTACCCATGAAGATATCAATCAGTTTGCGGTCAACCAATGGTGGATGAACTCTGGCAGCTAGCTCCCTCTAGTGTTGTGCGTACTCCTTGAAGGATTTGTTCTCCTTTTAAGCCATACTCTGAAGTTGAGTATGGTTCAGAGATAAGTCAGTGTTGTACCTGTATTTCTTTTTGAATGCATCAGATAGTTCAAGTCAAGTGTGCATATTGCTACATTCAAGTTGCATGTACCATTCTAGAGATTCTCTAGACAAACTGTCTTGGAAGCAATGGATCATGAGCGTGTCGTATTTGGCGTGAGCGGCCATTTTTCTACAGTATGTCCTTAAATGGAGATCAGGACAGTTGTGGCTCTTATACTTCTCAAATTCTGGCAACTTGAATTTAGTGGGAATCATAACATCTGAAATTATGCACATGTCTGAAGCACTCAAAGAGGTTGAGTTGTGTCCTTCCATGATTCAAAGTTTTTCAGCTAACTCATGACACATCTTCATAGCTTCAAACTCTTGAACAACATAAGGATTGTTAATTGGAATAACAATATGCATCTCATACTCAACTTGTTGATCTTCTTCAGCATGAGGAAACTAGATCTGAGTGACGGCAGGTTGAGCTTGCGGAATAATACCAACAGTAACACCTGAGGTTGGTATTGGTTGAGAAGTGACTTCTTCAATAGCGGGAGTGAAGCCTAGAGGCAAACCAGGGACCAAAGGATTTGGAACGGGAATAAAAGGCATTGAGTGCGAGGCAGATCCTTGCACGAGAACACTGTTCATTCAGCAGCGACTTCGCGGTGTTCTTCCATTTTGGCCAAGGCTTGTATAGTCTCATAAATATGACTAATATTGCTCTTGATTGAGTCAATTTCTTCTCTCATAGTAGCTTGCTCTTGTTGAATCTGATCCATAATTCTTCTAGTGTTGGCTCGATTTAGGTACGGGCGTCTTGAAACCAACTTGATTTACTGAAGATGGAGAAACAGGGAACGAGTTTACAACTTTGAAATGAAATGCAAGATGAATAATAATTGCAATGTAAAATGATATGCATATGTATGCAATGCAAGATCCAGGACCAAAGGTTCGACGTTCTCTGAGGTTGATCACAATAACAGGTAAGTAACCGGTATCTCCCTAAAGGTAGGTTTTGAACGGGTAGGTGCCCAGAGTTGTGGATCCTTGTCAAAAACATTATAGACATGACAGAGATTCATTAGACGATAATATATTTGAAACGATCAACTCTAAGTGAGGTTTTCGTATCAGCCTACGAAGAAGATTCCTCATAATATTCTACTACAAAACCATCAATCCAGGTTTAAGGTTCTCAGAGATCTTCGATCGAGGTTGAAAATATTATTGTCAGATAATAATACGTTCAAGGGATCTAGTATGATTGTAGCTTTCACATTAACCGTTAAGTCACATAGATCTCATAAGTTAACACTACTAACCATTATGAATTGGTTTGAAGGTTCCTGGAGTCGGCAATTCAACTTAGAAACATTGTCACACGATGTAGGAACATCGCACCATAATATTTCCAAGAGAATCTATTTCAGGCGATGGTTTTCGCTTCGTACCCCGGGGAAGATTCCCAGTAGTCCTCCACTACACAACCATCTTCTAGTCCTATGGTTTTTCTCAGGCTTTGGTAGTGAGTATATCTCACTCACTCGCAATGATCAAAGGAGCCCAAGTAACAACACAATAAGCAAGTAAATAAATAAGATAAAATAAATAATCAGGAAGAAGATAATAATCAAGGTTGACATTTAATCACAAATTGAACTAAGTTAGGCTTGACCAAGTCCTCATCATATTTGTCAGTCTGTCGCACCCCGAAAAAGGTATACGACCTCGCGACAAAAGGCCGCAGAAAAATTGAACAACAGATTGCCATCAAACTTATTTTATTCCAAAAAAAAATAGGAAAAGGAAAATATCGAGAAACCTTTTTAAAAAAAATGGATAGAACATGGTCTTTGAAACCAAATTCTAGGTTCAGGAGTCGATTCCATAAGGGGAAGGTATTAGCACCTCTTACGTCCGTTGTACTCAATGGAAACCTCTTAATTTGATTTGTGATTGAATATTAACGAATGTCATTTATCTTCTTCAAATAAAAAAGCGAAAGTAAATGCAGAAGATTCTAAGCTAGGGTTATTATTAAAGGGAAAATTGATGGTTATGTTCCTAGGGTGCTCGGCAAGGAGTAAGATCCATGTACCTATGTATTCCCTCGTGTAATGGGAAAGTCAGAGACTTATAGTTTGTGGTTCTACGGTTGGTTAGTTTGTTGATTTTATTAGGTGTCAATTGCTCACACCCAAGTAAGGAAACTCGCACCCAAGCAATTGAGGAAAAGCATCAAAGATCCAACACTTGTCTTCTTCACCTTGTTTCGATAATTGTTAGGTGTTTTATTACCTAAGACCGCTTGACGTTGGATCAAGGGTTTGGATCTAAAAGTAATGTTTTGTTTTTTTGGGTTGGTCGATGCAAATGAAGGTTTATTGTTTGATTTTGTTAAGTAGATTTGATTCCTAGTCCCTAGGGGTGCTCCTAGTAATACAAAACCATAACTAAATGGAATGTGCGAGTGTGCGGATGAAACCACTTGGTGTTGTACCAAGGGTTCACGAATGAATTGAAATCGATAAATGCAGAAAAGTAAATTGCGTATAAAATAATTGGGAGATGGGTACAAAATAAATTACACGGGATTGCATGAAATAAAAGGGTTCATTGTATTTTCCCAAGAGGAAGTGTGTGTGAAGTTTTTTAACTATTCGGAGCCGTTGGAGCTTAAAATTTAGTCGAAAGCATCGAAATGTGGCTCTTTAACTACCTTAGATCCGATTCATTGTTAGAATCATTCTATGAGGAGTCGAGCGTCGATTTATAAATTGAAATGCAAAAATAAAATAAACTAAATAAGATTAAATTGAAATAAAATGGTCTCATAATTTAATCGAGATTTCAAGTCGGCTTGCGACGAATCTCAAGATTATTTAGATGTTCATCGACCATAAAAATGAAATAACCGATAAAATAAAATAAACTAAATTACTTTGACAAAATAGAAAATAATGTTAAATAAATAACTAAATTAAATGGGCCTCATATAGATCAAAATTGAGTGATTTATTAAAATCAAACACATTTGACCTTTTAATATATCATTGGCCCGAAATAAAATAAAGAAATTATTGACACATTTTTTAAAATGTCTTTCTAAAACAAAAGACTATTAACAAAGAAATAACAATCGATTATGAAGATAAAAATAAAATAAAAAGCAATTACTAACATTATAAAAACATAATAATAAAAATAATAAATAAATTAAAAAAATGAAAACAACAAATAAACAGAGAGGGAGTTCGGTGCTATTCAGTGTGGTTATATCAGTAAAACAACGGGCTAAGCCCAAATCTATCAATTATAGGATTTTTCTTCTTTTTAAAAAATATTTAAAAAAGAAGATTGTACCATATACCCCCTCATTTATACTTTTACCCCTCCATAATTTTTTTTTGACAAAAATGCCTTCATATAAATAGTTAAAAGAGTAATGTTTTTTCTTCACTTTCACTTTTCACTGCGTTTTTCATTCCTGACAGAATTTTCACCAATTTTTCTGGAAGTCTTCAAGTAAGTCTTCCGGTTTGTTTTTATAATACCGGAAGTCTTGGTTTCAAGTCTTCCGGTTCAAAAAATGTTTGATTTGCACACCGGAAGTCTTTCATTAAGTCTTTTGATATTTCAAATTTGCGCATGTGACTTCCGGAAGACTTACATAAAGTGTTCCGGTTTGAGTTTTAAGAAATGTTGTACTAGAACTCTTATTGTAAGTGTTCCGGTTTTTCAGTTTTTTTTAATAATATTTTTTTTTTGCAGTGGTACGCACACGAGACAGAGATGGTGGGATACATGTTTGCTCTGTGGGACATGGCGATACTTCGAGAAGGACACAAGAAAATCATATTGGTACATTTGCAGCGGCAGCAGAACCAGTTGGATATCCAGGAGGACCGTACGATACCAGTGTTTTGGTGAAGTACGAACATCACGTCGCTAGACGTTTATGGTTCAGTGAGGTAAGTAAATGATAATTATTTAGTATTGAATAAAAACTAAAATTTCAATGCTGTATTGTATAATTTGCTTAATTTTATTTGTATTCAGGAGAGAGGTGCGAAGAAAGAGTTGAAGGTTGCAGGGCATGGATTGAAGGTGAGTCATATGGTTCCACAACAACTTCCACCACAGATGGAGGCTTGGATATCTAGGTCCGATTTATCTTCTCTACAGAGAACCAGTTTGTCGAAGATAGATTTGAACTTGGTTTCTGCATTTGTTGAGAGATGGAATCTAGAGACTTCTTCATTTAACATGCCTTTTGGTGAAATGTAAATTACTATGGATGACGTTGCTTGTTTGCTTCACCTGCCCATCAGGGGGGTGTTCTGGAGCCCTCAACATATCAATGAAGACCTAGTTATTAAGTGGGTTGTTGACTACCTAGGAATGTCACAGAGAGTGACACAATTCCAGGTCCGTGAGTGCAGGGGTTCGTACTATAAATTGGAGTGGTTATATGATCGATTCGTAGAGCATATAGATGCTTCATCATAGGCATATGTGACCAGATGTTATTCGATGATGTTAGTGGGTTGCAAAACCTTTGCGGACAAGACCTTTACACTTGTTAAGGCTCGATACCTGGTGTAACACGGTGGGAGAACTGACTTTAAGTTATGTTGCGGATAGCAAGAGTCTCCACCGACTTTTATTTTATCCAAAGGAAAGGCATAAAAGAACAGGAAAGACCTTTTAAAAGATTTTTGGGTCCGGGGGGTAGGTTATGTAAAGGGAAGGTGTTAACACTCTTTACATCCATGGTTATCCATGGGCTCTTAGTTACTTAGCTCACTTTTGAATTGTTTTTTGAGAATGTGAAGTGTGTGAATAGAAATTTTCATAAGAGTTTGATAATGATCCATGTACGGATGCGTAAAAAACTTGTGTTTGAAAATTGTTTGAAATTTGTAAAGTGTTTGAAAAGTTTGAATAGTGAGCAAGTAACTATGAGGAACCTACCCTAAAGTTTAAATCTTTCTGTTCTTTATCCTTTCAATGGTAAGACTATCCCTATTATTAAGGAATAGGTAGTTATTACCTTGGATGTAAGGGACAAGTGAGGGACATCTGTTTAATGAAGGCAACTGTGAGGTGTATTAAGCATTTAGGAGGGACTATCATCATTATTCGAAAAGGGACTTGATCTTTAAAGGCAACCATTAGGGACTTGATGATTTTTTCTTTTAAGGGACTTGCTTTATACACCCCACTTGACCTTATGATTAGGCAACATTGAGGGATAGCCTTAGAAATGTGAGATGGCGATTAAAAATCGACTTACGTGTGTGAGTGTTTAATATTAATTATCTTATGATTAAAGTGATCTAAATTAATTTTTAAATAGAATACATATTTGCACTCCCTAAGTTACTAACCATAGCATATAAATTTAATATTTACAAAATTACACCAAGAAGCAATTACATAATTATAATAATAATAAATAAATAGCAAAAATATAAATATAAAAAGCAAAATATAAATAATAAGTAAAAATAATAAATAAGCAAATAATAAATAAAATAGGGGTTAGTAATAATAAGAATTAAAAATAGGGTTAGTAAAAATAATAAAAACAAATAAAGTTAGTGAAATAATAATAATAATAATATATAAGATTAGTGAAGCAAAAATAATAAATAATAATATGGTTGATAGTAATAACAATAATCAAAATAAATTGAATTAGCAAAAATATTATAAGAACAATCAAAAGATTAAAGATTTTAATATAGACAATTATATTTAAGAATAAGAAGAAATATGAACAAATAATTATTTTAATTTACAAATTATTTTAAACATATTATAATTACAAGATATAATTATTATAAGTTAAATTGTTCCTAAACACATATTAAAAGAAAATAATTTAGATTATAAATATATATATAAATAAGTTATAATTATTTTTAAATGAACATGTACATAATAATTATATTACAAATTAGAAAATAAACAATTAGATTTTAATGGGTATTTAGAAAATAAATTAGGGTTTTGTTTAGAAAAATATTTTTAGAGTTTTATTTTAATTATACATATATTACATTTACATACATAATAAAAAAATAATTTTTGAATTACAAAAATAATTTATGAACATTAGAAAATATTGAATAAACATTTTATAAGATTATTTTTTATAATATATGATTATGGACAAAACTTAAATTAAATAAAATTGAATAAAACAAAAAAATAGAATAAAATGCTAAAACAAACCTGGCTGGGATTTGAACCCAGGTCACCAGGCTCACAAGCAGCAAGTTCTACCACCAGGCCAGCCCACACGCAGGCATCAAGGAGAGGGTCTTAATTTGTTTTGTTCTTTGCCACAAAAACCTGGAAAAATAAAAGAAACAAAAAGGCCTGGGGTGGTGTTGAACCCAGGACCTTTGAACACAAGCAAACACGCATAATCGCCTGGCTGGAAGAGCCCACCTGTTAATCAAACAATCACAAATAATAATATATTAAGAATGCAATTTAAATGAGAGAATATCAAAAACATTGGCTGGAGGCAGGATTCGATCCCCTCCCCTTTTGTCAAACGCGTGCACACTTTCCACTGGGCCACTCAGTCTGTGGTGATAAACAAACAGGAAGTTAAGATAATATTTTAAATCAATAATTCAAACATGAAATCCGCGCCAAAACCAGTCGTCTTCTTCCTCAAATTCGTAGGATTTTCCTGCGAAATTCCCTGCCAATATTCCTGCAAAACTCAAATTCGTAGCAACACCTATGAATCTCATACATGGCCAAAACTGTAAAATTTCAACAAATTAAAGAGTCAAACATGATCACAAGACCATCTGGGATTGAACCACGTTTCCAGAATGAATTTATATTGCTTAGAACATAAAGCCCTAATGGAGGTCATAAACCCTAGTAATGGCAGAATCTGTATGGGGTCACGAAAATCCAATTAAACTACCCAGAATCCTTCCAAAGCTTCACATAACATCAAATCAACACACAAATTTCATTAATAATAGTTAAATAATGGAAATCGAAGAAAAAAATTTCAAGAACTACCAAGCTTCGGGTTGTTCATATATGCATGATATTGATGCATATGAGCCTTGGTTTTGCTTCATGGATGATCAAAGAACATGTCTACGTTCTTAGTTTACCTTCTAGAGCCCTGGAAGATGAAATCCGAATTTCAAATTTGGAGTGGTTTTTTGAGCAATGAAACTTACACTTTTAGGCAGCCAAATCGTGAATGGGCAATGGCAATGAGTTTAGTACTTATATGTGAATGAATTAGGTTAAGAAAATTGAATTGTTGTGTGGAGATTTTGATTCAAAAAGATTGAAATTGATCATGTCTTAAAAGTCAAATATTTGTTCATGAAGGCTTGCTATTTTTGGATCAATCTCATGATTTCCTTCCCTTTCAATTTCAATCATCAATTAAGACTTTCTAGAAGCATAATCCACATAAAATCTCTTATTTTCATATTTTATTTTTATTTAAAATGATTTTTAATGATTTAAATCAAAATAAATAAAAACAAAATAATAAAAATTCTGAATTTTAGTCATTTGGGTCGTGCATGATGATAGTGTATGGGTTGGATCATAATTTGACAAGCCCATTTGGAGAAAATTGGTTCTAGACCTCCTTTTTCATCATAAACCATCACAAAATTTCCCAACTTTGCAAGGGCATATCTCCCTAAATTTTAAAGGTATGAGGGTGTTCTTGGACATTTTGGAAAGCTTGAAGAGTCCTCTAAACAACCCCATTGGTTTCATGTCCATATCATTTACCAATCTCAAGTTATGTCCTTTTGAAGTTGTTGACTTTTTGTTGACTTTTGAAATGACCTATAATGTCTTAGCTTATATCTTCCAAATGAAGCATTTTTGGGCTTGACTTGCAAGATCAAAGTTGTAGAGAATTCAATTTCCTTCAAAATGAGATTTGAGTGGAGACTTGGTGATGAAGTATGTGAAAGTTATGGCTGGTCAAAGTTCAGTTGACTTTTACTAAGGAAACCCTAATTTAGAAACTCCTGATTATTGGTGATCTGGAATCTCCTTGATGAATCATGATCAACCCTTGATCAAATGATGAATTTTACTTCATATACTTGATGTTGACAAAAAATCATGAAGTTTGACTTTGGTTTGACCACAGTTGACCTCAGTTTGACTTTTTAACTGCATTGACTGATTTTAACATATCTGATCATCTGACTGAACAAACTTTTGAGAAAAGTCTTGAAACTTGTCATGGGGGTTCTTACACACATATAAGATGTTATGAAGCTCACTTGAAGTCTTGGAAGTCCATTTAGCCTGATTAAAGTCAAAACCCTAGTTTTGGATGCACTGCTTAGGAGGTGCATTGTCTGAGGGAATTGTCAACTCTTCTGACCAATTGTGAACTTTGTGAACCTTGTGAACCATCATAAAATGTCTTGTGATACTCATGGAAGGTATTGTGAAGCTTGTGAACCTTGTGAACCTCATGAAGTGACTTTGTAGACCTCATGATACTCATGAAAGGTTATGTAAACATTGTGAACCTTGTGAACCTTGTGAACTTTCAAGAAGTAACTTGTAGACTTCATGAACCTCATGGAAGGTCTTGTAAATGTTAAGAAGCTTGTGAACCTTGTGAATCTTCATAAAGTGACTTGTAGACTTCATGAACTTCATGAAAGGTTTTGAAAGCATTGTGAAACTTGTGAACCTTGTGAACCTTCAAGAAGCAACTTGTAGACTTCATGAACCCCATGAAAGATCTTGTAAATGTTGGGAAACTTGTGAACCTTGTGAACCTTCATAGAACACAAAGTCTTGTATTGTGAGGGCAAATTTTGGGGTGCAACAGCTGCCCCTGTTCAATTTTCTGAAACCTGAGGGGTTAGATTGGTATGTTTACCAGTCGTGACCTGGAAGGTTGAAGGGGATTGAACACAAAAGCCCAAAAATTTGCACTCACCAGTGCATGAAGTGATACAGATGGCTAGTTGAATATGATTGAGTGGGCTTAAAGATGCCACTTGGAGGAAAATTCTTCAGATACATGTCTTGGAGGATGAAGCAGTCCAAAATATGGAGGTATAATGGTAGCTGTCAGGAGGATAAAGCAATCCTGAGGTACGAGAAGCTGTCAGGAGGATAAAGCAATCCTGAGGTATTGATATTATGATTCCAGGAGGATGAAGCAATCCTGATGTACTAGGGATTTTTCAGGAGGATGAAGCAGTCCTGATGTAATAGAAGTTTTCAGGAGGATAAAGCAGTCCTGAAGTAATGATAATAGCTGTCAGGAGGATGGAGCAGTCCTGAGGTAATAAGCTGTCAGGGGGATAAAGCAACCCTGAGGTATTTGATAATATGTTTTCAGGAGGATGAAGCAATCCTGAGGTACTAGGAGTTTTCAGGAGGATAAAGCAGTCCTGATGTACTAGGAGTTTTCAGGAGGATAAAGCAGTCCTGATGTATGAGAAGCTGTCAGGAGGATGGAGCAGTCCTGAGGTATAAGAAGTTGTCAGGAGGATGAAGCAATCCTGAGGTAATAATAAGCTGTCAGGAGGATAAAGCAGTCCTGAGATAATGATAAGCTATCAGGAGGATGAAGCAATCCTGATGTAGTAATATGTTCCCAAGAGGATGAAGCAGTCTTGAGAGATGATAAATTATCAGGAGGATGAAGCAATCCTGATGTAGTAATATGTTCCCAAGAGGATGAAGCAGTCTTGAGAGATGATAAATTTTCAGGAGGATAAAGCAGTCCTGATAATCATAAGTTTGTTTGCTGGATAGATAACCTGAAACAAGGTAGCATTTGTATAGTAATATTGGTTTATGTACTATGTATGCATGTATGATATGATGCACTTAAGTAATGTATTATGCATCTATGTATATGTATGGTATGGTATGATGCTGCCGGAAGCGTCTGGATATCTTCATATAATAACTGCTGGCCAGGGAAAATAAATCCTGATACGTTGCTGAAGAATATGAGGAACTCGTCCCCGTCTTGTTTGATGCTGAGATATACATAACCTTCCGTATGCTGGGGATAGTAAGGATAGATATAACCTCCCGTCTGCTGGGGATAGTAAGGATAGATATAACCTCCCGTCTGCTGGGGATAGTAAGGATAGATATAACCTCCCGTCTGCTGGGGATAGTAAGGTATATATAACCTCCCGTCTTCGTTCGTCGTACTCTTATTGGAAAGTAATTTCCCGAATATCCGTATGAGGATAAAAGAGATGGATATAAATTCCAGGGGAGATGAGACTTTATGAAGATGGATTTGTCCTACTGAGGGTTTTGTGATTGTTTCGTTAGAGATGAACCGGCGAAGCTTCATTGAAATCCTCCCTCGTTCGTCCTTAGTAAATACTATTACTGCATTTTCATGCATTTCTGGTAAACATTAATCATATTAAGCATACATGCATTTCTGGTAAACATTAATCATATTCAAAAGCATACATACATTCAAACACAACCAATGGACGTTTTGCTTATGTAAATAGGGTAAAAGTAAATATGGATTCAAAAGATGGAATTTATTTATATCAAAAGTGACCCATACACGGGTAAGTTTGTACAAGGAGACATAAACCCTAGTAAGAGGATTTTGTCATAAAGTTTTTACAAACAAGGAAAATCAGCTATGTGGGAAATAATCCTATTGAGTTTCAGCTCTACTATTGCCATTATCTTCAAGTATCTCATCTTCTGCTGTTGAGACGGAAACGATTGGATTGAACTTTATCTGTTCGAGCTTGAGTAAGTAGTACAACCGGTTGCAGTTTCATGGGTGATCCAAACGAGACATAGTCATACGCTTTAATCCCTAACTTTTTCCTGGATTGCCCTTTCAGGTTTTCAATCCACCAGGATACCCTTTTTTGCCCAAGCCGCCTTTTCAGGTTTTCGACTTGCCGGGTGTACATCTTTTTTATATATATCCCTATTTTTGCCCAAACCCTTTTGGTTTGCCGGGATGCCCTTATTTTTGCCTAGGCCAGTCAACCTAGCGGGTCTCTTTTTATGCGTAGTATTTTTTAACTATGTCTGCGTTTACAGGCTGTGGGAAGTCTTCACCATCCATTGTAGTAAGTATCATGGCACCTCCTGAGAACACTATCTTGACTACAAATGGTCCTTCATATGTTGGGGTCCACTTGCCCCTAGGATCACCCTGTGGTAATATAATACGCTTGATTACTAAGTCACCAGCCTGATATACCTTTGGCTTAACCTTCTTGTTAAAAGCTTTGATCATTCGTTTTTGGTACATCTGGCCATGACAAACTGCTGCCAATCTTTTCTCATCAATCAAATTTATCTGGTCCAGTCGAGTCTGAATCCATTCATCTTCATCCAAGCCTGCATCCTTCATAATTCTCAAGGAGGGAATCTGAACTTCAATGGGCAGAACTGCTTCCATACCATAGACTAAGGAGAATGGGGTTGCCCCTGTTGAAGTACGTATTGTGGTACGATAACCATGAAGAGCAAATGGTAACATCTCATGCCAATCTTTGTAAGTAACAGTCATCTTCTGTACAATCTTCTTAATGTTCTTATTAGCAGCTTCAACTGCCCCATTCATCTTTGGACGATACGGAGAAGAGTTGTGATGCTTAATCTTGAACTGTGTGCAGAGATCAGTAATCATAGTGTTGTTCAGATTAGAGCCATTGTCAGTGATAATCCTTTCAGGGATGCCATACCTACATATGAGATTATTCTTAATGAACCGAGCCACAACATTCTTGGTAACAGATGCAAATGAAGCTGCCTCCACCCATTTTGTGAAGTAATCAATAGCAACCAGGATGAAACGATACCCATTAGAAGCAGTAGGCTTGATCTCACCAATCATATCAATGCCCCACATGGCAAAAGGCCAAGGAGCAGTCAACACATTCAATGGTGATGGAGGTACATGGACTTTATCAGCATAAATTTGACATTTGTGACAAGTTCTGGAGTGTTGATAGCAATCAGCTTCCATGGTAGACCAATAGTAACCTGCTCTCAAAATCTTCTTTGCCATAGTATGACCACTAGAATGAGTGCCAAAGATCCCATCATGCATATCCTCCATAATCTCAGTTGCTTCCTTCTTATCCACACAACGAAGCATAATTGAATCATGATTACGCTTGTATAGAATGCCATTACTCAAGAAGAACTTAGCAGAAAACCTTCTCAGAAACTTCTTATCTTTGACAGATGCCCCTTCAGGGAACTCCTGAGACTCAAGATATCTTTTCACTTCATAGAACCAAGGCTTCTCCTCTGCCCCTTCAGTGTCAATCTCATTGCAGTATGCAGGCTTTTCAAACCTATCAATAGTAATCTTGGGAGCTTCATCATCCCAGCTGATCTCAAACATAGATGCCATGGTGGCCAATGCATCTGTCAACTGATTCTCTCTTCGTGGAATATGTCCAAAGGTAATCTCTTTGAAATGTGGGATCAAAGACAACACATGCTCTCTGTAAGGAATGAGATTATCATGCTTGGTATCCCAATCTCCTTTAATCTGACTTACTACCAGGGCTGAATCTCCATACACATCAAGGAACTGAATCTTCATATCAATAGCAACTTTAATACCCATGATACATGCCTCATACTCAGCCATGTTATTGGTACAATAGAAACAAAGTCTGGCAGTAATCGGGGTATGACAACCTTCAGGGGAACTAATCACAACACCAACACCATTACCAAGTGCATTGGAAGCACCATCAAAAACCATAGTCCATCGAGATCCTTGTTCAGGTCCGTCATATTGTCCAGGTTCTTTGGTAACAGTCATAATGTCTTCATCAGGGAACTCAAAACTCATTGACTGATAATCATCCACTGCTTGATGAGCCAAATGATTAGCAACAACACTTCCCTTAATGGCCTTCTGAGTAGTATACTGTATATCATATTCTGTCAAGATCATTTGCCATCTTGCAATTCTTCCGGAGAGAGCAGGTTTCTCAAATATGTACTTGATTGGATCCATCTTTGAAATCAATAGGGTAGTATGGGTCAACATATACTGTCTTAGTCGGCGAGCAGCCCATGCCAAAGCGCAGCAAGTTTTCTCGAGCAGTGAGTATCTTGTTTCACAGTCGGTAAACTTTTTGCTAAGGTAGTATATTGCCTGCTCTTTTCGACCAGACTCGTCATGTTGCCCCAACACACACCCCATTGAGTTGTCTAACACTGTTAAGTACATAATCAAGGGTCTTCCATCAACTGGTGGCATCAAAATTGGAGGTTCTAGCAGATATCTCTTGATTTCATCAAAGGCAGTCTGGCACTCATCATTCCATTCCATCACCTGATCTTTCTTCAACAACTTGAAGATTGGCTCACAGATGGCAGTTAATTGGGAAATAAATCTTGCAATGTAATTCAGTCGTCCCAAGAAACCTCTAACCTCCTTCTCAGTACGGGTAGCTGGCATCTCTCGTATAGCTTTCACTTTTGCAGGATCCACTTCAATACCTTTTCCACTGACAATGAAACCCAGGAGTTTACCAGATCTAACTCCGAAAGTACACTTGTTTGGGTTCAATCTCAACTTGTATTTCTTCAACCTCTCAAACAATTTATGCAAATGATCAAGATGTTGTTCTTCATTCTGAGATCTGGCTATCATATCATCCACATATACCTCTATCTCATGATGAATCATATCATGAAACAAAGCCACCATAGCATGCTGATATGTTGCCCCTGCATTCTTCAAACCAAATGGCATCACCTTATAGCAAAAAGTGCCCCACTGTGTCACAAATGTTGTCTTCTCCATACTTCAGGTGCCATCTTGATTTGATTGTAACCAGAGAAACCATCCATAAAAGAGAATACCTTATGCTGAGCAGTGTTGTCTACCAGAATATCAATATGAGGGAGTGGAAAGTCATCTTTGGGGATGGCTTTGTTCAAATCTCTGTAGTCCACACACATACGTACCTTACCATCTTTCTTAGGAACTGGTACCACATTTGCAACCCACTGAGGATAAGAAGTCACTGCTAAGAACCCTGCATTGAACTGCTTCATTACCTCTGCCTTGATCTTCTCTGACATTTCAGGACGCATACGACGAACCTTCTGCTTCTTTGGACGACAATCTTCTTTCACTGGCAAACGGTGAACCACAATGTCTGTATCCAACCCTGGCATATCTTCATAAGACCAAGCAAAGATCTCCACGTAGTCGCGTAACATCTGAATCAATCTGCTCTTGACACTGTCCTCTAAATCAGCCCCTATCTTGACTTCTTTCCTGTTTTCTTCAGTTCCCAGATTCACAACTTCGACTGGCTCTTCATGTGGCTGTATAGCTTTCTCTTCTTGTTGTAACAACCTAGCAAGCTCTACAGGTATTTCACAATCGTCCTCATTTCCGTCTTCAGTTTGATAGATCGGATTCTCGAAATCATAATTGGCAATAGTAGAACTGTTATCAACAGGATCCAGAGTGGATGAGGATCTGCATTTTAGTGATGTGGGTGTGTGTAAGAACACATAGATGATAAAATAAAAGAAAAGAAAGACAAGGAACACAATATTTACTAAAATGAAACGTCCACTGATTTTATTGAATGAAGTATGCAAATGAAATGACAGCCCGTAACAAGCACACCATTGTGCCCCGGGTAAGGCACAAGGCTTGAAAGTTTTATTGTTCAGGAAATTACAAACTTAAAAGAAACAACACAGTAATAGTATTTACTCCTGACTAAAGGAGATAGGGATAACATCTTCAGCTTTCCAATTATTGAGTCCAGCACCCACAGTAGGAAAAATCCAAGCATCCAAGTTGTAGTCTTCATCATAGTCTCCCACAGCATTGATCTGATCTTTCATGACCCCTTGATTGGTGACACGAGCAGCACGAGCACGACGAACAACCTTCTGGGACTCTGCAGTGAAACCCAAACCAAACTTGTCAGACTTGTATGGAATATCAGGAAGCTGACCCCAAATAGTACAACCACCTTCATCCACCACAGCTCTAGCATCATTGAGGGAGGCCATTGCCATTGTTGAAGGTTTTCTGGTGACTACAGGAACTTTCTTCACAACAGGAGGAATTACATGATCATTAACAACCCAGGGAACCACTTCAAATGTCTGACATGGGGTTTCAATGTATTCACCTTCCATTTCCAGATACTTGAAAGTGTTTACATGGCTAACAAAGTATTCTTCTTCTCCATAGACAGTAACAACCTTTCCATTCACCGGATATCTCAACTTTTGGTGTAAGGTAGAGGTTACAGCACCTGCCCCATGGATCCAGGGACGGCCAAGCAGACAAGAGTACGAAGGACGAATATCCATCACATAAAATGTAGCAGTAAAAACCTGGGAGCCAACTTTGATTGGAAGATCAATTTCCCCATGCACTACTCTTCTAGAACCATCAAAAGCCTTCACCACAATATTACTGGGCTTCAGCACAGCATCTTCAGGACTTAGCTTATTCAGGACTTCCTTGGGCAACACATTCAGAGAGGAACCATTGTCTATCAGCACATGTGACAGGGTAGTGCCCCTGCATTCAATTGAAATATGCAAGGCCCTGTTATGATCCCTCTTGGCAGGGGTCAAATCAGCATCAGAAAATCCTAACCCATTATCATAGGTCAAGTGAGCAACACAATTCTCAAACTGGTCAACAAAAATGGCATTGGGCACATGAGCAGTCTTCAGAAACTTGATCAAGGACTTGGCACGGGCCTCAGAACACAACAACAAGGACAACATAGAAATCTTTGAGGGAGTATGCCCCAATTGATCAACAACGTCATAATCACTCTTGCGAATGATTTTCAATACTTCTTCCATCTGCTTAGAGAGATCATCAGCAGCTGTCACATCAGTAGATACAGGCTCAATAACAGGACCTTTGCCCCGAGCATCAGTGGTAGAGGTAGCAGCAGGAGTAACTGCATTTTTAGAAGCAACCGGAGGAGAGAAGACTCTTCCACTACGAGTGATCTTGCTAGATCCAGCAATATTATCAATGTCAACAGGCACATCAGGTAAAGGCTCCTGCTTAACACCATGGATGTAAACATCAGACCCATAGTGCCAAGGCACAGCTTTATCAGATGTATAAGGAATAGGACCAGGAGTAGTAATGATCAGAGGAGCCACTCTGGCTTCAGCAACAACTTTCACAGGACCTTCAGCAGTAATCTTGATTGGACCCTGATGAGAGATTTTAATAGGTCTCTTTGAAGTGATTCTTACCGGTACTTTGTCAACCATATCAACCTCTTCAATCTTCCTACCCTGAGTCAGATGATCCACCATACTTTCTACAGACGACGGAGTCCTCTCAAACACTATAGTATACTTATCCATGAGACGTTGAATTCCATCTCTCAATATGAAGCAACTATCCGGCTTATAGGTACAATACAAACAATCTTCACAACAACCTGGAAAGATCCCAGCTTGTACTAACCTCTTTTTGATAACAGACAATGGTGTGGTCAACTCCATTACTGAATAGACATGTAGATCTTCATCAATGGCATTGACAGTCTTCTCATGATTTGGCATTGGAGCAGTAATCACATTTGGAGTACCTGGAGGATCAAACTCAATTTCTCCAGCATCAATCATATCTTGAATTTTGTTCTTCAAGATCCAGCAGTTATTAGTATCATGTCCCTGACAGTTTGAATGATATGCACATCGTGCATTGGGATTGTACCTGGGTGAGGTAACATTAGGATTCTGAGGAGCTTCTTTCAAAGTAATAAGTTCAGCCTTCAACAAATGTTGCAATGCCTGAGCCATTGACATGTTGATCTTCGTGAACTGTCTTCTAGCCCTTTGTTGGTTGCCCTGTGGCTGTTCTGTTGTTGCAGGAGTTGGATTTGAAATATGAACTGCACTAACAGACTGATGCCTTCTATTACGATCAGGCTGACCATAAACAGCATTAGATTCTTTCTTCCCAGTGGGAGGCTTCTTTGCAGCACCTGATGAGGAAGTACCCACTTGGATCTTGCCATTCTTTATACCATTCTCTACTCGCTCTCCTGTCATGATCAACTCAGTGAAGCCTGATGATGAGCTTCCAATGAGATGACTGTAAAACGGACCATTCAGCATACACATGAACATATCAACCAATTCCCTGTCAGTCAAAGGGGGTTGAACTCTTCCAGCTAAATCTCTCCACTTCTGAGCATACTCTTTAAAACTTTCTTTGGCACCCATAGACATGCTCTGAAGCTGCATGCGAGTGGGGGCTAAGTCAGCATTGTATTGATACTGCTTATAGAAAGCTTCAGCAAGATCATTTCAGTCTCTGATGTTGACACTCTCCAACTGATAATACCACTCCAACTGAGCTCCTGATAAGCTCTCTTGAAAAAAGTGGATCCACAACTTCTTGTCAGCAGTGTGAGGTTGAATCCTTCTGACATAAGACCTCAAATGCAGCTTGGGACAGGAGACCCCATCATAAACAACAAAGGTAGGAACCTTGAAACCAATGGGTATAACAACCCCAGATATCAGACTCAAATCTTCAAAATCCAGCCCAGAAGATTTCTGCAACTCCATAGCATCCATTCTATCCACCAGCATCTTGAATTTGTCTTCATTAGGCTCATGATAGTAATTAGCCTCAGAATCAGAGTCCCCCATAGTGTTGTGGAGACTGCCTCCCTCTTTCTCAGATTCTTCAGATTCATAATCTTCAACCTGCTCTTTGGTCTTGACAGGACCTTTGAACCTTCTTCCCATGTTGAGCAGGCCACCTGACCTTCTAGTCTTCTTAGTCTTTTTGGCCAGCAGTGTCTTCAATTCATCCTGCCCCTTGGATAGGTTCAGGATCAGCTCTTGGAACTGTGCATTCTGTGCCTGAAGATCCTTAACTGATTGTTCAAGAGCCATTGCTGAAATAAACAGCGAGAAGATGAGAAACCTGTGCACAAATAAACCTGTGATGCAATGATATGGAATGTAAATGCGTATGCAATGTTTTCAAGGACCGCAAGATTTAAATTTGCTTAAACAAACACAAAAGTAACTTTTTATTAGTAATAAATTTGTTTTGCCTTTTAGGCTTACAAAAATGAAAATAAGGTAAGTACAAAAGATGGGGTTTTAAGTCTCCCATGGACGTTTCCTCTTTGTATTGAGGTATGAGTTGAGGTTCCGTTCCTCGTGAAGTTGCTTTGTTAGTTCCAGGATTCTTTCTTGGCTTGCTTTGTAATGAGCCTCGAAAGTATCCCTTTGCTCCTTCAGTTGGATCCATGATCTCTGCAAGTCTTCCATATCAGTAGGCATGTCTGGGTGAAGGATGATATAAGCTGTGTCTCCTTCAGCAACAGGTTCCATGGTAACTGGTAGGACGGCAGGATATGGCATCATGAGGGTCTGAGCACAAGATCGTACCCATCTGAGATAAGCCTCCATAGGGATAGTGTACTTAGGCTCCAGAGTCTTGCTATCAACCTTGTTCACTTTTCCCCATGCTCGTATGAACCTCTGACGGTAACCTTGAAGATCGTTGTCGTAGTCAAATACAATGCCCTGAATCAACATGTCATGTGGACCTTCACTTCGAGCGTAACCAAACTGTCGTAAAGCTAGAGATGGGTTGTAGGTGATGCCTCCTCTTATGCCTAGAAGTGGCACATTAGGAAACTCCCCACAACGATCAATGATGGTGACATTCTCCATAGATCTGGAGCACCAATGGATGTCTGAGTGAGAAAGTGACATGATCCTCTTGGACCATCTGAACCCTTGCTCATTCTTCATTACTGAGCGAGGAAGGTGAGAAATAAACCACCTAGAAAGCAAAGGTATGCAGCACATCAAAGTTCCTCTTGCCCTTGTAGTACGAGTGTGAAGAGAATGTAGGATGTCTCCAAGCAATGTAGGCACTGGATTGTGACTCAGGAATATGTTGATGGCATGAACGTCTATGAAATGATCTGGATTGGGGAACAATACTAAGCCATATATCAGCAAGGCTAAGATCTCCTCAAAAGCATCATAACTCATGGCCTTCAAGAACATTTGAGCCTTCTCTATCAACACCTTGGCTAGAACACCCTTGACTCCACTTCTCGTTTCTAGAACAATATCAGACTTCTTCAGATGTAGAGCTGCAGCAATAACCTCAGGTTTAGGCTCCCTCTCCAAGCCTGTGAAGGGTCTCTGATCAAGGATAGGTACACCCAGAAGTTTGGAGAACTCCTCCATGGTTGGAACCAGCTGATAATCGGGGAATGTAAAGCAATGGTGCTTAGGGTCAAAGAACTGAAACAGGACACTCATCATGTCTTCATTGAACCCTGAAGTGACTAGATCCAATAGGTGACCATGTCTCTTGTTGAACTGGGAATGATCTGACACTTGAGAAACCAACTCTTTAAGCTTGGGAGGTATCCCCACAAAGTTGATCCTGATGGTGTTTCTACGAGCAGAAGCCATGACCTGCAACAAAGAACAAAGATAAATCCTTTGGTCCTTGAAATGGTTAGTGAAAATGCTATGCTTATGATGCATGATGATGTCATGATGTTATGCTCAATCACAAAGATGTGGCACACACAAGCAAGTCACACAATAGCCCTAGGTTTAAAGGCTTGCATGAGGTTCAAAGGTAAGTACCCTCCCCTGAAGTTAGATGGTTCATCCTGTCCTATAAAGTAACCAGGTTCTAAGGGATCTCAATATCATTGATCCTTCACAAGGGTGGTTGTTCAGTAGGCAACTTACTTGCCAACAAAAACCCTCCAAGTTTAGAATCTCAATGAGTGTAGCATCGAGTGTCAACCAACTTCAGTCTGCACCAAAGCCGGTTACCTCACTACTTTCTAAAGGCCAAGATGAGTTAACTAGGGTTCTAAAAGTTAGTTAGTGCATTGACAACATATGGCAGCCTCATATTATCCTCAACTTGACTTAAGGAACATAAGCACCAACCAAGAAGTCGCACTAACTATGGCCACCAGATCAACCGTATCGATATACGTCGTACAGTTTCCTTGGTCTATTGCCATTTACCTAAGGTACACTAGATCCGGGTTAGGATCTTTCACACATAAGAGCACCCCAACAAGATAATATAAAGCAAACAAGGCAAACAATTTAAAGTGATCTAATTCCTAAGGGTACCCCTCTTAGATTTAAGTCCCCAGCAGAGTCGCCAGTTCTGTAACACGGTGGGAGAACTGACTTTAAGTTATGTTGCGGATAGCAAGAGTCGCCACCGACTTTTATTTTATCCAAAGGAAAGGCATAAAAGAACAGGAAAGACCTTTTAAAAGATTTTTGGGTCCGGGGGGTAGGTTATGTAAAGGGAAGGTGTTAGCACCCTTTACATCCATGGTTATCCATGGGCTCTTAGTTACTTAGCTCACTTTTGAATTGTTTTTTGAGAATGTGAAGTGTGTGAATAGAAATTTTCATAAGAGTTTGATAATGATCCATGTACGGATGCGTAAAAAACTTGTGTTTGAAAATTGTTTGAAATTTGTAAAGTGTTTGAAAAGTTTGAATAGTGAGCAAGTAACTATGAGGAACCTACCCTAAAGTTTAAATCTTTCTGTTCTTTATCCTTTCAATGGTAAGACTATCCCTATTATTAAGGAATAGGTAGTTATTACCTTGGATGTAAGGGACAAGTGAGGGACATCTGTTTAATGAAGGCAACTGTGAGGTGTATTAAGCATTTATGAGGGACTATCATCATTATTCGAAAAGGGACTTGATCTTTAAAGGCAACCATTAGGGACTTGATGATTTTTTCTTTTAAGGGACTTGCTTTATACACCCCACTTGACCTTATGATTAGGCAACATTGAGGGATAGCCTTAGAAATGTGAGATGGCGATTAAAAATCGACTTACGTGTGTGAGTGTTTAATATTAATTATCTTATGATTAAAGTGATCTAAATTAATTTTTAAATAGAATACATATTTGCACTCCCTAAGTTACTAACCATAGCATATAAATTTAATATTTACAAAATTACACCAAGAAGCAATTACATAATTATAATAATAATAAATAAATAGCAAAAATATAAATATAAAAAGCAAAATATAAATAATAAGTAAAAATAATAAATAAGCAAATAATAAATAAAATAGGGGTTAGTAATAATAAGAATTAAAAATAGGGTTAGTAAAAATAATAAAAACAAATAAAGTTAGTGAAATAATAATAATAATAATATATAAGATTAGTGAAGCAAAAATAATAAATAATAATATGGTTGATAGTAATAACAATAATCAAAATAAATTGAATTAGCAAAAATATTATAAGAACAATCAAAAGATTAAAGATTTTAATATAGACAATTATATTTAAGAATAAGAAGAAATATGAACAAATAATTATTTTAATTTACAAATTATTTTAAACATATTATAATTACAAGATATAATTATTATAAGTTAAATTGTTCCTAAACACATATTAAAAGAAAATAATTTAGATTATAAATATATATATAAATAAGTTATAATTATTTTTAAATGAACATGTACATAATAATTATATTACAAATTAGAAAATAAACAATTAGATTTTAATGGGTATTTAGAAAATAAATTAGGGTTTTGTTTAGAAAAATATTTTTAGAGTTTTATTTTAATTATACATATATTACATTTACATACATAATAAAAAAATAATTTTTGAATTACAAAAATAATTTATGAACATTAGAAAATATTGAATAAACATTTTATAAGATTAATTTTTATAATATATGATTATGGACAAAACTTAAATTAAATAAAATTGAATAAAACAAAAAAATAGAATAAAATGCTAAAACAAACCTGGCTGGGATTTGAACCCAGGTCACCAGGCTCACAAGCAGCAAGTTCTACCACCAGGCCAGCCCACACGCAGGCATCAAGGAGAGGGTCTTAATTTGTTTTGTTCTTTGCCACAAAAACCTGGAAAAATAAAAGAAACAAAAAGGCCTGGGGTGGTGTTGAACCCAGGACCTTTGAACACAAGCAAACACGCATAACCGCCTGGCTGGAAGAGCCCACCTGTTAATCAAACAATCACAAATAATAATATATTAAGAATGCAATTTAAATGAGAGAATATCAAAAACATTGGCTGGAGGCAGGATTCGATCCCCTCCCCTTTTGTCAAACGCGTGCACACTTTTCCACTGGGCCACTCAGTCTGTGGTGATAAACAAACAGGAAGTTAAGATAATATTTTAAATCAATAATTCAAACATGAAATCCGCGCCAAAACCAGTCGTCTTCTTCCTCAAATTCGTAGGATTTTCCTGCGAAATTCCCTGCCAATATTCCTGCAAAACTCAAATTCGTAGCAACACCTATGAATCTCATACATGGCCAAAACTGTAAAATTTCAACAAATTAAAGAGTCAAACATGATCACAAGACCATCTGGGATTGAACCACGTTTCCAGAATGAATTTATATTGCTTAGAACATAAAGCCCTAATGGAGGTCATAAACCCTAGTAATGGCAGAATCTGTATGGGGTCACGAAAATCCAATTAAACTACCCAGAATCCTTCCAAAGCTTCACATAACATCAAATCAACACACAAATTTCATTAATAATAGTTAAATAATGGAAATCGAAGAAAAAAATTTCAAGAACAACCAAGCTTCGGGTTGTTCATATATGCATGATATTGATGCATATGAGCCTTGGTTTTGCTTCATGGATGATCAAAGAACATGTCTACGTTCTTAGTTTACCTTCTAGAGCCCTGGAAGATGAAATCCGAATTTCAAATTTGGAGTGGTTTTTTGAGCAATGAAACTTACACTTTTAGGCAGCCAAATCGTGAATGGGCAATGGCAATGAGTTTAGTACTTATATGTGAATGAATTAGGTTAAGAAAATTGAATTGTTGTGTGGAGATTTTGATTCAAAAAGATTGAAATTGATCATGTCTTAAAAGTCAAATATTTGTTCATGAAGGCTTGCTATTTTTGGATCAATCTCATGATTTCCTTCCCTTTCAATTTCAATCATCAATTAAGACTTTCTAGAAGCATAATCCACATAAAATCTCTTATTTTCATATTTTATTTTTATTTAAAATGATTTTTAATGATTTAAATCAAAATAAATAAAAACAAAATAATAAAAATTCTGAATTTTAGTCATTTGGGTCGTGCATGATGATAGTGTATGGGTTGGATCATAATTTGACAAGCCCATTTGGAGAAAATTGGTTCTAGACCTCCTTTTTCATCATAAACCATCACAAAATTTCCCAACTTTGCAAGGGCATATCTCCCTAAATTTTAAAGGTATGAGGGTGTTCTTGGACATTTTGGAAAGCTTGAAGATTCCTCTAAACAACCCCATTGGTTTCATGTCCATATCATTTACCAATCTCAAGTTATGTCCTTTTGAAGTTGTTGACTTTTTGTTGACTTTTGAAATGACCTATAATGTCTTAGCTTATATCTTCCAAATGAAGCATTTTTGGGCTTAACTTGCAAGATCAAAGTTGTAGAGAATTCAATTTCCGTCAAAATGAGCTTTGAGTGGAGACTTGGTGATGAAGTATGTGAAAGTTATGGCTGGTCAAAGTTCAGTTGACTTTTACTGAGGAAACCCTAATTTAGAAACTCCTGATTATTGGTGATCTGGAATCTCCTTGATGAATCATGATCAACCCTTGATCAAATGATGAATTTTAATTCATATACTTGATGTTGACAAAAAATCATGAAGTTTGACTTTGGTTTGACCACAGTTGACCTCAGTTTGACTTTTTAACTGCATTGACTGATTTTGACATATCTGATCATCTGACTGAACAAACTTTTGAGAAAAGTCTTGAAACTTGTCATGGGGGTTCTTACACACATATAAGATGTTATGAAGCTCACTTGAAGTCTTGGAAGTCCATTTAGCCTGATTAAAGTCAAAACCCTAGTTTTGGATGCACTGCTTAGGAGGTGCATTGTCTGAGGGAATTGTCAACTCTTCTGACCAATTGTGAACTTTGTGAACCTTGTGAACCATCATAAAATGTCTTGTGATACTCATGGAAGGTATTGTGAAGCTTGTGAACCTTGTGAACCTCATGAAGTGACTTTGTAGACCTCATGATACTCATGAAAGGTTATGTAAACATTGTGAACCTTGTGAACCTTGTGAACTTTCAAGAAGTAACTTGTAGACTTCATGAACCTCATGGAAGGTCTTGTAAATGTTAAGAAGCTTGTGAACCTTGTGAATCTTCATAAAGTGACTTGTAGACTTCATGAACTTCATGAAAGGTTTTGAAAGCATTGTGAAACTTGTGAAACTTGTGAACCTTGTGAACCTTCAAGAAGCAACTTGTAGACTTCATGAACCCCATGAAAGATCTTGTAAATGTTGGGAAACTTGTGAACCTTGTGAACCTTCATAGAACACAAAGTCTTGTATTGTGAGGGCAAATTTTGGGGTGCAACACCTGGCACTATTTATGGACTTGGATGGGCTATCAAGCTATACTTGGGGAGCAGCTTCATTTGTTACCTTGTATAGGTATCTCAGAGATGCGTCCATGTTCAGTTGTAACTAGCTGGGTGGTTACCCGACTCTTTTACAGGTATATGTTTAAATTCAATTTATTGGTTTTTTTTTAAGTTTAATGTTAATTTTATTATGTTCATTATGTTATATTTAATTATTATGTTATAATGTTTTTTAACAGTGTTGGATTCATGAATATTTTCCGACACTTGGAAAAAAAGGAGAGAATTGGATACCAGCTAATAATTGTGGTCTCCCGCGACCGATAAGATGGACATACAGACAAGATGCTTTAAAGGTGGATGACTTGCGACCTATTCTGGATGAGCTGACACCTACCGATGTCATATGGAAGCCATTCGAGGATCATAGAGTTCCCCGTCTATTTGATGAGATTTCTCTATACAGGGGTTGTTTGAGGTGGGGTGACACTATTGTTCCATATATGCCTGACAGGTGTCTTCGACAATTTGGATACCGTTAGTATATTCCACCTGCACCTATTGATTATACGATGACTGGTGATATCGATGTTGAGTGGATTAGTTACAATCAGAGTGTTAGGCAGGTGATTCGTCCGACAACACTTGCCACTATCCCATTTGAGACAGATGATGGATATCTCCAGTGGTATTATCGTATTTCGCATCCTCGATTGGTACCGCCTAGACCTGATAAGCCGAGAGTTGTGTCTGTTCCTGAGTACAATGTTGGACCATCTTATCCTACATGGGGTCGTGTGTCTACATTGATTCATCGTTACCTTCAACAAACTGCGGCTGAAGAGGATGACCCATGTTTTGCTGATCTGTTTGAAGCTTTACGTATTGCTCGTTCACAGTGACTTATATTTATGTTTATGTATTAACTTTTGAACTTATATGTTGAATGTTATTGTTAATGTATTAACTTATATGTTATGGTTATGTTTATCTTTATGTGACAATTTTTAGACTTAAAAATTGAAATTAAAATTGAATAACATAGATTATAATTCATAAAGTGTTGCAAACATATAATATAATTCATGAATAAAAATGAATAACATAGTTTATAATTCATAATGTGTTGGTAATATAGGCGTAAGTTGTTTCCAATGTTGTAGACGTGCTACAAATCCTAACATCCACGATGTTGCTGCTAGATAACGTAAGTTCTTCCAATATGTTGTCACTGGTGGCAATGGAAATCCTTCTTTCATGTTAACCTGGATACAAAAATAATCAAAAAATTATTTAACATTAATTAAAACATTTACTAAAAATATCCCATTATAACAATGTTTACCTGAATCCAATGATTTGAGTTTACAAATCCAATGCAATAAAATGAGACATTCGATGAAAATGTAGTTGTCATAGGGAAGAAAGTCAAGCATTCGAATCCTAAACAGACAAGTAAACACATTATACCAATTCATAATCACGTAACCCATGTCTGGTGTAAACACCCCAAATTTGCCCTCACCCATTCACACCATGGCTTGTGATCATTTCATATGCATAAGCTCAATCATATCATCTCATATCACATTTCTAACTCACTGTATAGATTCAAAGTCATCTGCATCTAGGTTTGTGATCTGAGCAATCCAAGAGCTTCTTGAGCCACTCCAAAGGTCTTCAATCACTTCAAAAGGGTCCATGTATGATCAAACATCATATTATATCCCCTCAAAGTCAAGAATGTCAAAGAATCACAAGAACTGAGGATGGCATGGAAGCAGAGCCAGGTTTAACTGCACAGATGACCTAGAATTAGGGTTTTGGTTTCAAAGGCCATAACTCCAAATTTTTTGGTCATTCCTGTTTCTATTGGTCTCTATATGGTATAGGGAGTATGCATATCAATTTTCATGAAGAAATTCCTTGGGGAAGTCATCTGATCAAGAGTTGACTTTTCAAGCAAGTCAGTGCAAAATCAGGGCATCTAAGGCCCCCAATGACCCAACCAAAGGTTGTTCTTCATCATTTTGATTGTATATGATCTTTATTTGATCATAGAAGATGTTGGAAGTTCACAAAATTGAAGAATTTCAAGTCATTTGCAAAATTGACTTTTTGGGAAAGTTTGACTTTTAATGAAATTGCCATTTTAGGAAACTTTTTCAACCTTTACTTTTTGATTCAAAAATGCTTCAAATGGAAAAACTTTGGTCATGAAAGTTGTAGAATGGATCATTCCCTTTTCAAAAAGTACAATAACATGACCTAATTCATTTTGGATCAAAAGTTATGGCTTGCCAAAGTTGGCAAAAATCACAAAATTTCAAAGTTTCTACCAAAGAGGCATTTTGCAAAATGACTTGATCAAGTGTTCTAAAGCTACCAAATGGACTTCTAAACTTCACAACATGATCATACAAGACCTAAAAGTCAGATTGCACCAAAAGATCTCTCATTTTTATGGCTTGTGAAGCAAGATATCTCAAAGGAACCAAACTTGAACCAACTTGCAAAACTCATCATAAGTTGCAAACCACTTGCTGCCTAGCTTCTAAACTATTTTCACAGAATTCCTTGATTCAAGCTGAGCCCAAGCATGTCAAAAAGCAAGTTGTACCATTGCCCATACCTCAAGTACACATCAAGTTGACATTTTGGCCAAAGACCCATACCAATCACCATAGGCCAGCAACAACTCTCTGACCTATCCCCTTTTGATACATGGGCCAAAGCCAGCATAACACACCACAGATTGCAAGCTGAAACACACCCAAGCCTTAGTTTCCAAGTTTATGCTCCATTTGCAAAAGCTTTCGAAACTGATCACACAAGCTGCAAACATACAAACTAACTTCACAAATCAACTCAACACACTTCCCTGATCACAAAGCACCCATCACCATTGCCTTAAACTCTCAGAATCACAAATACGATTCTCACCCCACCTTGAGCAGAACCTCTGCCATTTTCCAAACCAGCCACTACAAACTTCTTCTAAGCATCAGGACTTCATCAGGGGCCTAAGAGGAGTGGTTTGCACGAAGAGAGAGGGTCAGAAAGTTGCAAACTGAGAAAGCTCAAAGCTCAGGTATATCAAGAACTTTTTTTCCAGAAATGAATTTTTAAGTTTCTAAGTTGTTCCTCATGCTTTGCTGATCACTCTGATGCTTTTACTTTTTGAAATGGTTGAGAAATAAGCATTTAATCTTGCTCTGAAACTTTTCTGACCTAAAAATGTTTGGCTTCGATTCGCATGATTAGTGAATGAAAAATGAGTTTTGTTTAGGGGTTTTGATTCAATGTTGTATGGGGATGATTTCTGGGCTTTTAGTTTTCATTTTCATGAGGTTTAGAGGATTTTAGAAATTTTCAGGTGGGAATCCCACCGGAGAAGACGACTGGAAGTCTTCTCCGGCCACCTGAAAATAATTAGGGCTAATCCCTGTAATTAATGGCAGTTTGAATGTGGTGCGTTGGATGGGCTGACCAGAGTTGACCCGCGCGCATATGAGTGGTCCAGATTTCACATTAAAACCCTAACCATAATTATTTAAATTAATTAATTCAGTTTAGGTTAATTGGGTAAGTTTGAATCTCAGCCCTAGGATCACGCGCGAAGTCTTTCCCTCCTTCCCCAGTTTGAATTCAGGCCACTGGATGCGCTGACTTTTCTTTTAATTCAGTTTTATTTTCATTTTTATTCATTTAATTTGTGCATTTAATTTAAAATAGCAAAACAATTTTAAAAATTCTGAAATTTTTTGTACAAACTTTTATTAATTTTCAGAAACCAAAAACATTTTTATTTTCATTTTTTGCATTAAAAAATATTTTTAAATCATTTAAAAGTTTATTTTTAATTAATTAATGAGAATTAATTAATTAAAAATACTTTTAGGTATTTAAAAATCACCAAAAAATTCATGAAACCTTTAAAATCATTTAGAAACATTGTCCAACCCTCAAACCAAATTTCTTTTTTGATCTTGATACATTTTGACAATTTTACATGGAATTAATTTTATTTCAAAGCATTATTTTGATCAAATGTTCAAAAATTCATTTCTGCCTAGTCTTTAAGAGTTGGACTTTGATTCTTTTTGCATTTCATTTTGTTTAGCATGTAGTTCATAGGATTAAATTGGCATGATTTGATCTTTCATTTTCAATTTGTTTGACATTTTTCTTGTCAAGATACCCTAAAACCCTAGAAATCTTAGGAAATTCATAACCCTAATTAGGTTAAGAGTTAGAACCCCTCCTTTGGGCAGTGAGTTTGTATAGGGTTAGGGTTCCTTTGAATGCATTTTCAATTTTTTATCTTGATGTTTGCTTCTAATTTTGATTTTTGTTTGTTGCATTGATCATAAACCCTAATTTGGGCTTCCTTTTGCATTCATCTTGCATTTGCTTGCATACCATGACTTGCCATAGCATTTTGTGCATCCATTTGATTCATTAGACATCTTAAGACATGTTAGAAGTATGTTTGATCATTGCATCTTCCATTTTCCATGTTGTATGTCATTTGCATTTGTTAACCTTTCATGTGTGTTCATGGTTCTAAGCATGCTTCTCTTGCATCCATATGCTCATATGATCACCCTCATGCCTTGTTTCATGTTTGCAACATCTCATAGCATCAATATCATCTCATATATGCTTCTGGTTTTGTTTTTCATCATGCCATTTCATTTTATTTTGCATTGCATTGCATTTCTTTCACTAACTTTTCAGGTGGTAAGTCATTTTGAGAAGTGAATTTGCCTTCACTTCTCACATTTTCTTTTCATCTCTCCTATGCATCATTGCTGCATTTTGTTTTGTGTTTGATATTGAGCTTGCTCTTTCTTCTTCATCTTACTTTCTTTCTTCAAGTGACTTGACTTCTTAAATGAAGCAAGTTACTTTGCTTCTCTTTGCTCCTTTCATTTGCTTCCTGGTGGTTCCATTGAAGATTTCTTTATTAAACCTCACAAACCTTAGGAACAACCAAGTATGACAATGATTAGGGTTTTGATTAGTTCCCCATTTAGATTTTACCTTTGTGTCTCATTGAGTCTTCTCTTCTCACCTCATAATCAGGGACTAAACCCTAAAGGCTTTAAGGCTTTGTGATTAAGCTTATGCCTGCATCCTTCTATTAGGATGGAGTGTATAACTTTAATCCTAAGTGTTAAACCCTTAATGTGTTTAACTCTTTTAATCAATCCATATAATAATCATCAAGACATCACACTTGTAACTTGGGCCTTGCATTAGGGTTCTAATTCTTCCTTAATGGGTTAAGAAGGACTAACCCTAGTATTAATGGACAAGTCCCCCTCAAGTTGTCTTACAAACCATAAAACTCACTTCTTCATCTTATCATTAAATAAAATCCACTTAATAAAGGCTTTGTTTTGTCACGAGTTTAATCCCTAATCATGGATTAAGTTGAGGAGCTTTCCTCAGCTTAAACATTCTCATCTATTATCCTTCTATTAGGATGGTGTAATGGGTCTGTTTAATTCTTGATTATGGCTTAACCTCATTATCTAACACTAAACAAAAACACCAAAAACATTTAATTAATCACAAGTAGGTTAATGATCTTAATCCTGCATCAAAGGGGATTAAGTGTGAGAAGCTGACTTCACACTTAAGGTATTCTCATTACCCCTAATCAGAGGGAAGATGTGATAAGTTTACTAAATCCATTAGTTTAGGCTTAAGCTCATTAATTTATGACAAACTTTCAAAAGCAATAAAAGACTGAAAACTCAAAAAACAAACAATAATCGTCTCCTCCGGGATTCTTTTCTCATCTCATTCACTCATAAACGAGAACTTGCTTCTTCCGTCTAATGCAAGACAGTTTGCACCTGAGCCAGACAGGTCTTACACTTGAGCATAGACAAGTAAGCAGTTCACAAGTCAATTCACCTTTCAGTCTCTTTGGGTCGAACTACGGTGTTCTGACTTCCTCATTGCACGAGAGGATACGTAGGCATAACTTAACAGTTATCGAACAAAAGTCTCTGTATATCCCCCCTCCTTCTAGCCTTATTCTTTAGCCTCATTATCATGAGCATTTCATCTTTGTTCTTACACTGACACTATACATAACACATCACTTTTCTTACACTGACACCTGTACATTTTCTTCCAGCTCTTTTATACACAAATTGCACTGACACTACCCCTTTAAAACACAAATCTTTTAAGCGTGGATCCCGTCGGGTACGACGGACAACCTGGGTGCTAATACCTTCCCAGGTTGTAACCAACCCCCTTTCTCAGTCTCTCTGGTTCGCAACCGTCTTATCCATATCTTTTCTTAGGTTTATGCAGCATTGCCTTTCCCTCGGGATAAAAATGCCTAGCTGGCGACTCTTTTCATTCCCTGTGAGTTCACTCCTGTGTGTTCTCACATCCCTCTTTCGCCGACCGTTCGCGTCTGTATCTTTATTTGGGTCATTCCCATTTATCGGGAGCGACAGCTTGGCGACTCTGCTGGGGAACCTTATACTGTAACCAGGGCCTCTGGTTCTTTTTGTGGGTTCCTCCTAGCGCTTGTCTGATTTGTGTTTACTGGGGTGTTATGTGCTAATTGTGTTTGTATATTTGTTTTGTTTATTGCTTTATGTACATTTGTTTTATTGCTTTCTTTATAGCTTTATATACATCATACTGTCATAATGTTCTGGCTGGATCTGGTTTTGTTGCTTTGGTGGGTGGGGTTCTATTGAGAGTTAAGGTCCTATACCTGGGACCTGAGTGACACCTAGACTAGAGTGGTTCATGTTCTTTCCCATTCCATTTCGGTCTGGTGCGGGAATATGAAACACGGTTCAGATATGGGTTTCTTCTTGAGAACTTTGTGCTACAGATTTCCTGTAGTGCTAGGGCTATCTGGGAAGCCTGCTAAGTCTGGATGACCTTTAGTATTGACCTTCAAAAACTGAGGTGAATTAGAGGAGGATTTTTTATGGTTATTGTAAACACTGTACCTCCGGGTTAGAAGTATTTACACTTCTCATAACTAATCCAAGTCTGAGGATCCTTGTTTTAGAACATCACCTGTGAGGGGGTTGGGCTGTTTACAGGTTTGCAGGTACCCTTGACCTCAACATACCCTGTTACTTTGTTTTGATTAAGAGTACTCCATTTTGGAACAGTTCTTGTGATTTTTAACCCTGGATACGTGGCTCTTTATTTGAGTCCCCCACCTTGGTTACTGGACTTATGAACCTCCAACTGGATTTCTTGAACATGCATGGACCTATATCAATAGCAATCAATCAGATCCAGCTTGATCACAAACCCTTGCATATCATTTGCATACATCATCATTGCATCATTTAACATTTGCTTATTTGTTTTTCAGGGTATCCATACTATATTTTGGCTTGGTTTTGACCCCTTCATCTGCATAGACTTATCTTCACCAGTATCTGCTTCAGCTATTCCTCATCAGCTACCTGCTTCAGTCACCTGCATCACTAGCATCAGCCTATCAGTGGCCCATCTTCAGCATTATTCTCCATCATCAGCATCTGTCTCAGCTCTTCTTCAGCAACATGGCACCCAAGAAGAGTAACATCTCCTACCATTTCTTTGAGCCTGAGCTAGCTGGCATCAGGAAGATCCAGGCCCTGATTACTCCAGACCATATACCACTATTCAGAGAACATTATGGGGGCATACTTGATGTGGTTATGGACTTGGACCCTTCCCAGAGGAGCTTGATTCATACTTGCCTGCAGTTCTATGATCCCCCTCTGAGGTGCTTCACCTTTCAGGATTTTCAGTTGGGGCCTTTGTTAGAAGAGTATTCATCACTGATTGGTGTACCCATCAGGGGTGGAGTCCCCTTCAACCTTGAGATGGCCTTTCCTAGTAATGAAGAGGTGGAAAAGGCATTGTATCTGGAACCAGTTCTGATTGGGCAGAACATGACAGCAAAGGCTGGAATCCCTGGTCTACACTTGGATTTCTTGACCTCTCAGGCTATTCTGAAGGCTTCCCTAAGGGAATGGAAGGCAGTCTGTGCACTATTAGCCCTAAGCATATATGGGGTTATATTATTCGCAGATGAGCCTAAGTTTATTAGCAAGAATGCAATCCATCTTTTCATCCTGAGGAACCCAGTACCCACCTTACTGGGAGATTTCTACTACTCTGTTCACCAAAGGAATGAAAGGCAAAGAGGAAGATTGGTGAGGTGTTGTGCTCCCCTGTTCCATACCTGGCTGCTCAAACACTTGCCCAAGACTTATGCATTCTTGAATCCTCACCAGCAAAAGAATTGGGCTAGAAGATTCATTGCCTTGACCTCAGCTGACATCAGGTGGTGCACTCAGAGCACCAAGGGTAGGGACATCATTACTAGCTGTGGGCAATTCCCCAATGTACCCCTGATAGGAGTGAAGGGTTGCATCAACTACAACCCTCTGCTATTCAAAAGACAACTGGGCTATGCATTGGTCCACACTCCTAGAGCACAAGACTTGGCTGAAACCCTTTATTGTGAGATTAAGCCTAGTCTGGCTATTGTCAGGCAAGCATCCTGGGCTTGGGACAATGTCCAGACCAAAGGAATGACCATTCTCGGGAGATGCAACAATGTGGCTTCAGCTCAGTACTATGAGTGGTCTCATACCAGGGCTCAAATTTCTGGGATGCCCTTCACCATTGAGGACACCCCTGGGCCCTCCACAGCACCACCTCCTGCCACTATCAGCCTAGAGGAGTTTGAAAAATTGAAAGAGAGGAATGAGAATCTGACTCAGGCTCTACAGAAGACCCTCTGGGAGAGGAGTGATGGTCGTCTGGACATTGAAAGGTTAGAAAAGCTAAAGGTGGAGCATCTAGCCAGGATTGAGAAGTCAGAGGACTACATTAAGAAGTCAAGGGCTGGAGAGCAGATCTTGAAGAATGCCTGCAAGGAGGCTCAGTTCCAGAAGGCCAGGACTGATTTGTATCTGAAAGAGAGTCAAGCTAGGTGAGTCAGGATCACCGAAGCTCGTACTCAGGAGGATAAGAGGACTCGGGACAAAATTGAGCAGTTGGAGGCTAGTGCAAAAGAGCAACAGGAAGCCCTGCTAGCAGCCCAGAGAGAGATCTCAGAGTTGAAGATTAGAGCTGGTTTGAAGAGGTCAAAGGACCAGAGTCGACACAAGAAGCTAACTGCAGCTGTTACTACCAGGAATCTCCTCATCAGGAACCTCACAGAGCGTCCGGCTGATCCTGTGACTGAAGCACTTCTAAAAGAAGTTCAGGAGGATGAGTTTGGTCTTGGTGTCTGACTTTTGCTTGTTGTTGCTTTCATTTTATGTACTTTTATTTTTTTTCTTATGTTGTATTTTGACCCCTCAGGGGCATGAATTGTAAAAAACAAACTATGTATCATCCACTTTTTGTAATATAAGTATTTGGTTTGTTTTATCTGAGTTCTTTCAAGCAACATCAAAAGCATCTTCCTCAAGGTTCTGGAAAGGTCAAAACCAAATGCCAAGCCGGATACCTTGGAAACAAATAAGCATATTGCATTGCATACTAACCTTTGTTTTGTTTTGTAGGTTTTGTTTTGTTTTTGTTACTAACTCTGTTGTGATTCAGGAACTATTGCTCGACGTCGGGTGTTCCCACTCAACCTTCCACACAGATATCCTACCCGCAACAACCTTCCGGGTATACAGATGGACCAGGTACAACAGGACCTTACAGAGGTCAGGACTCAAATGACCAATGAGAGACTGGAAATGAGGAATCAGATGACTCAGTTTATGGAGGTGATGAATGGATTGGCACAGAGCCAAGAAAGATTAAGAGCACTGGTAGAAAGGTAGACTCAGGAGGACCCCCATCTAGGGACTGGGGGGACAAGCAACAATGAGAGGGTTCAGCCTCACATCAACCCACTTGTATTTGGACCCCACCTTCATCCAGAGATCAACATCCCTGCTAATGTACAAGGGAATGCTACTACAGGCAGAATGCTGCAAGAAGACCCCCAGGAAGACCAGTTCACTGTGATGGGAGCTGGGGATGAAGCCTATGACAGAAGGCCAGATGAAATTGCTGAAAAATTAAGGTCCCTGGAGTCTCAAAACTCCTTGGGCTTTGATGTTATGGACATGGGTTTAGTGGACGGGGTCAGGATTCCCCACAAGTTTAAACCTCCGTGCTTTGAGAAGTACAACGGAACTTCTTGTCCCCGAACCCATTTACAATCCTTTCTGGGGAGGCTGAAGGCATATACCATGGACGAAAAGCTATGGATGTTTTATTTTGAAGATAGCTTAACAGGAGCTTCAAGAGAATGGTACTCTCACTTGACTAGAGCAACCATTAGATGCTGGAAGGACCTGGCTGAGGCCTTTATCAGACAATACCAGTACAACTTGGATATGGCTCCCAACAGGACCCTCCTGATGGGAATGTCTCAATCATCCAGGGAAAGCTTCCGGGAGTACGCCCAGAGGTGGAGACAGCTTGCTGCTGCTGTCCAGCCACCCATGTCAGAGAGGGAGATGGCTGATATGTTTATGAACACCCTCCAAGGAACATACATTGATAGGCTAGCTGCCTTTTCTTCCACCAGCTTCGCGGATGTAGTCGTAGCTGGAGAAAGAATTGAGAGCCTATTAAAGATGGGCAAAATTTCTGACAATGGTGCAAGCTCGTCCAGCAACCCAAGAAAGCCTTTTGTAGGCCCAAGAAGAACTGGTGAGACTAATGCTATCCATACCAGCAGGGGCAGACCCCAATATGTTCATAGGTCAGTGGCAGCTGTCACCATTCCCGCTCCAATTCATCCTCAACCAGCTTATCAACCACAGCAACAAAACTACCAGCAACAATCTCAATATCCACCTCAGAGAAATTATAACAACAACAACAATCAGCAAAGACCGTATCAACAGAGACCTTCTCAGGCCAATAGGGTGATTGATCCGATCCCTATGCCCTATGCCACATTATTGCCACAACTCCTAAAACTCAACCTGGTTGAGCTAAGGACATTGGCACCCCCAGATCCTGCCAGTCTGCCCAGAAATTACGATGCCAGCGCCAGATGTGCTTTTCACTCAAATGCACCTGGCCACAGTACAGAGAAGTGCAGAGCTTTGCACATGAAAGTACATGACTTGGTAGATTCTAAAGCTCTAAACTTTGCACCCCCGCCAAATGTCAATAAAAACCCTATGCCCAACCACGGTGGACCGAGGATCAATGCTATTGAAGAAGATAAGCCGTCTTACTTGATAACCAGTGTGGGTCAGATTCGGACACCCTTGGTAGAGATTAAAGCTCAACTCCTTGAATGTCAAATGTTCCCTGGATGTGAGCTAGGATGTGCTTATTGCAACATTTCAGTGAATGGGTATGATAACTTGAGAGATGGCATATATGGTCTCATCCAGAGTGGCCTGCTTCAAATCACAACATCAATACCTACCAATCCGGCAATCCCCTTAACAACAGTTCCAGAATCTTCTACAACTGCAACAACAATTGTTCCAAACAACTCTTCAATCTCATCAACAAATGCTTCATCTGTTACTTCAACGGACCAAATATCAACAAACATCCCTTCTACAACTTCAGCACCCCTTCATTCAGAATCTCCTACAACAACAACTCCCATCCAGTCAACAGTGCCTCCTACAACATCAACAACAAACAATGAAAGTGTCTCAACGGTTACAATTTATTATGATCCTGCAAATGATTCTGCCTACAACTCACAAAATGTCACTCCTATCAGAGCACCAGTCACAATATACTATGATCCACATACTATCATGGTCCCTTCTGCAGTTGCTATCAGTCCAGTCACTATCACGGTGCCTGGGCCAGTGCCTTATGAAAGCAGTAATGCCATCCCTTGGCATTACGGCTCCGATCTATACTGCGGGGGGCAGAAAATCACTTTGGAATCATCAACTCCTTCACCACAAATAGATAATGTGGGGGGAGGCGGAGGCTTCACTCGAAGCAGACGTCTCTTTGCCCCGCAGATTCCAAGACCCATTGCTGAAGCAGAAGCTGCTGCCAAGGCAAAAGGGAAGAGCATGGTGCAGGAAGAACAAATTGTTAAGGAAGCTTTGAAAACCCCTTTTGATCAAGAGGTTGATGAATTCATGAGAATCATCAAGAAAAGTGATTACAAGATAGTGGACCAGCTTCACTAGACACCTTCCAAGATCTCCATTTTATCATTGCTAATGTGCTCTGAGGCTCACCGGAACGCACTACTAAAAGTCTTGCACGCAGCTTATGTGCCAGAGGAGATTACCGTCAATCAGTTGGAAGCTGTAGTTGGAAATGTCAACGCTAGTAATGGACTAGGATTTACCAACACTGATTTGACAACGGAAGGCCGCAACCACAACAAGGCTTTGCACATTACCATGGAGTGTAAGGGTGCAGTTCTTTCTCATGTACTGGTAGACACATGATCATCCCTCAATGTCTTACCTAAAAAAGCCCTTGTGAAGCTGGAGTATGAAGGATTGGCATTACGTCCCAGCAACTTGGTAGTAAGAGCCTTTGACGGCTCTAAGAGATCAGTTCTAGGAGAAATTGAATTGCCTATAACAATTGGCCCACAAACTTTCAAAACGACCTTCTACGTGATGGACATTCAGCCGGCCTACAGCTGTTTGTTGGGTAGACCTTGGATTCATGCCGCTGGCGCAGTTACGTCTACCCTCCACCAGAAGTTAAAATTCGAGTGGGAGGGCCAAGTCGTTACTATTTGTGGGGAGGAAGATATTTTTGTTAGTCACCTGGCTACATACAAATACATTGAGATGGATGGGGAGATCCACGAAACTATGAGTCAAGGGTTTGAGGCCTTGAACATAAACGAAGCATCCGCTGTACCTGGAACCTCAATGACATCTTATCAGCAAGCCCGGAAGGTTGTTGAAGAAGGGACTGCTCAAGGCTGGGGCAAGTTGCTGCCCGTAGAGAAGAAAGAGGACAGATTTGGGTTGGGTTACAAACCAACTCAACAAGATCAAGCAGAGGCTGCTAAGAAGCCCAATTTTGTTAGTGGAGGGATGCTCACCCCTGATGCTGTAAACAACTTGGAAGATGAGTCGGAAGATGAGCGCAACCTGGAGAGCTGGATACGTCCAAGGATCCCGGGGAGCCGTATCTCAAACTGGTCTTCCCAGGAAATTATAAGGGTTATTCCTGCAGAGTAATTATTATTTCCTGTATATTTTAAGCATGCATCAAGTCTTGCATCTTGCCCAAGATGACAAGACTCATTTTGTAATCGGGCCATCTGTAATTTTGTGCAACGAGATTAATCAATGAAATATCAGACATCTTTTGCAAATGAGTTTTTTTTTCTTTTTCGCTCACTGTTTTTCCATTTTTCTTTTTATACAAAAACAAAATGGCAATGTTTTCAAAATGACAACTTCATTTCACTTTTCTAAACAAGATTAAAATCAATCACTAAAATGAACAAACTGAACCCTTGCAGAGAGTGCCTTCCAGACCGCACCGACAACAGCACGGCTTTGACTTCGTATGACTTTGACAATCCGATCAATCAAGCTGATGAAGGGGTTGAAGAAGAGTATGAGCTTCCTGAAGAGCTAGCTAGGTTGTTGAGACAAGAGGAAAAAGTTATCACTCCTCATCAGGAGGAGGTAGAAGCGATCAATCTTGGTACAGATGAAGATGTGAAAGAAGTTAAAATCGGGGCCTGCTTACAAGATTCAGTGAAGAGACAACTGATTGACCTGCTTCAGGAATATGTGGATGTGTTTGCTTGGTCTTACCAGGATATTCCAGGGTTGGACACCGACATTGTTATGCATAAGCGGCCTTTAAGAGAAGACTGCCCGCCAGTAAAACAGAAACTGCGCCGTACTCGCCCAGACATGGCAATGAAGATCAAGGAAGAGGTACAGAAGCAGTGGGACGCCGGGTTCCTTGCTGTAACTAGATATCCGCCGTGGGTTGCTAATATAGTACCTGTGCCTAAGAAAGACGGCAAAGTAAGAATGTGTGTTGACTACCGGGATCTGAACAGAGCTAGCCCGAAAGATGACTTCCTATTACCTCACATCGATGTATTGGTGGATAACACGGCTCAGTTCTCGGTGTTCTCTTTCATGGACGGATTTTCAGGATACAATCAGATCAAGATGTCACCTGAAGACATGGAGAAGACAACCTTCATCACACCCTGGGGCACGTTCTGTTACAAGGTGATGCCATTCGGACTGAAGAATGCTGGTGCAACATATCAACGGGCTATGGTGACATTATTCCACGATATGATCCATAAAGAAATCGAATGTTACGTGGATGACATGATTGCCAAGTCCCTCACAGAAGAAGACCACCTGGTAAATCTACTGAAACTATTCAAGCGTCTGAGGAAGTACCAACTGAAGCTGAACCCCAACAAGTGCACATTCGGGGTGCGATCTGGTAAGCTACTGGGTTTTATTGTGAGCGAGAAAGGGATTGAAGTTGACCCTGATAAAGTCAAAGCCATTCAAGAGATGCCTGCACCGAAGTCAGAAAAATAAGTTCGGGGGTTTCTAGGTAGATTGAACTACATTTCACGGTTCATATCTCACCTTACAGCAACCTGTGAGCCTTTGTTCAAGCTGTTAAGAAAAGAACAGACGGTCAGGTGGAACGAAGACTGCCAGAAGGCTTTTGACAAGATCAAGGAGTACTTACAAGAGCCTCCAATCCTTATGCCTCTAGTTGAAGGAAGACCTCTGATAATGTACTTGACGGTATTAGAAGAGTCGATGGGGTGTGTGTTGGGCCAGCATGACGAGTCTGGTCGAAAAGAGTATGCAATTTACTACCTGAGCAAAAAGTTTACCGACTGTGAACAACGTTATTCACTGCTCGAGAAAACTTGCTGTGCTTTAGCGTGGGCTGCTCGCCGACTGAGACAGTATATGTTGACCTACACTACCTTGTTGATCTCAAAAATGGACCCAGTTAAGTACATTTTCGAGAAGCCAGCTCTTACCGGACGGGTTGCAAGATGGCAAATGATCCTCACAGAATATGACATCCAGTACACCTCTCAGAAAGCCATCAAGGGCAGTGTACTGTCTGAATATCTTGCTGAGCAACCTATTGATGATTACCAGCCTATGAGATTTGACTTCCCTGATGAAGACATCATGTTCATAAAAGCAAAAGATCATGAAGAGCCTATTCACACTGAAGGGCCTGACCCAGAAGAAGAATGGACTATGATGTTTGATGGGGCTGTTAATATGAATGGTCGTGGTGTTGGTGCAGTACTCATTACACCTAAGGGAGTTCACCTGCCTTTCTCGGCAAAACTCACCTTTAACTGCACTAACAATGAAGCTGAATACGAAGCTTGCATTATGGGTCTTGAGGAAGCCATTGACCTCAGGATCAAGACATTGATCGTATTCGGGGATTCAGCTTTGGTAGTTAATCAAACAAACGGCAAGTGGTACACACACCAGGATCATCTGATACCTTACAGGGATTATACAAGGAGGTTATTGACTTTCTTTACAACAGTCAAGCTTGAGTATATCCCTCGGGACGAGAATCAGTTTGCAGACGCTCTGGCTACCATTTCATCCATGATCAAAGTTCAAGCTGCCAACTTTGTACCTCAAATTTCAGTATCCAGACTCGACAGACCAGCATATGTATTCGCAGCAGATGTTGTCAAAGATGATAAGCCTTGGTTCCATGATATTAAGTGCTTCTTGGAGGATCAAACATACCCACCTGGGGCATCTTCCAATGATAAGAAGACTTTGAGAAGGCTTGCTGGTAGTTTCTTTCTGAATACTGATGGATCCCTGTACAAGAGAAACTTTGATATGGTACTCCTCAGATGCGTTGATAGGGCAGAAGCAGACTTGTTGATGCACGAGGTGCAAGAAGGATCCTTTGGTACCCATGCGGGAGGGCATGCCATGGCTAAGAAGTTGCTAAGATCAGGCTATTACTGGATCACAATGGATGCCGACTGTTGTGCCTATGCTAGAAAATGCCATAAATGTCAGATCTACGCAGATAAGGTGCATGTGCCGCCCAATACTTTGAACGTGATGTCTTCACCCTGGCCCTTTTCCATGTGGGGCATTGATATGATTGGCAAGATTGAACCTACTGCTTCAAACGGCCACAGATTCATCCTGGTTGCCATTGACTATTTTACCAAGTGGGTTGAAGCAGCTTCATATGCAAATGTTACAAGACAAGTGGTGGCCCGATTTCTGAAAAGAGATATCATCTGTCGATATGGAGTTACCGAGCGAATCATTACTGATAATGGTTCCAACCTGAACAATAAAATGATGGCAGAGCTATGCCGGGACTTCAAGATCCAACACCACAATTCTTCTCCTTACAGGCCAAAGATGAACGACGCTGTAGAGGAAGCTAATAAGAATATCAAGAAGATTGTGCAGAAGATGGTAGTCACGTACAAAGACTGGCATGAGATGCTACCGTTTGCCTTGCATGGGTACCGCACGTCAATCAGGACATCCACTGGGGCAACACCGTATCAGCTTGTATATGGTATGGAGGCAGTCCTACCTGTTGAAGTTGAATTACCCTCCTTACGGGTACTGATGGATGTTAAGCTGAACGAAGCAGAATGGGTCCGATCCCGATACGAACAACTGAGTCTGATTGAAGAGAAAAGATTGGCTGCAATCTATCATGGGCAGTTGTATCAAAAAAGAATGAAGAAAGCCTTCGATCAGAAAGTCAGGCACCGAGAGTACCAAGTAGGAGATCTTGTGCTGAAAAGAATCCTCCCTCCTCATACAGACCACAGGGGCAAGTGGACTCCAAACTATGAAGGACCATTTGTGGTCAAGAAAGTTTTCTCCGGTGGAGCACTCATGCTCAGCACCATGGATGGTGAAGATTTCCTGTCCCCTGTGAATTCAGATGTAGTTAAAAAATACTTCGCATGAAAATGACCCGCTGGACATAAAAACAGAATGTAAGTCCAGGCAAAAATAGGGCATCCCGGCAAGTCAAAAACAGAATAAGAGACTTGGGTAAAAATAAGGGAAATAAATAAAAAAAATGTACACCCGTTGAGTTGAAAAGCCGCATTGGACAACTCAGGAAAATATGGGTATCCCGATGGATTGAAAACCCGAAAGGGCGATCCATGCAAAATAAGGGAATAAGCGAACAACTGCAATCTAAATTCGTCTGTATCACCTACGACTTGGTAAGCTTCGAAAAGATCAAGCTTCTCTTAGAATCAGCCTTCTTCAGAAAGCAAGACGAGAAGAACGTCAAAAGTCATACGAGGCATAGCAAGGGGAAACTCCTTGAAGCGTCATCAACATTGCCAACATCTTTTGTCTCTCAATTTATAACAATTTCCTCATTTCAGGAGATTTGTTTCTTTGACTGTATCTTGCCAATTCAGGGCACATGAATTAATAAAATCAGATTTTCGGTCATGTCTCGTCTCGTACATTTTATTTTCATTTGCAAAATGTCTGATGTCTTTAGAGATACTGATTGCATAAACACAAATGTTTCCTTCCTAAAGAATACTTGCTTGCAGGAAATATACTTACTTCCGGGAGTATCTTAACTCTCATGATGGGATCCAGTAAAGGATACCTCGGGATTACTTGTACGTTTCTATCTTTGCAGGATTGCAGGTATTCAAAGCGCAACATGGGGCATGAAAACTTCACCCCAGCAAGCTGGAAAATCAACACTCACACAGCTTTAGCACCCAAAAGTGTTTTCTCCCCTGCTGAGTTGCCACTTGTCACTTCCCCCAGCCGAGGTGCCGATCATTCTTCCTCCTCAGCTAAGCACAAAAGTCAGGGAACCATCTCCCCACAGAGACTCAACCTCTATCCAGAAGAGCAGCACACGAAAGAATCACAACAGAGTGACGAAGGCTTCTGCAAACCCCAGCTGGGTCCCTCATTACTGAAAAAGGTCTATCATTGACCCATTTCCCCAAGCAGAATCATCTCATCAGATCTACCAACGATCTCATCCCCAGCTGGGATGTCCACTTCAAGAAGATCGGCCAGAGGTCTTCTCAGCAGTCGGGACCCGAATCCCGGATCGGTACCTTTGCATAATCATGGCATTCGCATCATATTCACCCCACATAGCGTAGCATTCCGTCTAAAACGGAGCATTACGGCAAAAATCAAACATATTGCATAATCATAAGTCATGTTCTGAATCAAACACTTGTGAATATCAACACTCCATCAACCACATACAGAATACTCCCAAGATTCCCCAACAAAGAGTTAAAGCAGTTGCCTTACGTTCACAAACATCAGTACATACCTCCTTGTGGCACCCGTCCGTGTCATATCCCCAGCAGAAAGCCAAAGCATCCCCTTTGCACTCACATATACTTCTATATACAATTCTTTGACACTCGTCCGTGTCACTCTCCCCAGCAGGTTGAACACTTAAATATACACCAATCATACTTATAAAGATACTCGTCCGTATCTTGTATACACCCTTTACATCCCCGCAGATTCAACACTGGTCCGTGTTCTTTGTTAACCAGTTGGTACTCGTCCATACCATCATCTCAGAACGTGCGTCTAGCGTTTGTTTCTACTTGATACTCGTCCGTATCATAGTCTTAAGGATGCTCGTCCGCATCTTTAATCCATACACTGTGTCAAACACTCTTGTCTTCTCGAATATAGACACTCGTCTGTGCCTACTATTCCCCAGAAGAGTCCCCGCGGATTCAACACTCGTCCGTGTTCTCTGTTAACCAGTTGATACTCGTTCGTATCATCATCTTTGAACACGTGTCGGTATTTGTTTCTATTTGATACTCGTCCGTATCGTAGTCCTAAGGATGCTCGTCCGCATCTTTAATCTATACACAAACATCTAAACACTTATACCTTTTATTTCTTGGATGTAAACACTCGTCCGTGTTTACCATTCCCCAGTAGATCGCCAGCAAAGCAAATTTTCTTTTTTATCTGACATTCGTCCTATGTCATGATAAACCTTGAGAGCAGTCCTCCCTTGCTAGGTGATCGTCCTTCACCTCTCGATGATCGTCCTTCATCATGCTCATCCGATGGCCGTCCTCATCGTTGATCTTTTCTATCCGACATTCGTCCTATGTCGTGATTTTTAGCAGCCGTCCCCTGCTAAGGTGATCGTCCTTCACCTTTTGATGATCGTCCTTCATCATTTTATCCGATGGCCGTCCCCATCGTTGATCTTGTTATCTGGCGTTCGTCCTACGTCATGATAAACCTTGAGAGCAGCCGTCCCCTGCTAGGTGATCGTCCTTCACCTCTTGATGATCGTCCTTCATCATGCTCGTCCGATGGCCGTCCCCATCGTTGACCTTTTATCCGACATTCGTCCTATGTCGCGATATTTTAGGCAGCCGTACCCTGCCGGGTGATCGTCCTTCACCTTAGATGACTGTCCCTCATCTTATCCCCAACAGAGCAGCCGTCCCCTGCTAGGTGATCGTCCTTCACCTTTGATGACCGTACCTCATCATCTGTTTATTTCATTTATTCTTTAACCCGATGGCCGTCCCCGTCGTGGTCCCTTTTCCTTTTCCTGATGATCGTCCTTCATCGGTTTAGCCCGATGGCCGTCCCCATCATTGGTAACTTCACTTTATGAACTTGATGGCCGTCCCCATCATTTTTCATTAATCCCCAGAGAATCTTACAACTTTACTTGATGGCCGTCCCCATCATGATACCTTTAATCCCCAGCATGTCGGCCGTCCCCGTCAGTGCTTTACTTCCCGCATTTTTCCCAGCATGTCGGGCGTCCCCGTCATTGCTTCATCCCCAGCAGTCGTCCTCTGCTCGACGTTCGTTCTCCGTCACCCGCACTTTATAATATAATTTATTTTCCTTTTAACAATCTATATCCCTTTTCTTCTTCATTCTGTGAGTGCAAATTTTGGACTGTCTTTGGTATTCAACCACAAGTTATCTTGTTTGCCTGATAAGCCGCTGCTTACATCCTGCACAGCTAACTCATGTTTGAATAGGGGCAGCTGTAAACACCCCAAATTTGCCCTCACCCATTTACACCATGGATTGTGATCATTTCATATGCATAAGCTCAATCATATCATCTCATATCACATTTCTAACTCACTGCATAGATTCAAAGTCATCTGCATCTAGGTTTGTGATCTGAGCAATCCAAGAGCTTCTTGAGCCACTCCAAAGGTCTTCAATCACTTCAAAAGGGTCCATGTATGATCAAACATCATATTATATCCCCTCAAAGTCAAGAATGTCAAAGAATCACAAGAACTGAGGATGGCATGGAAGCAGAGCCAGGTTTGACTGCACAGATGACCTAGAATTAGGGTTTTGGTTTCAAAGGCCATAACTCCAAATTTTTTGGTCATTCCTGTTTCTATTGGTCTCTATATGGTATAGGGAGTATGCATATCAATTTTCATGAAGAAATTCCTTAGGTAAGTCATCTGATCAAGAGTTGACTTTTCAAGCAAGTCAGTGCAAAATCAGGGCATCTAAGGCCCCCAATGACCCAACCAAAGGTTGTTCTTCATCATTTTGATTGTATATGATCTTTATTTGATCATAGAAGATGTTGTAAGTTCACAAAATTGAAGAATTTCAAGTCATTTTCAAAATTGACTTTTTGGGAAAGTTTGACTTTTAATGAAATTGCCATTTTAGGAAACTTTTTCAACCTTTACTTTTTGATTCAAAAATGCTTCAAATGGAAAAACTTTGGTCATGAAAGTTGTAGAATGGATCATTCCCTTTTCAAAAAGTACAAGAACATGACCTAATTCATTTTGGATCAAAAGTTATGGCTTGCCAAAGTTGGCAAAAATCACAAAATTTCAAAGTTTCTACCAAAGAGGCATTTTGCAAAATGACTTGATCAAGTGTTCTAAAGCTACCAAATGGACTTCTAAACTTCACAACATGATCATACAAGACCTAAAAGTCAGATTGCACCAAAAGATCTCTCATTTTTATGGCTTGTGAAGCAAGATATCTCAAAGGAACCAAACTTGAACCAACTTGCAAAACTCATCATAAGTTGCAAACCACTTGCTGCCTAGCTTCTAAACTATTTTCACAGCATTCCTTGATTCAAGCTGAGCCCAAGCATGCCAAAAAGCAAGTTGTACCATTGCCCATACCTCAAGTACACATCAAGTTGACATTTTGGCCAAAGACCCATACCAATCACCATAGGCCAACAACAACTCTCTGACCTATCCCCTTTTGATACATGGACCAAAGCCAGCATAACACACCACAGATTGCAAGCTGAAACACACCCAAGCCTTAGTTTCCAAGTTTATGCTCCATTTGCAAAAGCTTTCGAAACTGATCACACAAGCTGCAAACATACAAACTAACTTCACAAATCAACTCAACACACTTCCCTGATCACAAAGCACCCATCACCATTGCCTTAAACTCCCAGAATCACAAATACGATTCTCACCCCACCTTGAGCAGAACCTCTGCCATTTTCCAAACCATCCACTACAAACTTCTTCTAAGCATCAGGACTTCATCAGGGGCCTAAGAGGAGTGGTTTGCACGAAGAGAGAGGGTCAGAAAGTTGCAAACTGAGAAAGCTCAAAGCTCAGGTATATCAAGAACTTTTTTTCCAAAAATGAATTTTTAAGTTTCTAAGTTGTTCCTCATGCTTTGCTGATCACTCTGATGCTTTTACTTTTTGAAATGGTTGAGAAATAAGCATTTAATCTTGCTCTGAAACTTTTCTGACCTAAAAATGTTTGGCTTCGATTCGCATGATTAGTGAATGAAAAATGAGTTTTGTTTAGGGGTTTTGATTCAATGTTGTATGGGGATGATTTCTGGGCTTTTAGTTTTCATTTTCATGAGGTTTAGAGGATTTTAGAAATTTTCAGGTGGGAGTCCCACCGGAGAAGACGACCGGAAGTCTTCTCCGGCCACCTGAAAATAATTAGGGCTAATCCCTGTAATTAATGGCAGTTTGAATGTGGTGCGTTGGATGGGCTGACCAGAGTTGACCCGCGCGCATATGAGTGGTCCAGATTTCACATTAAAACCCTAACCATAATTATTTAAATTAATTAATTCAGTTTAGGTTAATTGGGTAAGTTTGAATCTCAGCCCTAGGATCACGCGCGAAGTCTTTCCCTCCTTCCCCAGTTTGAATTCAGGCCACTGGATGCGCTGACTTTTCTTTTAATTCAGTTTTATTTTCATTTTTATTCATTTAATTTGTGCATTTAATTTAAAATAGCAAAACAATTTTAAAAATTCTGAAATTTTTTGTACAAACTTTTATTAATTTTCAGAAACCAAAAACATTTTTATTTTCATTTTTTGCATTAAAAAAATATTTTTAAATCATTTAAAAGTTTATTTTTAATTAATTAATGAGAATTAATTAATTAAAAATACTTTTAGGTATTTAAAAATCACCAAAAAATTCATGAAACCTTTAAAATCATTTAGAAACATTGTCCAACCCTCAAACCAAATTTCTTTTTTGATCTTGATACATTTTGACAATTTTCCATGGAATTAATTTTATTTCAAAGCATTATTTTGATCAAATGTTCAAAAATTCATTTCTGCCTAGTCTTTAAGAGTTGGACTTTGATTCTTTTTGCATTGCATTTTGTTTAGCATGTAGTTCATAGGATTAAATTGGCATGATTTGATCTTTCATTTTCAATTTGTTTGACATTTTTCTTGTCAAGATACCCTAAAACCCTAGAAATCTTAGGAAATTCATAACCCTAATTAGGTTAAGAGTTAGAACCCCTCCTTTGGGCAGTGAGTTTGTATAGGGTTAGGGTTCCTTTGAATGCATTTTCAATTTTTTATCTTGATGTTTGCTTCTGATTTTGATTTTTGTTTGTTGCATTGATCATAAACCCTAATTTGGGCTTCCTTTTGCATTCATCTTGCATTTGCTTGCATACCATGACTTGCCATAGCATTTTGTGCATCCATTTGATTCATTAGACATCTTAAGACATGTTAGAAGTATGTTTGATCATTGCATCTTCCATTTTCCATGTTGTATGTCATTTGCATTTGTTAACCTTTCATGTGTGTTCATGGTTCTAAGCATGCTTCTCTTGCATCCATATGCTCATATGATCACCCTCATGCCTTGTTTCATGTTTGCAACATCTCATAGCATCAATATCATCTCATATATGCTTCTGGTTTTGTTTTGCATCATGCCATTTCATTTTATTTTGCATTGTATTGCATTTCTTTCACTAACTTTTCAGGTGGTAAGTCATTTTGAGAAGTGAATTTGCCTTCACTTCTCACATTTTCTTTTCATCTCTCCTATGCATCATTGCTGAATTTTGTTTTGTGTTTGATATTGAGCTTGCTCTTTCTTCTTCATCTTACTTTCTTTCTTCAAGTGACTTGACTTCTTAAATGAAGCAAGTTACTTTGCTTCTCTTTGCTCCTTTCATTTGCTTCCTGGTGGTTCCATTGAAGATTTCTTTCTTAAACCTCACAAACCTTAGGAACAACCAAGTATGACAATGATTAGGGTTTTGATTAGTTCCCCATTTAGATTTTACCTTTGTGTCTCATTGAGTCTTCTCTTCTCACCTCATAATCAGGGACTAAACCCTAAAGGCTTTAAGGCTTTGTGATTAAGCTTATGCCTGCATCCTTCTATTAGGATGGAGTGTATAACTTTAATCCTAAGTGTTAAACCCTTAATGTGTTTAACTCTTTTAATCAATCCATATAATAATCATCAAGACATCACACTTGTAACTTGGGCCTTGCATTAGGGTTCTAATTCTTCCTTAATGGGTTAAGAAGGACTAACCCTAGTATTAATGGACAAGTCCCCCTCAAGTTGTCTTACAAACCATAAAACTCACTTCTTCATCTTATCATTAAATAAAATCCACTTAATAAAGGCTTTGTTTTGTCATGAGTTTAATCCCTAATCATGGATTAAGTTGAGGAGCTTTCCTCAGCTTAAACATTCTCATCTATTATCTTTCTATTAGGATGGTGTAATGGGTCTGTTTAATTCTTGATTATGGCTTAACCTCATTATCTAACACTAAACAAAAACACCAAAAACATTTAATTAATCACAAGTAGGTTAATGATCTTAATCCTGCATCAAAGGTGATTAAGTGTGAGAAGCTGACTTCACACTTAAGGTATTCTCATTACCCCTAATCAGAGGGAAGATGTGATAAGTTTACTAAATCCATTGGTTTAGGCTTAAGCTCATTAACTTATGACAAACTTTCAAAAGCAATAAAAGACTGAAAACTCAAAAAATAAACAATAATCGTCTCCTCCGGGATTCTTTTCTCATCTCATTCACTCATAAACGAGAACTTGCTTCTTCCGTCTAATGCAAGACAGTTTGCACCTGAGCCAGACAAGTCTTACACTTGAGCATAGACAAGTAAGCAGTTCATAGGTCAATTCACCTTTTAGTCTCTTTGGGTCGAACTACGGTGTTCTGACTTCCTCATTGCACGAGAGGATACGTAGGCATAACTTAACAGTTATCGAACAAAAGTCTCTGTATATCCCCCCTCCTTCTAGCCTTATTCTTTAGCCTCATTATCATGAGCATTTCATCTTTGTTCTTACACTGACACTATACATATCACATCACTTTTCTTACACTGACACCTGTACATTTTCTTCCAGCTCTTTTATACACAAATTGCACTGACACTACCCCTTTAAAACACAAATCTTTTAAGCGTGGATCCCGTCGGGTACGATGGACAACCTGGGTGCTAATACCTTCCCAGGTTGTAACCAACCCCCTTTCTCAGTCTCTCTGGTCCGCAACCGTCTTATCCATATCTTTTCTTAGGTTTATGCAGCATTGCCTTTCCCTCGGGATAAAAATGCCTAGCTGGCGACTCTTTTCATTCCCTGTGAGTTCACTCCTGTGTGTTCTCACATCCCTCTTTCGCCGACCGTTCGCGTCTGTACCTTTATTTGGGTCATTCCCATTTATCGGGAGCGACATCTGGTAGAGTCAACCATTTATTTGGTGGTTGAGGACCAATTCCCTCTATCCTCAAAGAATCTCTCACTTCGGCTAACCGATCAGCAAATAAATTAAGATACAAAGTTGATCTTTCATTATGTATAATTTCCAACTCCAAGTCTCGGCGAACCATTGGCCAACCATCTTCACCATAACAATGCAATGAAGCAATGACTCTAAATCCACAATAACCATCTGACAATTCATTTACTACATCATCAATAAATAACCTAATATGATTAGGAAATTGAAGGATGAATCGCTTAGATGATTATGAAGATTGTGATAATTTCAACTTCTTTTTCATAGGTTGTGATGGTTAAGATTTCTTCTTTGAATTTTGTGATGGTTAAGATTGTCGTTGTGAAGATTGAGATACTTGATCAACATACTCATGATACGAAGGGTCTTTATAAACATCATACCCTACAGGTTTTTTTGTCTTTCTTCTTAACTCCACCTTTTGTTTTTATTTTTTCAGGTGGTGGTAACAAAGAAGTCGTTGTGGGGAATGCAAGTTCATAAACCCTACTTTGTAATGCCCTTTTTCTAACAACATCTTGTGACCTATACCTTTTCCATAATTCATCCATTGCACATCTCATACCCACCTCTGATTCCTCATCTAAGTTTTTTTCCAGCTTATTGTCCATGCTTAGTTTCCTCCAATGAACATGCACAACGTCAATTGGTATCAGAATACCACTAATTATATACCCTGCCAACACACACGCGCAAGGTAATCCGTATGTTTCTCTAAGAGTACAACGACATTTGTCCTTGTTCGTTCCAACATAATCAATTCTTGTTAACTCTTCAGCAATGCGCCTCAATGCAGCTCGAGACACTAAAGTACGTAAATATGTGTAAAATGGACTCAAATAGGCATGCACAACTTCATAGACACTCTTTTGAAAAGAATCTCTAATGTTGCCAATTTGTATATTTAAGTTGTCATTCATGGCCTCCCAACATTTGACCATGTCACCAATACTTTTACCCAACATCTACTTTAACATCCAATGAGCAGACTCAACCCTAAAATATTACATATTTAAAATAATTAAGAAAAATACAAAATGTGCAAAAATTAAATTTTGGGATCTAAAATAAAACATATTGATTAGTCGTCGTGTTACCCATATGTAGGACTCGATTAATCCATGTACAAACAAATCTCTGTCTATGTGGTGTCAACCATGTGTCATTCACGTACTCAAAAAATCTAGTACAATCAACACACGCCTGCTCAAGTTCTTTTAAATGTTTAGCACACTCAACCTCATCACTAGCCCATACAACATCCGTCCATAATTTGCCAATTGACTCTTGCATATCACAAGCCACAAATAGTTTCCGTTTTGCACCAACATTTTTGTTTATGTGAAACTGACATAGCAAATTATTCGTCCTTGAAAACACAGACTCAACGACTTTCATCAAACCAAGATCTCTATCCGTCATCATCACTTGTGGACACAAATCTTCACAAACAATTGTTTAAGCTTATCTAACACCAAACAAAAAGTCTCAGTCTGTTCAAACTCAATATACGCAAATGCGACAGCAAAAGTCAACTCGGTTGATGTCATGCCAACAATTTCAAACAAAGGTTGCCTATATTTGTTTGTCTTGTAAGTGCTATCCATAACTAACAAAATAGGAAAAATATTCAACAACTTAATTGAATCAGGATGAGCCCAAAATATATCTTTAATAACTTCAGAGCCGTCTTTTTTTCTACTCCAATAAACATAACCTGCATCCTCAATAAGCTTAAACAAATATTGTATCTCACTTCTAGGACCTCTTATCTCTTTTTCTATCATACTCTTCTACTTTTTCTATCCGAGTGACACAATCTGGATCTTGCTCGTGCAAGGAATGCAATATATTTCTAGGTGGAACCTTTCTCTTTGTTAAATCAGTAACATGTTGCTTCTGATCCGCTGTCAACCTACCAACAAATGAGTGACCTTCTAATCTATCAGGTAAATCATAGTTATGAACCCCGCATTTTACATCAATCTTCCATCCAGATCCATCTTTCGCCGGAGTCGAACTGATCTTAAATGGAAATCCACATTTTTTCGTCGCACTTTCGATTCCACTATGAATATCCTTGCATTTCCCACATTTATCACAACCAAATATTATTTTGTTACTTCTTCCTTTCTTGTCTGTTTGTGTATCAGAACGAGTGATGATAATCGTCACTTTATTTCATAATCCGATGTCTTTAACCCATCTTATCACCTCCTCTCGTGTACCAAATCTTTCTGACGTTATAAAATCATCTGACGTATTCACACTTATCGTTTTTTTCCTTCGTATATAGGGATTTATGCACCTGCATAATAATTTTTTTAATATAAAATTATTAAAAAAAACAAAAAAAAACAAATCGGAAGACTTCATCTAAGTGTTCCGGTAGTGTATATTATACGAACCGGAACTCTTAAATGAAGTGTTCCGGTACAGGCAAAAAGACAAACCGGAAGTCTTAATGAGACTGTTCCGAACCAGAACACTTTCCATAAGTCTTCCGGTGAAGAAAAAATACTAAACCGGAACTGTTTTTTAAGTCTTCCGGTTTGAAAAATAACATACCATAAGTCATCTTTCAAGTCTTCCGGAACTTTGTTTTTTGGATAAATTTTTCGGAATTCTGACGATCTGACCGGAATGGTAAAAATTAAAATAATAAAATAATATCAGCGTTAAAATTGACATTTTGAAAATTTTGTAGGGGTATATGTCAAAGTGTAGGGGTATAGGGTACAATCTTCTTAAAAAGGGATAAAACAAAATATTGTTTTTTTAAAATAAAAGCCATAAAAAAAATGAAAAGGGGATCCATTATCGAAACAAAAAGTTAAAGAAGCATACCCACCCTCTGAGTCTCACTCAAATCGAAACGCCATCAAAATAACCTTTCTCTCTCCTTTCCATTCGATCTTGGTTTCCTCTCTATCTCAGGTTTAGATTTCAATTCGATTTCTCGTTCGACCTGACTTATCGTTCGTTTCTCTCACTCACGACTTTGTGCGATCTCGCTCATTCTCCGCGTCTCTGTATCGGTTCATGGTTTTCTCTCTGCATGATGGTTCGGCTTTTGCTCGCGGTTGCGTTTCGTTTTCGTGCGTTTTCGATTTGGGTTTATCATGGGTTTTACGATTGGTTTTGGCTTTATAGTGTTGTTTCAGTTTTCAAATTTCTGGGTTTATGTCCGTTTCTCACGCTTTTTTTGGATTTCCAAGTTTTTGAATTTTTTGTGATTCAACAATGGAAGGTTTGTGTTTTTTTTTTTTTAGTTTTTTGCTTTTTCTGGTTTTTGAATTTGTTTTGGATTGTTGTGTTGTTGTGGGTTTGAGTGTTGTGATGAAGTTGTTGAAGGATATGGATGAAGGCTGAGTTGTGAGAAGTTAATGGAGGATTAAAGGTTGGTTTTTTCGGTTTTTTGAAGTGGATTTGGTGATGGTGAGTGAAAATGTTTATTGTAGGATTGTGATTATGAGTGGAAGGTTTGAAGCTTGGTTTGTTTCATTGTTTATGCAGAGATTTTCTTTGGTTTCCAAGCTTGGGAAAGAGACTGAATAAAAGGGTATTATATATGAGGATTGAGGATTTGGATAAAAAGGAGAAAATTGAGGAATATTCTGTTGTGATGAGGATGAAAAATAAAATGGTTGCTGCAAGTTGTTGTATGGAGGTGATGGTAGTGATTGTGTGATGCGCGTTTGGCCGTTGTGCGTGTTAGTACGTTTTTTTTTCAAGCAGAAGAAATGAGTGTGCTGCTAACATTGTGGGATAGATGAGAATCATGTGGGTTGTACAATTGTATAGTTGGTTACTGCAATGTATGTGTGTGACTGAGATGCGATACTAATAATAACAATAATAATAATAATAATAATAATAAAATAAATAATAGTAATAATAACAATAAAGAAAATAATGATAATAATAATAAAAATTAATAATAATAGTAAACATAAAGTCACCACTTCTAGCACGTTCATCACCAACCATCAAGTCCACCAACTTCACATCCAACTTCTGACCCTCTCTGATACTATTAAGAAAGTCATGGTTAACCTTCAACATCCCCAACATCACACTATGCAATGTCTGATCACAAACCAAACTCATGTCTCTAAACTTCTCGATTAACTCCAACTCTTTAACCATCATGACCGACATATGCAAGGTCTTCCGACTTAAAGCATCGGCCACGACATTAGTTTTACCGGGATCATAATTCAAGTCGAAATCATAATCCTTCAAGAATTTAAACCAACACCTTTGCCTCATATTTAACTCTTCCTGGTCCAAAAAAATACTTCAAGCTCTTATGATCACTATACACTTCAAATCTAGAACCATACAGATAATGCCTCCAAACCTTTAATACAAACATTATTGTTGCTAATTCCAAATCATGGGTAGGATAATTCCTCTCATGAATTCTCAATTGTTGCAAAGCATATGCCACTACCTGATCGTCCTGCATTAACACACCACCCAAACCCATTAGAGAAGCATCACAATACACCATAAATGATACATCTGGTTTAGGTAAGATCAAAACTGGAGTGGTAGCCAACTTCCTCTTCAGTTTAATGAAGCTCTGCTCACACTGTATGTCCCATACAAATGCCTTATCCTTATAAGTTAACTGATTCAACGAAAGTGCCAACTTTGTAAAACCTTCAATGAATCTATGATAATAACCAACTAATCCCAAAAAACTTTTAATCCCAGCTACTGACTTTGGGGCCTTCCATTGTAGAACTGCATCTACCTTGGATGGATCCACAACAATACCCTCACCTGAAATAACATGACCAAGAAAACTCACCTCTTTCAACCAAAACTCACACTTTGACAGCTTATCATACAACTTCTTTTCTTTCAACACTTACAACACAATCTGTAGACGTTCAACATGCTCTTCTTCCGATTTAGAGTAAATTAGAATGACATCTATAAAGACAACCACAAACTGGTCCAAATAATCGTGGAAGATTCGGTTCTTATACTCCATAAATACTCCAAGTTCATTAGTAACTCCAAATGGCATCACCACATACTCATAATGCCCATACCGAATCCTGAAAGCTGTTTTTTGAATATCTTCATTCCTTACCCGTATTTGGTGATAACCTGACCGCAAATAAATCTTGCTAAACACACGAGTGCCCACCAACTGATCCATCAAGTCATCTATTATTGGAAGTGGATATTTTTTCTTAATTGTCACTTTATTCAACTGCCTGTAGTCAATACACAATCTCATACTATCATCTTTCTTCTTCACCAGCAACACTGGAGCTCCCTGTAACACCCTTCTAACCCAACAAGAATTTCACATAATGTATGGAAATTAAATCAAATAAAATCATCACTCAAGGGTGTCACATCTTCATAAAAACATCATTATTATTTTCATACTCCGTAACACGGGTTACAACATATAGAAATAACAACTTATTTTGAATCAACACCTCTTTTAAAACAAAAACATCGCAGCGAAATTATCATCATAAAAATATCCTTTTATAAAATAACTAATAATAATTTAATCTCATCAAAATTGGAATTTAAAAATAACTCAACATCTTACAAATCCTCATGAAACATGTTAATCAAAGAAACACAATATTTAAAACAAAGGTGTTCTCATCCCGATGTTACATATTAGAGCAAGACACCTCTATTATTAACAGAAATAGAGTAAAATAACTCCAAAGCTAAATCTTCATGCGTCTACGGCTAATCTTAATCACATGCATGTTACCCGCGTGGAGGCAACATTCAAATAGGCAGGGTGAGTAATCACAATTCATTACAAAAGATATAAGGAAAAGATACAATAGTCACAATAACAATTACCAAAAACTCATATTCGTCACATATCACACATATACACACATTGTGACTTCATTAAGTATTTCATAACATCGTTATTTCATCGATCAATCATCATCACCAAAACAACACTTAAGTCACAACATCGGTAAACATCATTTAACTTGCAAATTGTGCAATGTCACTTAGTATGAAATGCAGTGTCATATAATCATGCATGTGGTATCGAACATCATGGATGGACACTGGGCCATCACCCTCCAAAATAGAGAACAACATAATTACCTAAATCCACACAATATAATTGAAGCAAACAATGGACCAAAGTCCCAACATCATTGGACGAAAGTCCTAAAAATGCTATAAATGCATGATGCAAAACATCGTAATAGTCACCGTCACGGCTCGTCAAAGTTGCACCATCATTCATAACAATCCATCATAATACTTAACATAACATGTATGTTATCAACATGCATATCATCAATTTAATTCACCATACCATCATAGTATAACATCATCAATAACATCACAATAACATCGTAGCAACAACACGCAAGTTTCGTCATTTATATCAAAACATCATTAGTTCCACATGCAACTACACACCTCCCAAATATTAATGTATATCATTTAAATTATTTCTAACAATATGAAACTATTTTTAAAATGAATGTACGTTATCTCAGCTTCATGCAGGTTCAAACGACACACAAATCGGACGACCCGAACTAAAGTTATGAAATTCCAAAGTTTTTCGTCAAACACAAACACATAAATCTTACACTAACACCATAAAGCCTCATTATACACTAGTTAATTTTAATTCCAGGACTTGAAACCATTTTTATAAGAAAGTACACTATATTATCTTTCTACAGGTTTGAACGACGCGTCAAACGGACACCTGAAACTCAAGTTATGATTTTTTGAAGTTTTTAAACAAATCAGTCCCAGGGTAATCGATTACCATAAAACGATAATTGATTACTCCCCTCAAAAATCCAATTTTTCACGTTTTAAACTTTTCCAATGTTAACCGATTAATCCATTTCGGTTAATTGATTAACCAAGTTGCAAAAGCACTTTTCTGCTATATTTTTTTACACAAAAATCACTTTTTTCCTCATTTGAAACCTCATTTTCCCACAAATCGTTTATAACATGTTTTAACACGAAAATCACATTTCAAAAGTTTCAAAACCCCCAAATATTTTTCATCAAAAACACTCTTGACTCAGTTTCGACTCTGACACGCAACCGTACACAACAATACAATATTCCCCATTAACAAATCCATCAAATACATAATTTTAACTTCAATTCACACAATTTACCATTCAATCACAACATTATTATTATCAACACTTGCATCATGGCATTTCATCATACTTTCACGAAATCATCATTCAAACACATAACACACAAAATCTACATCTACCTTAAACCCCATATCAAATATAATATACTAGATTACCCTCATACATTGGGATTCAATTTCTGATCTTCCTCTTGAGCTCTCACCGAAATTGCTCTGAGTCCTCACACTTCACTTCCTTTCTTCAGAGCTTTTCTCCAAAAATACGACCGATCAAAAACTCCACTTCTCCCTTTTTGATTATGTTTTTGACAAACATGCTCATAAGACCCCTATTATGGTATTCCTACTTTATCCTCACTTACTCCTATCAATATTATCACTTTGCCCTTAAAATTTCTACACATTTTTTATTTTAATTTAGTTATTTGAATAACTCTAAATAATTATTATTAATTCATAATAATTTCCAAATAAATAATTATTATTACTTTAAATAATATTACCATAATTATTTAATTCCAATAATAATAATTAACATCTTAATCCATACTACCGCAAAACATAACACTTATACCCCCACAACATTCCATAACACAATCACACAAAGCCTCATATATTTCACCAAAATTCATCAAAAATCATGAATATTTATAATTAATCAATTAAATAAATATTCTAATTATTTTTGGGGTGTTACACCCCCAAGGTGACACACTCGGTCTTACAAACTTCTTTTCAAACAATTCCTCTAACTACTTATTTAATTCTGCTAACTCAGAAGTCGACATCCGATATGGTGCCATCGAAATAGGTCTAGTACCAGGTACAAGATCAATACCAAACTCCACCTCTCTTTCTGGCGGTACATCCATAACATCATCTGGAAACACTTTCGGAAATTCACTTACTACTTGCAACTCACTAATTATTGTTTCATTTTCCACTGATAAGGATGCAAACAATGCTAACACTTGAGCCTTTTCATTAAAAAGTTTTCTCAACTCTCTAGCCGATAAATAACCAGCTTCTTCTTCTTCTTCATCAGGAGTATGAAATCACACTGACTTACTGAAACAATTAAGGTGAAATTAATTGAATTCCAACCAGTTCATTCTTAAGATTACATCTAAACCTCCCAACGGAAAACAAATTAGATCCACACCAAAACCCTTACCATAAATTGATATAGGACAATTCAAACAAACTATAGAAGTAGTTACTGATCCATTAGCAAAAGTTTTGATATCCATTTCTCTTTTCATAGGGAAACAACAAGACCTAACTTTCTCACACAGTCAGCAGCAATAAAATAATGTATGACACCAATATCAATCATAGTAATCAAAGGCGTATTATTAATGTAACAAATACCTCCGATTAGTCGATCCTCACTAGAAGTATGAGTTCCTGTAAGAGTAAACACTTTTCCTGCAGTTGCAGCTTTCTTCGTTTTCTAACAATGAGTGCTGATATTACCATACTCTCCACAGTTGTAGAAAGTCACCATGTAAGTCTTGCACTCTGCAATCAAATGCCCAGGTTGTCCACATTTGAAACACTTTTTCACGTCACTCGTACACTCACTGATATGATGACCCACTTCACCGCACCTAAAACACTTCAGAGGAGTAGGGGAACCTCCCTCACTTGGCTTCTTACCATCAACATACTCCTGCTTACCTTTATTAGTCGGAGCTGCATAAGACTTCCTACGGTGTATTTGTTGCTTTCTTGTCCTCTCAGCCAAACTCTTAAAGTGATTCGATCGAGCCTTGTTATCCTATTCAAAGATTCTACAACAATCAACCAAATATGGAAATCTTCTGATCTATTGATACCAATTGCCTGTTTGATTTCAGGCCTTAAACGATTCTCGAACTTAACACACTTCGAGAACTCAGGAGTCACTTCACTATAGTGCGAATACAACTTGGCCAAATCAAAAAATTTAGCAGCATACTTCGTAACTGACATGCTACCCTATTTTAACTCCAAAAATTCAATCTCCTTATTCCCTTAAACATCCTCAGGAAAGTACTTCCCTAAGAACTCTCTTCTAAACACAATCTAGGTGATTGCCTCTCCAGACGCTTCCAACCGTTGGCGAGTTCTAACCTGCCAGTCATCAGCTTCTCCCGCTAACTTGTGAGTACCCAACCATATCTTTTGGGCTTCATAACACTCCATCACTCGAAATATTCTCTCAATCTACTTGAGTCACTCTTGCGATCCATTCGGGTCATACTTTCCTTTGAAAGTAGGCAGATCATTCTTTCGAAACTTATCATTCTCACTATTCCCAACATTCAGCTGATTCTGCACATCTTGAGCCATAGCCTGCATAGCGATAATAAGTGCAACATCATTCCTCCCAGCCATTCTAAATCTGCCATGCAATAATAACAGGAAACAACGATTAAGAAACTTACACTGACAAAAAATCAACTACCACACTCAACGACTCGACTACTTGGTCGGACAGACCAACCTGCTCTGATACCACTTTGTAACACCCAAAATTTCCTCATACAAATTTTAATTTTAAATCAGAGTAACCACAAATTAAAATGAAAACTTAGGTATTACTTTTCTTCCGAATATTGCTCAATAAACAACATGTAACCTATAACTATTCATGCAGCTGAAAACTTCAAATAAAATAAAATGTAAAAGTTCAGAACAACATAATTGTTTCTTTAAAAACAACTAAAACATGCAATAATGTTCCCGACTCTCCATGTTACATATCAGAGCAGACGCTTCTACCATGAAGTACACCAATTCCACCAACTACGAACTCGACTACTCCTGATTACCTGCATGTTACCCATGTAGAGGCAACATTCAAACAAAAGAGGTGATATTCTTACACTAACAAAAGAGAAAGATGATATAAATACAAATCATACATCATCAGGTTGTTCTCCATATCACAACATCCTACAAGAATCACACATATACATTTATACTCAGATTTACACAAATACTCATATCAACGTCATGCAACACAATCAACTGAAGAATGCAAATAAGACTCAACCAGACTCAATACACGTATTTCATGGTCTGATATGATCTTGTTTCATGATCTAGTTTCCGTTGGAACTCTTGACCCCTATTTCATGGTCTGATATGACCCCTATTTCATGATCACACCCACGACCCCTATTTCATGGTCACATACGATCCCTATTTCATGACCGCACCAACTACTGTGATTGAACTCAATCATGCCACCAACAACAATTCCATTTAGGAATTCAGATGGATGTTAATACCCCACCTGGGCACACCATCCCACAACTATGCACATTCCATGCATCATCAATGACAATATGAAACAACAACAACACATGCATATTCATTTATTCACGTATTTTTAATCATCATATTTAATATTAAGCAAAACAAGCATATAACATCTCAATACATACTCTTAATACCACAACATTAAAACAATACCATTAGGATATAAAACAAATGATTTCATGAATTTTCAGATGATAAAGAAATGACATTTTCAGTCCCATAATGCGCTACGCGCCACCACCCCTTTCTAAGCGTGTTTGCTACTGCCTGGAAGAGGCGAAGTTTTTCAAAACCGCGCTAAGCGGGATCTGTGAATTCTGCAGAAAAACTCTACGATAAAACCCATCTCCTGTTGTGATCTAACACTTTCCAAACAATTTTTAACGCCAATTAACCATAGATTTTGCATCAATAGCCTACGCCTAACATATTCACATTAACCAAACCAATCAAACAAACTAATTCATCAATTTCTACTCATACTAACACAAATCTTCATAAACCCTCATTCAATCCCATGAATTTTAACTTAATGATTTCTACTTCCATACTCGTATCATTTTGCCCTTAAAAGATGAAAGATATCCCACCCTTACCTTAAAACGACGAGCTTTGCCATTCTTTCGACAAATTCCTCTTCTTTCTCTTTCCCTTACTTTTCTCCTCTCTTCTCCCTTTTGCCTTTCTTTTACGTGGAATGAACAACAATGAAACTTCCACTCTCTAACCCTCTAAAATATCCCAATTAGTGGATTGCCCTCTTCACCCTCACTTAACCCTTACCTAGTTACCATAAGGCCTTTTCACTTATTATTCCTCTAATTTATTCAATTATTCCTTTATACTAGTATAACTACCACTCAATGAACTAAATTAGACAACCTATATTAAATTAAAATAATTTAATTATTCCTACTCAACACACCATTAATTTCTACATCATTAGCAACACACTTCTCCTACGACCAAGACCTACATCTCAATGTCACTACCCTTCCCTATGGGTACACAACCACCAATAAGGCACAATAACACACCATCGATCACCACGATTCACACAACACACAATAATATGCAAATTAATAAATAATTAAATCGGGGCGTTACAACTTCGACCACAAAATCGGCTAGGACTTGTGCCTTGAGGGCTTACCTGATTTTGTATCTAATGTCGAATTCAGATAATACTAAAGACCATTTGAACATTCTTCTGACCATGTCTGGTCGACCAAGGAGTTGTCTAATGGGATGATCGGCCTGGACGGTGATTGTGTGTGCCAGAAAATAGTGCCTAAGTCTCCTTGCTGCATTGAGAAGGGCTAGAGGGACCCTTTCAATCTGTTGGTACCTGAGCTCGGGCCCCTGAAAGGCCTTACGTGTAAAGTAGATTGGTTTATACCCCTCAAATGTATCCCGGATGAGGGCAGCGCTTACGACCTCGTTAGCGGTGACCAGGTATAGAAACAAAGTTTCATCGAACTCTAGTTGGGAAATGACCGAGGGTTCCGACAGAGCTTTCTTGTGATGAGTCAAGACTTGCTCGCACTCTTCCAGCCACTCGAAGGCAGCCTCTTTGCGATGGAGCTTGAAGAGGGGAAGAGCGTGTTGTAAGGATTTTGCCACGAAGCGTGATAGCGAGGTGAGAACCTCGTTTAGTGATTGAATGGATTTCTTGGACTTTGGTTTCAATATTTTAGAGAATGTACGACATTTGCCGGGGTTGGATTTGATTCCTCTTTCTGTCAGATAAAAACCGAGGAAATTGCCCGCGCCCACCCCGAAAGTGCATTGTTCTAGATTGAACTGCATTTTACATTTTCGTGCTTAGTAGAAAATTCTCTTTAGAGTGGAGAGCATGATCGGTTTCCTCGTGGGATTTGACGATCATGTCGTCCATGTAGACTTCGAGTTTGTCTCCGATTTCATCTTGAAAGACCTTATTCATCATAAGTTGGTAGGTTGCGCCAGTGTTTTTCAATCCAAAGGGCATTACGTTGTAGTAATAGTTGCCCGATTCGGTCTTGAAGGCCGTGTATTTCTTGTCAGTCACGACCATGGGCATTTGATTTTACCCGAAATAGGCATCGAGGAACGACAATAATTTAAATCCTGCAGAATTATCTACCATTTTATCTATGTTAGGCAACTGGTAAGCATCTTTCGGGCAAGCCCAATTGAGATCAGTGTAGTCGACACATATATGCCACTTTCCATTATTTTTCTATCTTCTTTGGAAATTGTTTCCTCCTGTGTTGCGCCACATCTCAAAGAACAGGGTCTATCGTCAAATAAATACAAGCAGTATCTAGATCCAAGTCGGGCATCTCGACTGTGCTTCAAGCAAATAGACCCGTGTTCTCCATGGGGCACAACTTTAGTTGCTTCCTAGCCAAGTCAAGGAGATCTTCTCAAATCTTAACCCATATGCTAGGGTCTTCACCAAGCACGATTAATTCAAAGTCGTTGTAGGGAACTGGGCATGTTGATGAGGAACTGCTTGCGGCCAACTATACTTCTTTTTCTTCCTCGGTGAACCTGCTGTCTAGATCGATCAAATCAACTAGAGGGAGTAGTTTTGGCTCCTCGGAGCTGCTAGGTAGAGCGGACTTAGTCGTTGTCTTTATTTTGGTGATGACGACGTTGAGTCCTTTGGATGCTACTTCAAAGAACCAACGAGCAACCTCAGTGTCCCCATTTAAAGTAGCCACATGTCCCGAGGAAGTATAATATTGCATCTTCAAGTGTACCGTGGATGGTAAAACTATGAGTTCTTCCAGCGTTGGGTATCCTAGGATACATTGGTACAAGTAAGAGCAATCTATAACGAGGAACTGAACTTTAACTGCCGTCGCAGTCTCTCCTGCCCCAAATGTCACAATCAGGTCCATGTATCCCCAGGGTTTAGACACTGACCTGTTGAACCCTTGTAGGTTGGATACTACGTAGGGGGTCAAGTGTGTCTCATTGAGCTGTAGGGTAGTGAACAACTGTGAATACATGATGTCCATAGAACTTCCTTGGTTGACGAGGATTCGTTGGACATCGAAGTTAGCCATATGTGCCCTGATGAGTAGGGGAATATTGGCTTTGGGCGCCCCACCGAGGAACTCTTCTTTGTAGAAGGAGATGGGAATGGACCATCCCCAAGGAGGATAAATGGTGGAGTTTTGGTTAGAACCTTTGCTGATGAGGTGGTTGAACCTGCGTTTTATCGAGCCTACGGTAATTTTGTTGTAGCCTCATCCCAAAATTACCATTGATGACGGAAAGAACTCCTAGGGACTATATGTTGCGAAGTAGGAAAGGCTGGTAAATGGTTCGGGAATGTATAAGTCCTCCGGTTGGATGATGCTTAGAGCGACCGAAAGGCTAGCATCTGCGGCTGGGGCAGCCACTTCTTCTCCCTTCCTAGACTCCTGTACTTCCTGTCGGGGAGCCTTTTTTCCCTTCGTAAACTGCTTTAGGTGTCCATCTTTGATAAGGATCTCGATAGCATCCTTCAGATGTATGCATTCGTCCATGTTGTGCCCGTGAGACTTATGGAACCTGCGGTATTTTGTTTTGTTCGTGTTAGCTTTGGTTGGTAGTTGCTTTGGAAACTAGACGCCAGCCTGGAGGAACTCTGAGTTGGCACATTCAGAGATAATATTTTCCCTTAATATTATGAGGGGAATGTACTCGTGGAATATGCCTGAAGGTCCTTTGTGCTCCCATGGTTCGCGGGGGCGATTATCCTTTTGTTTGTCACCTCTTCGACGTGATGTTGAGGAGTCTTCATTATTTGAGGGTTTGGCATCCTTTCGTTTTCCTCGTATTGTATGTACGTCTGGGCTTTGAGGAGGAAAGCGTCAAGCATGGCTGATGTTTCTATACCAACGGCCTTGGCAAAGTCGCTACAGGGCATAACCCGTGCTCTAGGAGGTACTTCTTCACGTCGTCAGTGGTTGATACTTGAACGACCTCCTTGTTGAACCTTTCAATATATGCTTGCAATGATTCATCCTTGCCCTGGATTATCGCCTCTAGAGAGGCCTCCGTTTTGGGATGTCGATGAGAGGCAGTGAAATGTCGGGAGAATGTTCTTCCGAGCTGCTTCCAAGAAGTGATAGACTCATAGGGGAGGCTCTTGTACCAGGCCATTGTTCCCTTTCTAAGCATTTTTGGAAATAGTCGCCACTTGATGGCTCCCCGGACGCCTCGATAGTTGAGGAGGGCGTCAATATTCTCTATATGCTCGTCCGAATCAGTGGTTCCATCATAGAATGCCAGAGGAGGAGGCTTCTCTAAACCCTTCGGAAACTTGGTGGACATGATCTCTTGGGAGAAGGGGCCTTGTGGTTCTTCGTCGTCACTAGAGTTGTATGAGAGGAAGTAAGAGCGGTTGCTCTTCTGTCGCTGTGGGGACGACGATCTTGAACGATTTCTTGGCCTATCGGGGGATGGTAAAGTCTCTGGTTGGAGTACGCTCATTGTCTTTCTGGCTTATGGGGATCAATGTCGTCGAGGAGACAACCAAACTCATTTCTTGATTGACCCAGACTTTTCTGGGCGTTGACGGTTCTTTCTTCGTTCGAGCGAACGACTACGGGATATGCAGGGTCTTCTTGATGGGGAGGTAGACTTGGGATGGTGAGCATCCTCCAAAGCTTTAGTTATTTCGCCTTGACGCAAGATTATACGGTTAATCTGATTCATCGTCTTGACCAACATAGCAAGGGTCGACTTGATTCCCTCAGTGATGAGAATGAGAGAAAGATCAACCAGAGTGATCTCTGGTTTGAGGATTGGTTCAGGATAGGAGAAGGAGGTAAGTCCGTCTTGTTGGAAACAACTAGGCTCTCTGAATGGGGGATTGATTTCGTCGTTCTCCCACTACTTAACAGGGACGTTGGTAACAATCTGGGCATCAACTGTATCATCGCGGTTAGCCATAGCGAGAGTTTTGATTGAGATGCTTTAGTCTTTATGATTTGAGGATGAAATACGGGGAAACAAATTTCCTACAGACGGCGTCGCTGATCGTTCCTGGTGATCAGAACCTGTGTGAGCCACAAAGGTTGTTGATGATGCTCGGTCGTCGAGGAGAGAAAGATGTGTACCTGCAAGACACTCTAATGCCAAAGTAAGAAAGGGGCAGAAGAATGAGCAAGTACGAGAAAATGTATTGTTAGAGTGAATATTAGATACCTGACCCTCTCATGTGAGAGGGTTTATATAATGCCTCCAGCGCTTGGCTATTGATCCCTATTTTGGGCCTGGATCACGAATCCCCCAAAAATAGGTAACTGCCAGAAACTAGCCGTTGGGATGGGCAGTCCTGCTCGGATGTAGTGCTAGTCGAGCATATGATGAACCGAGTAAGAGCTATCCTTGGCTGAATCTGTGTGACTTCCCCCATATGTCGGGTAGAATCTGAAAGGAGCAGAGAGTCCGACCATAGGAGGCCTCCTCGACTAAGGGGCAAAAAGCTAGTGGATCCCTTTGACATTGAGTTATTGGGCCGTTCTGGATGCATGAGTGAATTGGGCCATACCTAGTCATTGGGGCAGTCCGGAACACTTTCAATGACATTAACCATTTCAAGAAACATCTAAACATCTTTGAATTAAGCTTCTCAAAAGACTCTCTTGTCACACACACACACACACACACACACATATATATATATATATATATATATATATATATATATATATATATATATATATATATATATATATATATATATATATATGAGTGTGACTGTTCTAATATTATTATTGTTATAATAGAGTTGAAATATCTATCTAAAATAGTAAGACTAGTTATTACATTGGGGAAATAGTAATATTTCAAGTAGTATAAATACCACCTCTAGCAATGTAATATTTACTCCAAAAACTTACTATGAAAACATTCATAAGTTTTTCTCCCTTCCATCTTTTCTTCTCTTTGATAATTCTAGTTTAGTAACTTATATTAGTTCATAAATATTAACCAATATTCTAAAATCGGTTTTTCTCAACACGTTATCAGCACGATCGTTTCTAACGGAAGTTATTACTACACTAGGTATATCTTCTAAACTTATCTCTTTAATCTTATTATTACTATAATTTTTATTATTTAACCTGCTTATAGAAAACTGATAGTTAGTCAAGTGATTTATGATTTTTATCGTTATTTTAACTTTAACCTCTTGTTATCGAAAACTGGCAACTTGTCAAGTGCTCTATAATAAGTGTGACTTTTATATATTTCGTGCGGAGGTTTAAAACCCCATATGCAGTTACTAATTTTTATATTCTGTTATTAACTTTTATATTTAGTGGAGGTTTAAAAACCACCATCTGTTGCTACTAATTTTTATATTTCAGTTACTAACTTTTATATTTAGTGGAAGTTTAAAATCCCACACGTTGCTACTAATTTTTATATCAAGTTACGAACTTTTATATTTAGTGGAGGTTTAAAATACCAGATGTTGCTACTATTTTTTATATTTCATTTACTAACTTTTATATTTAGTGGAGGTTTAAAATCTCACACATTGCTACTAATTTTTATATTTAGTTACTAACTTTTATATTTAGTGGAGGTTTAAAATCTCAACGTTGCTACTAATTTTTATATTCAGTTACTAACTTTTATATTTAGCGGAGGTTTAAAATCCCAAATGTTGCTACTAATTTTTATATTTCAGTTACTAGTTTTTATATTTAGTGGAGGTTTAAAATCCCACATGTTGTCACTAATTTTTTATATTCAGTTATTAACTTTTATATTTAGTGGAGGTTTAAAATTCCACATGTTATTAGTAACTTTTATTTTTAGTTACTAACTTTTACATTCAGTGGAGGTTTAAAATCCCACATGCTATTACTGTATTTTATTTTCAGTTACTAAATTTTATATTTAATGGAGGTCTTAAAACCCCATATGTTATCTTATAATTATCTCTAAACCCTCATAATAGTTACTGTAGTTAATTTTTAACACACTTTAATTTGGTTTTGATGGTATTTATCTTTTATTTATCTTTTTCCTTTTTCTTTTTCTTTTCTCTAACGGTAACATTAACGACCATTTTACAAATTATCTATATATAATTCAACTTCTTTCATAAATTTTACATCATTCTCAAATAATCATCCATATCTTTTAGATGACTAAATTTTTTCTTTTGTTCATCACTCTACTTGTCATGATTTTATTCCTTATCTGTATTATCAATCATGAAGAACTAGGTAATGATTATATAACATTAATGATACTTATTGTTTTACCATTATTAGTCTTAGCTTGGTTTATTAGTAAAGGTTTTTGAATAAATCATGATCATGGTTTTTTTTGTAATAGTTGTTATTGATATATAAATATATATATTGTTTATGTATTAAATTTTGATTATGTTCATCTGAATTATAAATATAATCATGTCAAATCTTAAGCATCAATTCAAAATACAAAGCATAACTGGGGACAACTTCATAACATGGAATAAAAATTTGATTGAATACCTTACATGTGAGGGACTTAACAAAATACTTGAAGGAGACCATTCTGGAAAATCAACAGACGATCCAGATGAAATGGAAAAGAAAAAGTCAAAAGTGAACAGAATAATCAAACATCATTTTGATGATGGATTGCAAACAGAATATTCAAATGCTAAAGATCCCAAGATTTTGTGGGACAAAATCAAAGCAAGATTTGGACATCAGAAGAAAGACTTATTACCCTCATTAATGGATTAGTGGAACAAGTTAAGGTTCCAAGATTATAAAAGTGTCATTGCATATAACTCTGCTATGCACCAAATTATAACACAACTTGAATTGTGTGGTACAATTATAACTGAAAAAGAAAAGTTGGAAAAAACTTTTTTAACTTTCTATGCATCCCAAGTATTATTGCAACAACAACATAGAATGAGGGAATTCACTGAGTATTCTGATTTAGTTGCAGCTCTTCTGGTGGCAGAACAAAATAACGAGCTCCTTATAAAAAACCACCAGACACGACCCACTGTAACAATAACATATCCTAAAATTAACGCCACAACCTTTAATCATGGGCGTGGCGGCTCTAATCGTCTTAAGAGATGTGGCGGCCATGTTCGTTTTGATGGTAATAATGGTCGTGCTCGTTTTGATGGTCACAATCTAAGAAGATATCATGGTCGAAACATTTTCCACAGTCGAAACCATTTTTGTGGTAGAGGACGTGGACGAGGTCATATGAATAATTATAGATCACCCAGATATGACCAAAATAATTGGATTTGCCAAGGAATGAGCAAGTATATCCAAAAAGGTCCCTCAATAAATTATGAGGATGTATGTTACAAATACAGAAAGAAAGGCCACTGGTCTAAGGTGTGTAGAATACTAGAACATTTATGTAAAAGACAAATGGCTTTTGTAGAAGAAAAAGTAAAAGAAGTGAATTTTAATGATATTGAACCCATAAATGATAATACCTATTTTGAGACTGCTGATTTCGTTGAAGGAACAATAAATTAAGTAACTATTTGAATAATGCGTGATATGCTTGTATTAACTTTATATATGAAATATGTATTAGTTCAAGAATATGTATGTTGTTTTATGTATCTTATGTTTGCATGAAATAAAATGTTAAATATGTTGTTGATTTACTCTCTATTTACTCTTTTTTTAAGAAGGTTAGACATGGAACGTGTCAAATACATTTGCATTCCGGACCGTGGGACTGCCCATTCAATCCTCAAAAGTAAGAAATATTTTACTGAAATAAATTCTAATAAAGGTGTAATAAATACAATCTCAGGTCCTGCAGATTTGATTGAAGGAACAAGTAATGCTCTGTTCATATCATCAAATGGGACAAAGTTTATCATTAAAATGCTTTATACTCACCAAAATCAAAGAATTTTGTTGAGTTTTAATGACATATATCATCAAGGATATGATATTGAAACTGCAACTGAAGGTAACATGAAATACATTAATATCACTGCTAATGTTTTGGAAAAGAATAAAATTTTAGAAAAACTACCAAAATTGCCTTATGGATTACATTATACTTATATACATGCAATTGAATGTAATTTGATAGTAAAAGAAGATCTCAAAATGATGACATTATGGCATGATCGTTTACGCCACCTTGGTTCAATAATGATGCATAAAATAGTTGAAAGTACACATGGTCATCCATTGAAAGGCTTAAAGCTTACAAAATGAGATAAACCATGTGAAGCTTTCTCTCTTGGAAAACTAATAACAAAGCATTCACCAGACAAAATTCAAACATAATTATTGGCATTTCTTGAAAGAATTCAAGGAGATATATGTGGACCTATCTATCCACCATCAGGACCATTCAGGTATTTTATGGTATTGATTGATGCATTTAGTAGATGGTCATATGTATGCTTACTGTCAAGTCGTGATATGGCATTTGAAAAATTTCTTGCACAAATAATTAAACTTAGAGCTCAATTTCCTAATTATACTATAAAGAAAATTAGACTTGACAATGTCGATGATTTTACATCTGAATCGTTTAATAATTATTGCATGTCAACTATAATTACTGTTGAACACCTTGTTCCTCATGTGCATACACAAAATGGTTTAGCGTAGTCATTAATCAAACGTCTTCAATATATTTCTAGACCATTGATAATGAGAATTAAACTACCAGTTACTATTTGGGGTCATGCAATTTTACATGCTGCAACACTCATACATTTAAGGCCAAGTGCTGATCATAAACATATCCCTTATCAACTTGCAATTGGTAAAGAACCTAATATTTCACATTTAAAGATTTTTGGTTGTGCAATATATGTACCAATAGCTCAATCACAAAGAACTAAAATGGGACCTCAAAGGAGATTGGGAATATACGTCGGGTATGAATCGCCATCTATTATTAGATATCTTGAACCTTTAATAGGTGATGTTTTTCAGGCAAGATTTGTTGATTGTCATTTTGACGAAACGAAATTTCCAACATTAGGGGGAGAAAGCAAACAATCAGAAAGTGAAATATCATGGTATGTACCGCATTTAATACATTTGGAACCATATAATAAATCATGGGAAGAAAATGTAAAGAAAATTGTGCACTTACAGAATTTAGCAAATCAACTGCCAGATTCATTTACTCATTTGAAAAGAGTCACAAAATCATATGTACCAGCTGTAAATGTCCCAGCTCGGATTGAGATTTCGAAAATAAATGATGTAGAAAGTACATTAAAGGCACACTTGAAACGTGGCCGACCTATGAGATCCAAAGACAAAAATCCCAGAAAAAGAAAGGGTATGGAAAGGATGAATTTAGTAGACATTGATCTTGAAAAGACACTAGATAATAATAAATCAACGGTTGAAAAACGTGCTCTCTAAGAAGCACAAGATGATGATAATGAGATCATTGATAATGAAAATGAAAACAAGAATGATTTTGAAATTTCAATTAATTATGTTGATACAAGAAATTTGTGGAACCGAAAAGGTATAAATATAGATGAAATATTTTCATTCTCCATTGCATGTGAAATTATGAATGAAAATGATGATCCTGAACCAAAAACTATGAATGAAGGTCAAAATAGACATGGTTAGAGTAATTGGAAGGATGCAATAGATACTGGATTAAATTCTCTTAAAAATCGAAAAGTATCTGACCCCATTACAGCTATACCGAAAGATGTGAAACCGATTGGATATAAATGGATCTTTGTAAGAAAACGAAATGAGAAAAATGAGATTGTCAAATACAAGGCTCTCCTTGTTGCACAAGGTTTTTATCAAAGTCCGGGAATCGATTATGAGGTAACGTATTATCCTGTTATGGACACCATTACTTTTCGTTATTTAATTGGTTTATCAGTATTTAACAAACTTGATATGTATCTTATGGATGTTGTTACTACTTATTTGTATGGATCACTTGATACTGATATATACATGAAAATCCCAGAAGGATTTAAAATGCCTAAGATATTAAAACCTAGAGAAATGTATGCAATTAAGTTGCAAAGATCATTGTATGGATTAAAACAATCAGGATGCATGTGGTATAATAGACTAAGTGAATATTTTCTTAAAGAAGGCTATGAAAATAATCCTATTTGTCCTTGATGTTTTTATAAGAAAAACAATATCTGGTTTGGTAATAATTGTTGTCTATGTTGATGATTTAAATATCATTGGAACTAATGGAGAAATAAAGGAAGCAAAATATTACTTAAAGAAAGAATTTGAAATGAAAGATTTTGGAAAAAACAAAGTTTTGTCTTGGTTTACAGGTTGAGTATACTAAAAATGGTATATTGGTACATCAATCAAATTATACATAAAAGATATTGAAAAGGTTTAGCATGGACGAAACAAACCTTTTAAGTACTCCAATGATGGGTAGAACACTTAACGTTAAAAATGATCCTTTTAGACCCAAGGAAGTTAATGAAGAAGATATTGGCTCTAAAGTACCATACCTCAGTGCTATTGTGGCACTCATGTATCTTGCTAACTATACAAGACCTAATATAGCTTTTGCAGTTAACTTACTAGCAAGATTCAGTTTATGTCCTACTAAAAGACATTGGAAAAGAATAAAGCATATATTTCGATATCTTCGAGGTACATCTGACCTTGGTTTGTTTTACTCTAACAATACAAAACAAGTTTTGCTTAGTTATGCAGATGCATGATATTTGTCAGATACATATAATGCTAAATCACAGACTAGATATATATTTACATATGGTAACACTGCAATATCATGGAGATCACAAAAGAAAACACTTGTAGCAACTTCTTCAAATCACGTTGAAGTAATTGCTCTTCATGATGCAAGCAAAGAATGTAGATGGTTATGATTGGTAACTAGACATATCCAAGGAGCATCTAGTTTGCCAATTGATAATAATCCAACAATTTTGTATGAAGACAATGTTGCATGTGTTACCCAGATGAAAGAATGTTACATCAAAAGTGATAGAACCAAACATATCCCTCCAAAGTTCTTTTCATTCACACAAGAACTCGAAAGAAACAAAGAGGTTAGTATTCAATATATTCGTTCCAGTGATAATATGGCAAATCTCTTCACAAAGGCACTTCCTACTTCAGTTTTCAAGAAGCATGTACAAAATATTGGAATGCGTCACCTTCGAGATCCTTAAAGAATAACCAAAGGTGTTATGTTAAGGGGGATTTTCCCTTATTAAGGTTTTTATCCCAATGGGTTTTTCCTAATAAGGTTTTTAACAAGGCAATATATGTTCCCATAAGTTACTCCTTGATAAGACTTCGATGGAGCACCATAATAGATATTTCAAAGGGGGAGTGTTGTAATATTATTATTGTTATAATAATATTATTATAACATACACATTTATCTACATACTATTATAGGGTTGAAATATCTATCTAAAATAGTAAGACTAATTATTACATTGAGGTAATAGTAATATTTCAATTAGTATAAATACCACCTTTGGAAATGTAATATTTATGGACAGTTGGAAATGTAGTATTTATACCACATTGAGGTAATAGTAATATTTCAATTAGTATAAATACCACCAATGGCATAAAGTGGTTTATATTCAGCTTCCTGTCAGACAGAGGTACTCCTAAGTATCTTATGAACAATTGGCCTTCTTCAAATTCAGTCATTCTTTTAATATCCTGAATTATCTCTGGCTCCACCCCTCCACAAAATAGCTTACACTTCTTGGGGTTAACCATCAAGCCTGTAGATTCGGAGAAGTCAGTAAAAGCAGATAGCATTAGTTTCACAGAAATCACATCCCCTATACTAAATAGCAGAATGTCATCTGCAAAGCTGATGTGGGTCATTGCCAGCTTTTTACATTTCTTGTGATGATTAAAATCTGGATTCAATTGCATCCTTTTCATTTTCCTGTTCAAGTACTCCATCATTATAACAAAAAGCAAGGGGGAGATGGGGTCTCCTTTCCTAATCCCTCTTTTAGCCTGCAAAATATATGTCAAGTTTCCATTCACATTAAACCTACAACTGACAATTTTGACACCCTTCATGATCCAACCTATAAACTTTAGGGGAATGTCCAACTCAGTTAAAACACCTTCCAATTCCCTCCAGTCCACCATGTCATAAGCTTTATGCAGATCTAATTGCATCATACACCTTGGGGGCATCCTATTGTATCCTTTAAGCAACTCAAAAGCAAACAAAATATGGTTGTGAATGACCTGTTGTGGCATGAAGGCAACCTGGCTTTGATGTATCACTTCAGTCAAAACCCTACTTAGCCTCTTAGTCAGGATTTTAGAAATGATTTTATCCACAATAGTACACCCTGCATTAGGTCTATACTCCTTTATGGCTCTAACATTCTCAGTTTTGGGAATCAATGTAACAATAGTACTATTAAAAGCTGTAAACAGATTACCTTTCACAAAGAATTCCTTTATTGCAGCAACTACATCAGTATTGATTATGTTCCAGCTACTCTTAAAGAACTTGGCACTATAGCCATCTATACCCGGGGATTTAAGATCACTAATATCCTTCAATGCTTGGATAATCTCTTCTTCTATAATCTTTGCAGTGAGATCTTCTCCATGAGCTCTACTGATTTGAGCTCCTTTTCTCATTTCTTCCACATCAATATGTTGAAGATTCTGCTCAGCTCTCCCCATAAGATTGACATAAAACCGCAAAACCTCCTTCTGAATATCTCCTTGTTCAGTTACCACATTCCTATTTTCCTTCTATAAAATCTTGATACTCTTATTTTGATTTCTACTCTTGAGAGAAGCAAAATAATAGGCATTATTTTCATCCCTTTTTCTCAGCCATTCAATCTTGGATCTTTGCATAAGATTGTTTCTTCCATCTCATTCAACTGAATTACTTTGGTAGTACACAATTTGACCTTTTCCATACATTCCCTATCCATTTAATTCAAATTCAGATTGTGTTGGGCCCCCTCCAGCTCAGTCATAGCCTGAATGACCTGTTGATGCAAACCAGAGAACTCTTTGCTCAACTTATTCAACTCAGGCTTTAGTCTTTTCAATTTATGCCACAACACATACATAGGAATACCATTTATAGGCAGATTCCAACTTCTTCTAACCAACTCTTCATATCCCACCAGATCAACCAAATGATTATAGAACCTGAATCTTTTGGTCTGTCTTTGAATCCCATGCTTATCTTCTATATGTAACAAAGCATGGTCAGAGAGACTATGGTGCTTAACAGAGAGTTGCATATCCATATTGCCTATAAACCACTCTATATTAGCTAGAACCCTATATATCCTAGAATAAATGGTTCCTATAGAATGGTTATTAGACCAAGTAAAGTGATCACCTAGGCTATCCATCTCACTCATCCCAACAAAATCCATCATAACCTTTATATCACTATACTCAGCTTCAGTTACCAATTTCCCCCCAATTCTATCATTAGATGTTGCCACATTGTTGAAGTCCCCCATGGCACACCAATGGCTTGGACTACTAGGCTGCAAGTTTATCATAGCATTCCATAAAACCTTCCTCTGTTCAAGTTTGTTATGCCCATAGATGGTAGTCAACCAGTACTTGAGGCCACCTTTGTTATCCATTACCTTGCAATGACTCAGTTGGCCAGTAGCCTTTATCACTATAACATCCACTCTATTATCATCCAAAGATATCTAAATCCTACCATTTTTCATGATAATGATAATTATCAATATACTTTTTGTACATCTTGAGCTTCTCTCTAATCTTAGCAGCTTTATCTTGCTTAACTCTTGTTTCAATAAGAATAACCACTTTTGGTTTCATCAAATGGAGATGGGAGCTAATCTCCATGATTTTACCAATTTTATTCAACCCCCTAACATTCCAAGAGACTAACATGGCCCCCTATCTAAGGTCACTACAGGATCATTCAAAATCCTTAATGTCTCAAATCCATTCACACAATCAATCCTCGATGGGGAACCTACTATAATTCTCTTACTTTTATCTCTAGTAGATGAAGTCACCACTCTCCATATCCCTTCAATATCAGCATTATCTTCCATTACCTGATCCTCACCAGCATCATTACCTTTTATTGCTTGTTCTTCTTCATGATTGCCATTATCTTCCTTGTGCTTGACCTCCATCTCATTCTTATCTGGTGGTTTTGCTTTGGCCTTCCATTGTTTAGGACCATTAACCTTACACATATGTCCAATTCTCTGACATTTAGTGCAGAATAATGGCTTCCACTCATATTCCATAGGCTGTAGGAGCTCCTTTCTTTTACTATCTTGGATTTGAATCTCCTTTACCAGCTCCTTAGTGATATCCACTTCAACATGAATCCTAGCATAGGAAACCCTCAATCTCCTAGCTGTGCATTCATTTGTCACTAGCGGAACACCACTATCACTTCCTATTTTGCTCAAGCTTTCCCCACCCCATAGTTGCAATGGGAGCTTTGGTAGTTTCATCCACAGTGGAATAGTTCGAAGCATATCTTTTTTCAAATCAAAATCTGATTTCCACTCCTTCAGCAACAAAGGAATATTTCTGATTGAATAGGGACCTTTCATCATTACAACATCCTTGTCTTCATGCGAATTGAACCTAATGATGAAGTAACCATCATCGTGATAGTACAATTGTGGCAGCTTCACAAAATTCCACATCTTAATCATATAATTTTTCACATCATTCATACTAAGATCCTCCCCAACGCATACATGATCAACGATGTTTCCCAAAACGCAACTTCCGATGCAATATCCTCATCTTCGATTTCAATTTTTACTGCACCATCTACCAATTTAGGCGCAACATAATGCATCGTCAAACCCTTTGCAGAATTACGATTCTCAAATAACATCTCCACCCACAGCTTCCGATTCTCCGTCTTCGGTTTAACTTCATCAACCTCACTTTCAATCTTCCAATCAAGATCTAGGGTTTTCACCGTGTCATCTTCATCATCCTCAATATTGTCAAGAATCACCTCCGGTTGAATGACCTCATCAACAAATGGAACAACCATCGCACTAAACAGTGTCGAATGAGGGTTGGAGGTTTCCGGCGCCAGAGACACCACATTTGGTGGCCTTCCCCTCCCCTGTTTCCCTCTCGTCCCCGTTCCCCTTGCCATTTTTTTTAATAAAAATTAATCACCCATTTTATTCTTCTATTTTTTAACACATTCCTTCATTTTTTTAATAAAAATTAATCACCCATTTTATTTTATCTCCTCTTATTTATTTATTTTTTAAATTAAAATTGACTGTGCATCTAAACTAGTGTTTGTTCGCTCATCACTTTCAATCTACTCATTCAAGTCTTCAACTGTAACTGCAACTTTTTCGGAATATCTCTAATGGTGAAAGCAATATCTCTAACTCACCACCTCTCCTTTCTCTTCCCTCACACCCATTCCCGATTCACAACTTCTTCTAGACTCTTCCACCAACTTTCCATCACAAAATCACCATTCCCACTCCGTTTCCTCTCCACAACCCCAACCCCCTACCCTCTCCAATACGAACTAATCATAAACCGCCCAGAACTTCCCAAACCCAACCGCCCCCGTCGAACCGCCAATCCCCCCAACTCACCCGAACCAAACCAACCCGACTCGCTCCATGACTGGGCCGACGATAAACTATCCACCGAACCCGGTTCGACCGAACTCGATAAAGCGAAGAGGAAATACTACAATAAACGGAGGAAGAGAATGTATGGATCCGATTCCGATGATGATAATCGGAGAAATGAGGAACAGTTTGTGGAATTGAAACGTGAAGTGGTGGAACTGAGAAGTTTGCATAGGAGAGAAGAGGAATTGTATTTTTATGATGCTTTTGCTTATCCTTGGGAGAAAGATAAACATTACAAAATGGTTTATCAATTGGAGAAAAAGTTTTTTCCTCATCAGTGTTTGGATAAAGCTTTTCTTCAACCAGGTCAATCCAATCCTAATCCAGTTTCAAATTCAGTTTCAATTTCAAATTTGAGTACGAATGCGAATGTTAGGGTTAGAAACAAGAGAGTTGGTTGTTTTGCTGGGGAGAATGAAGGTGAGAAGGTTGGGGATGGTGATAACAAGTTGGTGTTTTTTGAGGAGAATGTGAAAGGGGAAGACGATAGAGAGAAGGGTGAGAATAAAGATCGTAGTGAGAAGAAGGTTGAGGAGTTTTTTAAGGGTTTGAAGAAAGATGTTGAAGTTGTCGAGCCGTTTTTTTCTTCAAGGAGGACTGGTCTTCCTCCTGTTTGGGATTCTCCACATGGGACAGTGCTTTTGATTAACAAACCTAAAGGTGAGTGACTGAGTTAATTTCATTATAGCGTAGGAGAATTTAAACAAATTGCTTTTGTTCTGTAATATGCTGTTTAAGATCTACTGCGAGAATTGTTTAACCGTGGCTATAGCGTAGCAGAATTTAAACAAATCACTATTGTTGCTTAATAGGCTATTTAGTACAAAGCAATATTCAATAGAAGCAATATCGTAGTAGAATATAAACAAATTGCTATTGTTCTGTAATGCATTGTTTAGTACAAATCATTGTTTAATAGTATAGCTATAGCAGTGGCAATGGCTGGCATTATAGTGTAGGAGAATTCAAACCAACAACTTTTTTCTTCAATTGATGACAATGCTATCGCACTGTTGCAGACTTGGACCGTTCAGACAGTTCATGTTCCAACTTTATGTCTTGGACTCATTTGTGAAGTTGGAATATAAGCTGTCTGAAGGATGAGATTGCAGGGTTATCATGATGGTTAGAATTCTTGTTTTGTTTCATTTTGCTTTCTAGTTGATTTACTTTTGGGGAATTACACGAGCTAATAGTTATTTTGTATTTAACATATGCAAGTTGTAGAAAATACTAACTATCATTATTCATGAGTACACTATTCATGATGACTGAATTAGCTCGACATTCAATGAATATGACCTTATTGTCATTTGCACATAATGCAACACTGAGTGATGGTTCGTGTTGTATAGGCTTCATTGTTATTAAGTATGGTTATTTTGAAATACTTGAAAGTGTTTTTCTTTTTGAGATGTGTAGATGAAAGTACAAATAAAATGTGAATTTGTGGCAGGATGGACTTCATTCACAGTTTGTGGAAAGCTACGTCGCCTTGTTAAAGTGAAAAAGGTTTTTTCTTTCCCACAATACTTATGTATTTAAGTTAACCTTTTTCGTAGACTTACAGTATTAATTATTTACAGGTTGGCCATGCTGGAACTCTTGATCCAATGGCAACTGGTTTATTGATTGTTTGTGTTGGCAAATCAACAAAACTGGTGGATAGGTGATTACGTTAAATAAAGTTTTGTTTTCATTTATTTTAGTACTAAGTATTGGAGCATGTTTCATAAGTCAATACAGTTTTTGTTTTAGTCAAAATGTTGGATCTGGATGAATTTTTCTGAATCATTGTTTTTTTTCTGCTTTAGATATCAAGGGATGATTAAGGGTTATAGTGGGGTTTTCCGCTTAGGGGAGGCTACTTCAACATGGGATGCTGATTCACCAGTGAGTTAATCTGTTTTACCTATGTGCAAGTTTATGAGGCTGTAAATAAAAGAGTAAATCAATTGACAACATTTAAAATGGAAAGTACTTTTTTGCCCATCAAATTGATCACCAATTAACATATAAGCGATCATGAGAATTAATTCATCTTCAGTTCTCAACCTTTTTAGAAAAAAATTGGAATGCAAACATGTCCTTCAAAATCCTATAATTGTTATCCAGGTGTTGAATACTTCCAAATTTAGAGGCTGCATGCTATTTCCCCACGGAGCACAGACACATGTACAAACACGGGATACGACATTGACACACCCACACCAGTAATAGTTTGAGAAAGTGAAATATTTGAATGTAACTACATGTGTCAGAAGTTAAGTTTAGTTGCACGGTTGGGAGGAGAAAGCTATTTCCTTTTATAAAGTTAAGTTTTGTCAAAGATCATTTATTATCAATGCATTAAAGGGACCAATCAATAATGAAATCTTGAAAAATCGCTCAGTTCAAAAGGTTTAGCTATGCTTATCAGGTGAGGGATAAATTAATGACTTTCAGTGTTATCAAATATCCGCAATTGCGGCGCTATGGCGGATATACGTGGCAGTTTTTGGGCTCGCCACAACGGTAAATATCGTTCGATATTGTGGGTTTTTCCGCTATAATCTGTTATAATGGCGCCGCAAAGCGTTTGGTACGGCGGGATTTTGGTTCTCCGCCATGGACAACACTGATGATTTTTAGATCCTCTAGACTTTTTAACTTGAAAGTCTGTTCTAATAAGAATGGAGATAGTATTTAACAAATATCCAACTCTAGAATCTTTGCATTAAGGAGGCTGTCAGACATTTAAATAAATGTTTGATCAAAGTAATGTCTATATCTATGTCTTAAACCACAACTTTGAACAGACATACAACTATATTCTGTAATCTATCTGGTGCTTGAACCTTGAATGATTTGAATATAATGAAAATGGTGTAATAAGAGTAGTTTAACTCATTATGCGCAAGTATTATTGGAATGAAGAATATCAATATCAAGCTTGGATTAATGCATCCAAATCATTGTAATGTGACTCATGATAACCATAACTAGGAATTACAATTGATATGGCAATTTATGTTTTGATTTTAAGTTTTTAACTACATACAATTTTTTTACTCATAGGCCAGCTTAATATGTAGGTCATTCAGCGTGAGCCATGGGAGCACATCAAAGACGAGGACATAAAGAAAAGTGCCTTGTCCTTTTGTGGGGAGATTTGGCAAGTTCCTCCTATGTTCTCTGCTATTAAAGTAAGTTGGATGAGGTCTGAACTAATTTAAATTTAAGTTATCAAATATGTCATATCAGTAATGGGTTTTTAACTTAGACAAGCTGTTATTTTATGCATCAATATGATCAGCATTTTGCTTCGTATCTAAAGCAGTTCAGCATTGTGAAATTGTAACATGACTTTTGTTTATCATTTATAAAGGCTGGATTTATGATGGAAGCAATTTCGTGTTAGATCCATTTAGTTAACCTCATCCACTGCGAAAAATGCTTCTTGTCGTACCTTGTCTAGTTTCTTACAAGTATGACTGCTTTGTGATAGGTTGGAGGTGAAAAGATGTATGAGAAAGCAAGGAGAGGAGAAAGCATTGAACTTTCGCCTAGACGAATTTCAATTTTCCAATTTGACATAGAGCGTAGCTTGGACGACAGGTAACTTGGAAGCCTCCAATTTTTATTCCCTTTTTGCTTTTGAATAATGATTTAGGTTGACCATTGATAGAATTTGAAGTCAACACTGGTAAAGAGCTACATCAATGCACTTAATTGACCATCGAGCCCTTTGCTAGTAATAATCTATTTAATCCATAAAACAGAACCTAAGTTATCTTGAGCATTCAAGAAATCCAATTTGAGTACAAATCTTTAGGATTTGACTCTTCCAAGGCAAGTTATTCATTTTAGAGAGTAAAATAAGTAATCTCAATTCAAGTATTGATTAGAAAATCAGCGGTTTATATTTTAACACATTCATGATTTGTTATGCATGTCCGTCACATCAACGGTTGATGACTCGATTCATTCATCAACAATTGAAACTACTTACTTTACTCGCTAAAGTGAAAGCTAACTTGAGTTAAATCCAAATCTTCAGCCCTTTTCCCATTTCATCTCCTAATTAAAACATAATTGGTCAGAAAATAATGTTATTTTCTGTCTAATTTCCACGGAGATATCTATTCAATTGTATTTTCTAGTCTATACTTGCATTGGATCTAGCATAGAATTCTGTTTTTGCAATGAAGAAGAAACCAAGTTTGATTTCTCTGAGATACCAGCCTAACAGCTTTGACCTCCAATCGATTATGTGTTTTAGTAATCATATTATCCATCAGTGTTCTAACAAGAGGAGCTTTCTCCTCATAAAAATATTTTCAAAATAATCTATTTAGATTTTGTAGTTAATTTGTTCGTTTTTGCCCTGATATACTTGTTATATGTTTTTTCAGACAAAATTTGATTTTTAGATTGACTTGCTCTAAAGGGACATATATTCGGTCACTCTGTGCAGATTTTGGGAAAGCTCTTGGCAGGTATTAGTTTCTGCGAGAAACCTTACATAACTTGTAGAAATTGAGTCTCACTGTAATTTTGTTCCTCATTGCTTTGTTGTTTAATTGAACCTCTATAGTTAGTCTTATGATCTGATGCTATCCCACTAATGTTCAGTTTTATACATACGCAGTTAAAGTTTTGTTGCTAATATATTTGCTTTGATATTTGTAGCTGTGCCCATTTAACGGCTCTCCGAAGAGATTCAATTGGTAAGCGGGCTTACTCGTTGACTTTCAATTCAATTCAAAAGTGATTGTCTCTATGGTTCATGTGTAGTGTAGCTAGCTATAGTAACTGTAATGAAATCTTCTTCAGGACAATATTTAGCTGATGATGCATGGGAGTTTCAAGAGCTGGAAGAGTCTATCACCAAAACCTATCTTTGACTTCTCTGTTTCTCCACCCTGTAACATGCAGTTTTCTTGAGCATATAATAGCCCTTTCTGAATTTTTTTAACTTTCAGAAATCATTTTTGAGAAGGTATGTAAAATTGAGGGAAAGGGTCTGTAAAATCCATTCATTCATTATTTATATGCTTTCAATGACCCTCTACTTACATCTTTGGAGGAAGGGGACTTGATAAAGGGAAATAATATTCTCAATGTGTAACTTGATCAATGTATTTTACTAGAAATATGATGTGTTTTCTCTTTCTTCCAACGGGCATTTGACAGTTTTTCTGATTGTGTTTCTTTACTAAATTTCTAAAATAATCTATAAATCATTTAGTAGAAATAGACGGCAAACGAGGCCTAGCTAATCCTTATCCTTTTTGGGTGACAAAATGAAGTCCTATGAAGCTCGGATTCTGACACAGACATGACACTCTGACACCTACGTCATCATTATATATGAAATTATTTGTTACAAAAGTTACAAGTATTCTGATCACAATTAATGTTTCAATTCTTCATTGATATCATTGAAGCATTCTAGTCAGACAAGTGTTAAAAAAATCAGACAAATATCTCAAACAAAAGTTTTCATTTTTTTCTTCAACACTTTAAATCGGTGTTTAATACTCATAACATTTTTCGAACAATTCAGATGTGTTTCACAACACTTTTTAGATAATTCAAACAAAAGTTTTTATTTTTTTCTTCAACACTTTAAATCGGTGTTTAATACTCATAACATTTTTCGAACAATTCAGATGTGTTTCACAATACTTTTTAGATAATTCAAACAAGTGTTTCAAAAAAAAAAATTTACTTCAAGACATCTTATACATTTTTTCAATAAATCTTATACGCACAAGTGTTATATAAATATTAGATACTAATATGTGTTGGATACCATGACACGCGTGCTCCTAGACATGTTTGTGCTTCATAAATCAATTATCTTACAAATTACATATATAAACTTATAAGACATCGTATATAATACGTACGTCTCTTTTAACTCTTTCTAAAAGATTCATAGTCTTTAGTGCTAAGAAATCAAAATTGTCAAATAAATAGTATAAAATCATGTTGATTGTCAATACTTATTTCAGAATTGAAAAGAGATAGAAAAACACCTTAAAGAAAATCCAAAAATGTCTCTCTAATTTCGAAAATATATTTTCAGACGCATTCTTTGTCTCATTGAAATACGCCTAACTGAATCTCTCCCCATATTTTTTCTAAAATATATTTCGGAGATGCATCTCTAGATATTTACTATCAATTTATTTCAATTTAAACAACTTGGTCATTTTTCCGGAAGTGCATTTCCGGATTTGTGAAACGGGAATTTGAAAACATGTCACCTTTACATGTTAATCAATTCCGGATGTACATTTTCGGAACTCTCAAACGTGAATTTTAATAAAACATAACTATGCATGATCAAACACCATTACCGTCTTTTCTCAAAACCAATACAAAAAATCCTTCCATTCTCAATCAAGTTTTCCACTCCAAAATTCCAGTCTTGTGTTTCATTATATCAAAAGGAGTAAAAGAAGATAGAATTCAAGATAAATATCATTTATTTCATTCCTCTTTACTCACATTAATATGATTTTTGAGCTGAAAAAATTACGTTGCGTCCAAAAATGCATTTCATGATTTTGTATGAACTTCTACGTAAGTGTATTTTTGCAATCGTCCAGTGTTCATTTCAAATTTTTTTTGAATATTTTTTTGTTATTGTTTGCATTAGATATGATACACTTGATGTTTTCCCAAAACCTATTATGCCTACGAATGTCCAAAGTGTTGATGTGAATGAAGTAGATTTAACAACCAATTTACAAATGGACCAGAGTTTGAGTGCCAAGATCAATTGCTTCAGTGGATTCACATGGAGGCACCTAAATCGAGGTTCGATATTGTAATCGGAAGGTCCGATAATGATTTAGATTGTAGAGTTGGATTTGTGACAATGAGATGCGAAAAAGTGAGAAATATATATATATATATATATATATATATATATATATATATATATATATATATATATATATATATATATATATATATAATTTAAATGAAATGATATCAATTCGAAAAAATGTGAGTATCCCTTTAAGATATCTGTTATCGTTTGTTAATAACAAACGAAAATTTAATGTAATATGTGATTTATATAAACTATGCCATGTATCACAAGTTAGTCGAATATCCAGTTGTATGTCTCTTTACTATAAAACTTAACATAAATATAACTTTCAAGAGAGGGGGAAAAGTATATGAGAAGTAAAAAGAAGTTGAAATATGAACAAAGAAAATTCTAATACACATTGTTAAACTACCACCCAAGATACATGTGAATTCCACAACATAATAAAAGCATAACACATAAGCTAAATTTAACTATTGTCATTGACAACATCATGCAACTTTGTTTCCAATATTTGAGAACAAATGTGCCCCATAGTATGGTAGAAAGAAAGTAGGTCAGATAATTGCTCAATTGACATTTTCTCCATCACATTTTTTGCCATTTTTTCTCTTTCCTCACTTTGCTTCAATCTCTCAACATATGACTTTGCATTCCTAACCGTTTCTTCCATTTGCTTTAACCGATTCTCTTGTACAACACTTGAAGCCGTTTTTGACTACATGAGTAAAAATTCAAACAAATGGTGTTATATATACGTCACATTTATTTCTATAATTAGATAGTGCAAAATGAAAAAATGTCGGTGGAAATTTCATATTTATCATAAAATTTTATATAACATCTTATAAAAATTATATTGAGATTGCAGACAAACTAACAAAAATCATCGTTGAAACTTCGATTATTGTCACAAATATTATGCATGTAATTTGTTACCTTGAGAAATTCGGCTACAACTTTATGTTCGGACTCTTTTAATGAAGATTTCCCACGGCTCGTGGTGTATAGGTTTTTCGTAACCGAAAAACTTCTCATAATAATCTTTCTTTTGTTCTTCATAGATTTTGGCACTGATGTTAATATATTCTGTCTTTTCTGATAAGCAACCACTGCCTTCACAAATTCCTACATATTTTTCACAATTTCATCAAAATTAGGACTAATGTTAATAAAATTATATAATCAATTAAATTGCATACCTTGTAAACAAATGTGCATCCATTGTAATCAAAATCATCTGAATTAGGTTTTCTCATTCGCTCAGGATGAAACTGCAAACCCATAATAAACCTACCCTCATTAGGATTATAACCAAAAGGATCATAAAACCCTTCAATTAAACCATCATTAGCAAAAGCCATTGGAACAAAACCTTGTGCCAATTTCTTAACTCCTTGATGATGATAACTATTAACCAAAATCTCATCATTTTCCGACAAAGAATCCTTAAACCAATCAAACAAAGGTGTGTTCTTAACAACCTTAATAACATGTCTATGACCATCATAATCATCATAGTTTATATGCATCACAAAATTACTTTCACATTTTTTCGAAACCTCTTTTGTTATGTCCCTATAAAGTGTACCCCCGGAAGCAACATTAAGAACCTGTGAGCCTCTACAAATTCCTAAGTATGGAATGTTTCTTTCGAGACAAAGCTTTGCTAACGTTAATTCTATCGAATCTTTTTCTTTATCAATTGCTGTGTCACTTGAATGAAGGTTTTTGATTTCTTCTAACTCATCATGGGAAAGAACACATGTTGTTGTGTTATCTTGTTGTTCATACCATGATGGATCTATGTCTTCTCCTTCACATAGAAGAACACCATGAAATGGTTCGAAACTTTTTAGTAACATGTTAATACCCGAAACACGAGGTACAATCACTGGTACTGCACCATTTGCTACTATAAGATCAAGATGATATTCACCTGAAAATTAAATAATATTTAGTCACATTTTTAATTACAATATGTTTATACACATTTTGAAAATTTGAAAAGCATGAATTAAAGTAACTTACCAACAAAATCGGCGAACTTGTTCTTACGAATGGTTCGTCGAGAAACTATTAGAACACGAGGAACACTGAGAGACATTGTTTTGGTGAAGAAATTTGGTGATTATTTTATAAAACTTGTAATCTTATATAGAGGGGGTGGAATGAAGAGATAAAGATTAAAAGAAATATTTTAAAATATGATGCAAAGATGCGAAAATTTATTTCCAATTATGGAATGCAATTTGATTTCTTGAGTCTTACCATAGTCAACAGTAACTTTATGTGACGTATGCTATGATGAAATATATATATATATATATATATATATATATATATATATATATATATATATATATATATATATATATATATATATATATATATATATATATATATATATATATATATATATATATCCATGAAATTGTGCATTAGCAACATATATTTTAGTATATTTTTTTGTGGGATCCATTTTTTTGAGTGAGATCCACGTTAGAAAAATAAAGAAAATATATATATATATATATATATATATATATATATATATATATATATATATATATATATATATATATATATATATATATATATTATTTTTGTGTGAGACCTATCAATTTTAGATCACGTTATAAGGTTTTTCAATATATAATGTAATATATAAAGTTAAAGTTGGATTTATTGGCAATTCAATAACTAGTCTCATATGAGAAAAGATGAGTTTGTTTGTATTGATTTGAGTTCACATGTATGTATAGGGAACATTTCCAATTTCCAAAATGCAGCAGAGGAAACATTTCCAATTTCCCGGAAATCCATAACTTCTTCAAGAGATGTATCTAAGACAGGTATTATCTACTTACCTATGATGCCAACACAATTTTTCTAGAACTTATGTAAATTATTTGTTGATACAAATTATACCCCAATTTAAGTTTCTTAGATTAATTTTTTATTTTGATCTAATAGTTTAATAATTGAAAATTTATTTATTTTAAATAAATAAATAAAATGTCGCAAGTTGAAACTCACATGTCATCGGATGTCAATGTACACACGTATATTTAATTAAATTGATTTAACTTGGTAGTTTAATTTTACTAACAAGGTTACTTATTTGATAACTTTGTCTAATATAGAATGGTATGATCCCAATTATAGCATGCAATTAATTAGTTATTAAAACATGAATAATATCAAAGTTAATATCACATTAATGATATATGAGTATCTAACCAGCTAGATTCACAGTGTTTGGAAAATAGTGGTGGTGATATTCAGGGGAGGTTGAATAGATGAATCAGGAATACAGAAAACAATGTATGATATGATGTATAATTTGTTTATGGGAAAAGGAAACCTAAGTAGGTAGCTGGAAAATATAGGAATTACTTGAGGAAGGTTTCATCTCTTAATTCAGGACTATTGCTACACCATGCCACATATGTCTCATTCTCTACACTTCAATTTGGGTTAACAATTGAATTGAGTTTGTTACACACATTAAAGATTTATACATCATTATTCATATTTACATGATGTGGATAATATGTAATAGAATGATATGTCTCATTGTGTGAACTTAAGAAATAATTTTTGAAGATATTAACTTACTTTTACTTGCAAGAGATTTATTAAATAAATTTATTAGATTATTTTTATTTATTTAATTTTATTCTCCTATTGTAAATCACTATTTTAAAATATTTAAAAAAAGTTTTATATGATATCACGAGTTCTCGATTTTAGGGTCGTACTACAACTTAAATATTAATTATCGTTACTACAGTTTATTTTGTTTTCATCTTAATCATTGTATGTTTGAAATTCCTAAACATTATTCATCTGTGACATTGTTCATGTGTTCATCTGCGACCATTATTCATCCCGAAATACTGTTAGTTCGGGAGATATTGTTCACATCTAGTATTCCTCATCCAATTTCTTAATTTTTTTCCTTAACAAATTTGAAATGGATTTTCGTGTTACTTTGTTACTATTGCTGAAATTTTTTCTCTTCTTATTGTTCTATTGAGAAGACACTTTTACAATTATAAACTAATATTGAAAATACACCCATTGTGATTTTTTTCTTTAATGTTGTTGACATTGGCTTAAAAAGTGATTGGATTATTGATTCTAGTGTCATTAATCACATGAAATTTGTTTCTCAACATTTTTTAAAGTGATATTTCTACTTTATACATTTTGTATATTATTATTATAGATGATTCTCACACTCGTCTTGATAGTTATTGAGATATTGATCTTCAATCTTATAAATTCACATGTGTTTCACATTTTCGATCTATTGAACAACCTTATCTCTATTCGTAAGCTTATAGAGAATACTAATTGTGCAATTATATTTCTTTATTCTCATTGTACTTTTTAATATCTTGCAACCGAGAGAGGACGATTGTATTTGCTAAGTAACATGAAAGATTATACCATCTCTTTGATGCACAAACTGTTTGTTGTCTTTTGCACTTCAATTTCAGTCAATGTCATCTTCTGTCTCCCAAATATGGCTCCAACAAAATCGTCTAGATTATCCTCCTTTTTATTAATGAATTGTGTGTTTCCATCCCTATTTTTAAACAATTTGTAAAATCCTTTAAATGTGATATTTGTGCTTTTTTTCCCTAGACATAACCAAGCTACTTTTCTTTCGAGTTTTACTAAAAGTGTTAACCATTCGATCTTATTCATTATGTTGCTTAGGGACCAACCATTGTTTCTAACATTTTCGATGCGAGATGGTTTGTTTCTTTTATGGATGTTTATTCTCGAGTAACTTCGATTTTCTTGATGAATGATAAATCAAAAGTATAAAATTTGTTTATTCAATTTTATAGCTTGATGGTTGGGAATATAAATATGAAAAAAGTCCAGAGGGTTGAATACATTGGTCCCCTTTAAAAATAATTTCAAAAACTTTTAATACATAATCATAGTTTAATGGGCGGCAGCGAAAACAAAATAAGATGGAAGCTTAAAATCTCATCAATATGAATTCTAACCAATGTATTTCAATGGTGTCACAAAAACCTTGATCATTTTAAGGACATAAACAAAATAGTATAATTCAAGTTCCTTGATCCAAACAATTTAATATCCCAATATAGTTATGCTTCTTATCATAATTGACTTACAAACAATTCAATAGATCCGATGCAACACAAACCTATGCTTATACAATAAAACACTACAATCATGATCTAACCTAGAGGACATACAAATTATACTATGATGAAACATTTACATGACAAATGCATAAAATTAAAGTGAGATTGGGAAGAAGGAAAGTTCACAAAGATATATATATATATTGGGAAGAAGGAAAGTTCACAAAGATATATATATATATATATATATATATATATATATATATATATATATATATATATATATATATATATATATATATATATATATATATATATATATATATATATATATATATTGGTTCAGTATTACCATTCTCGCATTCACCTAATCCATTCTTCAATGGTTTAAAATTACTGAGAAATGAAAACAAATATGATTAGTAAATGAAAACAAATATATCATAAACAAAATACGATCAATTATATACACAAGGATACAGTTCCATTGCACGTATGCGATACATTATCAAACGCTCCTTCATACGACATCAATTGAACTCGTACAACATATGTTATGATTATCGTTCATTGACATTTAGGAATAAGCAGATAATTAACTACTTCATTGTTGGATGAATGATTGACAATCTCAGATAACTGATTTAACACTTTGATGGTGATTGTTATCTCCAAATCTCGACGCTAGCATAATTGGGTTATTTGACTTAGAAAAGAGTTTTCTTATTATAAGCTAAAATGAGGTCTTTTCGACCTTACTCATTGAAAGGGTGAATGTCGAAGGAATCCCCCACCTACAGATCTTATACTTAGAGAAATTCTGAGTTTGGAATATTTTCTAAGTGTTAGTGGGATTCGACCAACACATGATTCGACGCAAAGTGGAAGTTACTCAAATGATGCATGTTCATGCCTTGGAGGGAAATATGTAATTTTCAATTCAAAGACAGGGACAAGTGGCGCAACATGAAGCTTCTTCAACATGTAGTGGGACAGGTGTCATTATCTTAGAGTAAAACCGTCGAAAATGGTTATCTTGTATTTTCTATAAATAACTTAGTCTAGTGTTAGAATAAGTGTGCGTGAAAATCACATTGTACTGAGTAACTCCGTAAAACACTCAAAGTATCCACGTGTAGAGAAAAAAGTGTTGTGAGAATGTACGTGATGTAAACACCACCATTTTATTTTCTAAAGTCTTTTATGTTAAAACATCAATCTATCTTCAATGTCATTTATCATTCAAGTTATTTATCTTTGAAGTCATTTAACTTTCAAGTCTTTTATGTTAAAGCATTTTACATTGTCTTTGCATTTACTTTTCAAGCACTTTATATTCTTGTCTTGTTTTATCATTTCATTTACTTTTACAAGCAATTTACTGTATTTCATTTACAATTCACGCTCTTTAACATTCTTGTCTTGCACTTATCTTTTCCTTACATTTCCAGCCATTTCAACTTCCTTGCCTTGCATTTACTCTTTCATTTATCTTTTCATTTACTTTGAAATCCCCTTTTAAACATGTCTTGCATTTAAAACTTGTTTTTACATTGTTTTTCTTTACTTTAATTTCTTGCTTTTACTACCTTCTGGATCCTGCCGAAGGATTCATGATCTTTTTCCCAAAAAACATCACAATTAACTAACAATTAACACATGTCCTAGGATCAATCTGTTCGATCCTGCAAATAATTGAGGGTATTTAAGTATCTTTAGAGGACCAACAGTTGTTTACAAATTTTGGGGGTAAACAAATTGACACGCCCAATGGGACAGTGCTAGTTAGTTTTTAGAAGTTTTATAACTTCTCTTTTGTAACTTCTTTGTCTTGTAACTTCTTTTCTTACGTGGGTGTATTGGTTGAAAAGAAATGCTTACTTTTTGTTGCATGCATTTGAGAAGTGGGAAAGTAGCCAATACAAGTCATTATATACCAAGGAGAAGAAATACAAGGAAGATGGCGTCTAGCCAAGGAAATCAAGATGATTAAAATCCTAATACAACTGGGACGAATCCCCAATTGAGCAGTTTAAATGCTCATAGTATAAATCCACAAGATGTGCCATGGAGTGAGGCAATTTCAGTCTCCAACCCTTCGACCGGGGGATTAACAACATTGAGTGTGGTGTCAGAACCAATTCCTTCGACAACAACGCCATGAGCAACATATACTGGATATTATAATCAACCAGTTGTGGAGTATATTGGTCCAACCCATCAAACTCCACCACAAAATACATCACCATTTAGAGCTTTCGTCCCTCAAGGATTCTCTCAGCCTTTGCCTAGAAATCCACCTTATGGTATGCAACAACGATGATGGTGGGCCTAAGGAATACACCTGTAGTTTTTTCAGAGAATGTGGTTCCTTCACCTTTGCAGGAATCTGGATCTGGAATAAATATGGGAATGAATAGCCGAACTGTTGGGTTGGGACATTTGACTCAGAGTCATGCTCTAACAAATGAGTCTGCAAAATATTTAAGACAACAGATGGATGAAAGCAACATGCAAATGGTTCACACTTTATCCTAAACCATGGGGGATATCTTTCAGAATTTGATTGAGAATACAACTCAGATGAACCAACAAATGGTGTCTCAGATGGCACACATAGCAGAATTTATGGGAGTCCCAACACCATTTCGACGCTAAAATCAAGTGGTGAATGTAGAAGATATTGTGTAGCCAGAAAATCAAGGGAATCAGGAAATGGTCGAACCATTAGGAGTCGAAGCCATCAGAAATGTAAGGCAAATACCAATAGAGGATGAGCCAAGAGTAATGATGGTAAATATGCATCAAGGTGTTGACTAGGTGGTTCAACAAGTTCGACAGAATAACTTGGCTGCAGAAAACAACTTAGCAGCCCTTGTCGAACGAATAATGGCTCAAAGTGGAATAAATACAGGTTTTTCCAGGCCAAATTTCACTTCACTAATAGTGGATTATATACTTCATTTAGAGTTACCTCCCAAGACGAAGGTTCCAAAGTTCACCAAGTTTTCAGGAGATACGACTGAATCTACGATCGAACATGTGGCGCGATACTTGATAGAGGCTGGCAAAATTGCCAATGATGAAAGTTTAAGGATTAAATATTTACCTAGTTCTCTCACCAAGAATGCGTTTACTTGGTTTACTATGTTACCCCCTGGTTCGATTTGCAATTGGACTTAGTTGGAGTGTTTATTCCATGAACAATTCTACATGGGTCAGACCAAGATCAGTCTGGAAGAATTAGCTAGTGTTAAATGAAAGCTTAATGAGTTAATTGATGACTAATTGAACATATTTCGACTGCTCAAGGCCAGGTGTTTTACTCAAATACCTGAGCGTGAACTAGTCGAAATGGCCGCTGGTGGCCTGGACTATTCTATTAGGAAGAAGCTGGATACCCAACACCTGAGAGACTTGGCCCAATTAGCATATAAAGTTCGACAACTTGAATGTATGAAGGAAGTAAAATCTAGGGCCAATAAATATAAGAAAATAACCTACGTTGAGTATCACGATGGGGTCGAAAATGTCTATGACGAAACCCTACCCATTGATGATAACAAGATAGACCTAGCTGAACTCAAACAGGGCCCTCCTTATTCTTGTAAACTATTAGTCCCTTCAAATGGAAAGAATCATGTCGAAATCGAAAAGGATGATAAATTTCCAAAGAAAACATATAATTTTGACGTACTAAATGTGACGAAATTTTTGATTTGTTAGTTAAGGATGGTCAAATACTGGTGTCCCCAGGCGCTAAAATACCACCTTTAGATCAAAGAAAGAAAAGAGGTTTTTGTAAATACCATAATTTCTTGGATCATAAGACTTCTCAATGTTTTATTTTCAGGGATTTGGTGCAGAATGATATCCAAGAAGGAAGACTCAAGTTTTGGGACAAGCCCAAGGTTCAAATGAAGATTGACACTGATCCTCTTCAGGTTGCTGCGGCCAACTATTCTGAGCCCTATGAAGTGAATTGGGTCGAATTTTCTGAACAAGTTGCTGATGGCTCTAACAAACTCGGTTCAGTCGAAGTCATGGGGAATCCTATGTGGTTGAAGTCACTGAAGGCTTCACAAATGATGTTGTGGTGATCAAAGTTGCTGAAGATCTGAGCAACAAACAATGGGAACACTTGGTATGCATGACAACTGAGGTTTTCTTTAAGACATAACCTGATGTCGAAAGGTTTAATGTGGGAGTAACCATTGTCCCACATGAGGAGGTCGAAGAGCCGAACCTCCAATTGGTTACTAAAGAAATTGCTGATAGTTTCACTAAGATGGACGAGGCTGCTGAGGGCCATGGTTTAAAATTCTACAAAATAGAACTGAAGGATGAAGTTAATATCAATATGGTCGAAGTAAGGGATAACCAGGTAATAAAGGTGGATGACTCCACATCCCAGAAAGACCAATACAAAAAAGGCTTATCCTAAAGAAGATGAAACAATTGTTGACTTCTTACATATATGCCAAAGTAAGAAGTTATAAGTAATGCTTTGTCCAAGATGCAGTTCGATCTTCGACAAAGAAGCAGCTGAAAGCCTTCAGCAAGTCAAGAAGGTCAATGAAGGGAAGAAGCTGAAGGCTTCTCAAAATCCATACCGTTTCGATGCCAGGCGTGCTAATTCTTACCAACATGATGGCAAGCCCCAACACCTCAATTCAAGACAAACCACTTTCAGACCAAGTGGCAAAGTCCCAAATGACAAGTGGGTCAAACCTGATGAGTCAGGGAAAAGGGGAAGCCAGAAATGAAGAAAGTTTGATGTCGAAAGAGGCCCTTCAATGGGATATAGGAAGGAGCTTAGGACATCAAACAAGGTTATGTATGTGTCTGAAAACTATAAGGGGAAAAACCATATATCTAGGTCATAGTGGCGCAGAGAGCAGCGCAGAAGGAAGGCTCAGAGAGAAGCCTCCAAAGGTGATTGTGTTGAATCAAGCACAAATGTGCTTGGTGAAAGTGGAAACAACCACAAGACAAAAATAACAAACAAAGTGCCCGTGGGGCACAAGTTATTTTCATCCAGAAACAAAGGGGCTCAGATTAAAGCTGAGATAAAAGCTGAGCTGAAAGCAGTCAAAGATGAAGACATGACAAATAACTTCGATTGCGAATCTGAAGCCTCTCTGGACATCATTATGAATATGGTTTCGGTAATGCCCAGAGAATATGAGGATTACTGAGGTCGAAAATTTGGATGCCAATACTGAGGAAGAAATGGCAACACACCAACCAGTGTGCTACTATGTGATGAACAATGGGTGTGTCAAAGAACAAATTGCTCTCTTTGAAAGACCCACTGAGTCCATGAGGGGGCATCTGAAGCCCCTATATATCACTGGGAAAGTGGAGAATGTGGCTATCATTAAAATTCTGGTTGATTATGGCGCAATAGTGAACATAATGCCACACTTCTTGCAACCCAAAATTGGGAGGTTCGATACAGACCTTAAGCCTCATAATATGGTCTTGTCGAATTATAAGGGCAAGACTGAACTAACACTTGGGGTCCTACAAGTTGATTTGACCGTCGAAACGGTCACAAGGCCCACTCTTTTAATGGTGGTCAAAATTAAGACCAGCTATAACCTTCTGCTAGGAAGGGAGTGGATACATGGCATATGTGCAGTGCCATCTTCAATGCATCAAAGGGTCACCATTTGGAGGCCATATGGCATTGTGGAAAACATTGAAGCTGACCTAGGTTAATTCAAAGTGCCAGTCAACCATGTTGAAGGTTTTGAGTTTGACAAGAACTTAACGCATATTGGCCCATGCACAACTGCAGAATTTGAGTTTATCACTCCCGGGATTTTCATCCTAGTACAAACGCGAAAGTGGCACGGAAAAGGTAGAGTCGCCAGCCAGGAAGTTTTATCCCGAACGGAACGGGAAAGGTAATGATGCACAAACCTGAGGAAGAAAGAAAGGACAAGGTCCTACGAACCAAAGATCTGGGTTCGTGAGTCGGTTACGACCTGGGAAGGTATTAGCACCCCAGATCGTCCGCCGTACCCGACGGGATCCACGCTTGTTTGTTTTGTTTCAAAGGGTAAAAGAATAAGAGTGCTACTGAATAAAACTGCTGACTGGAATGAGAATGGAAATGAGAAAGGGAATTGGAAAAGAAAGTGGAAAGAAAGAGGGAAATGTAGGGAAAATAAAGAATGTGCTCGAACGGGCCCTACCCCGCTGCCTACGTACCTTATCGGGAAAATGAGGATCAAAGTCGACGTAGTTCGCCTAACCAGACGGGAACTTTGTTTGTATTTTTTTATGGATGAAACTGCGTATGTCTATGATCAGGTGTTGCAGGCTCGTCTGGTACGAGTGCATTTACCGTCTTGCATGCGAGACAAGTCGTCGCAAGTTCGTGTTGAGAATGAATGAGGTGAGAAGAGAAGTTCATGCAGGATAGTCGCTTATTGTTTGTTTTTGTCTTTTATGAGAAGTGTTTTGAATTTGTTTGTGAACATTCTCATACTAAGACTTATCAATCGTGGTAGATAGCTTACACCTCGCCCCGAAACAGGACGTGTATAAGTACTCCGCAACAAAGTCTCATGTCGTATGAGAACATTCAACTTTTATTAGGTATTTTATTGTTTTTTCTTTATGAGATGAGAAAGAATGAATCAAGTGGAAAAAGGGAAAAAACTAAGGGCCTAAGACACAATCCTAAGTTATTTATTATATGCCAAAGGTGATCCTAATGGTTAGTGTGGCTTTCTAATCCTAATGAGAAAAAGGAAAAGAAGAAAAGAGAGTTAGAAACTAACTTACTTCCTAAGGAAGTTAAGTTGTCTCTAAAGAAAGGGAAAACCTAAAAGAAAAACACAAGGTGCTAAGGTAAACACAATTATAATGCATAAGAGATAGGAATGGAGTGAGGCTTACCTCAATCTTTCCCCCTACAAAACAAAAGTTTGCATGACAATGCATATTGAAAGTAGAATCAAAGCATAAAAGCGATTAAGTACCATAAACATCCTAGAATGGAACTATGGTTCGAAATAAGACCTAAGTCTAAAGGTGAAGGTACCTAAAGGTTATATGACTTATAAAGTCAGTAGCTACATACTATAGGTCCCTAGGTATTCTAGGATATCTCACAAGATCAAACTATGTCAAACTATGTACAAAAAGTTCACCTAAGTTCACCTAAATGCAAATTAGGGTTTATGGATGAAGTATGAATGCGTATGGCTTACAAGCATGAATTAATACATGAAATGAGCATCGAAGTCAGTAGTGAATGCTTATGAATGAGGATGAATGAATATACCATCATGGATGCAATGGTGTAAGCATATGGAGCAAGGAGAAGAAGATGTGAGAATAGACGAACATGGTGTCACATAAGATCACTAAGGATGTAAATTAAGGATGAATGACATGTGACTATGCATGAGATGATTATGGGTCAGTAGCATACAAGTTATGAGATGCCATTAGAGTGCATGAATATACATTTATGATTCCACATAATTCATGTTAACAATTAGGAGAGAAGAGAAGCTAGTTTCGGTTAAACTATTTCACATAAGAATGCACTTAGGAACACACAAAAAAACCAAATGAGTATGATTCAAAAAGTGACCTCTAACTGGAATTAATGACCTAAAAATGACCTATAATTAACTCCTAAAAGTTACCAAAAGGTGCCTCAAGAAAATGGCATGAATGCCTTTCTAATATCTAGGTTATGAGGCAAATAAACACATATTTGGACCTATAATCTAAGTGACATGGAAAAATAGAAAAAAGACTTTAAAAATTATGAAATTAAATCCCTGGAATATTGAAGTCAGTATTTAACACGGTCTAAAAGTATTTCACAAAATTATGCACCAAAGTTCCAGAACAATTACTTAATGGTCAAGGTAACAAAGCATGATCGCCGAAAAACAATTCCACAAAGTGGATCAAAAATGACACCAAAAATTATGAAAAAAATGCCTAAGTAGCATCAAAATGTCACAAATTCCAATGGTTAATCACAAACAAAAAATAGGTCTCACACCTATGGGGAAAAATGGTTTTGGTCTCTTATGTCAATACCATTCCTTTTGGGACAGCTTGAAATGAAAAATCCAAATTAATTACTAAAACCAATCAAAACTGGAATAAATAAATATGAAAAATTAATTAAGAGGATGCGGATCACTAATGAATTTTTCCAGAATTTTATTACACCTAAAACTATTTTTAATAATTGCGACGAAACAGGCAAAAAACGAGATTCTAAGGGAAGGCGAGAGGAAGTGAATTCTACAATCCGTAACCTAATCCCTAAGCTCCGAAATCGACACATATAATAAAAATCATAAATAAATCCAGTGCCTCAGGTGGGAGAGCTCAATATGCACCTTAAGTTATATGATCCTAAGCCGCATACAACTAGAATGATGCGTACAAGTGGAGCATCGAGATTACTTACTTGATCAAAGTATCGATTCTTCATATAAAAGAAATCCACAAACTCCTTGCCAAGTCTTGTAATCTCCCATGATAAAAATAAATGCTTATCTTCCATATTAGCTTTGTGAAGATCCGCCATAATCGAAACAAAAACAACGACACAAAATATCATTTGAATCCAAAGGTATCCCATAAATAAAGTGGAATACCAACCAAACGACCGTCGTTAAGATCTTTGCGAGAACATTGCATGAACTCAACAAACGCATTAGAAACCAAAAAGAGGTGCAACCGGAAGTTGCACCTATGCCTCATAACTCAAAATTAAGTAGAAAGATGAATATACGAGTCATGGACATGCATTGAAATTTATGTTTCAAAACGGGGCAACACTTATGCTCTAACATAAACAACATGCAAACTCAACTGAAATCGAACAAATTTACATGAAATGAATGTCAAATGATCAACAAACATAAGTACAAGTAAAAAAAGATCAATGCATCAAAATTGCACCAAACCGAACTTAAAAAGCTTTAAAACGGAAAAAACGCGTCAAAAATCACCGACTCGGAATTGAACGAAAATCACATGGTAACTAGAAAACATGCCAACGGATTCAAATATGCAATCGGTTTTTGAAAATTCCACTCGGAAGTGATACTTTTTGGCCGATTTCGTCGACTGACAGTAGCGAAATAGCCGAAAAAAATTATCCGAAATCGACTAAAAAGCTTACCAATGGCTCCAAAATAATCAACAAAGTCAAGTTACACTATTCACATTCGCGAAAACGCGCTACGATTAGAAAGTTATGACCAAAACGCACTTTTCGACACGCGACACATGAACAACATCAACAATTAAGCCTCAACCTATCCTATTTCGAATTTGCACATTGAAACAAGCATGAATTTAAAAGTCAAGCACTTCAATCAATATGAAGTCATAATAATTAACTCTCTTAGGAGTTTTGTCAAACACCTAACATGCACCGATTATTCTATGTCAACTTTACCAAGCATTTTCAATTATGCACCACAACAATTATTAAGATCAATTAATCAAGCATCAATCAATAATCAAATCATGAATCAATGCACATAATCTCCACAAGATTAATTCAACTTGAAAATTCAATTCAAGAAACAATGCAACAATTATTCATGAATTAAAGTTTAAGAAGCTTATCGAATGAAAAATCGGCGAAGAAATTGCGAATCCGAAGGAAGTGAGACGTGATCGTGAACGGAGGATAGGGGGAGAGGTTGCGTGGCTGCCGACGACGGAAGATGGTGGTCGCACGGTGGTGAAGTTGACCGGAGGTGGTGGTTCGTGGCGGCTCGGCTACCGGAAGCTTGATCGAAATTGTTGTGTTCTTGAGTTCTTGATGAAGTTGTTGTTGTGTTCTTGAGAAAGAGTTGAGATAATGAACTTCGATCCTTTAGAGAGAGTTTGTGAGTGTTTTTTGGTGTTTGTAAATTATGATTGAAGTTATAAGACAAATTGTGGGTCAAAAGAATATATAGTGGAGTGTAAAATGAAAGACAAAAGATAGAATTTCAGCTTAAGTGAAAATAAAAATATCTTCGGTAAGAAATTTCGACTTTGAGCCTTCCACAACACCGTCCACCTCTGAATCACGGTTGCAACGCAAAAAAACAGACGTCATACTATCAAAATCGAGTGCGATCGATACGTTTAAGCTGCAAGACATCACTGAATAAGTTGTTTTTTCGGCTTATTTGGTGTCTGCTACTCAAAAATGTGATGAGGTAAACCTCTTAGGAGCATAATCTCGACTCGACTTTGTCAGCAAAGTTGTAGATCTATGAGTCAGTGACCTGGTGTTAAAATGTAAGCTCAACCGGACAAACGAAGAGGGAGATATGAATTTTCTCGTGAAACCACTTTCAGTCTTTTTCTTCGGTTCAACACTTCAGTTTTGTGAAATAAACCAAAATGACAATCTTTGGAGCACCGTTCAAACTCGTGTTTGTCTTTGAACTTGAAGAGGATAAAATTTGTGAACCAACGCTTCAAGAACGGGTGCAATCCGATGAAAATTGACCGAGTTATGAATTTTACAAAATTTGTCAGACAATACACTGCATCAAAGAACCTTACTGGTAATTCGCGTTTTCGGGATCCTTCTGCTCGGACCTAACCCAAACTGAATTCACATAATGAATATAACATCTAAAAGGAATTTTAGGCACCGAAATGACATCAATTCGATGAACAAGCCAAGAGTTGTGAATTTTTTAGTGTTCAAAACTCACCGGTTCAACACTGTTTTTCACCATGTCGACTCTAAAAACTCGCACATTCAAGATCTTCTTCAAAGAATTAGTTTTCGGCCAAAACCCAAAAGGTTGAAAGGATATCAAGACGGAACTTTTGGCATATGAATCTCTCAAACATGTTGACCCAATCAGAAGTTACAAACTCTTGAATACCGCTAACACAGTTAATCGGCGAAACCGAAATTTCAAAAACAAATAATTCCCGCCATTTTCCTTGATGAATCGACCTCCGAGCCGAACACAAAAGTTGTAGAGAATACCGAAACGATCTAAACTATTGAGTTTCAAGCCAAGATGAGTTTCCGAGCATAAGTTACAACTTTTGCAAACTGCACCATAAAACTGATATTCTACTTAAACTCCTCTGAATCAACCGAGAATTTTTGGCTTCTTCCGAGATTCTTGTGCACGTGCCGCATGAAGAAATAAAGGTCAGTCGCAACCTATGAAAGCTCAAATAGAGATGTATGTTCATGTATGTTTATGATGCAATTGTGATCTAAATGCAATTCAATGTATGAAAGGATATGCTAAATGGAATGGAAATGAGAGGGCAAATTTTGAGGTATTACAGAGTTCACTCCAGATGATCATGCATTCAGCTCATTACACCTTCATCTTGTCGAAGGTTCCTGCTGGGATAGGGAGGTCGTATAAGAAGCAGACAATTACCCACTTTACTTTGGGGATCCTCTAATTCACCCCACAAGATGGGAAAGCGAAGGCAATAACAATGACTGACTTCGACGCATTGAAAATAATTTCGGCCTACGTGGCTAAAACAAGAATACAAGTGGCCTTAGAGGCTCCAGGAAACCATATGGCTTCTGAAGCCATTATAGAGTTTGCAGAAGAAAATCATGTGAATGATTTCGACTCAGAGCCTCCAGATAAGGCTCAAGAAGACTCATACCAAAGGCTTGATGCAATATATGATAATGAGCATTTGGGATTCGAAAATGATCCTTTGTCAGAAAGCACCAAAATACTGGCTCTGGATCCTTTAGAAGAAATTGACCTAGGCGAATGGGAGATAAAAAGGCCTACCTATATTATTGCCAATCTCAACCTAGAACTCAAGGTCGAAGTGGTCCAACTGCTAAAGGAATTTAAAGATTGCTTTGCTTGGGACTATGATGAAATGTCTGGTTTGAAGGAAGAACTCGTCGAACATAAGCTACCAATCAAATATGGGAAAAAATCATTCAAACAAAATCCAAGACGGTTTACCCCATTAATCCTCACCAAAATCAAAGAGGAGATTGGGAGGTTTCTTCGATGTAGTTCATCCGTACAACTAGGTATGTCTAATGGTTAGCAAACATTGTGCCAGTTATTAAAAAGAATGGCTCTCTAAGGGTTTGCATAGATTTTAAAGATCTAAATTCAGCAACCCCTAAAGATAAGTATTCATTACTGATGAAGATGTCCCAAAAATTGCTTTTCGATGCCCATGGGCTTTGGGCACCTATGAATGGGTAGTAATGCCTTTTAGTTTGAAAAATGCAGGGGCAAATTACCAAAGAGCAATGGATTCAATCTTTCGTGATTTCATAGATACGTTTATGCAAATTTATATTAATGACATTTTTATAAAGTCTATTTCAAGACTAGATCATGTCAATCATCTTCGACGTTCTTTTGAAAGAATGAGAAAGCATGGTCTTAAAATGAATCCTCTAAAGTGTGCTTTTTTTGTACATGCAGAGGACTTTTTGGGATTTGTGGTCCACAAGAAAAGGATCAAAATCAATCAAAATAAGACCAAAGCTATCATGGAAGCTAAAGCTCCTTCGACCAAGAAGGAGTTGCAATCACTGCTAGGCAAAATAAACTTCTTAAGGAGGTTTATATCAAATCTAAGTGGTAAGGCGCAAGCCTTCTCACCTTTGCTGAGAATGGGAAAAGAAGGATTTGAATGGGGGAAAGCTCAACAAGAATCCTTCGACAAGATCAAGGAATATTTGAGTCAGCCTCCAATTATTTCTCCACCTTGTAGAAAGAAAAGTATGAGATTGTACATTATTGCTTCAGATAGAACTTTAGGGAGTATGTTATCCCAAGAGAATGATAATGGTGTCGAAAGAGCCATTTATTACCTTAGTAGAGTTTTAAATGATGCAGAAACTAGGTATAACATGATAGAGAAATTATGCATATGTTTGTATTACTCTTGTACTAAATTGAAGCAATATATAAAACCAATTGATGTTTATGTTTCTTCTCGTTTTGATGTTATAAAACATATGTTGTCCAAACCTATTTTTCATAGTCGAATTGGGAAATAGGCACTAACATTAAATGGGTATTCATTAACTTATAAACCCTTAAAAGTTGTTAAGGGGAAAGTGGTTGTAGACTTCATAGTCGACCACTCTATAAATGAAAGTCCTTTAAATTATCTGGAGATTGAGCCCTGAAAGTTATACTTCGATGGGTCTAGTCATAAAGATGGGATTGGAATATGGGTACTTGTTATTTCTCCTAATAAAATTCCAATAACACTTAAGTATAAAATTGATGACCATTGTTCAAACCAAGAAGCTGAATATGAGGCTTTAATAGTTGGACTTGAACTATTGTTGGAATGGGGGAAACTCGTGTCGAAATAATGGGAAATTATGAGTTGGTAATAAAATAAGTCACCAAAGAGTACAAATTCATAAAAGAAAATTTAATTATGTATTTTGTAGTGGTAAATAGACTGCTTAAAAAATTCGAAGCAGTCACCTTTCGACACATTCCTCGACTAGAGAATCAAGTTTCAAATGACTTGGCTCAAATTGCTTCAGGGTACAAAATTTCAAAAGAAAAATTACAAAGTGCAATTGAGGTCAGAGGAAAAGTTGTGTCAGTAGGATTGACCTCATCAAATTTAGAAGAGACTAAGCTTGGATATACTGATGAAGACAATTTTGCAATATTGGTAATCGATAACATAAGTGATAAGGATTGGAGAAAGCCCTTAGTGGACTATCTTGAGAATCCAACAGCTTCGACAGAAAGGAAGATTAAATACCAAGCTTTAAGTTATATTATCTTGGGAAATGAATTATTTAAGAAGACTCCTGAAGGAGTATCATTTAAATGCCTTAGTGAAGCTGAGGAATATTTAGCTCTCTCAACTATCCATAGTGGGGCGTGTGGAGCACACCAAGTAGGCCATAAAATGAAGTGGTTGTTATTTCGACAGGGTATGTATTGGCCTATTATGTTGAAATATTACATTGAATTTGCTAAAGGATGTCAAGAATGTCAAGTGCATGCTAGCATCCAACATGTTCCTGCAAGTGAATTGAATTCCATTGTGAAACCTTGGCCCTTTAGAGGATGGGATTTGGACCTGGTTGGAGAAATTCGACCAACATCTTCAAAGCATCATAAATACATTTTGGTAGGGATTGACTATTTTTCTAAATGGGTCGAAGTTATTCCATTTCCAAATGTTGATCAAGAGGATGTAATTGGTTTCATTCAGAAGCATATCATCTATAGATATGGGATCCCAAAAAAAAAATTACTACTGACCAAGGATCTGTGTTTACTGGTCGAAAGATGCAAGAGTTTGCCACAAAAATGGGTTTTAAACTTTTGACATATATGCCTTATTATCCCCAGGCTAATGGCCAGGTCGAAGCAACAAAAAGATAGTCATTGGTTTGATTAAGAAACACGTGAGTAAGAAGCCAGGAAATTGGCACAAGACATTAGACCAAATCCTTTGGGCCTGTCAAACTTCACCTAAGGATGCAACCAATGCTACTCCATTTCGACTAACTTATGAGCATGATGCGGCGTTGCCTCTTGAAATCTACCTTCAGTCCACAAGAATTCAAAGGCATCATGAGATTCCATCTGAGGTTTATTGGAATATGATGCTATATGAGTTGGTGGATTTGGATGAAGAAAGACTTCATGCCTTAGAATTACTAGAAAGGAAGAAGAGAATAATAGAGAAATCCTACAACAAGAAGGTCAAGTTAAAGACTTTTTCAATCGATGAATTAGTTTGGAAGGTAATCTTGCCCATGGATTGAAAAAGCAGATCTTTAGGGAAATGGTCACCCAAATGGGAGGGCCCATTCCAAGTAGCTAAGGTATTTAGTAACAATGCTTATGAGATACATGAGATTGAGGTTGATTTAAGAGTCTTGAAAGTAAATGGGAAATATTTAAAGAGATATAGGCCAATACTTCAAGAGATTCAAATAAAAACATAAAATTTAATTAAACATTAAGGGGCCACAAAAGGCCTACAAGTACAGAAATTTAAAACATGGTTCAATAACCAGAGAAAAAAACTACACTACTTATAGTCTTTCCAGTAAAGGGAATTGAGGAAAGTGATGTAGTCTTCATCAGCTTCATCATCTAGATCTTCACCTTTTGGAGGTTCCTTCTTGGGAGATTGTGACCTGCCCTCTTTAGTTTTGGAGCGAGTAGTCACCCCAATTGAAATGCTAGAAGAATAAGTACTCTTCTTTCCAGCGGTCTTCGCTTGCTTGGATGGTTCAACATCACCCACTTTCTTCATAGAACTACTTATATTTGTTGTTTTATGAAGAAAATGGGTTTAGTGGAAAGTTATTTATAGAGGAAGCTCACATATGCTGATTGGCCAGTCAAAAGGAAATTAAAAAGCATGTGAATTCTTCCTTGGGAATGAAATCCTAAAAGTCACTTTGCAACTATAGCCTGTAAATGGTAATCTATGCCATGCAATTACATAAGGCATTTAAAGCTGCAACGTTGCCTCATTAACCAAGATCAAGGCAAAATTGCTTTGGATCCAAGGTTTAAATTCAGTTTTCGACTAAAAGATTGTTCCATAGTTTTTTCTTATGCAGGGATATTTAAAATGTAGGTCGAAGAATGACAATTGACTTAAAACATAAAATAAAAAGGACAAAATAATTCCCAAAAAGTCATTACATAAAAGGATTTGTTAGGGCCAAGAGATTGATACATAAGAGGAAACAAGAATTCTAAATATTACAAAAGCCATTGGAATCGGAAGGGGAGTTTCTCTTACAGCTGAAGAAAGTTGAACTTCTAAGTTTGAAGATAATTCTCGCATAGAACCTTGCCAAGCTTGGTTGTCGAAAACTCTTTGTCAAGACGTTCAACAACATCAATGAGGTCTATGGTGCGCTTTAGCTCAGTCTCCAATTCAGTATCATCAGACTTGTTCAACTCAAGGCTGCGTTGTTCAACTGCAGAGATTTTGCTTTGGAGCTCCTCAATCTCCTTATTCCACATTTCAATGGCCATTTCATTAGCAAATTTTTATCTTTCCATTTTGGCCTTGATGAGCTCTATGCTTTCGACATGAGCCTCAACTTCCTGTGCTCAATCCCATGCTGAACCCCTTTTTACACCATTTGTCTCATTGATATTTTCTATCTTTGGAAGAGACTTAAAATCATCATACATTTGGTTCACCAGGGTAGTAAGATCTATGAGGAAGCTGGAGACCTTGGGATCAAGAGTCGAAAGATCTAGATTTTGCAGATTATCCTTCAAGAAGAGAGGGGTAGTTGGATCTGTGTTAAAAATAATATGGATGTCCCTTTTGAAGAATTTCTCATTGATCTTTTTAAGGATAAGGCCAGTGAAGTCATCTAAAGGTGAATTCTCATGAGCTGTCGAAGCGTTACTCCTAGAAGAGCCAAGACTCTTCCCAAGTTTCCTTCTAGCATACTACCGAGGATTCGACAACCTTAGAGCCACCAACTGGTCCTCGGTTGAGACTTCTTTTGGGATTGAAAGTTGAAGAGTTGAAGGTTGTAGGGGATTTTTCTCAGGCGAAGTTTGTTGAGTCTTTTCAGGCTCTTTTTCTTTGCTGACTTCGCCCTTGTCCTGATTGCCTTCTTTTTCTTCTTCACTTTCTTCTTCTTCTTCTTCAACATCCATAGGATTATATTGAGCATCATCTTAGGGATCTCCCATATTCACTGGCTCTTTATTTGTTGGACTGGAGAGATTAGGGTCCTGAGTGTTCTTAGGTTCTTCTTCTTCTTCTTCTTCTTCTACTACTTCTTCTTCTTCTTCTTCTTCTTCTTCTGCAGCAAAGGCTTCACTTATCTCCCTGGAAATTCTGCTTGATTAGCCAACAAAGTCCTTTCCAAAAGTATTTTCACTCTCATGATCAGAATCATCAGTATGATATTATTGAGTAGCAGTTCTAGCAGGCAAACTTCTATTGGCTTTGACCATTGGAGGAGGAACAACTGTTGTAGTAATAGGCTAATTAATCTCACTCAAAGAACTATAAATAGAGACAAAATTAGAAGTTGGGTGATAAGTTGGATCACCTTGGTTGTTTAAAAGAGTTGTGGGTGTGGGAGTAGCAATTGATGGTGGTTGAGTACCACCAACTCCAGCCTGTTATGAGAAAAGGATTAGATCGAAGTTACAAAAAAGGATTAAAAGATGAGGGGCGAAAATTTTAAATACCTCAATCTATCCAACATCTGGGCTAGATTTTGCACTCTTAGAAGGGCCACCAGTTGGTACTACTATAGGAGTGGGAGGTGGAAATTCGACACCACCTATAGCAAGCGCCTTTTCGACGACTTTGGCTACCTTTGAGGAAGGTTGGCCAGCACCGCTTGGGGACTTTACAATCTTCCTTTTTCTTTTGAGGGGGTTTTCCTTTGGAGATTGATCATCATCTGAGTTGATGATGAGGGTCGAGGCTTGCTTACCCTTCTTTTAGGGTGTTGGAGCCTTTTTGGTTGTCTGAAAAGAGAATCAAAACATTAGAAGGCAAGCATGCAAAAGGTGCATAACTAAGGGACATGAAGTACCTTGGCGCCTTCGTTGTTCTTCTCAGACTTTATCACCACACCCTTGGTGGTATTAGTTCTTCTGGGGATAGCTGAGAGTGACAAAGACAATTGTTATGAGTTAATAATTGATCAGTTAGTAGGAAATAAATGAAAACCTCAAACCTTCATATATTTCAGATTCTAGATGAACGTATTCGATCCCTATATGAAGGTGTGCTTTGAAACTGTCTTGTGTGTGCTTAGTCGCAGTGGGAAGTCGAGGAAATGTTGAAGGAAAGAGTTTGAAAACCACCTCATAACGCTTCTCAGGAGGAACGTTTGAAGGGATTTTCAACTTATCCATTTTTTGCAAAAATATCTCCTTCAAAGAGACAACAACCTCGCGAACAGTTCAACTAAGATCATCTGGTTGATAGACAGTTTCAAAGTACTTCTGAAAAGCTTGTATCACTTTGATATGAGTAGACTTACTCTTCTTGACCTTTTCCTGCACATCAATGAAAGCTTGATCAAGCAAGGTAGAAAATTCAGAAGCAATGAGAAAATAGTCACTGTAATACTTGCGCCATCAGTCATTAAATGGGTGGGTACACAAGGTAGTAGGCTGGAAGAACACTGGAGATAGAACTACTCTTTGAGTATTCCATCTATCGAAGATGATGGCAGCAACGTCGTCGTCGAAGAGATTGGTATGAAAAATTACTTGGCCCTTCTTTTCATAGAGGCATTTGGGAAAGCTTTGTCCCAGTCCAAACTTCCTAGAGACCAAATTCGGTTGGTAAGCAATTAGGACCACATCTAATTTCCCACCATTCAGCCTATCAGTAATGAATCTGGGAATTAGAAAAGACTCCCAGACTGCAATAGAGTCCAGGTGAAGTTTCCTTGAAGGAGAATTTGGAAACGCACTGGTAAACCATTTAGGGCCATACTTCCTCTCAGCAAAAGGAGCCATTGTAAGGTGCAAACTCATACTGATATGCAAAGATCATGAGATATCTAGAGAAGGCCCTTTCAGGGTTTCACCTTCATCACTTGGCGTGAGTTTAGCCAGTCGAACACCTTCAGTGCGTCTGTGCCTAATCTTCTCAGAGTCTTTATCAACTTTCCCTTTTCTGGGAAGGATGTGTTCAAAAGTGGCATTTAGCCAAAATTAAAGAAGCCAAAGAGGGCCATTCAGGCTCATGGCACCCGAGGTTGTTGCTGGATTCCTCAGTCGAGATACCCCCTCACTTATAGATTCATAGAGGCTGGCTAAGATTATCTCACTCAAGCAAACCCCTCTATTATAGTGGAGTTGGTTTGCCAAAGTTAAGTATTTCTTCTCCACCTGCAAAGATTTGGTGCAGAAGACATATCTCAACAGATAGAGAGTGAGGAAAGCAATGTGTTCCTCATCAGAAACTTCTTCAGTGTTTGACTTGAAATGGTGTTTGATGAAATGAGTATATGTCAGCTTAGACTCATTAAACCCAATGGTATCTTCAACATCAACAGAAGGGTCATAGGTCAAACCATTAGGTCAAAGCCCTGTGATAGCGACTACATCAGAAAGGGTGGGAGTAATCATCCCATAAGGAAGATGGAAAGTGTAATGGGTGTTGTCCCATAAATAAAGGGAGGTAACCAAGAGGTTCAAACAATATGGGATGTTAGTCTTTGCTAACATCAGTAGATCATAAATCCCTATTTCTTTCCAATGGGCAACCTTGACCTTTTCCATCTAAGCCATCCAAAGATCAAAGTCATTGAACTGGATAATAACCCTAACCAGTCTAGTACAATCATATAGATACTTTAAATCCATTTGATTGCAAGGATGTTGGTTGGTTAAAGAATCATCAACTTTAGGGGTATTGTTTTTGCCCTAGAGGTTAGGATTTACGATATCTAGGAAAGAACTCACTCAACCTTTCATCAGTGTTTTCAACTTTGGCCAAAGGGATAGAAAGAGCGTAAGCACATTCATTGAAAATGAAAGGAATCATTACCTGAGAGTTGTATAAACTTCTTTGTTCAGCCATCTTAGGTTCTGGTATGAACTGATGATTCTTGACCGTCTTAGGTTCAGTAAGGTTGCTGAATGGAGAAAGAGCTTGTTCGAAAGTAAATTCCTTTCCTTTCTGTCTTTTCTTCTATGAAGTGGTAGCTTTTGAAGACGCCATTGTTAGAAATTAAGAATTGGGGGGTTTTTAGGGTTTCTGGGAAGAAAAGAGGAGACTTTAGTAAGAAGAAGACAAAGTTTGTAAGAGATTGGAAAATGTTCTTTTGTTTGCTGAAGAACATATTTATAGACGTGGAGTGAGAAGTTATGGAGTCCAGCCACTTAATATAAATGTGAGGTGGTGGGATGCGTGACACTTTGGATTAGACACGTTGGAGGTAGCAGTTACTACAAGACATCTTGGCGCTTTGTTTCAAGAAAAGGTCGTGATGAGAAAACATCATAATACAACTGATGCGACATTTGGGGTTTTGCCATTATGATATGACGTCATGCACATGGTTGGAGAATCACAACAGTTTTTTAGAACGTGGGTTAGGTGGTTGCAACCATACTTTTGTCTGACCAAAGTTGGCGTCAAAATGATGAATATCAAAAAATGATCTTATCATCAAAATGGTCGAAAAAAACATTTTGGAGGGAATTTGTTATCTCCAAATTTCGACGCTAGCATAATTGGGTTATACGGCTTAGAAAATATTTTTCTTGTTATAAGCTAAAATGAGGTCTTTTCGACCTTACTCATTGAAAGGGTGAAACCCCCACCTACAGATCATGTACTTAGAGAAATTCTGAGTTTGGAATATTTTCTAAGTGTTAGTGGGATTCGACCAACACATGATTCGACACAAAGTGACAGTTACTCAAATGATGCACGTTCTAGCCTTGGAGGGAAAATATATAATTTTCAATTCAAAGACAGGGACAAGTGGCGCAAGATAAAGCTTTTTCAACATGTAGTGGGACAAGTGTCATCATCATAGAGTAAAACCATCGAAAACAATTATCTTGTATATTCTATTAATAGCTTAGTCTAGTGTTAGAATTAGTGTGCATGAAAATCACATTGTACTGAGTAACTCCGTAAAACACTCAAAGTATCCACATGTAGAGAAAAGAGTGATGTGAGAATGTACGTGATGTAAACACCACCATTTTATTTTCTGAAGTCTTTTATGTTAAAGCATCAATCTATCTTCAATGTCATTTATCATTCAAGTTATTTATCTTTGAAGTCATTTAACATTCAAGTATTTTATGTTAAAGCATTTGACATTGTCTTTGCATTTACTTTTCAAGTACTTTACATTATTGTCCTGTTTTATCATTTCATTTACTTTTACAAGAAATTTTCTGCATTTCATTTACAATTCCTTCTCTTTAACATTCTTGTCTTGCACTTATCTTTTCTTTATATTTCCAGCCATTTAAACTTCCTTGCCTTGCATTTTATATTTCATTTATCTTTTCATTTACTTTGAAAGCCCCTTTTAAACATGTCTTGCATTTAACACTTGTTTTTACATTGTTTTTCTTTACTTTAAATTCTTGCTTTTACTACCTTCTGGATCCTGTCGAAGGATTCATGATCTCTTTCCCAAAAAACGTCACAATTAACTAACAATTAGCACATGTCCTAGGATCAATCTGGTCGATCCTGCAAGAAACTGAGGGTATTTTAGTATCTTTAGAGGACCAGCGGGTAAACAATGATATGACCCTTTCAAAACATCATGCTTTGAACCCTTGATAGTTGAATGATAAATCAATGAACATTGCTAATTTCCATATTTTGTCTTCATCGTTTTTCACAATTACCTTGGAAGAGTTGGTCACTAGAAGACACTCCTTATTTCATTTATCAACATTCCATAATTCAAAATGATTGTTGCATAAACAATATATTTTTAGCTTTGTAGAATAATCATAAACACAAAACAAAGGACATAATGTTAGATTTTCGGTCAATCTTACGCGTACCTCAAAATTTTGTTAGTTCAATCCTAGATGAATAAAACTTGGAGAATTTCTTAAATAAATTAATGATCAAATAATTTTCTAGTAGATAATTACTTGACATTATTCCATACTAGACATAGAAGCTGGCACACATGGAGAAATATTCGCCAGCTGTCGATTAAAATTTCTTCTGTCAACATGATTTACCTCCGCACAAAAGAAACTTTAGTCAACTTCTATGTGCTCCACGATCCCATCAGGCTTCTAGATCGTGATTCTTTGGTGTATGGAAGAAGGCACATATCTTATTCCATGTATCCATTTTTGAACTTGTAGAAAATTGTAATTCTCCTAAGTCAGAATTACAATGAACAAGGTAGGTTGAGCGGTGGGTCCTATTACCATATCAACTTGAATGACTCCCAAGCGTAGGGGTGGAAAACGGGCATGCCCGCCCCGCAAAATCCCGTAAAAAAATGGGGCGGGGCGGGGTGGTCAAAATTTAAGACGGGGCGGGGAAAGCCCGCATACATTTCATTTTTAAGCCTAAAAATACAAAAATTTAAGTAAATATGAATGCCCATAAAAGCTCGCGATGAAAATGGGGCGGGGCGTGACAAACACTTTAGAGGGTGAGTGCCCAAACCCTTGGCCCACCTCGCACTAAAGTGCAGGAAAAATGGGCATGCCCAACGGGCCGAGCCCATTTCTCCACCCTACCCAAGTGTATGTTGGTTTTCCCCTCATAGTTCGACCAAACCGTGTTATTGGATTTTAAATATATATCATATTTGCTAATATTTCTAAGTAAGGAATGTGGCATTACATTAATACAGGCTCCACAGTCTATCGAAACCTTATTTATCCCGACACACTCCACCTTAGCCCTTATATACAAAGGCCTTAAATGTTATTTAATGGACATGTTGAGTCTCTCAATGATGGCTTTGTATTCATTAACAAATCCATCATTCATGACATAGTAACATACAAGCTTATGAGTAGTTATTTCTACAGCTGACCCATCCTTCTCTTCAGTTACTTCATTAATTGTGTTGTATTCTAATAGAAATACATATATCATATTGCATATAATATCCAAATCATCCTATAACCCTGAGTGAAAGTCATTACTCACAACCTTTTTGTTTTCACCAGTAGAGATATTAGGTTATTTTTCCTCCACCGATGGCAGTAGGGGAAACAACCTCTTCTTAACATGTTTTCTCACTGCTTGTCCATCAACAATAACTCGAACGCTGTTATTCTTACTTGCGCTACCTGCTTAGAAGGTAAATTTTTTATTTCTCTGATGCCTCCTCTACCAGGTTCAAGTCATGGGATTCTTCCCCATGTAAATCTTAGAAATATTCGAGTATTTCTCATAAGTCTGGGTGTCGTTAAGATAGGAAGATCCCACACCAACATCTATTAGCTCCCACTTTCCCTTATCCATAATCAACCTTTCTGTAGGTCCAAACCATTCCCTCAAAGGAACATTAAAAGAAGGGACATATGACTTATGTCTCTGAGTCTTTTGAGGAAATCCCCTCTTGTTAAAAAGAACTCTTTGTTGGCATTGTCAACCACCTTTTTTTTTACTGGTAAGAGTTAATTTTTTTAACTCTTTTGCAACCTCCTTGTCAAAAATAGCAATGCAATGCGTGTATAACATGTTCTCAGAGTCCTTAAGCTTGCACCTATTTATAAAATTAATGAGTACTTCCTCAGATTTGGGAAAAACTGTCTTCATTTGCTATTTGTAAATGGGTTCAACCTCCTTTATGTCATCGATGATATCAACCACCAGCACATCAAACATGCTCGACAAGAAGAGCCTCTTTAATTTTAAATCACCCTTTTCCTCTCATTGAGACTTTTGCTTGTCATCAAATTTTAGCGTCCCTTCTTTCAGTTGATTTTGAACCAGGTCCCTAAAAGGCACACATTGAGGAGTTTTATGACCTAAAAAGTTATGAAAATTACAAAAACCCCCTTTCTTTCTCTGGTCTAATGGCGGAGTTTTAAGTCATTTAGGGACTACAATTTGACCATTAGAGACTAAAAGATCAAATTTTTTGCCACACTTAGTCACATCAAACATATAAGTTTTCGTGATAAATTTATCGTTTTTTTGTTCAACTAGGTTTTTTTCATTCAAAGGTGTTAGTAATTTACATACATAAGGAGGTCCATTTTGGGCAAATATCTGTTCGACCACATTAGTTATACTTTGTTTCCCCAAAGTTATTTTTTTACTGAAATTCTGGTGTAGCAGATCACAAATGTCCTATGAGATATCAAGACAACTGATCTATGCTTTTTCACACAATGAACAAGATGAACACAAACAAATATACTTGCAGAAAGTAATGAACACACAATCAATTGTTAACCCAGTTCAGTGCAACTCACCTACTCTAGGGGCTTCCTAGCCAAGAATGAAATCCACTAAATAGTATTAATTCAAAGTGAAATAGCCTCCGGTTTCTAACTCGTCACTTAATCACTATCCATGCTATATTTCTATCTAAGACTCTTCTTAGGCTGAAACCCTTCTCAATTCCCTAATAATCATCACATGATCACACTTACTCTATGCTTTAAATCTTAAGAGTGATAAACACTTTACAACTCAATAAAGTCATCCTTCTCTTAGAATCAACTTGATACAAGAGAGGCTCACAAAGTACAAACCCTATTACTCACTATTTTAGTATTTATTCTTGTTCAAAACGCAACAATTCTGGTTGCACAGAATCTGCAAAATATTCTCCAAGAAAATAGAAAAATTTTAAATCTTTAGTTTCTAAAACAAATCTCTTTGATTTGTAATCTTCAAATATTCAAATCCAAACTGAATCTCTGAAAATCTTCACACTTGGACGCCAACTAGGATCACATAATATTCAAAAGAATATTATGTGATTTGTACAAAAATAACAGTTTCCAAAACTGTAACAGACAAAGATGTCAAATAACTCAGCTCGAACATCTTATCTGACATCTTGCAAAAACCTGCTCTTCTTCAAAGCAGAAATTATTCTTTAGCATGTTAGGACATCTTGTCCAACATGTCATTGACAAGTTATTTTACCAAAATTAATGCCAACCATAAATAGGTAGAAATAACAATCTCCCCCTTTGATAAATTTTGGCTAAAACAAACAACGAATATGACTTTGACAGAGGAAAACTAATATGGCTTTTATCTCCCCTTTTAAACCAAAAATTGACAAAAAATTATCCTTCCAAGAACAATGATCTGGGAAGGATCAAGAAGAACCTCCTAGTTCCACAAAAATAAAAAAGAGTTATAAACTAAATAATGTCAAGACAACATGTCTGACATTATTCAACCGTATCGTCAAACTATCATAAACATATAGCTCCCCCCAATAAAACATCTCACATGAATTTCATGAACATTTTCAAGATTACATATAGGTTTACCTTTCATTATAGTAATTACACATACCATCTGATGCATTATTTGTAAAAATACCAACTTTATACTCCTGAGCACAACCATTCCCGATCTTGATACAACCTTACACATCAGAAACATTTCAATCTTCATAGCTTTGTTTTGAAATATAAGTATTATACAGATTCCAATCACTTGCTCTGTCATTTCGATCCTATATTCAATTAATTTCTATAAGTCTTATGATAAGCAAATTCCCAATTTGCTTCTCAAAATCTCAAATTGCTTCACATCCAAAACCTTGGTAAAAAATAAGCTAGCTAATTGTCAGTGTTAATATGCTCCAGAGTAATAACTTTATCTTTAACAAGATTTCTAATGAAGTGATACCTGGTGTCTATGTGCTTTGTTCTACTATTCTTAATAGGATTTGTTGAAATATTTATGGCTCTCAAGTTGTCACAATACAGGGTCATGACACCTTATATGACATTGTATTCAGAGAGCATCTGCTTCATCCACATAAGTTGAGAACACCTGCTTCCTACTACTATGTATTCAGCTTTAGAAGTTGATAGAGAAAGACAATTCTTCTTATTTCTAAACCAAGAGATCAATTTGTTACCCAAAAAAGAAACATCCTGCATAAGTACTCTTTCTATCATCAACACTTCCAGTCCAATCAGCATCACAATATCTCATAAAGGTGAAATTTGAATTATGAGAGTATAATAAACCATAGTCAGTGGTACCATTCACATATTTCAAGATTATCTTGACTTGATTAATGTGACTCACCTTTGGTTCAACCTAATATCTAGCACACATTCCAACATCAAATGTTATATCTGGTTTAATTGTTGTAAGATAAAGACGACTACCAATCATGCTTCTATAAAGACTCTAGTCGATACTTACTACATTATCATCCTTGGATATCTTTAGGTGTGTTGGAGTAGGAGTCCTTTTGTGAGCAACATTCTCTAAGCCAAACTTCTTCATGATACTCTTTGCATACTTCCATTGACACAAAAATATTGAGTTTTCCATTTGCTTTACTTGTAGACCAAGAAATAAGGTTAATTCACCTACCAAGCTCATCTCAAACTCTGATAGCATTTGTTTGAAGAAATGTTGAACCACCTCTTCTGACATTCCTCCAAATACAATATCATTTACATATATTTGAGCTATCATTAATTTTCCTTCCGTCTCTTTGACAAAAAGAGTCTTGTCTATGCCTCCCTTCTGATATCCATGATTAATAAGAAACTCAGTCAGTCTCTCGTACCACGCTCTTAGATCTTGATTTAGACCATATAATTCTTTCTTCAATTTGAACACATGAATAGGAAAATCAGGATCAACTAATCCTTTTGGTTGTTCAACATATATTTCTTCATTTAGATATCCGATTATGAGTTACTTAGGAAGATATTTTTGAATTATGTTGAATGGTCCTTTGTCTATTGGTTCATCCTCTTCAGGTTCGGATTTTGGTTTAGGTATAGGTTTAGGATCATTCTCAGGTTCAATATTCTCTCCTGCATCTTCATCTTCTTCAAGAACATTACTTATGGGTAAAAATGTTCCAACATTCTGTGTGACATCAGCTTCTGCAAATGAGTCATCAACAACAACATTTAAAGATTCCATTACCACTTTTGTTCTAGAGTTAAACACTCTATATGCTCTAATATTTATGGAATATCCAAGAAATATTCCTTTTTCACTTTTAGGATCCATTTTTATTCTTTGCTCATTATCTGACAGGATGTAGCATTTGCTCCCAAAAACATGAAAATACTTAACTGTTGGTTTCATCCCTTTCTAGAGTTCATACAAAGTGGTAGTTGTACCAGATCTGATAGTCACACGATTAAGTATATATCAAGCAGTATTCATGGCTTCGGCCCAAAAATACTATGGAAGCTTTTTATCAATGAGCAAGACTCTTGTGCACTCTTGTATAATCATATTCTTTCGCTTGACAACACCATTCTGTTTAGAAGGGATGGGTGACGAGAATTCATGACTTATTCCTTCAGAGGAACAAAAATCATCAAACCTACTGTTTTCAAATTTATTTCCATGGTCACTTCTAATTCTAATAATGCTGCACTCATTCTCTCTTTGAATCTTATGACATAATCTTTGAACTCTTCAGATTTTTATTTTATAAAATTCACCCATGTCAATCTTGAGAAGTCATCAAGAATAACATAAGCATATCTATTTCCTCCTAGACTTTCAATATGCATAGGCCATATCAAGTCCATGTGAAGTAGCTCTAGAATTTTTGACGTGGTAAGATGTTTGAGCTTCTTGTGGGACGTTCTAGTCTGTTTTCCAATATGACATTCACCACAGAGTCTCCATTCATCAATCTTCAAACTAGGATCACCTCTGACTGCTCCATTTGATAGGACTTTCTTCATCCCTTTTATATGAAGATGACCAAACTTTTGGTGCCACAACTTAACTTCATCCTCTTTTGAAATTAGCCATGTGGAGATTGTTTCTTGAGGAGTCCATAAATAACAGTTATCTTTAGATCTAAGTCCCTTCATGATAACTTCATCTTTCTCATTAGTTACCAAGAATTCAAATCTAGTAAAGTTAACTTTGAGACTTTGGTCACATAGTTGACTTATACTTATTAGGTTGGAACTTAAACCTTTAACAAATAGCACATTCTCAAGACTAGGTAGCCCGGAAAAATCAAGCTTCCCAACACCTTTTATCTCACATTTTAATCCATCTCCAAAAGTGACATAGTTTGTTGAGTGTGATCTAATATCTACCAAGAACATTTTGACACCAGTCATGTGTCTAGAGCAACCACTGTCAAAGTACCATTCCTCTTTAACAGAAGCTCTTAGTGAGGTGTGAGCAATGAGAGCAACATTGTTATTCTTGGGAATCCGTGCTTTCTTGGCTCTACTGTTATCCTGTTTTCTTCTAGGCTATGTATTAGATTTAGGATAACCATGCAATTTGTAGCAATAAAGTTTTAAGTGACCAAATTTTCCATGGTGATTACATCTCCAGCCTTGATTCTTGCCTTTGAGTGTTTCTTCTAATTTCGTTTCTAATGTCTCTTTGGATGTTGATACATCTGCTTCGACGTCGTCAGATTCATTGCAAAGTCTTTTGCTTTCTTCATAACAACTTGATTATTATAACCAAGTCTTGAAATATCTCCAACATTTCTCCTAATTTGAAGAATCTTATCCAGCACTCAAGAACCACTATTAAACATTCTGACATATTTTGTCTTTGATGTAAGCTTTGAGTTGAGCATAGTAACTTCTTCTTCAATATTAGAGATAGCCAACATTTGCTCCAATCCTTCAGTATGAAGTTTATTTATAATAATTTTTTGCTCAGTTCCTATTTGAATTATCTCTTCACTTATGAGCGATAATTCTTCGTATAAATTAACAAGTTAATCAAAGTTAAGCTCCTTTATATCAGATTCATTGTCAACTTGATAAACTCCAGTAATGGCCGAAATTTGTTTAGCCGATTCTCCTTCACTACCTGAGTTATCTTCTAACCAAGAAGCAACCATACCTATCCTCTCCTTCTTGAGGTAGGTAGGACATTCAGACCTTACATGTCCAAATCCATCACATTCAAATCATTTGATTCCCTTTCCTTGATTGTGTTTAGTTCTGGTTCTTCTCATAAAATCCCTCCTCCTGTTGATGTCGTATGGTTTGTTTTTGACATCCTGTCTTGGACTCCAAGTATTCAATAATTTCTTGAACTATTTTCCAAGTAACCTAACAACCTTAGGCATACTCCCCTTTGTTTGATGATTTCCTCCATCTTCACTGGACATAAAGGCTAGGTCTTTTTTCTTTTCAGATCTATCACCTCTGATCCCAAATTCAAAGGTTCGAAGTGACCCAAGAAGCTCATCAACTTTCATGGTGTTGATATCCTGAGCTTCTTCAATTGTAGTCACCTTCATCTCGAATCTCTTTGGAAGAGACCTTAGATTTTTTCCGACCAATTTGGATTCTAAAATCTTTTCTCCTAAAGAATCTGACTGATTTTCTATATCCCCAATAGCCATATGATAATCCTAAATACTCTCTTCCTCCTTCATCTTCAAGTTCTCAAACTTGATTGTAAGAAGTTGAACTTTTGACATCTTCACTCTAGACGTCCCTTCATGAGCAGTCTTCAAAATTTCCCACACCTGTTTAGTAATAATACAATTGCATATTAGTTTGAAGATGTTTTTATCCACTCCACTTAATATAGAATTTAATGCTTTGAAATTCCCTTGATCTTTTTAATTATGTTCATCATCTCAGTCTTTTTCATGTTTCACCACATCAGTGGTTTTACCGTTCTTGTCTTTGACCATTAGAGGATCTCATCCTTTTACCACAACTTTCCAAGCCTTTCCATCTATGAAATTGAGAAAGGAAACCATGTGATACTTCCAATAATTATAATTAATTCCATCTAGAACATGTGTTCTACCCATCATTCCACCATCCTTGTCCATTGTACCAAACAGTATCGTCCCTGAATCTCACCCTAAAGCGAATTTGGGCGCAAACACGGATACCAATTGAAATTCTGTTGTATCAGATCACACATGTCCTATGAGATGTCGAGATAACTGATCTCAACTTTTTTACACAATGAAAAATATGAACACAAACAAATATAGTTGCAGAAAGTGAAGAACACACAATAAATGTTACCCCAGTTTGATACAACTCACCTACTCTGAGAGCTTCCAAGCCAGGAATAAAATCCACTAAATAGTATTAATTAAAATTGAATCCAACTTGTCACTTAATCATTATCCGTGCTATATTTTTACCTAATAATATTCCTAGGTCGAGACCCTTCTCAATTCCCTAGCAATAATCACGTGATCACACTCACTCTATGCTTAAAAGCTTAAGAGTGATCAACATGTTACAACTTAATAAAGTCGTCCTTCTCTTAGTATCAACTTGATACAAGAGAGGATTACAAAGTACAAACCCTAATACTCACTATTTTAGTATTTGTTCTTGTTCTGAAACTCGGGCTAATCCATCATATTTATAACTATAAATCAGAGTGGATTTGGGCTTCAAAATGCAGCAAATCTGGTTAAACAGAATCTTCAAAACATTCTTCAAGAAAATAGAAACTTTTTAAATCTTTAGTTTCCAAAACAAATATCCTTGATTTGCAATCTTCAAATCTTCAATTCCAAACTGAATCTCTGAAAATCTTCACACTTGGGCGCCAACTAGGATCACATAAAATTCAAAAGTATATTCTGTGATTTGTACAGAAAATAATAGTTTCTAAAAATGTAACAGACAAAGATGTCTAATAACTCAGCTGGAACATCTTATCCGACATCTTGAAAAAACCTGCTCTTTTTCAAAGCAGAACTTGTTCTTCAGCATGTTAGGACATCTTGTCTAACATGTCATTGTTAGGTTGTTTTACCAAAATGAATGCCAACCACAAATAGGCAGAAATAACATGGACATTCCTAGGTACTTGGTCGACATCCTGGTCTCTTTGTACCATAACTATTTATAGGCCATTTTGAGGCTGGTTCCCTTTGACCACCCTCAGTGGGGTCTTTCGACATGCATTTAGTTATTAGGTATCGATACAACTGGCCATTGAGGCTCCCAAAAATTAACAATCATATACATCTGGTGGACCAACTGTTGGTAACCCTAGGTTGTGTTCTATATCAAGAGATGAAACACAATACCTATCTATTAAGTTAACATGTTTTTCCATCTCGTGGTTACTCTCATCCATTTTTTGCCTCTTGGAAACAAGGGAATTTGTAGTTAAAGTTGGCATTCCTGGAGAAATATATATGAATCCTCCCTAGGGATGTGCCAATTGACCAAGGTTTCTTATGGCAAATCTTGATGAAAGATATGGATTTATGAGTGACACTATCGTCGCATCATTATCTGCAAATGTCAAAGCATGAATTTGCAAGCCTTCCATTATGACAATTGGCATGCCATATGGATAACTGATAGTAACTAAAGGTAGGGTAAAATTTGGGACAAAAGGGAGTGTATGGTCCCCTACAATAGCCTCCTACAATAGCCGAAGTAGGTCCGAGGGTAGTTGGTATATTTTTTATCAGTGATAAGGAAACTACAACTTCTAGTATTGATGTCGAAGTCAGTATAGGGGTCAAGATTGGTCATGTAACTTTGACATGGTTTAATGTCCATGCACTACTAACCGTCTTGGTGACAAGCGTTTTAGGTTTTAGGGGCATTATATCGGGCACGAGAAGTATTTTTTGGATTAACCATTTCTACTAAAATCCCACCACTTTTCAGACGCATATGACTATGCACATTGAAAACATTTCATTTAAAATAAATATGTATAAATAGAATAACTTCTTGTAAAAGAAAAGAAAAACGTTGTACAAAACCGTCCCACCGGGTGTGTCCAATTTTTTCACAGGTGTTTTTAGTGAACAATCATGAGTTTAAGTAGTCTATGAAATTAATTCGAAAAATCTTGGAAGCAATTTGTGCAAAACACGTGTACAAGAAAGTATGTGTGTGAAGTGATTGTCAATGTCTGCATACAAAAAAAGTGAAGACAAACTTTATAGATGCAAAAGCATGAATTAAAGCAAAAGTACACTACAATAAATGATATTAAACGAAAAGTAGTAAGTGGAAAACATGAAAAATGACAAGAATTGAAAAATGTTTCAATTAAGGAAACATAAAGACAATAAAGACAAGGGACATAAACTTACATTGATACTCATAAAATGTTCGCTCTTTTACTCAGGTACTCCATTTCTATAGAGAAAGTATATGAATTTTGTGAACTTGATTACAATATATGAATCTTCTATATATAATAAACTAAAGATAACTGTCTCCGATAACTTATTCCTAGAAAATAGATACGTCTTCAAGAACATGCAACTTAATCTTCTAAAGCACTGAGATTCTGATGTTGCACTAGATGCTTGAACATTATCATTCTACATCCAGCTGTTGAATTCAACTCTTTCTTATGCCTCTTGAAAGAACCTACTCCCTTAACAGAACAAGAGTTCTATGCTCTCATAGACTTGATTCACCAACCAAGTTTGAGTAGACAAGCTCCATTATGTTGAATCTGCAGTAGTTCCAACCAATATCATACATTGATGAGAAACTGCCAGTGCTTCTCCAAAGTCCTCAAACCTGCCACTGTCTGAAGTTTCAGAAGGAATAGTTCAAAACTACACCTTACATCTATACCAAGGATGACACTTTTCCTCGAGTAAATCAATATTTACAAAGTTCTAATAATATTATCAATTCCAACTTCATGATTCTGCACACCTTCCTTGTCATGGGAAGAACAAAAACTCCAGCTACACATATCAAAAACAAACCGCACCCTTGCATCCATAGACCAAAAATAACACTTTTAACTCCCCTTTACAAGAACAACCAAAGCTCTTCCTGAATATGAGCACCAGTTTCCCAGTACACTTTCTGAACTATAAGATTCAGATTGCAAATATGCCTAATTTCCAAATACATACTAAGTCTCCCATCAAAATATCCATCTTTAATCATATGCATCACATCAACAATAGAAAAATACCAAGTCTCCTGTCAACGTATTTACTATAAGTCAGATAAGATTACCTTCTCACACAAGGTAGGACATGTAGTCTAACTTCTTCCTCTTCTTCTGCAGACATCTGACACTTTTTGAGATAATATTCTAGCATTCTTTCAGACATCGGTCTCAGTCACAAAAACAAAACTTCAAAAATTACTATGGTTCTGAAGGCACCATTCATAGAAATCCACACAAACACATACAGAGGAACAAAAGGGAATAAACCATCAGTAGTTGATCAAGCTATCATGCCAAAACACGAACATATGCAGCAACAGGAACATCTCAACAAACTTCTCCTCCAGACTCAGTATTCAGACTGTCTGACTTGAGATGTCTTCACACCCAATATAGTAACTGACCAGCTATATCCACATCAATAAACTACACAAGTTGATACATCCCACAACTTGACCTTCATTTACAAGGAGTCTCTTAGGGGTAATACTCCTTGAAGCTCAGGTACTTCACTCCTGCAACAAGGACCAAAAATAAACTGTCCTCAGGAGAATATAACATGTTGACCACTCCTTGACCAACACACAAAACTAAGATAAGTTCCAGGGCTAGAAAATTCTCAGATACACCACACATATGTGTTGCACCCCAAAATTTGCCCTCACAATACAAGACTTTGTGTGCTAAGAAGGTTCACAAGGTTCACAAGATTCACAATGCTTTCAATACCTTTCATGAGGTTCATGAAGTCTACAAGTTACTTTATGAAGGTTCACAAGGTTCACAAGTTTCTCAACATTTACAAGACCTTTCATGAGGTTCATGAAGTCTACAAGTTACTTTATGAAGGTTCACAAGGTTCACAAGTTTCTCAACATTTACAAGACCTTTCATGAGGTTCATGAAGTCTACAAGTTACTTTATGAAGGTTCACAAGGTTCACAAGTTTCTCAACATTTACAAGACCTTTCATGAGGTTCATGAAGTCTACAAGTTACTTTATGAAGGTTCACAAGGTTCACAAGTTTCTCAACATTTACAAGACCTTTCATGAGGTTCATGAAGTCTACAAGTTACTTTATGAAGGTTCACAAGGTTCACAAGTTTCTCAACATTTACAAGACCTTTCATGAGGTTCATGAAGTCTACAAGTTACTTTATGAAGGTTCACAAGATTCACAATGTTTACATAACCTTTCATGAGGTTCATGAAGTCTACAAGTCACTTCATGAAGGTTCACAAGGTTCACAAGCTTCACAATACCTCCCATGAGGTTCACAAAACATTTTATGATGGTTCACAAGGTTCACAATTGGTCAGAAGAGTTGACAATTCCCTCAGACAATGCACCTCCTAAGCAGTGCATCCAAAACTAGGGTTTTGACTTTAATCAGACTAAATGGACTTCCAAGACTTCAAGTGAGCTTCATAACATCTTATATGTGTATAAGAACCCCCATGTCAAGTTTCAAGACTTTTCTCAAAAGTTTGCTCAGTCAGATGATCAGATAAGTCAAAATCAGTCAATGCAGTTGAAAAGTCAAACTGAGGTCAACTGTGGTCAAACCAAAGTCAAACTTCATGATTTTTTGCCAACATCAAGTATATGAAGTAAAATTCATCATTTTATCAAGGGTTGATCATGATTCATCAAGGAGATTCCAGATCATCAAGAATCAGGAGTTTCTAAATTAGGGTTTCCTTAGTAAAAGTCAACTGAACTTTGACCAGCCATAACTTTCACATGCTTCATCACCAAGTCTCCAATCAAAGCTCATTTTGAAGGAAATTGAATTCTCTACAACTTTGTGTCTCACAAGCCAAGCCCAAAAATGCTTCATTTGGAAGGTATGAGCTAAGACATTATAGGTCATTTCAAAAGTCAACAAAAAGTCAACAACTTTAAAAGGGCATAACTTGATATTGGTAAATGATATGGACATGAAAACAATGGGGTTGTTTAGAGGACTCTTCAAGCTTTCCAAAATGTCTAAAAACACCCTCATAGCATTAAAATTGAGGGAGATGTGCCCTTGCAAAGTTGGGAAATTTTGTGATGGTTTATGATGAAAATGGAGGTTTAAAACCAATTCTTTCCAAATGGGCTGGCCAAATTGTGATCCAATCCATACAATATCATCATGCACGACCCAAATGATTAAAAATCAGAATTTTTATTATTTTATTTTTATTTATTTTGATTTAATTCATAAAAAATCATTTTAAATAGAAATAAAATATGAAAATATGTTATTTAATGGAGATTTGGTTTCTAGAAGGTCTTCAATATTGATTGAAGTTGAAAGGGAAGGAAATCATGAGATTGATCCAAAAATAGCAAGCCTTTGTAACACCCCAAAATTTGCCCTCCTATAATCTCAGTTGGCTTTACGTTTCACATTCGTCTTCATTTTCCTGATAGGTCCATAACATTTGTAGCCACGCATTTGCATTGAATTCCCCAAGGCGTGGGATCAAGAATTTCCTGATAATCGGAAATCTCATATTCATAAGTGGTTTATTTGGCTATCGCATTCAATACCAGCGGTTCAAAGGTTCACATTTCTTATGCGGTTTTATTGATGAGGTTAATCAATTGAAAACGGTGTTCAAGGTTTCATATAAAAAAGTATCGTGATATTCATGGTACGAAAGATCAAATGGTGGACTCGTGTGATAATCAGGTCATTATGGTTCTCTTGGTTGTCCATTGAGGGTGGTACGAGCTCATGAGTTTCGAGATTGAAGCTATTGAAGTTTGTGGATTTTATTGAAAACATAAGTTTGATATGGATTGAACATTTGAGTTGATTTAAACATGTCAAGTGTAGTCAAATGGATCAAGTGGAAGTCGAAGATATAAGTTCATCGAAACAAGTATCGTATCCATTAATATTCATAATTCACTCTTAGTCCGTATCCACATCCACATTCCTATTTTTGAATCGATTAACCGAATCATTGTTAAGTCCAACTCAATTAATCATCTGACTACTTATGTCCAGCCAAATATCCTTTTTATTTCTATTGATTACGATAATCTTATTAAAAAAACTCAATAATCACATTCAATTCATTTCTAATCCTATTCTTATAAATCCAATTTCATTTTTTTTTGATCATTTCTTTTTCTCTTAATCCACACCTAATTTTCAGCGTCTTTCTTTTAAGAGTCTCATTTTTCTCCAAGTCAAGCTCATATATTAGGCCCAAATGCAACTCATTTCCAAATCTTATTTCACAATTCAAATTCATGGATCGTGTTGTGAGGCCCATTGGGGGTTTTGTTTATCTTATATTATGGAAATTTAAGAGAAGAAATCAAGTTGATGTGCAGCAAGCACACATTGTGAATATTAGAAGCTACAATAAAATTCTGCTTAATTATGTCAACTAATAGAACAGTACGCGGAAGAATTCCTTCAACTAGTTCGACGGAAAGATCATTTAATTTCATAATAAGAACCAGAAAAATTCAGAAGGAAATTTCAATATTTTGGTCTGATCAAAATACATATACAAATAAGAAGGGGGTTCCAAAACCAAATCTTAGAGGAAAATTTACAAAGATTACACAAAAAAAATCTGGCCGGAGCAATTCAGAGCATTTTTTAATGAATATTTAAAGTTAAGTTACGTAGTCAGAAAGTCAAAGGATTACAAGAGAAAATCAATACATAATTCAGTTACAAAACAATTCCAAATATCAGTTGAACAAAAAGTCAACAAATTCTAACTAATTCCTAACAAAAAAAACTAACAGAAACTTCTAGCTGAATCTAGAAGCTTTCAACCGAAAATCTCCAGAAGCTTCATCATGATCTCTATATATTTGCTCTTTCACTCATTCTTGGGGTTGGCTGGAATTTCATCATCTATCTCTCTCATTCATTCTTCATCTTCAAACTCTTAACAATCCTGCATCACCATGATTTTCAACCTGCAAGAAATCAAGAACAACAGTAACTTGCATAAGTTCTCACACGGTGCATAAATGGAAAACTCATACAAGAATCCTTGCACGATTTCAGAATGCAACAACTTCAACAATTGAATTCAGGGAAAGGAGCAGAAGAAGAATGAGTTTTGTGACAAACTCTAACAATTCAGAACTCAGAATTGAATGCACAGGAAGAAGAGAATAGATCGAAAGTGTTTTCGTACCATTGCATCTTCATCAATCATTCTGAGTATTCATCTTCAATCTGATAACAAACTTCATCAATTTCAACTTCTTGCTCTTCTACTTCACCTTCAATCCATCCATCTTCACACTCAATTCATAATAACTCTCTTCATCAATCTCGCAACCTGCATCAGCAATGGTTTTCATCAAGCTACATCAACAAAAATAAGTCTACGGAATTCACGAACATCAACAACTTCGCCTTTCTCCACAAACCTCCATCGTCAATCTTTCTTTAACAAATCAATGGCCCTGAGGTTAAACATTTCATACAAAGTTCAACATAATTCAAGGTTCAAGAAGTCAAAGAAGGAAGACACAACAATGGTAAATGTGAATAAGCCAATCAAAGAATCGTACCTAAATATTTTGTTGTCTCTATCTCCATTATGCAGCAGTAGTATCGTGTAAGAACCAATTGAATCGGAGAAATCAATTTAGCCATTCAGCCACCGTGATTCAGAATCACATACCTCCCTCTCTTGATCCGTTCCCAATCACTTCACCATCCTCATCGAAAGCCAACATGTGGACTGGATTTCAATACTTCCCATCTTCTTGTTTATCCTGCGGTTTCAAAATTCGTTAGCAAATTTGTGAATAACCATTCAAGAGCAAGAAACAGAAGAAGGATAGTGAAGATCGATGCGAAATCGACGACGGTTTTAGAAGCGGATTAGAGTTCGAATTCAACGGAAGAAGCGAAAGGGGATCCGCAAAGAAATCACAAGAATTCCACGAAATTGAACAACATACTCAGGTAATCAATAGAAACTTTAAGTCAAAGAACTTCACCTTCGTACGTCGGTTTCGTTGTCGCGGCTTTAATCAACATACGCGAACTGGATCCCCATCCATCATCGTCAACGTCAAACCTGCAAAAAATCAGTCCAAAGCCGGAATTTGTCAATTTGCCGCAAGGTTCTGGCCACAGGAAGAGTAACAAGAAGTGAGGATACTTAGACGAAATCTTACGGCATCACTCTTCGCGTTGTTGACATCTTCACCACCGGATTTTCGTCGTTCGGTAAACGGTTTCGTCATCAATCTCCACTCAAATTAAGGTACAAGCTTACATCAAACACATATCATATTTAGGGTTTCGGAATTGAATGTGTTGGGATTTCGGATTTGAGGGAAAGGTGAGCTTTAGGCGTTTGTTGGGAGGTGGTTTGTTGTCTTCTCCGGTCGATTCGTGGAGGCTACGCCGTGTAGTGTCCAGTCGGAGGCGAGAGGACAGAGAAGGTGGTTTTAGGGTTTGTGAGTGAAGATTAGCGGGTGAGAGTGCGAGTGAGAGAAAGGAGAGCGTGAGAGAGAGGTGGCTGGTGAGAGGGCCACCGCTGCCGCCGCCGCCTCTAGGGTTTGAGGAAGGAAGGAAGAAGATGAAGGGTGATAGAGAGAGTGAGAGCGTGAAAGAGAGAGAGGGATTTTGTTCTGTTTTTTTTTCTTTTTCTTTTTTTTGACTAGGTTTAAAGTTTGAGTTCTTTTTGTTTTTTAATTAAGACTAAATAGATTATATGATTTAGTTTAATTAGGAATTAATCAAGACTTATTATTCTTTAAATGAAATCATAAAAGCCTGATTAATATTTTTTTGAAAATGATTAAATGTCTTGAGTATCCCCTTAATTTCCACCGCCCTTTCTTGACTTTGGGGGAGATTTATGTACTGTTGGGATTTGCAGAGTTGATGTTTACACCCCCCATGTGCAGGCCCATTGATTTCTAACTTAAATAAATTTCTATTTCTCCCCCCTTTATATTCTTTCTTTTCTATTTAATTTCTATTCTATACCTTTCAGCTTTAATTCCATAAAAAATATGAAAATGAATATTAAAATTCTACAAAAAATTAGGATAGAATATTAACTTAACTTTGAACTTTTCCCAATTTTTACTTTTTGAATTTAATCGTTTTTCAATTTATTTTCGAATTTTAATTTAATTGATTTTGTATTGAATTCTCATGTTGGACATATAAACTTTTATAATTTATTTAGGCCACTTCCCATAACTTTTTTGACCCATTCTTTTTGCTATGGTTAAAAGACAAATAGAAGTACCCATAATATTTTTTGTGTAATTTTTAGGACATTTTGTCTAATGTTTTGGTAGTATAATTTGTGTAATTTTGTGATTAAACTTTAGTTAGGTTTAAGTGGTCATTTACCCTAGTTAGAATGAGAATTTTTTAGAGATTTTTTAATACGGTGTTATAATCAGGTTTAAGACCTTAGGAATTTAATTTCATATTTTTGTCATGACTTTTAGTATTTTTTTTGTCATTTTAAATCATTCCATCATATTATGCATATTTATATTTCATATCATTCACTAACTATTTGTTTTGTTTGGTGCAAGGTATGTTTTCAAGGATTGGCTTATTGGACTTGAATATTGTTATGCCTTAATTGTGTTTTATACTTTGTGTACTTCGTGATTGTAATAGCTTAGAACTTGTATGCTTTTATAGTTTCCATAAGTAGAATAGAAAAGATAAAACGAATCGATAGAAAACCAAATTTTCAAAAAAACAAATAAAGTATTCGATCCAACGTCGAGTATACTTTCAAATAAATAAATAAAGTTCGTATTATTTTAGGGTTCTTCGATCACCTTCGTTCCACTCCATTCAACCAAAATCAAACCTTGCATGTTTCATACCATAAGTCGTGTGTCTTAGCACCACGCAACCGACCTACACACCCCATTGTTCCATCCTGTTTAAATTTCATACGTTTTTACCTACCATGACCTAGGAGGACCCTATTGCTCATTATTGACTTATGTCACTTGCATGTTTAGTCTTATATTTCTTAGGTAGATTCAATTGTAAACCTCATTAACCATAGGTTATCCATGAATTCAAACTGATTTAGGGTAGGTCTAGTAGCCCCTTAGAATGTTTACCTTTTATAACTTGAGTCTCTTCTCATCTCAAAATAAAATAAAAAACAATTAACAAAGGAAAGGTGTACAATGCGTCACGAGCCTTAAGCTACACGGGAAATGACCAGTGAAGGTCTCCTTCACTCTTCTAGGGTGCTTTACAAACGTTCCATTGGGGGCGATCTTGGAAAGTATCCGCTCCTGTGTCATAGTCTTTAGTGTTGTACATTCAATAAACACAAATTCAAAACATTTCTTATAAAAGACAACAAACCAAGAAGTCACGTCTTCTCATCTCATCTCATACTCTTTGCGGACGAACATGACTTGTCTCGACAGTTCAAACAGCGACACGGTAAACACCCTCGAGTCAGAGCCGGTAACACCTGAGCTAGAGCTACGGCAACGTCATCCTAAAAACCACAAACGAGTGTAAGCCTTAGTTAGACGAACTACGGCGTCTCTGATCCTCATTTATCCCGATGAGGTACGTAGGCAGTGGGGTAGGGCCCATTCGAGCACAATCTTTCTTTTTCCCTACATTTTCCCATTTTATTCCCATTTTCCAATTTCATTTATTTTCTAATTTCCATTTCATTCCAGATAAGCTATTTTTTCAGTTAAACAGCATATTATTTCTCACCCTTTGAAAACAGACTTTTAAGCGTGGATCCCGTCGGGTACGGCGGACGGATTGGGGTGCTAATACCTTCTCAATTCGTGACCGACTCCCGTATCCAGATCTTTGGTTCGCAAGGCCTCGTCCTTTTTCTTCTTCCTTAGGTTTGTGCAACATTACCTTTCCCATTCCTTTGGGATAAAAAATGTCTGGCTGGCGACTCTAACCTTTCCGCGCCACTTTCGCGTTTGTACCAGGATGAAAATCCCGGGAGCGACAGCTGGCGACTCTGCTGGGGACCTTTAGAAATTCTAATTTCCCCTTTGAGAGTCAATCCTAGCGCTTGTCTGTTGTTGTTTTCGTTGGGTGTTTATTCATTCGCTGTTATGCTTTAGTTTAGCTTTACTGTTTTATTTACAGATTATTGCTTTCCTTTACAGCTTTATTTACAGCTTTCTGCACTTTAGTTTACTGTCGCATATACTGGCATATACTGTACTGGCTGTTCTGGTTTTTCTTGGCGGGATGGGATTATTGTGAGATAAGCCAAATACCCGGCTTGAGTATACACATAGGATTTAGAGTGGGCAGTCGTGTGACTTGCGTGGTCTTGAGCACGTGTAGTTTTCACGAGTCCCACACCCAGATCAGGCTCTCTTGGGATATGTTCTATACTGCCTAGGCAGACCATAGAATGTTTCCACCTGAGCTGCTAACACTGGGAACCGATCATCGAGGACCTTAGTGGAAACAACCCTCTCCAGTGGTGACAGTGGCAGACCACTTTTCGTGGCAAACCCATTCGCACCCGAGGGCCCACTAGGAAATCGCATAGGATGACCTTGTTCTCTCGTAGGAACCTGGTTAAAGCAACTGGTCGTATGACGGTAGTATTGTACCCTTCGGGATGAATGTACTATTGTTTCTCGACTTCAGTGCTTGAAGCCGGGAACTTATGAGGGATGCTTGTTTTTCCGGAATTCAGCTGAGGCCTCCCTGAGTAGTACATAATGCCAAACCGATTCCCTGATTTGGTCATGAGCCATTTCTCGGAAATGGTGAACGTATTATTGCTATTCGGCTTTGAGAGTCCGTGATGTTGACCCGTAGTAGAAATACCCGTGAGATTGGGAGGGGTTTACAGGTTTGCAGGAAAACTAAACCTTCAACCTACCTTGTTCTTGATACTTGGGTTTTCTTCTACTTATGATCTGGTGTTTTTGATAGTCGGTATTCAGGCAAAATCAGAAGGCAGTACAACAGTGTCCAGTATATGCAGCAGTGATCACATGCCATTGCATTGCATCACATCATTCGCATACTTGCATTCCTAACGCATGTTTATTCATTTGCAGGGCTGCATATTACATCCTTGATTCCGGTTGTGGGTATTGATCTATGAGCATGGAACCCAAGAAGCAGACTAAGTGTATTATCTCCTACAAGGTTTATCAGCCTGTTGAGAAAGAAATTCTCAAAGTAAAGGCCTTAGCTCCTCCAGAAGTTCTGAATGTCTTCAAGCAGGATTACGGGTGGATTTTGTATTTCATAGAGCCCATCAGTGACTATGCTTTCAGAGGGATGCACACCTTGCTACAGTTTTATGATCCACAGCTTAGATGTTTCGTACTTTCTGATTTCGTGTTGGCACCTACATTAGAGGAGTATTCGAGCATCCTGAGAGTTTCCGTGAAGGACTGTGCACCATTCTTTGGGACCAAGATTGACCCTGACTTCAAAGATGTAGCAACTGCTCTTTATTTGAGCAAGTCATTATTGGAAGACCGGATTGATAGCAAAGGAGGCTTCCGAGGATATCATTTGAGTTTCTTGTTAGGTGAGGCTACTAAAGCAGCTGAGGCAAAAAGTTGGAGTACCTTCAATGCGATCCTAGCTTTGTGTATCTATGGAATCACTTTGTTCCCGAATATGCCGAACTTCGTGGATGTTGATGCTATTCGCATTTTCGTAGCAAAGAATCCTATTCCTACTCTCCTAGGTGATCTCTACCACTCTGTGCATTATAAGAATGAGAAGCGAAGGGGTGGAATGTTGAATTGTTGCGCGACTGTATTCTACAAGTGGTTCACACGCTTTCTTCCACAATCAGGAGCTTTTGAGAAGACGAAGAACACTCTTGAATGGTCGGAAAGATTGATGGGTTTGCAAGCAAAGGACATTGTATGGGTTAATCAGGGTTTGTGGTGCATTGACATTCTTCATAGTTGCGGAGGATTCCCTAATGTTCCATTGATCGGGAGGAAAGGGGGAATTAATTACAACCCTTCTCTCGCGATTCGACAGTTTGGGTATGCCTTGAAGGAACCACCAGCTGCTGTGGACATCACAGAGTCCTTGTACTTCCAATCAACAGATGGATTCGAGATTGCTCAGAAAGCTTCTAATGCTTGGCGTAGTCGGAAGACAAGAGGGAAGAAGACTTTGGGTGTAGGGAATTGTCGAGTATATCCACCGTTTGCAGAATGGTTAAGAGAGCGGGTTGAAGTGTTACTGTTACCATTTGGGCCGGCGCCTCTTCTATATCCCACGGTCATTGAGCAACCTACCACAGTTAGCATTGAAGAGTTCAACAAGATGAAGACGGAAAGAGATGGTTTGTTAATGGAGAATGCACAGTTGGGTCAGGAGCTTGCTAAAGCTAATCATGCTAGACTTGAGATTGAGTGGAGAGCTCAAGAAGATGCTGAGAGGCATGCTATTGAAAGGAAACAGTGTGAAATTGAGCTGGCTCGGTATGAGAGGTTCGAGTTTGCTACTAGGAGTTCTTCCAAAGAACACATTGACACTAGAAGGCAACTGGATCAGAAGACCTTGATGTTTGAGAACATGAAGAAGAGACATTCTGCTTACAGGATCAAAAGAGAGGAACAAGACAAAGTTCAAGCTGAAGAGATCGCAAGTAAGCTAAAGGAGAAAGACGAAGAGATGGCCGATAAGCTGAGAGGAAAAGATGAAGAACTTGCTAAAGCCCGAGAAGAAGCTGCCTACTACAAGCGGATGATGATTTGCTATCAGAAGAAGCTGAAGAGGTTTGAAGACAACCAGGAGCAGACAAAGGAGTTGGTAGAAGTTCCAAAGGCAGGACCGATCATTGACCCAAATCTAGCTGGAGGATTGCATTGACAAAGACATCTTTCTGTTTGTTTGTTTGTTGTAGGATTACCATCAGGACTGTTGATGGAATCCTTTTATCATTGTACTTCTGTTTGAACCCATACTTTTGGTGTTTTGACTATATCAACAAAGTTCTTATCATAAAGGGTCTCTTTACTATCATTATGTGCGCTCTCGCTTTATGATCACTGACACATCTGACACATTTGCAAAAAACACGTCGGTCTTCGTATTCTTGGAATTGTTTGGCACGTCTGGTACACACACGCACCTTATATTATCAACACCGCTTGTTATTTACAGCAAAAAAAGAGCTTCTGTCTTCATCAAACTCACAAAACTGGAATCAGGGGATGAGATGCCCTAAAAATGAATCAACATGCCATAACATTCATTTCCTGCATACCATATTCTTGTATTTTTGCAGGTAACCCAGGGTTTCTAACTTATTTGATTGTAGGCAATATAGCTGGTCAACGCGTTCACCGATATCCGACTAAAAGAAATCGAGTAAGGATGGCTGATCGAATGCAGACTGATCTCAATGAGCTCCGACAGAGGATGGATCAGTTCATGGAAATGATGACTGGCATGGCCCAGAACCAGGAGCGTCTCCGGTTGATGGTTGAGCAGCCTCATGGGAATGTTAATACGGGAACACCGGCTGAGAATGTGGATTCTAACGCTGCCCGTAACGGAGAGCCTCATCCAAATAGGACCGCAACACGTAATGCAGGTTTAGAAGACAATCAAGAGGACCAGTTCACTCTACTGGATGCTGATATGGGTAACATGAATGAGATCAACAACCGCAGGTATGAAGAGCTGTCAGAGAAGATCAAGGCCATGGAATGTCAGAATTCCTTGGGTATCGATGTAACCAGTCTCGGGTTGGTACCAGGAGTCAGAATCCCTCCAAAGTTCAAGGCACCATCGTTTGACAAGTACAACGGCAGCACGTGTCCTAGGACTCATATTCATGCGTACTTCGGAAAAATCTCGGCTCATACTGATGACGAGAAACTTTGGATGCATTTCTTCCAAGACAGTTTATCTGGAGCTTCGTTGAGCTGGTACATGAAGCTGAGTCGGGTCTCTATTCGAAGTTGGAAAGATCTAGCTGAGGCATTCCTCAAGCAGTATCAATACAATATTGATATGGCTCCGAATCGTACCCAGTTGCAGAACTTGTCTCAAGGACCTAAAGAGAGTTTTAAACAGTACGCCCAGAGGTGGCGTGAGCTGGCCGCACAGGTTCAACCTCCCTTGCTGGACCGGGAAATGGCAGACATGTTTATGGGCACCTTGCAAGGTGTTTACTTGGATCGTCTGGCCGCCTGCCCGTCCATTGGTTTTTCTGATATCGTCATTGCTGGAGAAAGGATAGAGAATTTTCTGAAAATGGGAAAGATCCAGGATGCAAGCAGTGCTAGTTCTTCTGGTGTGAGAAAACCTTTTGGCAACGGTCAAAGAAGAAGAGAAGGCGAGACGAATGTTGTGTATAGAAGCCGAGACAGAAGTTATTCTCAAGGTTACTACCAAACGGCTGCAGTGACTATTACTCCACAGGTTCAACAACCACGACCACAGGTTCAACAACAACAACCACAGTTTCAACAACAACGACCACAGGGTCAGCAACAACAGGTACAGAGGCCATTTCAAGAAAGAACAAGAGCGAGAAACCGCAGACTCGACCCCGTCCCATGCCCATATGCTGTATTGCTCCCAGAGCTGCTAAAGTTGAACTTGGTTGAGCTTCGTACCATGAGACCTCCCGCTCCTGACAATCTACCTCCGAATTTTGATGCTAACGCCAGGTGCGAATTCCATTCAGGTGCCCAGGGGCACAGTATTGAGAAGTGTTGGGCTTTTCAGAACAAGGTACAGGACCTAGTCGACTCCAAGGCGATCAATTTCGCTCCTCTCCCAAATGTACTTCATAATCCGATGCCTAGTCATAATGGAACCGGTGTCGCGGTCGTTCTACCAGATGGTTCACGTTAAGCTGAAGTCTTCAAGCTGATCACCCAGGACGCCAGGGTATTCATGAAGCAAATAAAGCCAGCAGTATTCAAATACTCTCAGTGATGGCATTTATGTGTTTGCCTTTCTTCATCGTTCGTTTTTCATCCCTATTGAGGGGAACTACGTCGCTCTGATTCTTCATTGGTCATCAGTCAATGGAGATACGTAGGCAGAAGATCGTCAGGTCTTTCCGAGCAAACTTATGGGGCAACTTTACTCCCCAGCTTTACTTTTTCCTCCAGATGTCTCGCGTCAGAGTCAGAATAGCTAGAAGATGAAGTATTACTGCCATGGTTGGGTATGCAACTGCAAATTGAAGATTACAAGTCTGTGAAAAGGGCTATTGATCATTGAAAGTATCCAAGACTGACAGGTCCAGACGGAGCCAAGTCTCCTCAACTACGGCAATATTCAGTTTCTTTACTGCATTTCCATTTGTAGTTTCTCTTATATGCTAAACATTTGTCTACATGTATGAAAGTTGTTTGCTTTTGAATGTTAGCAATAATAAAACTCACATGTTTTTCTTGAAGTAAATTCATTTGCATTTCCTTATAATTTTGCATGTATACATTGTGATACCAATTGTCATGCTTGAATTCTATGAAGGAGAATGACGAAACAAAAACGCAATATCTCTGAATTGTGTGCTCTCGAGTAAGACCCTGTTGACGATGTACAGGCATTGTTTCAAATCCTAAACACTGGAGATATAAGGAAGATAGACCCTCGCTAACCCCTTTGAGCCTTGAAGTAGGAGTTTCTTTTCACATGAAAAAACCCTCACATGTAACCCAGGGGCAGGGTAGATGTCAGCCAGTCAGACCAAGCGTTCAGACTTTCATAAAGAAGTGTATTTGAAGATCCGTTGCATCCTAATATGCTAATCAAGAGGTCCAAAGACCCGAAACCACAACGGTTATCCAAGTTGAAAGGTCCAAAGATTGACAACCACAATGGTTATCCTTCGTCGACCACAAAATGAGGCAGTCGCAACCCTCGTGAAGCAATCAAGACAACAATGTCATGCGACTTGTTCAAAATGCAAAAAGAAAAAGAAAAGAAAAGGCCCGCTAAGTCGAAACTTGAAAACAAGCGACTTAGGCAAAAGTTAGGGCATCCCGCTGGACTACACAATCAAAGATTCACAAGAATCAGTCTAGGCAAAAGTTAGGGATAAGCAAAATAACGCAAAAACGAAAGACCGAAAGGATTACGCAAGAAAGATCCTCAAATAAGAACAAAGTCGTGAGACACAGGCACGAAAGATGGAGGAGTGACTGACTCTCAACAATAACCTGATTGGTGCTCGAACTGACAGCAGCAATGGTTCCTCAATCAACACGAAACCTTTATGAAGGGTGAATGCTTGTGAAAACTAGCTGAATGTAGGAACGGAGAACATCACGAAGAGTGGGTGGGCACAAATAAACTTCGAGCCTTTATCCTTTGTTTCTATAACCGTGAACCAGGCCACGATACAACCCTTAAAAGTCCTAACTGAAACAGGGTTAATTTGAGAGCATACTACCACGTGACCGTGTTCCTGACTCCTATGAGTTGTGCTAAAAGACGTTTGTTGGTATTGCATGTACATACTTTCATTCAAATAAAGGTCGTATCTTAACCAGTGATTCGCTCACGAAGGTTAACGATCCATTTTCAAAACTTCAAGATTAACATGTTTGTTGAATTAGGATTTTCTTTCTAAGAATAAACATTTTCTCACTTGCATACATTTGTTGAGCATCGTAAAGGGTTCACATGCGGAAATTCAATCCAGAAGCTCAAGCTTGCCAGGTTGAGAAGTCTAAAACTTCTGAAAGACTGTCACGTCGAGGTGCACTTTTCCGAATAAAGCTTCATTGAGCAGGGACTTTTCCAATTAGGCATGGTAAGAGCCAGCCAATCCGGGGCAGTCACGTCGAGCAATCTCTTCAAAATTAGAGTGCTGAGCCAATCCGGGGCAGTTATGTGAAGCAATCTCTTCAAACTTTAGTCAAACTGGGGCAATCACCTCGAGATTCAGATCTCTTCAAGAGCGAAGATTAGTCAGTCAGGTGCAAAACTATTCAAGTACTCGTACTGGGGCAGGCCACCCCAATAAGTACGAGAGTTCATCCTTTCTCAAAGACAGAAGATCGAAAGCATTTACCCGGAGTTTAGAAAACCGTGGTCACTTGTCAAGTCAACTATCTCATTCAGCATTTCTGACAGATACAAACTCATCCGCATTGGCAAGGGTTACCTCCCCAGCAAGGTTATTACATTGATTCATGCAGTCGTTACAATACCTAAGAGTTTAAAGATGCCAAGTCTTTTGTAAAATCCTCTTGAGGTAAAGTCCATACAGGAAGCAACTGATCCCCAGTATGAGACAACTTGAAATCTTTCCTCCTCAGCAGGACGTGTCTCGGTGTTGTCATCTCCAATAGGCAAATGAAAGTTGTCCTCACTAAAGTCAGCACTTTTTTCTTTCAGTTGGTTTCCTTGATCTTGATTCCTCATCAGATTCAAGGCAATTCTTATTCCCCTAGAAGATTTCAGATAAATCATTCTCCTCCCCAGCAGGACCATAAGAGTGGATATTCCTCAATAATCAAGGTATCCCCAGGCACGGCCCTCAAATCTAAAAGTCCAATTTATTTTTGGCAAAGGGTGATAATTCGGTACAAATGAATTATTCACGCTTCTCTCCGACAGAGATGTTATCCCCACAGGGCTGCTTGATATCGAATTCGCGATCATTGTGTTTCCCCACAGAGTCAACAGAGACTTATCACTTCCGCGTCAGGAATTTCTTTTACGCTTACCAATTCATTAACAATACTCAAGACATAATATCCCCAGTGTCATGGGGCAACATACCAGGCAATTCAACATATGCAAAGTCCAGCCGCAGACTGGCCAAAGTCCATCTTCGGGTGGCAAATTTCAAAGTCCAGCCGCAGACTGGCCAAAGTCCATCTTCGGGTGGCAAGCTTCAAAAGTCCACCCGCAGTGTGGCAAATCTCTAAAGTCCCCCGCAGTGGGCAAAAGTCTCCCGTAGTGAGCAAAAGTCTCCCGTAGTGAGCAAAAGTCTCCCGTAGTGAGCAAAAGTCTCCCGTAGTGAGCAAAAGTCCAGCCGCAGACTGGCCAAAGTCCATCTTCGGGTGGCAAATTTCAAAGTCCAGCCGCAGACTGGCCAAAGTCCATCTTCGGGTGGCAAGCTTCAAAAGTCCACCCGCAGTGTGGCATCATATCATAAGTCCACCCGCAGTGTGGAAAATCTCTAAAGTCCCCCGCAGTGGGCAAAATTCCCCCGTAGTGGGCAAAAGTCTCCCGTAGTGAACAAAAGTCTCCCATTGTGAGCAAAAGTCTCCCGTAGTGAGCAAAAGTCCATCCTCAGGGTGGCATCATATCACAAGTCCACCCACAGTGTGGCAAGCCAGTAGCCTTCTGGCATCACTTAAAAGGCATCCCCGTTCATGATTCTTACCATTATAATTATATCCAAGCAGAGTTTGTTCGGTTGAGTTTATTTCTCTGTTCTTCCGTTGCAGAGTGCAAATTTTCGGGTTGTTTTAGTATTCAATCCCTGCATACTTCAAACGTCTGAAAGCGATTGCTATCATCCATCCAAGTCTACACTGATTGAATAGGGGCAGCTGTAACACCCCAAAATTTGCCCTCCTATAATCTCAGTTGGCTTTACGTTTCACATTCGTCTTCATTTTCCTGATAGGTCCATAACATTTGTAGCCACGCATTTGCATTGAATTCCCCAAGGCGTGGGATCAAGAATTTCCTGATAATCGGAAATCTCATATTCATAAGTGGTTTATTTGGCTATCGCATTCAATACCAGCGGTTCAAAGGTTCACATTTCTTATGCGGTTTTATTGATGAGGTTAATCAATTGAAAACGGTGTTCAAGGTTTCATATAAAAAAGTATCGTGATATTCATGGTACGAAAGATCAAATGGTGGACTCGTGTGATAATCAGGTCATTATGGTTCTCTTGGTTGTCCATTGAGGGTGGTACGAGCTCATGAGTTTCGAGATTGAAGCTATTGAAGTTTGTGGATTTTATTGAAAACATAAGTTTGATATGGATTGAACATTTGAGTTGATTTAAACATGTCAAGTGTAGTCAAATGGATCAAGTGGAAGTCGAAGATATAAGTTCATCGAAACAAGTATCGTATCCATTAATATTCATAATTCACTCTTAGTCCGTATCCACATCCACATTCCTATTTTTGAATCGATTAACCGAATCATTGTTAAGTCCAACTCAATTAATCATCTGACTACTTATGTCCAGCCAAATATCCTTTTTATTTCTATTGATTACGATAATCTTATTAAAAAAACTCAATAATCACATTCAATTCATTTCTAATCCTATTCTTATAAATCCAATTTCATTTTTTTTTGATCATTTCTTTTTCTCTTAATCCACACCTAATTTTCAGCGTCTTTCTTTTAAGAGTCTCATTTTTCTCCAAGTCAAGCTCATATATTAGGCCCAAATGCAACTCATTTCCAAATCTTATTTCACAATTCAAATTCATGGATCGTGTTGTGAGGCCCATTGGGGGTTTTGTTTATCTTATATTATGGAAATTTAAGAGAAGAAATCAAGTTGATGTGCAGCAAGCACACATTGTGAATATTAGAAGCTACAATAAAATTCTGCTTAATTATGTCAACTAATAGAACAGTACGCGGAAGAATTCCTTCAACTAGTTCGACGGAAAGATCATTTAATTTCATAATAAGAACCAGAAAAATTCAGAAGGAAATTTCAATATTTTGGTCTGATCAAAATACATATACAAATAAGAAGGGGGTTCCAAAACCAAATCTTAGAGGAAAATTTACAAAGATTACACAAAAAAAATCTGGCCGGAGCAATTCAGATCATTTTTTAATGAATATTTAAAGTTAAGTTACATAGTCAGAAAGTCAAAGGATTACAAGAGAAAATCAATACATAATTCAGTTACAAAACAATTCCAAATATCAGTTGAACAAAAAGTCAACAAATTCTAACTAATTCCTAACAAAAAAAACTAACAGAAACTTCTAGCTGAATCTAGAAGCTTTCAACCGAAAATCTCCAGAAGCTTCATCATGATCTCTATATATTTGCTCTTTCACTCATTCTTGGGGTTGGCTGGAATTTCATCATCTATCTCTCTCATTCATTCTTCATCTTCAAACTCTTAACAATCCTGCATCACCATGATTTTCAACCTGCAAGAAATCAAGAACAACAGTAACTTGCATAAGTTCTCACACGGTGCATAAATGGAAAACTCATACAAGAATCCTTGCACGATTTCAGAATGCAACAACTTCAACAATTGAATTCAGGGAAAGGAGCAGAAGAAGAATGAGTTTTGTGACAAACTCTAACAATTCAGAACTCAGAATTGAATGCACAGGAAGAAGAGAATAGATCGAAAGTGTTTTCGTACCATTGCATCTTCATCAATCATTCTGAGTATTCATCTTCAATCTGATAACAAACTTCATCAATTTCAACTTCTTGCTCTTCTACTTCACCTTCAATCCATCCATCTTCACACTCAATTCATAATAACTCTCTTCATCAATCTCGCAACCTGCATCAGCAATGGTTTTCATCAAGCTACATCAACAAAAATAAGTCTACGGAATTCACGAACATCAACAACTTCGCCTTTCTCCACAAACCTCCATCGTCAATCTTTCTTTAACAAATCAATGGCCCTGAGGTTAAACATTTCATACAAAGTTCAACATAATTCAAGGTTCAAGAAGTCAAAGAAGGAAGACACAGCAATGGTAAATGTGAATAAGCCAATCAAAGAATCGTACCTAAATATTTTGTTGTCTCTATCTCCATTATGCAGCAGCAGTATCGTGTAAGAACCAATTGAATCGGAGAAATCATTTTAGCCATTCAGCCACCGTGATTCAGAATCACATACCTCCCTCTCTTGATCCGTTCCCAATCACTTCACCATCCTCATCGAAAGCCAACATGTGGACTGGATTTCAATACTTCCCATCTTCTTGTTTATCCTGCGGTTTCAAAATTCGTTAGCAAATTTGTGAATAACCATTCAAGAGCAAGAAACAGAAGAAGGATAGTGAAGATCGATGCGAAATCGACGACGGTTTTAGAAGCGGATTAGAGTTCGAATTCAACGGAAGAATCGAAAGGGGATCCGCAAAGAAATCACAAGAATTCCACGAAATTGAACAACATACTCAGGTAATCAATAGAAACTTTAAGTCAAAGAACTTCACCTTCGTACGTCGGTTTCGTTGTCGCGGCTTTAATCAACATACGCGAACTGGATCCCCATCCATCATCGTCAACGTCAAACCTGCAAAAAATCAGTCCAAAGCCAAAATTTGTCAATTTGCCGCAAGGTTCTGGCCACAGGAAGAGTAACAAGAAGTGAGGATACTTCGACGAAATCTTACGGCATCACTCTTCGCGTCGTTGACATCTTCACCACCGGATTTTCGTCGTTCGGTAAACGGTTTCGTCATCAATCTCCACTCAAATTAAGGTACAAGCTTACATCAAACACATATCATATTTAGGGTTTCGGAATTGAATGTGTTGGTGAAATTCTGTGATCAGGTATGAGATGTCCTAAGAGATGTCCCAACACTTGATAGGACACTTGACAAATTTAACCAAAACTTAAATAGCAAGAAAAGTAAACAACACAGAAGTTTGTTAACCCAGTTCAGTGTATAACCACACCTACATCTGGAGGCTACCAAGCCAGGAGGAAATCCACTATTAGTAATATTAATTCTAGACTTAAACCACCCTGTTTAATCTATCACTTAATAACTACCCAATGCAATTTCTACCTAAGACACACCTTAGATAAGAGTACCCTACTCACTCCCCCTCAATCACACAGTGATCAAGTTTACAAGTTTACTGAAATTGAAGACATCCTTCAAACAATACAGCTTGATCTTACTTAACAGTTTCAATCAAGTCACAACTGCACTTTTGCTTAAAAGCTCATAAAGTGGTACATAAAACACAACCTGCTATTAAAACACTAGACACCCTATTTGGTCTTCTGAAATTCGTGCTCAATTCTATGATTTTCTGTTGCTTAAATAGGTATCTGTAATTTGGGCTTTCTGCAGAGGATCCAGCCCTAATGCGCATGCAGCTTCCACCTTGAATTTAGGGTTTGTTACCTCCTAGATTCTAGGTGCATTAGGTCTTCTGTTTTAAACTGAAACTTCAATATAAAACTCCCTATAGATGCGCCTTGTTCTGTTTTTATCCATCATTAATTAATTCCAGATAACTCTCCTTAAAAATCTCTGATCTGTTAATCAATAATTAATTCTGGAAGCAGGTTTGAGATGTCTCAACATCTGTTGGGACATCCTGAAAAACTGAACTTAAGTCATTACCACAATGTCCCAACATCTGGTAGGACATCCTGAAATAAGTTCATATACTCTGTTTGATAATGTCCCAACATCTGATAGGACATTCTGAACTGAATTTAACATTTCTTGTTTGGTCAAAAATTCTGCCAATTCTTAAACATCTACAAACTCCCCCTTTGGCTAATTTTTGGCTAACATCTTTTCTGGTTTTCAGAGTGCAGCAGAAGTTCTTTTTATCAGAGTATATCATTACTTTTCTGTTGGTTCTTATTTGAGATTACTCCCCCTCAAACATATATGTGTCCAGTTTTGTTGCAACAGAAATATTCATCAAAACACACTTATTCAGTTAGGGCAGAAACAAAAAGATTTTTCATTTATAATTAAACAGCAGTACAATTTGTTGTTGTTGTTCTCCCCCTTGTTAGTCACAAAATTTGGGGCCAAAGACACTATTATCCAGAAATACAAAGCAGTGTTGTCATTACAATTTCCTCACCTACATAGATCACTCAGATTCATCACTCTCAGTTGCTTCCTCAACTTCTGTTTCTTCATCAGCTTCTGTTTCTTCATCAGCTTCACTGTTTTCATCAGAGTTAGCTTTCTGGTCTTCTTCATTTTCCAACCTTTGAATGATTGCTTCAAGTTTCAGCTTCCTTGCTTCAAGCTCCTTGCATGTGCACTTTAGCTCAGCAATTAACTCTTTCTTGGAGATTGAAGTCTTAGTAGTTGAGGGACCAGCAGATGTCCCAGAAGGTGCTTCAACATCTGCAGCATGGTGACTGAGGAATAATTTGTAGTGAAAAGCCAGGGGGCTCTCTCTCTTGCATACTGTGTCCTTCTCAGTTAAAATCCCAGGATATTGGCTTAATATTATACCACATAGCAATGAAGGAAAAGCTATTGGTAGTTTTGTTGCAGAGGAGCTGGCATGCTTCATGGTTTGATCAAAGATAAAAGCTCCATAGTCCATCTTGGTTTGAGTTCCCACAGCATAGATGAATCTGGCCAGACCAGTTGAGATTGAAGAGGTGTGGTTGGTAGGCACCCAGTTAACTGTACCAATCCTGTTCAGCATGGCATATTTTCTGGTAAGCATGCTCACTGAGAGCTTTCCCTTCACAGGCCATGCCTTGACCTGGTTTGCAGTGATCACTGTAACACGGTGGGAGAACTGACTTTAAGTAATGTTGCGGATAGCAAGAGTCGCCACCGACTTTTATTTTATCCATAAGGAAAGGGTATAAAAGAATAGGAAAGACCTTAAGAGAATATTTTGGGTCCGGGGGGTAGGTTATGTAAAGGGAAGGTGTTAGCACCCTTTACATCCATGGTTATCCATGGGCTCTTAGTTACTTAGCTCACTTTAAATTGTTTTTTTTTTTTTTTTTTTTTATGAAAGTGTAGTGTGTGAATAGAAAAATTTTCAGAATAGTTAATAATAATCCATGTACGGATGTGTAAAAACTTGTTTGAAAATTCGTTTGAAAATGTGGAAAAGTTTGAAAAGTTTTTGAAGTGAGCAAGTACATAAGAGGAACCTACCCTAGAGTTTAAAGTCTTTCTTGTTCTCTATCCTTTCATTGGTAAGACTATCCCTACTATTAAGGAATAGGTAGTCATTACCTTGGATGTAAGGGACATGTGAGGGACATCTGTTTTTTATGAAGGCAACTGTGGGGTGTATTAAGCATTTAGGAGGGACTATCATCATTATTCGAAGGGACTCGATTCGTATAGGCAACCATGAGGGACTTGATGATTTTCTTTTTAAAGGGACTTACTTTATACACCCCACTTGACCATTATTCGTAGGCAACTTGAGGGATAACCTTAGAAAGTGAGACGACGATAAAAATCGACTTACGTGTGTGCGTGTTAATTTTAATTATCTTATGATTAAAGTGATCTAATTTATTTTACATAGAATACATATTTGCACTCCCTAATTACTAACCATAATAATAATAATAATATTTACAAATTTTACATCCAGGAAACAATTACAACATAATTATAATAATAAGCAAAACTAAATAAATAAATAGCAAAAATAATTAATTATAAATAAAATAAATAATAAATAGGGGTTAGTGGTAAATATAAAAATATAAGGTTAGTGAAAATAAAATAATAATAATTAGTAAAATAAATAAAGATTAGAAAAAGAACAATAAGAAATATAAAAATAACAATAAACAAGGATAATAAATAATAATATTGTTAGTAATAATAATTAAAATAAATAATGACATAATTAGAATAATAAACAAAAAAAAAAAATTAAATTTTTAATATATAATCACTTATTTAGAAATATGAATAATTACTATAACAAAATTTTTAACATAATAGAATTTATAAATTTTAATCATTACCAATTTATTTATTTCTAAATACATATCAACAATTATATAAAAAAATATTTAAGGTCATGTTCATAAAGGATAATCATATTTACAAAAATTTATAAGAATTATAATAAATATATATACATAATAATTATATTAGTAATTAGAAAATAAAATTATTAAAAAAATAGAATTAGGTTTTACAAAATTAGGGTTTATATTTTTTAGGGTTTTGAAAATTAGGGTTTAGTTATATACAAAATTTATTTTTAACTAATTATATAAAATTATCTTAACTAATATAAATTGTAAAATTTAAATTGAAAAAAAATCAAGAGTTTTATATTTTTTTTTTTAGAAAATAATATTAGTAATTGGAATACATAATATATACATACTTTATAATATAGAAAATAATAATAAAATTTTAATTATTTAAATTAATTAAAAAGAAGGAAAAGAAAATAAAAAGAAAGAAAGAAGAAAAAAAAAAGGAACCTGGTGGGATTTGATCCCAAGACCTCATACTTGCAAGCAACAACAACAACCACTAAGCCAGCCAGACGCAGGTGACAATAAAGGAGACCCACTTTGTTTTGTGCCTTGCCTTGAAAATCCAGGAAAATAATGAACAAAAAAGGCCTGGGGTGGGATTTGATCCCAGGACCTTTATACATTCACACATGCGCATCACCACCCGGCTGGAAGAGCCCACCTATTAATCAAACTATAACAACTAATAATATATTAAGAACACAACATAAAATGAGAAAAATATCAAAACATTGTTGGGGACAGGATTCGACCCCACGCCCTCTCACCAAACGCGTATGCGTCTTTCCACTAAACCAACCAACCTGTTGTGATATACAAATAAGAAAATAACATAATATTTTAAGTCAGAAATTCAAATATGGGATTCGCGCCAACTAGCTTCTTCTTCAACCTTGTGACATACGAATTTTGCTGCGAAATCTGCTAGGGTTTTTCCTGCGGAAACAGAATTGTAACAAAACCTGCGAAATTCAAACATGGACAAAACAACAAGATTTTGTAAAATTGATTATGCCATTAAGTTCTTAACAAGATTTCCAATGATTCTACGTTCTTAGAATCCATTTATATGGGCTGGATTGAAGAACCCTAATTGGAGCCATAAACCCTAAAAATGGTATATCACGCATTAGGCTATGAAACTTCATCAATCGCTCCAGATTTCATCTATAGTCATCAACAAACACAATTATGTAATCAAATTTCAATTATATGCAAGGAATCATTGGAATCGAAAAAAAATTATTCAAGAGCAAAGTGGATTCGGGTTGGCCAATGTAGTGCACATGGGATGCAAATGAGTGATGCCTTAGCTTCAGTGATGTCTAAAGAACACGTCTATGTTCTTAGTTTACCTTGAAACCTCTTAAATTGAAGAATCCGAATCTCACTTTTTTTGATGAATTTTGAGTTTTTGAATCTTACCCTTGGCTGCTGGAATTCGTGGTTTGAGGCTAGGGTTATCTTTAGTATATATATGAGAATGAATTAGGTCAGAAATATGGATTGGTTGTGTGAAAATTTGATCCAAAAAAATATTGAAAAAGATCATGTTGTAAAAGTCAAATATTTGCTCATGAAGACTTGCTATCTTTGGATTAGTCACATGATTTCCTTCTCTTTAAGCTTCAATCACTAATTAAGAATTTCTAGAACCTCAATCTTCACCCAAAAATAGATTTTCACATTTTATATTTATTTAAAATGATTTTTATGAATTAAATCAATAATAAATAAAAATAAAATAATAAAAATGCTGAATTTTGGTCAATTGGGTCGTGCATAATGATATGGTATGGATTGGATCACAACTTGGGCAGCCCATTTAGAAAGAAGTGATTTTAAACCTCCATTTTCAACATAAACCATCACAAAATTTCCCAACTTTGCAAGGGCACATCTCCCTTAATTTTAAAGGTATGAGAGTGTTCTTGGACTTTTTGGAAAGCTTGAAGAGTCCTCTAAACAACCCCATTGATTTCAGGTCCATATCACTTACCAATCTCAAGTTATGCCCTTTTGAAGTTGTTGACTTTTTGTTGACTTTTGAAATGACCTATAATGTCTTAGATCATATCTTTCAAATGAAGCATTTTTGGGCTTAACTTTAAACATCAAAGTTGTAGAGAATTCAATTTCCTTCAAAATGAGCTTTGGATGGAGACTTGGTGATGAAGTATGTGAAAGTTATGGCTGGTCAAAGTTCAGTTGACTTTTACTGAGGAAACCCTAATTTAGAAACTCCTGATTATTGATGATCTGGAATCTCCTTGACGAATCATGATCAACCCTTGATCAAATGATGAATTTTACTTCATATACTTGATGTTGGCAAAAAATCATGAAATTTGACCTTGGTTTGACCACAGTTGACCTCAGTTTGACTTTTTAACTGTATTGACTGATTTTGACTTATCTGATCATCTGACTGAGCAAACTTTTGAGAAAAGTCTTGAAACTTGTCATGGGGGTTCTTATACACATATGAGATGTTATGAAACTCACTTGAGGTATTGGAAGTCCATTTAGCCTGATTTAAAGTCAAAACCCTAGTTTTGGATGCACTGCTTAGGAGGTGCATTGTCTGAGGGAATTGTCAACTCTTCTGACCCATTGTGAACTTTGTGAACCTTGTGAACCATCATAAAATGTCTTGTGAACCTCATGGGAGATATTGTGAAGCTTGTGAACCTTGTGAACCTCATGAAGTGGCTTTGTAGACCTCATAAACCTCAGGAAAGGTATTGTAAGCATTGTGGAACTTGTGAACCTTGTGAATCTTCATAAAGTAACTTGTAGACTTCATGAACCTCATGAAAGGTCTTGTAAATGTAGAGAAACTTGTGAACCTTGTGAACCCTCAAGAAGTAACTTGTAGACTTCATGAACCTCATGAAAGGTGTTGAAAGCATTATGGAACTTGTGAACCTTGTGAACCTTCAAGAAGTAACTTGTAGACTTCATGAACCTCATGAAAGGTTATGCAAGTGTTGGAGAACTTGTGAACCTTGTGAACCTTCTTAGAACACAAAGTCTTGTATTGTGAGGGCAAATTTTGGGGTGCAACAGCTGCCCCTGTTCAATTTTCTGAAACCTGAGGGGTTAGATTGGTATATTTGCCAGTCGTGACCTGGAAGGTTGAAGGGGATTGAACACAAAAGCCCAAAAATTTGCACTCACCATTGCATAGAGTGATATTGATGGTTGGTTGAATATGATTGAGTGGGCTTAAAGATGCCACTAGTAGAAAGTTCTTGGAAGATAAAGCAGTCCAAAATATGGAGATATAATGAAAGCTGTCAGGAATTTGGAGAGTCCTAAGGTATTGATGATATGTTTTCAGGATACTGGAGTAATCCTGATGTAACAGCATGTCTTCATGAGGATAGAGCAATCAATAATGATAACCCTAAAGCAGTCTTGAAGCAATAATAGGATTTCAGGAGGATAGAGCCATCAATAATGATAACTCTAAAGCAGTCTTGAAGTAATGATTTCAGGAGGATAGAGCAATGATAACTCTAAAGCAGTCTTGAAATAATAATATGACCTCAGGAGGATAGAGCAATCAATAGCTCTAAAGCAGTCTTGAAGTAGTGATATGGCCTCATGAGGATAGAGCAATCAACAGCTCTAAAGCAGTCTTGAAGTAGTAATATGACCTCATGAGGATAGAGCAATCAACAGCTCTAAAGCAGTCTTGAAGTAGTAATATGACCTCAGGAGGATAGAGCAATCAATAGCTCTAAAGCAGTCTTGAAGCAATAATAGGATTTCAGGAGGATAGAGCCATCAATAATGATAACTCTAAAGCAGTCTTGAAGTAATGATTTCAGGAGGATAGAGTAATGATAACTCTAAAGCAGTCTTGAAATAATATGACCTTAGGAGGATAGAGTAATCAATAGCTCTAAAGCAGTCTTGAAGTCATGAGAATTTATCAGGAGGATAAAGTAACCCTGAGGTGACAATAAAGCAGTCCCAAAGTAATAAGAAGCTTATCAGGAGGATAAAGTAACCCTGAGGTTACGATAAAGCAGTCCCAAAGATCATAAGTTTGTTTGTTGGATAGTTAACCTGAAAACAAGGTAGCATTCTGTATAATAACATTAGTTTATGCTTTATGTATGCATGTATGATATGATGTACTCAAGTAATGTACTATGTGCCTATGGATATATATGCTATGGTATGATGTAAATGATGTATGTATGATATGATACTGCCGGAAGAGTCTGGATATCTTCGTATAACAACTGCTGGCCAGGGAAAATAAATCCCGACTCATTGTTGAATAATATATTATACATAACTCTCCGTCTGCTGGGGATAACAGGGTATAGATAACTTCCCGTATGCTGGGGATAGCAGGGTATAGATAACTTCCCGTATGCTGGGGATAGTAAGGATAGATATCACCTCCCGTATGCCGGGATAGTAAGGTATATATCACCTCCCGTATGCTGGGATAGTAAGGTATATATAACCTTCGTCTTCGTTTGATGATAGGGTAGAGGTAGCATCCCGTCTTCGTTCGTCGTACCCTTATTGGAAAGTAAATTCTCGAATATCCGTATGAGGATAAAAGAGATGGATATAAATTCCAGGGGAGATAAGACTTTATGAAGATGGATTTGTCCTACTGAGAGTTTGTAACTGTCTTGTAAAGGTGAACCGGCGAAGCTTCGTTGAAATCTTTCTCTCGTTCGTCCTTAGTAAATACTATTACTGCATTTTCATGCATTTCTGGTAAACATCAATCATATTAAACATACATGCATTTCTGGTAAACATCAATCATATTCGAAAGCATACATACATTCAAACACAACCAATGGACGTTTCGCTTATGTAAATAGGGTAAAAGTAAATCTGGATTCAAAAGATGGAATTTATTTATATCAAAAAGTGACCCATACACGGGTAAGTTTGTACACGGAGACATAAACCCTAGTAAGAGGATTTTGTCATAAATTTTTACAAAAGAGAATCAGCTATGTGGGAAATAATCCTATTGAGTTTCAATTCTACTATTGCCCTTCAAGTATCTCATCTTCTTGCTGTTGAGACAGAAACGATTGAATTGAGCTTTATCTGTTCGAGCTTGAATAAGTAGTACAACTGGTTGCAGTTTCATGAGTGATCCAAACGAGACATAGTCATACGCTTTAATCCCTAACTTTTGCCTGGATTGCCCTTTCAGGTTTTCAATCCACCGGGATACCCTTTTTTGCCCAAGCCGCCTTTTCAGGTTTTCGACTTGCCGGGTGTACATCTTTTTATATATATCCCTCATTTTTGCCCAAACCCTTTTGGTTTGCCGGGATGCCCTTATTTTTGCCTAGGCCTGTCAACCTAGCGGGTCTCGTTTTATGCGTAGTATTTTTTAACTATGTCTGCGTTCACAGGCTGTGGGAAGTCTTCACCATCCATAGTAGTCAGTATCATGGCACCTCCTGAGAACACTGTCTTGACTACAAATGGTCCTTCATATGTTGGAGTCCATTTGCCCCTAGGATCACCCTGTGGTAATATGATACGCTTGATTACCAAATCACCAGCCTGATATACCTTTGGCTTAACCTTCTTGTTAAAAGCTTTGATCATCCGTTTCTGGTACATCTGGCCATGACAAACTGCTGCTAACCTCTTCTCATCAATCAAATTTATCTGGTCCAGTCGAGTCTGAATCCACTCATCTTCATCCAAGCCTGCATCCTTCATAATTCTCAAGGAGGGAATCTGAACTTCAATGGGCAGAACTGCTTCCATACCATAAACTAAGGAGAATGGGGTTGCCCCTGTTGAAGTACGTATTGTGGTACGATAACCATGAAGAGCAAATGGTAACATCTCATGCCAATCCTTGTAAGTGACAGTCATCTTCTGTACTATCTTCTTAATGTTCTTATTAGCAGCTTCAACTGCCCCATTCATCTTTGGACGATACGGAGAAGAGTTATGATGCTTAATCTTGAACTGCGTGCAGAGATCAGTAATCATAGTGTTGTTCAGATTAGAGCCATTGTCAGTGATAATCCTTTCAGGGATGCCATACCTACATATGAGATTATTCTTAATGAACCGAGCCACAACATTCTTAGTAACAGATGCAAATGAAGCTGCCTCCACCCACTTTGTGAAGTAATCAATAGCAACCAGGATGAAACGATGCCCATTAGAGGCAGTAGGCTTGATCTCACCAATCATATCAATGCCCCACATGGCAAAGGGCCAAGGAGCAGTCAACACATTCAAAGGTGATGGAGGTACATGGACTTTATCAGCATAAATTTGACACTTGTGACATGTTCTGGAGTGTTGATAGCAATCAGCTTCCATGGTAGACCAGTAGTAGCCTGCTCTCAATATCTTCTTTGCCATAGTGTGACCACTAGAATGAGTGCCAAAGGTCCCGTCATGCATCTCTTCCATAATCTCAGCTGCTTCCTTCTTATCCACACAACGAAGCATAGTTGAATCATGATTGCGCTTATACAGAATGCCATTACTCAGAAAGAACTTAGCAGAAAACCTTCTCAGGAACTTCCTATCTTTGACAGATGCCCCTTCAGGGAACTCCTGAGCTTCGAGATATCTTCTCACTTCATAGAACCAAGGCTTATCCTCTGCACCTTCTGTATCAATCTCATTGCAGTATGCAGGCTTTTCAAATCTATCAATAGTAATCTTGGGAGCTTCATCATCCCAACTGATCTCAAACATAGATGCCATGGTGGCCAAAGCATCTGCCAACTGATTCTCTCTTCGTGGAATATGTCCAAAGGTAATCTCTTTGAAATGTGGGATCAAAGACAACACATGTTCTCTGTAAGGAATGAGATTATCATGCTTGGTATCCCAATCTCCTTTAATCTGACTTACTACCAGGGCTGAATCTCCATATACATCAAGGAACTGAATCTTCATATCAATAGCAGCTTTAATACCCAGGATACATGCCTCATACTCAGCCATGTTATTGGTACAATAGAAACAAAGTCTGGCAGTAATCGGGGTATGACAACCTTCAGGGGAACTAATCACAACACCAACACCATTACCAAGTGCATTAGAGGCACCATCAAAAACCATAGTCCATCGGGATCCTTGTTCAGGTCCGTCATATTGTCCAGGTTCTTTGGTAATAATCATAATGTCTTCATCAGGAAACTCAAAATTCATTGACTGGTAATCATCCACTGCTTGATGAGCCAAATGATCAGCAACAACACTTCCCTTAATGGCCTTCTGAGTAGTATACTGTATATCATATTCTGTCAAGATCATTTGCCATCTTGCAATTCTTCCGGAGAGAGCAGGTTTCTCAAATACGTACTTGATTGGATCCATCTTCGAAATCAATAAGGTAGTATGGGTCAACATATACTGTCTTAGTCGGCGAGCAGCCCATGCCAAAGCGCATCAAGTTTTCTCGAGCAGTGAGTATCTTGTTTCACAGTCGGTAAACTTTTTGCTAAGGTAGTATATTGCCTGCTCTTTTCGACCAGACTCGTCATGTTGCCCCAACACACACCCCATTGAGTTGTCTAACACTGTTAAGTACATAATCAAGGGTCTCCCATCAACTGGTGGCATCAAAATTGGTGGTTCTAGCAAATATCTCTTGATTTCATCAAAGGCAGTCTGGCACTCATCATTCCATTCCATCACCTGATCTTTCTTCAACAACTTGAAGATTGGCTCACAGATGGTAGTTAATTGGGAAATAAATCTTGCAATGTAGTTCAATCGTCCCAAGAAACCTCTAACCTCTTTCTCAGTACGGGGAGCTGGCATCTCTCGTATAGCTTTCACCTTTGCAGGATCCACTTCAATACCTTTGCCACTGACAATGAAACCCAGGAGTTTACCAGATCTAACTCCAAAAGTACACTTGTTTGGGTTCAATCTCAACTTGTATTTCTTCAACCTCTCAAACAACTTGTGCAGATGATCAAGATGTTGCTCTTCATTCTGAGATCTGGCTATCATATCATCCACATATACCTCTATCTCATGATGAATCATATCATGAAACAAAGCCACCATAGCACGTTGATATGTTGCCCCTGCATTCTTCAAACCAAATGGCATCACCTTATAGCAAAAAGTGCCCCACTGTGTCACAAATGTTGTCTTCTCCATATCTTCAGGTGCCATCTTGATTTGATTATAACCAGAGAAACCATCCATAAAAGAGAATACCTTATGCTGAGCAGTGTTGTCTACCAGAATATCAATATGAGGAAGTGGAAAGTCATCTTTGGGGCTGGCCTTGTTCAAATCTCTGTAGTCTACGCACCTTACCATCTTTCTTAGGAACTGGTACCACATTTGCAACCCACTGAGGATAAGAAGTCACTGCCAAGAACCCTGCATTGAACTGTTTCATTACCTCTGCTTTGATCTTTTCTGACATTTCAGGACGCATTCGACGAACCTTTTGCTTCTTTGGACGACAATCTTCTTTCACTGGCAAACGGTGAACCACAATGTCTGTATCCAACCCTGGCATATCTTCATAAGACCAAGCAAAGATCTCCACATAGTCGCGTAACATCTGAATCAATCTGCTCTTGACACTGTCCTCTAAATCAGCCCCTATCTTGACCTCTTTTCTGTTTTCTTCAGTTCCCAGATTCACAACTTCGACTGGCTCTTCATGTGGCTGTATAGCTTTCTCTTCTTGTTGTAACAACCTAGCAAGCTCTACAGGTATTTCACAATCGTCCTCATTTCCGTCTTCAGTTTGATAGATCGGATTCTCGAAATTATAATTGGCAATAGTAGAACTGTTATCAACAGGATCCAGAGTGGATGAGGATCTGCATTTTAGTGATGTGGGTGTGTGTAAGAACACATAGCTGATAAAACAAAAAGAAAAGAAAGACAAGGAACACAATATTTACGAAAACGAAACGTCCACTGATTTTATTGAATGAAGTATGCAAATGAAATGACAGCCCGTAACAAGCACACCAATGTGCCCCGGGTAAGGCACATGGCTTGAAAGTTTTAATTGTTCAAGAAATTACAAATTTAAAAACATAACACAGTAATAGTATTTACTCCTGACTAAAGGAGATAGGGATAACATCTTCAGCTTTCCAATTATTGAGTCCAGCACCCACAGTAGGAAAAATCCATGCATCCAAGTTGTATTCTTCATCTTGATCTCCCACAACATTAATCTAGTCCTTCACAACCCCTTGATTAGTGACACGGGCAGCACGAGCACGACGAACAGCCTTCTGGGACTCTGCAGTGAAACCCAAACCAAACTTGTCAGACTTGTATGGAATATCAGGAAGCTGACCCCAAATAGTACAACCACCTTCATCCACCACAGCTCTAGCATCGTTGAGGGAGGCCATTTCCATTGTTGAAGGTTTTCTGGTGACCACAGGAACTTTCTTCACAGCAGGAGGAGCTACATAATCATTAACAACTCAGGGAACCACTTCAAATGACTGACACGGAGTCTCAATGTATTCACCCTCCACTTCCAGATACTTGAAAGTGTTTACATGGCTGACAAAGTACTCTTCCTCTCCAAAGACAGTAACAACTTTTCCATCCACCGGATATCTCAACTTTTGGTGCAATGTAGAGGTCACAGCACCTGCCCCATGGATCCAGGGACGACCGAGCAGACAAGAATATGAAGGACGAATATCCATCACATAAAATGTAGCAGAAAACATCTGAGAACCAACTTGGATTGGAAGATCAATTTCCCCATGTACCATTCTTCTAGAACCATCAAAAGCCTTCACCACAATATTACTGGGCTTTAGCACAGCATCTTCAGGACTCAGCTTGTTCAAGACTTCCTTAGGCAACACATTCAAAGAGGAACCATTGTCTATCAGCACATGTGACAGGGTAGTGCCCCTGCATTCAATTGAAATATGCAAGGCCCTGTTATGATCCCTCTTGGCAGGGGTCAAATCAGCATCAGAAAATCCTAACCCATTGTCATAGGTCAGGTGGGCAACACAGTTCTCAAATTGGTCAACAGAAATTGCACTGGGTACATGAGCCATCTTCAGAAACTTGATCAATGACTTGGCATGAGCCTCAAAACATAACAACAAGGACAGCATAGAAATCTTTGAGGGAGTATGCCCCAACTGATCAACAATGTCATAATCACTCTTGCGAATGATTCTCAATACTTCTTCCATCTGCTTAGAGAGGTCATCAGCAGCTGGCACATCAGTAGATATAGGCTCAATAACAGGACCCTTGCCCCGAGCATCAGTGGTGGAGGTAGCAGCAGGAGTAACTGCATTCTTGGAAGTATCTGGAGGAGAGAAGACTCTTCCACTACGAGTGATCTTGCTAGATCCAGCAATATTGCCAACATCAACAGGCACATCAGCTACAAGCTCTTGCTTAACACCATGGATGTAAACATCAGATCCATAATGCCAAGGCACAACTTTGTCAGACGTATATGGGATAGGACCAGGAGTAGTAATGACCATAGGAGCTACTCTGGCTTCAGCAACAACTTTCACAGGACCTTCAGCAGTAATCTTGATTGGGCCCTGATGAGTGATTTTAATGGGACCCTTTGAAGTGATTCTTACCGGTACTTTGTCAACCATATCAACCTCTTCAGTCTTCTTACCCCGAGTCAGATGATCCACCATACTTTCTACAGATGCTGGTCTTCTTTCGAACACTATAGTATACTTATCCATGAGACGTTGAATTCCATCTCTCAGAATGAAGCAACTATCCGGCTTATAGGTACAATACAAACAATCTTCACGACAGCCTGGAAAGATCCCAACTTGTACTAACCTTTTCTTGATAACAGATAGTGGTGTGGTCAACTCCATAACTGAATAGACATGTAGATCTTCTTCAATGGCATTGACAGTCTTCTCGTGATTTGGCATTGGAGCAGTAATCACATTGGGAGTACCCGGAGGATCAAACTCAATTTCTCCAGCATCAATCATATCCTGAATTTTGTTCTTCAAGACCCAGCAGTTATTAGTATCATGTCCTGGACAGTTTGAATGATATGCACATCGTGCATTGGGATTGTACTTGGGAGAGGTAACATTGGGATTCTGAGGAGCCTCTCTCAGGGTAATAAGTTCAGCCTTCAACAAGTGTTGCAATGCCTGAGCCATTGACATGTTGATCTTCGTGAACTGTCTTCTAGCCCTCTGTTGGTTGCCCTGAGGCTGCTCTGTTGGCGCAGGAGTTGGATTTGAAATATGCACTGCACTAACAGACTGATGTCTTCTGTTACGATCAGGTTGACCATAAACGGCATTAGATTCTTTCTTCCCAGTGGGAGGCTTCTTTGCAGCACCTGATGAAGAAGTGCCCACTTGGATCTTACCACTCTTGATACCATTCTCTACTCGCTCTCCTGTCATGATCAACTCAGTGAAGCCAGATGATGAGCTTCCAATGAGATGACTGTAGAACGGACCATTCAGCGTACACATGAACATATCAACCAGCTCCCTGTCAGTCAACGGGGGTTGAACTCTTCCAGCTAAATCTCTCCATTTCTGGGCATACTCCTTAAAACTTTCTTTGGCACCCATAGACATGCTCTGAAGCTGCATGCGAGTGGGGGCTAAGTCAGCATTATATTGATACTGCTTGTAGAAAGCTTCAGCAAGATCATTCCAGTCTCTGATGTTGACACTCTCCAACTGATAATACCACTCCAACTGAGCTCCAGATAAACTCTCTTGAAAGAAATAAATCCACAACTTTTTATCAGCAGTGTGGGGTTGAATTCTTCTGACATACGACCTCAAATGCAGCTTGGGACAAGAGACCCCATCATAGACAACAAATGTAGGAACCTTGAAACCCACAGGTATGACCACCCCAGATATCAGACTCAAATCCTCAAAATCCAGCCCAGATGATTTCTGCAACTCCATAGCATCCATCCTATCCACCAGCATCTTGAATTTGTCTTCATTAGACTCATGGTAGTAGTTAGCCTCAGAATCAGAGTCCCCCATTGAATGGTGGAGACTGCCTACCTCTTGCTCAGATTCTTCAGATTCATAGTCTTCGGCTGGTTCCTTGGTCTTGGCAAGACCTTTGAACCTTCTTCCCATATTGATCAACCCAGCAGACCTTCTAGTCTTCTTAGTCTTCTTGGCCAGCAGTGTCTTCAATTCATCCTGCCCCTTGGATAGGTTCAGGATCAGCTCTTGGAACTGTGAATTCTGTGCCTGAAGATCCTTAACTGATTGTTCAAGAGCCATTGCTGAAATAAACAGCGAGAAGATGAGAAACCTGTGCACAATTATAAACCTGTGATGCAATGAAATGATATGGTAATGTATATGCAATGTTTTCAAGGACCGCAGGATTTAAATTTGCTTAGACAAACACGAAAGTAAACTTTTATTAGTAATAACTTGTTTTGCCTTTTAGGCTTACAAAAAATGAAAGTGAAATAAGTACAAAAGATGGGGTTTTAAGTCTCCCATGGACGTTTCCTCTTTGTATTGAGGTATGAGTTGAGATTTCGTTCCTCGTGAAGTAGCTTTGTTAGCTCCAGGATCTTTTCTTGGCTTGCTTTGTAATGAGCCTCGAAAGTATCCCTTTGCTCTTTCAGTTGGATCCATGATCTCTGCAAGTCTTCCATATCAGTAGGCATGTCTGGGTGAAGGATGGTATAAGCTGTGTCTCCTTCAGCAACAGGTTCCATGGTAACTGGTAGGACGGCAGGATATGGCATCATGAGTGTCTGAGCACGAGATCGTACCCATCTGAGATAAGCCTCCATAGGAATAGTGTACTTAGGCTCCAGTGTCTTGCTGTCAACCCTGCTTACCTTTCCCCAAGCTTGTATGAATCTCTGACGGTAACCCTGAAGATCGTTGTCGTAATCAAACACAATGCCCTGAATTAACATGTCATGTGGACCATCGCTCCGAGCGTAACCAAACTGTCGTAAAGCTAGAGAGGGGTTGTAGGTGATGCCTCCTCTTATGCCTAGAAGTGGCACATTAGGGAACTCCCCACAACGGTCAATGATGGTGACATTCTCCGTAGATCTGGAGCACCAATGGATATCTGAGTTAGAAAGTGACATGATCCTCTTGGACCATCTGAACCCTTGCTCATTCTTCATTACCGAGCGAGGAAGGTGAGAAATAAACCACCTAGAAAGTAAAGGTATGCAGCACATCAAAGTTCCTCTTGCCCTTGTAGTACGGGTGTGAAGAGAATGTAAGATGTCTCCAAGCAAAGTAGGCACTGGATTGTGACTCAGGAATATGTTGATGGCATGAACGTCTATGAACTGATCTGGATTGGGGAACAATACTAAACCATATATCAGCAAGGCTAAGATCTCCTCAAAAGCATCATAGCTCATGGCTTTCAAGAACATTTGAGCCTTATCCATTAGTACCTTGGCAAGAATACCCTTAACTCCGCTTCTCGTTTCTAGAACAATGTCAGACTTCTTCAGATGTAGAGCTGCAGCAATAACCTCTGGTTTAAGCTCTTTCTCCAAGCCTGTGAAGGGTCTTTGATCAAGAACAGGTATGCCCAGAAGTTTAGAGAACTCCTCCATGGTTGGAACTAGCTGATAGTCGGGGAATGTGAAGCAGTGGTGCTTAGGGTCAAAGAACTGAAACAGGACACTCATCATGTCTTCATTGAACCCTGAAGTGACTAGATCCAATAGGTGACCATGTTTCTTGATGAACTGGGAGTGATCAGACACTTGAGAAACCAACTCTTTAAGCTTGGCAGGTATGCCCACAAAGTTGATCCTGATGGTGTTTCTACGAGCAGAAGCCATGACCTGCAACAAAGAGCAAAGATAAATCCTTTGGTCCTTGAAACAGTTAGTGAAAATGCTATGCTTATGATGCATGATGATGTCATGATGTTATGCTCAATCACAAACATGTGGCACACACAAACAAGTCACACCATAGCCCTAGGTTTAAAGGCTTGCATGAGGTTCAAAGGTAAGTACCCTCCCCTGAAGTTAGTTGGTTCATCCTGTCCTACAAAGTAACCGGGTTCTAAGGGATCTCAATATCATTGATCCTTCACAAGGGTGGTTGATCAGAAGACAACTTACTTGCCAACCAAAACCCTCCAAGTTTAAGATCTCAATGAGCGTAGTATCGAGTGTCAACCAACTTCAGTCTGCACCAAAGCCGGCTACCTCACTACTTTCTAAAGGCCAAGATGAGTTAACTAGGGTTCTAAAAGTTAGTTAGTGCATTGACAACATATGGCAGCCTCATATTATCCTCAACTTGACTTAAGGAACATAAGCACCAACCAAGAAGTCGCACTAACTATGGCCACCAGATCAACCGTATCGATATACGTCGTACAGTTTCCTTGGTCTATTGCCATTTACCTAAGGTACACTAGATCCGGGTTAGGACCTTTCACACATAAGAGCACCCCAACAAGATAATATAAAGCAAACAAGGCAAACAATTTAAAGTGATCTTAATTCCTAAGGGTACCCCTCTTAAATTTAAATCCCCAGCAGAGTCGCCAGTTCTGTAACACGGTGGGAGAACTGACTTTAAGTAATGTTGCGGATAGCAAGAGTCGCCACCGACTTTTATTTTATCCATAAGGAAAGGGTATAAAAGAACAGGAAAGACCTTAAGAGAATATTTTGGGTCCGGGGGGTAGGTTATGTAAAGGGAAGGTGTTAGCACCCTTTACATCCATGGTTATCCATGGGCTCTTAGTTACTTAGCTCACTTTAAATTGTTTTTTTTTTTTTTTTTTTATGAAAGTGTAGTGTGTGAATAGAAAAATTTTCAGAATAGTTAATAATAATCCATGTACGGATGTGTAAAAACTTGTTTGAAAATTCGTTTGAAAATGTGGAAAAGTTTGAAAAGTTTTTGAAGTGAGCAAGTACATAAGAGGAACCTACCCTAGAGTTTAAAGTCTTTCTTGTTCTCTATCCTTTCATTGGTAAGACTATCCCTACTATTAAGGAATAGGTAGTCATTACCTTGGATGTAAGGGACATGTGAGGGACATCTGTTTTTTATGAAGGCAACTGTGGGATGTATTAAGCATTTAGGAGGGACTATCATCATTATTCGAAGGGACTCGATTCGTATAGGCAACCATGAGGGACTTGATGATTTTCTTTTTAAAGGGACTTACTTTATACACCCCACTTGACCATTATTCGTAGGCAACTTGAGGGATAACCTTAGAAAGTGAGACGGCGATAAAAATCGACTTACGTGTGTGCGTGTTAATTTTAATTATCTTATGATTAAAGTGATCTAATTTATTTTACATAGAATACATATTTGCACTCCCTAATTACTAACCATAATAATAATAATAATATTTACAAATTTTACATCCAGGAAACAATTACAACATAATTATAATAATAAGCAAAACTAAATAAATAAATAGCAAAAATAATTAATTATAAATAAAATAAATAATAAATAGGGGTTAGTGGTAAATATAAAAATATAAGGTTAGTGAAAATAAAATAATAATAATTAGTAAAATAAATAAAGATTAGAAAAAGAACAATAAGAAATATAAAAATAACAATAAACAAGGATAATAAATAATAATATTGTTAGTAATAATAATTAAAATAAATAATGACATAATTAGAATAATAAACAAAAAAAAAAATTGAATTTTTAATATATAATCACTTATTTAGAAATATGAATAATTACTATAACAAAATTTTTAACATAATAGAATTTATAAATTTTAATCATTACCAATTTATTTATTTCTAAATACATATCAACAATTATATAAAAAAATATTTAAGGTCATGTTCATAAAGGATAATCATATTTACAAAAATTTATAAGAATTATAATAAATATATATACATAATAATTATATTAGTAATTAGAAAATAAAATTATTAAAAAAATAGAATTAGGTTTTACAAAATTAGGGTTTATATTTTTTAGGGTTTTGAAAATTAGGGTTTAGTTATATACAAAATTTATTTTTAACTAATTATATAAAATTATCTTAACTAATATAAATTGTAAAATTTAAATTGAAAAAAAATCAAGAGTTTTATATTTTTTTTTTTAGAAAATAATATTAGTAATTGGAATACATAATATATACATACTTTATAATATAGAAAATAATAATAAAATTTTAATTATTTAAATTAATTAAAAAGAAGGAAAAGAAAATAAAAAGAAAGAAAGAAGAAAAAAAAAAGGAACCTGGTGGGATTTGATCCCAAGACCTCATACTTGCAAGCAACAACAACAACCACTAAGCCAGCCAGACGCAGGTGACAATAAAGGAGACCCACTTTGTTTTGTGCCTTGCCTTGAAAATCCAGGAAAATAATGAACAAAAAAGGCCTGGGGTGGGATTTGATCCCAGGACCTTTATACATTCACACATGCGCATCACCACTCGGCTGGAAGAGCCCACCTATTAATCAAACTATAACAACTAATAATATATTAAGAACACAACATAAAATGAGAAAAATATCAAAACATTGCTGGGGACAGGATTCGACCCCACGCCCTCTCACCAAACGCGTATGCGTCTTTCCACTAAACCAACCAACCTGTTGTGATATACAAATAAGAAAATAACATAATATTTTAAGTCAGAAATTCAAATATGGGATTCGCGCCAACTAGCTTCTTCTTCAACCTTGTGACATACGAATTTTGCTGCGAAATCTGCTAGGGTTTTTCCTGCGGAAACAGAATTGTAACAAAACCTGCGAAATTCAAACATGGACAAAACAGCAAGATTTTGTAAAATTGATTATGCCATTAAGTTCTTAACAAGATTTCCAATGATTCTACGTTCTTAGAATCCATTTATATGGGCTGGATTGAAGAACCCTAATTGGAGCCATAAACCCTAAAAATGGTATATCACGCATTAGGCTATGAAACTTCATCAATCGCTCCAGATTTCATCTATAGTCATCAACAAACACAATTATGTAATCAAATTTCAATTATATGCAAGGAATCATTGGAATCGAAAAAAAATTATTCAAGAGCAAAGTGGATTCGGGTTGGCCAATGTAGTGCACATGGGATGCAAATGAGTGATGCCTTAGCTTCAGTGATGTCTAAAGAACACGTCTATGTTCTTAGTTTACCTTGAAACCTCTTAAATTGAAGAATCCGAATCTCACTTTTTTTGATGAATTTTGAGTTTTTGAATCTTACCCTTGGCTGCTGGAATTCGTGGTTTGAGGCTAGGGTTATCTTTAGTATATATATGAGAATGAATTAGGTCAGAAATATGGATTGGTTGTGTGAAAATTTGATCCAAAAAAATATTGAAAAAGATCATGTTGTAAAAGTCAAATATTTGCTCATGAAGACTTGCTATCTTTGGATTAGTCACATGATTTCCTTCTCTTTAAGCTTCAATCACTAATTAAGAATTTCTAGAACCTCAATCTTCACCCAAAAATAGATTTTCACATTTTATATTTATTTAAAATGATTTTTATGAATTAAATCAATAATAAATAAAAATAAAATAATAAAAATGCTGAATTTTGGTCAATTGGGTCGTGCATAATGATATGGTATGGATTGGATCACAACTTGGGCAGCCCATTTAGAAAGAAGTGATTTTAAACCTCCATTTTCAACATAAACCATCACAAAATTTCCCAACTTTGCAAGGGCACATCTCCATTAATTTTAAAGGTATGAGAGTGTTCTTGGACTTTTTGGAAAGCTTGAAGAGTCCTCTAAACAACCCCATTGATTTCAGGTCCATATCACTTACCAATCTCAAGTTATGCCCTTTTGAAGTTGTTGACTTTTTGTTGACTTTTGAAATGACCTATAATGTCTTAGATCATATCTTTCAAATGAAGCATTTTTGGGCTTAACTTTAAACATCAAAGTTGTAGAGAATTCAATTTCCTTCAAAATGAGCTTTGGATGGAGACTTGGTGATGAAGTATGTGAAAGTTATGGCTGGTCAAAGTTCAGTTGACTTTTACTAAGGAAACCCTAATTTAGAAACTCCTGATTATTGATGATCTGGAATCTCCTTGACGAATCATGATCAACCCTTGATCAAATGATGAATTTTACTTCATATACTTGATGTTGGCAAAAAATCATGAAATTTGACCTTGGTTTGACCACAGTTGACCTCAGTTTGACTTTTTAACTGTATTGACTGATTTTGACTTATCTGATCATCTGACTGAGCAAACTTTTGAGAAAAGTCTTGAAACTTGTCATGGGGGTTCTTATACACATATGAGATGTTATGAAACTCACTTGAGGTATTGGAAGTCCATTTAGCCTGATTTAAAGTCAAAACCCTAGTTTTGGATGCACTGCTTAGGAGGTGCATTGTCTGAGGGAATTGTCAACTCTTCTGACCCATTGTGAACTTTGTGAACCTTGTGAACCATCATAAAATGTCTTGTGAACCTCATGGGAGATATTGTGAAGCTTGTGAAGCTTGTGAACCTCATGAAGTGGCTTTGTAGACCTCATAAACCTCAGGAAAGGTATTGTAAGCATTGTGGAACTTGTGAACCTTGTGAATCTTCATAAAGTAACTTGTAGACTTCATGAACCTCATGAAAGGTCTTGTAAATGTAGAGAAACTTGTGAACCTTGTGAACCCTCAAGAAGTAACTTGTAGACTTCATGAACCTCATGAAAGGTGTTGAAAGCATTATGGAACTTGTGAACCTTGTGAACCTTCAAGAAGTAACTTGTAGACTTCATGAACCTCATGAAAGGTTATGCAAGTGTTGGAGAACTTGTGAACCTTGTGAACCTTCTTAGAACACAAAGTCTTGTATTGTGAGGGCAAATTTTGGGGTGCAACAATCACCTTACAGACTTGATTATCTGTCTTACCTAGCTCATTTGGTTCATCTGTTTCTCTTCCTAGGTACTGATTGATGATTTGAGGGGAAAACTCTACACATTTACCTATAACAAAAACTTTTTGGAATTCAGAGGACTTACCATGTGAACAATCTTCCTGAAGATTCACAATGAACTCTTTGACAAGAAGTTCATAGCAGGGAGAGAGGTCTGAGACTGTCTTGAACAGTCCTGCAGCAGAGATGAGGTCTATCAGTTCTGTGCACTCAAGTGCATTGCTGCTCAGTTCTCTTTCCAGGGCAACCCTTCTTTGGTACACATATTTCCACCTGTTGACACTGGAGACATGATGGAATGATATGTTGTCCAAAGGAGCTTCTGGAACAGCAGTTGAAGCTCTGGAAGGTGCTGGTCTCTTCTTGGGAGGAGATGTTGGGACATCTGATCCAACATCTGAATCTGATGGTGTGGCAGCTTTTCTCTTCTGGGTTTGAACTTTGCTCCATGGTTTTGTTGGACCAAAGGTAGCTTTAGCCTTGCCTTTCTTTGGACTAGCCTTCTTCTTCTCAGGGATTGCTGCTTCAGCTTGCATCTTGCCTTTCCTGGATCTTAGCCTCTTGGCTATGCTTGGTTTAACAGATGCTATGATTTCTGCATCAGAGTCCTGCTCCAGATTGACTACTGGAGGAGATTGAGCAGTCTCTTCTTCAGTTCTTTGATCAGCAGGGATTTGATCTTCATTTGATGCTTTGATCTGATCCTCAGAGGTTTCTTTATCACTTTCACTTGAGGCCTTTTTCTGGTCCTCAGTCTGTTCAGTATCAGCATCAGATGAATTTTCTTTCTCTTCTGCAGATGTTCCAACATCTCTTGGGACATCTTGTTCTGCAGGAGTGTCCTCTGCAGTTTGAGCTGGTTCTTCTTGAGGTGCAGGCATGGTGTTCAAAGGAACTGAGATCCCACTCACCACTCTTTGTTCAAAGAGAATTTGGTTGACAATCTCCTTGATGGAATCATCAACATATTTGGAGGATTTTGGGGGCATGTTAGCAGGAGAGGGAATGCCTTTAGCTTTGCTTCTGACTTGATCTTTACCTCTCTTTGGAGTTCTTGCCTTTTTAGTGTGAGAAGCGCTTCCCCTGAGTTCGTCCAATGGTGTTGATTGCATTGGTACCACAGAGATGGGAGTGGCATGAACTACGTCTTCCTGGTTGAGAACTTCCTCAGTAGTTTTAGGGTTTTGAGACATTGTAGAGTAAGATAGATGAACAGCTTTAGGGTTTATGATTTCTGAAGGAATGCTAGTTAATGTGATTCGCTTGTGATAGTATGATGAGAATCTTGATAGCTGCTTATAAGTAGTTACTAAATAAGTAACCGTTACAGTGCAAATGATTAGGGATGGAATTCCCAAGGATCTTGTCCAGACTGGTTTTGCCATCTGGACCTTATGCCATGCAATGTCATATGACATGTTGGCACATCTCATTAACTGCTAAATATCACATAAACAGATTCCAAGTTTGCCCCTTAAGTTCTCAAATTGTGTAGCATCCAATGCTTTGGTAAAGATATCAGCTAACTGCAGATCTGTAGCTACATGCTCCAATGAAATCACCTTTTCTTCTACAAGATCTCTGATGAAATGATGTCTGATATCAATATGCTTTGTCCTGCTATGTTGGATAGGATTCTTTGATATGTTGATTGCACTTAAGTTGTCACAGTACAATGTCATGACATCCTGTGGGACATTATACTCAGTGAGCATCTGCTTCATCCAAACCAACTGAGAACAACTGCTACCTGCTGCTATATACTCAGCTTCAGCTGTAGATAAGGATACACAATTTTGTTTCTTACTGAACCAAGAAATCAGATTGTTTCCTAGAAAGAAGCATCCTCCTGAAGTGCTTTTTCTGTCATCAGCACTTCCTGCCCAATCAGCATCACAGAAGCCAGTGAGAATTGGTTTGCAACCATGAAAGTACATTATGCCATAGTCACAAGTACCATTAACATATTTAAGGATTCTCTTGACTTGATTGAGATGACTGACTTTTGGATCAGCTTGATATCTTGCACAAACTCCTACTGCAAAAGCAATGTCTGGTCTGCTAGCAGTCAAATATAGCAAGCTTCCAATCATGCTTCTGTATAAGCTTTGATCTACATTCTCACCCTTTTCATCTTTAGTCAGCTTTAAATGTGTGGGGGCAGGAGTTCTCTTGTGAGCAGCATTTTCCATTCCAAATTTCTTGACTATGTTCTTGGAATACTTGCTTTGTGAGATGAACATTGAGTCTTCCATTTGCTTTATTTGCAGACCAAGAAAGTAGGTTAATTCTCCTACTAGGCTCATTTCAAATTCAGATTCCATCTTCTTGACAAAATGTTTGACCATCCTGTCAGACATCCCACCAAAGACAATGTCATCAACATAAATTTGTGCAATCATGACATTTCCTTCTTCATCTTTAACAAACAGGGTTTTATCAATTCCACCTTTTCTGTATCCTTGCTTGATAAGAAATGTGGTCAGTCTTTCATACCATGCCCTTGGAGCTTGCTTCAAACCATAAAGTGCCTTCTTTAGTTTGTATACATGATTTGGACAGTTTGGATCAACAAATCCTTTAGGCTGTTCTACATACACTTCTTCATTAAGGTAGCCATTTAAAAAGGCACTTTTCACATCCATTTGAAATAGCTTGAACTTCAAGATAAAAGCAATTCCCAACAGTAGCCTTATTGATTCAAGCCTTGCTACTGGTGCAAAGGTTTCATCAAAGTCTACCCCTTCAATTTGAGTGTATCCTTGAGCCACAAGTCTAGCTTTGTTCTTTGTAACAACTCCTTGTTCATTTGACTTATTCTTATACACCCATTTTGTACCAATCACATTTATGTCATCAGGTCTAGGTACAAGATTCCACACTTCATTCCTTGTGAATTGACCTAATTCCTCTTGCATAGCACAAATCCAGTATTCATCAGTGAGAGCTTCCTTGACATTTTTAGGTTCTATTTTGGAAACAAAACAAGAACCTGAAATCACTTCTCTTGATCTAGTGCTTACACCTCTGTTGGGATCACCAATTATTAAATCTTTGGGATGATCCTTTTGTATTCTGATGGAAGGAGGTTTGCTTGATTCTTCTGTCCTTGTATCAGTTTGAGTGAAGTTATATTGATCATTCTTTTCTTCAGCTTCAATCTTGATATCAGCAGATGTTCCAACATCTTCTGGGACATCTGTAGGAGCATCATCAATTATCACATTTATGGATTCCATGATAACCTTGGTTCTAGAATTAAATACTCTATATGCTCTGCTGTTTATGGAGTATCCAAGGAAAATCCCTTCATCACTTTTAGGATCCATTTTTCTTCTTTGCTCCCTATCTGCCAGAATATAACAGATACTTCCAAAAACATGGAAGTACTTAACTGTGGGTTTTCTGCCCTTCCAGACTTCATATATTGTGGACAAAGTTCCTTTCCTTAAAGTAACTCTGTTATGGATGTAACAGGCAGTGTTCATAGCTTCAGCCCAAAAGTATAGAGGTAACTTTTTAGCATGGATCATAGCTCTTGCTGATTCTTGAATGGTTCTATTCTTCCTTTCAACAATCCCATTCTGTTGAGGAGTGATAGGTGAAGAATACTCATGATTGATTCCTTCTGAAGAGCAGAAATCTAAGAACTTTTGATTCTCAAATTCTTTTCCATGATCACTTCTTATTCTGATCACACAGCTGGATTTTTCCCTTTGCAATCTTTGACATAATTCTTTGAATACATCAAATACATCTGACTTTTCTTTGATGAAGTTTATCCATGTATATCTTGAAAAATCATCAACCACAACATAGGCATACCTCTTACCACCAAGACTTTCAACCTGCATAGGTCCCATAAGATCCATATGTAGAAGTTCCAAAACTTTGGAAGTTGTCAGATGTTGGAGCTTTGGATGGGACATCTTGGTTTGCTTGCCTATTTGACATTCACCACATATTTTGCCATCATCAATTTTCAGTTTAGGAATACCTCTTACAGCATCCATAGATATGATCTTCTTTATGCCTCTGAAATGAAGATGACCTAGTCTTTGATGCCACAGTTTCACTTCTTCTTCTTTAGCTAGAGAGCAGGTTGAAGTGAGACTGAGATTTTGGGATTCCCACATGTAACAGTTGTCTTTAGATCTGGCTCCTTTCATGACAACCTCTTGTTCTTTGTTAGTCACTATACATTCAGATTTGGTAAAGTTTACACTGTATCCTTGATCACATAGTTGACTTATGCTGATCAGGTTAGCAGTTAAACCTTTAACTAGCAGCACATCATCTAGTCTTGGAACATCTTGACAATCCAAGGTTCCAACTCCCTTGATTTCTCCTTTAGCTCCATCTCCAAAGGTAACATACCTGGATGAATGTGATTTTAAGTTTACTAGCAAATTTTTCAATCCAGTCATGTGTCTTGAGCATCCACTGTCAAAGTACCAGTCTTCTTTAGCTGATACTCTCAGAGATGTATGTGCTATGTATGCAGTACTTTTCTTTGACCAGATAAGTTGAGATTTCTTTTGATGCCTCTGCCCTGTGTGTTGTTCAACTGATCTCCAAGCTTGATTATTGATCTGGTTCTTGGGTATGTGGCTTTGATCAGTCTGAATGTCAGCTTTTGGTCTCCAAACCTTCTTGATGACCTCTGTCTTCTGCTTAGGAGGTTGCTGATTTCTTTGATGTCTATGCAGCACTTTCTTGGTACCTTCTACTTTCTGCTTGGAAGGTTGCTGATACATCTGATTTGGATATCCATGTAGCTTATAACAGTGAGGTTTGATATGCCCAAATCTTCCACAGTGATGGCATCTCCATCTTTGATACTTCTTCTTCATTTTGTTCTTTCCAGAATGTTGAGACATCTGTTGGAACATTATGTTTGTCTTTGTGTTCTGATGTTGGAGCATCTGTTGGGACATCTTGTTTGACTGTGTAGTTTTTGAAGTAGTTTTGCTAGAGCTGGCTTCATCTCTGTTATATCCCAGTCCACTTTTGTCCCCTGAATGTTTATTATTGCTGAGAATAACATCCAGTGTGTTTGAGCTGCTGTTCAACATTCTAACAGATTTGGACATATGTTCCAACTTAGAGTTGAGAAGGCTTACTTCACTTTTTAAGGTGTCAATGATCTCCTGATCATTTGCTTTGTCATCTTCTAATGCCTCATTCTGCTTCTTTAGCTTTATAACTTCACTGCATATTTCAGAGCTTCTTTTGTATAGATCTTTGAAAGCTTGCTCAAGTTCTTCATAAGTAAGTTCTCCACAACTGGAATCACTATCATATTCACACAGTCCAGCTAGAGCAGTAATATGCTTAGCTGATTCTTCTTCTGAATCTCCTGAGTCTTCATCAGACCAGGTCACAGAGAGTCCTTTCTTTTGCCTCTTCAAGTAGGTAGGACATTCAATCTTGATGTGTCCATATCCTTCACATTCATGGCATTTGACCCCTTTATCTTGACTGGTCTTTTCAGCATACTTTAATCTTTTGTTAGCATCATAAGGTCTTCTGTTCTCAGAGTTTGTGTTTCTTCCACTAGGTTTGGATTTGCCTTCCATTCCTCTGAGAATCTGTTTGAATTGTCTTCCAAGCAAGGCAAGGTTTTCTGATAAGCTTTTATCATTTGCTGATTCATCATCCTCTTCTTCATTTGTATTTGACACCAAGGCTATGCTTTTGTTCTTTTTGACATTTGTGTCATTCATTCCCATCTCAAAAGTTTGAAGGGAACCAATGAGTTCTTCAACTTTCATGGAGCATATGTCTTGAGCTTCTTCTATTGCAGTGACTTTCATGTCAAATCTTTTTGGCAAAGATCTGAGAATCTTTCTTACTAGCTTTTCATCAGTCATCTTTTCTCCCAAAGCTCCAGAAGTATTGGCTATATCCAAGATGTTCATATAGAACTCATGAATTGATTCATCTTCCTTCATTCTCAAGTTTTCAAACTTGGTGGTGAGAAGTTGAAGTCTTGACATTTTTACTTTTGATGTTCCTTCATGAGTTGTTTTGAGAGTATCCCAAACATCTTTGGCCAGCTCACAATGATGCACAAGTCTGAAAATGTTCCTATCAATGCCATTGAATAAAGCATTTAAGGCTTTTGAGTTGCCTAGTGCTGAGTCTTCTTCCTCCTTACTCCATTCTTCTTCAGGTTTCAGCACTTTTGATCCATCTTTGGTGTCTTGAACAGGATGATCCCATCCAACATTGACTGCTCTCCATGCCCTGTTGTCAAGTGACCTTAAGAATGCAATCATTCTTGGCTTCCAGTAGTCATAATTAGATCCATCCAGTATAGGTGGTCTATTTACTGACCCTAAATCTCTGTCCATGTTACAGAATTTGTATTCCCTAGATCTCACCCAGTATAAACAGGCAGGGTGCCTGCTCTGATGCCAATTGAAATTCTGTGATCAGGTATGAGATGTCCTAAGAGATGTCCCAACACTTGATAGGACACTTGACAAATTTAACCAAAACTTAAATAGCAAGAAAAGTAAACAACACAGAAGTTTGTTAACCCAGTTCAGTGTATAACCACACCTACATCTGGAGGCTACCAAGCCAGGAGGAAATCCACTATTAGTAATATTAATTCTAGACTTAAACCACCCTGTTTAATCTATCACTTAATAACTACCCAATGCAATTTCTACCTAAGACACACCTTAGATAAGAGTACCCTACTCACTCCCCCTCAATCACACAGTGATCAAGTTTACAAGTTTACTGAAATTGAAGACATCCTTCAAACAATACAGCTTGATCTTACTTAACAGTTTCAATCAAGTCACAACTGCACTTTTGCTTAAAAGCTCATAAAGTGGTACATAAAACACAACCTGCTATTAAAATACTAGACACCCTATTTGGTCTTCTGAAATTCGTGCTCAATTCTATGATTTTCTGTTGCTTAAATAGGTATCTGTAATTTGGGCTTTCTGCAGAGGATCCAGCCCTAATGCGCATGCAGCTTCCACCTTGAATTTAGGGTTTGTTACCTCCTAGATTCTAGGTGCATTAGGTCTTCTGTTTTAAACTGAAACTTCAATATAAAACTCCCTATAGATGCGCCTTGTTCTGTTTTTATCCATCATTAATTAATTCCAGATAACTCTCCTTAAAAATCTCTAATCTGTTAATCAATAATTAATTCTGGAAGCAGGTTTGAGATGTCTCAACATCTGTTGGGACATCCTGAAAAACTGAACTTAAGTCATTACCACAATGTCCCAACATCTGGTAGGACATCCTGAAATAAGTTCATATACTCTGTTTGATAATGTCCCAACATCTGATAGGACATTCTGAACTGAATTTAACATTTCTTGTTTGGTCAAAAATTCTGCCAATTCTTAAACATCTACAGTTGGGATTTCGGATTTGAGGGAAAGGTGAGCTTTAGGCGTTTGTTGGGAGGTGGTTTGTTGTCTTCTCCGGTCGATTCGTGGAGGCTACGCCGTGTAGTGTCCAGTCGGAGGCGAGAGGACGGAGAAGGTGGTTTTAGGGTTTGTGAGTGAAGATTAGCGGGTGAGAGTGCGAGTGAGAGAAAGGAGAGCGTGAGAGAGAGGTGGCTGGTGAGAGGGCCACCGCTGCCGCCGCCTCCTCTAGGGTTTGAGGAAGGAAGGAAGAAGATGAAGGGTGATAGAGAGAGTGAGAGCGTGAAAGAGAGAGAGGGATTTTGTTCTGTTTTTTTTTTCTTTTTTTTTTTTTGACTATGTTTAAAGTTTGAGTTCTTTTTGTTTTTTAATTAAGACTAAATAGATTATATGATTTAGTTTAATTAGGAATTAATCAAGACTTATTATTCTTTAAATGAAATCATAAAAGCCTGATTAATATTTTTTTGAAAATGATTAAATGTCTTGAGTATCCCCTTAATTTCCACCGCCCTTTCTTGACTTTGGGGGAGATTTATGTACTGTTGGGATTTGCAGAGTTGATGTTTACACCCCCCATGTGCAGGCCCATTGATTTCTAACTTAAATAAATTTCTATTTCTCCCCCCTTTATATTCTTTCTTTTCTATTTAATTTCTATTCTATACCTTTCAGCTTTAATTCCATAAAAAATATGAAAATGAATATTAAAATTCTACAAAAAATTAGGATAGAATATTAACTTAACTTTGAACTTTTCCCAATTTTTACTTTTTGAATTTAATCGTTTTTCAATTTATTTTCGAATTTTAATTTAATTGATTTTGTATTGAATTCTCATGTTGGACATATAAAATTGTATAATTTATTTAGGCCACTTCCCATAACTTTTTTGACCCATTCTTTTTGCCATGGTTAAAAGACAAATAGAAGTACCCATAATATTTTTTGTGTAATTTTTAGGACATTTTGTCTAATGTTTTGGTAGTATAATTTGTGTAATTTTGTGATTAAACTTTAGTTAGGTTTAAGTGGTCATTTACCCTAGTTAGAATGAGAATTTTTTAGAGATTTTTTAATACGGTGTTATAATCAGGTTTAAGACCTTAGGAATTTAATTTCATATTTTTGTCATGACTTTTAGTATTTTTTTTGTCATTTTAAATCATTCCATCATATTATGCATATTTATATTTCATATCATTCACTAACTATTTGTTTTGTTTGGTGCAAGGTATGTTTTCAAGGATTGGCTTATTGGACTTGAATATTGTTATGCCTTAATTGTGTTTTATACTTTGTGTACTTCGTGATTGTAATAGCTTAGAACTTGTATGCTTTTATAGTTTCCATAAGTAGAATAGAAAAGATAAAACGAATCGATAGAAAACCAAATTTTCAAAAAAACAAATAAAGTATTCGATCCAACGTCGAGTATACTTTCAAATAAATAAATAAAGTTCGTATTATTTTAGGGTTCTTCGATCACCTTCGTTCCACTCCATTCAACCAAAATCAAACCTTGCATGTTTCATACCATAAGTCGTGTGTCTTAGCACCACGCAACCGACCTACACACCCCATTGTTCCATCCTGTTTACATTTCATACGTTTTTACCTACCATGACCTAGGAGGACCCTATTGCTCATTATTGACTTATGTCACTTGCATGTTTAGTCTTATATTTCTTAGGTAGATTCAATTGTAAACCTCATTAACCATAGGTTATCCATGAATTCAAACTGATTTAGGGTAGGTCTAGTAGCCCCTTAGAATGTTTACCTTTTATAACTTGAGTCTCTTCTCATCTCAAAATAAAATCAAAAACAATTAACAAAGGAAAGGTGTACAATGCGTCACGAGCCTTAAGCTACACGGGAAATGACCAGTGAAGGTCTCCTTCACTCTTCTAGGGTGCTTTACAAACGTTCCATTGGGGGCGATCTTGGAAAGTATCCGCTCCTGTGTCATAGTCTTTAGTGTTGTACATTCAATAAACACAAATTCAAAACATTTCTTATAAAAGACAACAAACCAAGAAGTCACGTCTTCTCATCTCATCTCATACTCTTTGCGGATGAACATGACTTGTCTCGACAGTTCAAACAGCGACACGGTAAACACCCTCGAGTCAGAGCCGGTAACACCTGAGCTAGAGCTACGGCAACGTCATCCTAAAAACCACAAACGAGTGTAAGCCTTAGTTAGACGAACTACGGCGTCTCTGATCCTCATTTATCCCGATGAGGTACGTAGGCAGTGGGGTAGGGCCCATTCGAGCACAATCTTTCTTTTTCCCTACATTTTCCCATTTTATTCCCATTTTCCAATTTCATTTATTTTCTAATTTCCATTTCATTCCAGATAAGCTATTTTTTCAGTTAAACAACATATTATTTCTCACCCTTTGAAAACAGACTTTTAAGCGTGGATCCCGTCGGGTACGGCGGACGGATTGGGGTGCTAATACCTTCTCAATTCGTGACCGACTCCCGTATCCAGATCTTTGGTTCGCAAGGCCTCGTCCTTTTTCTTCTTCCTTAGGTTTGTGCAACATTACCTTTCCCATTCCTTTGGGATAAAAAATGTCTGGCTGGCGACTCTAACCTTTCCGCGCCACTTTCGCGTTTGTACCAGGATGAAAATCCCGGGAGCGACAGCCTTCATGCACAAATATTTGACTTTTAAGACATGATCAATTTCAATCTTTTCAAATCAAAATTTCCACATGATCAATCAATATTATGACCTAAATTCCATCTCCTATAAGTACTAAACATAATGCCATCATCAAGACACGAATTTGCTGCATCCAAAGGTAAGTTCACAAAGTCAAAAAACCATTGAAAAAGTGACATTCGGATTCCTTCATACAAGTGGTTTTAAGGTAAAATAAGAACATAGACATGTTCCTTGATCATCCATGAAGCAAAACCATCACTCATATTCCTCCCATACACGCCATATTGTTCAACCCGAGCCATACTTGTTCTTGCTTTTCATTTTTTCAATTACATTAATTCACTGCATATTAATGGATTTTGCTTGCCTAATATTGTTTATAATGTTGTGTAGATCGTTTCTGGACAGAAAAATCAAAGGAACCGTGGCTAATTCATGAAACACCATTGTTAGGGTTTGGACCTAGGTTTAGGGGTTTCTAATTTAAGGAACATAAATGGATTCTAAAAACATAGAATTAATCGCATGAATGTCTGGATCATATTGCTGTGTTTAATTTTGTGAAATTGTACAGTTTTGTTGCCCATTGATTTTCGTAGGTCTTGCTGGGATTTATTTTTCGCAGGAAATATCGTAGCTAGATTCGCAGCTAATTTTGCAGGTATGAGGTTGAAGAAGAAGCAGATGGCGCGTTCTGGGAAATTTGAATTGTGTTGTAAATATTTTTTGTTTTATGGTTGGTTTATTGTTACAAGCGTGTGGCTTGTCCCAGTGGAAAGGCCTGTGCATGTTGGACTATGGGACCTGAGTTCGAGTCTTGGTCTCGTACATTATTTTTTCTATTTTTTTTCAGGTAACAAAGAGACTTAATATATTATATTATGTTGCCATCATATTACCAGGTGGGCTCTTCCAGCCAGGCGGTCATGCGTGTTTGCTTGTGTTCAAAGGTCCTGGGTTCAATCCTCCCCCAGGCCTTTTTGCTTTCTTTTATTTTCTGGATTTTCCAAGACAAGGCACAAAACAAAATTGATCCATTCTATTATCACCAAGGCATGGCTGGTCTGGTGGTACGTTTTGATGTTTGCAATCTGAGTGTCCTGGGTTCAAGCCAAGGTAAGTTCTTATTTTTACCACTTTTTTCTATTTTAATTTCTTTAATTAATTAGTTTAATTGTTTCTTATTATTAATAAAAAAATAAATTATGTATTGTATATATATGTTCAAATATCTAAAATAACATTTTATTTTCTAAAGCTCTAAACTTTTATTTTTTTCAAAAAAATTATTTTCTTTATTATATATGTAAATATAATATATGCATATTATAAAAAATAGTTTTGTATATTAAATTAAAAAACCCTAATTTTCAAAACCCTAATTTTCAAAACCCTAATTTATTTTCTAAATACTTATTAAAAACTTAATTTTTATTTTATAATTCTTGTACATGTTCATTTAACATAATTAATTTTAATAAATATAAATATAATCAAACTTTTCTTTATGTAATTATAAATTGTCTATAATATAAATTTTTGTTCTTTTAATATATATATATATATATATATATATATATATGTAAATAATTTTGTAATATAAATTAATAATTTGTACATAAATTAAAATGCTATAATAATTATTTAATTGTTCATATAAAAAACCTAACTTTTGTTTATTGTTTTAATTTTGTTCTTATAATATTTTGCTAATTATATTTATTGTTATTAACCATGTTATTACTAACTTTTTATTATTATTAATTCACTAACATTATTTAATTTTTCATTATTATTTTACTAATCCTATTTTTAATTATTATTATTACTAACCCCTATTTATTTATTTATTGCTTATTTATTATTTTTACTTATTATTTATATTTTGCTTCTATATTTATTTTTGCTATTTATTTTTAATTTGCTTATTATTATAATTATGTAATTGCTCCTTGGTGTAAATTTTGTAATATTTAATTTATTTAATTTTATGCTATGGTTAGTAATTTAGGGAGTGCAAATATGTATTCTATTTAAAATAAATTTAGATCACTTTAATTGTAAGATAAATAATATTGAACACTCACACACGTAAGTCGATTTTTAATCGCCATCCTACACTTTCTAAGGCTATCCCTCAATGTTGCCTAAATCATAAGGTCAAGTGGGGTGTATAAAGCAAGTCCCTTAAAAGAAAAATCATCAAGTCCCTAATGGTTGCCTTTAAAAGATCAAGTCCCTTTTCGAATAATGATGATAGTCCCTCCTAAATGCTTAATACACCCCACAGTTGCCTACATAAACAGATGACCCTCACTTGTCCCTCACATCCAAGGTAATGACTACCTATTCCTTAATAATAGGGATAGTCTTACCATTTAAAGGATAAAGAACAGAAAAGACTTAAACTTTAGGGTAGGTACCTCATAGTTGCTGGCTCACTTCAAATTTTCAAACACTTAACAAATTTCAAACAAATTTTCAAAAAAAACAAGTTTTTACGCATCCGTACATGGATCATTATTAACTCATATGAAAATTTTCTATTCACACACTACACCTTTTCAAAAACAATTCAAAAGTGAGCTAAGTAACTAAGAGCCCATGGATAACCATGGATGTAAAGGGTGCTAACACCTTCCCTTTACATAACCTACCCCCCGGACCCAAAAATATCTTTTAAGGTCTTTCCTGTTCTTTTATATCCTTTCCTTTTGGATAAAATAAAAGTCGGTGGCGACTCTTGCTATCCGCAACATAACTAAAAGTCAGTTCTCCCACCGTGTTACAGAACTGGCGACTCTGCTGGGGATTTAATTTAAGAGGGGTATCCTTAGGAATTAAGATCACTTTAATATTGTTTGATTTGTTTGCTTTATTATTATATTGTTGGGGTGCTCTTATGTGTGAAAGGTCCTAACCCGGATCTAGTGTACCTTAGGTAAATGGCAATAGACCAAGGAAACTGTACGACGTATATCGATACGGTTGATCTGGTGGCCATAGTTAGTGCGACTTCTTGGTTGGTGCTTATGTTCCTTAAGTCAAGTTGAGGATAATATGAGGCTGCCATATGTTGTCAATGCACTAACTAACTTTTAGAACCTTAGTTATCCCATCTTGGCCTTTAGAAAGTAGTGAGGTAACCGGCTTTGGTGCAGACTGAAGTTGGTTGACACTCGATACTACGCTCATTGAGATCTTGAACTTGGAGGGTTTTGGTTGGCAAGTAAGTTGCCTTCTGAACAACCACCCTTTGTGAAGGATCAATGATATTGAGATCCCTTAGAACCTGGTTACTTTTGTAGGACAGGATGAACCATCTAACTTCAGGGGAGGGTACTTACCTTTGAACCTCATGCGAGCCTTTAAACCTAGGGCTATGGTGTGACTTGTTTGTGTGTGCCACATGTTTGTGATTGAGCATAACATCATGACATCATCATGCATCATAAGCATAACATTTTCACTAACCATTTCAAGGACCAAGGGATTTATCTTTGTTCTTTGTTGTAGGTCATGGCTTCTGCTCGTAGAAACACCATCAGGATCAACTTTGTAGGGATACCTCCCAAGCTTAAAGAGTTGGTTTCTCAAGTGTCTGATCATTCCCAGTTCATCAAGAGACATGGTCACCTATTGGGTCTAGTCACTTCAGGGTTCAATGAAGACATGATGAGTGTGCTGTTTCAATTCTTTGACCCTAAGCACCACTGCTTCACATTCCCTGATTATCAGCTGGTTCCAACCATAGAGGAGTTCTCTAAACTTCTGGGTATACCTGTTCTTGATCAAAGACCCTTCACAGGCTTGGAGAAGGAGCTTAAACCAGAGGTTATTGCTGCAGCTCTACATCTGAAGAAGTCTGATATTGTTCTAGAAACGAGAAGCGGAGTCAAGGGTATTCTTGCCAAGGCGTTGATAGAGAAAGCTCAGGTGTTCTTGAAGGCCATGAGCTATGATGCTTTTGAGGAGATCTTAGCCTTGCTGATATATGGCTTAGTATTGTTCCCCAATCCAGATCAGTTCATAGATGTTCATGCCATCAACATTTTCCTGAGTCGCAATCCAGTGCCTACGTTGCTTGGAGACATCCTGCATTCTCTTCACACCCGTACTACAAGGGCAAGAGGAACTTTGATGTGCTGCATACCTTTACTTTCTAGGTGGTTTATTTCTCACCTTCCTCGCTCAGTAATGAAGAATGAGCAAGGGTTCAGATGGTCCAAGAGGATCATGTCACTTTCTCACTCAGATATCCATTGGTGCTCCAGATCTATGGAGAATGTCACCATCATTGACCGTTGTGGGGAGTTTCCTAATGTGCCACTTCTAGGCATAAGAGGAGGCATCACCTACAACCCCTCTCTAGCTTTATGACAGTTTGGTTATGCCCGAAGTGATGGTCCACATGACATGTTGATTCAGGGCATTGTATTTGATTACGACAACGATCATCAGGGTTACCGTCAGAGATTCATACGAGCTTGGGGAAAAGTAAACAGGGTTGACAGCAAGACACTGGAGCCTAAGTACACTATTCCTATGGAAGCTTATCTCAGATGGGTACGATCTCGTGCTCAGACACTCATGATGCCATATCCTGCCGTCCTACCAGTTACCATGGAACCTGTTGCTGAAGGAGACACAGCTTATATCATTCTTCACCCAGACATGCCTACTGATAAGGAAGACTTGCAGAGATCATGGATCCAACTGAAGGAGCAAAGGGATACTTTCGAGGCTCATTACAAAGCAAGCCAAGCAAGAATCCTAGAACTAACAAAGCAACTTCATGAGGAACGGAACCTCAACTCATACCTCAACACAAAGAGGAAACGCCCATGGGAGACTTAAAACCCCATCTTTTGTACTTATTTCATTTCACTTTTTGTAAGCCTAAAAGGCAAAACAAAGTTATTACTAATAAAAATTTACCTTCATGTTTGTTTAAGCAAATTTAAATCCTGCGGTCCTTGAAAACATTGCATATGCATTACCATATCATTTCATTGCATCACAGGTTTATAATTGTGCACAGGTTTCTCATCTTCTCGCTGTTTATTTCAGCAATGGCTCTTGAACAATCAGTTAAGGATCTCCAGGCACAAAATGCACAGTTCCAAGAGCTGATCTTGAACCTGTCCAAGGGGCAGGATGAATTGAAGGCACTGCTGGCCAAGAAGACTAAGAAGACTAGAAGGTCTGCCGGGTTGATCAACATGGGAAGAAGGTTCAAAGGTCTTGCCAAGACCAAAGAACCAGCTGAAGACTATGAATCTGAGGAATCTGAGAAAGAGGGAGGCAGTCTCCACAACACTATGGGGGACTCTGATTCTGAGGCTAACTACTACCATGAGCCTAATGAAGACAAATTCAAGATGCTGGTGGATAGGATGGATGCCATGGAGTTGCAGAAATCATCTGGGTTGGATTTTGAGGATTTAAGTTTGATATCTGGGGTAGTCATACCCATTGGTTTCAAGGTTCCTACATTTGTTGTCTATGATGGGGTCTCTTGTCCCAAACTACATCTGAGGTCTTATGTCAGAAGAATTCAACCTCACACTGCTGATAAGAAATTGTGGATCCATTTTTTTCAAGAGAGCTTATCTGGAGCTCAGTTGGAGTGGTATTATCAGTTGGAGAGTGTCAACATCAGAGACTGGAATGATCTTGCTGAAGCTTTCTATAAGCAATACCAATACAATGCTGACTTAGCCCCCACTCGCATGCAACTTTAGAGCATGTCTATGGGTGCCAAAGAAAGTTTTAAGGAGTATGCTCAGAAGTGGAGAGATTTAGCTGGAAGAGTTCAACCCCCTTTGACTGACAGGGAATTGGTTGATATGTTCATGTGCACGCTGAATGGTCCGTTCTACAGTCATCTCATTGGAAGCTCATCATCTGGCTTCACTGAGTTGATCATGACAGGAGAGCGAGTAGAGAATGGTATAAAGAATGGTAAGATCCATGTGGGCACTTCTTCATCAGGTGCTGCAAAGAAGCCTCCCACTGGGAAGAAAGAATCCAATGCTGTTTATGGTCAACCTGATCGTAACAGAAGGCATCAGTCTGTTAGTGCAGTTCATATTTCAAATCCAACTCCTGCAACAACAGAGCAGCCACAGGGCAACCAACAGAGGGCTAGAAGGCAGTTCACGAAGATCAACATGTCAATGGCTCAGGCATTGCAACATTTGTTGAAGGCTGAACTTATTACCTTGAAAGAGGCTCCTCAGAATCCCAATGTTACCTCTCCCAGGTACAATCCCAATGCACGGTGTGCATACCATTCAAATTGTCAGGGACATGATACTAATAACTGCTGGATCTTGAAGAATAAAATTCAAGATATGATTGATGCTGGAGAAATTGAGTTTGATCCTCCGGGTACTCCAAATGTGATTACTGCTCCAATGCCAAATCACGAGAAGACTGTCAATGCCATTGAGGAAGATCTGCATATCCGTTCAGTTGATGAATTGACCACACCATTGTCTGTCATCAGAAAGAAGTTGGTACAAGCTGGGTTCTTTCCGGATTGTCGTGAAGATTGTGTTTATTGTGAGTATAATCCAGAGAAGTGCTTCAGATTGAAAGATGGAATTCAGCGTCTCATGGATAAGTATACTATAGTGTTTGAAAGAAGACCGTCTTCTGTGGAGAGTATGGTGGAGCATATTACCAGAGGTAAGAAGATTGAAGAGGTTGACATGGTTGACAAAGTACCAATAAGAATCACTTCAAAGGGTCCCATTAAAATCACTCATCAGGGTCCAATCAAAATTACTGCTGAAGGTCCCGTGAAGGTTGTTGCTGAAGCCAGAGTAGCTCCTGTGGTCATTACTACTCCTGGTCCTATCCCATATACGTCTGACAAAGCTGTGCCTTGGCACTATGGGTCTGATGTTTACATCCATGGTGTTAAGCAGGAGCCTTTAGCTGATGTGCCTGTTGACATTGATAATATTGCTGGATCTAGCAAGATCACTCGTAGTGGAAGAGTCTTCTCTCCTCCAGTTGCTTCTAAGAATGCAGTTACTCCTGCTGCTACTTCCACCACTGATGCTCGGGGCAAAGGTCATGTTATTGAGCCTGTATCTACTGATGTGCCAGCTGCTGATGACCTCTCTAAGCAGATGGAAGAAGTATTGAAAATCATTCGCAAGAGTGATTATGACATTGTTGATCAACTGGGGCATACTCCCTCAAAGATTTCTATGCTATCCTTGTTGTTATGTTCTGAGGCTCATGCCAAGTCCTTGATCAAGTTTCTGAAGACTGCTCATGTACCAAGTGCAATTTCTGTTGACCAATTCGAGAACTGTGTTGCCCACCTGACCTATGACAATGGGTTAGGATTTTCTGATGCTGATTTGACCCCTGCCAAGAGAGATCATAACAGGGCCTTGCACGTTTCAATTGAATGCAGGGGCACTACCTTGTCACATGTGCTGATAGACAATGGTTCCTCTTTGAATGTGTTGCCTAAGGAAGTCCTGAACAAGTTAAGTCCTGAAGATGCTGTGCTGAAGCCTAGTAATATTGTGGTGAAGGCTTTTGATGGTTCTAGAAGAGTGGTGCATGGAGAAATTGATCTTCCAATCAAAGTTGGCTCCCAGGTGTTTACTGCTACATTTTTTGTGATGGATATTCGTCCTTCATACTCTTGTCTACTTGGTCGTCCCTGGATCCATGGGGCAGGTGCTGTAACCTCTACATTGCACCAAAAGTTGAGATATCCGGTGGATGGAAAGGTTGTTACTGTCTATGGAGAAAAAGAATACTTTGTCAGCCATGTAAACACTTTCAAGTATCTGGAAATGGAAGGTGAATACATTGAGACTCCGTGTCAGACATTTGAAGTGGTTCCTTGGGTTGTTAATGATTATGTAGCTCCTCCTATTGCAAAGAAAGTTCCTGTGGTCACCAGAAAGCCTCCAACAATGGAAATGGCTTCCCTCAATGATGCTAGAGCTGTGGTGGATGAAGGTGGTTGTACTATTTGGGGTCAGCTTCCTGATATTCCATACAAGTCTGACAAGTTTGGTTTGGGTTTCACTGCAGAGTCCCAGAAGGCTGTTCGTCGTGCTCGTGCTGCTCGTATCACTAATCAAGGGGTTGTGAAGAACCAGATTAATGCTGTGGGAGATCAAGATGAAGACTACAACTTGGATGCATGGATTTTTCCTACTGTGGGTGCTGGACTCAATAATTGGAAAGCTGAAGATGTTATCCCTATCTCCTTTAGTCAGGAGTAAATACTATTACTGTGTTGTGTTTTTTAAATTTGTAATTTCTGAACAATAAAACTTTCAAGCCATGTGCCTTACCCGGGGCACAATGGTGTGCTTGTTACGGGCTGTCATTTCATTTGCATACCTCATTCAATAAAATCAGTGGACGTTTCGTTTTCGTAAATATTGTGCTCCTTGTCTTTCTTTTCTTTTATTTTATTTTTTTGTTTTATCAGCTATGTGTTCTTACACACACCCACATCACTAAAATGCAGATCCTCGTCCACTCTGGATCCTGTTGATAACAGTTCTACTATTGCCAATTATAATTTCGAGAATCCGATCTATCAAACTGAAGACGGAAATGAGGACGATTGTGAAATACCTGTAGAGCTTGCTAGGTTGTTACAACAAGAAGAGAAAGCTATACAGCCACATGAAGAGACAGTCGAAGTTGTGAATCTGGGAACTGAAGAAAACAGAAAAGAGGTCAAGATAGGGGCTGATTTAGAGGACAGTGTCAAGAGCAGATTGATTCAGATGTTATGTGACTATGTAGAGATCTTTGCTTGGTCTTATGAAGATATGCCAGGGTTGGATACAGACATTGTGGTTCACCGTTTACCAGTGAAAGAAGATTGTCTTCCGAAGAAGCAGAAGGTTCGTCGTATGCGTCCTGAAATGTCAGAAAAGATCAAGGCAGAGGTAATGAAACAGTTCAATGCATGGTTCTTAGCAGTGACTTCTTATCCTCAGTGGGTTGCAAATGTGGTACCAGTTCCTAAGAAAGATGGTAAGGTACGTATGTGTGTGGACTACAGAGATTTGAACAAGGCTAGCCCTAAAGATGACTTCCCACTTCCTCATATTGATATTCTGGTAGACAACACTGCTCAGCATAAGGTATTCTCTTTTATGGATGGTTTTTCTGGTTACAATCAAATCAAGATGGCACCTGAAGATATGGAGAAGACAACATTCGTGACACAGTGGGGCACCTTTTGCTATAAGGTAATGCCATTTGGTTTGAAGAATGCAGGGGCAACATATCAGCACGCTATGGTGGCTTTGTTTCATGATATGATTCATCATGAGATAGAGGTATATGTAGATGATATGATAGCCAGGTCTCAGAATGAAGAGCAACATCTTGATCATCTGCACAAGTTGTTTGAGAGGTTGAAGAAATACAAGTTGAGGTTGAACCCAAACAAGTGTACTTTTGGAGTTAGATCAGGTAAACTCCTGGGTTTCATTGTCAGTGGAAAAGGTATTGAAGTGGATCCTGCAAAAGTGAAAGCTATACGAGAGATGCCAGCTCCCCGTACTGAGAAAGAGGTTAGAGGTTTCTTGGGAGGATTGAACTACATTGCAAGATTTATCTCCCAATTAACTACCATCTGTGAGCCAATCTTCAAGTTGTTGAAGAAAGATCAGGTGATGGAATGGAATGATGAGTGCCAGACTGCCTTTGATGAAATCAAGAGATATCTGCTAGAACCTCCAATTTTGATGCCACCAGTTGATGGAAGGCCCTTGATTATGTACTTAACAGTGTTAGACAATTCAATGGGGTGTGTATTGGGGCAACATGACGAGTCTGGTCGAAAAGAGCAGGCAATATACTACCTTAGCAAAAAGTTTACCGACTGTGAAACAAGATACTCATTGCTCGAGAAAACTTGCTGCGCTTTGGCATGGGCTGCTCGCCGACTAAGACAGTATATGTTGACTCATACTACCTTGTTGATTTCGAAGATGGATCCAATCAAGTACATATTTGAGAAACCTGCTCTCTCCGGAAGAATTGCAAGATGGCAAATGATCTTGACAGAGTATGACATACAGTATACTACTCAGAAGGCCATTAAGGGAAGTGTTGTGGCAGATCATTTGGCTCATCAAGCAGTGGATGATTATCAGTCAATGAGTTTTGAGTTCCCTGATGAAGACATTATGATTATTACTAAAGAACCTGGACAATATGACGGACCTGAACAAGGATCCCGATGGACTATGGTTTTTGATGGTGCCTCTAATGCACTTGGTAATGGTGTTGGTGTTGTGATTAGTTCCCCTGAAGGTTGTCATACCCCGATTACTTCCAGACTTTGTTTCTATTGTACCAATAACATGGCTGAGTATGAGGCATGTATCCTGGGTATTAAAGCTTCTATTGATATGAAGATTCAGTTCCTTGATGTGTATGGAGATTCAGCCCTGGTAGTAAGTCAGATCAAAGGAGATTGGGATACCAAGCATGATAACCTCATTCCTTACAGAGAGCATGTGTTGTCTTTGATCCCACAGTTCAAAGAGATTACCTTTGGACACATTCCACGGAGAGAGAATCAGTTGGCAGATGCATTGGCCACCATGGCATCTATGTTTGAGATCAGCTGGGATGATGAAGCTCCCAAGATTACTATTGATAGATTTGAAAAGCCTGCATACTGCAATGAGATTGACACAGAAGGAGCAGAGGAGAGGCCTTGGTTCTATGAAGTAAAAAGATATCTTGAAGCTCAGGAGTTCCCTGAAGGGGCATCTGTCAAAGATAAAAAGTTTCTGAAAAGGTTTTCTGCTAAGTTCTTCTTGAGCAATGGGATTCTGTACAAGCGCAATCATGATTCAACTATGCTTCGTTGTGTGGATAAGAAGGAAGCAACTGAGATTATGGAAGATATGCATGATGGGACCTTTGGCACTCATTCTAGTGGTCATACTATGGCAAAGAAGATATTGAGAGCAGGTTACTATTGGTCTACCATGGAAGCTGATTTCTATCAACACTCCAGAACTTGTCACAAGTGTCAAATTTATGCTGATAAAGTCCATGTACCTCCATCACCATTGAATGTGTTGACTGCTCCTTGGCCCTTCGCCATGTGGGGCATTGATATGATTGGTGAGATCAAGCCTACTGCTTCTAATGGACATCGTTTCATCCTGGTTGCTATTGATTACTTCACGAAGTGGGTAGAGGCAGCTTCATTTGCATCTGTTACCAAGAATGTTGTGGCTCGGTTCATTAAGAACAATCTCATATGTAGGTATGGGATCCCTGAAAGGATTATCACTGACAATGGCTCTAATCTGAACAACACTATGATTACTGATCTCTGCACGCAGTTCAAGATTAAGCATCACAACTCTTCTCCGTATCGTCCGAAGATGAATGGGGCAGTTGAAGCTGCTAATAAGAACATTAAGAAGATTGTACAGAAGATGACTGTTACTTACAAGGATTGGCATGAGATGTTACCATTTGCTCTTCATGGTTATCGTACCACAATACGTACTTCAACAGGGGCAACCCCATTCTCCTTAGTCTATGGTATGGAAGCAGTTCTGCCCATTGAAGTTCAGATTCCCTCCTTGAGAATTATGAAGGATGCAGGCTTGGATGAAGATGAGTGGATTCAGACTCGACTTGACCAGATAAATTTGATTGATGAGAAGAGTTTAGCAGCAGTTTGTCATGGCCAGATGTACCAGAAACGAATGATCAAAGCATTTAACAAGAAGGTTAAGCCAAAGGTATATCAGGCTGGTGACTTGGTAATCAAGCGTATCATATTACCACAGGGTGATCCTAGCGGCAAGTGGACTCCAACATATGAAGGACCATTTGTAGTCAAGACAGTGTTCTCCGGAGGTGCCATGATACTGACTACCATGGATGGTGAAGACTTCCCACAGCCTGTAAACGCAGACATAGTTAAAAAATACTACGCATAAAAAGAGACCCGCTAGGTTGACAGGCCTAGGCAAAAATAAGGGCATCCCAACAAACCAAAAGGGTTTGGGCAAAAATTAGGGATATATATAAAAAGATGTACACCCGGCAAGTCGAAAACCTGAAAAGGCGGCTTGGGCAAAAAAGGGTATCCCGGTGGATTGAAAACCCGAAAGGGCAATTCAAGCAAAAGTTAGGGATTAAAGCGTATGGCTATGTCTCGTTTGGATCACTCATAAAACTGCAACCAGTTGTACTACTTACTCAAGCTCGAACAGATAAAGCTCAATCCAATTGTTTCCGTTTCAACAGCAGAAGATGAGATACTTGAAGATAATGGCAATAGTAGAATTGAAACTCAATAGGATTGTTTCCCACATAGCTGATTCTTCCTGTTTTGTAAAAAAACTTTATGACAAAATCCTCTTACTAGGGTTTAGGTCTCCTTGTACAAACTTACCCGTGTATGGGTCACTTTTTGATATAAATAAATTCCATCTTTTGAATCCAGATTTACTTTTACCCTATTTACATAAGCGAAACGTCCATTGGTTGTGTTTGAATGTATGTATGCTTTTGAATATGATTGATGTTTACAAGAAATGCATGTATTGCTTAATATGATTGATGTTTACCAGAAATGCATGGAAATGCAGTAATAGTATTTACTAAGGACGAACGAGGGAAGGATTTCAACAAAGCTTCGCCGGTTCATCTTTACAAGACAGTTACAAATCCTCAGTAGGACGAATCCATCTTCATAAAGTCTTATCTCCCCTGGAATTTATATCCATCTCTTTTATCCTCATACGGATATACGGGAAATTACTTTCCAATAAGGGTACGACGAACGAAGATGGGAGGTTATATCTGCCCTACTATCAAATGAAGACGAAGGTTATGTATACCTTACTATCCCCAACATCCGGGAGGTTATATATACCTTGTTATCTCCAGCAGACGAAAGGTTATGTATAATATACTATCAAAACAAGATGGGAACGAGTTCCTCATATTCTACAACAACGAATCGGGATTTATTTTCCCTGGCCAGCAGTTGTTATACGAAGACATCCAGACTCTTCCGGCAGCATGATATCATACATACATCATTTATATCATACCATAACATAAATACATAATACATTTACTTAGGTGCATCATACTATGCATGCATACATATAACATAAACTAACATTCTCCTTGCAGGATAGTTATATGCAGATAAAACAGCATCGACAATTCACAACAGGTCAGAAATGATCCATACACTACTCAAGATGTCCTCGAATAGCAGGCAAACGGTCCGTAAAAAGATCCATTCCCTGGTTCAAGACATCTTTCAGAAGAATAAATCCTGACGTTCTTTTGATCCTTAAGAGCAAATCCTGACGCTCTTTTAACCCTTTTGTTCAAGACATTTTTCAGAAGAACAAATCCTGACGTTCTTTTGACCCTTAAGAGCAAATCCTGACGCTCTTTTGGCCTCTTGTTCAAGATACATCTTTCAGAAGAACAAATCCTGACGTTCTTTTGATCCTTAAGAGTAAATCCTGACGCTCTTTTGACCTCTTGTTCAAGATTCTTTCAGAAGAACAAATCCTGACGTTCTTTTGATCCTTAAGAGCAAATCCTGACGCTCTTTTGACCTCTTGTTCAAGACTCTTTCAGAAGAACAAATCCTGACGTTCTTTTGACCCTTAAGAGCAAATCCTGACGCTCTTTTGACCCCTGGTTCAAGACATTTTACTCAGAAGAACAAATCCTGACGTTCTTTTGATCCTTAAGAACAAATCCTGACGTTCTTTTGGCCCTTGGAGAATAGGCAAAAGGTCTGTACAAAGATCCATTCCCTAATCCAAAACATTTCCAGAAGAGATAATCATCACAAAATTTATTTCTACTGGTCCATCCAACAACTCAAATCATGTTGCATAAATGATTCAGAGACGGCCTATACGAAGACCTAGTACTGAAATCCAGTATCAACACAAAGCTATCATCACATCCAGTTCTTTAGATGGCATCTCTAAGCCCATCTCCTGTTCTTCTAGGTGGCATCTTTAAGCCCACTCAAGCATATACAACCAAACATCAATATCATGCTATGCACAGGTGAGTGCAAATTTTTGGGCTTTTGTGTTCAATCCCCTTCAACCTTCCAGGTCACGACTGGCAAACATACCAATCTAACCCCTCAGGTTTCAGAAAATTGAACAGGGGCAGCTGTTGCACCCCAAAATTTGCCCTCACAATACAAGACTTTGTGTGCTAAGAAGGTTCACAAGGTTCACAAGATTCACAATGCTTTCAATACCTTTCATGAGGTTCATGAAGTCTACAAGTTACTTTATGAAGGTTCACAAGGTTCACAAGTTTCTCAACATTTACAAGACCTTTCATGAGGTTCATGAAGTCTACAAGTTACTTTATGAAGGTTCACAAGGTTCACAAGTTTCTCAACATTTACAAGACCTTTCATGAGGTTCATGAAGTCTACAAGTTACTTTATGAAGGTTCACAAGGTTCACAAGTTTCTCAACATTTACAAGACCTTTCATGAGGTTCATGAAGTCTACAAGTTACTTTATGAAGGTTCACAAGGTTCACAAGTTTCTCAACATTTACAAGACCTTTCATGAGGTTCATGAAGTCTACAAGTTACTTTATGAAGGTTCACAAGGTTCACAAGTTTCTCAACATTTACAAGACCTTTCATGAGGTTCATGAAGTCTACAAGTTACTTTATGAAGGTTCACAAGATTCACAATGTTTACATAACCTTTCATGAGGTTCATGAAGTCTACAAATCACTTCATGAAGGTTCACAAGGTTCACAAGCTTCACAATACCTCCCATGAGGTTCACAAGACATTTTATGATGGTTCACAAGGTTCACAATTGGTCAGAAGAGTTGACAATTCCCTCAGACAATGCACCTCCTAAGCAGTGCATCCAAAACTAGGGTTTTGACTTTAATCAGACTAAATGGACTTCCAAGACTTCAAGTGAGCTTCATAACATCTTATATGTGTATAATAACCCCCATGGCAAGTTTCAAGACTTTTCTCAAAAGTTTGCTCAGTCAGATGATCAGATAAGTCAAAATCAGTCAATGCAGTTGAAAAGTCAAACTGAGGTCAACTGTGGTCAAACCAAAGTCAAACTTCATGATTTTTTGCCAACATCAAGTATATGAAGTAAAATTCATCATTTGATCAAGGGTTGATCATGATTCATCAAGGAGATTCCAGATCATCAAGAATCAGGAGTTTCTAAATTAGGGTTTCCTCAGTAAAAGTCAACTGAACTTTGACCAGCCATAACTTTCACATGCTTCATCACCAAGTCTCCACTCAAATCTCATTTTGAAGGAAATTGAATTCTCTACAACTTTGTGTCTCACAAGCCAAGCCCAAAAATGCTTCATTTGGAAGGTATGAGCTAAGACATTATAGGTCATTTCAAAAGTCAACAAAAAGTCAACAACTTCAAAAGGGCATAACTTGAGATTGGTAAATGATATGGACATGAAACCAATGGGGTTGTTTAGAGGACTCTTCAAGCTTTCCAAAATGTCTAAAAACACCCTCATAGCATTAAAATTGAGGGAGATGTGCCCTTGCAAAGTTGGGAAATTTTGTGATGGTTTATGATGAAAATGGAGGTTTAAAACCAATTCTTTCCAAATGGGCTGGCCAAATTGTGATCCAATCCATACAATATCATCATGCACGACCCAAATGATTAAAAATCAGAATTTTTATTATTTTATTTTTATTTATTTTGATTTAATTCATAAAAAATCATTTTAAATAGAAATAAAATATGAAAATATGTTATTTAATGGAGATTTAGTTTCTAGAAGGTCTTCAATATTGATTGAAGTTGAAAGGGAAGGAAATCATGAGATTGATCCAAAAATAGCAAGCCTTCATGCACAAATATTTGACTTTTAAGACATGATCAATTTCAATCTTTTCAAATCAAAATTTCCACATGATCAATCAATATTATGACCTAAATTCCATCTCCTATAAGTACTAAACATAATGCCATCATCAAGACACGAATTTGCTGCATCCAAAGGTAAGTTCACAAAGTCAAAAAACCATTGAAAAAGTGACATTCGGATTCCTTCATACAAGTGGTTTTAAGGTAAAATAAGAACATAGACATGTTCCTTGATCATCCATGAAGCAAAACCATCACTCATATTCATCCCATACACGCCATATTGTTCAACCCGAGCCATACTTGTTCTTGCTTTTCATTTTTTCGATTACATTAATTCACTGCATATTAATGGATTTTGCTTGCCTAATATTGTTTATAATGTTGTGTAGATCGTTTCTGGACAGAAAAATCAAAGGAACCGTGGCTAATTCATGAAACACCATTGTTAGGGTTTGGACCTAGGTTTAGGGGTTTCTAATTTAAGGAACATAAATGGATTCTAAAAACATAGAATTAATCGCATGAATGTCTGGATCATATTGCTGTGTTTAATTTTGTGAAATTGTACAGTTTTGTTGCCCATTGATTTTCGTAGGTCTTGCTGGGATTTATTTTTCGCAGGAAATATCGTAGCTAGATTCGCAGCTAATTTTGCAGGTATGAGGTTGAAGAAGAAGCAGATGGCGCGTTCTGGGAAATTTGAATTGTGTTGTAAATATTTTTTGTTTTATGGTTGGTTTATTGTTACAAGCGTGTGGCTTGTCCCAGTGGAAAGGCCTGTGCATGTTGGACTATGGGACCTGAGTTCGAGTCTTGGTCTCGTACATTATTTTTTCTATTTTTTTTCAGGTAACAAAGAGACTTAATATATTATATTATGTTGCCATCATATTACCAGGTGGGCTCTTCCAGCCAGGCGGTCATGCGTGTTTGCTTGTGTTCAAAGGTCCTGGGTTCAATCCTCCCCCAGGCCTTTTTGCTTTCTTTTATTTTCTGGATTTTCCAAGACAAGGCACAAAACAAAATTGATCCATTCTATTATCACCAAGGCATGGCTGGTCTGGTGGTACGTTTTGATGTTTGCAATCTGAGTGTCCTGGGTTCAAACCCAGCCAAGGTAAGTTCTTATTTTTACCACTTTTTTCTATTTTAATTTCTTTAATTAATTAGTTTAATTGTTTCTTATTATTAATAAAAAAATAAATTATGTATTGTATATATATGTTCAAATATCTAAAATAACATTTTATTTTCTAAAGCTCTAAACTTTTATTTTTTTCAAAAAAATTATTTTCTTTATTATATATGTAAATATAATATATGCATATTATAAAAAATAGTTTTGTATATTAAATTAAAAAACCCTAATTTTCAAAACCCTAATTTTCAAAACCCTAATTTATTTTCTAAATACTTATTAAAAACTTAATTTTTATTTTATAATTCTTGTACATGTTCATTTAACATAATTAATTTTAATAAATATAAATATAATCAAACTTTTCTTTATGTAATTATAAATTGTCTATAATATAAATTTTTGTTCTTTTAATATATATATATATATATATATATATATATATATATATATATATATATATATATATGTAAATAATTTTGTAATATAAATTAATAATTTGTACATAAATTAAAATGCTATAATAATTATTTAATTGTTCATATAAAAAACCTAACTTTTGTTTATTGTTTTAATTTTGTTCTTATAATATTTTGCTAATTATATTTATTGTTATTAACCATGTTATTACTAACTTTTTATTATTATTAATTCACTAACATTATTTAATTTTTCATTATTATTTTACTAATCCTATTTTTAATTATTATTATTACTAACCCCTATTTATTTATTTATTGCTTATTTATTATTTTTACTTATTATTTATATTTTGCTTCTATATTTATTTTTGCTATTTATTTTTAATTTGCTTATTATTATAATTATGTAATTGCTCCTTGGTGTAAATTTTGTAATATTTAATTTATTTAATTTTATGCTATGGTTAGTAATTTAGGGAGTGCAAATATGTATTCTATTTAAAATAAATTTAGATCACTTTAATTGTAAGATAAATAATATTGAACACTCACACACGTAAGTCGATTTTTAATCGCCATCCTACACTTTCTAAGGCTATCCCTCAATGTTGCCTAAATCATAAGGTCAAGTGGGGTGTATAAAGCAAGTCCCTTAAAATAAAAATCATCAAGTCCCTAATGGTTGCCTTTAAAAGATCAAGTCCCTTTTCGAATAATGATGATAGTCCCTCCTAAATGCTTAATACACCCCACAGTTGCATACATAAACAGATGACCCTCACTTGTCCCTCACATCCAAGGTAATGACTACCTATTCCTTAATAATAGGGATAGTCTTACCATTTAAAGGATAAAGAACAGAAAAGACTTAAACTTTAGGGTAGGTACCTCATAGTTGCTGGCTCACTTCAAATTTTCAAACACTTAACAAATTTCAAACAAATTTTCAAAAAAAACAAGTTTTTACGCATCCGTACATGGATCATTATTAACTCATATGAAAATTTTCTATTCACACACTACACCTTTTCAAAAACAATTCAAAAGTGAGCTAAGTAACTAAGAGCCCATGGATAACCATGGATGTAAAGGGTGCTAACACCTTCCCTTTACATAACCTACCCCCCGGACCCAAAAATATCTTTTAAGGTCTTTCCTGTTCTTTTATATCCTTTCCTTTTGGATAAAATAAAAGTCGGTGGCGACTCTTGCTATCCGCAACATAACTAAAAGTCAGTTCTCCCACCGTGTTACAATATGCTTCCTCTTCCAGATCAGGAGTAGGTTCGAAACACATGTGATTCAACCATATTAGTTCAACACCTAAAGTATTTGCTCAACCAATCCTTTAGACAACAAAATTATGCAAAATTCTGATGTGATGTCCTATCTTGGGATATGACATCATTTCAAGGAACACACCAAGAGATCTACAAGATGGGATAGGTCTGAAACGAATACATCTGCTACCTGCAGATCTCTTTACACCATCTTCACTTAACAATGCCTTTATGAGTGTACTTGAACAATAGTCTTCAAGTATCGTTGGCAAAGTCAGTTGAAGAAGACAAGCATATATCTTATCACCATAGGATATCCTTAGAGAGAAACACCCTTCTTAACATCAGGAGTTATTAGATAGATAAGTAGCGAATACAAACTCCTCAGGAACTTCAAGTGTCACAAATTAGCCCTAGAAATATTCTCCACGTGACACAAAAAAATAGGTTTGAAAATAAATCAAACCTACTACAACAACAACTCACCATTAAGCTGCAACAAAATAGTCCATCCTCTACTTCTAGGGACCATTCACACAATAGACAACTTTTCAGAAGAAATTTTGACCATGAACCAGAAAGTATCCCCCTTGGATCTCATCCAGAAACAGACTAGGATGCCGGCTCTGATATCAATTGAAATTCTGGTATGACATAACCAGATGTCGAATACGATGTCAAGACATTTGTTTTGTTACAGATAGTATGGCAAGGTACACACAATAATAACAATACTGAAAATCATAAATCAACTCACCAAAATTGTTAACTCAGTTCGATGCAATCACATATACTTTAGGGGCTACCAAGCCAGGAAGGAAATCCACTATGTATTATCAATTCAAAGACCCTCAACAAACATCCCAGTTTACGATATTCTCACTTAATCACTACATGTGCAACTTCTACTTAGGAACTCCTAAATATGAGAAACCCATCTCACTTCCAATCACCGCAGTGATATCTCACAGTCCCAACTCTTAGTTGCTGATATTGACGGCTCTTTACCTAAACAACAAGGCAAAACAGAAGACACACTTCTATGACAACATCCCAATGTTTCTTACAAGCTTCATCCAAGAACAATACACCTTTTACTTAACAACTTCGAGGTTTACAAAGAAACAACCCTAAATATTACATCTTTTAACATACGGATGTTAAAAACTCAACCCTAATGAAACAATTTTTACATCTTTGGTTGGTCACTAAACCTAGGTTACAAGGTTTCTTTTTATAACTTAATCCCAACTGGATTTTGGTCCTAAAAATGCAGCATAACAACTGCTACAATAATGCAGAAAAATATGCTACAAAAAGATCTTCAATCTATAACTTTCTAAAATATCTATCTATTTAGAAAGTATATATTCTTCAATATTCTGAACCATGTTGAGTCACAACCTTCTAAAAATAGCTCCTAATAATTCTCAACAAAACAATCAAACAAATTTCTGAAATCGTGCACAACAAATAAATTGGACAGTTCTGTCTTCAGCACCAGACAGAGATGTCACGACATCAGTCTTGACATCCTGCTAAAACAACGACACTCTTAAAACTTCACACATGTTGATTGCTTAATAACATGTCATAACATAAAGCATGACATTAGAACACAAAACTTGTTTTACCATAAAATGCTTCCAATCTACAACATCTACAATAATGTAGTATTCAGTTTACTTTTTCCTGAGTAGAATTTCCAAGCTAACATCATGCATGTTTTTCTGAGGTAGTTTTGGAGTGTTGGTATGCGCACATGTGTAGAACCGATCTCTTAAAGTATCTCTTAAAGTTTGGCACAAGGAACGTTTTGTAATATGGATTGTCAAATTAATTCTCTTAGAAAGGCTATTGAGTTTTTTTGAATCCCTTGTTGATCAAATGATCCTTTTTATCGAGGGAGTGTCTTCTAGGACCTGTGCCTTTGTTGATATTTGGGTCTTACTCAGGATCGGATACTCATAGTTGTACTAAAGAACAAAAGCTAATTGGCTTAAGGAGGGGGTACAAGTTCCAATTTCTTTAGTGCTTCAATCAATGGTAAGATTCATAGGAATTCAATCATTTATCGTTAAGTTAAAGACACCGAGATAAGGAAAGAAAATTTTAATTATTTTCTTACAGGTTCTCTAAACCAAAAGCTCTTTGCCATATGCTTACAAGGGTTCCTTTCTAGTCCCTATACATTGAGGATAATTTGCTTCCAACTTCATTTTTCTATTGAAAGCTGTGGAAAGGGAGGTGTGCCAATATGAGGTAATAAAAGTACAAGTGATGGTTTTAATTTTTCCTTCTTTAAGAGATTTTGGATTGTTTGAGGATTTTCATTGTTTTGCATCTTTACCCCCATAGTTTTGATTCTTTTTTTGTGTGATCCTCATTCCTAAGGTTAAGAATCTTTGCTCTTTGGTGTTTGAGGGATGATGTAAGGATTTTGGAGTTGTTTGAGGGATGATGTGAGGGTTATGTTTGAGGAATTCCATTGTTTTCCATTGGTTCTTTGTATAAGCTTATTGCTAAAGTTTTGGCCAACAAACTGGGGTCAATGATGGAAAAACATATATCTCTAAGCCATGCATTTTTCTTATAAGGATTATTATTGGTTGATGGAGTGGTTGTATTTAATAAGGTTTATTAGTTTGACCAGATGCTTAACAAAAGGCTTGCCTGATTTTTAAAGTGGATTTAAAAGAAGATTATGATTCAGTTAGTTGAAGCTTCCAAGATTACATGCTTATCAGGTTTGGCTTTAATGCTAAGTGGAACTCATGGATTATAGCTTGTGTGTTTGTGGGTAACTGTAACATGGTGGGAGAACTGACTTTAGTTAAATGTTGCGGATAGCAAGAGTCGCCACCGACTTTTATTTTATCCAAAAGGAAAGGGCATAAAAGAACAGGAAAAACCTTAAAAGATTTTTGGGTTCGGGGGGTAGGTTATGTAAAGGGAAGGTGTTAGCACCCTTTACATCCATGGTTATCCATGGGCTCTTAGTTACTTAGCTCACTTTAAAATGTTTTTGAAATGTGAAGTGTGTGAATAGAAATTTCCTTAAGAGTTTTATAATGATCCATGTACGGATGCGTATAAAACCTTTGTTTTGAAAATTGTTTGAAATATGTGAAGTGTTTGAAATGTTTTGAAGAGTGAGCAAGTATCTAAGAGGAACATACCCTAAGTTTAAGTCTTTTCTGTTCTTGAATCCTTTAAATGGTAAGACTATCCCTATTATTAAGGAATAGGTAGTCATTACCTTGGATGTGTGGGACAAAGTGAAGGGACATCTGTTTATGTAGGCAACTGTAGGGTGTATAAGCAATTTTGAAGGGACTATCATCTTTATTCGAAAGGGACAAGATCATTACAAAGGCAACATTCGAAAGGGACTTGATCTTTTATCTGTTAAGGGACTAGATGATGTGGAATTGAGGGACTTTGCTTTATACACCCTACTTGACCTTTTTTGATTAGGCAACATGAGAGGTATCCCTAAGGAAGTGAGATGGCGATCCAGGATCGACTTACGTGTGTGAGTGTACAATTTTAATATTTATCTTTAAAATTAAGTGATCTAAATTTATTTTATATTACAAGTATGTTCACAATCCCTATTTACTAACCATAGCATATAAACAATATTATTACTAAATATTACACCAAGGAACAATTACATAATAATGATAAAGCAAAATTAAATATAATAAGCAAAATAAATAAATAATTATAATTGGGTTAGTGAAAATAATAATAATAATAATAATAAAAATAATACTAAATTAAATGGGGTTAGTAATAAATAAATATCATAAGAATATAATTAATAATAATAATGAAATAAACAAGAATATTACAATAATTAAAAATTCAATTTTATAAACAATTATTATTAAAATATAAACAATTATACTAATTATTATAAAGTTTTTTAAGTTATGTGCAAATTATAAAAATTAAGTTAATTATTGAAATTGTTATGATAATAAAATTATAATTACAAAAATTAAATGAACAATTTTTAAACATATAATAAAAATTATTTACATAAAAAAAATTGAATTATACACAATTTATAGAATTTAATTATAATTAACAAAATTTTAATATCAAGCATATTTATATATAAGATTTAAATTATAAACAAATTATATAATATATACATATGATTAAGGTTTATAAATAGTGAATTAAAAAAAATTAAATTTTAAATAGAAGAAACTAGGGTTATGAATTTTAGAAAAAATAAAATTAGGGTTAACTTAATTATTTACAAATAAGAACTATTTTCAAATAAAATAAATTAACATTTATATGATGATTAAAGTTTAAAAAAAAGGTTATTAGAATTGATCAAAAGGAATTAGAGTTTATGAAAATTTTAGAACTAAGAAAGATTAGGTTTATAATTTAATTATCAACTAATTTTAATTAAGAAAACAAATAATAATATTAATTAAAACAAAGAAATAAAAGAGAGAAAGAAAAAAAGGGGAGGCCTGGTTTTGAACCCAGGACCTCCCAATACCTGGAAAAGCTTCCATCCACTGGGCTAGCCTGCGCGCAGGTGACAAAGGAGAGAGTCCAGTTGCTTTTGTTGTGTAAACTTGAAAATATCATGAAAAATAAAACAACACAAAAAGGCCTGGGGGGATCGAACCCAGGACCTTCGCAATACACACAAACACATTAACCATTCTAGCTGGGAGAGCGCACCTGTTAGTATGGTGACTACAATGCATAATATATTCAAACTGCTAATTAAATGAAAAAATAAGAAAAAAAAGTGGTCTGGTCAAGGAATCGAACCCAGACCCTCAAGCAATACGCGCACGTACACAACCAACTGAGCCAGCCAACCAACGCTGATAAAATATACACAATATAAAATAAAATATTATAACAAATTTTAAAAACAGAATTTGGCGCGCTGTGGATCATCTTCTTCCTCAGGATTCGCAGGTTTTCCTGCGAATTTACCCAGGGATCTTCTTGCGATTTTTCTTGCGTTTTTGAACCTGCGAATTCCATACATCATCACACAAGCATAATTTCATCAAATTGATTACACCAACATGATCCAAATAGTTCATTGAATTGGTTTACGGTCTCAAAATTCATTTATGGTTGTTAAATTATGAAACCCTAATTCGTTAGGCATGAACCCTAAAATGGTGTTTCACGAATTGGCCACTAAATCATCAATCCAATTGCCCAGAATTCATCCCTGCACTCATCTAAACACAAACCAACAATCAAACTTGATTAATATCACATGAAAATGCAAGAACAAGAAAAAATCGAAAGTGAACAAAAACTGAAATTCTGTGATCAGGTATGAGATGTCCTAAGAGATGTCCCAACACTTGATAGGACACTTGACAAATTTAACCAAAACTTAAATAGCAAGAAAAGTAAACAACACAGAAGTTTGTTAACCCAGTTCAGTGTATAACCACACTTACATCTAGAGGCTACCAAGCCAGGAGGAAATCCACTATAAGTAATATTAATTCTAGACTTAAACCACCCTGTTTAATCTATCACTTAATAACTACCCAATGCAATTTCTACCTAAGACACACCTTAGATAAGAGTACCCTACTCACTCCCCCTCAATCACACAGTGATCAAGTTTATAAGTTTACAGAAATTGAAGACATCCTTCAAACAATACAGCTTGATCTTACTTCACAGTTTCAATCAAGTCACAAATGCACTTTTGCTTAAAAGCTCATAAAGTGGTACACATAAAAAGACCTGCTATTAAAAACACTAGACACCCTATTTGGTCTTCTGAAATTCGTACTCAATTCTATGAGTTTCTGTTAATTAAATAGGATCTGAATTTTGGGCTTTCTGTAGAATGATCCAGCCCTAATGCGCATCAGCTTCCACCTTGAATTAGGGTTTGTTACCTCCTAGATTCTAGGTGCTTTTAGGTCTTCTGTTTTAAACTGAAACTTCAATATAAAACTCCCTACAGATGCGCCTTGTTCTGTTTTTATCCATCATTAATTAATTCCCGATAACTCTCCTTAAAAATCTCTGATCTGTTAATCAATAATTAATTCTGGAAGCAGGTTTGAGATGTCTCAACATCTGTTGGGACATCCTGAAAAACTGAACTTAAGTCATTTACACAATGTCCCAACATCTGGTAGGACATCCTGAAATAAGTTCATATACTCTGTTTGATAATGTCCTAACATCTGATAGGACATTCTGAACTGAATTTAACATTTCTTGTTTGGTCAAAAATTCTGCCAATTCTTAAACATCTACAAACTCCCCCTTTGGCTAATTTTTGGCTAACATCTTTTCTGGTTATCAGAGTGCAGCAGAAGTTCCTTTTATCAGAGTATAGCATTACTTTTCTGTTGATTCTTATTTGAGATTACTCCCCCTCAAACATATATGTATCCAATCTTGTTGCAACAGAAAGAAAGACTTATTCAGTTCAGAAGCAAACAACAGATTTTTTTTCATTCATACTTAAACAGCAATTACAAATTTGTTGTTGTTCTCCCCCTTGGTAGACACAAAATTAGGAGCCAAAGACACTATTCCAGAAATACATTTTTGTCATTACATTTGCCTCACATACATTGATCACTCAGATTCATCACTCTCAGTTTCTTCCTCAGCTTCTGTTTCTTCATCAGTTTCACTGTCTTCATCAGAGGCACTATCTTCATCAGAGGCAGCTTTCTGGTCTTCTTCACTCTCCAACCTTTGAATGATTTCCTCAAGCTTCTGCTTTCTAGCTTCAAGCTCTTTGCAGGTGCTTTTGAGTTCAGCAATTAAAGCCTTCTTGGAGATTGGATTCTTAGCAGTTGAAGGACCTGTAGATGTCCCAGAAGGTGCTTCAACATCTGCTGCATGATGACTGAGGAATAACTTGTAGTGAAAAGCAAAGGGGCTTTCTCTTTTGCAGACTGTGTCCTTCTCAGTTAAAATCCCAGGATATTGGCTTAATATTATACCACATAGCAATGAAGGAAAAGCTATTGGTAGCTTTGTTGCATAGGAGCTGGCATGCTTCATGGTTTGATCAAAGATAAAAGCTCCATAGTCCATCTTGGTTTGAGTTCCCACAACATAGATGAATCTGGACAGACCAGTTGAGATTGAAGAAGTGTGGTTGGTAGGCACCCAGTTAGCAGTACCAATCCTGTTCAGCATGGCATACTTTCTGGTAAGCATGCTCACTGAGAGCTTTCCCTTCACAGGCCATGCCTTGACCTGGTTTGCTGTGATCACCTTACAGACTTGATTATCTGTCTTACCTAGCTCATTTGGTCCATCTGTTTCTCTTCCTAGGTATTGATTTATGATTTGAGGAGAGAACTCAACACACTTACCTCTCACAAACACTTTTCTGAACTCTGAGGACTTACCATTTGAGCAATCCTCCTGAAGATTCACAATGAACTCTTTGACAAGAAGTTCATAGTAAGGAGAGAGGTCTGAGACTGTTTTGAATAGTCCTGCAGCAGAGATGAGATCAATCAGTTCAGTGCACTCAAGTGCATTGCTGCTCAGTTCTCTTTCCAGGGCAACCCTTCTTTGGTACACATACTTCCATCTGTTAACACTAGAGACATGATGGAATGATATGTTGTCCAAGGGAGCTTCTGGAACAGCAATTGAAGCTCTGGATGGTGCTGGTCTCTTCTTGGGAGGAGATGTTGGGACATCTGATTCAACATCTGAATCTGATGGTGTGACATCTTTTCTCTTCTGGGTTTGGACTTTGCTCCATGATTTTGTTGGACCAAAGGTAGCCTTAGCCTTGCCTTTCTTTGGACTAGCATTCTTCTTCTCAGGAATGGCAGGTTCAGCTGGCAACTTTCCTTTCTTGGACCTTAGCCTTTTGGCTATGCTGGGTTTAACAGATGCTATGATTTCTGCATCAGAGTCCTGCTCCAGGTTGACCACTGGAGGAGATTGAGCAGCCTCCTCTTCAGCTGGTTGATCAGCAGGGATTTGATCTTCATTTGATGCTTTGGTCTGATCCTCAGAGACTTCTTCATCATTTTCATTTGAGACTTTATTCTGGTCCTCAGTTTGTTCCAAATCAACATCAGATGAGTTCTTTTTCTTATCTTCAGATGTTCCAACATCTGTTGGGACATCTTGTTCTGCAGGAGTGTCCTCTGCAGCTTGAGCTTGTTCTTCTTGAGGTGCAGGCATGGTGTTCAAAGGAACAGAGATCCCACTCACCACTCTTTGTTCAAAGACGATTTGGTTGACAATCTCCTTGATGGAATCATCAACATATTTTGAAGAGTTTGGGGGCCTGTTAGCAGGAGAGGGAATGCCTTTTGCTTTGCTGCGTACTTGATCTTTAGCTCTCTTTGGAGTTCTTGCCTTTTTAGTGTGAGAAAAGCTTCCCCTGAGTTCGTCCAATGGTGTTGATTGCATTGGTACCACAGAGATGGGAGTGGCATGAACTACATCTTCCTGGTTGAGAACTTCTTCAGTTGTGTTAGGGCTTTGAGACATTGTTGAGGAAAATGGATGAACAGCTTTAGGGTTTATAATTTCTGTAGGATAGCTAGTTAATGTGATTCGCTTGTGATAGAATGATGAGAATCTTGATAGTTGCTTATAAACATTTACTAAATAAGTAGCCGTTACAGTACAAATGATTAGGAATGGAATTCCCAAGGAACTTGTCCAGACTGGTTTTGCCATCTGGAACTTATGCCATACAATGTCATATGACATGTTGGCACATCTCATTAACTGCTAAATATCACATAAACAGATTCCAAGTTTGCCCCTTAAGTTCTCAAATTGTGTAGCATCCAAAGCTTTGGTAAAGATATCAGCTAACTGCAGATCTGTAGCTACATGCTCCAATGAAATCACCTTTTCTTCTACAAGATCTCTGATGAAATGATGTCTGATATCAATATGCTTGGTCCTGCTATGTTGGATAGGATTCTTTGATATGTTTATTGCACTTAAGTTGTCACAGTACAATGTCATGACATCCTGTGGGACATTGTACTCAGTGAGCATTTGCTTCATCCAAACCAACTGAGAACAACTGCTTCCAGCTGCTATATATTCAGCTTCAGCTGTAGATAAGGATACACAATTCTGTTTCTTACTGAACCAAGAAATCAAATTGTTTCCTAGAAAGAAGCATCCTCCTGAAGTGTTTTTTCTGTCATCAGCACTTCCAGCCCAATCAGCATCACAGAAGCCAGTGAGAATTGGTTTGCAGCCATGAAAGTACATTATGCCATAGTCACAAGTACCATTAACATATTTAAGAATTCTCTTGACTTGATTGAGATGACTGACTTTTGGATCAACTTGATATCTTGCACAAACTCCTACTGCAAATGCTATGTCTGGTCTGCTAGCAGTCAAGTATAGCAAGCTTCCAATCATGCTTCTGTATAAGCTTTGATCTACATTCTCACCCTTTTCATCTTTAGTCAGCTTTAAATGTGTGGGGGCAGGAGTTCTCTTGTGAGCAGCATTTTCCATTCCAAATTTCTTGACTATGTTCTTGGAATACTTGCTTTGTGAGATGAACATTGAGTCTTCCATTTGCTTTATTTGCAGACCAAGAAAGTAGGTTAACTCACCTACTAGGCTCATTTCAAATTTAGATTCCATCTGCTTGACAAAATGTTTGACCATCTTATCAGACATCCCACCAAAGACAATATCATCAACATATATTTGAGCAATTATGATATTTCCTTCTTCATCTTTAACAAACAAGGTTTTGTCAATTCCACCTTTTCTATACCCTTGCTTGATGAGAAATGTGGTCAGTCTTTCATACCATGCCCTTGGAGCTTGCTTCAAACCATAAAGTGCCTTCTTTAGTTTGTATACATGATTTGGACAGCTTGGATCAACAAATCCTTTAGGCTGTTCTACATATACTTCTTCATTAAGATAGCCATTTAAAAAGGCACTTTTCACATCCATTTGAAATAGCTTGAACTTTAAGATACAAGCAATTCCCAACAGTAGTCTTATTGATTCAAGCCTTGCTACTGGTGCAAAGGTTTCATCAAAGTCCACCCCTTCAATTTGAGTGTATCCTTGAGCTACAAGTCTGGCTTTGTTCTTTGTAACAACTCCTTGTTCATTTGACTTGTTCTTATACACCCATTTTGTTCCAATCACATTTATGTCATCAGGTCTAGGAACAAGATTCCACACTTCATTCCTTGTGAATTGACCTAATTCATCTTGCATAGCACAAATCCAGTATTCATCAGTGAGAGCTTCCTTGATATTTTTAGGTTCTATTTTGGAAACAAAACAAGAACCTGAAATCACTTCTCTTGATCTAGTGCTCACACCTCTGTTGGGATCACCAATTATCAAATCTTTGGGATGATCCTTCTGTATTCTGATGGAGGGAGGTTTGCTTGATTCTTCTGTCCTTGTATCAGTTTGAGTGAAGTTATATTGATCATTCTTTTCTTCAGCTTCAATCTTGATATCAGCAGATGTTCCAACATCTTCTGGGACATCTGTAGAATCATCATCAATTATCACATTTATGGACTCCATGATAACCTTGGTTCTAGAATTAAATACTCTGTATGCTCTGCTGTTTATAAAGTATCCAAGGAAAATCCCTTCATCACTTTTAGGATCCATTTTTCTCCTTTGCTCCCTATTTGCCAGAATATAACAGTTACTTCCAAATACATGAAAGTACTTAACAGTGGGTTTTCTGCCCTTCCAGACTTCATATATTGTGGACAAAGTTCCTTTTCTCAAGGTAACTCTGTTATGGATGTAGCAGGCAGTGTTCATAGCTTCAGCCCAGAAATACAGAAGTAACTTTTTAGCATGGATCATAGCTCTTGCAGATTCTTGAATAGTTCTATTCTTCCTCTCAACAATCCCATTCTGTTGAGGAGTGATTGGTGAAGAATATTCATGATTGATTCCTTCTGAAGAGCAGAAATCTAAGAACTTTTGATTCTCAAATTCTTTTCCATGATCACTTCTAATTCTAATCACACAGCTGGATTTTTCCCTTTGTAATCTTTGACATAATTCTTTGAATACATCAAATACATCAGACTTTTCTTTGATGAAATTTATCCATGTATATCTTGAAAAGTCATCAACCACAACATAGGCATACCTCTTACCACCAAGACTTTCAACCTGCATAGGTCCCATAAGATCCATATGTAAAAGTTCCAAAACTTTGGAAGTTGTCAGATGTTGGAGCTTTGGATGGGACATCTTGGTTTGCTTGCCTATTTGACATTCACCACATATTTTGCCATCATCAATCTTCAGTTTAGGAATACCTCTTACAGCATCCATAGATATGATCTTCTTTATGCCTCTGAAATGAAGATGACCTAGTCTTTGGTGCCACAGTTTCACTTCTTCTTCTTTAGCTAGAGAGCAGGTTGAAGTGAGACTGAAGTCTTGTGGTTCCCACATGTAACAGTTGTCTTTAGATCTGGCTCCTTTCATTACAACCTCTTGTTCATTGTTAGTCACTATGCATTCAGTTTTGGTAAAGTTTACAATGTACCCTTGATCACATAATTGACTTATGCTGATCAGGTTAGCAGTTAAACCTTTAACTAGCAGCACATCATCTAGTCTTGGAACATCTTTACAATCCAAGGTTCCAACTCCCTTGATTTCTCCTTTAGCTCCATCTCCAAAGGTCACATACCTGGATGAATGTGATTTTAAGTTTACTAGCAAATTCTTCAATCCAGTCATGTGTCTTGAACATCCACTGTCAAAGTACCAGTCTTCTTTAGCTGATACTCTCAGTGATGTATGTGCTATGTATGCAGTACTTTTCTTTGACCAGATGAGTTGAGATTTCTTTTGATGCCTCTGCCCTGTGTGTTGTTTATCAGCTGAACTCCAAGCTTGATTATTGATCTTGTTCTTGTAGCTTTGATCAGCTTCAGTGCTAGCTTTTGGTTTCCATACCTTCTTGATTTTTTCTGTCTTCTGCTTAGGAGGTTGCTGATTTCTTTGATGTTTATGCAGCACTTTCTTGGTAACTTCTATTTTCTTCTTGGAAGGTTGCTGATTCATCTGATTTGGATATCCATGCAACTTATAACAATGAGGTTTGATATGTCCAAATCTTCCACAGTGATGGCATCTCCATCTTTGATACTTCTTCTTCATTTTGTTCTTTTCAGAATGTTGAGACATCTGTTGGAACATTATGTTTGACTTTGTGTTTCTTTCATGATGTTGAAGCATCTGTTGGGACATCTTGTTAGACTGTATGGATTTTGAAGCTGTTTTGCTAGAGCTAGCTTCATCTTTATTTGCTCTGTTAAATCCCAGTCCACTTTTATCCCCTGAGTGCTTATTGTTGTTGAGAATCACATCCAGTGTATTTGAGCTGCTGTTCAACATTCTAACAGATTTGGACATATGTTCCAACTTGGAGTTGAGAAGACTTACTTCACTTTTCAAGGTGTCAATGATTTCTTGATCATTTGCTTTTTCATCTTCTAATGTCTCATTCTGCTTCTTTAGCTTTATAACCTCACTGCATATTTCAGAGCTTCTTTTGTATAGATCTTTGAATGCTTGCTCAAGTTCTTCATAAGTAAGCTCTCCATCACTGGAATCACTTTCAGATTCACATAGTCCAGCTAAAGCAGTGATATGCTTAGCTGATTCTTCTTCTGAATCACCTCCTGAGTCTTCATCAGACTAGGTCACAGAGAGTCCTTTCTTTTGCCTTTTTAAGTAGGTAGGACATTCATTCCTGAAGTGTCCATATCCTTCACATCCATGGCATTTGACCTTTTCTTGACTGGTCTTTTCAGCATAATTTGACTTTTTATTAGCATCATAAGGTCTCCTGTTCTCAGAAGAGTTTGTGTATTTTCCACTGGATTTGGATTTTCCATCCATTCCTCTGAGAATCTGTTTGAATTGTCTTCCAAGCATAGCTAGGTTTTCTGATAAGCTTTTACCATTTTCTGATTCATCATCTTCTTCTTCATCAGTATTTGATACCAATGTTATGCTTTTGTTCTTTTTAACATTTGTGTCATTCATTCCCATCTCAAAAGTTTGAAGGGAACCAATGAGTTCTTCAACTTTCATGGAGCATATGTCTTGAGCTTCTTCTATTGCTGTGACTTTCATGTCAAATCTTTTTGGCAAAGATCTGAGAATCTTTCTAACAAGCTTTTCATCAGTCATCTTTTCTCCCAAAGCTCCAGAAGTATTGGCTATATCCAAGATGTTCATGTAGAACTCATGAATTGATTCATCTTCCTTCATTCTCAAGTTTTCAAACTTGGTGGTGAGAAGTTGAAGTCTTGACATTTTTACTTTTGATGTTCCTTCATGAGTTGTTTTGAGAGTGTCCCAAACATCTTTGTCCAGCTCACAATGATGCACAAGTCTGAAAATGTTCCTATCAATGCCATTGAATAAGGCATTTAAAGCTTTTGAGTTGCCTAGTGCTGAATCTTCTTCCTCCTTACTCCATTCTTCTTCAGGTTTCAGCACTTTTGATCCATCTTTGGTGTCTTGGACAGGATGATCCCATCCAACATTTACTGCTCTCCATGCCCTGTTGTCAAGTGATCTTAAGAATGCAATCATTCTTGGCTTCCAGTAGTCATAATTAGATCCATCCAGTATAGGTGGTCTATTTACTGACCCTATATCTCTGTCCATGTTACAGAATTTGTTTTCCCTAGATCTCACCCAGTATAAACAGGCAGGGTGCCTGCTCTGATGCCAATTGAAATTCTGTGATCAGGTATGAGATGTCCTAAGAGATGTCCCAACACTTGATAGGACACTTGACAAATTTAACCAAAACTTAAATAGCAAGAAAAGTAAACAACACAGAAGTTTGTTAACCCAGTTCAGTGTATAACCACACTTACATCTGGAGGCTACCAAGCCAGGAGGAAATCCACTATAAGTAATATTAATTCTAGACTTAAACCACCCTGTTTAATCTATCACTTAATAACTACCCAATGCAATTTCTACCTAAGACACACCTTAGATAAGAGTACCCTACTCACTCCCCCTCAATCACACAGTGATCAAGTTTACAAGTTTACAGAAATTGAAGACATCCTTCAAACAATACAGCTTGATCTTACTTCACAGTTTCAATCAAGTCACAAATGCACTTTTGCTTAAAAGCTCATAAAGTGGTACACATAAAAAGACCTGCTATTAAAAACACTAGACACCCTATTTGGTCTTCTGAAATTCGTACTCAATTCTATGAGTTTCTGTTAATTAAATAGGTATCTGAATTTTGGGCTTTCTGTAGAATGATCCAGCCCTAATGCGCAACAGCTTCCACCTTGAATTAGGGTTTGTTACCTCCTAGATTCTAGGTGCTTTTAGGTCTTCTGTTTTAAACTGAAACTTCAATATAAAACTCCCTACAGATGCGCCTTGTTCTGTTTTTATCCATCATTAATTAATTCCAGATAAATCTCCTTAAAAATCTCTGATCTGTTAATCAATAATTAATTCTGGAAGCAGGTTTGAGATGTCTCAACATCTGTTGGGACATCCTGAAAAACTGAACTTAAGTCATTTACACAATGTCCCAACATCTGGTAGGACATCCTGAAATAAGTTCATATACTCTGTTTGATAATGTCCTAACATCTGATAGGACATTCTGAACTGAATTTAACATTTCTTGTTTGGTCAAAAATTCTGCCAATTCTTAAACATCTACAAAAACGGTTCAGATTTCTTAATATATCATGTTATGATGCAATGTAGTGATTGATTTCGATTCAAGGATGTCCAGGGAAGCTTGCTATGTTCTCAAAATACCTTGAAACCTCTTGAATGGATGAAACCGAAAATTGATTTTTGGATGATTTTTGAAATTTGAAACTTACACTTTGAGGCTGGAAATTCGTCTTCTATGATTAGGGTTATGTCATGTACTTATAGTGTGATGAATTTAGGTCAGAAAACTTGATGTTTATGTGAAAGATTTGATCAAAGAAAGATTGAAAAAGATCAAGCTTTAAAACTCAAATATTTGAGAATTAAGCCTTTCTATTTCAAGCCAATCACCATGATTCTCTTACCACTTTGATACCAATCACTTTTATGAATTTCTAGAAGCTCAATCTCTTTTAAATATTTGACTTTTCTATTTTATTTTAATTTAAAATGATTTTAAATGAATTAAATCAAAATAAATAAAATAAAATGATGAAAAAATCTGATTTTTAGAGACTTGGGCCGTGCATGAGGTAATGGTATGGATTGGGTCATCATATGGCAAGCCCATTTAGAAAAAATTGGTTTTAAACCTCCATTTTCTTCATAAACCAACCAAAAATTTCCCAACTTTGCAAGGGCACACATCCTTCAATTTTAATGCTATGAGGGTGTTCTTGGACATTTTGGAAATCTTGAAGAGTCCTCTAACCAACCCCACTGGTTTCATGTTCATATCATTTACCATTCTCAAGTTATGCCCTTTTGAAGTTGTTGACTTTTTGTTGACTTTCAAAAGGACCTATAATGTCTTAGCTCATACCTTCCAAATGAAGCATTTTTGGGCTTGGCTTGTGAGACACAAAGTTGTAGAGAATTCAATTTCCTTCAAAATGAGCTTTGGATGGAGAATTGGTGATGAAGCATGTGAAAGTTATGGCTGGTCAAAGTTCAGTTGACTTTTCCTGAAGAAACCCTAATTTAGAAACCTTTGATTCTTGATGATCTGAAACTTCCTTGATGAATCATAATCAACCCTTGATCAAATGATGAATTTTACTTCATATAATTGATGTTGGCAAAAAATCATGAAGTTTGACTTTGGTTTGACCACAGTTGACCTCAGTTTGACTTTTTAACTACTTTGACTGATTTTGACTTATCTGATCATCTGACTGAGCAAACCTTTGAGAAAAGTCTTGAAACTTGTCATGGGGGTTCTTACACACATATAAGATGTTATGAAGCTCACTTGAAGTCTTGGAAATGAATTTAGCTTGATTAAAGTCAAAACCCTAATTTTGGATGCACTGCTTAGGAGATGCATTGTCTGAGGGAATTGTCAACTCTTCTAACTATTTGTGAATTTTGTGAACCTTGTGAACCATCCTAAGATGTCTTGTGAACATTGTGAACCTCATGGAAGGTCTTGTGAACCTTGTGAACCTCATAAAGTGTCTTGTAAACTTCATGAACCTCATGAAAGGTTTTGTGAACCTTGTGAACCTCTTAGCACACAAAGTCTTGTATTGTGAGGGCAAATTTTGGGGTGCAACAGCTGCCCCTGTTCAATTTTCTGAAACCTTAGGGGTTAGATTGGTGTATGTGCCAGTTGTGACCTGGAAGGTTGAAGGGGATTGAACACAAAAGCCCAAAAATTTGCACTCACCAGTGCGTAGAGTGATACTGATGGCTAGTTGAATATGCTTGAGTGGGCTTAAAGATGCCACTTGGAGAAAAGTTCTTCAGATACATTTCTTGGAGGATAAAGCAGTCCAAAATATGAAGATATAATGATAGCTTTCGGGAGGATGAACAACATCCCGAGGTAATAGTGATATGCTTTCAGGAGGATAAACAACGTCCTGAGGTAATGGTATAATTTTGGGAGGATAAACAACGGCCCAATAATTATGATATGCTTTCAGAAGGATGAACAACGTTCTGAGGTATAAGAAGCTTTCAGGAGGATAAAGCAGTCCTGAGGTAGTGATATGCTTTCAGGAGGATAAAGCAGTCCTGAGGAAGTGGTAACCTTTGGGAAGATAAACAACGGCCCAAGGTAATGATATGCTTTCAGGAGGATAAAGCAGTCCTGAGGTAGTGATATGCTTTCAGGAGGATAAAGCAATCCTGAGGAAGTGGTAACCTTTGGGAAGATAAACAACGGCCCAAAGTAATGATATGCTTTCAGGAGGATAAAGCAGTCCTGAGGTAGTGATATGCTTTCAGGAGGATAAAGCAGTCCTGAGGAAGTGGTAACCTTTGGGAAGATAAACAACGGCCCAATAGTCACAATTTGTTGATGAAATTTGTCTGCTGGAGAATTAACCTGAAAACAAGGTAGCATCCTATATGGTAATATTAGTTTATGCATTATGTATGCATGTATAATATGATGCACTTAAGTAATGTGTTATGTATTTATGTATATGTATGTCATGATGTAAATGATGTATGTATAATATGATGCTGCCGGAAGCGTCTAGATATCTTCGTATAACAACTGCTGGCCAGGGAAAATAAATCCCGATTCGTTGTTGAAGAATATGAGGAACTCATTCCCGTTTTGTTTGATAATATATTATACATAACCTCCCGTCTTCGTTTGATAGTAGGGTATACATAACCTTCCGTCTGCTGGGGATAGCAAGGTATACATAACCCCCCGTCTGCTGGGAATAGCAAGGTATACATAACCCCCCGTCTTCGTTCGTCGTACTCCTATTGGAAAGTAAATTCCCGAATATCCATATGAGGATAAAAGAGATGGATATAAATTCCAGGGGAGATGTGACTTGAAGTACTTCATGAAGATGGATTTGCCCTACTGGGGATTTGTAACTGTTTTGTAGGGGTGAACCTGGCGAAGCTTCGTTGAAATCCTTCCCTCGTTCGTCCTTAGTAAATAATATTACTGCATTTTCATGCATTTCTGGTAAACATCAATCATATTAAGCATACATGCATTCAACCACAACCAATGGACGTTTCACTTATGTAAATAGGGTAAAAGTAAATCTGGATTCAAAAATGGAATTTTATTCATATCAAGAAGTGACCCCTACATGGGTAAGTTTGTACAAGGAGACATAAACCCTAGTAAGAGGATTTTGTCATAAAATTTTACAAAACAAGGAGAATCAGCTATGTGGGAAATAATCCTATTGAGTTTCAATTCTACTATTGCCATTATCTTCAAGTATCTCATCTTCTGCTGTTGAGACGGAAACAATTGGATTGAGCTTTATCTGTTCGAGCTTGATTAAGTAACACAACTGGTTGCAGTTTCATGGGTGATCCAAACGAGACATAGTCATACGCTTTAATCCCTAACTTTTGCCTGGATTGCCCTTTCAGGTTTTCAATCCACCGGGATACCCTTTTTTGCCCAAGCCGCCTTTTCAGGTTTTCGACTTGCCGGGTGTACATCTTTTTATATATATCCCTAATTTTTGCCCAAACCCTTTTGGTTTGCCGGGATGCCCTTATTTTGCCTAGGCCTGTCAACCTAGCGGGTCTCTTTTCATGCGTAGTATTTTTTAACTATGTCTGCGTTTACAGGCTGCGGAAAGTCTTCACCATCCATAGTAGTAAGTATCATGGCACCTCCTGAGAATACCGTCTTGACTACAAATGGTCCTTCATATGTTGGAGTCCACTTGCCTCTAGGATCACCCTGTGGTAATATGATACGCTTGATTACCAAGTCACCAGCCTGATATACCTTTGGCTTAACTTTCTTGTTAAAAGCTTTGATCATTCGTTTCTGGTACATCTGGCCATGACAAATTGCTGCTAGCCTCTTCTCATCAATCAAATTTATTTGGTCCAGTCGAGTCTGAATCCACTCATCTTCATCCAAGCCTGCATCCTTCATAATTCTTAAGGAGGGAATCTGAACTTCAATGGGCAGAACTGCTTCCATACCATAGACTAAGGAGAATGGAGTTGCCCCTGTTGAAGTACGTATTGTAGTACGATAACCATGAAGAGCAAATGGTAACATCTCATGCCAATCCTTGTAAGTAACAGTCATCTTCTGTACAATCTTCTTAATGTTCTTATTAGCAGCTTCAACTGCCCCATTCATCTTTGGACGATACGGAGAAGAGTTGTGATGCTTAATCTTGAACTGCGTGCAGAGATCAGTAATCATAGTGTTGTTCAGATTAGAGCCATTGTTAGTAATAATCCTTTCAGGGATGCCATACCTACATATAAGATTATTCTTAATGAATCGAGCCACAACATTCTTGGTAACAGATGCAAATGAAGCTGCCTCTACCCACTTCGTGAAGTAATCAATAGCAACCAGGATGAAACGATGCCCATTAGAAGCAGTAGGTTTGATCTCACCAATCATATCAATGCCCCACATGGCAAAAGGCCAAGGAGCAGTTAACACATTCAATGGTGATGGAGGTATATGTATTTTATCAGCATAGATTTGACACTTATGACATGTTCTGGAATGTTGATAGCAATCAGCTTCCATGGTAGACCAATAGTAACCTGCTCTCAGTATCTTCTTTGCCATGGTATGACCACTAGAATGAGTGCCAAAGATCCCATCATGCATGTATTCCATAATCTCTGTTGCTTCCTTCTTATCCACACAACGAAGCAAAGTTGAATCATGATTGCGCTTGTACAAAATCCCATTACTCAAAAAGAACTTAGCAGAAAACCTTCTCAGAAACTTCCTATCTTTGACAGATGCCCCTTCAGGGAACTCCTGAGCTTCAAGATATCTTTTCACTTCATAAAACCAAGGTTTCTCCTCTGCCCATTCAGTGTCAATCTCATTGCAGTATGCAGGCTTTTCAAATCTATCAATAGTAATCTTGGGAGCTTCATCATCCCAGCTGATCTCAAACATGGATGCCATGGTGGCTAAAGCATCTGCCAATTGATTTTCTCTTCGTGGAATATGTCCAAAGGTAATCTCCTTGAAATGTGGGATTAAAGACAACACATGCTCTCTGTAAGGAATGAGATTATCATGCTTGGTATCCCAATCTCCTTTAATATGACTTATTACCAGGGCTGAATCTCCATACACGTCAAGGAACTGAATTTTCATATCAATAGCAGCTTTAATACCCAGGATACATGCCTCATACTCAGCCATGTTATTGGTACAATAGAAACAAATTCTGGCAGTAATCGGGGTATGACAACCTTCAAGGGAACTAATCACAACACCAACACCATTACCAAGAGCAATAGAAGCTCCATCAAAAACCATAGTCCATCGGGATCCTTGTTCAGGTCCGTCATATTGTCCAGGTTCTTTGGTAATAATCATAATGTCTTCATCGGGGAACTCAAAACTCATTGACTGGTAATCATCCACTGCTTGATGAGCCAAATGATCAGCCACAACACTTCCTTTAATGGCCTTCTGAGTAGTATACTGTATATCATATTCTGTCAAGATCATTTTCCATCTTGCAATTCTTCCGGAGAGAGCAGGTTTCTCGAATATGTACTTGATTGGATCCATCTTTGAAATCAATAAGGTAGTATGAGTCAACATATACTGTCTTAGTCGGCGAGCTGCCCATGCCAAAGTGCAGCAAGTTTTCTCGAGCAGTGAGTATCTTGTTTCACAGTCGGTAAACTTTTTGCTAAGGTAGTATATTGCCTGCTCTTTTCGACCAGACTCGTCATGTTGCCCCAACACACACCCCATTGAATTGTCTAACACTGTTAAGTACATAATCAAGGGTCTTCCATCAACTGGTGGCATCAAAACTGGAGGTTCTAGCAGATATTTCTTGATTTCATCAAAGGCAGTCTGGCACTCATCATTCCATTCCATCACCTGATCTTTCTTCAACAACTTGAAGATTGGCTCACAGGTAGCTGTTAATTGGGAAATAAATCTTGCAATGTAATTCAATCGTCCCAAGAAACCTCTAACCTCCTTCTCAGTACAGGGAGTTGGCATCTCTCGTATAGCTTTCACTTTTGCAGGATCCACTTCAATACCTTTTCCACTGACAATGAAACCCAGGAGCTTACCAGATCTAACTCCAAAAGTACACTTGTTTGGGTTCAATCTCAACTTGTATTTCTTCAACCTCTCAAACAATTTATGCAGATGATCAAGATGTTGCTCTTCATTCTGGGACCTGGCTATCATATCATCCACATACACCTCTATCTCATGATGAATCATATCATGAAACAAAGCCACCATAGCACGCTGATATGTTGCCCCTACATTCTTCAAACCAAATGGCATTACCTTGTAGCAAAAGGTGCCCCACTTCGTAACAAATGTTGTCTTCTCCATATCTTCAGGTGCCATCTTGATTTGATTGTAACCAGAGAAACCATCCATAAAAGAGAATACCTTATACTGAGCAGTGTTGTCTACCAGGACATCAATATGAGGAAGTGGAAAGTCATCTTTGGGGCTAGCCTTGTTCAAATCCCTGTAGTCTACACACATTCGTACCTTACCATCTTTCTTAGGTACCGGCACCACATTTGCAACCCATTGAGGATAAGAAGTCACAGCTAAGAACCCTGCATCAAACTGTTTCATTACCTCTGCTTTAATCTTTTCTGACATTTCAGGACGCATGCGACGAACTTTCTGCTTCTTTGGACGACAATCTTCTTTTACTGGTAAACGGTGAACCACAATGTCTGTATCCAACCCTGGCATATCTTCGTAGGACCAAGCAAAGATCTCCACATAGTCACGTAACATCTGAATCAATCTGCTCTTGACACTATCCTCTAATTCAGCCCCTATCTTGACCTCTTTCCTGTTTTCTTCAGTTCCCAGATTCACAACTTCGACTGGCTCTTCATGTGGTTGTATAGCTTTCTCTTCTTGTTGTAACAACCTAGCAAGCTCTACAGGTACTTCACAATCGTCCTCATTTCCGTCTTCAGTTTGATAGATCGGATTCTCGAAATTATAATTGGCAATAGTAGAACTGTTATCAACAGGATCCAGAGTGGATGAGGATCTGCATTTTAGTGATGTGGGTGTGTGTAAGAACACATAGCTGATAAAGCAAAGATAAAAGAAAGACAAGGAACACAATATTTACGAAAACGAAACGTCCACTGATTTTTATTGAATGAAGTATGCAAATGAAATGACAGCCCGTAACAAGCACACCATTATGCCCCGGGTAAGGCACAAGGCTTGAGAGTTCAATTGTTCAAGAAATTACAAACTTAAAAGTAACAACACAGTAATAGTATTTACTCCTGACTAAAGGAGACAGGAATAACATCTTCAGCCTTCCAATTATTGAGCCCAGCACCCACAGTAGGAAAAATCCAAGCATCCAGGTTGTAGTATTCATCATAGTCACCCACAACATTGATCTGATTCTTCATAATCCCCTGATTGGTGATACGAACAGCACGAGCACGACGAACAGCCTTCTGGGACTCTGCAGTGAAACCCAAACCAAACTTGTCAGACTTGTATGGGATATCAGGAAGCTGACCCCAAATAGTACAACCACCTTCATCCACCACAGCTCTAGCATCTTTAAGGGAGGCCATTGTTGGAGGTACTCTGGTGACCATAGGAACTTTCTTGACAACAGTAGGAGCTTCTTAATCATTAACAACCCAAGGAACCACTTCAAATGTCTGACACGGAGTTTCAACATATTCACCCTCCACTTCTAGATACTTAAAAGTGTTTACATGGCTAACAAAATATTCTTCCTCTCCATAGACAGTAATAACCTTTCCTTCTACCGGATATCTCAACTTCTGATGTAATGTAGAGGTTACAGCACCTGCCCCATGGATCCAGGGACGTCCCAGCAAACAAGAATATGACGGACGAATATCCATGACATAAAAAGTAGCATTGAAAACCTGAGAACCGACTTTGATTGGGAGATCAATTTCTCCATGCACCACTCTTCTAGAACCATCAAAAGCCTTCACCACTATATTACTGGGCTTCAGCACAGCATCTTCAGGACTCAGCTTATTCAGGACTTCTTTGGGCAACACATTCACAGAGGAACCATTGTCTATCAATACATGTGACAGGGTAGTGCCCCTGCATTCAATTGAGATATGCAGAGCCCTGTTATGATCCCTCTTGGCAGGAGTCAAATCAGCATCAGAGAAACCTAACCCATTATTATAGGTCAGGTGAGCAACACAATTCTCAAACTGGTCAACAGAAATTGCATTGGGTACATGAGCAGTCTTCAGAAACTTAATCAAGGCCTTGGCATGAGCCTCAGAACATAACAACAAAGACATCATAGAAATCTTGGAGGGAGTATGCCCCAACTGATCAACAATATCATAATCACTCTTGCGAATGATTTTCAATACTTCTTCCATCTGCTTAGAGAGATCATCAGCAGCTGGCACATCAGTAGGTATAGGCTCAATAACAGGACCTTTGCCCCAAGCATCAGTGGTGGAGGTAGCAGCTGGAGTAACTGCATTCTTGGAGGTAACTGGAAGAGAGAAGACTCTTCCGCTTCGTGTGATCTTACTAGACCCAGCAATATTATCAACATCAACAGGCATATCAGCTATGGGTTCCTAATTAACACCATGGATATAAACATCAGACCCATAATGCCAAGGCACAGCTTTGTCAGACGTATACGGAACAGGACCAGGAGTGGTAATGACCATAGGAGCCTCTCTAGCTTCAGCAACAATCTTCACAGGGCCTTCAGCAGTAATCTTAATTGGACCCTTATGAGTGATTTTGACAGGTCCCTTGGAAGTAATCCTTACCGGTACTTTATCAACCATATCCACCTCTTCAATCTTCTTACCTTTAGTAATATGATCCACCATACTCTCTACAGAAGATGGAGTCCTCTCAAACACTATGGTATATTTGTCCATGAGACGTTGAATTCCATCTCTCAACCTCCAGCAGCTATCCGGCTTATAGGTACAATACAAACAATCTTCACGACATCCTGGAAAGAATCCAGCTTGTACTAACTTCTTCTTGATAACAGACAATGGTGTGGTCAACTCTGCAACTGAATAAATATGTAAATCTTCATCAATTGCATTGACAGTCTTCTCATGATTTGGCATGGGAGCAGTGATCACATTTGGAGTACCCGGAGGGTCAAACTCAATTTCTCCAGCCTCAATCATATTTTGAATTTTGTTCTTCAAGACCCAGCAGCTATTAGTATCATGTCCCTGACAGTTTGAATGATATGCACATCGTGCATTGGGATTGTACCTGGGTGAGGTAACATTAGGATTCTGAGGAGCCTCTTTCAGAGTGATAAGTTCAGCCTTCAACAAGTGTTGCAATGCCTGAGCCATTGACATATTGATCTTAGTGAACTGTCTTCTAGCCCTCTGTTGGTTGCCCTGTGGCTGCTCTGGTGTTGTAGGAGTTGGATTTGAAATATGAACTGCACTCACAGACTGATGCCTTCTATTACGATCAGGTTGACCATAAACAGCATTTGACTCTTTCTTCCCACTGGGAGGCTTCTTTGCAGCATCTGATGAAGAAGCACCCACTTGAATCTTGCCACTCCTGATACCACTTTCTACACGCTCTCCTGTCATTATCAACTCAGTGAAGCCAGATGATGAGCTTCCAATGAGATGACTGTAAAATGGACCATTCAACGTACACATGAACATATCAACTAACTCTCTGTCAGTTAGAGGGGGTTGTACTCTTCCAGCTAAGTCTCTCCACTTCTGAGCATACTCCTTGAAGCTTTCTTTAGAACCCATAGACATGCTCTGAAGTTGCATGCGAGTAGGAGCTAAGTCAGCATTGTATTGATACTGCTTATAGAAGGCTTCAGCAAGATCATTCCAATCACGGATGTTGACACTCTCTAGCTGATAGTACCATTCCAATTGAGCTCCAGATAAGCTCTCTTGGAAGAAATGGATCCACAACTTTTTGTCAGCAGTATGAGGTTGGATTCTCCTGACATAAGATCTCAAATGCAGCTTGGGACAAGAGACACCATCATAAACAACAAAAGTAGGAACCTTGAAACCAATGGGTATGACTACCCCAGATATCAGACTCAGGTCTTCAAAATCCAGCCCAGAAGATATCTGTAATTCCATAGCATCCATTCTATCCACCAGCATCTTGAATTTATCTTCATTAGGCTCATGATAGTAGTTAGCCTCAGAATCAGAGTCCTCTATTGTATGGTGGAGACTGCCTACCTCTTTCTCAGACTCTTCAGACTCATAATCTTCAACCTGTTCTTTGGTCTTGACAGGACCTTTGAACCTTCTTCCCATGTTGATCAGGCCACCTGACCTCCTAATCTTCTTAGTCTTCTTAGCCCGCAGTGTTTTCAATTCATCCTGCCCTTTGGACAAGTTCAGGATCAACTCTTGGAACTGTGCATTTTGTGCCTGAAGATCTTTAACTGTTTGTTCAAGAGCCATTGCTGAAATAAACAGCGAGAAGATGAGAAACCTGTGCACAATTATAAACCTGTGATGCAATGATATGATATGTGAATGCGTATGTAATGTTTTCAAGGACCGCAGGATTTAAATTTGCTTAAACAAACAAGAAGGTAAACTTTTATTAGTAATTAATTTGTTTTGCCTCTTGGGCTTACAGAAAATGAAATGAAATAAATACAAGAGATGGGGTTTTAAGTCTCCCATGGACGTTTCCTCTTTGTGTTGAGGTATGAGTTGAGATTCCGTTCCTCGTGAAGTTGCTTTGTTAGTTCCAGAATTCTTTCTTGTTTTGCTTTGTAATGAGCCTCGAAAGTATCCCTTTGCTCCTTCAACTGGGTCCAGGATCTCTGTAAGTCTTCCATGTCAGTAGGCATGTCTGGGTGAAGGATGGTATAAGAAGTATCTCCTTCAGCAACAGGTTCCATGGTAACTGGCAGGATGGCAGGATATGCCATCATGAGAGTCTGAGCACGAGATCGCACCCATCTGAGATAAGCCTCCATAGGAATAGTGTACTTAGGCTCCAGAGTCTTGCTGTCAACCTTATTCACTTTCCCCCATGCTCGTATGAATCTCTGACGGTAACCTTGAAGATCGTTGTCGTAGTCAAACACAATACCCTGAATCAACATGTCATGTGGACCATCACTCCGAGCGTAATCAAACTGTCGTAAATCTAAAGAAAGGTTGTAAGTAATGCCTCCTCTTATGCCTAGAAGTGGCACATTAGGAAACTCCCCACAACGGTCAATAATAGTGACATTCTCCATAGATCTGGAGCACCAATGAATATCTAAATGAGAAAGTGACATAATCCTCTTGGACCACCTGAACCCTTGTTCATTCTTCATCACTGAGCGAGGAAGGTGAGAAATAAACCACCTAGATAGCAAAGGTATGCAGCACATCAGAGTTCCTCGTGCCTTTGTAGTACGAGTATGAAGAGAATGCAGGATGTCTCCAAGCAGTGTAGGCACTGGATTGTGACTCAGGAATATGTTGATGGCATGAACATCTATGAACTGATCTGGATTGGGGAACAACACTAAGCCATAAATCAGCAAGGTTAAGATCTCCTCAAAAGCATCAGAGCTCATAGCTTTCAAGAACACTTGAGCTTTATCCATTAATACCTTATCAAGAATACCCTTAACTCCGCTTCTCGTTTCTAGAACAATATCAGACTTCTTCAGATGTAGAGCTGCAGCAATAACCTCAGGTTTAGGCTCTTTTTCCAAGCCTGTGAATGGTTTCTGATCAAGAACAGGTATACCCATAAGTTTAGAGAACTCTTCCATAGTTGGAACCAGCTGGTAGTCGGGGAATGTGAAGCAATGGTGCTTAGGATCAAAGAATTGAAACAGAACACTCATCATGTCTTCATTGAACCCTGAAGTGACTAGATCTAGTAGCTGACCATGTCTCTTGATGAACTGGGAATGATCAGACACTTGAGAAACCAACTCTTTAAGCTTAGCAGGTATCCCTACAAAGTTGATCCTGATAGTGTTTCTACGAGCAGAAGCCATGACCTGCAACAAAGAACAAAGATAAATCCTTTGGTCCTTGAAATGGTTAGTGAAAATGCTATGCTTATGATGCATGATGATGTCATGATGTTATGTTTAATCACAAACATGTGGCACACACAAACAAGTCACACAATAGCCCTAGGTTTGAAGGCTTGCATGAAGTTTAAAGGTAAGTACCCTCCCCTGAAGTTAGTTGGTTCATCCTGTCCTACAAAAGTAACCAGGTTCTAAGGGATCTCAATATCATTGATCCTTCACAAGGATGATTGTTCAGTAGGCAACTTACTTGCCAACCAAAACCCTCCAAGTTTAGAATCTCAATGAGTGTAGTATCGAGTATCAACCAACTTCAGTCTTCACCAAAGCCGGTTATCTCACTACTTTCTAAAGGCCAAGATGAGTTAACTAGGGTTCTAAAAGTTAGTTAGTGCATTGACAACATATGGCAGCCTCATATTATCCTCAACTTGACTTAAGGAACATAAGCACCAACCAAGAAGTCACACTAACTATGGCCACCAGATCAACCATATCGGTATACGCCGTACAGTTTCCTTGGTCTATTGCCATTTACCTAAGGTACACTAGATCCGGGTTAGGATCTTTCACACATAAGAGCCCAACAAGTAAGTATAAAGCAAACAAGGCAAACAATTTTAAAGTGATCTAATTCCTAAGGGTACCCCTCTTTAATATTAAATCCCCAGCAGAGTCGCCAGTTCTGTAACACGGTGGGAGAACTGACTTTAGTTAAATGTTGCGGATAGCAAGAGTCGCCACCGACTTTTATTTTATCCAAAAGGAAATGGCATAAAAGAACAGGAAAGACCTTAAAAGATTTTTGGGTTCGGGGGGTAGGTTATGTAAAGGGAAGGTGTTAGCACCCTTTACATCCATGGTTATCCATGGAATCTTAGTTACTTAGCTCACTTTAAAATGTTTTTGAAATGTGAAGTGTGTGAATAGAAATTTTCTTAAGAGTTTTATAATGATCCATGTACGGATGCGTATAAAACCTTTGTTTTGAAAATTGTTTGAAATATGCGAAGTGTTTGAAATGTTTTGAAGAGTGAGCAAGTATCTAAGAGGAACATACCCTAAGTTTAAGTCTTTTCTGTTCTTGAATCCTTTAAATGGTAAGACTATCCCTATTATTAAGGAATAGGTAGTCATTACCTTGGATGTGTGGGACAAAGTGAAGGGACATCTATTTATGTAGGCAACTGTAGGGTGTATAAGCAATTTTGAAGGGACTATCATCTTTATTCGAAAGGGACAAGATCATTACAAAGGCAACATTCGAAAGGGACTTGATCTTTTATCTGTTAAGGGACTAGATGATGTGGAATTGAGGGACTTTGCTTTATACACCCTACTTGACCTTTTTTGATTAGGCAACATGAGAGGTATCCCTAAGGAAGTGAGATGGCGATCCAGGATCGACTTACGTGTGTGAGTGTACAATTTTAATATTTATCTTTAAAATTAAGTGATCTAAATTTATTTTATATTACAAGTATGTTCACAATCCCTATTTACTAACCATAGCATATAAACAATATTATTACTAAATATTACACCAAGGAACAATTACATAATAATGATAAAGCAAAATTAAATATAATAAGCAAAATAAATAAATAATTATAATTGGGTTAGTGAAAATAATAATAATAATAAAAATAATACTAAATTAAATGGGGTTAGTAATAAATAAATATCATAAGAATATAATTAATAATAATAATGAAATAAACAAGAATATTACAATAATTAAAAATTCAATTTTATAAACAATTATTATTAAAATATAAACAATTATACTAATTATTATAAAGTTTTTTAAGTTATGTGCAAATTATAAAAATTAAGTTAATCATTGAAATTGTTATGATAATAAAATTATAATTACAAAAATTAAATGAACAATTTTTAAACATATAATAAAAATTATTTACATAAAAAAAATTGAATTATACACAATTTATAGAATTTAATTATAATTAACAAAATTTTAATATCAAGCATATTTATATATAAGATTTAAATTATAAACAAATTATATAATATATACATATGATTAAGGTTTATAAATAGTGAATTAAAAAAAAATTAAATTTTAAATAGAAGAAACTAGGGTTATGAATTTTAGAAAAAAATAAAATTAGGGTTAACTTAATTATTTACAAATAAGAACTATTTTCAAATAAAATAAATTAACATTTATATGATGATTAAAGTTTAAAAAAAAGGTTATTAGAATTGATCAAAAGGAATTAGAGTTTATGAAAATTTTAGAACTAAGAAAGATTAGGTTTATAATTTAATTATCAACTAATTTTAATTAAGAAAACAAATAATAATATTAATTAAAACAAAGAAATAAAAGAGAGAAAGAAAAAAAGGGGAGGCCTGGTTTTGAACCCAGGACCTCCCAATACCTGGAAAAGCTTCCATCCACTGGGCTAGCCTGCGCGCAGGTGACAAAGGAGAGAGTCCAGTTGCTTTTGTTGTGTAAACTTGAAAATATCATGAAAAATAAAACAACACAAAAAGGCCTGGGGGGATCGAACCCAGGACCTTCGCAATACACACAAACACATTAACCATTCCAGCTGGGAGAGCGCACCTTTTAGTATGGTGACTACAATGCATAATATATTCAAAATGCTAATTAAATGAAAAAATAAGAAAAAAAAGTGGTCTGGTCCAGGAATCGAACCCAGACCCTCAAGCAATACGCGCACGTACACAACCAACTGAGCCAGCCAACCAACGCTGATAAAATATACACAATATAAAATAAAATATTATAACAAATTTTAAAAACAGAATTTGGCGCGCTGTGGATCATCTTCTTCCTCAGGATTCGCAGGTTTTCCTGCGAATTTACCCAGGGATCTTCTTGCGATTTTTCTTGCGTTTTTGAACCTGCGAATTCCATACATCATCACACAAGCATAATTTCATCAAATTGATTACACCAACATGATCCAAACAGTTCATTGAATTGGTTTACGGTCTCAAAATTCATTTATGGTTGTTAAATTATGAAACCCTAATTCGTTAGGCATGAACCCTAAAATGGTGTTTCACGAATTGGCCACTAAATCATCAATCCAATTGCCCAGAATTCATCCCTGCACTCATCTAAACACAAACCAACAATCAAACTTGATTAATATCACATGAAAATGCAAGAACAAGAAAAAATCGAAAGTGAACAAAAACGGTTCGGATTTCTTAATATATCATGTTATGATGCAATGTAGTGATTGATTTCGATTCAAGGATGTCCAGGGAAGCTTGCTATGTTCTCAAAATACCTTGAAACCTCTTGAATGGATGAAACCGAAAATTGATTTTTGGATGATTTTTGAAATTTGAAACTTACACTTTGAGGCTGGAAATTCGTCTTCTATGATTAGGGTTATGTTATGTACTTATAGTGTGATGAATTTAGGTCAGAAAACTTGATGTTTGTGTGAAAGATTTGATCAAAAAAAGATTGAAAAAGATCAAGCTTTAAAACTCAAATATTTGAGAATTAAGCCTTTCTATTTCAATCCAATCACCATGATTCTCTTACCACTTTGATACCAATCACTTTTATGAATTTCTAGAAGCTCAATCTCTTTTAAATATTTGACTTTTCTATTTTATTTTAATTTAAAATGATTTTAAATGAATTAAATCAAAATAAATAAAATAAAATGATGAAAAAATATGATTTTTAGAGACTTGGGTCGTGCATGAGGTAATGGTATGGATTGGGTCATCATATGGCAAGCCCATTTAGAAAAAATTGGTTTTAAACCTCCATTTTCTTCATAAACCAACCAAAAATTTCCCAACTTTGCAAGGGCACACATCCTTCAATTTTAATGCTATGAGGGTGTTATTGTACATTTTGGAAAGCTTGAAGAGTCCTCTAACCAACCCCACTAGTTTCATGTTCATATCATTTACCATTCTCAAGTTATGCCCTTTTGAAGTTGTTGACTTTTTGTTGACTTTCAAAAGGACCTATAATGTCTTAGCTCATACCTTCCAAATGAAGCATTTTTGGGCTTGGCTTGTGAGACACAAAGTTGTAGAGAATTAAATTTCCTTCAAAATGAGCTTTGGATGGAGAATTGGTGATGAAGCATGTGAAAGTTATGGCTGGTCAAAGTTCAGTTGACTTTTCCTGAAGAAACCCTAATTTAGAAACCTTTGATTCTTGATGATCTGAAACTTCCTTGATGAATCATGATCAACCCTTGATCAAATGATGAATTTTACTTCATATACTTTATGTTGGCAAAAAATCATGAAGTTTGACTTTAGTTTGACCACAGTTGACCTCAGTTTGACTTTTTAACTGCTTTGACTGATTTTGACTTATCTGATCATCTGACTGAGCAAACCTTTGAGAAAAGTCTTGAAACTTGTCATGGGGGTTCTTACACACATATAAGATGTTATGAAGCTCACTTGAAGTCTTGGAAATTCATTTAGCCTGATTAAAGTCAAAACCCTAATTTTGGATGCACTGCTTAGGAGATGCATTGTCTGAGGGAATTGTCAACTCTTCTGACTATTTGTGAATTTTGTGAACCTTGTGAACCATCCTAAGATGTCTTGTGAACCTTGTGAACCTCATGGAAGGTCTTGTGAACCTTGTGAACCTCATAAAGTGTCTTGTAAACTTCATGAACCTCATGAAAGGTTTTGTGAACCTTGTGAACCTCTTAGCACACAAAGTCTTGTATTGTGAGGGCAAATTTTGGGGTGCAACAGTAACCTGTTTGTATTAATCAATGGTTTCCCAATTACAGAAATTAAAATCAAAAGAGGACTTAAGAAAGGAGATCCCTTATCTCTTTTATTTTTCCAATTAGTTGCTGAAGGTCTTAATCAGCTGATTAAAATAGTCTATCAACTTAGTCTATTATTTGGTTTTAGAGTTGTTCCCTATAAGTATCTCATCTTCAATATGTAGATGATACACTAATTTTGGTAGATATTTGGTAGGGAATCTATGGGTTATCAAATCTATTCTAAGGGGTTTTGAGTTTGCTTCAACCTTGGGGTTAGTTTCCAAAATAGCATTCTGATTGGGATTAATGTTGATCTTTCTTTATAAAACTTAGCTGAGGGATTTCCAATTGTAAGATTGAGTTTCCTCTCTTTAGATATCTTGGGTTACTTATTGAATCCAATCCTAGGCTGACCTCTTCTCAGGAACCCCTTATTAATCTGATTTTGAAGAGAATTCATTCTTTGAGCCATAGGTATGTCAGTTTATGGGATATGGCTATTATCCTCAACTTGGTCTTTATTGATATTCTTGTTTTTTTTCCTTTCGTTCCTTAAAATTCTTGTGAAGGTGTGGTAATTTTTTGTAAGGATGTAGAGAAGATTTCTTTGGAGTGGTGTGAAGGGGGATACTTAGATCTCTTGGGCGAGGTGGTTTGATGTATGTAAGTCTAAGATGAATGGGGGCTTAGGGGTTAGAGATCTCTAACTGGTTAATTTCTCCCTCTTAGCCAAGTAAGAAGGCAGACTTCTTATGGGTGCCTTGAGTTTATAATTTGATATTTTTTCTGTAAGGTATGGTGCTTGTATCGTGTCTTCTATGTCTGTGGGCAAGTCTTCAAGATTTCGGTCTTATTCATCCTGGTGGAAAGACATACCTCTTCTCAGTTCTAAAAAGGATGATCCCCTAATTGGTTTGAGTTAGGTTTTGTTAAGAAGGTGGGAACATGTCTCCAAACTTATTTTTAGGAAGATCCTAAGCTAGGTAATGCTCCTTTAAAGTCAGATTCCTTAGTGTATACTCTATTTCTCAAGTTAAAAATGAGACTATTAGTGAGGTGGGGAGGTGGAAAGACGAGAGAATTTTGTGGAATTTTTTTAGGTGAAGAATATCCTTCTTCATCCAGGAAGAAACTCTAATCCCAACTTAATCCTTGGCCCTCAAAGAGGTTATGTTTAACGAGAAAAGTGTTAGATGGGTTATATGCACTCTTGTGATGGGTTTTTCTCGATGACATTAGCCTACCAAATGCTTGATAATCTTCATCAGGCCTCTGATACTCCCTTAGTTAAGGAGTTTCCAACTCTTCCTCTCATTTGGAATAGTTGGACTCTTTCAAAAGTTGTTTGTGTGGTCCATTTGGTTAGTGCAAAATGAAAAATATTTTTCTAATAAGACAACAAATGAAAAAGAGTTGGAAGAGAAGAGTATTTTGTTAGGTTGAAGTTGGTTATGTGGGTGTAGATTTGTGAATTCATTCTCTTTCTCAACCTGCCTTCAAAATCCTATCTAGTATCTTGACCAATAGCGATTCAAGTGGTCTGAACTACTTCGGAGTTGTTTTGTGATTCCTGTTAGTTGTGGAGCTTTTGTCCTGTTGGTGGTGGGTCTAATGTAGAGCTGTCAAAATGGACTATCCATATGGGCCGACTCGCCAGACCCGAACAATTATAGGGCTTGGGTATTAAAATTAGAGCCCCTATTTTTCAAGATTTTTTAGCCCGACCCTAAAAACCCCGCTACCCATTAGAAATATCTCATATGGGCCATGAGTAGTCCATTAGGCTCACATCACTATACATTTTAAAAAATTATATTAATACTTATATTGTGTTACTCCAAAATAACACATTGTTTTTCTCACCTAACTAAATTTTATCTCTATTAAATTCAATCGTTCTCCTTTAAATATTATATATTAATATAATCAACATTCTTTTTTCTCGTATTCTATTAGTTTCTTTTATGTTAAATATTCGAGTATTAATTTATACAATTTAACATGTATTGTATTTAAAAACACATTATAATATTTATAAAAGATAATGTAGTACTTGAAAATGTATTATATTTAAAATAATATAATTTTTAATTTTATTTATAATAAATATTATGACGTTTTTATTTAAAAAAAGTTCGTTTAGGATTGGATAGTCCGAAGTTCATCTAGGGCTGGACTCAAGTAGTAATTTGTGAGTCTATATTAAAAATAGATTTTTTTAGCCCAATCCTAAAAAATCCGAGTCCATCGGAACCGGCGCGTTTAGGATTATGAGGTCCATTTTGACAGCTTTATCCGATGGTCTGAGATCTAACCGATGTTCCGGTGGATGGAGGTTTGTTTCGCGGATGCTTTTTAACTTGATTGATTTTATTTGTTTTGGTTTGGCTTATGTTTGTTCTTTTGATATATCTTTGCCATTTATACTGATGTACTTTTTATCGAGGTTCTCCCACTTTTTTTCATATATATTATTTTGCATTAAAAAAATAAATATAAATTTAAGAGTTTGAATGAAAATTTAAAGGTGTTGTAGTAAAGAGTTTGAATGAAATACTATGCGCACGATAAAATACACAATTCACAACTTTTTGAATTGTTGATTCATTAATAATACAACACTTGATACAACACAATCTATGTCTCTTATTAACTAATAACATTTGCATAAGTACTTGAACAAAAAATATAAAATAAAAGTGATTGATGATTAACATATTGGGATGGGAATCCCACAAGAGGTAGCAATCCTTCTAGCACCAGGAGAGAGAACATAGTGTTTGATACTTTGATTTTTTTTATAACCACAAAAACATGGTCTTTGCTCTCTCAGTTTCAGGCAACAAAAACTTATTGGCACAGATGAACTTGTAACTGATACAAAACAAAGTCAACATGTGGAAACATACGAGGATGTGTTACAACATTCAACGTGTTATACTATAAAGAAAAAAACAAACCGCCACCATCCTAATTCCTATGAGTTTCATTGTGATGGGAACATGAAAATTTTACCTGTCACCCCAAACTTTAACTTACACCTCTCCCCATTTTCTATAATACTCATATTATTTTCGTCAAAAAGTAAAAAAAAATCCGATAGAACAAATAAATTTTTCAGAACACATAAAAAAAATTGGTAGTGTATATAAAAAAATCTGTATGCAGATATATAATTTTTTTTAAATAGTCTGATGTGTGGAAAAATTAACCCTATTTTTAAAAAAAAACACACCATGTAGTACCGGATTATTTGCAAATCTTTAAAAAAATCGATAATGTAAAAGCATTTGTTTTTTTAAAAGGTCATGCGCTTATTAGATCTTTAGAGAATCTGCAAAAAAAAAGTTATAATGATATTTTTAACGGTTGAGATTTTACCGACAATTTTGTACAGTTGTGATTGTACCGATCGTTTTGTATGGCCCATAATGAATTCAAACTTGTATAAATAGGGGTCATGTGTTGATAAGAAAAATATCTTACAATGACTCGCGATTTGTTTAATGCAGAAGTGTGCTTCAACGGGGTGAAACCTCCTGTTGGTTTTGGGTTCCTAGAGGACACTACATGTCTTGCTCTTCTGAGATCCAAATGAATAATATGTTGTCCAACACTAAGAACAGAAAGGTAAGTAATATTTAGTTTCTTGCACCATGAATTAATACTTACAAAATGGTGAAATACAACCGTATTGATTTGAAGATTGATGAAGATTCGAAGGTTATTTCTTGATCTATCGACGACATAATCAAGATGTTGAAACATCCAGAATCATCTAATAGTGTTTAGATTTTGTTATTTACTGTTCTTTTGTTGAGTTATGTCATTGTTTGGGTTAAGTTATGTTAATCGTCATGTGTTAAGTTATGTTCATCTTGCAATAAAGGAAGTTGTTCTTGCTAAAAAACACTAAAAGGTTGACTTCATTGTTCTTAGTCAAGGAGAGCCTAAAATGATTGGATGAAGTGTATGTTATGTATGTATTTGCTGATTTTCTGCTTGCCTTTCTCTTCCAAGACATATCCTATTTATAGGCCTCCCTTAACTAATACACCTTCCTGTAACGTTCGTTGTCTCCATAAATGTCCCATAACACCCGCCTCTTCAATGATTGTAACTCTCCAGCCATAACATATTGTTTTGTAACGGTTCCTTGTAACTTTTTAGATGGTATTTTAGTGATATCATAGGCCTCAACTTATACTAATGAGGTTAGCCCCGGACTGGTACAAGTGAGACCGGCCCCGATGTGCTCATTTAAACCATTTTAACCTCCCAAAAGGTTTCTTGTACACGTAATCAGGCGTCCTCCGAGCTTAGGCCTCGTCTGGTCAACGATTTTTTAGGATGTATATAAGCCCCCCCCAGAGCATGAAGTTCAAAGGATTGAAATGTTTAGACAAGAGAAGCCTGGAAATATCATTCTCATCTAAGCTCTGGATCAAAAATTTCTCTGGTCTCTCCATGCCATGGTACTTATTTTTTAGTGATGTGTCTTAATTATGTCTGAAAGTTTATATTCACCAGATTTTCTCTTACTTCGGTAATGATGATTTTTTTTATGGGAATTTGATCCCCTTCAATGATTCTAAACGCTTCGAGTTGTTTAGGCCTTTAAGAGGATTTCCTCTTGATTAAAGTTACATATTCACCATCTGGTTCACACAATATATTCTTTTTCTCCAATGCAATTTCCAGAGCTTATGTTCACCCTTCAAGATCAGATACATTTACTTGTTATTTCTTTGTTCTGTGTTATTTTATTCAATGGCTATTATTTATGCATGTGATGATGATACAAATGTATTAAGAACTTTGAGTGCTGGAGAAATAAATAATATTTGGGACTTTTATATGAGGGAACATAGGGATATTTTAACCCAAATTGATTTCGATCGTATTATAAAGGAGGCTTATGGCAATATTTTCGTCTCTTTTAGTGTTTCTGATTTCAAATCTTCTTCATCAGGTTCTTCGATAGAGGTATTGATGGAGATTACAAACCCGTTTGATTTAGAAGTAATGAGTTATGACCATAATTATATTGACGAATTAGAGACTACTAAAGATCGATCTTTGAGAAACGTTTCCTCTACTCGGAACATAAATGATATCATTTTGGAACCTTGTATCCCATGGGAGCGTGTTTGTATAGTTCGTCCCAGGGGGTTAAAAACGAATATTTCAATTTTTATGTCGGAGTATTAGAGGATTTAAGATTCAACATCCCATTACCAACTTTGAATCTGGATTTTAAGGATCTTCTTTGAAATTAAAGGTGTTGAGAAAGGTGGCTAGGTGACAATCAATGGTCTTCTTAGTAAGAACTTTCTCCAAGCTTATACTACAAATTATAAAGGCTTTAAAGATCAGTTCCTTTGGATTAAGTGTGGCCCTAGATGTCCTCAGGTAATGTATGTGCTGGATGAATCCCATTGTTTTCCTATTTATTAGATTGGAAGTCCACTATCGATGTTTGGGTTTGATTTTGACAAACTGAATGACCAAGAAGTCAAATCTCTTGTCATATTAGTTTCTTTTCGTATGATGAAGGTCTGAGATCTATTGTCATCACCCGAAGAAAAAGTTATTTTTTTCTGGGTAATATTTATTTCCTTTTTGCATTACTTGGGTATACGTTTTTGTTCTTCTAACCTCTTTACTCATCTTTTCTATAGGAAAAATGACTAACTTTTTGGTGAAGGAACAAAAGAATTTGATGTTGGAAGCTCGGGTGGTGAGACAAGTAACCAGCCAAATTGCTGCCAAATCGGACTTGTCCAACTTAGAAACCCAGATATTAAAGAAAATAAAGTTAGCCCCGAGCAAAACAATCTCAAGCATATCGAATCCTCAAGATTATACCCTTTCACTACAGAAAGGTCCTCGTTCGGTTCCCTAAAGCTGATGAAAACTTTGATGAGTGACAAGGTTTGTAAGGATGATTGGGGGATTTCGTCCTTAACGCACGAGGCTAATGGAAGTGACCAAACTAGGTCATCCAATGAATTTAAGTTTTGGAGTAATAGTTTTGATGGATTGAAATTTCTTTATGATCACCTGAATGCAATGAAGATGCGAGAAAGGTGAAGACCATAGGGCATCAGAAACTGACCCAAAAAACCAGTTACTATCTGATTGGGTGTTCAGTCCTCACTCAAAGTTTGTTTGACGCCATTGATGATTGTGAGCAGAACAATGTCAAACTTAACCAAGATATCGATCAACTGAAGGAACAATAGAAGACGCAAGCTGATAAAATATCCGGCTTGGAGAAACAATTATCAAAGGAAATGATCAAGGGGGAAGTCGAAGGCTATGAGTCAAGAACTGAAATCAACATTGATAAACAATTCGAGTAGATGAAAATAATTCGAGATTCAAATGACCAACTACAAAGTTCATTGCAAAAAGTTAAAATTACATTCTCGACGCAGACGATGCTGCCTTTGATAAGGGAAAAACTTAAGTTTTATGCCCCTCTATCCCGATCTTGATTTGTCTAAGATAGACTTCTTCAAATTTATGGTCAATGGCCATCTCGTAGATATGGAAGAAGCCTAGCCCTCTCCCACTAATGATCTGACCCAGGAAGACCATGCTGTTGACATTAACCCCGACGTTGTTGATGAGGATAAAAATAACAAATAGTTTTTAGCCATCAATTTGTAATGCTTTTTATCATGCTAATGTTTTTCTCTTTTGTTTTGTATCTGGGTCCCACTGTGACCCGTGCTATGACAATTTTTATTTTTTTCCCTGTGTACTTAGAGCATCTGCAGCGCTAGGGGTGGACTAAATTTTATAACCCGACCCAAACCGACCTACCCAAACATTAATACAACAATCAGGTCGGGTTATGCGGGTTAACGGGTTTACTGTTTTCAAATAAATGGATTCAGATGGACATTACCGGTCGGTTTAGGATGCTGAAATTGGACCCAAGGATGTCCAAAACCGACCGGCCCAAAGCCAAGAAGGATAACAAAAAATAATTAAATTAATAATGGGCCCATAAACATTTTACCCGACCCAGATTTTTAACATAGTTAGTACTTACTAGGGTTTCCAACTTATCTCACATAATCTCATTCTCAATCACTCACTCAGATATCTCAAATCCACTACAACCAAGCTAGGGTTTCAACTTCATCAGCTCATCTTGTGCTCAACAACCACCAAGTTACGATCCGGTCTACGCCACCACCAAGTTACGCTCAACAAATGTAAGTTCTTCTTCTATCCGGTCTTCCCTCTCTCTTTTTCTATTTCTCCTTCTATCTCTTCTTCGTTTTCTTTGCAAACTTTGTCTCTATTTTTGCAAACTTGTTCTTCTTTGTTATCTTCTTCGTCTCTCTCTGATTTCTACGTTATTGTTTGAAAATTTGTTGAAAATTTATTTGAAATATTAATAGAAACTTTTAGTTCTTTTATTTTTGTTTTAATACTCATTGTTTGACAATGTTTTGATTATTGGAAGATGGAACATGGAGAAGGAAACTTGCAAGGAGCTGGAGAAGGGAGCTTGCAAGGAGATGGAGAAAGGAGCTTGCAAGTTGCTGAAAATACTAGTTTGCAAGGACTGAGTCAAGGTATGTGTTTGTGTTTAGAAGTACTACTTATTTGTGTGTTTGTGTTTAGAAGTTTTAATGACCTGCTTGTTTGTGTGTTTGTGTTTGGTTTTAGAAGTCCTACTTATTTGTATGTTTGTGTTTGTGTTTAGTGAAAAGGGATATACTGTAAAATATATTTATCAAGTTTTGATAAATTTGTTGTGCTTTGAAATTCATTCTGGTTGTGCTTTGACAGTTAACATATAAGAGTAATTATAGAGAACAAATTAATGTTGCAACTTCTTATAGATAATAATCAATTCTAAACTTCTAAAATTTTAAAATTGTTTTTAATTCTTCCAAGGAAACCAAACATATCTTAGATTTTTGTTTTAATTCAAAATTAAAGAAATTAATAATTATAAGTTAAAACCGTATTTATGTATTATTAGGTATGGTGTTGGTGCAGTCCATATAACTTTTCTGTTACATTATTTGAAACAGAACTTATAGTAATTTATCTAGCTTATATCACCAACAGATGACAGCAAATTGATTTCAAATTGGGTGTTTGGAATTAAATTCCTGATGGAAACAAACAAAAGTTACTTATCTTATTTACATAATTACGTATCAAAAGAAATTATAATAATAGCATTGCTCAAGTTGGCAACAACCAACGTCATCTTCATGTGTCTACAAAAGGGTTTTTTCTTTTAAAGTACAACACAAAAGCCATATTTAGACCCTACCCTTTAGAAGAAATTAAACTGTAGATTTCATTTTTCGTTAAAAAAAGTACAAATTTCATTCTATTTGTTAATTTAATTAAAATATAAAGAATATTCTAATTAAAATTAAACTGTTAGAATATTTTACCATTACTGTAAAATAGTTAGTATTTAAGGAAAGATCATTTTTCAAAGCATAACTTTTACCATCCTGCGATTATTAATAAATAATAAATACTAAATATTTTGTTTTAATTTTAATTTAACTATAAATACTAACTATTTATAAAATATTTAAAATTTAATGATGTGCAGTGTATGTTGTGTAGTGTATTTAAAAGTGTGTACTAATTGTGTATATTGGCAATTGTGGTAATCTTAAGTAATTAAAGAGAAAAATGTGTAGTGAAAAGTGTGTACTTATTGTGTATAGGACTGATTGTGTATAGGACTGATTCTTTTAGTTTACAAAAATATTTTCAGTGTCGGAACATCATGTTCCCCATGCTGAACCTACACAAGCAGAATCTGCACTTCCTCCCCTTCCCCCTGCTAGGAAAAAAAGACAAGTTAATGCTAGTGGAACTAGGAAAACCTCCTCTGTTTTGTTAGACTTTAACATTTTACCTGATGAACCTGAACCAATAGCCGCGTGTAAACATTGTCACAAAAGATACCGATGCGACCCTAAAACACATGGAACATCCAACATGTTAGCTCACTCAAAAGTGTGTCACAAAAACCCTAACCTTTTAAGGAAAGATCCATCACAAAGAAACCTTGTAAGTGGTGAGGATGGTTTTTTAGGTTCAACAAGTCAAAGGTTCAATGCTCAAGCATGTAGGAAGGCTATTACTTCCTTTGTTATTCTTGATGAGCATTCCTTTAGAGTGGTAGAGGGTGAGGGTTTTAAGAAACTATGTAAACAACTACAACCACAAATGACTATCCCTTCAAGGAGGACCGTTGCTAGGGATTGTTTTCAGCTTTACCTAGCCGAAAAGTTAAAACTTAAAGCCTTTTTTAAATCTGATTGTGCTAGGGTTGCACTAACCACAGACTGCTGGACTTCAATTCAAAATCTTAGTTACATGGCCATAACTGCACACTTCATTGACAATGTATGGAATTATCATAAAAAGATTATCAGTTTTAGTTTAGTTCCAAATCACAAGGGTGACACCATTGGTAAAAAAGTGGAGGATAATTTGAAGGAATGGGGGCTTAGGAAAGTGTCAACAATCACCCTTGACAATGCAATATCTAATGATGTGGCTGTTTCTTACTTGGGAAAAAGACTTAAGAGTAAAAATGCTTTAATTGGTGTCGGAAGTTTTTTACATATGAGGTGTGCTGCCCATATCTTAAACTTGGTGGTGAGTGATGGACAAAAAGATCATGAGTTAGCTATTGAAAGTGTTCGTGATGCTGTTAGGTTTGTTAGGTCCTCACCACAAAGAGCCTTAAAGTTTAATGAGTGTATAGAAATTGTAGGGATAACATGTAAGAGAAAACTTGGCCTTGATGTTTCCACACGGTGGAATTCGACATACTTGATGTTGGATGCTGCTGAGAAGTTCCAAGCAACATTTGAAAAGTTAGAGGATGAAGATCCTAGCTACATGGAGTTTTTTGACCTTTCCGGTCCACCATGTTCTACGGATTGGGAAAAAGCTAGGGTTTTTGTGATTTTTTTGAAAACATTCTATGAAGCAACCAAATTGTTTTCATCTTCACAAGAAGTTTCGTTACATATAACCTTTCATAACTTGTCTGACATTTTGTGTAAGCTTCAAGAAGCATCCTTGAACATGAATACCAAAGTGGCTCCAATGGTTTCAAATATGAGGATCAAATATGATAAATATTGGGGGGGATGTTGAAAAAGTGAATCATTTTCTCTATTTTGGAGTGATCTTTGACCCTAGGTTCAAGTTCGGTTATGTTGAGTGGTCTTTCAATGACATTTATGGGGTTGGTAGTGAACTTGCAAAGAAAAATGTTGAGTGTGTCAAAAAAAGTCTATTTAAACTGTACAACTGGTATAAATCTGAGTATGACAAGAATGTTGGGGCTGCCATCATAAATGCACCATCTAGGAGCTCTTCCCATGGAGAAACATGTACCCAAACTAGAAAATCATCCCTTTTTACAAGGGCTGATGCTTTTAAACAACACTTGAAGGAGAAAGACACAATTGATAATCAAAATGAACTAGAGAGGTACTTAGGTGACCCATATTGGGGAGATGCTGAAAATTTTAATATTCTTAAATGGTGGAAGGAGAATTCCACATGTTATCCCATATTAGCTACTTTGGTTAGGGATGTTTTGGCAACACCTGTTTCAAGCGTAGCATCCGAAAGTGCGTTTAGCACCGGGGGGAGGATTTTAGACACGTATAGGAGTTCTTTGAGTCCGACAATGGCCGAGGGGCTTATTTGTTCTCAAAACTGGTTGATGCCTTCTGAAGAGAACGAATCAAAACTTCTTGATCTGCTTGAAGAATATGACATAACTGATTCAATAGTTTCAGGTACTTATGAAATAAAACTTTGTTTTTTTAACATTATTTTAATAACTTTATCCTCATTACATTTTCTGGTATCTTGCAGAGTTTCAAGTAGGTGTTACCCTTGGAGAAACTGCTCCTGAACAGGTTGGACCTGTTTAAATCACCTTTAGGTATATTCTGAATTATTTCCATTCTATATGAAGCCACTATTTTAACATACTAAACTATTTTTTCTCTTTTACTTGCAGACACATTTTGAATTTTTTGGAGTCTTTGAATGACTCATAATATTTAAGATATTATAATTAGTAAGTTTGTTTTGAAGCCATGAACTCATAACATTTTGGGCTGCCACTACTGGTTTCATAGTAATTCAGTGTCAAAGTTTGTTTTGGGTAAGGAATCAATGTTACAATTGCACACTGTTATGTTTCTTGTTCATAGTAATTCAGTGTCATAGTAATTAGTAAGTTTTCTTTAAAACTTATAACAATTCTGTTTCTTTTTTAAAGTTAACAGAAGATAAACTGTTATGTTTGACTGTGCTCGGAATGAACATGACTGGGTTGTGCTGGTATTTTCACAGTTCACAGGAGTAAATAGGCCAGTCGCATTTGCACACGCAAATGCTTTTCTAAATCAAATTGATCTCTTATCTGAGGTATTTTTGTATATAGTTGCTCTAAGTTAATTAGCTTGCTTATATATTTCTCAAAAAAGTTGTTTTCAGATAGATGGAGCATTGTTGTTTGGAATCCTTCTTTCCAAATTTCATCATGTAACCTATTTAAAATTTGCTTCTGGCTTAATGATTGGGTTACTGCCTGTTACAGTAAGTTATCGACTTTTCTTGTTCTATAACTCCCTTTAGTCAGGAGATGAATTCATTATAATTTTAACTCATAATTCTTAATTTGCAGACTATAACTCTCAAGCCATCACAAACTTGTGGTAGATTATTCAATGAATATTTTGTACCAGATGTTGAGAGTATAATTACTATTTAAACTTCTCTTTCTTTAGAGATTTTCATTTTCTTGGATATGATAAATATGCTTACATCTATCTGCTGGAATTTTTGTGGTTAAAGGTCTGGAAGCCATCAAGTTGGGCTGGAAGGAGTATTTGGGTCAGCCAGTCCTCCCTGCTAGTATTGTGTGGGTATGATAAATATGCTTACATTAATCTGCTGAAATTCTTAATTTATTAAATCTTTCAGATAAATTAGCCAAGGCATGTTCAATTCCCCTTTTTTATGTTGCTTACTCTTGTCACTAATGTTGGAATGTATTATTTTTTTGTCTATAGAATTTAGAGCAAATGAAGAAAACCAGTACACATACAATTTGACTATTTTATATGGACTAGCAATAATTTATTATGAAGAAAACCAGTATTTTATATGGACTAGCAGTAATTTGTCTATAGAATTTAGAGCAGATGAAGAAAACCAGAACACATGAAATCATCCAATGTAATTTATTTTTCACAATATTTTCTTATTTTTAGTAAAATTTTAAAATAAATTAAAATTGATTTTTTTAAATCAATATATTTTTTAAATCAATTTTAATTTATTTTAAAATTTTACTAAAAATAAGAAAATATTGTGAAAAATAAATTATATGTGTACTGGTTTTCTTCATCTGCTCTAAATATAGTTTTTATCTAAAAAATTACAAACACAAATTTTCTCACTTTTATTTTTCCTTCAATTTGAAATTTTTTTCTCACACTTTCATCATTTTATTCTTAAACTTTTAATTTTTTTCAACAATTTATTCCAAAACTCTTAAGTTTGATTAATTATATGATATTATTTATTTTTATTGTTTTTAATTATATATCATGTATTTGAGATTAATTTTAAATATCATTTTAGATTATAAGTTTAATTTGAATTTTATTTATTCTATATCAGTCTTAATTTAAATAATTAAAATTATTATTTTAATTAATATAAAATTTAATATAAATAAAATATTATATATAAAGTAAAGTTGTGAGACCCAATATGAGTTCTTCAGAGTTGTACAATTGGAGTGAAAAACTAATTGAGTTCCTTCAAACTGATGTGGTTTAATAGATCCCACAAAGAACCCAAATATATGTTCATTGTTGGAGATGCTCTTATAAACCGTCTCTTATCTTTACAATTGTTTTTCCGAACTTGTCCTTCATAGAAGCCCCAAGCAGTTGAAAGGTTTTCTGGCATGCATGACTTAATCAAAAACTTTTTTTAATTATTAGCTTATACAATTTTGCTTTGATAAATTCAATTGGAGACCCTTATGGGATTAATCAACATACTTAGATTACTTACAAAATTAGATTGATAGTTTCATGGCTTTAGCTCTAATAATCAGAGTTCGATCGGAATTCTTATATGTTATCCATTTCTCTTTTACCCTAATTGTTTTTTAATTATGCCAGAAGCTCTATCTCGCTTAGCCCGACCACAATCGATTATGCTAGAGGCTTCAAGTTGTCTGGACTTCGTTTATGTCAAAGGTTTCAATTTCACTTAGCCCGACCACAGTCGATTATGCCAGAGACTTCAAATTGCTTAGACTCCGTTTAGGCCAGATGTTTTAGTTTTAATTGTTCAATAAGTGGCATAAGAGGCTCTCTGTATGTCACGTTAATAACTACTACTAATACTTATGGGTGCAAATTTTAAACTGAGATATTTCCTCTTTCTTTCTATTTACCTTCTCACCTATATCTCTATAACTTTAGTTAAACATCTCTATATACAGTGCAGAGCTCTCAACATCATGAAAGGATTTGTAAAAGTCAATTTAAATGTATCGGTTCAGAAATCTTGGGATTTTTTGGATCCCAATCAAATTTGAAGATGTGGAGCTTATATGGTAAATGGACTTGGAATTATTTGTTTCCATATCATTATTGAGGTGAAGGTTTTGTGTCTGATTGACAGTTTTATTTTAGAGTAGAGGATGTGATTTTGAAATCGTTTGAAAGTGAGCAATGCATTGGAACAATTTCAACCCATGTACACCATTTAATATCTTTGTCGAACATCTCAAATTTTTATTAAGTGAAAAATTTAAGGATTAGGTACATATAACTAATTAAATTGTGTTAAATATTATTAAGGAAGTATAATTAATTAAATTCATACCAAGATAATATGATGTGGAAAGAAAGCTCCCAATCGATTAACAAGACAAAACATGTGAATCTCATTTGTAGAAGTTGCACCACAAAATTTTTCAACCTTCTCTCAAAGAGCTCTTCACCCAAATACCATATATGACCTTCCAAGACTTGGTAAAATATTTCTACCTTTACCTAAAACTTGTAAAAAAAAACTCCTTGAGAACATATGTAAGAGGAGTGGATATTGTTATTCATAATGACCATTTTGGGAGAACTTTTGAGCTTCTCACTAAAGGGATAACCTACACCATTGATTAACCAATAGGATTTAAGAAATTAAAACACTCTATTTCCATAAATTCCCTTGTAATCAACCTTATGTAAAATAAGAAGTTTCCATTCAAATCGTTTCACCTATAGCCAAATATTAGGATTATCCACTACCTTTTCCCTAGGATTTTGTTCCAAAGGATCATAAGCCATGGCTATATAGTTAAGGAAGATGTAGTACCCCTGTGACTCCTAATCCAATAAATCTCAACCAATTTGGTAGAAGGTATGATCAACCTAATGATCTGATGCAAAAAAATATCATCTACATGGCTGCCCTAACGACCAATCAACACAAGATTTCTCACCACCTTCAACATTGACACCATGGAAGAAGCAGAAGACTCAACAAATCATATGATCACCTACACTACCCTGAAAGATATTAGAGTTTGTATCAAGAATGGAGAAATAGAGGAAGACCCGTCTTTTAAGGAAGAAGGAGAAGATGAACGATCTAAGGAAGAAGACACCAAAATAGACGAGGTGCTAAAAATCTGCCAAACTCTAGCCGATGATATGAAGAAAACCATGGCAAGGAAGTGTGATGCTTATGGCATCAAATGATTTCACTTATATGTTTTTGTCAAGCCTACCAGTCTTGTTTTTTATTCAATATCTAAATTTTAAAATTTTCCTTTTTGTACTTTTAATTCTATGAAATTTCCGTTTTGTACTTTCAAGTAATAAATAAAACCATTTTTTCCCTTTATTAAAATATTTATTTGTCTATGTTTGGATATATTTTTTGCAATGCATATTTACTCGCCTTTTTGATTTTGGCAGAGAGAAGAGTATACTCTCTATTTAACTTAGGGATGTTTAATTACTGCAAACACATATGTGTTATTTTCTTTTACCCTCTCCCTTGAGAGATGTTTTGTCATCATCAAAAAATGAGAGAATGTGAAAAATTGTTTTGTAGGTGATATGCTTTTAACAAGGACAACTATTTTACTTTTGATGATGACAACATTTGTCAAATAACGACATCTGATGATGACAAGTTAAGCATAAGCGGTTAACGATACAAACCAAAAAATTAAGGTATGTTGGACTTGGAATCCGATAATGGCAACCAAATGGAATTTAACTCGTGCCTCATCTCAAGTAAACTAAAACAAGTGTCCACAAGAAGGAAAGTATCTGAAAAAGTCTTGAAATACAAGAAAGCATTGCCTTAATTAGTGTGAGTGAAAACTTTGTAATGCATAAAATCGTTTTTGTAAGAGTACATGGCTAAATCACACACACACACAAACAAAAAAATTAAACTGGTTTTTTCTCAAAGAAATGTTTTCAAAAATGTATTGAAATCATAATAATGGGTAACAACTATATTTCTTGTGTTACCATTTTTAAATTGGTAATTGACTGAAATGGGGGCAACCAATCGATTGAGACATTTTATCAATCGATTGGCAGGTCATAAAATGCTTTTAAAGCGATTTTCTGTTTGAGCCAACCTCTAACCTATAAATAGAGGTCCATTCCCTTATTTCAAATCATCCAGAACCAAGTTTCATTTCATACCTCTCTCACTCTCTCTCACACACACACACTAAGAATTGAGCCAAAGTGATTTTCGAGAAAGTCATTTTTGCAAGAGAGAAGTTGTAATTCTTGAAGGGTAGATTGGTAAGTTCACCAAGGGAGTTTATTTTATTCTTTGGTTGAAAATTTTGTCCTATTAGGGAATGTTCGTTTGTGTTAGAAGCTAAATCTGTAAAAATCTTTAGTTTGGGGATTGTGTGATCAAACCCTTATTAATCTTGAAGGCTCAATCAATGATAAAATCTTTCATAGGTTCTTGGTTAACCTGTGGTAAAATCAAGTTAAGGTTAAAGCTTAGTATGATATTAAAAGCTTGATAAGGTTCAAGATTAGGCTGATATTAAAATTTCACATGTTATTGGTTAGCCCGTGGTAAAACCAAGGTTTAATGTTCGTAGGCTCAGCTCAGTATTAAAAGCTCATAAAGTTTGTTTAGAAGCTTGAAGATTAACTTCTCCAAGATTTTCGTGGCAAGGAGAATAAACCACTTTGATATGCCATTTGGAAGGAAGACTCTCGACTTTACTCCATCGTTTATTGTTTTGTTGGAAGTTAACCTTAAACTTCATTTTTCCTTGTATAAGGAGGTTTCATGAGTATAACCTACTAAAAGCTCTCAAGTTTATTGGATATTCTCATGATCAATTCTTGGGAGAGAAGTTGGTATTTTTCCTTGTTTGATTGAACCTCAATAATTCCTGGTGTTCTATCTTTTTATCAACTTTTTACTTTTTGTACTTTACATCCTGCAGACTTTATTTTTTATGTTGTTCAATATTAAAAATGATTTTGAACTCTGATATCCATAAAGTTTTTCAAAACCATGTTTTTTTGAACCACGCAATTCACCCCCTCTTGTGTGTGAAGTCACATGTTCAATACTAATTGACGGAGACAGGAATATATTGTTACAATGAAGGGGACATGTCCCAGGGGAAACTCTAACACCCCAATTTCATAATTTAATTATTTATGAACATGTGGTAATTTATGGTATTTTGTGGAATATTAAGAAGAATGAATTATTTTATTAAATAGTGATATTAGAATAATTGGATATTATTTAAATATTATTATTAAAAATAAAATAAAAGAAGTTGGAGGTCTTAGGGGTATGATGGTCTTTTAATAAGTTTATGAGAAAAGGGAATACAATCAATTTCTCATAATTCATGTTTTTGGTGAAGAGTGAGAGTTTCTCTGAAGAACAAGGAGACCAAGGTCTGAATTGCTCAGGAAGTGATCGAGAAAGCTCAATCAAATAAGGTATGGGGAGTAGTTCTCTTTCAATATCTATAATGTATAGATATTCTTTTGATGAAAGGGGATTTTTGAGGGAAACCTTAGGGTTAAGGGAATTGCTGGTAGATTGTGGATGATTTGATGTTGTTAGATGTTATAATTGATGATTATAGGATGATAATAGGTAGGAAGAGTGAAATATGTTGTTTTCTGTTGATAAATGGTGGTTTTGAGGGTTTTGGTCATGGCTGGGATGTGTGGAAAATCGCAGGGTTTTTTGCTTATTTTTGCCTTCTCGCTTAGTGAACAGGAGCTTGCTTAGCGTGCGAGTGAGACTTTGGAAAGTTTGCAAACAGAGAGTTGCCCACTTAGTGAGAGCGAGTCGAGCTTAATGAGACCTGTAACTTGCTGAAAATGTTTTCTCTTCTCGAATGACTCGTAATGATTTGTTTTATTGTACTATGTTGCTATGATGTTGTTGTGAATTCTTACCATGCTATAACATGTTATATGTGTGATAATTATGATGAAAATGATGTTTAAATGATTAGGTGGTATTATGATGATATGTAGTATTGATGACATGAGTAGATAAATTAGTAGATGCATGAATGATGAAATATGATGAATGTTGATGCAAATGTTGATTAAGATGATTATGTTGATGTTGTTGTATCGTTGCATTCATGTCATAAGTATGATGATAGAGACTTCAATCTCATAGTGTGGATTGAGGTGTTATTGTTTATGTTGTGCTCCCTTGTGGAGGGTTGATGGCCCAGTGTCCATCCATGATGATGATCCGATACCACGTGCATATTAAGAGGAATGCATTTCATTATTGGTGGGATAGCATGATTGCATTATTTTATGATGATGTGATTGATTTTGTTGTATGTGGGTGAGACTTGATGTAAATGATGTGTTGTTGTATGTTGTTGAAAAGTATTTTTCCGGCAAATATTTTTATCATATCCACGGAGATTGGGTGATATTACCGCCGTTCTATAATTTCAATTGTTGTATGTTTAAAAAGTAACCAAGTTGTTTTTGAGTAAAATGTTATCTTGTAATTAAATTAACACTAAGACACTGAAATTAGTTTAAAATAAAATATAAAAAGCTTGCCAAGATTGGAGTTCACTATCCCTCTTTCTTATATTTACCTAATAACAACTATATGGACTCAAAATTATTGATGATATTCAAGTATCCTATCAATAACATTTATTTATAAATGAAATTGTGATAATCAATATATCAATCTTTAGATAATTTCTCAATCTAACTATTAATATATCAATCTTTAATGTTTGATACAAAAGAATAGTAGTGTATAAATCTATTTCTATAATTTAGTCACTACTAGAATGCATACTTTAAGTCAAAATTTGAACAATCTTTCTCAATAATAACTCAAATCTGAATATTCAAAAGGGGGTAGTATCAATCCATACATCAATAATCAATTGTCTCATACAAGAGTTAAAAGGAATACATAATTAATAAGGGATAACTACTACCTCCAATATTGCCAAAGTGGAGTTTAGCTCCTCATCACCATGTTTGACAGCAAAAAATAATAGAGAGAATCCCTAACAAGATATGGCTTTTAGATTGCTATTACAAAACTTGTGATAAAACTCTTTATTTTCCAATGTGTGGTTTTTAAGAGTTCATCTTCCTAAAATTGTCTCATTTTGGTCTTTAACAGAAAAGTGGTTCCCAAAGGTACTAAAATTGTCATACTTAAGTTGGGCCTTAAACAAAACAAATGGTCCAAACTTAAAAACAACTGGCTAACTTCGCAAGGTTCGTGGCACCAACAAGGGTCGCGGTGCGAACTGAAGGCAAAATAACTTATTTGCCTTGCAAGCTTCCTCATCACTTTTTCTTCCACCTTTATTCTTCAAGTACTTCCAAAATGTCCATCAAGCTCATTCCAAATTTTTCTCATGCAATCTAATGCTTTCTTGTACACAAATTCTACATACTAGCAAACAAGTGAAATATCTACTCAAACATAATTAAATTAAACTTAATTGCATTTTTACTAAATTGTGAGCATAAAAGTGTAAATTTGATAGGAAAAATGGTAAAAGGGACCAATAATAATATATGAAAAGTAGTGATAATTGGTCCCTAACATATGTTATCTTGTAACTCCATCTTTATATTATTTATATTGAATGTGAATTTACTCACCATGCCTGCCTTTCGTGGTGGTCTACTATGCCATCCTGCAGATACTCAAGAATAACTCGGTGTTTGGAGGTAGCTTGGAGTACGTCCTTTTGTCTTTTATAGAGTCTAGGTGGTGTCCTGCTCTATATCGTGTAACATTGGGAACACGTGGATGCTTTTGTTGTTTTTGTTTATTTTATTACATGATGATGATGTTTTGGATTTGAACTCGAATCCTTTTATTATGTTGACTAGTTTGTTGAATGATGATCCGCTGTTGTAAAATGATGATTTGTTTTAATTATGATATATGTTGCAACCCGTGTTACGGGACATGATATATAAATGAGTATTAGTGATGTTTTGTTGAAATGTCATGCCCTTTCATGTTGAAACTCTGTTTTTTATTGAGTAATTTCGTATATTTATGGTGTGGTGTAAAAAGGGTGTTACATTGGTGGTATTAGAGCAGGTCGGTCTATTCGGTCATGTGTCGTTGTTGTCGGTCTATTATTGGTCATTAATTGTTAAGGATTATTCTTCTATGATGTTGCGAGTGTTGTGCAGAATGGCTGGAAACAACATGCATGTTCTTGCGGAAGCTTTTGCGGAGTTGGTTGAGGCTACAACTCGAAACTATGAACAAGATGAGTTCCGTGCTTTGGAGAAGTTCCAGAGTAACAGTCTGCCGGTTTTTGAAGGTGATCATGACCCGCATAGTGCACATAAGTGGCTCAAGGAAATTGACAAGATCTTTAGGGTGATGGCGTGTACGGATGCACATAAGGTACAATTTGGTACCCACATGTTGTCTAAAGAGGCTGAAGACTGATGGGATAATACTTGTCAGTATTTGGAGGATGTTGGTACTATGGTGACCTGGAAGTGTTCGGGAGGGAGTTCTTGGGGAAGTATTTTCCAGAGGATTCTCGTGGTAAGATGGAGGTGGAATTCCTTGAGTTGAAGCAAGGGAATATGACGGTAGCAGAGTATGCTGCTAAGTTCAAGAGGCTAGTGAAGTTTTGTCCTCACTAAAATCGTGTTGATGCTGAGCTGTCGAAGTGTCTCAAGTTTGAGAATGGGTTGAGATCAGAGATCAAAAAAGGTATTGGATGCCAACAGATCTGTAGGTATGTTGAGTTAGTGGACAAGAGCAAGATTTATGATAAAGATAGTCGAGCTCGATCTTCTCACTACAAGCAACTGAGTGAGAAGAAAGAGAAAGGCCAGTTTAGAGGAAAGCCTTATGTGACTCCAACTGAGAAGGGGAAGCAAAGGTTTCAGATGGGAAGAAGCCAAGTGGAGGAGTAGGTTCCATTCCTCCCAAGTGCTACAAGTGTGGTGAATCCGGTCACAAGTCAGATGTGTGTAGTAATCCAGTGGTGAGATGCTACAGGTGTGGCAAGAGAGGTCATCGGGTTGGTGATTGTCCGAATGAAGGTCCAACTTGTTTTAATTGTGTTGAACAAGGACATATCATCACCCAATGTCAGAAGACTGCTACTGCTGCTCAACCCAATGGCAGAGTGTTCACTTTGTGTGGTTCTAAAGTTCCTAAGAAGGACAACTTGATTCGAGGTACATGTTTTATTAATGGTGTAGAGTTGATTGCAATTATTGATATTGGGGCTACGCATTTTATTTCTCTTGAATGTTCTAATAAGTTAGGTTTTAAGTTGTCTAGTATGAATGATAGTATGGTAATAGAAACGCCAACTAATGGTTCTATTACTACTACATTTGTGTATTTGAAGTGTCCTTTGACTATTTTTGAGAAGAACTTCTTGATGGAACTGGTGTGTTTCCCTTTACACCAAATTGATGTTATTCTTGGAATGAACTGGCTAGAGTTCAATTTTGTGCTTATCAATTGCTATGCGAAGACTGTGGAGTTTCCTGAAATTGGTGATCATGGTGAGTTGATGCTCTTGATGGCTAAGCAAGTAGATGAATTATTAGAAGATGAAGCTCAGATGTTTGCAATGTTTGCATCGTTACAAGTCGAAGGGAAGACTTCGAGTATCGATATCCCGGTTGTTCAAGAGTTTCCAGATGTGTTTCCGGAGGACATACGTGATTTACCTCCAGAACATGAAGTTGAGTTTGCAGTTGATATATTACCTGGTACTAGTTCTATGTTTATGGCTCCGTATCGAATATCTGCTGTAGAATTGAGTGAGTTGAAGAAGCAACTAGAAGAGTTGTTAGAGAAGAAGTTTGTTCGACCTAGTGTTTCTTCGTGGGTTTCTCCTGTGTTGTTAGTCAAGAAGAAAGATGGTAGCACGAGGTTATGTGTTGATTATCGGCAGTTGAATAAGGTTAATATCAAGAATAAGTATCCATTTCCGAGAATCAACGATTTGATAGATCAATTGGTGGGAGCTTGTGTATTCAGTAAGATTTATTTAAGGTCTGGTTACCATCAGACTTGTGTTAAGTCTGTTGATATTTCGAAGGCAACTTTCAGAATGAGGTATGGTCATAATGAGTACACAATGATGTCGTTCGGTGTATCCAATGCACCTGGTGTGTTCATGGAGTACATGAATAGAATCTTCCATGAGTACTTGGATAAATTTGTGGTAGTTTTTATTGATGATATTTTGATCTATTCCAAGATAGAAGAGGAACATGCAGGGCATTTGAGGATTATATTGCAAGTGTTGTGAGGGAAGAAGTTGTATGCGAAGCTGTCAAAGTGTGAGTTCTGGTTGCAAGAAGTGAGTTTTCTTGGACATGTGGTTTCCAGTAGTGGAATTGTTGTAGATTCGTCAAAGATTGATGCAATGTTACAATGGAAGTTTATTGTGAAAGAACTCGAAATGATTGAACAATTCAGAGACATGAGTTTGTTGTGTGAGGTTACGTCTGAGAGTGTAAAGCTGGGAATGCTGAAGCTGACCAGTGAAATTGTGGAAAGAATTTGTGAAGGGCAACAATCTGATTTGAATTTAGTTGATCATTTGACTTTGATTAACCAAGGTAACGAAGGTGAATTGCGAGTTGATGAGAAGGTGTGATGAGATTCCGGGATAGAGTTTGTATTCCTGATGTTCTAGAAATTAAGAAGAGTATCTTAGAATAAGAACATCGAAGTAGATTAAGTATCCATCCTGGTGCTACAAAGATGTATCGTGATCTGCATAAATTGTTTTTGTGGCCAGGTATGAAGAATGATGTTCAGGAATTTGTGTATGCATGCTTGACTTGTCAGAATCGAAGATTGAACATCAAAAACCGTTAGGTATAATGCAATCATTAAATATTCCAGAATGGAAGTGGGATACCATTTCCATGGATTTTGTGACAGGTTTGCCGAAGACTGCTAAGGGAAATGATTCAATTTGGGTGATTGTGGATAGGTTGACTAAGTCGGTCCATTTCTTACCGATGAAGATTAATCATTCTATGTAGAAGCTAGATGAGATGTATATTGAAGAGATTGTGAAGTTACATGGGATACCGTTGAGTATCGTATCGGATAGAGATCTGCGGTTTACGTCGAGGTTTTGGAAGAGTTTACAAGATGTTTTGGGTACTAGGTTGAGGATGAGCTCTGCTTATCATCCACAACAGATGGTCAGACAGAGAGGACTATCTAATTTTTAGAGGATTTACTGAGAGCTTGTGTGCTAGATCAAGGAGGATCATGGGATAGTCATTTTTCGTTGATTGAATTTACTTACAATAATAATTATCATGCTAGTATTGGAATGGCACCGTATGAGGCGTTGTATGGAAGAAGATGGAGACCATGTGTTCTTGAGAGTTACTCCGGTGACTGGTGTCGGAAGAGCTTTGAAGTCTAGAAAACTCACTTCGTGATTTGTTAGTCCGTATCAGGTTTTGCAAAGGATCGGAGCGGTAGCATATCGAATTACGTTACCACCATCGCTTGTGAATTTGCATGATGTGTTCCATGTGTCGCAGTTGAGGAAGTATGTGTGCGATCCATCGCATGTGATTCAGATGGATGACATGCATGTAAGAGATAATCTAACTGTTGAGGCATTACCATTGCGGATAGATGACTGAGAAATGAAGCAGTTACAAGGAAAAGAGATTGCATTGGTAAAGGTATTATGGGGTGGACCAGCAGGTGAAAGTTGGATTTGGGAACGTGAAAATCAGATGAAGGAGTCGTATCCGACTTGTTTGTTTCAGGTAACATTTTCGAGGACAAAAATTCCTAAAGTGGGGGAGAGTTGTAACACCCCAATTTCATAATTTAATTATTTATGAACATGTGGTAATTTGTGGTATTTTGTGGAATATTAAGAAGAATGAATTTTTTTATTAAATAGCGATATTAGAATAATTTGATATAATTTAAATATTATTATTAAAAATAAAATAAAAGAAGTTGAAGGTCTTAGGGGTATGATGGTCTTTTGAGAAGTTAATGAGAAACAGGGTCGGCCCAACACATCTTGAGGCCTAAGGCGAAATTTAAAATTAAATATTTTTAATATAATAAAAATATATTTTTAAAATTAATATATTTTAAATTCTTTTAGGATATAAAAGCATTAAATTATTATAATTAATTTTATTTAACATTTTATTTTTAATTGATAGTAAAATTAATTCATCTAAACACTCATCTCATTATTTAAAAAAAAATCATAATTGAAAAACAATACTAAATTCTTAAAATATATATATATATAATTTCTCTTATTAATTTAAAGAACTAAAAATTTATTATTCATAAATGTGATTTTTAATTAATAAATCAAAGAATACATATTTAATATTATATATTTTAAAATATGTTATTATTTAATTAATATATTAATAAATTAAAAAAAATCAATTTTTAAGAAATCAAATAAATATAAAAGTAAAAATTTGAGGCCTTAGGCGGTAAGCCTTGGTTGCCTACCCCTGGGGTCGACCCTGATGAGAAAATGGAATACGATCAATTTCTCATAATTCGTGTTTTTGGTGAAGAGTGAGAGTTTCTCTGAAGAACAAGGAGACCAAGGTTGGAATTGCTCAGGAAGTGATCGAGAAAGCTCAATCGAATAAGGTATGGGGACTAGTACTCTTTCAATATCTATAATGTATAGATAGTCTTATGAGGAAAGGAGATTTTTGAGGGAAACCATAGGATTAAGGAAATTGTTGGTAGATTGTAGATGATTTGATGTTGTTAGATGTTATAGTTAATGATTATAGGATGATAATAGGTAGGAAGAGTGAAATCTGTTGTTTTCCGTTGATAATTGGTGGTTTTGAGGGTTTTGGTCGTGACTGGGATGTGTGAAAAATCGTAGGGTTCTATGCTAATTTTTGCCTTCTCGCTTAGTGGGCAGGAGCTCTCTTAACAAGCGAGTGAGACTTTGGAAAGTTCGCAAACAAATAGTTGTTGCTTAGCGAGAGCGAGTCTCGCTTAGCGAGACCTAGAACTTGTTGAAAAATGTTTTCTTTTCCCGAATGACTCGTAATGATTTGTTTTGTTTTACTATGTTTCTATGATGTTGATGTGAATTCTTATCATGCTATAACATGCTATATGTGTGAGAGTTATGATGAAAATTATGTTTAGATGATTAGGTGGTATTATGATGATATGTAGTATTGATGACATGAGTAGATAAAGTAGTAGATGTATGAATGCTGAAATATGATGAATGTTGATGCAAATGTTGATTAAGATGATTATGTTGTTGTTGTTGCATCGTTGCATTCATGGCATACTTATGATGATAGAGGCGTCAATTTAATAGTGTGGATTGAGGTGTTGTTGTTTATATTGTGCTCCCTTGTGGATGATTGATGGCCCAGTATCCATCCATGATGATGATCTGGTACCACATGCATATTAAGAGGAATGCATTTCATTATTGGTGGCTTAGCATGACTACATTTTTTTATGATGATGTGATTTATTTTGTTGTATGTGGGTGAGAATTGATGTAAATGATGTATTGTTGTATGTTATCTTGTAATTCCATCTTTATATTATTTATATTGAATGTGATATCCTTTCATGTTGAAACTCTGATTTTTATTGAGTAATTACGTATATTTATGTTGTGGGGGTAAAAAAGGTGGTACAAATACCATATATAACCTTCCAAGTCTTGGTAAAATATTTCTTTCTTAACCTAAATATGTAAGAGGAGTGTGTTGCGGTGAGAATCGGATACCAAGCTATTAAGTGAGCTCGAATCACAAAACATTTATGTTCACCACCGACTTTAATTTAATCCAAAGGGAAAAGGGAAAAAGATCGTAAAAACCCTAAATGAGGAGAAACTAGGTTCGGGGGTTGATTATACTTAGGGAAGGTGTTAGCATCCTAAGCATCCGCAGTATCCTACGGGAACCTCTTGTTAATATTTGTGTTATTTGTTATTTATTGCTTGTTAAAATTAAGGGAACCTAAGGTTTTATTTCTAATGGTGCTCGCACAACATCGCATCGATGCCTATGTATCGGGTATAGAATCAGAGCACTCGTAGTTCTCCTAAGGATTAACGAACACTTGGTTACGCTCAAGGTTCGCGGGGGAAGGTAAGTGTTATGGCAAACACTCACGTGACTTTAGGAAAGTCACAAAAAGTTACAAAATAAAACACTAAGGACCTAATGGCTAAGGACCTAATGGCTAAGGACCTAAGGATGAAGGACCTAATTGCTAAGGTCAAAGAAAAAAGCAGGACCTAATTGCTAAGGTCAAAATGGTAACTAGGGATGGCTAAACTTCCTATGACATTGAGTCAACTGCAGGAGTTCTTTCCCTCTTGGATTGAAATGCGAAAAAAATAAAGTAAATAAATGAGGGTGCAAGCTCCTAAGTCTAAGGCATAGGTTGCTACTTGCAAAAATAAATTGGACAAAGTAAATAGAAAAATAAGATAAAGGCTTAGTAACTGGGCTATGGCTCGATATATGGATCGAGAATGCTGAGGTGGAAAACAAGCGTGGTGCGACAATTTGCTTAAGTTGAAAAGCTGTGAAGTGTAAGGACCGTGCAGACGGCGATCGTAAGCGACCGACTTACGTGTGTGAGTGAAGTGTATGTGAAGTTCACTTGGCGTTGGACCAAGGATTTATTATCTTAAAATTAATGTTAATATGGTGTAAAGTGCGAGAAATGAATAATAAAAAAATAAATAAAGTGAAATAAATTGAAATAGAATAAATTAAATAGAATAAAATAAATAAAATAAATACATGGCCTCATATTGGTCATGATTAATCGGAAACGATTTATCGTGACTTTTGTCATATCATCGGCCCAAAAAAGGAGCAACCATCAACAAATCATTAGTAAAATAAATGTCATAAGAACAATAAAATTATAAACTAATTAATTAATTATCTTTTTTTTTTGAAATTTGTTGTTGTTTTTTTTTTTTTAAACTTGAAAAGAAAATTAAAGGAACTAAACTTATATATATATAAATAAACAAGAAATAAATTTAGTGAAGCAAGATAAAAAAAGGGGTGGCAGAAGCAGGCCCATGGGGCGCTGGGTTAAGACGGGTTGACCCACAACCCGGTTCAGCAGAAAAACCAAAAAAAAAAAGACTTTGCCCTAGGCCAAAACGGCACCGTTCACTCTCTCTCGCCCTCAACCTCATTCGCGTTTCTCTCAATGTTTCTCTGCTCTCTCTCTCTCAGCTCAAATCAGCGGTGGTGTTCGCTTGCATTCTCTCAACGCCTCGAACCCCACATCTGTTTCGTTCTCACAGTGTTTCTTCGGATCGAGGGTTTCGAAAAAAAGGACTGTGGTAAGGCGTTCGTGAAGGCGGCGCCGACGAGCAAAGTTGAAGGTTTTGCGGTGGTTATGACGGCGTGGGTAAGTGGTTTGAGGTCGCAGAGGATTTTGAAGGGTTTGCGCCGATGATGGTGGTCGCGGGTTTGAAGACGGTTATCTGCTGCGATGGTGGGTTTGTTGGCCTCAGTGGAGGTTCGTGAAGGAGAGTTTGGTTTGACGGCTTGATTCTCTCTCAGTTTCGTTTCTAGTTTCCGATTGAAGAGCTCTCGGCGATTGTTTTTCATCAAGGTGTATTCCGATGGTGATTCTCACTCATCTCACTGCTTTGTGTCGCTATCCATCCCTTTGTTCTTGTTTTTCTCTTTGTTTTGAAATTAAACTCACGGTTTTGGTTCTAATGGTAGCGGTGGTTTTGAGTGGATTCCGGGTTCACGAGTTTCTGTTTCGATATCACAATTGCGGCTCTCTCTCACTGAGTTTGTGATTTGCGGATGTCTGGATTCACGAAGGCGGTTCGTGTGGCTTTTGGTCGTCTCAGTTCACAATAAGTGGTTTCGGTGATGGATGGTGGCTGAAGGGTTATGAAAGTCGCGGCTTCGATCAAAATAGTGGTGAGTTTTCGGCTTCCCACACGGATTCAGACCCGGTTTCCTTTTGATTTGGGCTTTTCTTAGATTTGGCTTTTGCTTCACAGTTGTTTGACAAGATTTGTGGCTCTGGTTTTTTTTGACAGTGGTGATTGTTGTTGACAGTGGTGATTGTTGTTGACAGTGGTGATTGTTGGTTCTGTTTTGGTTTCAGGTTTGAGTTTGATTGAAGAACGGTATGTGGTGGTCTGAAATGATGGAAGAGTTTATTGAATAAGGGAAAGGTTCGGTTGAGGTTCACAACGGTGGCTATGGTTTTGGGTTTGATTAGTGTTTGATGGAGGTTTGGTCGGGTGTTCAGCGGTTTCAACTGCAGTTGGTTTTGAGAAGGTGAAAGGGAGGTCGGCAAGTTTCAAGGTTTGCTTAACTTTCTATGGCTTTTGAAGCATTCTGGTTTGTGAAGCTCGGTTTCTTCTATTCTTGGTTTCTGGTTTTTTTTTTTTAAAGTTTTTTTTTGGTTTCGGTTCTCACAGGTTTCGGCTGCGGGTGGTTTCTGTTTTGAAGGTTTTTCGGTGTTTGTAGACTTCGAAGGGTGAAGACTTGATTGAGGTCTGTGTTTGTTTCGGTGGTGGTGGCTTTGGTTTGATGGTGAGATGGTTATGAAGATTTTTTTGAAATAGATTCAGATTTTTTCTCATTCTTTAATAATTTTCTGGTTTTGAGTATTGTTTCATATTTCTTTCTCTTTGTTATGCAGATTTGAATGAAACTGAAAAGAAAACTAATCTATGAACAAATGCAGAAAAAGAGGTGAAGGAGAAAAAAGATATTACCGACCCGAACGTTATCGGGGTGAAGGATCCGCAAACGGTAAACTCCTATTCCTCTTCCGCCGTTCTTCTGAATGTTTTTTTTTGCTGTTCTGTGAGATTTCAATGGTTGTAACAGGATGCTTTTTGTGGCTGGATTTTGAATGTAACAGTGGCCAATTTTTAGTGTGTGTTTGATGCTGTTCTTTGTGAGTTTAGTGGCTGTTCCGTGGTATGTTTTAGAGCTGTCTTGTGTTGTTTTTGCAGTGTTTGAAGGCTGAAATTTTGGTTTTGAGTTGTTTATGTGTGGTGTTTTATGGTGACTGTTCTTTGGGTTATTTGAGGGCTATTTTTTAGTGTGTTGGAGGGCTGTTTGTGTGTTGCTCTGAGGTTGTTTTTGATGTAACAGTATGTTTTTGATGCTGTTTTGTAGTGTTTTGGGTTGTTTTTATGGTGCTGATTTTGGTGTCTTTTGATAGCTGTTCTGGGTGGTTTTGTGGCTGATTTTGTTGCTGAAATTTTTTGTTCTCTGTGTGTGTTTGAGGGCTGAATTTTTGGTTGTTTTGAGGCAGATTTTTTTGTGTGATTTTGAATGTAACAGTGTTGTATTTTATGCTGAATTTGTGTCCTTGTTGCTTGTAGGTGAAGGGTTGGAGGAAAGGGGACAAGGTCTGGATGCTGCAGCAATAGTGGGGAGGTGGAGCAGAGTTGTTGGTGGCTGCATGCTGCTGTTGAGGGGCTGTATGGAGCAGGCTGGAATTGCCTTGTGGTCCTGCTGAATTTTGTATTTTGTGGGTGAAATGGTGCAGGCTGAATTGTGCCTTGTGGGCTGTTTTGTTGCTGCATTTTTCTTTCTCTTTTTTTTTTTCTTCTTCTATGTAATTGTAACATATGCTGATGTGAATATGGCAAAAATTTGTGAACTTGAATTTATGAAATATTGAATGAATTTTATGTGATTATGTGAATGATAAATGACTTAAAAAAAAACAAGGTTTGAACATTATGAATGAGTTATGAGAAATAATGAAATATGAGTATGATAGTATAGACATGGGATTGAATTTGAAATTTTAAAATTGGAATTGATTCTTGAATTGAAATTGGAAATGATTCTTGAACATGACTTGGAACTTGATTTTAAAATATTGAAAATTGAAAATGGAATTGGAATTAAATTGGAACTTGAAGCTTGTGAATAGAAATTGGAAATAGAAATTGGAATTAAAATTAAACACTTATAATATAAACTTGGAAGAAGAAATAAAAGTGGAAATAAAATTGGAATTGAGAATAGAAATAATAAAAAACTTTGCAAATGAAATGGAAATAAAATTTAAGCTCAAAATTTAAGAATGAATTAAGAACTAAGAAGTAGAAATTGAAACAAAAATTAGAAGTAGAAATTGAAAAGAAAATAGAAACTTGAAAAATAGAATAAGAAAAAGGAAATTAAAATTAAAATTAAAACATGAGTTAAAGAGTTAGAAATGTGAAATATAAATTGCATATATACAAAAAACTTGAAAGTGGAAAGAAATTAAAATTAAATTAAAAAACTTGAAAATGAGTTAGAAGCAACAAAGTAAAATTTTTGGAATTTCTCTACTAAATGAAATGAACGATGATTATGATATGAGCGATTAGGGGTAAAATTTGGGGTGTGACAGAGTGGAAATTGTTATTCACAATGACCATTTTGGGAGAACTTTTGAGCTTCTCATTAAAGGGATAACCTACACCATTGATAAACCAGTAGGCTTTAAGAAATTTAGATACTATATTGCCATAAATTCCCTTGTAATCAACCTTATGTAAACAAGAAGTTTCCCTTCAAATCGTTTCACTTAAAGCCAAAGATTAGGATTCTCCACTACCTTTTCACTAGGATTTTGTTCCAAAGGATCATAAGCAATGACTATATAGTTAGGGAAGACGTAGCACCCCTGTGACTCCTAACCCAATAAATCTCAATCAATTTGGTAGAAGGTATGATCAACCTCATGATCCGATGCAAAGAAATATCATCTACATGGCTGCCCTAGGGACCAATCATCACATGAATTCTCACCACCTTCAACATTGACACCATGGAAGAAGCAGAAGACTCAATAAATCATATGATCACCTACACTACCCTAAAAGATATTAGAGTTTGTATCAAGAATGGAGAAATAGAGGAAGACTCATCTTTTAAGGAAGAAGGAGAAGATGAACGAACTAAGGAAGAAGACACCAAAATAGACAAGGTGTTGAAAATTTGCCAAAGTCTAGCCGATGATATGAAGAAAACCATGTCAAGGATGTGTGATGCTTATGGCATCAAATGATTTCACTTATATGTTTTTGTCAAGCCTACCAGTCTTGTTTTTTATTCAATATCTAAATTTTAAAATTTTCCTTTTTGTACTTTTAATTCTATGAAATTTCCGTTTTGTACTTTCAAGTAATAAATAAAACCATTTTTTCCCTTTATTAAAATATTTATTTGTCTATGTTTGGATATATTTTTTGCAATGCATATTTACTCGCCTTTTTGATTTTGGCAGAGAGAAGAGTATACTCTCTATTTAACTTAGGGATGTTTAATTACTGCAAACACATATGTGTTATTTTCTTTTACCCTCTCCCTTGAGAGATGTTTTGTCATCATCAAAAAATGAGAGAATGTGAAAAATTGTTTTGTAGGTGATATGCTTTTAACAAGGACAACTATTTTACTTTTGATGATGACAACATTTGTCAAATAATGACATCTGATGATGACAAGTTAAGCATAAGCGGTTAACGATACAAACCAAAAAATTAAGGTATGTTGGACTTGGAATCCGATAATGGCAACCAAATGGAATTTAACTCGTGCCTCATCTCAAGTAAACTAAAACAAGTGTCCACAAGAAGGAAAGTATCTGAAAAAGTCTTGAAATACAAGAAAGCATTGCCTTAATTAGTGTGAGTGAAAACTTTGTAATGCATAAAATCGTTTTTGTAAGAGTACATGGCTAAATCACACACACACACAAACAAAAAAATTAAACTGGTTTTTTCTCAAAGAAATGTTTTCAAAAATGTATTGAAATCATAATAATGGGTAACAACTATATTTCTTGTGTTACCATTTTTAAATTGGTAATTGACTGAAATGATGTCACTTATATGTTTTTGTCAAGCCTATCGGTCTTGTTTTTTATTCAATATCTAAATTTCAAAATTTTCCTTTTGTACTTTTAATTCTATGAAATTTTCATTTTGTACTTTCAAGTAATAAATAAGACCATTTTTTCCCTTTATTAAAATATTTATTTGTCTATGTTTGGATATATTTTTCGCAATATATATTTACCCGCCTTTTTGATTTTGATAGAGAGCAGAGTATACTCTCTATTTAACTTAGGGGGTTTAATTACTCTAAACGCATATGTGTTATTTTCTTTTACCCCCTCCCTTGAGAGATGTTTTGTCATAATAAAAAAACGGAAGAATGTGGAAAATTGTTTTGTAGGTGATATGTTTTTAACAAGGACAACTATTTTACTTTTGATGATGAGAACATTTGTCAAATAATGACGTCTGATGATGACAAGTTAAGCATTAGCAGTTAACGATACAAACCAAAGAATTAAGGTATGTTGGACTTGGAATCCGATAATGACAACTAAATGGAATTTAACTCAGGTCTCATCTCAAGTAAACTCAAACAGTGTCTACAAGAAAGAAAGTATATGAAAAAGTCTTGAAATACAAGAAAGCACTACCTTAATTAGTGTGAATGAAAACTTTGTAATGCATAAAGCCATTTTTGTAAGAGTGCATGACTAAATCACACACACACACACACACACACAAACGAAAAATAAAATAAATTGGTTTTTTCTCAAAGAAATTTTTCAAAAATGTATTGAAGTCGTAATAATGGGTAACAACTATATATCTTTTGTTACCATTTTTAAATTGGTAATTGACTGAAATGGGGGTAACCAATCGATTGAGACATTTTATCAATCGATTGACAGGTCATAAAATGCTTTTAAAGCGATTTCTTGTTTGAGTCAACCTCTAGCCTATAAATAGAGATCTCTTCCCTTATTTCAAATCATCCAAAACCGAGTTTCATTTCATACCTCTCTCTCTCTCACACACACACACACACACACACAAAGATTTTAGCCAAAGTGTTTTTCGAGAAATTCATTTTTGCAAGAGAGAAGTTGTTATTCTAGAAGGGTAGATTGGTAAGTTCACCAAGGGAGTTTATTTTATTCTTTGGTTGAAAACTGTATCCTATTAGGGAATAATCGTTTGTGTTAGAAGCTAAACATGTAAAAATCTTTAGTTTGGAGATTGTGTGATCAAACCCTTGTTAAGTTTGAAGGCTCGGCCAATGATAAAATCTTTCATAGGTTGTTGGTTAACTCGTGGTAAGACCAAGTTAAGGTTAAAGCTTAGTATGATACTAAAAGCTTGCTAAGGTTCAAGATTAGCCTGATATTAAAATCTCACATGTTATTGGTTAGCTCGTGGTAAAACCAAGGTTTAATGTTCGTGAGCTCAGCTCGGTATTAAAAGCTCGCAAAGTTTGTTTAGAAGCTTGAAGACTAACCGTTCCAAGATTCTCGTGGCAAGGAGAATAAACCACTTTGATCTTTTATTTGGAAGGAAGACTCTCGAATTTATTCCATCGGTTATTGTTTGGTTGAAAGTTAACCTTAAACTTCATTTTTTCTTGTATAAGGAGGGTTCTTGAGTATAATCTACTAAAAGCTCTCAAATTTATTGGATATTCTCATCGTTTAATGTTGTGTGTGAAATCACATGTTCAACATTAATTGACGGAGATAGGAATGTCTAGTTACAATGAAGAGGACATGTCCCAGGGAAAACTATATTTGAAGAATCGGGCATGTCCTAGGGGGAACTATATTTCAAGAACCGTTGGTGGCCTTTTGTCCAGAGCTTGGTTAAGTTAGTGAGGTCATCCAACCTAATGTGGCTTCCAAAAACCACTGGAAAATGTGCATTTAGAACCGTTGGGTGGCGGATGCCAAATCAAAGGAGGAAAGGAAGAAAGACTTTGGTAAGTGGCCTCAAGTCTTGTCTTTCTATTTTATCTTTTTGGAGCAAGCTTCCATTCAGATGTAGTCAAACCTTGTGTTGCTAGCTTGTCTTGCCCCATGGATGGATAAAGAATTCTGTTCTTCAGTTTCTGATGAAGATTACACTTATTTCATGGGTATTTCTAAAAAGGTTTGGCAAAGGGAGTTGGCATAATTGGCTTATCATACTCGTCGGGCGTTAGTTATTATAGCATTCAACGCTTTTGGTCGACGACCTTACAGTTGAGCGGAACCGCGGTATATGATTAGACACATTTGTATAATAGAATTAGCAATTGTATTTATGAAACTAACAGATGTTACCTCTTTCATATAAACTATGATCTATTAGAGAAATGGAGAAACATTTGTATAATATATTGAATCTAATACCACAATGAATACAACCTCAAATTTTATTGTAATATATTTGTAGGCTACAACTCATACAATTTCACATATCTAAATGGTGAAAGTGAAACAACAACAACAACAGAATCTAGATAAAGTTGATGACTAACAAGATGGAAAGGGAACTCCACAAGATTTAGCGACCCTTCTAGCACCAGGAGAGTAAACATACTGTTTGAGACTAGGGTTCTTGAGATAACCACAAAGGCATGGCCTTTGCTGTCTTGCTTTTTGGCAACAAGTAGTTGATGGTGGAGACGAACTTGTGATTGTTCCTAAACAAGGGCCGAACTCTACAGGACTACAAGTTAATGCATCTCCAATGTGAGATCCCAAAACCACTACCACTATTGCTACAACAAACACTCTACACATACACTGCTTCTTCATTCTTGTCTTTCTTGTGACTTAGGATTCAATTGGAGTGTTACTTGCTTTCAACTATAACATAGTTATGTGAGTCTTTTATAAAATGAAAATCTTGTTGGTAACGTCTTCAAGGGTGTGTTTAGACTTTGGATTCAAGAATTTTGAGGTATAGGATTCAGTCAATATTTTGTTATCAAGTCATTCTCATGGGTCAAAATGTAGCCGTGAATGAAGGGCTAAAATTATAGAATGGCAATATTGAAATATATAAAGTATGTAGAATTTTTGATAGAAAACAAAAGGAAACTTCCTATATCTTGTTGAAGAACAGATTAATTCTTGAAAGGGACTTGTAAGCTAAGTGAAATTTTAATATGGATTAAGTTCCAAGATTCTACAATATTAAACAAAAACAGTCAAGCATTTTTCATTATATGGGTCGTTTACTGTAGATCGAGTTTCATCGTAATATTTTATTCAAGACTAAGTTTCTATTTAATTTATAAATTTTAAAATTTTTCTTATAACTTTTCTAAGGCTTTTTTATCTTTAGTTATTTGATTTCTATTTATCTAATCTATTTTCCTTACAAAATTTACAGATTTTTTCACTATATGACCAAATTACTTTAACCTATTTTGTATCATTTTTTTACTATATATATTATTCCAACATTCTCGCTAATATTATTTTTTTTATATATTATTCTCTCTAGTCTTATTACACATCCAATGCAACATGTTCATCTTTGTTACATTTACTTTATTTTCGTGTTAATTTTTAACCGCATAACATTTTGTCTCGTACAACTATAAGATCTTGTGTTGGGGGTTTGTTACAAAACATGAACAAGAAGATACAAATTAAATTATGATAGTGTTAGTTTTTAATTTCGGCACCTAGTTGATTTCTAGAAGTAATGGTTTAAAATTCTTATGCTTGGAAAGAATTAAAAGGCTTCGACTAAAGAAGCCTGAGTCGAAGACGGAGAGAATGCAAAGATTTGGACTAAGAATATTTTCTAAGTATAGGAAATATACTTCGACCAAACGCTCATGAGAAGTGGTCGACGTGCAGTAGTTGAGATTCAATATTGGAGGAAAACTTATGGTTATTTCAATTTGAAAAAGGGACAAGTGACGCATATTGGAAGTTCAGGACATGCAAAGTGCCAAGTGGCATATTTTTGGGAGTAAACTGGCAATAGCAGTTATTTTCGATTAGTATAAATAATGTAGTTCTAGTATTAGAATTGAGTGTGAATCATATTGTACAGGTTACTCTATAAACACTCAAAGTACTCGTGTGTAGAGAAACAAGTGCAAGCGAGAATGTACGTGATGAAATCACCACCATATTTTCATATTGTCATACCCCAAATTTGTCATACCCGCATCATTTTATTTTACTATCTAACCATTATTTAAAAAAAAAATCTTAAAATATGTATCATTTTACTTTTCTGTCTGATATTCCAAAAAATAAAAAAATAAATGTCACTTTCTCTTGTGCGAAGAAATCGAGTCAATTTGGATTTATCGGTGTTCGCTCGTGTGGTGTTGTGTGGAGGTTATTTGTTCAATTCTCACTTTCATTTTCTATCTATCTTTTTTCATTAAAAAAATTGAATAAAAAAATGCATTTTATTTTCATATTATTATAAGTTTTATTTTTGTTTAGTTCATTATCAAAAAATTTACAAAAAATTCAATTTATATTTTCTTTTTATTTTTTGTCTTAAAAAATATATATATACATCCTTTTTATGTTTTGACTATCCTTAGTTTCTTTTTAATTTTCACTTTATTACAATTTATTATTATTATTATTATTATTATTATTATTATTATTATTATTATTATTATTATTATTATTTTATTTTTATTTATTTCTATTTCTTTTACTGTTATTATTATTATCATTACTATTATTTCTTTTATTATTATTATTATTATTATTAGATTGTTCAGTTTTCTACAAAATTTCTAAACACACTGCATTTTCTTTATGTCATTCACACATTTTCATATAGAACCACATGACTCAGCACAAAAACAAAAAGAATATATGCACATGATTTCCAATGTGCAAACGCAGTAGACACACCATTTCCTCCACTCTTTCAACATTCCACCCAACAACAAAAACTCAACAAAAAAATTCAGCTCAATCTTTATCCAAATCTTCTTATCTTTCTCCCCAATCTTTCTTATATTACCCTCATCAACCTCTCTATAAATTCATCCTTTATTCACTCTTATTATCAAGCTTGGACAACCCTTAGAATCTCTGCAAAAAAATCTATATCCAAATTTAAAAATTAAAAAAAAGATCACAAAAAAATACTAATATCACAAGTTTTCACCTTTTCTTTTTAGGGATAATTATACGAAACCCCCTTGCCATTAGGGCGAGATCCGGTTTTGCCCCCCTGAAGTTTTTTTTTATCAACTCCCCCTTATAAAATCAAAAACCATATTTCACCACCCCCTTTTACTTATCTACTGTTCATCATCTTCCCCAACCACTCTCCTTCATCCTCTCCTTCATCACCAAATTAGGGTGGAAGACAAAGATACCTGGGGCACATGGAGATCAAGTTCACGAACACGAACCGGCTCTTACAACTCTAAATCTCCTTCCCACGGCGCTCGCCACCACCACACACGCATGTCGCAACCTTCACCGCTCCACCATTTCTGATTCACCACCATTACCTTCACCATGTCGTTGTCTTCAGTCCACGCTCATCTCGCACTCCTCGCTCTCTTATCCGCCACAACCTTCTACTGCTTCTACAAATCTCGCCGCTTAAGAAACCTCAAGTTAACTACGCTCTCTCTAAACCCTAATCCTAACCCTAACCCTAAGATCCTCTTCCTTTCCGAAACCGGCACTTCCAAATCCCTCGCTAACCGTCTCCATCGTTTTCTCGCTCTAAACGATGTCGTTGTTGACCTTATCGATGGCAGAAACTACGAGCCTGAGGATCTTCCCAAGGAAACATTCATTCTCATCGTTGCTTCTACCTGGGAAGACGGAAAACCGTCCTCTGCTTATAGATTCTTCGCGGATTGGCTTGCTGAGAGTTCCAAAGACTTTAGAGTTGGTTCTTTGCTGCTCTCGAAGTGTAGGTTTGCGGTTTTTGGTGTAGGTAGTGGAGCTTACGGGGAAAATTTCAATGCGGTTGGTAGGGATCTTGGTAAAGGGATGAAAGCGTTGGGAGCGGATGAGTTGATTCCGTTGTGGGAAGGGGATGTTGATGGTGGTGACTTGGATGGGGTTTTTGATCAGTGGTGTGGGAAGGTGGTTGGGTTGTTGAAAGGGGATGGTGATGCTGTTGTTGTTGGTGATTTGGAGAATGGGGATGCGGAATGTGGTGTTTTGAGTTCTGATGAAGAGGAATCTAATGAGGAGGAAGAGGCGGAGTCGGAGATTGTTGATCTTGAAGATATTGCTGGGAAAGCTCCTTCGAGGAAGTCAGTGACAACAGTGAAGGAGACTAATGGGAAGTTGAATGGCAAGAAACAAATGGTGACTCCTGTGATTAGAGCAAATTTGGTGAAGCAGGTATTGTACTTTCTGTAATTCATATATGCCTTAGTGGTGGCTTACATATTGTTCTCAGTTGAATTTTGTTAAATAAGATATGAATATGACTCTAAAAATATTATGAGTTTGCATGATATAATATAGGGGAGTGGTTGGGGAAGATGATGAAGGAGAGGATGAAGGAGAGTGGTTGGGGAAGATGATGAACAGTAGATAAGTAAAAGGGTGGTGAAATATGGTTTTTGATTTTATAAGGGGGAGTTGATAAAAAAAACTTCAGGGGGCCAAAACCGGATCTCGCCCTAATGGCAAGGGGGTTTCGTATAATTATCCCTTCTTTTTATAACACAGAACTTACCTTCTTCAACCCTTCAACACAACACAGAGAAATAAAAAAAAACTGAAAAGCCAGAAACATTCATAAATCGATACATACCACCACCATCACTTAAACATGAAATTGAGAGAAGAGAAGATGAACAGAAACAGCACATGAGATGAGGTCATAAACCAAAAATCAAACCAGGGAGAAGGTTGAAAACGCCGAACGAGAAAACCGCCGAACCACCGTCGTGAGAAAATCTAAAAGTATCTGAACCTACACCGTGAACCTACCGTGAGAACTAGAGTGAGCCGAAAACTGAGAAATTGTACCAAAACCCGCAGATCCGGTGAGCGTGAAATCGTAACCGAGCAATTTGAGATGAGTTGCGAAACAGAGTGATAGCAGACAACGCGAGAGAGGAGAAGAACACGGACCTAAACGTTGCCTTGACATTTTCCGACGGTAAAGCTTTTGATCTTATTATCGCTTTATCGCTTTACTGATGGTTGTGAGTTGTTTTTTTTCTTTCTCTTTGAGGCCATTTAAATATTGTTTTGAAATACTTAGTCTGCTTTTAGAAGTTTTGTTTCTCCCCCTTAATAGGACACGTTTTCAAGATCCAGGGTTTTAATGGTCTTTAATGGCATGTTAAATAGCTTGTTTGTTTTATTTGTTGAATACTGTCCCCAAATGCACCGTTTTTTATTGTTCAACTTTATCCGTCACTTTTATTTACTCATTAATTGCTTTGGGATGAGTGGTGGTCAATTGATTGTTATCGGTCTTATTAACCGTGGTTATATTGTTAAAACTGATTGTTTTATTATTAATAATATGGAGCACTTGTGTCACTATGGATAGTTAATTTTATGTTCATATTAATAATAGAGATTTTAGAGTATGAGAGAAAAGTGAGTGTCTCTAAGTATCACGTTTTTAACTTACTGAGAAAGAAGCTTTATTATGCATCATATTACATTTTTTTTATTCTCATTTAACACTTATTTTTCTTTAAGTTTGATTGGTGGATTTTAAAAAAATAAAATAGAAAGTAATCCAAAAACCCAGACAGTTTATTTGCGTGTTTAATCCTTTTTTTATTTATTATTTATTTTACTTTTAGTTACATTTTTTTATATATAATTAATTAGAATATTATGGAATTGGGTATTAGACTCCCATTTGGGCCGATGATATATTAAACGGTTAAATTATTTCTGATCTCATTAAGTCGGAAAATTTAATCAAAATGAGGTCATTTAATTTAGTTTAGTTTATTTTTTGTATTATTTCGATTATTCACCATATTATCAATTTAATTTATTATTTTGCATTTGTTATTCTATTCTGATTTAATTTCCGCAATTTAATTCAACCACTTTAGTTCATTTATTTTATCACATTCCAACAAAAGCGTTCGACTCCTCATAGAATGATTTCAACTTTAAATCGGTTCTAAGGAAGTTAACGAACCATATTTCGACGCCTCCGAATAAAAAGGTCCAACGCCTCCGAATACTTGCCCTTAATTTATTTTTCCGCAATTTTATCGCTTTAATTTAATCGCAAACCATGTAAGTCGAGTGCACCGTGCCTCGCCATCAAACATTTCCAAACTCGAATATTCAAATATTTTCATAATTAAATAACGGAAGAACTGAATTCTGGAGTCTAGCATTCCTCGAATTCTTGAATGAACGCTCCTGAGACTCGCCCCACGGGACGTGGTTCATTCGACCTTCCGTAATTAAAACGCTTAATCTACACATCAAATAACGAAAGAATTGAGTTCTGGAGTCTAGCATTCCTTGAATTCTTGAATGAACGCTCCTGAGGCTCGCCCTACGGGACGTGGTTCATTCGCCCTTTCGTTCCTAAAACACCAATCAAATCGAACATTTTTTTAAACAAACATTGCTTAAATCATTTCTATCTCGCAAACAAGCTAGCGCTTCCGCCTCCTATCACGAGCAGACAAGCCAACGCTTAGTAGTTAGAATGCGGTCTAAATAATCGTTCATTAAAACAAACCAACCAACCAACCTTAGTACCACGAACTACGAGGCTCTGACTTTTCCATTGCACAAGGGAATACGTAGGCACACGGATCTTACTCTTTGTCGAGCACCCTAGGAATAAAACAACTCATTTTCCTCATAACCTTATATTAGAATCGTTCGCATTTACTTTTTATTATTTGAAGATAACAGAAAGCATAAGTCAACATTAAATCACAAGTTAAACTAAGAGGTTCTCGTTAGGTACAACGGACGTAAGGGGTGCTAGTACCTTTCCCTTACGGAATCGACTCCCGAACCTGAAATCTGGTTTCAAAGACCATGTTATATCCGTTTTTTTAAAAGGTTTCTCAATATTTTCCTTTTCCTTAATTGGAATAAAATAAGTTCGGTGGCGACTTTGTTGTTCAATTTTTATCCGCGGTATTTTTTATCGCGAGGTCGTATTTTTCGAGGTGCGACACATATCAATGCAATTTATATTCAAATTTTTACTTTGAAGTCATTTACTTTGCATTTCTTTACTTTCAAGAAAGTTTATTTTTCAGCATTTTATTGTTCCTTTACTTGATTTCTTTATATTTCCTTGCAATTTACATTTCATTACACTTTATCTTCGATTTTAATTACTTTGAGTTTTGTTTGTTTTATTTTTTCTTTTTATCAAACACTTCATAAAATCTGTCGAAAGTTTATGACATTATTCCTGGAAAAAAAATTAAAACCTATTATAGCACATGTCCTAGTGTTGTACCCCAAAATTTTCCCTCCCACATTCAAGACCATGTGTCTCAAGAGGTCTCTTAATAGTCACAAGATTCTCAATTTGTCAAGAGGATTGAAGTTTTTCACCAGACAAAGCCTACTCCCGAACAATGGATTTTAGCACTAGGGTTTTGAGTTTCCCCAAGCAAAGTGAGTTTCCAAAGCCTCAAATGGACTTCATAACATCCTATATACCTTAAAGAATCTTCATGTAAAGTTTCAAAGCTTTCCCAACAAGTTTGGTCAATCAGATGCTCAGATACCTAAAAATTAGATAACTTGGTCAGAAAGTCAACTGAGGTCAACTGTGGTCAACTCAAAGTCAAACTTCAAATTTTTTTGTCAACATCAAGATTATGAGGTGAAATTCATCATTTGATCAAGGGTTGATCATGATTCATCAAGGAAACCTCAGAATCATCAAGAATCAGAAGTTGTTAAATTAGGGTTTTCATAATAAAAGTCAACTGAACTTTGACCAGCCATAACTTTCACATACTTCATCAAAAATTTCCCATGTAAAGCTAGTTTTGAAAGAAATTCAATTCTCTACAACTTTGTGTCTCACAAGCCAAGTCCAAAAATTCTTCATTTGGAAGGTATGAGCCAAAACATTATAGGACTTTTTGAAAGTCAACTTTTTCCAAAGCTCATAATTTGAAAATGGTAAATGGTATGGACATGGGACCAAAAGGGTTGATTAGAGGACACTCTAAGATTTCAAAAAAGTCATATAACACCTTCATGGCATTAAAATTGAGGAAGTTATGCATTGTCAAAGTTGGGAAATTTTCAAGAGGTGAAGCAAAAAGGGTCTAAATTCAAGATTTTGTCAAATGGGCCCATAACATTGCAACCCAAACTTGAAGATGATGTCATGCACGACCTAATGGTTAATTATTCTGATTTTTATCATTTATTTTATATTATTTTGGATTTTAATTATTAAAATTCAATTTTAATAGAAATCAAATATGAAAATCAAATATTTGATCTCATACTTATTTTTGGATCAAAGATTTTGCATTCAAGTTGATTGTAAATCATTCAAATTCGTGCAAAACCAATTTGGCATGATCTAATGTGATTTTTGGACAATTATAAATGATTGGTTTATTCACAATCAAGCAACTTCAACCCATTGCAAAAAAACTCATTCTTTCTGACCTAAATTACTTCCCTATAAGTACACAACAATGAGACAATATTAGGAGGATTTTTGGAGACAATAGGGGGGCATTCAAAACTTGTTTTTTAAGAAAAAAATCAATTTTCGGTTTCCCAATTCAAGGCCTCTTCAACACATTCTAAAGGTTCCAATGCACTCCTGAGGGCTATTAGAATCTATCTCAATCATCATATGCATTGCAAACCTCATGAAAGGCTGAAACCAAATCTCATTTTTTCTTGTTTATGTATTTTCACGATTTCATATATGTGATGGTTATAAATTTAATTTGATGCTTGGTTTGTGTTTATTATGATGCAAGCATGATTTCTGGATAGTTTGATTTAATGTTAGGTTCAAGAAGGGAGATTCGCCATAGTTAGGGTTTTGAACTCTATTTTGGGGTTTCACGATTTAGCCCACATCAAAGCTTTTAAATGATTTTGATTGGATGAAGCTTGGTTGATAATTTGGAACAATTAATTTGGACAAATCATGTTGTTTTCGAAGGTTTTGAATTTTTGCAGGTTACCTACGAATAAAAATCTGCAGCAAATTTTCCAACTAATTCCGCAGGAAATTTTGCAGGCTAGAGGAAGAAGATGACTGGTTTTGGCGCGCGCTGAAGGATTCAAAAATTAGTTTTATATTTTATTTATTCTTTGTATTATTTAAACAGATTGGCATGGTTGGCTTGGTGGTGAGGCGCGCGCTTGTTAATGTTGAGGTCCTGGGTTCGAACCCAGCTTCAACTTTTTAAAAAAAAAAACGTTTCTTTATCATTTAATTTATTATATAATAATTAGCTTATATATATATATATATATATATATATATATATATATATATATATATATATATATATATATATATATATATATATATATATATATATATATATATATATATATATATATATAGTCATAAACGCATGTGTTAGTCTAGTGGTCAAGGAAGCTTTCAAAGAGTCATAGGGTGTGGGTTTAAACACAGCTTATGACACTTTTTTTATTTAAATTTTATATAGATTTCTTATTATATAATATGTGTTTTCCATGATATTTCCTAGGAGTGTGTGTAGCCCAATGGTAAAGAACTGAGGTTGGGAGTGAAGGGTCATGAGTTTAATCCTCCCCTCACCCATTTTCTTTTGGTTCTTTTCTCTTTCTTCTTTTAACTCTTTTAATTATTAAAAAAAACTGATTATATATTTTCTTTTAATTAAAACCTTAATGTTTTTTTAATTAATTTTAAACCTATTTTTTTCATAAACCTTAAACCTAATTTTTTTTTAAAAAACCTTTTTCTTTTATAAACCTATACCTAATTTTTTTTCATAAAACCTTTTTCTTTTATAAATCTAAACCTATTTTTTAAAAAACCTTATTTTTTTCACTAAACCCTAAACATTTTCTAAACCTAAAAATATATTTTCAAACCCTAAACCCTAAAAGTTTTTTCTCTAAACCCTAAATTTTTTTCTTAAACTTAGAATTTTTTTTAACCCTAATCCTAATTTATTTCCTTTAGCTCATTTTTATGTTATTCATTATGGTTTGCCTGATTATGTAATTGTTTCGCAATTGTAATAATTTAGTTTTTTTTTGCCATTACTATTATGTAACTGCCCCAAAGCTTTGTAATAACGTAGGACATTTACCTTCTGCCTTTTAAATTTCTGTCATTTATTTTATAATAATTGTGTGGTTAGTAACTTAGGGTGTGGCAAGACATAACTGAATTAAATTGGACTTAGAAAATTAATAATAAGATTAATATCTGAAAATAACTTTCACACACGAAAGTCGATCGTTCTACGATCGCCATCTGCATCTCCTAGGGTTTCCCCTCTTGGTTGTCTTTAATATGGTCAGGTCCCTAGAATGTGGGAGTGTCTTAAGCAAAGTCCCTTAATAGAAAAATCATCAAGTCCCTTCAAAGATTAAAAAGATCATAGTCCCTTCGAAGTTTCCTACAGAATAAATGATCATGTCCCTCGATGACGCTACGAAATAAATTATGATAGTCCCTACAAATTGCTAAAGACACCCCTATAAGTTGCCTTCATTGACCATACGATAACCCTACGCTTGTCCCTTAATAAATCCAAGGAAAATGACTACTTACTCCTTAATAGTAAGGACAGTCTTACCATTGAAAGGAAATAAAGAAACATGAAAGACCAGTCTAGGGTAGGTAGTTCTTAGTTACTTGCTCATATTTTAAAATTCATTTTCACACCTCACTTTCAAACAATTTTCAAAAACTTAAAGCTTTGTATACATCCATACGAGGATCATTACAAAGACTTAAAAATTTCTAAGCACACACTTCACATTTCTTTTCAAACAAACAAGTGAGCTAAGTAACTAAGAGTCCATTGATAACCATGGATATAAAGGGTGCTAACACCTTCCCTTTATATAACTTACCCCCCGAACTCAAATCTTTTTAAAAGGTCTTTCATGTTCTTTTATAATCTTTCTTATTGGATAAAATAAAAGTCGGTGGCGACTCTTGCTATCCGCACATGTTTTTGTCAAACAAAAACACCCAAGTCAGTTCTCCCACCGTGTTACACCTAGGATCAATCAAGTCGATCATGTGAGTAACTGAGAATATTTTGTTGTTTTTAGAGTACCAGGGTAAACAGACAGTTGCACAAAATAAATTCAAAATTGTGTGTTCAAATTAAGTTTTACATCCAATTCAACCCTAGACCCTAAATCATAAACATGAATCATCGAATACCCTTTACAATACTTTGAAAACCTTAACACGAATCACGCATTCACATCGAGCATATTGATTAATGATTTTACAAAATAAATTTCCTTTATTTATTTTTGTGCACTAGAAAAATAAATGAATGATTTAGATATAAGTTTGATTCATGAATTATGTTTTTTGTTTTGTTTTTTTTTAAACTATAACATTTATGTGTCTTCAACCTATCTATATATATAGAGAAACTTATACTACTTGGTGGAGAGACGCATCCTTTATATATTCGGTTATTTGCAAGTGTTACATATTATTACCTTGCAGATATCAACCTAAAACATTGCATTAGTTTTGTGGCATTCTCTCATGTCCATGCGCCATTTGTCCAATATATCCTTGGTTAGAAGTCAAGAAGATGTGTCTTTTGTTTTTTTTTGTTGAAGTAACAAATAAAATCCAAAAAATAAAAAATAAAACCAAGTTTTGAACAATGGCCTTTTCGATTGAATTTTGTTTCCTCTTTAACTCTTTTGCCATGATTTCTTTTGGATGATTGATTAATTTCATTTGATTATACCCTTTTAGATGAATTTCTCCTAGATTTATGTGAAACATATAATTTATTGAGTACTGCTCATTGTAATGATAAACTCTTATATTATTCAATAATACTTGATTTTAACGCTATAAATTAATAATGAACAATTTAATTTCAAATCGTGTTGGAGAACTAATGGTAGTAATGCAATTGAACCCAATATTATCGGGAGAATACTTATAGGTGGTTACTTTTCCACCCTAAGGGTTGCTCCCACACCTTAGTGAAAAACCAAAATTGTCCCTAAAATAAGGAAATATACTCCTGACTCACCACATTCACATACAATTCATTCGCAAGTGAGACAGGCTGTAATTTTATGTCAAATATTAATACAAAAATGCATCTTCTTATAACTTACGGAAATGCACATCCAGACAAAAACCTGACAGACCATCCCCTTCCTCATTTCCATTATACTTCTCAGACTTTCTCAAACTCTCTCAAAATAGTAAGCTCTCTCAACTCACTTTCAAGATTCACTTTTAACATCCAATATCAATCAAAGAACTCAAGATCAAAATCACATATTGTAAGTTTTTTTATTTCTCTATACATTCATTTGTAGAAATTGAACATTAGGTTGTGTAATCAGAAGTTTATATGAGTATTTTAACTGAGAAATGTGTTTGATAGGTAATTTAAATGAGCAATGTGTTTTGAGAATGTTGGATTTCAATGTATTTATGTATTTTTTGTTTTTTTATGAATTGCAGGGTAATACAGAAATGCACTTCCATATTTGTTCAAAATTTAATTTCTAGAAATCCGGAAATGCATTTATGTATTTGGACATTCTGCATTGTTTGGCTTGATTTTCATTGTGTTTCATATAGGTTTAATATTTTCTACTATATATTTCTTGTATGGTTTATTTATAGGAATTATGGTTGATAACTAAGATCTATTGAGGCTCGACAAAGAAAACAACATCTTCCCAGAGGAGGTAGGTGTCACCTCTTGATGCCCCAGAAGCCCCACCCATCTAGGTTGAGTCACCTGATGTCGAGCAGTCATTCCTAAGAAGTTTGACGGAGGCATCTATGACTTATCACTACTTCCTTTATATGCATACCATGCAACATATAATCGAGGGTTTCATGCTAGATTTGGATACTAAAGATGTTGTATGCACACCATATGAATATGACAAAGTAGGTCAATGGTGATTATGAACATGTTATTAAGCATAGAGCATATGCATTTAAGAGATAAATGTTATACTTGGTTGGCACATCCATTTTGAGGATAATAATGCTTATTGCGTGGATGTGGTTTACCTAGAATATTTCACTAACTTAGAGCAAATTCATGAGTACAATTGAGGGGCCGCTTGTGTTGGTCTACATGTACTCCAAGATAGTTGAAGGATGTATTTGGAAGACCAAATAGATTGACAATGATATATTTGCATTCTTTACTATTTTTGTACCTTTTTCATAACACTTATGCCACCTATTTTCAAGCATTACTAATCATTCATATGTATCATTTTCAAGCATTGGTCCTGCATCACTTCCCACACATATCTGGCAAGTCATATGTTGATCACTACACTGATGATATGCCACATGCTTGTGCATTCGTCCAACTCGGAAGGAATCGGGAAACCGAGCCCTTCAGAGTGTATCTTGACTGCACAATAATAGGTGATATATGCTTTCAGACGTACAATCTTCACCGTCAGACACATCCCTTTGATGACATAGCCTTCTACTTCGATTTTTTGGCTTATGGGTCACGTCTAATGTATCTAGATCTGCATGAGAAAGTCATGCGTCAATTCAGGTATATGCAGTTTGTTCCAAGTGACCTATCTGAATCTACTCCTCCTACTGTGGTCTGAAAAGATGTAGATGTCATGTATGATGATTTTCTTAATTATATGGTACCCGTTGAAGCACGAGGTATCATAGCTCCTAGTGACTGGAGATGTGCATACAACTACATCCAGTGGTATTTTAGAGTGTTGCATCCTTATATGACACCAGATGTTGATGGAGAGCCACCTAGGATAGCACATCAAGAGATATTAGAAAAGGAGCAAGCTAGGTCATATCATGTTGTTGATATGTTACCTGTATGTCGTTGTATTATGGATCTTACTGGAGAAGGTATGACAGACGACCTTTCTGTAAAACAATTATGGGAGGACCATTGTAGATGTCATTCTTATTGAGGTATGGACGACATTGCAGTACATGAGGCGCCGAAGAAACACGGGTCCAATATACATAGTAATATTGTATTTGTATAAGGGATTATGGATAAAATTATCATTTGTTACATTGTTATGTTGACTGTATTATAGATAATATTATCATTTATATATGACATTTTCATCTTATTACATTAGTGTTTGGCTTAAATGTTAAAATAATTATGATAGTATATTTATAATATATGGTCTATACATAGGTATTTTTCTGAAGAAGAAAATTTCAAAAGTTACTAACTATAGGGTGAATACAAAAGTGTATAGTTGTATTTGATATGGAAATGTATCTTCGGACTAAATTATCTCAAAAAGTGGAAGTCTCAATTAGGAATGGTTTTAGTGCATATATGGTGAATTCGAAAATGCATCTTTGGACTAATTTTTAAAAAAATAGAGGTGTGACTCATTTACGCATGGATTTGATGTGAATGGATGCGTCTAAAATACATTTCTGGATTCGCCAGGAAATTTTCAAATTTTTATAGGGTGCTTCTCCACCACTTATGGTGGAAAAAGAAATCTCCTATTTATATTGGTAGACAAAAGGTGTACTTAATTGTGACATGAGTATTTTAACATTTATTCAAATCTTTATCAGTTGTGACTTCACCCAAAACATTAGGAAATTGAAATAAAAAAAAAAGAGTTGCATATTAAGATATAATGTGCATCTAACTTACAATAACATATCAATGCCTTCAACAACATAATCCTCAATCCTCAATCTATTGAGAATGATTATGCTCGCTACTTGTAAATTTTTGTTGACATAATAATTTACTCGATTATTATTCGCTTTTCGAAGCTCAACAAAAGGAATCAATGAATGAGGATAGTAAGATAGGAGCACCACTCAATGAAGTGATACAAAAGGCATGTATCTCTTGCAAGCAACTCTAATGTCTAAACGACTCCAAATCCACCGTAGCCCTCAAAATCCTAACTAAACTACATGAAAACTATTATACCCTCCCTTTCAATGTTGGAACCTCATGAACGTCCAAAGGAACGTCAGCTAGAGTAAGAGAGTTGTGTGGGATGAGAATAGGAAAATTCATAATGAAAAAGAGACAACTGGAACCGTTAACGCCTCGTGATATTTTTTTCACTTTAGTTTTCAACACCACCATACAAAACATCATCTCTATGAAACCTTGAAGAATTAACTCTCACTTTATCTGTCAAGAAGCTTCCCCACATCAAGCACATCTTTGAATCTAACTAAACCAAAATATTTATCTTTTCTTTCTAGGATAAATACATCTCAAACTGACCCCAACTTAGAACATCTTTGCTCTTAGTTACTGCTTGTAACTAAGCTCCGTACAATTGGTAGTTGATCCTATAATTTGGGATTAAATTACTTATACAAGATTCAATAATAATTCATGAAAGAACACTCAAAAGGTTCCATAATTTTATTGTTCCCTAATTTATTTCTCTTAATACTTTCAAATGTTATATTCATTTTTTTCCAAAATCAAGATATCTCAGTAGGTTGGTCTCTCAATATTTTTCTATTAGAACTGGCATGGGATTGAATCCCTAATCAAATATTTAAAAGATCTAAATATCTATCATTTATATCATACTATGTTAGTAAGAAAAACATGTACATTTTGGGTGTAATTACAAGGCCAAAATGCTTAGAATTAGTTATGATTTTCCTCCGATGATTTTCCCTTGCCACGAAGGATGTCGCCGAAATGTCCCAGCATTATGCGCCTGAATCTAGTGTCCTCCGCCGGTTGTGGTGGTGATGCAGCACTCTTGGGAGAAGTAGACTTTTCTGATAGTACTTCTGTACTGTCTCTCCTTCCAAGCAAGCCACCATCACCAAAGAAGCTGCTCATTGATGATGCCAGACCAACATGAGAACTCACCACCTTATTACTTATACTATTATAACTAGTCCCTGATCTTTCCTTCATAATAATGTCAAGGGCTTCTTTATGCGCAGGATCCAGTGCATCCGTGTCTTTAAAAAGGTTTTGTATTGCAGGCAGGAGGTAGTCTTTGACACTGTTTGCAGAAAGATCTGTATGATAAAGAGTAATTAATTAATCATGCTTGCTGTAAGAAAGAAAAGCTAAAGATCAGAAAAATCATGTTTCCAATCCTTGAAAAATGATTTGTAAGTATAACACTAACATCTACTAAATACTAATATATTAAAGCCGACATTATTTATTATACACTCAGTGTCTCCTGGGTATAAATAAAAACAATACATATTGATGTGTAAGAACATTTGCAAGTAACAATAACATGTAAAACATTTTTGCATTGATGGTACATACAATGACCAGAGTTAGAGAGTTGGGTTTTCAGAGCAACTTTGGCAAGACTATGTGATATATATTACTAATACTATTGTTACACCATGGCTTGAATACCAGAAAATACCTTGAAAATGATAAATATGAAAAGATTTTTAAATGTCATGGAGCAAACCTGTAGCATCCAGAGCACGGATTGCCTCACAAAATACATTGGCTCTTTCTTGCCGGCACGTCAAATTAGTTGAAGTAGTAACTGGCACAGTTGTAAGTTGAGCAATCTTGGACAAAAGATGTGCATCAAGGTTAAGAAACTATCAGCGGAAATTAAAAAACGCAGAAAGCCAATAGAAAATGAGACAGAATGTTGAGTTGAGAGTCGGGAAATTAAAAACACACTTCTTAATATTATTTCCAACAAATAAAGTTAAGGATATAATCTCTAAGTTGTTCTGTTGTATGAGGTACTGCAACTACCAACGCGTGAATGACAGCAATAATAGCTTCATGGGATCCATCTTCAATAAAAGCACCCATTTGAACACGTATCTTGTCAACTATCTGCAAGAGATCATATTCTTAGTCTGGATTTTAAACGTTTAGTAATCATTAACTTTGTACCAACAAAACCCAAGGGTATACGCTAGCAAGAGATACCATTTCATTCTTGAAATGTTGAGCAACGGCACCAAATGCATCAATGCTAGCACACTTCACATCAAGGTCTTGTTCAGATCCGAGAGTAATTAATGCAGGCAAAGCATGAGTAGAGATAACCTTTGCATCAATATGTGGCACCTAATAATGAAGTCCTCTAAGTTAGTGCTGCCATTAATATGAGATTTAAATAGAAACAAAGAAAGTAGTAAGCTTACAAGAACTTTTAGAAGTTTGGCAGCGGTTACTTTCATGTTTATGTTAGAGCTAACAACCATTTCCCACAGTATTTCAAATATCATACCCTGGTTTTCTTCATATATGCTGCATTGTAAATAGTGCTCATGACCAAAATTGGCAAAAGGACCTCAACCAATTTTGAAAATATAAATAGATTATTGGTGGGTATACAAACCAAATGAAGCGGATTGCATTAATAATTTCAGGTATATGCTTGGTTGATGTATTTTCCTTAGAATTGTCTTCTAGTAGCAACTTTTTCAAGTAGTCTGTTAATTCTTTGCGTTTTCCAGGCCCGCCCAAAACACCAGCTAACAGAAGTGGTAGGACACATGATGTAGAGAGCCTCTCAGCAATAGAAGATCTTGGTCTCAAACCTACAAGAAAACTGTAAAATATAAAGCAATTATGTAAAACTTCACACAAAAATTGAAGAATCATAACCTTTTATTCTCGAATGAATGGCACTAGGAAAAAATGTTAAATCGGCATCATCCCCAACTGCTGTTAAAAATACAGGGAGCATTATGCATGTAACATAGGTATCCCCAAACCTTTCAGAAACAGATAACAGAAACTGCAATTGCGAAACTTTGATCAGAAATCATTCAGTTGCTTACGCAACTGAACATACAGCACAAAACAAAACAAAAAAACAGAATGTAACCAATTAACCTTTGAAATTCGGCTCCGCAAATTGTCTTCTTTCCAGGGTAACAAGCAAGCCAGCTGTATCAGTTTAGGAAAACACTCAACATGCACCCATTCAAATATATCCCATTTAACATTTCCCCTAGCAAATGTTGAACCAACCAAGGTCAATAGTTTTGACATTGTGATGATGCATAGTTTATGTTTTGGCATATGCATCTCTGCAATGCTTATACATTAGAATATGAGAAGTATACAAAGTTAGTGGGTTTGGGAGACAAGTCTTGACATGACATGCCACCTATTTGTCCATTCACTTCACCCTATTCCAACCAGTAACTCATGGGTTGAAGGGGAAAATATAACATTCGAGAGCCCAGGGTCAGTTCAATCAATTCTTTCATATGTCCTATAGTTACTACATAATAGCGCAAATTGAACAGGTTAAGTCAAGCTTACCTTGCATATAATTCAAGCTTACCTTGCATATAATTCAAGCAATGGGGTAGATACCACAAATTGTGTAGTTTCTAAGCTAGACAAGAAGGGGCGTGTTTCAATTGCTTTTTGGTATACGAAAGAAAGCAACTCCGTCAGCATTCTCAATAGAACATCTATATTCCAGCGCTCTCTTTCCCCCAACACATGTAGATGTGACTCTATACACCCTTCAACTACAGAAAGCGGTGGACAGTGCTGCAATTCCGGGAAGAAAATTTTACTCAGAAATAAGTGCCAATGATGAAGTTATGGGTCGCAAAGAAACATTGAAGGCATAAAGGAAAACCAATACCTGCGCAGAGCTGAACATATGAGAGAGTAAAACCCCCAAAACATGGTCTAATTTGTTTCCCCACTTTACAACTGCAGGAACCATCTCCTTGAGTGTAGTTTCCACCACCACTCCTGTGGGATCACATATCAATTGGAACATCAACTCCTCAACCTAACAACAAATAAAACAAAGAATTGGAGCAACTCTTTATCTTTATTCTTTTTTTTTTATAAGAAAAAGAAAGTGTCTTATTTTTTATGGTAAGGGTATAAAGCTCCATTCCCTACACCGTCTCGTCAACCTGTCTCTGAGCTTACATTGCGGCCAATTCTCTCAAGTCAGAAATCTTCTCCATGATTGCCTCGAAGCATATATAGTGAGGCTGACCTTGAAATATTTATCCGTGTTTGGGAAGTGCGGAAGCAGCTTAGCCAAATTATGAGCTGCGGCCTCTCGGACAATAGTGGCAGAATCTTCTATTAGTTGTTGCACAATTGATAAAATAAGAGAATCGCGAATCTCAAGGCGTACAAATTCTGCTAGCTCTCCACATGATTGAGCAACAAGCAGTCTACGTTCCTCGTACATGTGATTTATCTGAAATCCATAACACAGAAAAACTGAAAACAGAATTCCATGTCAAAGATGGCCAGGAGCAAGTCAAAAAGTAAGGTTAGGATATACTTGTTCCCAACACTGAGGAAGCAATTCTGTTTCTGTTCTCATCTCTCCAACATTCTTTGCAAGGCTGACACATGCCTGAAATGATCATAATTGTATTGAAAATCAGATTTTTTAATCAACTTATAAGAAGTCAATACAACTTACATCCATTATTATCCGTCTTTGTTGTTCATCAGGACGCTTTATTAAGTTAAATAATGTGTGGGTCAATGAATCCCGAGTCCTGCTATCTGGGTGGTGCTCAATCGCACACATTATTAGAGGAAGGAGCTCCTGCAACCAAACAACAGTGATGCAACATATTTTGTAGGCTATATAGTTGTAAATAAAATTAGAGAAAAAAAGACCTCGCGATGGTTGATAAGGACATATGGAACAATTTTAGGCAAGGCATCTGCGAGTATCTGAATGGTTCCTAATCCCTGTCAAAGTATTGACATACGTAAGAAAGGAAAATAAAAGTGCATGAAGAAGTAGACAGGCAAATATCCTTTGTTTAAATGCTCGTGAGTTTGACTTTCACTTATTCCTTAAAGGAAGGGGATGTGATTTTTGCTCTGTATATACATACAAGAACTGCATTACATGCAATGAAAACCAGGAAAGATAGTACTAGTTTATTTGTAACACTAGAACAAGCCCTTGCCAAAACTATTTCTGCAAATTCAGCTTTACTGAATTCAAGAAGAGTTTTATTAATGGAATTCAAGAAGAGTTAAATTTTGTATCCACTATCAATCTGCCATCTAAGGGGTTACCATATTAAAAGAATTTGACTTTTTACTTTTCACTAATATTACAAAATATGATTGGATTATAAGCTGGAATAACCAAGAATCTTGCTAACTGGTGTCTAAAGGGCACTCAATAAGGAAATGATAAGTGACTTTTATATATGTAGTAATTAAGTAACTTAAAATATTGTACATTACTTGTTTTCTATTTTGATTAGCTAACGTGACTTTTAACACTTCAGCATTTGACAGATTTAACAAAGTTAAAGCCAGGCAAAAAGTAAGGGTGTATGAGGTTTTGATCAAGTAGAATAGACTTGCCGTCTTCTCAGATATTGCTTTGTCATTTACACCTTCTGTTTTAGCATGTAACCTGATATCCTCTCCTTGCTTGCGGCCATTTTGTTCGGAGACATGTTCAATATTTTCAAAAACAGTGTTTGTATGTGCAGGATTAAACAAGTCTAGTTGTGAATCTGTGTGTTTATCAGCAAATTCATTAAGAGTTTGAAGAGCCGGAGAATGAACATCTTTATCGTGTACAACATCCAATGTCACACCTTGGTCCTCGTGCATCTCAATAACTTTGTCTTCTGTCTGCATAAGTTCATTTTCAGAACAACCGAAATTTCCATGTTCTAGAGTTCCTCTATTCTTTTCCTTCAACCGTTCAATTTCCATTTGTAATTTCTTAATTTCTTCCTTGTACTTATCTAAAGAGTCGGGCAGAACATTATCAACATCATCAATAGCCATATTATTTCCAGAACCGAAGCCTTTAATATGCATTTTCAAATTACTGATCTCAACTCTACCGTCATGGAGCTCCTTTCTTTGATTCTCCAAGGACTGCTTTAAAACTTGAACCTAAAATTTATTATCAGTTTACGATTCATCATAGAAAATTAATATAGTTTGACAGAATATATTATCGAAGTAGATTGCAACTACCGTGTTCTCTTTCTGCTTAAGATCTTCTTGAAGTGCACCCAAGGATTTAGTTAATGCTCTTATTTGACCATCTGCCAAATCTTTCCCCTTCAACAAGCTCTCCGTTTCTTCATTCAGCCTCTGATTTTCCTTCGAAAATGCTTCATTTTCTCGAACTAAGCCAATTTTTTCCTGCATATCCATTCATGTGGAGTTCAACATCAACAGTAACTTAGAAGTGATATTGCAGGATTAATATGGCAAACACAACATAAATCTTCAAAGACCCATTAAAAATAAATTAAAGGCAATCAGTTCTACCATATTATACAGAACTTTTATTTGTTAAGCATAAAGGAAACATTGAAACTGAATTGTATCATTAAAAAGTATATGATTTGAAGTTATATTTCTTTGTACAAAATAAGTTTTCCAGTAAAGAGAAGATATGGAATATGGAGGCAAGAAATCTAGGACTGTTCAAAAAAACTGTGAACCGAACCGAACTAAAGTTAAAATAACCGAATGGTTAGTGAACCAAACCATGTTGCACAAACTGTTCTAGAACCGAACCAAATGATAAAAAACTGAACTAAAAATGAAACCAAACCAAAATTGAAAATGAGAAATGCTAAAAACAAATTTAAAATTTTTTATCAAAAAAATTTAAAAAATATATATAATTGTTTGGTTCTTTAACAAATTTTTGGTTTGGGAAAAATTGTCCTCTAACGGTTTGGTACGGTTAGGAATTCTGAACCAGTATACCAAATCAACAATTTTGGTTCAATTCGGTTTTGAGTATATTCAAACGGTTCAGTTCAGTTCACAGGTGACCTATTACTATGGTTCGGTTCAGTTATATTCGATTTTTTGACAGAATTGTGCCATGAACAGCCCTAGAGAATCCACAAAATGAAAACAAAACAGTTCCTAAAGATGGAGCCTGCGAAAAACAATGACCAATGCAAAAACAGATAGTTGAACCTCATAACTATTTGATGACTTCAGCTCTCTCATGTAGATTGGAAAGGTCCAGAACTAAATAGGAATGTGATCCAATCATAACCCTAAAGGATACTAACAATATAATCACTATCATTATGTCAACAACTTCATTATTGAATCAAGCATTTTGTTTTATTAAAAATTGATTTAATTCAATGAGTTAATTTGGCTACTCCATAGATTAATAATGACCTCAGCAGCCTCTGAATTGGAAGAAGAAAGATACTGATAATAATAATGCCGTAAGGCATCTGGTATTAACGCATTTGAGTTCTGCCAAATATCCAAGTTCTGGTCAGTAACCTACAATAAAAGTCATAACAAATTAAACATAAAGCACCAAAAATAGCCATTATAATAAAATTGAAAACACTTGAGTTGAATTATGCATGATATTCATATTCATATTCATATACCTCTTCATAAAACGTCATTGCAGTGAGTCGATAACCAGCTATAAGCAAATATTCCTTGACAGCACAGTTGAGATCGCGACGCTCAGTATCCTTCACTTGACCTAAAGCGGCAACCGGACTCTGATTATTCCCTTGTTGATGTTGAATTTGTACCTCACCACCACCACCGTTCACCAGAACACCTCCACTTGACTTCATCGTTGCATCATGGATGATATTACATGCGCTTTTAGATTGCAATTCTTCTTTTAGCTTCGTAATGTCTTCCAGCGCCAATCGTAGTTCATAATCCGTGATCGCTAACTTTTCCTCCGTTTCTTCTTTGTTTTGTAGCAGCGTTTGTGGATCCGCCGCTGCAAAAACGCGATTGCGATTTCAAAAGAAGTGATTCAGATAACAAAATCAAAATGAAGGAATCAAGAAAAGAGAGATATACATGGGAGAGAGTTGAGTCGAGAGATGTGATTGGGAGGAAAACGAGAAGGATCGGCGAAGTATTGTTGAAGACGAATGGCTTGATCGATTCGTCCATCATCGAGAAGTTCATGGAGAAGTTCAAAAGCGGTTAGAATGTAATTCTCTTCTAACAGAAAGTTAACGACGCAATTGCAGAGCGACGATTTTTCTACTTCCATTCTTTCGGATTTTCGATTCGGAGAAGAGAGTTCCATTTCGTAATCTCAATCTCATCGTCATGCATTTTTTCAATTCGGGATTGTTTCTTCTAACAGCGATTGTAAGCGCGCTTTTCGCGCTATTGCTATTATTTTCATCCATATGTATATTTCTCGTTTTCGTAAACATAATGGGTAGAAGACTATAGGACGTGGGAGAATCGGAAAAGAAAGTATGAGAAAGAAAAATACTCCTTCATTTAAATAAGTCTATGACCTCGCAATTTTAATTAAGTATTGCTCTCACTTTGTCAATATTTTAAATAAGAATATAGTTAGTGTTAAACTAATTATGTTTGCTTTTATTTTACGATCAATCAATAATGATGCTCTTGAATGAAGGTGATACTCATGTTTTAACATGTTTAAATCATGGTTTATAGAGTTACCATTAAGGGTGGATGATAGGATCATAAAGTTAATTTTAGGCAATTTAATTATTAAAGTTAGAAGTAGAATTTATATTAATTGGGCTTTTGTTGTTTTGTTGAGCTTTTAAATCATTGGGACTTTATTCTACTATTCATTAGTAATAGTATATATGTAATCTCTTAGTCTCACTAAGAGATGGAAAATTATGAAACCAATGAATATTCTTTAATTTTCTTAGATAATTTTTATTGTCTTTTTCTCTTAATTATCTAGTCTTGTTAGGGTTTGAAATTAGCATCCTAACAATTGGTGATTTCATCTTGAACTTCTATGGCATTACCCATATTATCATTCCACATACACTCCATACACACCATCTTTTCTATGGGAAATTTTTACACCTTATCCTACGAACACTTATCTTACATCTTCATCACCAAATATGTATTTTAATCATGGATATACACCACCTCCACCTAACCCATTTTCATCATATTCATTGTCTTATTATCAACAACTACAACCAACAATCACCTCTTACACACTTGGTCACAACTATCAAACTCATTCTAGTAATAGAAGAGTTTATGAGAAACATCTGAAAGTCTCTCATTTCTCTTTTAAAAGAAAAGGTAAATCTGCTACATCCCTTTTGCCCGTGGATTCCATTTCCGATACTATTCTAAACTCAAACTCAGCAACATCATCAGAACAACCCTTTAATTCACTGATGTCTGAAACACCACAACCTCAAAACAACAACCCTCACAACTCCTCTGAAGACCAAAACCCCACTCTTTTATACCCAAACCCTAGCCAACCTCGAAAACGATGTCGTCGTAAGAAATTCTTCACTGACCTAACCGCAACATCCTCACTCGCCAAAAACCGCAAAAACGACATCACTAAAGACTATGACGACGAAGCCCTAATTGTTATTTCCGTAGGGTTTCCTATTTATTCCTTAACGGAGGAAGAAATTGAAGCTAATGTTGTTAAAACAATTGCTTCAAAGTTGGTTTCCGTAGGGTTTCGTGTCGAAGAATACCGAATAGTTTTTGGATTGAAACCCACATCTTCGACGTGTTTCAAAGCTACAAGAATCTCTACTATACTCATAGATGATGAGCTAGAGTTGGACAAAAAGCATGATATAGAATGGCACAAGATTTTTACACCTTTTGTTTGTAGAATCTTAAGAATTGAAAAAGTCGCTGAGGAAATCCTTGACGAAGATTTTCCAGACGAATCTCGCTCGACATTGGATTCGTTCACCAATGCATTTATCTCAAAGTTGAAATCCAGGGCTTGTGCTGGTGAGATGTTGGGATTGAAAAGCATAGTTGCGTACCGTAGTGGCCTAGAAATCAATACAAATGTGACTAAACAGGAAGCCGATGAGGGCCTCACGCAGGTGTTACTCGTCGGGAAGCCTATCTGTATTGCTAACAAAAATATTATCGACTACACATTCTTGCAAAGTTTGGAAGTTGATCAATCATATGACTTGCCAATGCAGATACACACCGGGTTTGGGGATAACAATTTGGCTATGCGACTGTCAAATCTCCGTTCAGTTTTTTAGGATAAGAGATATTCAAAATCTCATATTGACGTTTACATGCATCATATCCATTCTCAAGGGAAGCATCATATCTTGATTTTGGGTTGGCAATTCCAAAGCTAAGTGTACATGGGATGAATTTGATGCCTTATGAGTATACTATTTGCAGACAAGGAAGTTTTGAATTGGATAAAGCACTAGGGGTGGAAAATTATGAGGCTGAAAAGAGTGTTATTATTGTTTCTGAGTTCATTGGTTATTTTCCTTTGCCCGGCTGTGCGATTCGGGTGAATCCATAGAATATTGATGATGTTTTTGAAGTAATGAACTCGAAAATCAAAATGGTGGATGCTGAGAAGCAATTAAGACATGAGAAGAATTACAAGTATATAATCTCTCATGATGTAGCTTATCGGGCTAAGAGTTTTGATCAAGATTTAGAGAGATCTTGTAGGGAGCATTATCTGAAGAAGTGGTTGGATGTTAGATTGGGACTTAATTTTAGAATCGTTGCTTTGGATCTTAGTTTTAAGAAGCTTTATGTTGATTACATTGTTCCTGGTTATTGAGATACAAAGAGTAGGTAGATCCTTTTGGATTATTATGGTACCATGATGCCACAGGGATCACTAGACAAAACCATTAGCTTGGATGTTATCTCTCTCTTGAATGGCTTATGCAGTGATAAAAAAAATGTAGTTTCCATTAAGAATGAAAATTATCTTGTTGGTGTTGCAGCTGGAACCGAGAAAATCTCTACCAATGCACCAGTTTTGTTAACCGAGATAAAATACCACCAATGAAAGTTATGCAGACAACAACATTCTATTCTGGAATTTTAGATCAACTTGATTATGGATTGGTTCAGTGCCAAGCATTGGTTTGGCCCTAACAAGGGAGCTAGCTCAACAGATTGAGAAGGTTATGCGAGCTCTTGGTGATTTCCTTGGTGTTAAGGTTCATGCTTGTGTTAGTGGGACAAGTGTTCGGGAGGATCAGCTCATTCTCCAAGTTGGTGTTCACATTGTTGTTGTCGGTACTCTAGGGCGTGTGTTAGACATGTTGCGAAGGAAGTCTCTTCGCTCTAATTGCATCAAGATGTTGGTTTTGGATAAAGATGATGAAATGATTTCCCGTGATTGCAAGGATCGGATATATGATATCTTCCAGCTGCTACCTGGAAAATTTCAGGTTGGAGTATTCTCTACAACAATGCCACCTGAAGCTCTTGAGATTACTAGGAAGTTCATAAACAAGCCAGTGAGAATTCTGGTGAAACGTGACGAGCTGACCCTTGAGGGTATCAAGCAGTTTTCTATCAATGTTGACAAGGAAGAATGGAAGCTCGAGACACCGTGCTACCTCTACGAGACACTGGCTATCACACAGAGTGTCATTTTTATGAACACAATGCGCAATTTACTGTGTTATTCATGAGAAATGAATTGTCGCTTTCTTGAACTACTCCTTATCGGCTCTCCTACTCATATTCAGCTCAGAGATTGTTCCAGGTTGACAAGAGTAGACTTTCTCAAATATTTTGGAACTTTGCTCACTTCTGAATTAGAGGTTATACAGCTTAACAAGTGTGGTTCCATTATAACTGATGAAAATATATCAGAACAAGTGGTCCTCATAGCTTTGACCAATTCTTGTAGTCAAAGGATTCTTTGTGGTATACAAGGCCTAGGGATGAAATTTGGTTTAAAAATTCATCAAGGAAGTCAGGCAATGGCTCAGTTACTTGCAATTGAAGAAAGAAGTCAATTGTGTAGAAGAAAAGTCAAACCTGAGATTTTTAGAGTTTTAATCAAGTTCATCAACTTCATGAGCCTTTATTTGGTCAAGGAATAGTATGAAAGGTCTCAAATGTCAGGAATCAAGGGTTTGCAAGAAGTTGCTAAAATTGAATTTTTTTTCAAGTGAGAAGTTTCTATTTTTGGAAATCTTTGTCATAATCTTCAACCCATTATTTCATGTTCAAAAAAGCTCCAAATGATTTTTCCATGAACATGAAAGTTGTAGATCTTGATTTTCCCTTTCCAAAAAGTACAATAACACCTTCATAGCCTTCCAGAACTCAAGATATGATGTTTTGAAGTTAAAGGTCATTTTTAGGGTTTTTAGGGTATTTTGTCAAATTCTCATTGGTCCATCTTTTATTTATTATTTTTGTGTCACTTTTTTATATGTTATTTTTCTACACATATTTTAGTGGGTCATCCCCCCCATTTTCACGTGCCCAAGTGTATACATGCACCATATTATTTTGCTTTCATTTTGGTGGAAGTTATGTGGAAAAAATGGTACAAAGGTGGCACATGTATTGGATGGTATGAGAGAGAGTCAGAAAAGCATCATGCTACATGCCTATTTTGCTTGATTCTCATAAAGGGAGACATGCTTTTTTCATCACACCACTCACGATTTTTGACAACAAGAGAGAGAGAGAGAGAGAGAGGGAGAGAGATTATCATGTGAGTGTGATACATCTTGCAACCTCATCCAATCACCATATAACATTCTCATCATCATCCATCAACCAATGTGATATCAACAACATATCAAGACTACCATAGTTCTTATGCATCATCACCACATTGAAAAAAATTTGAAAAGAAGAAGGAAATGGCACACGAGGTTGCTCTGAGTTTGTGAAACAAAATTGGACCTCACACCACAAAAGGATTCAAGACACCCCTGCATATAATGGGATTCGCATGAAAATTGTGAAGGGGGGAGCTTCTGATTTAACAAAAATCACGCAAAAACACACGCGCATTGATCATTGAGAGACAGAGCTTTCCTTTCACAAAATCAAAGGAACTTTCTCAACACACTCACTCACACTCTCTTCATATTCATTACACTCTCATTGTTGGAGACTGAAACTCAGATTAAAAGTTGACTCTTCATCACACTCTATACAAAAAACCCTCTCAATTCATCACTGAGTATTTCCTCATCTTCATTGCTCAAAGCTGCAAGGTTTTAGAGTGAGGTGGAAGTTCAAATACTTTTGTGGATTCTTCATATTTGTCTACAAATCAAGCTTCTCAACCTTTATTTGGCCAAGCACAAACTCAAGGAGGATCAAGGCATCTCTGGTTTTCTTCAAAACATCAAAACAAGCTTCACTCAAGTTTGCATATTCAACTTAGTTGCTTCGTATTTGCCCCATTGTTGCTTGTTTTAGTCTTATTTTGTTTGATTTGAAGTCTATAAGGTGTGTTGAATCTTTGAAATGCTTTGATTTGTGAGTTTCAGTTTTGACTGTCAATTTTGTTTCGTTTGATTCTCTTAGCATGTTGTGTGTTTGTAGAAATGGCTGATGGATTCTTAATCCTTGTTGTCTAAGATTTCATTTAGTATGCTATTTATGCATTTCTGAAATTTATTTTGATCAAGCTCACCGATGGTTGGACGAAGAAGACGACTAGAGTCTTTTCCGACCAATGACTTTGTTTTGTTCTCAGTTTAAATGATGGCCATTGATGTGCTTGAATCTAGAGGCTATTAAGTTGACACCACATTAAAAAGACATGTGCTCAGTGTTGCACCCCAAAATTTGCCCTCACAATACAAGACTTTGTGTTCTAAGAAGGTTCACAAGGTTCACAAGATTCACAATGCTTACAAAACCTTTCATGAGGTTCATGAAGTCTACAAGTCACTTTATGAGGTTCACAAGGTTCACAAGACCTCCCATGAGGTTCACAAGGTTCACAAGACATATTATGATGGTTCACAAGGTTCACAAAGTTCACAATTGGTCAGAAGAGTTGACAATTCCCTCAGACAATGCACCTCCTAAGCAGTGCATCCAAAACTAGGGTTTTGACTTTAATCAGGCTAAATGAACTTCCAAGACTTCAAGTGAGATTCATAACATCTTATATGTGTCTAAGAATCCCCATGACAAATTTCAGGACTTTTCACAAAGGTTTGCTCAGTCAAATGATCAGATAGGTCAAAATCAGTCAAAGCAGTTAAAAAGTCAAACTGAGGTCAACTGTGGTCAAACCAAAGTCAAACATCATGATTTTTTGCCAACATCAATTATATGAAGTAAAATTTATCATTTGATCAAGGGTTGATCATGATTCATCAAGGAGATTCCAGATCATCAAGAATCAGGAGTTTCTAAATTAGGGTTTCCTTAGTAAAAGTCAACTGAACTTTGACCAGCCATAACTTTCACATGCTTCATCACCAAGTCTCCATCCAAAGCTCATTTTGAAGGAAATTGAATTCTCTACAACTTTGTGTCTCACAAGCCAAGCCCAAAAATGCTTCATTTGGAAGGTATGAGCTAAGACATTATAGGTCCTTTTGAAAGTCAACAAAAAGTCAACAACTTCAAAAAGGCATAACTTGAGAATGGTAAATGATATGGACATGAAACCAGTGGGGTTGGTTAGAGGACTCTTCAAGCTTTCCAAAATGTCCAAGAACACCCTCATAGCATTAAAATTGAAGGATGTGTGCCCTTGCAAAGTTGGGAAATTTTTGGTTGGTTTATGAAGAAAATGGAGGTCTAAAACCAATTTCTTCCAAATGGGCTTGCCAAATGATGACCCAATCCACATTATAACATCATGCACGAAATTAAATTGATTTATTCATAATTTTATTCATTTTGTTTTTATTTATTATGATTTTTTATATTAAAAATCATTTTAAATTCAAATAAAATATAAAATAATGAAAATTTAATTTGATTTGGTTTCTAGAAGGTCTTAAATTATATTTAGACTTGATTGATACAAGAGTAATGAGAATCATACCAAAATAGCAATGTGAGATCAAGAATATTCAAATTTTAAAGCTAATCTTTTTTAATCTTCAAATGATCCAAATATCCATCAAATTGGTGAAGTCTTTGACCTAATTCACTCACTCATATATAATGAACACTTAACAATTCACAAGCCACGAATTTGCAGCCTCAAAGAGTAAGTTTCACAAATCAAAAAAACATCCAAAAACTCAAATTCGGATTCATCCATACAAGGCATTAGAAGGTAATTTGAGGACACAGCTATGATCCTTGGACATCATTGAGTGGAAATCAATGCTTGGTTGCATCCAAAACCATTCACATAGCATAACCCGAATGCATCTTGTTCATCTTTAAAATTTTTTCGATTTGAACTATTTATGCAATAACAATGAAATCTAACTGTATATTTGTGTTAGTGATGATGTATAGATGTTTTCTGGACAAAAAACTTGAAGCTTCATGACCTAATATGCTTGCGGCCATTGTTAGGGTTTGGAACTTAGTTTTAGGGTTTCACGATTTAGACAATATAAATAAATTCTAACAACGTGGATTGATTGTGTGAGTCATAAGGAACTCATTGGTATAAACAATTTGAAGAAATTGTACTGTTTCGTTGGTATTTGATTTTCGCAGGGTGTAAACATGGAAGAACTTGCATGAAATTTCGCAGGAAAAGTTGCATGAAGTTTCGCAGGTATCATGAAGAAGATGAAGCTGGCCTGCGCGCGAAATTCCAAATTTAAATTGTTATTTTAAAATATTATGAATGATTTCTGTTTGTATTTCACAAGCTCATGCTTGTCCCAGTGGAAAGACAGGCACGCATATGATAGGAGGGCAGGGGTTCGAATCATGGCTTCAACTCTTTTTTGCTTATTTTTCCACATATTTAGCCATTATAATATATTATGTTTTATTGCCATTATATGAACAGATGCGTTCACCTAGCAGGGATGGTAATGTGTTTGTGTGATACTATGAAAGTCCTGGGTTCGAATCCCCCCAGGCCTTTTGTTTTCTTGCTATTTTTTTGATTTTTCAGGATATAGAACAAAAACAATTTGACCCACTCTTCTTACACCAATGCATGCGTGGCCCAGTGGATGGAGACAGGGCTTGGGAGTGAAGGGACCAGGGTTCAAACCCTGCCCTCAGCAGTGTGGTATTTTTTGCATTTTTTTTATTATTTTAATTTATTTTATTATATTAATTCAATTTTGTTTAAATTAGTAAAATATAAATTATTTTTTTAAATACCATTAAAACACTTTTCTTCATATTCTAAAAATATCATAATTTTTTTTTTAACTATTTATATTTATTTCATATTTATGTATATATGTATAATTATCATATTTTTGTAAATAAATTGTTTTATTTTGTAAATTAAATACAAAACCCTAATTATATTATAAACCCTAATTTATTTTTTCTAAACAATTAAAAATCCTAATTTTATTTTGTGATTTTAATTTCTTATTTTTGTAAATATAATCATAATTAATCTTATTTTCTAAATATGACATAAATTGTTTATTTTTTGCATAATTTTTATAGTTAAAAGTTATTAATTTAATTTTATAATCATAATATGTTCATAATTAATATAATTTTCTAATATTCATATACTTTAAAATTCTATAATAATTATTCATATTTTCTTATTTACATTTAAAAATTTTGTTTATTATAATACTTGTGTTTATTTTTATACTAACCCCATTTATTTTTAAATTGTTATTATTATTTCACTAACCCAATTTCTATTATTATTTACTATTTTTCTTATTTGTTTATTTATTTTGCTATTATTTTAAATTGCTTTTATTATTTTTGTAATTGTTCCTGGATGTAATTTTTTGTAATATTTATATTATTTATTTTTATGTCATGGTTAGTAAAAATAGGGAGTGTAAACATGTATGTTATTTAAAATTGATTTAGATCACTTAATTCAAAAGATAAATAAAATTGTACACTCACACACGTAAGTCGATCTTTGATCGCCATCTCACTTTCTAGGGTTACCTCTCATTGTTGCCTAATCACAAGGTCAAGTGGGGTGTATAAAGCAAAAGTCCCTTAAAAGAAAAGTCATCTAGTCCCTTAACAATCAAAAGATCAAGTCCCTTAAACGGTTGCCTTCGTAATGATCTTGTCCCTTTCGAATAATGATGACAGTCCCTCCAAAAATGCTTAATACACCCTACAGTTGCCTTCATTAACAGATGACCCTTACTTGTCCCTCACATCCAAGGTAATGACTACCTATTCCTTAATAATAGGGATAGTCTTACCATTTAAAGGATTCAAGAACAGAAAGACTTAAACTTTAGGGTAGGTTCCTCATAGTTGCTTGCTCACTATTCAAAAACTTTTCAAACACTTCACAATTCCAAACAATTTTCAAACACAAGTTTTTTACGCATCCGTACATGGATCATTATCAAACTCTTATGAAAATTTTTATTCACACACTTCACATTTTCAAAAACGATTCAAAGTGAGCTAAGTAACTAAGAGCCCATGGATAACCATGGATGTAAAGGGTGCTAATACCTTCCCTTTACATAACCTACCCCCCGGACCCAAAAATCTTTTAAAAGGTCTTTCCTGTTCTTTTATGTCTTTCCTTTGGATAAAATAAAAGTCGGTGGCGACTCTTGCTATCCGCAACATAACTAAAGTCAGTTCTCCCACCGTGTTACAGAACTGGCGACTCTGCTGGGGATTTAATATTAAAGAGGGGTACCCTTAGGAATTAGATCACTTTAAATTGTTTGCCTTGTTTTCTTTATATTATCTTGTTGGGCTCTTATGTGTGAAAGATCCTAACCCGGATCTAGTGTACCTTAGGTAAATGGCAATAGACCAAGGAAACTGTACGACGTATATCGATATGGTTGATCTGGTAGCCATAGTTAGTGTGACTTCTTGGTTGGTGCTTATGTTCCTTAAGTCAAGTTGAGGATAATATGAGGCTGCCATATGTTGTCAATTCACTAACTAACTTTTAGAACCCTAGTTATCCCATCTTGGCCTTTAGAAAGTAGTGAGGTAACCGGCTTTGGTGCAGACTGAAGTTGGTTGACACTCGATGCTACGCTCATTGAGATTCTAAACTTGGAGGGTTTTGGTTGGCAAGTAAGTTACCTACTGAACAATCACCCTTGTGAAGGATCAATGATATTGAGATCCCTTAGAACCTGGTTACTTTGTAGGACAGGATGAACCAACTAACTTCAGGGGAGGGTACTTACCTTTAAACCTCATGCAAGCCTTTAAACCTAGGGCAATTGTGTGACTTGTTTGTGTGTGCCACATGTTTGTGATTGAGCATAACATCATGACATCATCATGCATCATAAGCATAGCATTTTCACTAACCATTTCAAGGACCAAAGGATTTATCTTTGTTCTTTGTTGCAGGTCATGGCTTCTGCTCGTAGAAACACTATCAGGATCAACTTTGTAGGGATACCTGCTAAGCTTAAAGAGTTGGTTTCTCAAGTGTCTGATCATTCCCAGTTCATCAAGAGACATGGTCACCTATTGGATCTAGTCACTTCAGGGTTCAATGAAGACATGATGAGTGTTCTGTTTCAGTTCTTTGATCCTAAGCACCATTGCTTTACATTCCCTGACTACCAGCTGGTTCCTACAATGGAGGAGATCTCTAAACTTCTAGGTATACATGTTCTTGATCAAAGACCCTTCACAGGCTTGGAGAAGGATCTTAAACCAGAGGTTATTGCTGCAGCTCTACATCTGAAGAAGTCTGACATTGTTCTAGAAACGAGAAGCGAAGTTAAGGGTATTCTTGCCAAGGTGTTGATAGAGAAGGCTCAAGTGTTCTTGAAAGCTATAAGCTATGATGCTTTTGAAGAGATCTTAGCCTTGTTGATTTATGGCTTAGTGTTGTTCCCCAATCCTGATCAGTTCATAGATGTTCATGCCATCAACATTTTCCTGAGTCACAATCCAGTGCCTACATTGCTTGGAGACATACTACATTCTCTTCATACCCGTACTACAAGGGCAAGAGGAACTTTGATGTGCTGCATACCTTTACTTTCTAGGTGGTTTATTTCTCACCTTCCTCGCTCAGTAATGAAGAATGAGCAAGGGTTCAGATGGTCTAAAAGGATCATGTCACTCTCGCATTCAGATATTCATTGGTGCTCTAGATCCATGGAGAACGTCACTATCATTGACCGTTGTGGGGAGTTTCCTAATGTGCCACTTCTAGGCATAAGAGGAGGCATCACCTACAACCCCTCTCTAGCTTTACGACAGTTTGGTTATGCTCGGAGTGATGGTCCACATGACATGTTGATTCAGGGCATTGTATTTGATTACGACAACGATCTTCAAGGTTACCGTCAGAGATTCATACGAGCATGGGGAAAAGTAAACAAGGTTGACAACAAGACTCTGGAACCTAAGTACACTATTCCTATGGAGGCTTATCTTAGATGGGTGAGATCTCGTGCTCAGACTCTCATGATGCCATATCCTGCTATCCTGCCAGTTACCATGGAACCTGTTGCTGAAGGAGACACGGCTTATACCATCCTTCACCCAGACATGCCTACTGACATGGAAGACTTACAGAGATCCTGGATCCAATTGAAGGAGCAAAGGGATACTTTTGAGGCTCATTACAAAGCAAGCCAAGAAAGAATCCTGGAACTAACAAAGCAACTTCACGAGGAACGGAATCTCAACTCATACCTCAACACAAAGAGGAAACGTCCATGGGAGACTTAAAACCCCATCTCTTGTATTTATTGCACTTCATTTTTGTAAGCCCAAGAGGCAAAACAAGTTTATTGCTAATAAAAATTTACCTTCGTGTTTGTTTAAGCAAATTTAAATCTTACGGTCCTTGAAAACATTGCATATACATTTACATATCATATCGTTGCATCACAGGTTTATTGTGCACATGTTTCTTATCTTCTCGCTGTTTATTTCAGCAATGGCTCTTGAACAAACAGTCAAAGATCTCCAGGCTCAGAATGCCCGATTCCAAGAGCTGATCCTGAACCTGACCAAGGGGCAGGATGAATTGAAGACACTACTGGCCAAGAAGACTAAGAAGACTAGAAGGTCAGGTGGCCTGATCAACATGGGAAAAAGGTTCAAAGGTCTTGCCAAGACCAAAGAACCAGTTGAAGACTATGAATCTGAAGAATCTGAAAAAGAGGGAGGCAGTCTCCACAACACTATGGGGGACTCTGATTCTGAGGCTAATTATTACCATGAGCCTAATGAAGACAAATTCAAAATGTTGGTGGATAGAATGGATGCTATGGAGTTGCAGAAATCTTCTGGGCTGGATTTTGAAGATTTGAGTCTGATATCTGGGGTAATCATACCCATTGGTTTCAAGGTTCCTACCTTTGTTATTTATGATGGGGTCTCTTGTCCCAAGCTGCATCTGAGGTCTTATGTCAGAAGAATTCAACCTCACACTGCTGATAAGAAGTTGTGGATCCACTTTTTCCAAGAGAGCTTATCTGGAGCTCAGTTGGAGTGGTATTATCAATTGGAGAGTATCAACATCAGGGATTGGAATGATCTTGCTGAAGCTTTCTATAAGCAGTATCAATACAATGCTGACTTAGCTCCCACTCGCGTGCAGCTGCAAAGCATGTCTATGGGTGCCAAAGAAAGTTTCAAGGAGTATGCTCAGAAGTGGAGAGATTTAGCTGGAAGAGTTCAACCCCCTTTAACTGATAGGGAATTGGTTGATATGTTCATGTGCACGCTGAATGGTCCGTTTTACAGTCATCTCATTGGAAGCTCATCATCTGGCTTCACTGAGTTGATAATGACAGGAGAGCGCGTGGAAAATGGTATAAAGAGTGGCAAGATCCAAGTGGGTACTTCTTCATCAGGTACTGCAAAGAAGCCTCCCACTGGGAAGAAAGAATCCAATGCTGTTTATGGTCAGCCTGATCGTAATAGAAGGCATCAGTCTGTTAGTGCAGTTCATATTTCAAATCCAACTCCTGCAACAACATAGCAGCCACAGGGCAACCAACAGAGGGCTAGAAGGCAATTCACTAAGATCAATATGTCAATGGCTCAGGCATTGCAACACTTGTTGAAGGCTGAGCTTATTACTTTGAAGGAGGCTCCTCAGAATCCCAATGTTACCTCTCCCAGGTACAATCCCAATGCACGATGTGCATACCATTCAAACTGTCAGGGACATGATACTAATAGCTGCTGGGTCTTGAAGAACAAAATTCAAGATATGATTGAGGCTGGAGAGATTGAGTTTGACCCTCCAGGTACTCCAAATGTGATTACTGCTCCAATGCCAAATCATGAGAAGACTATCAATGCCATTGTTGAAGATTCACATATTTCCTCAGTTGCAGATTTGGTTACACCATTGTCTGTTATCAAGAAGAAGTTAGTACAAGCTGGGTTCTTTCCGGGTTGTCGTGAAGATTGTGTCTATTGTGAGTATAATCCAGATAGTTGTTGGAGGTTGAAGGACGGAATTCAACATCTCATGAATAACTATACCATAGTGTTTGAGAGGACTCCATCGTCTGTGGAGAGTATGGTGGATCATATTACTAAAGGTAGGAAGACTGAAGAAGTTGACATGGTTGATAAAGTGCCGGTGAGGATCACTTCCAAAGGTCCTGTTAAAATCACTCATAGGGGTCCAATCAAGATTACTGCTGAAGGCCCTGTGAAGGTTGTTGCTGAAGCCAGAGTAGCTCCTATGGTCATTACTACTCCTGGTCCTATTCCGTATACGTCTGATAAAGCTGTGCCTTGGCATTATGGGTCAGATGTGTATATCCATGGTGTTAAGCAGGAACCCTTAGCTGATGTGCCTGTTGATGTTGACAATATTGCTGGATCTAGTAAGATCACACGAAGTGGAAGAGTCTTCTCTCCTCCAGTCACTTCCAAGAATGCAGTTACTCCTGCTGCTACCTCCACCACTAATGCTCGGGGCAAAGGTCCTGTTATTGAACTTATATCTACTGATGTGCCAGCTGCTGATGATCTCGCTAAGCAGATGGAAGAAGTATTGAAAATCATTCGCAAGAGTGATTATGACATTGTTGATCAGTTGGGGCATACTCCTTCAAAGATTTCTATGTTGTCCTTGCTGTTATGTTCTGAGGCTCATGCCAAGGCCTTGATCAAGTTTCTGAAGACTGCTCATGTACCCAATGCAATTTCTGTTGACCAGTTTGAGAATTGTGTTGCCCACCTGACCTATGATAATGGGTTAGGGTTTTCTGATGCTGATTTAACCCCTGCCAAGAGGGATCATAACAGGGCCTTGCATGTCTCAATTGAATGCAGGGGCACTACCCTGTCACATGTATTGATAGACAATGGTTCCTCTTTGAATGTGTTGCCCAAGGAAGCCCTGAATAAGCTGAGTCTTGAAGATGATGTGCTGAAGCCCAGTAGTATAGTAGTGAAGGCTTTTGATGGTTCTAGAAGAGTGGTGCATGGAGAAATTGATCTCCCAATCAAAGTTGGTTCTCAGGTTTTTAATGCTACATTTTATGTGATGGATATTCGTCCTTCGTACTCTTGTTTGCTTGGTCGTCCCTGGATCCATGGGGCAGGTGTTGTAACCTCTACATTACATCAGAAGCTAAGATATCCGGTGGAAGGAAAAGTTGTTACTGTCTATGGAGAGGAAGAATATTTTGTCAGCCATGTGAACACCTTCAAGTATCTGGAAGTGGAAGGTGAATATGTTGAAACTCCGTGTCAGACGTTAGAAGTGGTTCCTTGGATTGTTAATGATTATGTAGCTCCTCCGGTTGTCAAGAAAGTTCATGTGGTCACCAGAGTACCTCCAACAATGGCAATGTCCTCCCTCAACGATGCTAGAGCTGTGGTGGATGAAGGTGGTTGTACTATTTGGGGTCAGCTTCCTGATATCCCATACAAGTCTGACAAATTTGGTTTGGGTTTCACTGCAGAGTCCCAGAAGGCTGTTCGTCGTGCTCGTGCTGTTCGTATCACCAATCAGGGGGTTATGAAAGATCAGATCAATGCTGTGGGAGACTATGATGAAGACTACAATCTGGATGCCTGGATTTTTCCTATTGTGGGTGCTGGACTCAATAACTGGAAAGCTGAAGATGTTATCCCTATCTCCTTTAGTCAGGAGTAAATACTATTACTGTGTTGTTGCTTTTAAGTTTGTAATTTCTTGAACAATTGAACTCTTAAGCCTTGTGCCTTACCCGGGGCACAATGGTGTGCTTGTTACGGGCTGTCATTTCATTTGCATACTTCATTCAATAAAAATCAGTGGACGTTTCGTTTTCGTAAATATTGTGTTCCTTGTCTTTCTTTTATTTTATTTTGTTGCTTTATCAGCTATGTGTTCTTACACACACCCACATCACTAAAATGCAGATCCTCGTCCACTCTGGATCCTGTTGATAACAGTTCTACTATTGCCAATTATAATTTCGAGAATCCGATCTATCAAACTGAAGACGGAAATGAGGACGATTGTGAAGTACCTGTAGAGCTTGCTAGGTTGTTACAACAAGAAGAGAAAGCTATACAGCCATATGAAGAGCCAGTCGAAGTTGTGAATTTGGGAACTGAAGAAAACAGGAAAGAAGTCAAGATAGGGGCTGATTTAGAAGATAGTGTCAAGAGCAGATTGGTTCAGATGTTACGTGACTATGTGGAGATCTTTGCTTGGTCTTATGAAGATATGCCAGGGTTGGACACAGACATTGTGCTTCATCGTCTACCAGTAAAAGAAGATTGTCGTCCAAAGAAGCAGAAGGTTCGTCGTATGCGTCCTGAGATGTCAGAAAAGATCAAAGCAGAGGTAATGAAACAGTTTGATGCAGGGTTCTTAGCAGTGACTTCTTATCCTCAGTGGGTTGCAAATGTGGTGCCGGTACCTAAGAAAGATGGTAAGGTACGTATGTGTGTGGACTACAGAGATTTGAACAAGGCTAGCCCCAAAGATGATTTTCCACTTCCTCATATTGATGTTCTGGTAGACAACACTGCTCAGCATAAGGTATTCTCTTTTATGGATGGCTTCTCTGGTTACAATCAGATCAAAATGGCACCTGAAGATATGGAGAAGACAACATTTGTTACACAGTGGGGCACTTTTTGTTATAAAGTGATGCCATTTGGTTTGAAGAATGCAGGGGCAACATATCAGCGTGCTATGGTGGCTTTGTTTCATGATATGATTCATCATGAGATAGAGGTGTATGTGGATGATATGATAGCCAGGTCTCAGAATGAAGAGCAACATCTTAAAAATTTGCATCAATTGTTTGAGAGGTTGAAGAAATACAAGTTGAGATTGAACCCAAACAAGTGTACTTTTGGAGTTAGGTCTGGAAAGCTCCTAGGTTTCATAGTCAGTGGAAAAGGTATTGAAGTGGATCCTGCAAAAGTAAAAGCTATACGAGAGATGCCAGCTCCCCGTACTGAAAAGGAGGTTAGAGGTTTCTTGGGACGATTGAATTACATTGCAAGATTTATTTCCCAATTAACTGCCATCTGTGAGCCAATCTTCAAGTTGTTGAAGAAAGATCAGGTGATGGAATGGAATGATGAATGCCAGACTGCCTTTGATGAAATCAAGAGATACCTGCTAGAACCTCCAATTTTGATGCCACCAGTTGATGGAAGACCCTTGATTATGTACTTAACAGTGTTAGACAACTCAATGGGGTGTGTGTTGGGGAAACATGACGAGTCTGGTCGAAAAGAGCAGGCAATATACTACCTTAGCAAAACGTTTACCGACTGTGAAACAAGATACTCACTGCTCGAGAAAACTTGCTGCGCTTTGGCATGGGCTGCTCGCCGACTAAGACAGTATATGTTGACCCATACGACCTTGTTGATTTCGAAGATGGATCCAATCAAGTACATATTTGAGAAACCTGCTCTCTCCGGAAGAATAGCAAGATGGCAAATGATCCTGACAGAATATGATATACAGTATACCACTCAGAAGGCCATTAAAGGAAGTGTTGTGGCTGATCATTTGGCTCATCAAGCAGTGGATGATTACCAGTCAATGAGTTTTGAGTTCCCTGATGAAGACATTATGATTATTACCAAAGAACCTGGACAATATGACGGACCTGAACAAGGATCCCGATGGACTATGGTTTTTGATGGTGCCTCTAATGCACTTGGTAATGGTGTTGGTGTTGTGATCAGTTCCCCTGAAGGTTGTCATACCCCGATTACTGCCAGACTTTGTTTCTATTGTACCAATAACATGGCTGAGTATGAGGCATGTATCCTGGGTATTAAAGCTGCTATTGATATGAAGATTCAGTTCCTTGATGTGTATGGAGATTAAACCCTGGTAGTAAGTCAGATTAAAGGAGATTGGGACACCAAGCATGATAATCTCATTCCTTACAGAGAGCATGTGTTATCTTTGATCCCACATTTTAAGGAGATTACCTTTGGACATATTCCACGGAGAGAGAATCAGTTGGCAGATGCTTTAGCCACCATGGCATCTATGTTTGAGATCAGCTGGGATGATGAAGCTCCCAAGATTACTATTGATAGATTTGAAAAGCCTGCATACTGCAATGAGATTGACACTGAAGGGGCAGAGGAGAGGCCTTGGTTCTATGAAGTGAAAAGATATCTTGAAGCTCAGGAGTTCCCTGAAGGGGCATCTGTCAAAGATAGGAAATTTCTGAGAAGGTTTTCTGCTAAGTTCTTTTTGAGTAATGGGATTCTGTACAAGCGCAATCACGATTCAACTTTGCTTCGTTGTGTGGATAAGAAGGAAGCAATTGAGATTATGGAAGATATGCATGATGGGATCTTTGGCACTCATTCCAGTGGTCATACCATGGCAAAGAAGATATTGAGAGCAGGTTACTATTGGTCTACCATGGAAGCTGATTGCTATCAACACTCCAGAACATGTCACAAATGTCAAATTTATGCTGATAAAGTACATATACCTCCATCACCATTGAATGTGTTGATTGCTCCATGGCCTTTTGCCATGTGGGGCATTGATATGATTGGTGAGATCAAGCCTACTGCTTCTAATGGGCATCGTTTCATCCTGGTTGCTATTGATTACTTTACTAAGTGGGTAGAGGCAGCTTCATTTGCATCTGTTACTAAGAATGTGGTGGCTCGGTTCATTAAGAATAATCTCATATGTAGGTATGGCATCCCTGAAAGGATTATTACTGACAATGGCTCTGATCTGAACAACACTATGATTACTGATCTCTGCACGCAGTTCAAGATTAAGCATCACAACTCTTCTCCGTATCGTCCAAAGATGAATGGGGCAGTTGAAGCTGCTAATAAGAACATTAAGAAGATCGTACAGAAGATGACTGTTACTTACAAAGATTGGCATGAGATGTTACCATTTGCTCTTCATGGTTATCGTACCACAATACATACTTCAACAGGGGCAACCCCATTCTCCTTAGTCTATGGTATGGAAGCAGTTCTGCCCATTGAAGTTCAGTCCCTCCTTAAGAATTATGAAGGATGCAGGCTTGGATGAAGATGAGTGGATTCAGACTCGACTTGACCAGATAAATTTGATTGATGAGAAGAGGCTAGCAGCAGTTTGTCATGGCCAGATGTACCAGAAACGAATGATCAAAGCTTTTAACAAGAAGGTTAAGCCAAAGGTATATCAGGCTGGTGACTTGGTAATCAAGCGTATCATATTACCACAGGGTGATCCTAGGGGAAAGTGGACTCCTACATATGAAGGACCATTCGTAGTCAAGACAGTATTTTCAGGAGGTGCCATGATACTTACTACTATGGATGGTGAAGACTTCCCACAGCCTGTAAACGCAGACATAGTTAAAAAATACTACGCATGAAAAGAGACCCGCTAGGTTGACAGGCCTAGGCAAAAATAAGGGCATCCCGGCAAACCAAAAGGGTTTGGGCAAAAATTAGGGATATATATGAAAAGATGTACACCCGGCAAGTCGAAAACCTGAAAAGGCGGCTTGGGCAAAAAAGGGTATCCTGGTGGATTGAAAACCTGAAAGGGCAATCCAGGCAAAAGTTAGGGATTAAAGCGTATGACTATGTCTCGTTTAGATCACCCATGAAACTGCAACCAGCTGTACTACTTACTCAAGCTCAAACAGATAAAGCTCAATCCAATCGTTTCCGTCTCAACAGCAGAAGATGAGATACTTGAAGATAATGGCAATAGTAGAATTGAAACTCAATAGGATTGTTTCCCACATAGCAGATTTTCTTTGTTTTGTAAAATTTTATGACAAAATCCTCTTACTAGGGTTTATGTCTCCTTGTACAAACTTACTCATGTATGGGTCACTCTTTGATATAAATAAAATTCCATTTTCGAATCCAGATTTACTTTTACCCTATTTACATAAGCGAAACGTCCATTGGTTGTGTTTGAATGTATGTATGCTTTTGAATATGATTGATGTTTACCAGAAATGCATGTATGCTTAATATGATTGATGTTTACCAGAAATGCATGAAAATGCAGTAATAGTATTTACTAAAGACGAACGAGGGAAGGATTTCAACAAAGCTTCGCCGGTTCATCTCTACAAAACAATCACAAATCCTCAGTAGGGCAAATCCATCTTCATAAAGTCACATCTCCCCTGGAATTTATATCCATCTCTTTTATCCTCATACGGATATTCGGGAATTTACTTTCCAATAAGGGTACGACGAACGAAGACGGGAGGTTATATCTACCCTACTATCAAACGAAGACGAAGGTTGTATACCTTGCTATCCCCAGCATACGGGAGGTTATATATACCTTGCTATCCCCAGCATACGGGAGGTTATGTATACCTTCTTATCACACAAGACGGGAACAAGTTCCTCATATTCTTCAGCAAAGATATCCAGACGCTTCCAGCAGCATCATATCATACATACATCATTTACATCATATCATAACATACATATCCATAGATACATAACACATTACTTAGGTGCATCATATTATACATACATACATAATGCATAAACTAATACTATCATACAGAATGCTACCTTGTTTTCAGGTTAATTCTCCAGCAAACAGACTTCATCAACCACTTGTGACTATCAGGACTACTTTATCCTCCTGAAGGTTATCATTTCCTCAGGACTGCTTTATCCTCCTGAAAGTTTCTTATACCTCAGAACGATGTTCATCTTTCTGAAAGCATATTACCTCCTCAAGACGTTGTTATCCTCCTAAAAGCTATCAATCCCTCAGGACTGCTTTATCCTCCTGAAAGCTTCTTATACCTCAGGATTGCTTTATCCTCCTGAAAGCATATCAACACCTCAGGACTGCTTTATCCTCCTGAAAGCTTCTTCATACCTCAGAACGTTGTTCATCTTTCTGAAAGCATATCATCACTTCCTCAGGACGTTGTTATCCTCCTAAAAGCATATTATTACTTTGGGCCGTTGTTATCTTCCCAAAGGTTACCACTTCCTCAGGACGTTGTTATCCTCCTGAAAGCATATTATTACTTTGGGTCGTTGTTATCTTCCCAAAGGTTACCACTTCCTCAGGACGTTGTTATCCTCCTGAAAGCATATTATCTCCTCGGGACGTTGTTTATCTTCCTGAAAGCTATCACCCCTACCTCAGGACGTTGTTTATCTTCCTGAAAGCATATTATTACCTCGGGACTGCTTTATCCTCCTGAAAGCATATCACTACCTCAGGACTGCTTTATCCTCCTGAAAGCTATCATTATATCTTCATATTTTGGACTGCTTTATCCTCCAAGAAATGTATCTGAAGAACTTTTCTCCAAGTGGCATCTTTAAGCCCACTCAAGCATATACAACCAACCATCAATATCAGTTTACGCACCGGTGAGTGCAAATTTTTGGGCTTTTGTGTTCAATCCCCTTCAACCTTCCAAGTCACGACTGGCAAATATACCAATCTAACCCCTCAAGTTTCAGAAAATTGAACAGGGGCAGCTGTTGCACCCCAAAATTTGCCCTCACAATACAAGACTTTGTGTTCTAAGAAGGTTCACAAGGTTCACAAGATTCACAATGCTTACAAAACCTTTCATGAGGTTCATGAAGTCTACAAGTCACTTTATGAGGTTCACAAGGTTCACAAGACCTCCCATGAGGTTCACAAGGTTCACAAGACATATTATGATGGTTCACAAGGTTCACAAAGTTCACAATTGGTCAGAAGAGTTGACAATTCCCTCAGACAATGCACCTCCTAAGCAGTGCATCCAAAACTAGGGTTTTGACTTTAATCAGGCTAAATGAACTTCCAAGACTTCAAGTGAGCTTCATAACATCTTATATGTGTCTAAGAATCCCCATGACAAATTTCAGGACTTTTCACAAAGGTTTGCTCAGTCAAATGATCAGATAGGTCAAAATCAGTCAAAGCAGTTAAAAAGTCAAACTGAGGTCAACTGTGGTCAAACCAAAGTCAAACATCATGATTTTTTGCCAACATCAATTATATGAAGTAAAATTTATCATTTGATCAAGGGTTGATCATGATTCATCAAGGAGATTCCAGATCATCAAGAATCAGGAGTTTCTAAATTAGGGTTTCCTTAGTAAAAGTCAACTGAACTTTGACCAGCCATAACTTTCACATGCTTCATCACCAAGTCTCCATCCAAAGCTCATTTTGAAGGAAATTGAATTCTATACAACTTTGTGTCTCACAAGCCAAGCCCAAAAATGCTTCATTTGGAAGGTATGAGCTAAGACATTATAGGTCCTTTTGAAAGTCAACAAAAAGTCAACAACTTCAAAAAGGCATAACTTGAGAATGGTAAATGATATGGACATGAAACCAGTGGGGTTGGTTAGAGGACTCTTCAAGCTTTCCAAAATGTCCAAGAACACCCTCATAGCATTAAAATTGAAGGATGTGTGCCCTTGCAAAGTTGGGAAATTTTTGGTTGGTTTATGAAGAAAATGGAGGTCTAAAACCAATTTCTTCCAAATGGGCTTGCCAAATGATGACCCAATCCACATTATAACATCATGCACGAAATTAAATTGATTTATTCATAATTTTATTCATTTTGTTTTTATTTATTATGATTTTTTATATTAAAAATCATTTTAAATTCAAATAAAATATAAAATAATGAAAATTTAATTTGATTTGGTTTCTAGAAGGTCTTAAATTATATTTAGACTTGATTGATACAAGAGTAATGAGAATCATACCAAAATAGCAATGTGAGATCAAGAATATTCAAATTTTAAAGCTAATCTTTTTCAATCTTCAAATGATCCAAATATCCATCAAATTGGTGAAGTCTTTGACCTAATTCACTCACTCATATATAATGAACACTTAACAATTCACAAGCCACGAATTTGCAGCCTCAAAGAGTAAGTTTCACAAATCAAAAAAACATCCAAAAACTCAAATTCGGATTCATCCATACAAGGCATTAGAAGGTAATTTGAGGACACAGCTATGATCCTTGGACATCATTGAGTGGAAATCAATGCTTGGTTGCATCCAAAACCATTCACATAGCATAACCCGAATGCATCTTGTTCATCTTTAAAATTTTTTCGATTTGAACTATTTATGCAATAACAATGAAATCTAACTGTATATTTGTGTTAGTGATGATGTATAGATGTTTTCTGGACAAAAAACTTGAAGCTTCATGACCTAATATGCTTGCGGCCATTGTTAGGGTTTGGAACTTAGTTTTAGGGTTTCATGATTTAGACAATATAAATAAATTCTAACAACGTGGATTGATTGTGTGAGTCATAAGGAACTCATTGGTATAAACAATTTGAAGAAATTGTACTGTTTCGTTGGTATTTGATTTTCGCAGGGTGTAAACATGGAAGAACTTGCATGAAATTTCGCAGGAAAAGTTGCATGAAGTTTCGCAGGTATCATGAAGAAGATGAAGCTGGCCTGCGCGCGAAATTCCAAATTTAAATTGTTATTTTAAAATATTATGAATGATTTCTGTTTGTATTTCACAAGCTCATGCTTGTCCCAGTGGAAAGACAGACACGCATATGATAGGAGGGCAGGGGTTCGAATCCTAGCTTCAACTCTTTTTTGCTTATTTTTCCACATATTTAGCCATTATAATATATTATGTTTTATTGCCATTATATGAACAGATGCGCTCACCTAGCTGGGATGGTAATGTGTTTGTGTGATACTATGAAGGTCCTGGGTTCGAATCCCCCCAGGCCTTTTGTTTTCTTGCTATTTTTTTGATTTTTCAGGATATAGAACAAAAACAATTTGACCCACTCTTCTTACACCAATGCATGCGTGGCCCAGTGGATGGAGACAGGGCTTGGGAGTGAAGGGACCAGGGTTCAAACCCTGCCCTCAGCAGTGTGGTATCTTTTGCATTTTTTTTATTATTTTAATTTATTTTATTATATTAATTCAATTTTGTTTAAATTAGTAAAATATAAATTATTTTTTTAAATACCATTAAAACACTTTTCTTCATATTCTAAAAATATCATAATTTTTTTTTTAACTATTTATATTTATTTCATATTTATGTATATATGTATAATTATCATATTTTTGTAAATAAATTGTTTTATTTTGTAAATTAAATACAAAACCCTAATTATATTATAAACCCTAATTTATTTTTTCTAAACAATTAAAAATCCTAATTTTATTTTGTGATTTTAATTTCTTATTTTTGTAAATATAATCATAATTAATCTTATTTTCTAAATATGACATAAATTGTTTATTTTTTGCATAATTTTTATAGTTAAAAGTTATTAATTTAATTTTATAATCATAATATGTTCATAATTAATATAATTTTCTAATATGCATATACTTTAAAATTCTATAATAATTATTCATATTTTCTTATTTACATTTAAAAATTTTGTTTATTATAATACTTGTGTTTATTTTTATACTAACCCCATTTATTTTTAAATTGTTATTATTATTTCACTAACCCAATTTCTATTATTATTTACTATTTTGCTTATTTGTTTATTTATTTTGCTATTATTTTAAATTGCTTTTATTATTTTTGTAATTGTTCCTGGATGTAATTTTTTGTAATATTTATATTATTTATTTTTATGTCATGGTTAGTAAAAATAGGGAGTGTAAACATGTATGTTATTTAAAATTGATTTAGATCACTTATTTCAAAAGATAAATAAAATTGTACACTCACACACGTAAGTCGATCTTTGATCGCCATCTCACTTTTTAGGGTTACCTCTCATTGTTGCCTAATCACAAGGTCAAGTGGGGTGTATAAAGCAAAAGTCCCTTAAAAGAAAAGTCATCTAGTCCCTTAACAATCAAAAGATCAAGTCCCTTAAACGGTTGCCTTCGTAATGATCTTGTCCCTTTCGAATAATGATGACAGTCCCTCCAAAAATGCTTAATACACCCTACAGTTGCCTTCATTAACAGATGACCCTTACTTGTCCCTCACATCCAAGGTAATGACTACCTATTCCTTAATAATAGGGATAGTCTTACCATTTAAAGGATTCAAGAACAGAAAGACTTAAACTTTAGGGTAGGTTCCTCATAGTTGCTTGCTCACTATTCAAAAACTTTTCAAACACTTCACAATTCCAAACAATTTTCAAACACAAGTTTTTTACGCATCCGTACATGGATCATTATCAAACTCTTATAAAAAATTTTATTCACACACTTCACATTTTCAAAAACGATTCAAAGTGAGCTAAGTAACTAAGAGCCCATGGATAACCATGGATGTAAAGGGTGCTAATACCTTCCCTTTACATAACCTACCCCCCGGACCCAAAAATCTTTTAAAAGGTCTTTCCTGTTCTTTTATGCCTTTCCTTTGGATAAAATAAAAGTCGGTGGCGACTCTTGCTATCCGCAACATAACTAAAGTCAGTTCTCCCACCGTGTTACACTCAACACGTGATTTTATAATTTCATTTTAATTGTTTTGTGTGTCAGGTCATGATAACTGTGGTGGTCCTCTTATGTCATGCGATGATTTTGTTTATTTGATGAATCTGTTGACTAGTTGATGTGCGTTGGATGTATCCTAGGGCTTAAATCTAAGTCAGTTTTGTTGACTAAGACCACCATAATCTTGTTGACTTGCATTGTGGACTTGGACTCTGACTTGCTATTTACACACCTCCCTTAGGCCCAAGTTTCATTTTCAATGCATTGTATGCACCCCTGGCTTTGTTTCTCACATCTTTATTTTTATTTTTATTTAGTTTTCAATTTTAATTTTTAAAATATGTTTTATGTTTCAAAAAAATCCAAAAACTTCACAAGTGATCTTTACCAATTTATAAAATTTTCTCAAATTTTATTTTCTTTCTTTTATTATTTTTAGACCTCTGAATTAATTTTCCATTTATTTTCCTTTTAATTTTCTTATATCATGAACACCTTAGCTTGTTGATTTTATACCTTGAGTTCTGTAATAGTTTTGAACCTGATTCTTTTTACTTTGTATCAATAACATGTTGAGGTATCTTAAATATTTTGTGCTGATTTTTAGGTCTTGTTTGGATAATTTTTTAGGTGTTGCTTTGTGCTTAAGTAATGTGAAACCCTAGCTTGATTTGCCTAATTGTTTGATTTTCTTTGGTTCTGATTTTTGGCTTTCAACTTTTGCTTGATGCTAGTACATGTTTGAGGTCCTTTGAGGTTTAATGTAATAATTTTTGAAGCATGTTTGGAATTTCTTTGATGCTTGAATCTTGAATTGTCTAATTTGTGAATGTTTTGACCATGACTTGCTTGCTTGCTTAGGAAGGCACGTGTGCCATCATATGAGGACTTGCTTGAGGCTTATTAACATGATGCTTGATCTTTGGTTGTGATATTTGAACTTTATCTTTAATTGTTTTGAGATTACCTTGCATGACAAGTTCTTCCCTTCACATGTATGAATCATGATTCATTTCACTCCACTTCTTCTCTTATCTTCTCCAATTGCTTGGATATGTGTCTATATGTTTTGAGTAATGTTTGAATCCTTTATTTAGGCACATGTTCATGATGTTTCGCTTCTGACTTTGACTTAACTTGTTGAACTTTAACTTGTTTGCCTTACTTGTTCATTTCTTTTCATCTCACTTCTTCTTTAGTACCTTGTTTGATATTTGTTGGACTTATCCCATTTCTTTTTTATTGAGTTTGCATGACTAACCTTAGAGGTCTTTTGTGACCATTAGTTTGTGACTTGTGTGGGTTCTAATGCTTAGACCTTTGTTCTTTCATGACTTGTGTTTCTTTTAATTTCATTTGCCTTTATGTGAATACTTCTAACTTTTCAGGGGTTTTGGTAAGCTTGAGAGGTGTGGATGATTCTTCCACATCTCAATCTTATTCCTTCATCTTCTTTTAAGCTTTCATACATGTATTTGTGATGTGTTTATTCCATCTTTGCCTAACTGCTTCTTCATCCCCCTTTGGGATCAACTTTATCTTCTCTTAAGAAGTAAGTTGAGTCCTTTGCTCCTTTCTTCTTCTTCTTCTTATTTCTTTTCTTCTTTCCTTCTTCATCATTAAGATAGAATTCAAACCAAACTAACCTAGTTATCCCATGCATGATAACACTTAGGATTGTTAGTCCCCCTAGGATTTTTACCTTTGAGATCCTTTTGGTGCTCTCTCTTCTCATCTCAGACAATAACTTCAAGACACCTAATAATTGACAAGTCTTCTCATGTGCCAAGAGAATTTGTCATAGGCTACTTGAACACATCCCATTTCAGGATGAGGTGTAGGGTATCTATCATGATTAATAGTTCTTAGCATTAGATCACTTCACAAAGAAAAGCTAAAAAATACTTCTTATCCAAAAACCACAAAAACACTTAATAAAGTTAAGTAGACTAGTGTGTTTAAGCCTTCATCTGTGGGACTAGATTTGAGGATTTCCTCCATAGCTATGTGTTCCTCTTTCCCATTCCATTTCAGGATGATGTAAGAAGTACACATCCCATTGAGTAAGACTTAGGTACACTCACCTATGCAAACCTCAAAGCAAAAACTCCTAAAAAACACTGAACAAAGAATAAACATCTCTCCTTTAGGAATTATTTTCTCATCTCCTTCACTCTTAACGTAAGAACTTGCTCCTACTTGTCTCTTTGCAAGACGGTAACACACTCGTTCCAGACGAGCCTTCAACACCTGAGCATTAACATAAGCAGTTCAAGCTTCAAAACACGAGCAACTTTCCTCCCTAGTTATGGGAACTACGTCGTCTTTGATCCTCATTTCCCGATGAGGTACGTAGGAAGTGGGTGTAAAACCCCAAATTTGCCCTCTCTTTTTCATAGAATTTAGCATATCATTTTCATATTCCGTGCTGCATCATTAGCATAGAAAGATAAAGAATAAAATCCATAGCATAACATAAGCTCGCAGAGATTTTTACTTCAAGTGTGGTTATTAAGTTCGAGAGTTGATTCAGATGGATGTGTGATATAATCTTGGTCAAACTATCAAGAGATTGGTTGAATTGCAAGTTATATGTATTGGTGGTTATTTCTCAGGCGACGCGTTTCAAGGTCGAGCTATGTTGTGCGCAGAGGTCATCAATTTGCCAGGCAGTGGTTCATGTGATGGTTTTGGGTTCAAAGATTCAGGCTTGTCATGATTATATATTCAATTGTATGCATCTGTGGATTTATTTTCCCAGAGAGTGATTCAAATTAATTTGAGGTGATTCTAAGTTCATTTGATCATACGCTCAGAGGGTGATTTACCCAGAAGATCGGTGATTTCTGTGGAAGCAATGGAAAAATGGTTTTGGGATTGAGACTTCGTGCATGTTGGTAGCAATTGGTCTGTTTCACAAAAATATCAAGTTCCATACCCATTTCTAAACCATTTTTGTCCAATTACCCCTTTAAACCAATTCTATTTGTTCTCATTTCTACATTTATTTCTAAACCATGTCCACTTTCATTTTTTATCATAATTCATATTTTCATTTAACTTCATTTTTTATCCATTCTTTTTATTTTTCAATTACCACTTTTTATCACTCATTACCAAAATTATTACAAAAACATTGCAAACATTCTTTTAAACCCATTAACTTATTACAAGTCATAAGCCCATGTGTTTTTTTTCAAGACTTCAACAAATTACAAAGAAAATATAAAATAAGATAACAAATGCACATTGCCCCATTTTTCTCTCAGTCACACTCATGCACACAAGTCTGCATACACTCATTGCCCCATTATAGACCTTTCACAAAACGACATGAGAAAGTCTCCAAGTACTGCATCAAACGCACATCAGCAAAAGAAACTCAGCTGCACACAAGTGGGGTCACACATGAAACTTGTGAAACACTCATCAAAACATCATCACACATGACACACACGATTTCGAAACTAAAAAGGAAGTGAATAAAACAAAACGCATGGAAAGCAAGGCTCCACAGGGAGAAAATATTCTAACAGAAAATAGAAAATAGAAGAAGTAATAGAATGAGAGTGGAGGATTCAATAACCAAATTTCAAATCATGTTTCAGCTACACGGATAATCACAAACGAAGTTGGCACTCCTTCACAACACCAATACCAAAACTGAGAAATCAAATTCATACTTCTTCACCATACAAAAACTGATTTTCACTCTCTTCATCACTCTTCTTCAAAACTGAATTCAACCACTCTTAAAAAAACGGAATCAACGTCTTCTTCATCACCAAACCTAATTTCATAGCGTAATCGAAAACCATTCTCCATCACCAAAACAAGAAACTGAGTTCATTATCCTTCGACCACAAGCAGAATTTGTGCTTCTTCATAGCCATAACCAATCTCATCTCTGTGATGCTGCAGAAACGGACTCTATTGCACTATCAGTTTCGACTTGTCGTTCTTCCATATTCGTCATCATTTTTCCTGCACCGGAAATCGTAATTCGATACTCAATTTCAAATTTGTGTCATCGGATTCGTAGCACTTGAGGTCGAGAGTTGATCGAGTCAGAGAGGCCGAGTTCGCCGGATTGCATTCTTCGATGTTTCAGGTGAGTTTCAATCTCGATCTCGTATGTGTGTGCTTCGGACTCAATAGAAATCCGTCATGATTTGGATGTTGCATTTTTGTTTATGTTGAATTTGTGGTTCTGAAGTTCCCGATCTGTTTGGTTTGAGTGTTTGTTTGTGAAATGGAATCCAGATTCGTGTTGAGGGAAGAATTTGAGTGGGGGTTTGTGTTGTTGTTTTGGTGTTCGGAGATGGTTGTCTGGCGAAGGGTGTGGCAGTGTAAGGTTGAAGAAGGAGAGAAAAACATGACGCTTGAGAGAGAGAGAGAGAGAGAGAGAGAGAGAGAGAAAACGTGAGGGTCTATGTTTGTTTGAGTTGGCTTTGATCTTGTGTTTTTATTTTGATTTGTTTTAAGTTTCGTAAGGAGTTTTTTTTATATTAAGTATTATGAGAAGAGAAAAGAGTATTCTATTTGGTTGGGTGTGATTAACGAGATGAAGGGATAAGGTTATGGTGGATTGTTTGGATTCTGTCCATACCGGCGGTGACACTTGTCACCGTCCGGTAGGACCTTTCCATTGCAATCCCATACACATTTGCACTTCGTAGCTTTGTGCTCTCTCGCTCCTGTAGCCATGAGATGTAAAGACCGATGAGGACATTTGATCAAGCGGCCCTGGAGCAGTCAAACAAGTTGACCGAAATCCCACCATAGTCTCTTTGTCTCTTTGTGCACTTGGGCCTAGGGACTTTGCTTTCAGCACCCCCCACTGCAGCCCGTTTTCCTTGTTTTAACTAATTAATTACTAGTGATACACCCCTTGTCATTATTTCTTTCACTTTTATTCTTTTTACCATAGTTTCAATTTTATTTCATAAAAAATATAAAAACTCATTAGAAAATTCCCAAAAAATTATGTAGCATTCTAACTCTCTTTAGAAATTTTTCATGCTTTTATTTTCTGATTTCATTGAATTTTTATTTGTATTTCGAATTTCCATTTAATTTCCATATTAACACATTAACTTGTAGAATTTATTTCTTCAACCTCAAGTAACATTTTGACTCCGTTCTTTTTGCTTTATTTTAAAGACTCAGAAAAGTACATAAAAATATTTTTTTTTCATTTTTTTAAATTCATTTTATCCATAGTTTTAGGAGTCTTGTTTGTGCGATTTCGTTATTTATTCTCAAGCGACTTTGTGCGATCATTTGGTGGATTTTAATTGTGAATTCTTGGGAGTCATTTTGACACATTGTTTGCTACTAGTTATTGACTTTAAAGATTTAATTTTATAATTTTCTCATGATCTTTTCTATTTGTTTGGTGCCTTACTTCTTAGGTAGCTTTTTGTGTTTTTGTGCCTCTTTCTTCCCTCTTTCTAACATAGTTTGAGGAACGCATTTATGCCATCCTATTAGGTTTTCTTGGTAGTTGTTATAGGTCACTTATAGAGTTTATATTCTGACTTTGTTGATTGTGGTTGGTTTGTGACTTTCATTTTTGGTTTGTGCATTGTTTGAATATTCTTATTTTTCACCTTATGCTTATATGGTTCACTAACCTTTGTTTTGTAGGGTGTTATGGTAAGTCATGTGTGTGGGAGGGAATACCACATACAATTTCTTCCTTCATCTTTTTCTACTTTAAATTTGTGATTGCTTTAGCTTATGTTATGCTTGTCTAACTTCATCACTTCCCTTTTAGAAACAACTTAACTTCTTTAGAGAAGTAAGTTATCTTCTAGCGTTTTCTACTCCTTTATTCTTCTTCTTTCTTTTCTTTCCTTCTTCTTCATTAGGATAGAGTTTAAACCACACTAACCTAGGACTCCCATGCATGATAACATTTCGGGTTGTTAGTCCCCCCCTTTAGTTTTTACCTTTGAGATCCTTTTGGTGCTCTCTTTCTCATCTTTATACAAAAACTTAAAAAAACACTTAATAAATACCACAAACAAAAATAACAAAAACATTTCTTTAAAAGACTGGAACAAACAATAAGCGTCTCTCCTTCGGGAATTCTTTTCTCATCTCCTTCACTCCTTTCGTACGAACTTTCTACTACTTGTCACTTTGCAAGACGGTTACGCATTCGTCGTCCGAGCCTGCAACACCTGAGCATTGACATAAGCAGTTTAAGCTTAAGACACAAGAAATATTTCCACCCCTAGTTAGGGGAACTACGACGTCTCTGATCCTCATGTCCAGATGAGGTACGTAGGCAGCGGGGTATGGCCCATTCGAGCACATTCTTTATTTTCCCTACACTTTCCCCCTTTCTTTTTGTTCTCTTTTTCCAGTTCCCTTTCTCATTTCAGTTCCAGTTCTAGTAGCGGTTTTTATTCAGCAGTATTTTATTTCTCACCCTTTGAATCAGACAAACAAGCGTGCATCCCATCGGGTACAGCGGGCGGTCTAGGGTGCTAATACCTTCCCAGGTCGTAACCGACTCCCGAACCCAGATCTTTGGTTCGCAAGACCTTGTCCTTTCCTTTTCTCTTCGGTTTGTGCAACATTACCTTTCTCATTCATTCGGGATAAAAATGCATGGCTGGCGACTCTACCTTTTCTGCGCCACTTTCGCGTTTGTACTCGGATGAAAATCCCGGGAGCGACAGTGGGGTAGGGCCCATTCGAGCACTATTTTATTTTCCCTACATTTCCCCATTTCATTTATTTTCTTATCTAGTTTCAGTCTTTCTATTTGCAACAACTTTCATTTCTTCACCCTTTGAAACAGTTTCTAGCAAGCGTGGATCCCGTCGGGTACGACGGACGATCTGGAGTGCTAATACCTTCCCAATTCATAACCGACTCCTGAACCCAATCTCTTTGGTTCGCAGGACCTTTGTCCTTCCTTTATTTTCTTCAGTTTATGCAACATTACCTTTCTCATTCCTTCAGGATAAAAATGTCTGACTAGGGACTCTACCCTTCTCCGCGCCACTTTCGCGTTTGTATCAGAATGGAAATCCAGGGAGCGACAAATGCTTATTCCGAGGATAATATCTTCTTCTATTGAATCAACAATCGATCTTTTTGGTATCGAGACACATGTTCGGGGTTTAGTTGAGGGCTTGAGGAGCACTGATTTTTATACTCAGAAAGAGGCAATTTCAGAAATCCGTCTGCTATCTAAGCACAATATAGATCCATTAACAATAAGGATTACATATTGTGGAGCCATTAACATACTAGTTGCCTTACTTAAATCAAATGATACTAGGATCCAGGAAAGTTTTACAACCTTGAGGACAAGGTTGTTTTTGAAGGAGTAGGTAATGATAGGATCATAAAGTTAATTTTAGGCAATTTAATTATTAAAGTTAGAAGTATAATTTATATTAATTGAGCTTTTATTGTTTTGTTGAGCTTTTTAATCATTGGGCCTTTATTCTACTATTCATTAGTAATAGTATATATGCACTCTCACTAAGAGATGGAAAATTATGAAATAAATGAATGTTCTTCAATTTTCTTAGATAGTTTTTATTGTTTTTTTCTCTTAATTATCTAGTCTTGTTAGGGTTTGAAATTAGCATCCCAACAGTGGAATAGGTCAGGCCGGCTTATAGGGGCCTATAGTCTAGCCTACTTAAGGTCAGGTCAAGTCATACTTTTTTAATAAAAAGGGCAGGCTTATGCTTTTTCTAAACCTATTTAATAAAATAGGTCAGACTTAGGCTATTAAAAAAGCCTATGAAGCCTTATAGGTCTGCCTATATTTTCATATATATTAAAAATATGATAAATAAGTTATCTTTTATATGCATATATATATATATATATATATATATATATATATATATATATATATATATATATATATTAGAGATAATGATACATATGTTGACCTATATATGCATATATATTAGAACAAAGGCTAAATAGACCGGCCTATATATGCATATATAAGTCAACCTATAAAACTTCTTAAGTAATATGGAATAATTGAGAACCTTAATGAGAAAAAGGCTTGTAAATAGGCTTTCATGCCAGGACAGCCTTTTAAAAGGTCAGACCAGACCAAAAAAGAGAGCCTATAATAGGCCATAGGTCAGGCTCAGGCCTATTAAGTTTATCGTAGACCAGACTCAAACCTTATAAAACCTAGCCTAGCCTAGTCTATTTTCACCCCTAGTTACCATAGATAACTTTGTTTGTATCGGTCTTTAAAATAATTTTACAATATTATATTTTTTTTTTATAAAATTATGAATAAAACTATTGGTTAGATCATTTTTTTTAATGTTATTTTAAATATACTATTATTTTATTATATTTTTTATATTAATATATATATATATATATATATATATATATATATATATATATATATATATATATATATGTGTGTGTGTGTGTGTGTGTGTGTGTGTGTGTGTGTAAATTTGACTATATTTTTATTTTTTTTAATAATGAGTACTTATTTTATGTGAATTTAACTATATTTGTTTTTTAATAATGAGTACTTATTTTATTAGATATTAAAATTAATCTTCTAATTTATGAAAATATTTTGAAGTGATTGAGGCAGATTTCTACACGAGGTTCCATAGTTAAGATTTTCGACAAAGACAGTTAGAAGATTTGAGAATGTTTCTCGATAATAATTGTATTTTTGTAGTAGTTCAAAAACCAAAAGCTATATGAAAATTTATCAGAAAACAAGAACCTACGTAGTAGGATACGTGTTGAGTTCTAGAGAAGTAACCATTGTCAACGGTTATTGATGTATTTACTATATAAGTCAATTTCATTCAAGTAATAAGGATTCACAATTTTATATTAGAAAGAAAATAGTTTATGAGAAATGTATGAATTTATGAATCTCTTTTAATTCTTTAATTCAAACATTGTATTCAATTGATCTTTATCATTTCTTTTCAGTTACTTTACTATTTAAGCAGTTCTTTAATTTAATTTTGAAGTCTCTAACCAATTATCCTTCATTGTTCTTATTCAGATTTCTATCTTATTTTTCTAGATCCAAACATCAAATATCCATATACAAACACGTTTACTCTAACCGTCTTTTTACACATTATATCATGGGATATTTTTTAGTTTAATCCTCTAATTGAATTTAAAACTTGTGATTTAAAACTTTTAGCGTCCAATATTAGAATGACTATTGTTCCGGACTGTCCCAATGACTATGGAATAAGTCTTTGTCACAAGAAGTCACTTCAACCTTTATTAGGTATTTTTTGGTTGATTTTGAGAAGAGAAAGAGAATACACCAAAAGAAACTCAAGGTAAAAGGTCTAAGGGAAACTAAATCTTACTAGTTGAGTTGTCGTGCTTGGATATCCTAAGTTAGTGAAGTTTTAAGATCTCTATCCTAATGAAGAAGAATGATAGAATAGAAGAAGAAATAAGAAGATGAGAGGGAGAAAGATTAGAAGACAACTTACTTCCAAAATGGAAGTTAAGTTACTTCTAAGGGGGGAGAGAGCAATTATGTAAATCAAAGTATCTTGGATGATTAAACAAACACACAATTGAAATATAAAAGAAGATGGGGATATTGTAATATAGAAGCCTTTCCACACTCCTAAGACTTACCAAAGCCCCTACATGGTTAGCAAATGAAGCACAAAAGTTCATAAGAAATGAAATAAAAGCTAAACACACAAAGGAAACAAATGAAATGAATCTAATGGCGTATGAACCTTACAAGTCAGAGCCAAATCATAAATGAACTTTAAGAAGCTCAAAGAACCCAAACTAAATCAAACAAGTGCAATGAAGCACCAAAGTGGCAAAGAAGTTCAAAGGAAGCACACATGAAGAAGTAAAGATGCAAAAGAGCACAAACATGAATGAAGACACATGAGAAGCACCAAAGTCAGAATGTTATATCAAATTATAATGCCTAATTTTATCCTAAATGAACATACCAAAGTGCATGGATTAGTTCATGATAGAATAAGAGATGACGTGAGGAAAACAATCACATGTTTATATAAGAAGAAACAAGTAAAGCAAAGGTGAAAGTCAAAGATAAAAAGATGACATGATATGAAGGAAGTCAGTAGAATACATCACTTTTTAATGTCTTGTAATGCCTATGAATGAGAATACAAATCATGGGAGGAAGTTCTCAAGTGATAGAAGGATTAAGATGAAGAAGATGTAGGAAGAAGTATGCATGTATCATGTAAGAAGAAACAAAAGTAAAGATGAAAGTCAAAGAGGTAAAGATGATCATAAGATGATGAAGGTCAGTAGCGTATGATAAGGATTACATTTTAAATATGCACATACAAGCATGTCAAATTCACATAGCCAACAAGCTCAAACAATTCACCAAACATGCAAAAGAAAGTCACATAAGGAAAGGATGTTTCATACTTGAGATGGATGGCAAGTTATGCAACATGACACACCAATTTGGATGCTTATGAATTAAGTAAGTAGCATACTTTATGTGTAATGAAAATGTTATGATGATATGAACATCTTAGATGCATACAAACAAGCATAAGAAGCATATGATGAAAACATGGGAGAATTAGGTCAAATTGGAACAAATGATGCATCACATAAACCAAAAGGTAAACCTAAACCAAAATGGACCTATAAATGATCAAATAAGGCTTATAAGAGCCTAAATAAACCAAGAAAACCCCTACAAGTGACCTCAAACAATGGCATAAATGCCTTCAAACAATTAGGGTTAAGGAAGTGGTGAAAACGGACCACCAAAAGTAACTTCAATCATAAGCAATCAACCACACATCAAACAACACTTAAAAATTACCAAAATGTACCTCAAGTGACCTAGGTCGGAGGCTTGTTACTTGTTAAAAGCTTAGCCAAATACTCAAAATAAAACTATCTCAAACAAAATTCCAAGTGAAATAAGATCAATGAACAAGTATGCAAAGTATAGTGACCAAAATGCAATTAAAAAAGGTTTTAAAAATAAAATAAATTTTTTTTATACAGTTTAAAATGTTGATGAATGAATTCAAAAAGAAGAGTTGAAAATGTTTTGTAACCTATGCAAAATAAAAGTTTGAAGTTGAGGTATCAAGGAGGAAACCATTTGAAAAGAAATTCAAAGAAAATTCTGAAAACAGTACAAAAATTAATAGAAATCAAAATTAAAAAATGCTAAAAATTCTCTAAATGTCTTTAGGTGCTTCATGAATTTTTATAGGATTTTTGGGTGATCAAAACCATTTTTAAAAATTAAAAATCAAACAGATATGAAAAGAAAATAAAAAAAGAAATGAAATAAGTCAAGGGGTGCGTACATAGCAAAAACTTAGTTAAAAAATGATTGGGCTCTTATTCATGGGGTGCAAAAAAGCAAGGGTCTAACCCAATCCAAAAATGCGCTGACTAGAATCTTTTATGATGGAACTTGGTCAAGATTTTGACTCCATCTGAGCCTTTGGATCAAGTCAACCAAAACAATCAGGATATGTATGCAAGATGAACGCTTCAGATTATATACACATCTCATGGTATGATGATGCATACACATACAAACACTTGGGTCACTAATGAAGGCAAATGAGAGAGACACTCTCTCTCTCTCATTAATATGTTGTCACCATCTGGACCGTTCACACGCAAGGATCTAACGACCATGGTATAAAATGGGAAGTGACCTAGGGTTTATGAACTCACATGAATGTCACCGGCCGGAGTAGACTCCGATCGTCTTCTTCGGCCACTCTCCAGTCAGGTCAGGTTGCATGTCAAATAAAATGTATGATCCTTATATCAAATTGAAGTTGAAGCTATGGAGATCACAAATTTGTGCTTAGATTTCACAAACAATGCATACACAATAAGAATCGAAGACAATAAGATTTTCCCTAGAAACTGAAATATGCTCCTATGGAGCCTATCAACTAGCCAGAAGTACCACTACTCCTATTGAGCTTCATATCCACCAAAAACAAGGCTAAAACAGTGAAATAAGATGTAATAACAATTGAAGAAATTGAACCTGAAACTAAAGAATTTTGGATTGCAAGAAAACCAGAGAGATAGCCTTAAGTTCTTGAGCTTCAATGGAGCAAAATAAAGGCTTGGATGAGTGTGTAATCGCTTGAGAAAACTTGAATGGAGAACTGAACTTGCAGCAGAGCCTTGAATCTCAATGTTCTTTAATGCTCCATATTTGTTGGATGTTGAAGATTGAAGAATATGCTTGAAGAAGCTTCACAAATCAGAGAGAGTTCAGGGAATATTCAGAGAGTTTTTTAGAGTGTGATGTGAAAATTGTGAAAAATGAATCCTCCTCCTTCAAATTTTGTTATGGAATGGTTATATAGGTGTGGTTAAATGTTAACTACTCTAGTTAACAGTTAGAACTATAGTTAGTTGTGAGGTGAATTGAGAATGTGAAGGTGAACTAAGCAATGACAATGGGATAGAGATTTCATGTGATCTGTGGCTTATGTTCTTGTGTGATAGTGAGCATGAGATACCATGGTGTGGCTATTATGATCAATAGTGATGATGTTATACCAGCTGCTCACAAACTTGTTACATAAGCTTCTCTCAAACTTTCCTCATTGGTGCATGGAGGATGGTGCATATGCATGTATGACAACATTCTTGTTTGTCCAAAGAAGTCATAATAATGAAGTGTGAAGAGTTCATGCAAATTAATATGAATTTAGATAAAAAAAAACTATACAAATGATCTTTTATATTTGGCAGTGAGAAACAATGAAAGTTGTGACATTTAGAGATGAATATCTTCATGTGTAGCTCATGGAATTGAATTATTTTGAGGTCTATGGGTCAAGAATATTTCATAGGACATGTTTGATGTTTGGATCAAAGTGAATGAAAGTATCTAAGATGCGTAAAAATGATCAAGAAATCAAGTGCATGAAGCTGCCTCATGGTCGTGGCAAATTTTCCCTCAGGCCTGGCCATGGGCTTATGGACATTCAGTGTGGAGCCCTTGACTTGGAACCTCCATAACTCTTTGTATGCTGATCAAATGAAAAATTTACCGACATCAAAGTTGAAGAGGACGTGACAATGAACAACTTTGATCTTCAAAATAATTTCATTTGAAGCTTTCTTGATAGAGAAAAACAACTTGACATTTGGCACACCACCTTCTTGATGCAATGTCTGGCCTCTGGCACGCCCATGACTTGGTTTCTAGGCAAAGTTGCCCAAGTTTTGTCAAACTTTGATTGATCATATCTCACTCAATTTTGATCCAATGGAGGTGTTCTTGCTATGGTTTTAAGCTCAAGATGTGCTCTTTAACTGGATCAACTTAGACCTGAAGTTTGAAGCCTTTATCTTGAAGAAAGAGGACTTGCAAGTGAGGTGCAAAATGGCTTAAAACTTGCCATAAATAGAAACCCTAAGTTTCTATTTTAGGCAGGTTTGTGATTTCTTGATATTTTTTAATGAATTTCTTGACTTTTATTGATCAAATTTCAACAATTGAACATATTTAACTTGTGGATTATGATTTTGAACTCAAAAAGTCAGGAGTTGACTTTTTCCTCTGTACAATTGACGTTTCCCCAATTTCTTGATTTTCAAGTAACTGATCAATTGGAAACCTTCTGAAATGATTCAATGTGTAATATTCCATCCTTAGACACTTGTTATAATGTGGAAAACATTGAAGTCAAGCTTGAACCAAAATTTATTCAGGAAGCCCTTGTAATCAGAAACCCTAATTTTGGCCCTTTTTGTTAGGAGGTGGTGCACTGCTTCAATTTCTTGATCAATACACATGTTCCAAAGACTCGATGGGTCATTTAGGATTGTGTTGGGTATGAAAGACCCTTGAGGCTTGTTGAGATAACCTTGGCTCTTTCTCTTGGCCTTGGATGATCACAATCTTTGATGAATCACTAACCACATGCCTTATGATTCAACCATGGGTGTTATGTTTCACCTTCTATGACATGAATGCAATGCTATGTATGCAACATGATATGCTAAAGGTTATGAAAATAAGAGGGAAAATTTTGGGGTGTTACATCGGGGAGCCTAACTGTTTTCAGGACGGACTCACCGCCTCCCCGTCAGCAGAACTAATCATTGAACCGGAGATCACTCCTGCTGATCTTCCTCTCAATCTTATCCTCAAGGGAACCAATGCGACCCTCGCTGCACTGGTCGAGACTACAAACAACATCAACCTTCTGATGTTGAGCTAAGGCGAAAGATTAGAAGCCCTGAAAGATGCTCAACACACCAGATCCCCCTCCCCTGCGAAAAGACTCTGCAGGTCCCGTAGTTGTTCACATGAACGAAGCAAGATCTGTCAACACCCAAAAGAAGTTGGGTCAATCAAGAAACGAGTTTGTTCGTCTCCGCGACAACACAAGTCCCTAGAAACCAGGAAGACAAGGAGGACCCTCCATACGGGAAAACGACCATCTCCTGAAAGTGTAAGAAACTAATCAAGATCGCCAACCTCTCAACGACACAAAGACAACCACTCCCGTTCCGTCTCCTACGACTCCAGCGAAGAAGATAAGCCTCGTGGATCACTCTCCCCTGAGATTATGTCCAAGAAATTGCCAAAGGGATTGGAGAAGCCTCCTCCTTTGGGGTCATATGATGGGACAGCGGATTCGGACGAACATATAGAAAACATTGATGCTCTCCTCGACTATCGAGGTGTATGGGGAGCCATCAAATGCCGCCTTTTCCCAACAGTTCAAAGATGTCGATGCTTATGACGAGGATGGTTGGAATTCCTGATGAGTTAAGTCGAAAGTCATTGCATATGTCGATGCATATGATGAGGGAACTAGATACGATTGTACAATTCAAAGATATGAGCTTATTGTGTGAGACAACTCCTGATAGTGTGAAGTTAGGGATGTTGAAATTGAATAGTGAAATTTTGGAAGACATTTTAGTGGGTCAAAAATCTGACTTGAAGTTGGTTGATCAGTCAACCTTAATTAACCAAGGTAACAGAGGTAAATTTCGGATCGATGAGAATGATGTAATGAAGTTCAAAGACAAAGTGTGTATTCTAGATGTTCCTGAGATTAAAAGAAGTATTCTAGAGGAAGGACATTAGAGTGGACTGGGTATCCATCCTGGTGCTAGGAAGAGGTGCCATGATTACAAAAATAAACTATTTTGGTGGTCGGGTACGAAGAATAATATTGCTGAATTTGTGTAAGTATGTTTGACTTTCCAGAAGTTAGAGATTGAACATCAGAGTGGCGCAGTTGAAGTATGATGAGACACAATTCATTTTGTGTGTATGACTTATTGGAGTCATGGGTTAAGCATTATAAGCCTGTAGGAATGATGCAAACCTTTGGACACTCCAAAATGAAAGTGATATGCGAAAGGTTTATATACTTCTCGGGTTACTGCCATGTCAATAGACATATTGAATATATATTCGACTGAGGAATTGCATCATTGCGGTACTAATGTTATATGACAGAGTTGTCGGTATTATAGTTATATTAATGTTCTTAGGACGGTGTTGACGGTGATGGTAACGACCTTGTAGTGTTCCAGTTCAAGAGTGAATGAGATCCTAGGATGATGGGACAAGAAGTGAAATGGATTGGTGCATTCATAACTCGGTAGCATTGCATCTTGTTGGACTATTATGGTTAACAATGTGGTATTTGGATTAGTAGTATTCAAATTGTTGTCAAACATGATGTGGGAGTAGGAGAGAAGGATGAGAGAGTCATATCCAAAGTTGTTTGCACCATGTAATTTTCGGGGACGAAAATTATTTAAGTGAGGGAGAGTTGTAACCCCCCAAAATCATAATTAATTATTTAATTAGTTATTTAATTGAGTTAGCGTGATTATATGATTTTGTGTGATGATCGTGAATAGATGTGATGTCGAAATAATTATGATGAATGACGATATAATGATGTGTTATGGGGTAATGTTGGATTAAAAATAAATAATGGGGATTGGTTATAGTTTAAATAATTTAATTATAATTATTTAGATTTAATAAGGAATTATTCTAATTATTTGGAATGAAATTAGAATATTAGAGATTTTGAGGATAAGGTGATAATTTTGGGTGGAATAAGTTAGATTAAAGGTGGGATAACATATTAAGGATCCAAGGGATAAGAATGAATAAAAGAGAAAATTGGAATGGGGAGAATCACTTTTGATCGATCGTGTTTTGGGAGAACGAATATGAGGAACATAAGTGGAAAGGCTAGGGCTCTGATAATTCTTGAAGAACTCAAAGAGGAGAATAAGGATTTTTACGTCTAAGGTATGGGGAGTATAATTTTCATTATGATTGATATAGAAATCTGAATATAGATAGGTTTGAATTTCTATGGGTTTTGGGGTTTATGAGGAAATGGGAAGAAATTGATGAATTTTAGATGTATGAATTGATAATTAATGATATAGACATTGTATATTATGATGTGTTATTGTGATATGATTATATGTTGATTTATATGTGTTTTGGGTTGTTTAATGATGAACTCGTATGAAAATTTGAGTGGTTTTAGTGGAGAATTCGTAAAACAGCAGAAAACTGCTTATGTCGCTTGAGTAATCGATTACTCAATCTAGGGTAACCGGCTACCCTTAAAAAATTGACGTTTTTGGCCTGGAAAAGAGGTGATAACCGGTTACCCTGTTTTGAGTAACCGACTACCACTGAAACAGACTGTTTTTGAAAAACTTGAAAAATTCATAACTTTTGATCCGTAAGTCCGTTTTGATCACTATTCAAACCTGTGGAAAGCTAATACAGTGTACTTTCTTGTGAAAAGGGTTTCAATTCCTGGAAATAAAATTAACTAGGGAGGTATGAGGCTTTATGGTGTTAGTGTAAGATGTCGATGTCGGTGTTTGTTGAAAAACTTTGATAATTCATAACTTTAGTTCCGTGAGTCCGATTTGTGCGCCGTTTGAAGTTGTGTGAGGCTGAGATAATGTAATTTCATTTAATAATAGTTTCATGTTGATAAAAATAAATTAGGTGATATGCATTGAGGTTGGAAGGTGCGTAATTGTATGTGTTGCTATTGAGGTTTTGTTATGAATGATGAAACTTTCGTGTTGTCGCTACGATGCTACTGTCATGTTGTTGATGACATTATGGTAATATTTTAATGATGTGCATGTTCATATATATATATATATATATATATATATATATATATATATATATATATATACATACATGTTATATGTGTTGATGATTATATGATGATGATTATGTGTTGGTGATTATGTGAATGATGTTATTATGAATGATTATGTGAATGATGATGCAAACTTGATGGCTTATTTTGATAATAATGAATATGTTGTTGCATCATGCATTCATGGCATACTATGTTGGCACTTCGGTTTGTTGTTGTTGGCTTTAATCCCACTGTGTGGATTGTAGCGATTATGTTGTGCTCCCTTGTGGAGGGTTAATGACCCCGATGTCCATTTATGTTGATTGGTACCACATGCATGTTTCTGATGATGTTGCATTTCATAATAAGTGACATTGTGTGTGTATGAGTTAATTGTTTATTGATGTATGTGTTTTATTAATGATGTTATGATGATGTTTAAGTTGTCCTATTCGTATTATTTTCTTTATATCTCTTATAATGAATTGTGAATACTCACCCTGCCTGATTGAATGTTGCCTCCACATGGGAAATATGCAAATAATCAAGATTAACTCATAGATGCATGAAGATTTAGCTTAGAGTTAATTATTCCTTTTCGTCTATTTAGATTGTGTCTTGCTCTGATAATGTAATCGGGTCGAGAATATTTTGTTGAATCGTCGAGTTCTAGTTCTCTTCAAGTTGATGATATTTGATTAATTTTAAAGATGTTATGAATTTCAAAGTTAATAAATTATTATTTTTCCGCTGCGTAGTAATTGAATAGAATTGCTAACAAATGAACTTGTGTTACAGAGCATGATTATTAATATGTTGTATTATGAGGAAATGTGGCACCCTTTTTGGTGAATTACTCTAATTAATTTATTGATTTTATTGTACAATAATCTGTAGAATAGAAATGTGACATCCCATCTCCACCGTCAAGACATGAGAAATGGAAGAAGGCTCGAGTAAGACCTAAGGGATATTACACCTCTGAGGCTTCAAAAGTAGTTGCTGAGAAAATTGTAAGTATATATTTTGTTTTGCTTATGTTATTTAAATGTGTTTGCTTATGTAAGTTGCTCATGTTGTGTAGGATAATTTGGTTGTCGCGGCCCGTGAAGGCACATTTGTTCTGGAAGAACGACATGACATATTAGTAGAAGTTATCGGAACAACTGAGCATGGAGGTCGTGTTCGTGGTGTTGGAGAAGGTGTCGGCTTAATGTCATACTTTGGGTCTAAAAAAAAAGCACCAAAACCCCCGAATTGAATGTTCAACGAAAAAATATTGAGAATGTTGATAAGAAATTGGAAGAACAAAGGAGGATGTTTCAAGAGGAGAGGGAAAAAAGGGAGAAAGAAATGGAAAAGTTACAAGAGTTATATTCGGTATGTGCTTTACTTGAGATGTTAGTGTTTTATCGGAAATATATGATATATATTGCGCTTATTTTTGTTTTATGTTCTAATTGAATGTTATGATGTAGAGATTAAGTGAAAACCTCGAACAACAAACAAATGAAGATCACCATTACGTTGGTGGTGATGATCAAACTCCAAGTAAAAGTGTTGTGAATTGCGCTTCTACAAAAGGAAGTAACTGTACAAACCCTCCCCCTGTAGATAATTGCAATGAGATATTGGACCCAAGTCTAAATGAAATAAGCATTTTATATATGTTTATTGCAGAAATAAATGAATCGCAAGCTCTCCCGCTAGAATATTGCCCAAAATTGGATGCAATGTATTACACTCATGAAGATGTAAGGAATTTCTCGCAAGATTTAAGTGGATTGACATATCTATTTTGCAAGTTTGGCGCACGTAAGTATATAGTCGATTATACATGTCATTATATAACATTATCATTTTTTGTATTTTCTCCCTTAATTTATTCATTTTCTTTGACCATTTAGGTACATTCACCGTGTTTGTATAGAGTTAAACAAAGAAAGTAATTATGGACTTTTGGATCCAGCTTTTCTCCAATGGGCGTTTAAATACCCAAAAATATTTCAAGATTGCTTATAAGAACGGCTAAATTAGGGAGGAAAAGAATGTTACTTTGCACAATTCCTCTGTTGGTAAGTATTGTTGTAATTTATTTATATATTCTATATTTAGTTTTGTTTTAGTAAATACTAATATATATATATATATATATATATATATATATATATATATATATATATATATATATATATATATATATTCTCGTGTTCATTCAGTGGTAATTGGCATTTGATCATAATATCATTGAGGACAAATACAGTGTATGTACTGTGTTCCTTGCATAACCCACTCCTCAAGAATATGAAAGAGATTATTCAAACGTAAGTGTCTATGTTTAACATCACTTTCTTTGACATTGTAATTAGTTTATCATGTAATATGTTTAATTTATTTTCAATGTATAATGTTGTGGAGCAAGTTAATATGATAAGGAATGCTAGAAAAAAGTCCACATGGATTACTCCTAAAGTAAGTGGCCCGATTATCTATTTTTTTCATTTAAATTCACGTGCGGTTATATTTATGCAATTATTGCTTAAATTTGTAGACGAGGAAACAACGCGGGACTTACGAGTGTAGGCATTTTGTCATGAAACACATGTTAAACATTGTCCTTGGCGGCATTATTGAATCATGGGATAAGGTATATATATGTCATAAAATGTTTACATATATTAATATATAAGTTGACCATTGAATTATTATCATGCATGATATTCAATTTTTTTCTCTTTCTTATGTAGATGTTTAACGACCAAACCCCATTCCCCATGGAGGACTTTTTAGATATTCACAAACGTTGGGCGTATATCCACAATGCGCTAAAGGGTCCCCCTACTGTTTGATTTATCAGCAACATTTCTCAACATATTTTTTTATGCACATATTTTTTGATGTACAAGATATTGTGTTTGATATACAGGATATTGTGTTTCATGCGCATAATGTAAACAATAATTTTGACTTTTGATGCACATATTGTATTGATTTAAATAATGTTAGTTGTTAGCTTTTGATGTAAATTCTCTGATTCAATTATAAGGATAAAATTTAGGAAGAATTGTGTTTAATGCACATATTGTGTTTGATGTAAACATAGACTGCTTTGATTGGATAAAATATAAGAAGAATTTGAAAAGTATAGACATTTAGGAGGAATTGTGTTTGATGCACATATTGTGTTTGATGTAAACAGAGGCTGTTTTGACAAGATAAAATATATGAATAATTTGAAAAACAGAGAAATTTATATTTAAAACAAAGGTTGTTTTGACAGCGACTATAAAACAAAACTGTAGTTGTATGTTGAATGCTGACCAGAAAAATATAAATAAAAAAATGTTGTTGCTAAGGATCGAACCAGATTACCTTTAGTTATATCACAACAATTGTGTAAACTAAACGTTGTGAAATGGTGCACGCTTTCTAGAATACAACAACGGTCTTAGGACCGTCATTGTATGTATCACATATACAACAATACTCTACATAACAACGCCCTCGCCCGCATCATTATATGTCTTTCTCAACCGTTGTTATATGTCTTTTTCGTAACAGTGATTCTAAAACTTTATCTAATAGGTTTGCCGCTTGCAAACTTGTGTTTTCATTCTATGCTTAGCGCTTATTATTCATTCGTGATTCTGACTGCGTCAATTTGGTACCAAAAGTTTAGAGAACATTAAGTTAAAGTGTGCAATCACAATATTTCTTTCTTTCATACACAAATTGTCATCTGATGTAAGAGAAATAACATTAATGGTATCACTTTGTCGTTTGGTGAATGTTGGTAAGATTTTGGAAGAAATGAGACCCTTTCCTAGTGGTCGGCTAGGATTGATTCGGTCGGCTCAGAACGATCTTGGATCGATCTGGTTGACCCATAACAATGAGCTTAGTATTTTTTATTTTATATCTAATTAGATAAATGTTAAATGAAGCAAGAATTAGTTTTGTAGTAATAAAGAGATGCGCATACACATTAAAACCATTTATCTTTTCTCAAAATTTCTTAAATCCAATATTCTCAAATACTTAAACTATTAAAAAGCAACCATAATCAATTAGAAAAGATAAACTCATTATCTAATTAATTAGACTTTTCATCTAATTGATTAAAGAGAGAAGTCCTCTCCTTAATTGATTTGAAAGCTTGTTAATGGATTAAGCTACACAACAGATTAAAGACACTAAAGATCAACTTGAGTATCTCACTAGTGTCAGATTTATCATTCAGTTAGAAAAATACAATGGATTACAACTGAAATACGAGCACACAAGAAAACATAATTTGTTTGAAAGATATGATAAGGTAGCTTTAAAATCTGCTTTCTGAAAATGTATTTTCTTGAACAAGCTAAGATGCATCAATTTTATCATGTTCATTCTTACTCTTTTACCAAGTTATTATATGCAAATTTGATTGTTTTCTCTATATGTTTGTTAGATCTTGAATAAAAGTGTGAGGAATTTTATTTGGAATGTTATAATGGATTGATCCATGCTTTGATTAGTTAAAACAAAATTATTAAGTCTGTAAAGTTATATGGTTCAGAGATTTGCCTGATCCAATTTTCAAATTAATACTTTGTTAAACAAACTTGTTTGAATCTTAATTAGGGATAACAATGGATCGTGTACAAGCAGGTATTATAATACCCGTCTTCGTACCCGCAATTTACAAAAATCTTTGTACCCGAATTCATACCCGTGTGGACATCAATATTTATATGTGTATCAATATCCTATGGATACCTAAGTACTTGTATTCATACTCGTTTATCCGTATTTCTAATAAAAATAATTAATCAACTATTATTTATTATGTAATTTTGTATTTTTAATAACACAAAAAAAAAATTCAAATATTATTGTTGAAATAAGAAATAAACAAATATTTATATAAAAATACATACAAATTTAACAATGTTAGTATTTAATAAAATTAATAAATTAGTTTGTATAAATAATTATAAAAAATATATAAATATATATTATGTGACATATGGGACCGGATGGATACTGAGGTATATGTATCTACACATATATCCACTTATTTTAATGTGTATTTATTCATGTTCGAACTCGTACCCATTTTACAAATTTTTATTCTACTTGTTATAGGTAAGTTTTTAAAGTACCTGCAGTTAGGGATGAGTTGGTTAGGGATGATTTGAATAGTGATCCCTAATCTTAGTACAATTATAGAAGATAAATATATCTTTTAAGGTAATATGTACAAAAAGTCATTTTTAAGGCTCTAATCTTATGTCTGGAAAGATTATTTCATTTTTAATATAATAGATGGAGATAGCAATGTTCCATTTCAACTATGACTCTCAAAACCAATTTTTGCTATGTATCACATATGATAATGAGCGTCTGTTAACTCAAATTTCTTCTTTTCACATATGATAATGGTGGTTTGATGCACAATATTCAGTTTGATTATTCCATGTTGTGAATTTGTTAAACATTTTATAATATACAGATTTAAACTCTGTTAACAATAATTATTCTTTGTTGGTACACAAACTTCAAAAACAATCATGTGTTTTTTTTCTTCCTCAATGTTTTGGTTAAGGATTAAACATTTTTATTCACAATATTATCAGCAAAAAGAAATCAGTGTAAATGTTTTTACCAAATTAAATGTTACCAAAAAGTACTGTGTAGCTAAGAATTAAAGTTAAACTTAGTGTGTATGATATTAAGAGCACACAAGTCACCAACAAGTCAACAACAACAACCAGTCTATTTTTATTTCTCAACTATAAGTCATAAATCAGTTCTCTTGAAGCTTCTCCTCACCAACCCTATTTATTATATATATATATATAACTCTTTTGCATTGAGGTAAGGTTCTCCCATAGTGGAAATAATTAACGAGCATGAATTACCCTCACAACCACAGGCACTCGCCTCCATCGCCAGGACCTCCACCACCACCACAACCGCCATTGTTCCACCCTCCACCGCCTCATGATCCTTTTGATCCCCCGCCACCTCTCTTCCACCATCCACCCCCTCCTCCAAATCCGTACGCTCCACCACCGCCACCACCAGTTGTGCACCACCATCATACACCACCGCCACCGTGGCACGGTCCTCCGCCACCACAGTCTGGTCCTCCGCCACCACGGCCTGGTCCTCCCGGTCCTCCGCCGCCACGCCCTCCTTATTATTAATCTTACCCCAAAACGGATCATGCTATCCATGTTTACTTCCTAATTACTATTATAATTATCTATTAGTATGTTGATATAATTAAGGAATTTTCATTCTATTTCTATATTAATTACTTGCTTAAGTATATGTATAATTAATATGTAAAATACCTAAGTAGTATGTACGTTTTATTTAGAAAAATCAAAATCAAAATCTTCAAATGATTCTTGATTATTGTGTTTAATGTTCTTAATTTTACATTGTGTTAGAGAAATAGCAAATAGTTTATTTGCTACGATTTGCTAATACAAATCTTATCTCTTAACTCAGATAATGAGTTCAGTTCAGATTTCACTCATCCTTTGGAGCATCTTGAGTTAAGTTAAGGTTATAGTTTGTTTACACTTAAATCTACAATCATTCACTACTAGAAATACTCTGTTTTTCTGCGGATTTACCTGCGGATTTTAGTAAAAATTCCGCAGGAAACACGTTTCCTGCGACTTTTCTTGTGACTTTTCGTCCCCAGCTAAAACCTTCGTGGGTAATACAAATCCGCAGGAAAAGTCGCAGAAATCAAAATCCGCAGGTAAAGTCGCAGGACATATTCGCAGGTAAATGCGCAGGAAAGTATTAAATCGCAGTAAAATCCTCAAAAAAAGTCGCAGGAAATAAAAAAACCGCAGGTAAATCCGCAGGAAAGTTTTCTCAAATTTTTAATTTTCTTTGTCTAAATCATTTTTTAAATATTATAACACGTTAAATATCAAAATAACAATAATATATAAATTAAAATTTAATTTGAATGAGACAATTCTAAACTAATCACTTTCAAATTTTTAAAGCAATCAAGTTGCTAAATATTACTATGATAAAAAATGACACAACCAAACACCTAATAATCACTTGTCCAACTAAATTAAAGATAAGAACACAAGAATAAGCAATATTAATAAAACAAATTACATTAACTAGTATACCATAGATCGATACAAAGCATAGTTTTGAAGCAATAACTTCATATCCGAGATTGATGTCGTCTCTGGAACTTAAATAACAGAACCATTCATCAGTGCAATGGCATAAATGTAAGCAAAAATTAGGAGAGAGCATCCAGTCAACCTCGGAGGAGTCTTGGTCTGATTTGTAGCAGGTCTCTAGATTCACAGAACGTGTCACTATTGGCCAGGGAACGAATTCAGCTGAAGCAATTTTGTAAACATGATCCCAAATTCCTTTTGATATTTGAAATTTTGAAGTGAACCTCAGAGTAACATTTCTCTTTCCAACCATGGCCATAAGTCAAACTCTGAAGTCTCAACCTAGAGAAAACCATCAATATTTGACGCATCAAGCTGATACTTTGGAGAAACATTACCCAACACACTTAATTTGAAACAAAAAACACAAGATTCACAATACTAATGAATGCCATTGAAGAAACATTACCCAAAACACTTAATTTGAAAAAACCATCGATATTATACTGAATGAATGTCATTGAAGATGCGATATAGTCGGTATCTTCATATACACAACACTTGTAGGGTTATACTTTAGCCCTGCAAATAGTCGAAAAACAAATCGTTAACATGGAAATATGTCTCCAAATATAATTCAATTTCAGATTGGTGTAAAGAAATTAAATACTTGGATCTTTCGGCAGAACTAGTTCCACAGCTTCACTGGGGAAAACTCTAGCCGAAACTATGCAAGTTTTTGGGCTCGATTGAATTATACGGAGCAGTTTGTCGAGGCTAAAAAGAAATACTCCTGGAAACACCATATAGAAGTGCTTATCTCCGGCATGAAACAAGAAAAATACTTGAAAGAGTATATACAAATGATGTGTGTAATAGAAAATTTCGAACTTTCTTCTTCTAATTTGTGGAAGTGAAGTAACGAAGATAACTAGCCCGATAACAAGTGCAATCTCCCCAGCAAGGTATATACGTCCCGTCTTTTGCCACATCCAAATCTGTCTTCAAAAACATGATTTGAGATTATTTCTATAAGCTCTTTAAAATAAGATTTGTTTTTAAAATTCAAATATAGAGATTCTAAATATGGCATTAACAATGATGAAATGAAATAGTGAGTGTATAATGGCTCACTTCAATATATCTGGCTTCCCTGAGCATAGTACGGTTGAATATTTTTCATGATTTGGACGTGAAACGAAAACCTAAGTGATTATAATTAGCAGGATGAAGTAAAGATATATATATATGGAGCAAAATAAAGTTGTAAGAGATAGTAGAAGATTGAAGAAACATGAATCCTGAAATATGAATGTATATGTATGAGAATAATGAGAAATCCAGTGGTGTTGTATTATGTTATATATGAAGATATGTTTCAACAAGTAATAATTAGTGATTGTTGAAGATGTGACAATAGAGAAATGAAGTAAAAACTTACAGAAAACTGATTTGCTAAAACAGGTTTCTCTTGACAAGCTAGAGGGAAGAGCTGCCAACGCTGAAACTCACCTTGAAAACTTCTTCCGATGCTTCCGGCACTGTTTGAAGAGAAAGAAGAGAGTGAAAAGTATGTTGTTGATAAATAATAGGGAGAAGAGAGTGAAAAGTATGTAGTTGATACTTTTCAGAACCGCACTTTCAGCCGGTTCCACACCATACACCTAGGGGTGAAACGCGACTTAAATCATAGTTAGCATAAATATAAATAAATCATTACAAAAACGTGTTCATGTATTCACTCTCAACACAAAAAAGTATGCAGGGAAACAGACCAACCTTGATTTCTGAGTTTTTCTCCTTGAGGAACTTCCCAGCACCTGTTACAGTTCCCCCAGTTCCTATCCCTGCAACCAAAGCATCAATTTTCCCTCCGGAGTCTCTCCAAATCTCAGGGCCAGTCGTCTCATAATGAATCTAAAACAAAGAAAAATCATCAGTTACTGTTTTTTTCGTCAATGTTGCAGCTGGTATTACCACTTGTAGGTAATGTTTAAACTAAATAGTCTGTAACTTTCTCTGCTGCAGCTGGTATTAGTATGAACAAAAAAGAACAAATTTGTGGATGCTAAACAGGATAAACTAGGACGACCGATAAAGGTTCAATTCATTCGCAAATGAGTCATGTTTTTCATAAGCTAACCAGAGATCATGTTTTTCATTATTATCTTTTACAATTTTCACACAACGGATATCAAAACTAAATTGGACAGGAAATTATAGAATTATAAAATTACATTGAATGCAATTTGTTTCAATAAATAGAATTTAAATTGGGTAATTTGTTAAACAGTACTTAGCCTTAAGCATTTTTAACATTCCCAGAAATAAAAAGTCATGCTTCAAACCTAGAAAAGATATCTGGAAACAAATCCTCTTTGCAATGCCTCAGTTCTTAACCTGTCAAAAACTTAGTTCCTGTCTTGCCAAAATTGTATATACAATAGCTGTATCAACTAATGCAACAATTTAAAATATTGAAAAACAAAGGCGATGATCTAAAGTGCAACCTTAAACCATGTCTATAGTAATCATTCATCAACCTCAACACCAGTCATGGGTACCTCAGAGTCAGCTTGTTCATCATCACAATCATTGTTGCCATCACCACTGCCACCTTCAACATCCATTGTGTCTTTTTTGACATAATCAACTTTGAAGTCATAATCACCATCCATGGGATCAGATGAACCGGCTTTGTTAGCCTTCTTCTTTTTCTTCTTCTCTGCCCGCCTCAGTTTTGGATTAAGTATACCGTCTGCTGTGTATAACTTCTCATTTTGTTTACTACTTGCAGTTCGGAGGTCTAGAATTGATTTTGAATGATTCTGAGGTGTTTAGTTCTTCTAAAGCAGAATTGATTCTGTCTCCAAAATTGATTATTTTGAAGCTAGAATTTGTAGTTTTTGAGTTTAAACCTGACTTTTGCATTGAAATTTCCTGTTCAACTCAATTTTACATAAAGTTATCCAAATATAAATCCCTTTACATTCAACTCAGGTTTAACAAGAAATCCTATACATTACTATTTTTCTCAATACTACATGTTACTACTTTTGGGAATTAGTAAAGGAAGCTTAAAATAAGTAAGAACGGTAGTAGAAGATAACCTCAGCCGCAACAAGTGCGAAATTACCGGCATTAGCACCAGTTTTGGAACCACCTTTCCTCCAATTGATAAGTCTCAGAGCATCAGGCGAATCCTTAGACATTCCAAGTGCGTCAATGAGAGAAGTAGCGAGAACGGACTCTTTGAGACCATAGGAGCCTCGTTCACGATCAAGGTTGGGAAGAATGAGGCGAATAGCGGGGAAGTAGTTCCGATCGGGGCAGAATGAGTCGAGAAACTTCCGGAACTTGGCGCGTTTCTTCGGCGGTGATTTGGTTCGCTGTGTCCATGTTAGGAGACTGCATAATACGCTGAACTTGGTTTGCTCTGTCATTGGGAATTTGAGATTGGGGGTGGAATTTGAATTTGGAGAGATGAAACCCTAGCCGCTCCTACGTAGAAATGACTCGTGAAGATGGAGATGAACAGTTTCTAGTGTTTTTTATTTTGTTTCTCAGTTTGAAACCTTTTATTTTTTTTTCCAAAATTTATTTATTTTTATTTTATACTATTAGTTTTAAAATATAAAATGAATGGTAAAGTAATAAATTTAATCTAAAATAAAATTATTTGTATTAAAATTATTTGATTTTTAACTAATTTAATATATGTATTTTAAATAAGAGAATAATTTAATTTATTAGAAAAAAGTGAAAATTTTATAATCTTAATTTAATTAAAATTTTATATTTCTCATATTAAATATCAATAAAATTTGGTTTATAATTTATTAGAAAAAAAATTAATATTAGAAATAAAACTTATTAGAAAAAAATTAGAAATATAAAAATTAATATGAAATTAGAATATATCAATGTTTTATAATTTTATTTATAATTATTAAAAATAAATAAAAAATAAAAAATACTAATATTTCGCAGGAAATGTCGCAGGAAAATTCGCAGCAAAAGTCACAGCAATTCCTGCGACTTTTCCAGAGGATTTGAGTTTTCATATTTCCTACGAATTTTGCTGCGAATTTATTTTTCGCAGAAAACAAGTTTTTACATCAAAAATTCGCAGGTAATATCGCAGCTATACCTGCGGATAATTTTTCGCAATAAAATCCGCAGGTAAATCGTGTATTTCTAGTAGTGATTTAATTGAATTTGATCAAATGATAAAAAATGATTTCACCTTTTTAGTAGATTTTGTTGTAAAATCCCTCCATTATAAATTCATAAACTATTCTGTTTATTCTTAAGAGTGTTACGTGACTTGAACAAGGTTAAATGAATTAAAATAATAATTACATGATATATATATATATATATATATATATATATATATATATATATATATATATATATATATATATATATATATATATATATATATATATATATATTAAAAAAGAATATAATAAGGGACAATCCATTTGCTCTCAGAGTTGTCTAAGATTCAGAGGATTTCTTAATACATCTCATAGGTTTTTTGTTACCTCTTGTTTTCGGATGTACGCATCCTGACGCACCGTTTTTTTTTATAAAAACGTTGATTTGTTCTGAATATGCATATTAGGAATATTTCTGGATGTGCAACTCCGGAACAATTTCTTATAACACTTCGCGCTAGTGTTTATCCCCTTCACTTTTCACATTCCAAACTCACAAATTCTCTCAAACTCTCACTTTTTCGACTTTTTCACTCGAGTTCTGCGCAGAGCAACTTCTACAACGATCAAGACACTCCAAATCCTCAGTATCTCAATTTAATCGGTAAGTTTTCAAATTTTAGAGTTTCACAGTTATTTGCGAGTAATCGATTTAGAGTAGACATTTTAGGTGTAGAAATTATTAGGTAGTATGAATAATATAGGTTAGAAACAAAGTAGGTATTATATGCTGATTTAAACGGACGATCAGGGCATTAAAATGTCCTTTTCTATGGCACAACAACCATGACTGTGTTTTTTAAACCCGAGAATACGTCTCAGATGTGCAAATCAGGGAAAACCCAACCTTGATTGCTTCCTGGTGTGCACATCCGGGAAAAACTCAATGTTAAATATTCTAAGTATTTTCGGAAGTGCATCCACGGAAGAAATCCCCAGAAGAATATTTTCATCTGGGAAAATATTTTCATTTGTAACATTGTTTTATTTGGAAATTTTCATGAGAAGGATCCCCAAAAGTTCTATAACCCTGGGGCAAGGTTATAAATATGATTGCGGAGCTGCCAGAGGATGGGTGGTTCTGAACTACACTTTCTACCTCTGGTCTCGGAGATATTTCTAGGATTGGGTATTCCCATATCAACTACGGTATGCTGATGGTATAAGTTTGAGATATGTCTAAGAGGGGGTGAATTAAGCCTTTAAAAAAAAAATTTATATTTATCACCGGTTTTTTATTTTACTTTTATTGAAGTTACTAAGTTATGAAAACTACAAAATGCGGAAAGTAAAGAACACATAAAATTTATAATGGTTCCCCTCACAGTCCGAGAGTACTACGGTCCTCTTTCAACACGAAAGAGATTTCATTATTTTTAGATATTTGTACAAGCCTAATCCCAAGACTTATCCTAAAATCTTCTAACAACAACTCACCAAGAAAAACCTCTTGGATTTTACAAGCTTAAAGTCCAACCGATGACTTTGTAGATCTTCGCAAACGTTGGGCGTATATGCACAATCTGCTTAAGGGTCAACAATCTGCTTAACATTCCTCAACATTGATTTTGTTGCACATATATTTTGATGTAAACAAACCTGTTTTGACAGTTAGCTTTTGATGTACATATATAGTGTTTTTGACAGTTTGATAAGAATATAATGTTAGTCTTTGATGTAAAATTGTGTTATATATGTAAACAACCATTGTTTTGATGAGCATATTGAATTATATGTAAACAGAAGTTGTTTTGACAAGATAAAATAGAGGAAGAATTTGATAATAAGCAGTGGTATGTTAAATAATATAAATAAAAAATGTTTTCGCTGAGAATCGAACCAGATTACCTTTAGTTATATCGCGACGGTTGTGTAAACTAACCATTGTGAAATGGTTCACGCTTCAAGAATACAACAAAGGTTCCTGGACCATCATTGTAAGTGCAGTATATACAACAACACTCTACATAACAAAGCATGTGCAGGCATCATCATATATTTTTCCCAACCGTTGTTAAATGAGTTTTTCGTAGTAATGATTGTTCCAGTATTAATCGGTTACCACCTAAACGATAACCAGTTAACGCGCTTGCAACGTTCCTTGAATTTGAAATTTTGTTCATGTCAACCGGTTAACACAAATGCTGTAACCAGTTAACGCGCGTGCAGATTGAGAAAATATTAGTTTTATGCAATGCAACCTTCAAGAGTTTTACTCAAAACCTTTTTATACAATGTATGCAAAATATGTAAGGTTGTTTGAACACTTGTATGCACAATTATTGATAAGTGAAAGTTATACCTTTATTGTTTCAAGAGAATTCTTCAAGACTTGTAAATATTAAACTCTTTGTGTTAGCTTCAATGTCTTGATCCATTTCCTTTTGTAAATGCATTACACCTTGAATGGATAATGTTTTCTTCATTAAAATCATTGAGAAGCTTTCCTTCACATTCTCCCCATTTTTATGATAACAACCCAATTTTGAAAGTTTTCTTTATTTTTTTCTAACACAAAAGGCTCCTCCTTGATCAATGCTCCCCCTAAATTCACGATTTTTTATAGAGTCTTTGCTTGCTGCATTTTGTTAGAGAAAAACAAACAAACACAAATATCTTCTCCCCCATTTGTCATTGGCAAAAAGGATGGGAAAATACTTGAAGTAGATACCGAAATTTTAAAAAATAAAAATAAAAATAATTTTAACCCCATGAGAGACTTCATCAAACATTTATCCTTGTCAAACCATGATTTTGAAGTCTTTGACACAAAGTTGATTTATATTTGGAAGATTATGCTTTAGTTTGTAAACTTAAAGTACATCTTCAATGGATGTGAAAGTTAGTGCTTCAACTTTGCCAATGTCAATAATTCTTTCTTTAAGGTAATCCTCATATGTGAAATAACCCTTGAACTTTGAAACTAGATTTGAAAGTTAGTTTATTCCTCCAATCAAAAACTTAGAACAACCATTTTATCAATAAAGCATAGATTTTGAAGTGGTCTCCAAGTAAACCTACAAAATAATTAAGTTTTATTTGGTATCCAATGTGCTTTGGGTCTATCATAGTTAGTTCCTTTCATGACTCACACATAATTCCCTTGTGCTACACTAAATTTTTCACATAGCATGCATTAAGTGTATGGCTAATTATTTCACAATAAAAACATGTTGGTTCAAAGTTGCTTTTAAACCTAGGGACATAAGACTTATTCTTAACAAATCTTTTTCTTTTAGGATGTCGATGAATTACTTTAGGCTTGTTCACTTTCTTTTTAATTGTTTGGTTACTTGCCTTTACAAAGATTGTTTTATTGGAACTTGGTTTAGAAAATTTAGAGTATCTAAGTCCATTTTTGTCATTTGAGTATCTTTGTTGGGTAAGTACCATTTTCAATCTAACTTGTCCTTTCTCATATCTTTCAAGGACTCATTTCAATTGGACAATTTGAAAAGATAGTGACTTACAATTTTTGCATACAAAATTTTGTCTTTCTTCACTTATAATCTTTTCTTTTTCATCCTTAGCATCTTTTTCTATATTAGCAATTTTATCTTTCAAGGATGTTATTTATTTCTTTTGACTTGAACATTTTCTAGAAAGTTTCAAAATTCATCATGTAATTCATGAAAAACACTTTGTAATTCATCATAAGAAGGAATATCGTTAGTTTCAGAATCACTAACCTCATGTTCTTAATCCCTTGAATGATGCGAGGCCATCAATTCCTTGTTTTAATGATATTCATCTAAAGATGAACTTATTTCATTATCATCCCAGGCTACATATGTTTTCTTTGGCCTTTTGTCCTTCTTTCTTTTGAAGTATTCATCCTTCTTTTTAAGTGTAGGGAATTCACTTTTAACATGACTTTTTTCTCCACATTCACAACATTTTATTTTCCTTGTTGGTGCTTCTTCTTTATTGATTTCCCTTTTCCTTTCTTTTCTTAGAAAATTTTCAAATTTCTTGATAAGTTCATCATCTTCATCACTATCGGATTCATCCTCTTGATTGATATCATCATTTTTTGACTCTTATTTTTAATGAAACATATTTTGAATCATTTACTTGAATCTCATACTTGTCCAATCTTTCAAGTTCTAATTCATGCTCTTGAAGTTTTCCGAACAAAGAAGTGGATGTCAATGTAGAAAGACTCTTCTTTTATAAAATTGTTGTCACCTTTGGTTGCCATTCCCCGTTTAAATACCCAAGCACTTTAAGATTTAATTCATCGTTAGTAAAATTCTTACCAGGAGCAATCAGATGATTGGTTAAGTGAACAAATATCTTTTGTAGAGCAAGTATTTATCCACCTGATGACTTTTGCTCGCTCTGAGCATCTTCGTCGTGTGCTTGATTGCTTGTTGGTTTGGGGGCCACACTGATTGAACTCTACGCCTTTGTGGCTTCTTCAAAATACCTTCTAGCGGCTTCGATTTCTCGATGAAGGGTGGTGACGTGGCCATTCTTCGTATAAAACTTCATTTTTAAATGGATTGTGTAGGGCACAACAGTCAATTCAATAAGAGTGGGTCTCCCAAGGATGAATTGATAAAGGATGGGACAATCGACGACCAAAAATTGGTTTTTGATAGCCCTAGAAGCCTCCCCTTCACCAAATGTGACAATCAGCTCAACATAGCCCCATGGCCTAGCAATATCACCATTGAAGCCTTGTAGGTCAGAGCCTGCATATGGTGATAATTGTTTCTGGTCAAGATGGAGGGCGTGAAATAGGCTAGTGTACCTGATGTCAATAGAACTGCCTTGGTCGACGAGAATTCTGCGGACATCGGTGTTGACCAGCTTTGCCCTTATGAGCAAAGGTATGTGACTGTTGGGAGAGCCTCCCATGAGTTCCTCCAAATAGAAACTGATTGGTTGTGACTTTCCTTGGACCGTTTCGAGAGAAGATATCTGATTGGGAATGAAGTCGACCAATTGCTCAAATTTTTGTCTAACTGAACCCACAATAAGTTCGTTGTACCCTCCGCAAGAGATGACCATGGAAGAGGGGAAGTGTAACAGCCTGGGCCCCTCGCAAGGCAATCACGGCACTGCCACCTCACGATCTTCTCTACTCCCCTCACTAGTAGAGTTTTTGCCTTCCGTGGGAATCGAACCTTGTACCCTGGGGTTCAAGTACATGCTCAATCCATTCCCACTACCAATTGAGCCTGTACGCTGGGACAAGGTCCCCATTTGGGCTAAAGTGTTAGAACTATAATGGGAGACTACCAGGGTCAGCCTAGAAGTAAGGAAGACCAATCACGTGGTTTTCGCCCTAGACCAACTAACTCCTTAATCTTCGGAAGGGCAGTTGATCGTGTGAATTGTCAAGCGTGTGAGGAGGACGTCCTCATCGACTATGTCTCAAACGATTATATTTCCAACAGATATATCCTCAACGACTATATCGTTATTGGGCCTTACCCAAAGCTGGGCTGGATTGGGCCTTGGCGGATGGAGGGTCAGTTGTCAGTCCAGTCCAGAACAAGTTAACATATTTTCTCTTATGAATTCAAATAACAAATCTTAAGGATGAGTCAAGTAACAGATCTATTCATATTTGTTTTCCTTTTAATACCTTTTAATAAACTGGTGAACTAAATGTAGGACAAATTATTCAAGTAACAAGTCTAAATATAGGGAATTTGAATTAAACCAAATCATATCTTTCTGTTGGAGATATTTATGGAATCAATCTTATCCAACAGATTATGCAAAGATTTTGGACAAAAATAAATCAAAATAGGCCTTGTTGTTGCTTGTAGGACTAATTCTACTAAGCTACTAATAATGAATTTCCTTTCTTGGGTTGAAAGCCAACCTTCTAGACCTAGATGTTGTTGGATCGAGCTGGGTTACCAATTATTGTGTTGATTATTGATTTTCTACTCTATCATCTTATACAATTGAATTTGTGTTAATTGTATGAATTCTAATTGAACTTGTCGAACCAGTTGTCAAGGACATCGTGTTTGACATTTGTCCTTTGAGGAACAAAATTTCAGTTAGAGGGAAAGAATTTCAGGTTCATCCAAGACTCGACAAGAAAGCAAAAATCAGGTTTATGAGTTCTAAGCATGTTTTAAAAGACCAATTTTACGGGGCATTAGCCAAACCCCGTGCGTTCAAAAAAAAAAAAACACTTCATGAGGACTGCTTTTGATTAGCAAATTAAGATCTCGTGTGGTAAGTGGTTTTGGAACTATATTTCATCCTTGGGTTTTTCTTTTGGGTTTTCTTAAGGGCTAGTTGAAACCTGGTCAAGCTAAATGTATCCATCTTCAACAAAATTATCATCATATTCCTCATCATTCTCAATGTCTGCCAAATTAGCCCAAAAGGTGTGCAAAACCTTGAGTTATTCTTTTGAGTTTCAGAGAAAAAAATTTCCACTCCATCATTGGTAACTCCATCCTTTCCATCATTAACATGTTTTGCATCCACAAATTCAGATTCCTCTGAGCTTGTATGACCAACTTTCACATTAAAAGTGTCTCAGGATATAATTTTGTGGATGCAAACACTGATCCAAACATAACAATAATAGATAGTAAAAAAAGAAAAGTTCGTTAAAAATAATAAAAGATGAGAGAGAAGAGAATAAAATCTCAAAGACTCAGACAAATTAAATACCCTGTCTAATCCTATTTATATATTATCCAAGTATATAGGTTATTCAGTAAATTTAAATTTGAAAAGCAATTATTTTTTTACAAATACAACGTGTTAAATACTTATATTTATTTATTGTGTATTTTTTTTTCATAAACATGACTAACTTTGAACAGAAACATTCTCTTTTATATTAAACTTTGCTAGCCCATTCAATGATTTGTTTTATAATAATATATCAATTCTACCATATCTTTTTTATAGAACAATTATTTGATGCTATTGTGAAGAAACAAACACATTCATTCAGACATAAGAATAATAGGAATTAATTTATGTTATCATAAGAGATTGGCACAAGACATATCCAGCAAAAACATATTCTTTACTTAAAATCTGTGGGATGGGATCAGATTTATTATATGTTTATAGAATTAAATCTCTTCATTATGAAACAAACAAACATCCACTCTTATTGTTTCTTTGAACAGAAACAAACAAATGACTCCTTCACATGTCACAGGTACTATTATTTTTTATTGACTGGTCAATAATTCTCTCCCTTGCTTTTCTTGCCTGCAATTCAATTACCTCAAAAATCAAAATGGTTGTAAGAAACAAATATAGTTGTAATGTATTTGTTTAAGAAGAAGAAAAAAAACAAACCTCTTTTTGCCAATCTGTTAATGCTGTTACAATAGCTAATATAATGACATTTAGAACAGATCCTGATAAAGTTCCCATCCACAAACCCTTGGCATTTAGTTTTAGATGAAAACCTAAGAACAAACCCAAAGGAATTCCAACTATATAGTATGATCCAAGATTCACATATGCTCCCATTTCTTGAAATCCACCTCCTCTTGCAACCCCTATAATAATACTTTACACATTACTAATTGAAAGATTTGAGTGATAATTATCAGAGTCGTCTCAATTTTTCGAAGGTGACAGTTTAACCATGACCAAAATATATACGGATCCTATTTAACTAGAGTTTAAATGTGACAAAATTTGGGTCATGGTCCGTGGTAATTATTAGTAAGCAAGAAGTAGTAAGTATTTAACTAACCGGAAAGTGCTCCGATTAGACTATCAGCGGTAACAGAAACACAGAGAAGAGGAACCATTTCCGCGATATAATTCACAACTTGTTCATCATTGCTATAAGCATATCCTAAAATATTACGAAAACAAAGGAAGAAAGTGCTGACAATAATTGCTTCTGCAATTCCAATAAGAACAACAACCCGAACAGCTCCCTTAGCTGTCTTTGGATTCCCTGCCCCTAATTCGTTCGAAACACGAGTACTGCAAAACAAACAAACATTATCATCGCATGGAGAGATCAAAACAGAAAATCTTGCATTATCATCACGCATTTGGACAGAACAGAACACAAACCTAGCAGAAGCTCCAATGGCATGTGGAATGAAGAAATGCAATGTCGTCGTGTTCAGGCTGCAACAATTAATTTTCATTAAGTTAGAAGAAGATCACAATTACACTACAAAATCACATACGTGTTCGTTCATATATTATTCGATACGAGACTCTTAACATACTCACCAGACAGAAAGAACTGAGGTTTCAAGTTGAGGATTAGGTAAGACTCCAGCAAGTAATGTAAGAATCTCAAAGGACCACCATTCAAAACTGCATGAAAATCAAAATTAGTATAAGAAAATCAAGAGAAAATGAAATGAATGAAGCATCATATAGTGAATATACCAAAACATGAGTCCAGAAGGAATAGCATATTTGAAGAACTCTGGTAGATTAAGCAAAGCATGAGTAGAGAACACAATCTTTGTTTTCTGACACGTCGGAGAGTACTTAATATAAATCCAAAGCCAGATCACATTCAACCAATAAGAAATCCCAATAGCTAAAGCAGCTCCAATATGTCCCAATCCAAATTTAAAAACAAGAATCCAACAAATAGGAATGTGCAAAACTAGAGCTATAACCGAGCTAAAAACCATGGGAAAGATCATACTCTGAGTCTGGAAATACCGAATCAACGATTGAAGAACCGCGCAACCAAATAGAGCTGGAATTAGGTATACGCAATACTCACGAGCAACATGAGAAATTCCAGGGTCTTGACTAAACATCAATAGAATTTTATCAGTGAATATCCATACAACTGATATAGGTAAACAAACTACAGTTAGAGACAAGATTGCACAGCATGTGTAGTTTCCTAGTTTTCCATATTCTTCTGCACCATAGGTTTGGCCGCATAGTGTTTCCAATGCACCAGCCATTCCTAACTACAAACAACATCATATTAACTAATCACTCTATCTCTATCTCTAGAATTTCTCTAATTTTTATATAGATCAGATACATTAAATATTCGATAAAATCTAACAAAGATAAGAGCTAAGAAGAGAACATACAAGAACACTGAAGCCGGTGACTTCAGCAAAAGACATGGCAATAGAAACACCTGAGAATGAAACAAGAATCCCAAGATGTCCAACCATCATAAGAGAAACCACTTGAACAAGATACTGTGACACAGTGACAGCTACCATAGGAGCAGCCATGAAACTCACCCTCTTGAGTTCTTGAACAAATGTGCTCTCTATCTCATCATTATTCACAAGCAATGGTGTGGTCACCTCCTTAGCCATCTCTCTAGAGCAATTTTCCATTGTTCACTGTGATCAAAAAAGTATATATCTATATATTTATATATATAGATAGAGAAATAGAAAGAAATATTTGTTTCTTCTTCTTTCTGATTATTAAAATAATAAGTCACATTCTAAAGTTAAAGAGTGAGTTGTTAATCACATACAGTGTTCTTGAAAAATGTCGTATTGATTTCTATTTTAAAATAATTGCAGTCAATCATGGAATATTTTTAATTCTATAGTACTACTTTATTAACATCCACGAGGTGTATCATAAATTGCACGATGTAAATTGTATATATATAGAAAAGACTAATGATGTACACCTCGTGAACAAACGATCCACCCCAAGCAACGTAAAGTTTTCTTTTTTATACTCGATCAACGACAAAAATTGTTCAGTAATTGTAAATACTAATTTTTTAAATAACCAGTTGAATACTCATACTTCCGCACGATTATTGTTCTGGACCGCATTCTACATCATAAAATGTAATATTCCGAGCGTTCACAAGATTTTAGGCATCGTTACCCATGTTGTACCGATGTGTTATTCATGCATTAACACATATTTTGACTTGGTTATCTGTGTGTTTATATTATACTGGTGTATTATTCGTGCATTCACTCTTATTTTGGTCTGATTATCTGTGCGTTCACACATTACCGATGTGTTATTTGTACGTTCACAGGATACTAGTGTAGTACACACGCTTATATTTTTAAAATATAATAAAAATGTTAATAAAAAAAACAAAATTATTTTATGAAAATTGTTAAATATTTATAAAGAAAGACATATTTTTAAAATAAAAATAAAAATGTTTTAGCCAAATTGTTTTACATAAGTAGTAAAGTTATTTCCGTATATACAAATATTTCTTTCAACAATGTATTTTTTGATCTCGTATATAAATATTAATTTTATTTTAATAATATTTATAAAAATCTTTGAATCAATAGTTGTTATATCTGTCCAATTGAGGTTGACAGTAATTTTGGTAAAACAACCTGCTGAAGACCCAATTTTTTTTTAAAAGAATAAGTTTTTGGAAGATGTCGGATAAGATGTTTCAGTAGAAGTTATTTGACATTTTTGTTTGTTACAGTTTTAGTAACTGTTATTGTTGAAACAAATCACAAAATATTTTGTTGAATATTATGTGATCATAGTTGGCGTTCAAGTGTGAAGATTTTCAGATATTGAAGACTTGAAGATCGCAAACCAGGGAGATTTGTTTTAGAAACTAAAGATTGAAAAAGTTTTTATTTTCTTGGAGAATATCGTGCAGATTCTATGGGATCAAAATTGTTGCGTTTTAAAGCCCAAACTCAGTCTGTTTTATTGTTATAAATAGGATAGTTTAGCCTTAGTTTGATAACAACAGTAAATACTAAAGTAGAGAGTATTAAAATTTGTGTTTTTGTGAGCCTCTCTTAGATCAAGTGGATGCTAAGAGTATGACTACTTTACTGAGTTGTAAAGTGTTCGCTCTAAAAGCTTTGAAGTATATAGTATGTTGTTGATCACGTTGTGATTGTTAGGGAATTGAGAAGGATCTCGACCTAGGAAGTGTCTTAGGTAGAAATATAGCACGAGTAGGGATTAAGTGACAAGTTGGAAATCAGAGGTTGTTTCACTTCGAATTAATATTATTTAGCGGATTTCATTCCTGGATTGGTATCCCCCAGAGTAGGTGAGTTGCACTGAACTGGGTAAATAATTGATTGTGTGTTCTTTACTTTCTGCAACTATAATTGTTAGTGTTCATCTTATTCATTGTGCGAAAAGACAGAGATCAGTTGTCGCGACATCTTATAGGACATATGTGATTTGCTCACCAGAATTTCAATTAGTATCAGAGCTTGCACACTACGTCGTTTTGGGTGAGATTCAGGAACAATACATTTTGGTACAATGGACAATGATGAAGTATATAGCAAGCAGTGTTCATGGATTCAGCCCAAAAATAGTATGGAAGTTTTTTACCATGAAGCATGACTCTTGCACACTCTTGAATAGTCATATTATATCGTTCAACCACATCATTTTATTGAGGAGTAATAAGTGAAAAGTATTCATGACTTATTCCTTCATAGAAATAGAAATCATCAAACTTGTTGTTTTCAAATTCCTTTCCATGGTAACTTCTAATCCTGACAATGTTGCACTCTTTCTCACTCTGAATCTTATGACACGGGTCTTTAAACACTACAAAAACCCTAAGATTTTTATTTGATAAAATTCACCCAGGTGTATCTTTATAAGTCATCAACAATAATATTAGCATACCTCTTCCCTCATGGACTTTCAACCTGCATAGGCCCCATCAAGTCCATGTGAAGTAGCTCTAAAATTTTTGATGTGGTAAGATGTTAGAGCTTCTTGTGAGACATATGTGTCTGCTTTCCAATCTGGCTTTCACTATAGATTCTCCTTTCATCAATCTTCAAACTAGGAACACCTCTGACTGCTCCATTTGATATGACTTTCTTCATCCCTTTTAGATGAAGATGCCCAAACTTTTAGTGCTACAACTTTACTTCATCCTCTTTTGACATTAAGCATGTGGAAATTATTTCTTGAGGAGCCCACAAGTAACAATTATCTTTAGATCTGAGTCCCTTCATGATAACTTCATTTTTCTCATTAGTTACCAAACATTCAGATTTAGTAAAGTTAACTTTGAGACCTTGGTCACATAGTTGAATAATACTTATTAGGTTGGAAGTTAATCATTTAACAAATAGCACATTCTTAAGACTAGGTAGCCTTGTATACTTTGGCTTCCTCACACTTTGTATTTCACCTTTAAATACATCTCCAAAAGTGACATAGTTTGTTAGTGTGATCTAATATCCGTCAAAAACTTCTTGACACCAGTCATGTGTATAGAACAACCATAGTCAAAGTATCAGTCCTCTCTAGCAGAAGCTCTTAAAGAGGTGTGAGCTATGAGAGCAACAATGTTGCTCTTGGGAATCCATACTTTCTTGGCCTTACCACTTTCCTGTTTTCTTCTAGGTTGTGTAACATGTTTAGGATAACCATGCAATTTGTAGCAGTAGGGTTTTAAGTGACCTAACTTACCATAGTGATTACATCTCCAACCTTGATTCTTGTCTTCTGAGTATTTCCTCTGATTTCTTTTTTGATGCCTCCTTGGATGTTGAGACATTTTATTCAACATAGTATGATTCATTGTAAACTCTTTTGCTTTCTTCGTAACAATTTTATTAACATAACTAAAACCAGTAATATCTCCAGCATTCTTCCCAGTTTGAAGATTCACATCCAGCACTCAAGAACTATTGTTAAGCATTCTAACTGATTTAGTCATTTACTCAAGTTTTGAGTTGAGCACAATAACTTCTTCTTCAAGATTAGAGATAACAAAAAAAAATTCAATCCTTCAGCATGAAGTTTATTAATAAATTTATGTTGATTAGTTACTAGTTGAACTACTTTTGCATTCTTGAGCCATAATTCTTTGTATGAATTTACAAGTTCATCAAAGGTAAACTCCTATATTTATGATTCATTATCAATATGGTAAGCTCCAGTAAAGGCGGAAACCTGTTTGGTAGATGTTCCTTCACTACCAGAGTCATCTTTTGATCAAGATGCAGCTAGACCTTTCCTCTCTTTCTCGGGGTAAGTAGGACATTTAGACCTTACGTGTTCAAATCCATCACGTTCAAAATATTTGATTCATTTTCCTTGATTGTCTTCGGTTCAGGTTCTTCTCCTAGAACTATGCCTTCTTTTGATGTCGGATGACTTATTCTTGACATCTTGTCTTGAATTCCAGGTATTCATTACTTAGTTGAATTGTTTTCCAAGTAACCTAATAGTTTTAGACGTACTATCTTTTGTTTGATGATCACCTTCATCTTCATTGGACATAAAAGTTATGTCTTTTTTCATGCTTATCACCTCTGATCCTTACTTCAAAGGTTTGAAGATATCCAATAATCTCATCAACTTTCATGGTGTTAATGTCCTGAGCTTCTTCAATGGGAGTCACCTCCATGTCGAATCTCTTTGGAAGAGGCCTTAGAATTTTTCTGACCACTTTAGTTTTTGACATATTTTCCCGCAAAGCACCTGAAGCATTGGTTATATCAACAATAGTCATATGATAATCCTTAATGCTCTCATCCTACTTTATCTTCAAGTTCTCAAACTTGGTTGTAAGAAGTTGAAGTCTTGACATCTTCACTTTAGAAGTCCATTCATGAGCAGTCTTCAGAATCTCCCATGCTTGTTTTGCAACAGAACAATTGTTGATTAGTTTGAAGATGCTTTTATCCACTCCAGTGCATAAGGCATTCAAGGCTTTGGAATTTCCTTGAGCATGTTTATCATTTTCATCATCCTAATCTTCTTCAAGTTTCACCATATAAGTGATGTTACCATCCTTGTCTTTGACCAATGGAGGGTCTCATCCCTTTACCACAAATTTCCAGGCCTTGCAATCTATGGATTTAAGAAAGACAACCATCTAAGACTTCCAATAATCTTAATTTGTTCCATCAAGAATAGGTGGTCTATAACCACTCCTAAATCCTTGTCCATTGTACCAGAAAGTATCATCTCTGAATCTCACCCAAAAAACGATTAGGGTCTAAGCTCCGATACCAATTGAAATTTTGGAGTAGCTGATCTCAGATGTCCTATGAGATATCGAGACAACTGATCTTTGTTTTTAGCGCACAATGAACAATATGAACACAATATAGAGTTGCAGAAAGTAAAGAACACATAATCAATTGTTAACCCAGTTCGATGCAACTCACTTACTCTGGGGGCTTCCAAACCATGGATGAAATTCACTAAATAATATTAATTCGAAGTGAAACAACCTCTGATTTCCAACTTGTCACTTAATTACTATTCGTGTTATACGTCTACCTATGACTTTCCTAGGTATGAAACCCTTCTCAATTCCCTAACAATCACCCCATGATCACATTCACTCTATGCTTAAAATCTTAAAAGTGATCAACATTTTACAACTCAATAAAATAATCATTCTCTTAGCATCAACTCAATACAAGAGAGGCTCACAAAACACAAACTCCAATACTCATTATTTTCAGCATTTGTTCTTATTCAAAATTAGGGTTGATCCATCATATTGATAACTATAAATCAGACTGAATTTTGGGCTTCAAATCGCAACAATTCTGATTGCACATAATCTACAAAAAATTCTCCAAGAAAATAGAATTTTAAATCTTTAGTTTCCTAAAAAGTCTCCATGATTAGAAACCTTCAAATCTTCAATTTCAAACTGAATCTCTGAAAATCTTCACTATTGGGCGTCAGCTAGGATCACACAATATTCAAAAGAATATTTTGTGATGTGTACCGAAATAACTGTTTCCAAAACTGTAATGGACAAAGATGTTGAATAACTCAGTTAGAACATCTTATCTGACATCTTGCAAAACTTGTTATAGAACATGTTCTTCTGCATGTTTGGACATCTTTGTCCAACATGTTGCTGTCAGATTGTTTTAGCAAAACTAATGCCAACCATAGATAGGCAGAAATGATAAATTCCAACTTCCATTTTCAATTAAATTTTCATGCAATTCTAACCATTCATAACAATCAATCCAAGGGTTGAAATTGGTGATCCACAATTAAAATTTAAATTAATTTACCACCATTAATAAACCTCTTACTTGGATCACAATCCAAGGCTGCTCATTCATTTATAAAGTCTATATAAACATGTCATTTCTTACAATTTTGGACTTAACTAACATAACTTATACTAATCCCTTTAACCATCTTTTTTTCCACCATTTTTTCTCAAGTTCTCTCTCTTTTCTTCACTCTCTCACCATCACCAAAGTTCATATTCATCACCATCTAGAACTTCACATTGAAGTTTTAGATTTGATGGAACTCAGCCACAATCCAACATCAACAAATCATCAATCAAGTTTCAACAATTCACATCAACAATCATCATTTAAAGTTCTTCAATTCAAGCATATTCATCAATATTATACATTCAAGATTCATCTTATACATTCATTATTTAAATTCGTCAGCAATTCACAATAGTAACCGAGGCAAACCTCCGCTCCGTCAGTAAAGTATTCCACTCCTCTTTTCCGCATTACCGCTTTCGAATTGGTTGAAATATTTTATTGAACACCTTGCGTGCAATAGCGAATTCCACATTTTTCTTCACTTTTAACGACAATCTTTCATCCACTTTTATTCTTTGATGTGATATGGTTGTTGTAGTTCTAATTTAATTCAAAAACCGGTACCAAAATTGTGTTATAATAAAACCACAATACAAGTCACGATTAGGTCGAAACCAAAAAAATAGAAGAAAAAAATTCATAACTTAATCGTTTTGTGCAGTCATATGTGATTTGAGTCAATTTTTCACGCTGATCGTGAATATATAATTAATTTTTTGTTCTAATTCATATTTTAGTCGACTTTTACGATTTTTTTCATTATAGTTTGTAGTTTGTTTCATAATTTGCAATATATATTTGATTTCTTTGCGAAATTCTGATTTCAACTATATATATTAACTCGTCAAATTCGATTCTGTAAATGATTATCACAAACTTATTCAAAGCTGATTTTTTCTCAGTATTACTACTCTTTGGTGACTACTATACTTTTTTTATATCACTATTATTTTAGTTATTATATTTACATGCTATTCCTACTTGCTAATATTTCATTTACTATATTCCATTCGTATTGCATGTGTTTCTTTATATATATATTACCACATGCTAATGATGCGGCTGCTATAATAATGTTAGTTTCACGTTGATTTAAAGTTAAATTGACCACCCATCAACAAAAAAAAAAAAGTTAAATTGACCACGCCTTCAACGAAAAAAGTTAAATTGACCACATATTAAAATTTGGTTGGAGCCTTATTGACAACTTGTTACTATGCTTGTTTTCCATTATTCATAGTTTATACTTTCTTTTTTATTTAAGATAATTGCCACATGCCAATTCTTTATGAGCATTGACGTTTCAACATCGCATGACCACACGTCTCACGTTTTTTTTCTACTGCCAAGTCCATGTTTCTTTCTCAATACTACTATTAACTAACTCGTGCGTTTATGCGATACGTTTTTGGATGAGATATGATTTTGGACGCGTATTTGTTTATTTGCAGTCATAAAAATTAAAAGTTAAAAATAGAAAAGAAACTAAGAATAATAATAAATTTAAATTGAAATAGTAATAAATGTAAAAGATAAAATGTAAACAATAATATGATTAAAATTAAAAACTATTTATATATGTATTAGATAAATTTTTGTTTTCATTTTTTTTATAAATAAAATATTTTTTATAAGAGAGAATCCAGTTTTTAAATATCAATTCAATATTTTTTAATAAGTTCTCTTGATCAATTTCACATATTAGAAACAAATGGCTGATAAATTTACATTATTCAATATTTGGATTAGTGCTAAAGTTGATCTCATCTATAACAATACAATTTTCCCCCGTATATAAAAATATTTTAACATTATTTATTAAAATATTGAATCAATAGTGAAGAAAAATATATAATAAAAATAAATATTTAAATGAGGATATGTCACCAATTTGTAGTAAGAATTCAAACAAATTTATAAATATCAAATATTATTGAAAAAATGAAGGAAAAAAACTGCAATTGATCGTTTCTGGTGATCAGAACCTTGTGTGAGCCACAGACGTTGTTGATGATGTTCGGTCGTCGAGGAGAGGAGAGAGTGTACCTGTAAGACACTCATATGTCAAAGTAAGAAAGGAGCAAAAGAATGAGCAAGTACGAGAAAGTGTATTATTAGAGTGAATATTCGATACATGGTCCTCTCATGCTAGAGAGTTTATATGATGCCCCCAGCGCGTGGCCAACGGTCCCTATTTTTGGCCTAGATCATGGATTGTCGAAAATACGTAATTGTCAGAAACTAACCGTTGGACGGGAAAATCTGCTCGGGTATGATTTGCGTTGGGAAAATGACGAACCGAACAGGAGCTATCCTTAGTTGGTCCTGGGTGACTCTCCTGAGGAGTCGAATTGTAATCTTGGACGAAGTGAGGAGACCGACCATGTTGGACCAGGTCGGTGAATCCTCCTCGGTTCGGGCCAAAGAGAAAAGTGGGTCCCTTTCCCCCTAATGAGCTGGATTTGGGCCACTAGATCATCCTAGATGCAGGAGTGGATTGGATCACGCCTAGTCGTTAGGGTAGTCCGGAACAAAGATTAAAAATGTTAATAAGAAAAACAAAATGATTTTATAAAAATTGTTAATTATTTATAAAAGAAATTCATATTTTTAAAAGAAAAAAATGTTTACTTGTGCGTTCACATTTATTTTGGTATGGTTACCTGTGCGATTGCGCGATACTTGTGTGGTATCCCTGTGTTCGTACGGTATTGGTGTGGTACGCACACTTATGTTTTTAAAATATAATAGAAATGTTAATAAGAAACATTTTACGGAAATTGTTAATTATTTATAAAATAAAGTCATATTTTTAAAATAAAAATAAAAATGCTTATCTGTGCGTTTACACTTATTTTGATCGGATGACCCGGACTTCATACGAAATAGGTATGGTATTCATGTGTTCGGACGGTACTTATATGGTACTCACACTTATGTTTTTAAAATAGAATAAAAATGTTAATAAGAAAAATAAAATGATTTTATAAAAATTGTTAATTATTTTTAAAAGAAAAAGAAAAATATTCATCCGTGTATTTACACATATTTTGATCTGATTACATATGCGCTCACACAATATTGATTATTCGTGCATTCAGACATATTCGATCAGAAATAGTAATTTTATATTCCCGTAAATAAATCAAATTTTATATGGCTAATTTTTACATTAAAATTGAATCTACCATTAACTAATAAAAATGGTTATGCGACAATTTTCTCATTTAACCATGAATAATAATTTTATACGTTTGAAAATTCAATAGCAGTAAAAATACACAATTTTACTCCATGGCTGATTTTCATTGTCTCACCTATCACCATTAATTATTAAAACATTACTATTATTATAAAATTAGGTTTTAATTTTATTCAAATCTTGAATAGTAGGCTCCACACAAAATATATATTCTCTCAGTTTTATTTTAAATGTCGTTTTTTTATTTTTACATATATCAAAAAAATTAATCAATATTTATTATTTTTCATACAATAATTCTTATTTTACCTATATTATCCATAATTATTTATTATATTTATTTTACTTTTTTCCTGTGTAATAATTATTTTGGGATAATTTTGACAAAAATATATTTAATACTATCTTAAAAATTATAATTATAATTAAAAAAGAACACAAAATTATAAAAAAAAGATAACACTTATAAAAAAATGAAGGGAGTATTAACAAAGTTTTATGAAATATTTTGTTTTTGAAAGTTTTTCAAAAAACATTTATTGTAGATAAATTTATGAGATGATATATTAACATAAAAGGTTTTATTTTTAAGAATATATTGAATCACTTAATCAATGAATTATTAAATATACTGTTTAATAGTGAATGATTTAAGAATATATTGAATTACTTAATCAATGAAATATTAAATAATAATAATAATTGGATCAATAATAATAATAATAATAATAATAATAATAATAATAAATAATGAATATACTGTTTTCTCAGTATTATTCACTCCATCACATCCATATTTATTGAATACTTGAATCTTTCTCCTAAATATTATCATGATATTTATTGAATACACATCACACTACACTTATGCCTAAAGACATTAATTACTCCAATCTATTTTTAGAAAACATTTTTAAAAAGGAATCTCAATTTTTAGACGTTGCGTGAATTATTTAACAATAACAAAATTAACACAATATACAAATATCACATTAATTACTGCTATGTATATTATACTTTTATGGCTTTTATTTGATTTCAACTAAATCAACAAATATATTAACTACCTCAGTTGATTTTATTTTTAAAAAGTAATCTAAAAATTGGTAATGTTTAATATTGTGAGCATTTCTATCTTAACACAGTTGAACATTTTATTTATTTATTATGTATGTTTGGATTGACGGTGGACAAAATTGATTTTGCGAGAATTGAGTTTGTTAGAATTGATTTTAACAGAATTTGAGTTATGTTTGGATACAATAATACAGAAGTAATTATTATCAATTATTATTGTTTGGATAGTTTTATCAAATTTGATTTTGAATGGTATAATTATCAAAAGGATAATCCATTCTAATACAAATCAAAAAGAAAAGAAGTAATTGATGAAAATTGAAGAGGGTAAAGAAGTAAAATTAATAAGAGTTGTAACAAATAATATATAATATATGTAGAATTGATTCTACCAAACTCAAAAGCTAGGAATTCTAGCTTCTAATAGAATTGCTTTTGGAGGGGGATAATTGATTTTGAAAAAGTATTTAAAAAATAATAATTTTCATTTTGATATGGTCTAGAAGTGCTTTTAAAGCTAGTAGAAGCCAATTCAAACACACACTAAATAGTATACTTACAATGTCATATGAATGAAACTAAGTATAAAATATTTATAAGATAATGGATAGTGCAAATTATTCAACTAAAATTTCTTTATGCATCAATAAAAATATTTATTAATTGAATTTAATGCTAATATAGGCAAATAAAAATATAGATTTCATAAAACAGGACTATGCAGCTGCACAACTATGACTAAAGTCAAATGAAAAAAATTGAAATGTTTAGCAACTTCCATAGCTTATGTTTTTTGCTCAAATGTAGATACAAGTTGAAGAAGAAGAAGTTCACCTTATGCTCAGATAACTCATGTTTTTTCGTTGTTTCAGAACCTATCTCAAATGAAAATAATAAAAATGATGTTAGAGATGTTGAAAGAGAGAGATATACAAAATTGAAAGAGAGATATACAAAAGTGAGAGATTATGAGAAAGAATATAGAGGAAATGGTTGCAGCACGACATGTGGCAAAGGGCAAAAGAGTCTTTTTAGTGGTTTACCCTTTGTTCAAATCATGCTTCAAAACATTGGTTTACTTGTCGAAATCTGATTCAACAATTCCTAAACGAACAACAACAAAAAGTTAAATACTAAATGAAAAGAAACATAAATTTGTAGCTTTGCGAAGATACGATATCACATCTGTAGGATCGAGATCGGTTGATTTATCATTTTCGGTTAGGATGTTGTTATTGGAAGAAGAAGAAAAGGGAGAAGGGAGAAAAGAAAAAAGACAGAGAGAAAGGAAGAGAGAGAGAGAGAGAGAGAGAGAGAGAGAGAGAGAGAAGATGTGTTTTGAATTTCAAAATATGGGAAAGGTGAGAGAAAAAGTTATAAAATAGAAGTAGTCGGTAGAGTGTGTTTCAAAAGAAGAAGAAGTGTGTTTTCAAATTTTCCAAAGGTCCACCAGCGTGACACGTGGCAAGAAGGGTAAAAGAGTAAAAATGGTGGACTTAGTTTTTCTTATATGGTAGATTGCTACTAATATGTTCACATCATAGTTATCATTTGTTATTACGTACTAACATGAGTTTTCTCTATTCACTTTTTTTTCTTTCTTTCATTTTTTTATATATAGAGAGAGAATTATTTGACATCGGTGTCAAAATATTAATTTTGACACAAAATTTTAGTATTTTATTATTATTCATTCAATAATTAAGATAAATAATCTTTAAAAACTTAGTGTTAGTTTTAAGTGAAATATCATAATTTTTAAATTATTAATAATAAAGAGATATGATTTAGTGTCAAAGTTAATAAAAATGTAGAATTTAGTCTCAAAGTTAATATTAATAATCTATTTGAGTTTACATGTAATTATAGGATAGTGATTATATACATAATTAATGTTTAAGCATTTGATAATATTACAATATTAACAACATATTGATAACTTTTTATTTAAGTTTGCTACATGTCAATTTTGGATTGATAATTAAATTAAGTTTTATGAAGATAATTCTAAGTATCCTCTTTTGTCACCTATCATACACCATATTACCTTTTAAAACCTCATGTGATTCTTCTTAGGAGTTAATTATATTTTTTGGATATTATTTTAGAAATTAATCTTGGTTATTGTAGCACTTAGAAAGCTAATTAGAACATGATTTTTGATATTGGTTATTTTCTTTTATTCATAGCATTAATTATGATATTTTATTCTTCTTCAACTTTAATTCATGATAATTTTCTCTTGACCTATATTGTTCTGGCGTGATCTCATTTGTCTTAATTTAGTTAATTGATTAAACTTCTTTTGGTCAATTAATTAGATTAATGACTTTAGGACCTCTTAATTAGACTTTCAATACAATTTGCATGCTTCCTTAGGAACTTATTCAATTAGGTAATCAAAAATCCATTGATCACTTAAGTTGAATTAGATCTTTACGCTTGCACGTACACTTGATTCATTAAGTCAATCCTAGTTTATTTACATTCAAAACTATGGAGATAGGAGGACATCAAGACATGATCATGTTGAACTTCATTCCATTTCTATAAGCATACTTTGCCTCATCTGTTTCAAACAAAAATCTCTTTTTTGAAAACACTCATTAATCATGATGCGAATTGTGCGCCACAAGCCTTAAGAAATGGAGAAGAATGAGAATGAGCATCCATACCCTTGTTCTGAATACCTTTGAATATGGAACATATGTTCCGGTTATTCAAATTATTTACCTTCATTCATAGACTTTAGTGCAATTCAAATCAAACAACCTTCAACATTCATCCTCAGATAATAATTCAACAATCAACATCAACCACACGTTTCTCTTTGGACCGAAAACAAATACTCTTTGGACATCATTGAGGACAATCGAGATAGTGTGGGAGAAGGGTATTAGATTTCCCTTTTCCTTGTACAAAAATCTATTATTAATCGAAGTATTTAGTTATTTAAATTCTCTCCAGTATTTTTAGCCATAACAAAATTTTTATTCCTTTTAGAATGTTTTCATTTAACATACCCTACGAGTATATAGGTTGATAGGCTTTGTTAGAAAACTGAGAAAAGACTTAACAAAATTGACACAGTCTTGACACCTTAGACCCTTAGATATGCGATATCGGTTTGGATACTTTTTATACCGAAATCTAAAGCTTTAGTTCTAAATTAGCCCCGAGTAGTTTATACTAGCAGTCAGCACCACCTGAAGCACAAGCTACATGGAGAACCGATGCAAATAAGTGTTTGATCGTAAAAATGCCAAAAATAAGAAAAAGAAGAATCTTAAGATTATGCAAGTCATTGGTAAAACAATCAAGCCGCACATATTCTAAAAGAATGCAAAAAATATGAGAAAAGGCAACGAAAGTCTGATGTTAGTTAGTTCAGAACTCAGTAGGGCGAATTGCTATTTGATCCCCCACAACTTGCACTCAATATGTCAAAGGGTTACCACACTTGTGTACCAGACCCCGTATTAGAAAGAGATCAAATTTACTAACAGGTTACTCCACTATGCGTGTGTAAAGGTAAAGGGCTTAATGTGATTGCGTCAGAATGAAACCGGGTGAAACGGAAACAAGAGCATTAGGTTGAGATATGATAGCATGATTCGGACTGGTTTGTATAGGGGGTTTATGAACATTATATGTTTTAGTGTCACTAGTGTATCTTTAGTGTTTGAGTTACTATTAGTTCATTTAGCATAAAGCCGCACAACCACGTATGGATAAGTAATCTATTTTGTGTTTGCATTTAAAGGATATTTTTCAAAACCTATTTGATTGTTTGCTTGAGGATAAGCAAAGATTCAAGTCTGGGGAAGTTTGATAACTCGAATTTGTATTGATTATTTAGTATAGTTCCCAGTCATTTAAGTTATTTATTTATTTATTTCGAACAATATTACGCGAGAATTGTGTTTATTTTGCAAGTATTCAACTACACTTGACTTTTGGAAGCATATAGTGAAAATGGGACTTGTAGGACAAGAAATGAGGAAAAACAGAAGCCAAAATGAAGATTTATGTGTTTTATCTGTGGGACGACCGTCACAGTAGTGAGACGACCATCTCACATCCAAGACGATCGTCCAAAGCCCAAGTTGATCGTCACAAGCTACTTTTCAGAAACCTAAATACGCATCAGTTCAGTCAAAACAAATAGCCATTGTATGCGTTCTTCTCATTCAACTGAGAAAATTTCCTCTACCCTACTCAACTTCAGTCCAACTTCAATAGTCAAAGCCCAAGCAAAGTTCACTCCGTCAAATTCTCAACAAACCTAAGTTGTAGAAGCTATAAATAACATTATTCACCAATTGCAAAGGGAGCTTCGTTTTTACATCAAATTGCTGCTAAATTCTAGTTCGAAGTTCAGAGCTTGTTTTTTTACTTTTCCATTACCAAACCAAAGTGATAGCCTCCATGATTAGGAAGCTATCACCATTCAATTCTTTCTAGCCACTGCATATTTGTACTAGTTTAAGTTTCTGCAAGATCGGTTGATCAAGAATATTTCAGCAAGGTTTCTATATTTTAACGCTTTACCATTTAATAATTATGTCATTTATTTTTATGCAATTCTTCTCCTACCTTTCTTCGTATTTATTTAATATGTCTAGCTAAACCGTTAATCGGTATGTGATTGTCTAACCGAAACGAATTCAATAGAACTAGGCTAAGACTTTAAATTAAGTTACTTTTTGGTTTCGATTTCTTAATATAAACAACTTTTGTTACGAGAGTAAGAAAGTATAAAAGTTTAGGATTAAAAACACGGGAGTGTGAAATTGTAACCGGATAGCTGAAATCGAGCATTGTTTTAAATACAGTGGAAGCGCTTTAAAATCAATTAGAACCTTTAGGTATCCAAAAAGTATTTCTAACTTGAATTGACACAGCGAGAACGCTCAATTGAACTTAGGAGTATAGTAATAGGCAAGACCATGAGAGTGTGAGTTAACGACTTTTAAACCGACAGTTTCTACGGAAAGATAACTTAACAAACCTTAGTAAGTCGACCCTTTATTGAATTCGCGAAGGTGAACCAATTATGTACCGATATCCTTATCATTAATTTAATTCAATATAAATTATTATTTTCTCGCCCTTTAAAACTAAAATATCATCGTCTTAGCTAAACATAGTAACACTCGATATCGCTAGGTTGATTATCGAGTTTTTGTGGGATCAATATCTTTTATTACTATGTGATAGACTGCATACTTGCAGTTAGTAACCGTTTGACTCAAAAAGTCGCGATCGGTGCTACATGTTATTGAACATCTTGCTCTAGGCATTTCGTGTGGTATTGTTTGTGTGACTTGTTCCCCTGGATCATTGACATATACTTAGTCATTCCTTCTATTTATTATGATTTAGATAAATTAGAGGACTATAAGTGGCAACACAAATACGTGGTCCTCCTGAAGATTGAGTTGACAACGTTCCTTCTTCTTCTTATATGATCTCATATGAACTTCCCATCTCTATTTTCATATGTATAAAGGGGTATTTTAAGAGTTGGTTGTGTTGTATATGTTCATGGTCATTCACTGACCAAAAAATATGAAACTCAGTCATTAGTCACAGACGTTCCACTAAAACCATAAAGGTATAATGTAACCTTGTTAGGGAACATTCATAATCGTAATTCCTATATAAGGCACCTCATGTGAGACCTTGAGGTACACTCTTTATAACCCATTACCCACTTTACTCCTCATTATTTGACTAACTTAGGCATTTGAGTGAAAAACTTGAAAGTTCACCTCCGCATCGATGTATCAGATATCCACTCATTCGTACCAAGATTCTAATCCATCATTTCACCAAGAATTTCCAGTTCCCTAGCGAAATAGTGGCGCTATATATGGGAATTTAATTTTGATTCCTGCAAATTTCCATAATCAGATTCCTTCTGATCCAAAGTCACAAATCACAACAACAATTACACTTGAACGAAGAAGATGACTTCCGATCCATTTGCAGAAAACGTCAAAGATATTCTAGCGTATAAATCATCTTGTACCTTTGTTTTTGATTTAATTGGTATCCGATTTTCTAGAAATTTATTCAAATCATCGACACACTCCAAAAACAAAAAAGAAGATAAACATATTATATGGTTCAGAGACCACAAGAAGATGGATGAAACTCTTAATGTGACGCTTCTATCATACCCCAAATTTGTCCTACTTGTATATCAATTTATTTATGTCTAACAGATATTCAAAAATCCAAAAATATAATATATATGTACTTATTAGTTTCATTGTTTGCTGTTTAAGTCCAGGTGTCGCAAGGGTGAATCGGGGTTTTATTGGTGATCTATCAGGCAAAATGTGTGTGTGGTAATATTTCAGTGGGAGTATGGCATGATTCTTAATCAAGAGGGCCCGCAGTAAAGTGTTAGGTTTATCAGTGATCAAGTTGCCAACTCAGATGAGTTGTTGTAGCCATGTAGGGTTGTATGTAGTGCAATTCATTGTTTGAGTCATAATCATCGTCCATTTTTCTTAAACCATTACCATCATATCCAAATTTTATTCAAATATTCAAGTCTGTCCATATCAAATTTCTATCCAAATAACCTTGATCCATTTATTTACTCATTCAATTCAAAATATCACTAAATACTTTTTTTCCAATTCATTTAAAAAAATAATCCATTATTTGTTATTCAAATTTCATTTTTTTCCATTCAATTCATATTACAAAAGGCTACAAAGTCCATCATAATTGTTGTTTTCCTTAAGCCCAAGCCATTAGCCCATTTATTTTTTATTTTATATTTTTATGAGAGAAAAATTGAACAAATAAACAAGTACATTCCATAGCACCACCTCTCACCTAGCCATCTGCGGTAGCGACAAAACGAGAAAAAAACTATGCTACCGATACACAATAAAACACCTCCAGCCACATGAAAATTCAGCTGAGCCATGAAGAATTAACCTACATACACACATCTATGATTTCCATCACATAGCCATAAAAAATGAGCCTTCAGCTTCCCATCACACATAACACGGCAGGAAAAATTCCCCCACCCAAGTTTTCAATACCCCAAATTTGTTATACAACCTTTTTTCCAAAACGAAACGTCTACAACTGTTTCGTTTTCTTCTAACATTCCTGAACAATCTTTTCCCTCACGTCTTCCATCTTTCCCCTCTGGAAATCCTATATAGTAACCTCTCCTGTCATTCAATTGAGAAAAAAAAAAGAAGAAGAAACCTTCCATCTCTAACTTTAACTTTGACAAAAACCGTAAAAATACCTTCTTCAACTTTTTCTTCATATACACTCAACAATATTCCTCAATCTGCACAAACCATAAACATCACTTAACTCATAAACATCTTCTCCAACCTTCCATAACTCATACTTTCACTCATAGCAGAACCTTCAAAACTTTCTTCATACTCCCTCTAAACCCTCACCTACATCACTTAACTGAGCCTCTGCAAATAAAAAACAAAACCATCGCCCCTTTCACCTAATCATTCATTATCACCTTCAAACACCCCTTTTCAAATCATTTCATCCATAAACTCGCCATTCAACCAAATCCCTTAATACTCCACAACAAACCAAATCGAGCAGATCTGAAACTAAATCCAATCATGACCTCAAAAACTCTGTTCATTTTACAACTACAACAACACACCCTCAAATCGTTCCACCCTTTTTCTCACACTCTCCAAACCCACAAATAGAACTGTGAATAAAAAAGAAAGAGACGAAAGAATGAGAAGAGAGATGCTCGGACTCAGAAGCAGATCGAGAATGACACACAACACCATACCGAAGTTGTGAAATCGCGAACAAGAGAAGAGGAAATCGAGTTATGCTTCTGTTGCTCGCGGCCGGGGAGGAATCAGTAAGAACGACGTGAGATCTGCGTTGAACGTCTTTTCGCCGTTGAATTTTGAAAAGAAGCGATTTCTGGAAAAAAAAGAGTGAGAAACATCGTGTTTCGTTCAAAAGAAAATGATTATGAGTTTCCAATCTTACCTTGTTTTTTTTCTATTTTGTTTTCATGTTTTATGTTAAATCTTTATTGGGTTTAATTGGCCCTAAGCCCATGATCAATTTACTCATCACACACCACTGATTTGTGGTACACCCCTCCCCATGTGTTTGTTTTTTATATTTTATTGTTTAATTGTATTACTTGTTCTTATTTTATTTAATTTTGATTATATGTATATGAATCATTTATTTTCATATTGGTCAATGAAAGTCTTAAAACCATGAATCGTTAGTTTTAACAAATCGACAAAGGATTCATAATTAAGATGAGATCCTTTTTACTTTCTTTTGATTATTTTTAGGGTCTATGATATTGCCCACGATTTTTGATATTCGATTTCGAATCAACGTTATCAAAATCATTATGAGACGACATTGTTATTACTTTTGTTTCTAATACTTTCTAATTAATTTTTAGATCCATTGTTATCGATTTTATTTTTATTTTGGCCGATGATATCATAAAAAAATTATTGATATTCGATTTTATCGACGTTATCTAAACTAATATGAGGTCATTCCTTTATTTCATTCTTGTCCCGATTTATTTTTATTCGGCCGATGATAAACGGTTAGATATTCGATTTTGAATAAATCGATGTTATCTAAACCAATATGAGACTATTTCTTTATTTTCTTTATTATTTCTCGATCCTTTATTTTTATGGTCGATGATATAATAAATGATCTAAATGTTCGATTTTAATAAATCGACGTCATTTAGATCAATATGAGACCAACTTCTTTTTATCGCTTTTCTTTATTTTTTATGGTCGATGAAAATAAAAAATCATTATGGTCGACAAATAGATGAAATCATGATTAAGACGAGACTATTCTTTTATTTAAATAATTACTCGATTATTCGATTAGCTTTGCATCAAGATTTCGAAGTTAAAATTCAATTTAACTTTCCAAAATCGTTTGGATGCATAAAGTGATGCTCGACTTCTCATAGAATCATTCTAACATTGAATCGATTTTAAGATAGTTAAAGAGCTAAGTTTCGACGCCTTCGACTTAATCTCAAGTCACGCGACTTCGTGTATAGTTTAGGACGCTTCACACGTACTTCCTCTTGGGCCCATACAATGAACCCTTTTATTTCGTGCAATTCCGTGTAACTTATTTTGTACCTTTCTCCCGATTCTGATGTATGTCGTTTATTTATTCGTTTTCGCTTCTTCTGCGAACTCTTGGTCCAACACCAAGTGGTTTTTACTCGCACATTCGCACTTCCCTTAGGTTTTGGTTTCGCTTGCTAGACGTCCTCTTAGGAACTAGGAATTGATCTCACGTAACCAATCAACCCTTACACTCCATTTGCATTCACCCTTGTTGAGCGCTTTGTGCCTCACAACTAGAGGTGGCAATTGGATCCATTAAAACAAAATCCATTCAATCTATCCACTAAAAAATTCATTCAATCCATCCACCACATAAAAAGTAAGTTAATTGATTGGACTAAATCCATCCATTTATATGTATGGATTAATCTAATTCATCCAACATATTTTAATGATCCAACGAATTATTTTTATATTCATCATATCTATTTAAAAATAATAATAAATTATTTTAAAAATTTGATTTTTTTCGAAAATATCATAAAATCGATTTTGTTTTAAAAATATCAAATAACCGGTTTTGTTTTCGAAAATATAAAAAAACCGATTTTTTTTAGAAAATATAAAAAACCGATTTTTTTCGAAAATAAAAAAAAAACGATTTTTTTTCGAAAATTTCGAAAAACCGATTTTTTTTGAAAATATCAAAAAAACCGATTTTGTTTTCGAAAATATCAAAAAAACGATTTTTTTTCAAAAACATCAAAAAACAATTTTGTTTTTGTAAATAAAAAGAAATAATAATTAAACTTACCTAACTATTAGTGACAACATTTGTCATTGAACATTGTGAAATCTAGAATTACTCGCACAAAAAATATAATGTGAAAATACGAAATATAAACTATAGTATGTTTTTATTGTTCTTATCAAAATAAAATATTTATCTCGTAGATGAATGAAACATACTAACAACTTTTTAATAATCTAAAATTTACGGGTTAATAACTAATTGAAATTAAAAAATAAAACAAAAAATATCTTTGGCAGAGCATAATCCAACAAGAACAAAAACAAAACAATTCTCATATTTGATGTTATACCAAAGGGCAACAACACAAATAGAAAGCAAGTTGAAATGACATACAAAATTGTAAGGAGAAAGGAAAATATATTTCCAGGTTTTCATTTCTAAGGTCAAGCAAACATATAATTAAAAATCGATTTTGTTTTTGAAAATATCACAAAAACGACATTTTTTAGTATATAAAAAAAATATGTTTTTTGAAAATATCAAAAAAATTGTATTTTTTTTGAAAATATAAAAAAACCGACAATTTTTTTAACTTTTAAAAAAAATGATTTTTTTGAAAATAAAAAAATCGATTATTTTCAAAAAATAAATAATCGATTTTTTTAGAATATAAAAAAATTGATTTTTTTTATAAATATTTCGAAAACAAAATTGGATGGATGGATATCCATCCATTAAAAATATGTTAACAGATGGATTGAATGGATTTTATTCTTAATGGATGGATTGGATTGAATATTTTTCAGAAATTTTTAGTGGATTGTTAATGGACTAATGGATTGTTTTTATCCATCCATCAACAATCCAATCCATATCCATCTGATTCATCCATTTTGTCACCCCTACTCGCAACCAACTGTCCCTTTAACCAAGATGTTACTTATAGATCTAAACCCTTGATCAAACGTCAAGTGGTCTAGATAATTAAAACACTTAATAACTATCAAAACAAGGTGAAGGAGAAGGACAATGAATCTTCGATTGCTTTCCTCAATTGTTCGGATGCGAGTTCCTTACTCGGGTGTGAACAAATGACACCTAATAAAAAGAACAACCAACCAACCGTAGAACCACAGACTACGAGGCTCTGACTTTCCCATTGCACGAGGAAATACGTAGGCATGTGAATCTTAATTCTTGCCGAGCATCTTAGGAACAAAACTACTAATTTTCTGTATTGTTTATCCTTAAGAAGACAATGACATAATTTAACACTCGGTCGCAAACTAGACTAAGAGGTTATCGTTGAGTACAACAGACGTAAGAGGTGTTACTTCTTTCCCTTTACGTAACTGACTCTCAAACTTAGAATTTGGTTCCAACAACCATGTTCTTTACTTGTAGGTTTTATCTATATCTTTCTTTTCTTTCGTTAGAATGAATATAATTAGATGGCGACTCTGTTGTTTCATTTGTTCTGGTCAGAGGTATTTTTTTCGAGGTACGACAACTTCCACTAGTAGTAACTTTCTTCATAGCCAATAACTCAAAATCAATTATCCTCATCAACAACAAAAGTTCATGTGACCTAATTTACCTTTAATTTTTCATGAGATTTGTGAACAGGCTGTTGCAGCAGAGATATTTCCTTAATCACTACAACCAGGCTGCTGCCATAATGTAAGATAGTGAACAAAATTTTGTCTAAAGTGAAAGTTGTAATAACATGGCTTTTACCACAAGGGAAGTTATTTCTTTCATGCTGATTTAAAAGAATTTATGTGTTAAGATTAGTAATGAATTTATGGGGGAGCTTACAAACCTAGCTCTGATATTCTAAGTTGAAAAATAATGTTTAATATAAAATTCAGGGGGAGCTTACAAACCTCACTCTGAAATTTTTGTGTGATCAAAACGTGTAAAATTGTTCATCAATACATGGTTTTGTCATCATAAAAAATAGGAGATTGTGAGAACAAGTTTTGTCTATGCAACTGACTTTTAGTTTTGACGATAATAATATATGGATTGATAGAGAACAATTTTGTACTCTAATGATTTTTGTCAAATGTGTAGTTGTTGCTTAACATGTTCTGACTTTGAAGCTCTGACGTGTGATGTACATATTATTTTGGAGAACATGAGAAAAGAGGCAGGAGGGGACCCCTAGGGCTTGGGGAGAAAACACCATTGTTGAGGAGTTTAGGATTTGATTTGCTGTAAATCCAAGGCAAGGGGAAGATTACTCTAATATGGGTGTATATTGTATGAAGGATAGAGAGGGATATGCACCATCTTCTAGGTTTTTATTTTGATTTCCCTGTTGTTGATGTGTTGATGAAAAGTGTATAAATTATGTGTATAATTGTTAAGATTTATGATTTAATCTATGTGTTATAATATGTTTAATTTTTATGAGATTTTTGTATGTTGTTAAATTCATGATGTGATGTGTTTTGGATGTTATAAAATGAATTACTTTGATGTACGAGGATTAGGGGATCGGAAAAATGAAGTAAACATGTTGTAAATTGGAATTTTTGGAAATTTTGTTGATGTCAATTGATTGACCCCCCGATGTAAATCGATTGACCATATCTAAAATTGGGAAAATTTGGAAAAGGGAATGATGAGAATGGATTGATAGGATGATGCAATCGATTGATGATGGTGTAATGAACAAAAAAAAATTGGTAACATAGTGTGTGTCAATCGATTGACACCCTGAAACAATCGATTGATGTCAATTGATTAATGATTCCAATTAATCGATTGATTATCTAAAATAGTGTCGAAACATACAAAATTGTCATTTTAGTGTTTTTGCCATAACTTTAATTTTGTAAATTCAAACTAGAGATACAGTAATTATCTTTTTCTTCATTAGATGCAACCATAATGGGTTAAAAAATTTACTGAGCTATATTTCATCTTCATTGTGATGGCAAGTCAAATTTTTTTCTTGATATAGTAATTATATTTTTGTATTTGATTAAACTATAATTAGAGATGCAAAGAGAAGAATCGTGGGAGAATGGATGAGAGAATGTCCGGAAGAAATAGATGAAGTAAAAAATAAGAAAGAGAAATAAGAATTCTGCATAAAAAGATAAATAAGAAGGTGGCATGAATTTTTAATTTCTTTTAGTAGTAATGAACCGTGTAACGTAGTAAAATTGTTCATAAATTTATGAGTAGTGATATTTCAACATCTAAAATTTGACACCGTATATAGACACAATATAAATAGACTTACATCAACTCTTAATTCAATCAATAAAAAAAAAAAAAAAAAAAAAAAAAAACATAAATACACTTACATAAACTCTTAATTCAATCAATACAAAAAGGACAACCGTATTTACATACGGTGTGGATATCTTTTCCCTAAATTTATTACTACTAAACCTGTTCATGGATAAACTGGCTTCAAGACAAACATAGTCTCTAAATGGATTATCCAATACAAAATTTATTTCAGATTTTATTTACTAATTGAAAGGGTGGTTATATTATAGATATTTTTCTTCTAGTTATTACTGTAAACAAAAACTAAAAGCTGAACCACAATAAATGATGTTGATGGGGAAGAATGCTACATACTACATAACATTCGTTTGGCAAGTAATTAGAGTAGAGAAATCAATTCTTGTGTTGCATCCTCCCACTCTCAGAACCGGCATAGGGATCAATGACAACATTTATGACAGTTGGTTTCCTAGCAGAGAATGATTCTGAGAGAGCTGACTTTAGTTCATCAGGTGTCCCGACAAGATAACCCTTTCCACCAAAAGCTTCCATCATAGTGTGGTACCCTGCATTTGGGACAAATGATGTTGGAGCAGGATCCCCTTTGTGAGGTCCATCTATCTCTTCTGGGTTTCTACGATCACCGCCATATACACCACCATTGTTGAAAACAACCACCACCACAGCCAGTTGGTATCGAACCAATGTCTGGATAAAGATAGAGCATCAAATTACATGCTTGTATTCAGAAAATGATTTGCAAGAGTAAAGCATATGCAGAAAAATGAGACCACAACATAGCAATATAGTAAGAACCAAAAATTTATAAACTTAAACGTGAATGGTTTATACAAAATTGAAATTCTGTGTTTTTAAACAAAAAGTGCATTTGGATCATGGTTCAAATTTACAAGCAAAATAACATTTTAGTTTGAAGGAAAATATATTCTCCGATTCAGACTAGAACAAGAGATATGAAACTTGTAAAGGCTTGGTCGGGAAAAAGGTAGGCACCTAAATTCCAGAATAACAAACTTGTTAACAAGTTTTCATAAGGTAAACATCCAGATATCTCATATATGTGTATCTTATGTTGCTCACTCAGTTACAACATAAAAGTTGAGCACTATGATTGATCTGTTCATTCCAATGTGTGCCAAACAACTTCATTCCAATTTCAAGGACAACATAACATTTATATTCACCACTATTAAGTACTAACTAACATTTTAGTTTGAGGACAAATATAATCTCAGTTTCAGGCTATAGAACAATGGTTTGGGTTGGGACACTGTAGGAGTGTTAAGAAGGAATTACATGGTTCGATTCTAAGTTACTACTAATAAAGTTCCCCTCCCCCTAACAAATTAAACACTAATATTTGTCTGTGAAATAAAGTCTCAAGGAAAAGTTGAAGTCCTAAAATAAAATAACAAGGCTAAACTCCAGAATAAAAAACTTGTTAAAAAGTTTTGATAAGGTAAAATCCACAGATCACATATGTGTATGTATCTTATGTTACTCGCTCATTTGCAATATGGAAGTTGGGCACGAAGATTCATCACTGTTCAGAGTTCAGACTGAATGTCCAATGCATGCCAAACAACTTTTTCCAATTTCAAAGGCAATAAAGCATTATTAGTCACCACTACTAACTAACAAATCTCTTTATTATCAGGGACACCAGCTTAAATCTAAGCAAAAACACTCACAACATCAGTGATTGATTTAAAATGGAACAAGGGATGTTGCAGCTTTGTACCATAGCTTTTGTCAGTCAAGTATCACTGGATAAACACATTTATTTATCTAGTAGAGAACACTACACACAAACACGATTCTAAAACAATAGTAATGTAAAACAATGGAACATCTAACAGAGGTCAAAAATATATACCTCAACTTCCATGGCACTGAATCCATATCCAGAATCTCCTTCAACGGCAACAACAAGGCGATCAGGATAAGCAACAGCTGCGGCAATGCAATAACCAAGACCAACTCCCATAGTCCCCCAAGTGCCAGCATCCAACCTAGTCCTTGGGTCCTTCTGAACCAATACAGCTCGACCGACATCCATGGTATTAGCACCTTCAGAAACCACCACAGGAGCAGGACTTCCACCCCATTCCAAAATAGCATCTCTTATAATCCTCATAGGCGTAAGAAAATTAAACGGCACAACGTCCTTCACCAATTGAGCCTCCATCTTAGAAGTATTCTCCTTTGATTTTTTTGAAATAGCATCCACCCATGGATGAGTGCTCCCCAAGCAAAACGGATCATCCTTAATCTCTTTGTTTAGAGTCTCCAAAACTTGTTTAGCATCTCCAACTAAACCTACAAACGGTTTTCTTAGCTCAATTTCTTCGCTACTCACATCGACCAATACAAACTTCACACCCTCCGCCCACTTTGGAGATTCCCCAAAATGAAGAAGCCAATTCAGCCTCGCCCCAATAACAACCGCCACGTCACATTTCCCAATGGCAAGCGACCTAGCAGCGGAGGCAGCCAAACGATGATCATCCGGCAACAAACCTTTCCCCATCGGAGTTGGAAGAAACGGAATTCCAGTAGTTTCCACCAGTTTCTTCAATTGATCTTCAGCTTTTGCATAAGCCGCTCCTTTCCCAACCACAATCAATGGCCTCTCGGCATTTCTCAGAAGCGAAACAACTTGATTTATCTTCGAAGCATCAACTTTAGTGCTGCGATTCTCCTTGTTTTTCTCTGCTAGCGCTTTCGCTTCAGTCAATAGCGATTCAGCTTCGGATTGGGAAACCGTCTGATGCAGTACGTCAGTAGGAAGATCCAAATAGCAACCACCGGGTCGACCTGAAACAGCGTGTTCGAGAACCTGTGCAACACAATTAGGGATTTGAGAAATATGAGTAGCTTTCACGGCGAATTTGGTAAACGGCTTAACCGCTTCGATCTGATCAAGCTCTTGAAAATCACCACGTCCGCGGTCACTTTGATTACAAGAGCCAGAGATCATGACGGTAGGCCATGTATTGATTCCAGCGTTAGAGAGACCGGCGAGACCGTGGACGCAGCCAGGACCGGAGACGGTGAGAAATACGCCGGGACTGGAGGTTAGGTAACCATAAGCAGATGCGGCGTAACCGGCGGATTGTTCGTTGTGGAAGGCAATGAAGCGGATGCCGAGGGAAACGGCGCGTGTAGCGAGTGAGGTGACCGGGATTCCAACGACGCCGAACATGTGGTGGACGCCGAATTGAGCGAGAGACTTTGCAGCGAGGACATTACCGTCGATTTGTTTTTGTTCCCCCATTGAATAGAATCGAATCTGAGTTACTTTATTCTGATTTCAGAGAAATGAGATGTGAATAAATATAAAATCTGGAACTTAAGACTATAATTAGTAAGTTCTAAAAAATGAATGGAGTAGTTATATTGAATGAAAGAAAGATGAAATAGAAGAAGAAGCAAAATTGGATTTTTATTATATGTATTATTATTATCTAATCAAATTTCACTGTGTCTTCTCCTATTAGGACCTCAGAACCTCCACCAGTTAAGATGATCTAGTCATCCCTCACCAACCGGCAACCGTTATAATCTAGTCATTACTCGTCAAATTATCAAATTAGTATCTCAACCGTGACTGCTTAGCCTATTTAATTCTTTAATAATATGATAGATAAATAAATGTTTCATAAATCAAATGAAATAAATTACCTTGAGCTCAAAACTAGAATTTTCTTTTTAAAATAACTTTGTTTAGTTATTTTCCAAAATAACATAGTATTCTGACATATTTTCATAATGACATAGTTTTCGGATTCATTCATCAAACTATTGCACGAATGAGAACAAGTTTTTTTTTAAGGTGTACACATTTTCGTCAATTGAGATGGCGAATGAGTGTTTTTAATTTTTTTTTTAATTTACTTTGCATGCATTCGCCAATTGAATTAGCGAATGAGTGTGAATTTTTTTTATTTACTTTGCATGCATTCGTCAATTGAGTTGGCTAAGTAGTTTATTATTTTTTCAGACCATTCATTCTCTATAAATACGTGCACTTCATAAACACATTTCATTTCTCATTTCTCATATATTCCTTTCAATCCCTCCATCTCATTCTCATTTGTTATTTCTTTCTTTTCCTCGTCACAACATGTCTGCTCCTCGTCCATACTCATCATCAACATTAAAAGAACCGCTTCCAAAATTTGATATTTTGAAGAAAAATGTTTTGGTGTTTTTCTCACCAACAAAGCCTCCTTTAAAGATGCTGCTCTGGAACACGTAGACTTTGGAACACTTGCATAGAGAATTAAACCGCTGGTTAGAAGGAGAAATCGGGCATAAAGAAAAGATTAAGAAAATTGAGAAGCGCATTGTGAAGTCAGGTGTGATGAATTGGAGAAAAGTGGGCAATGATGCAGGTGTTCTTATGATGATGTTAGGTCCAGATGAAGTTGTCTTGATGGTTGTAATAGGCTAAATACGTTGAACGTTTTAGTTATTTTATTTATGTATGTTCGTCTTTTAAATTATGTATGTTCTTGTATGTTCTTGTTTTATTTATGTATGTTCTTGTAATAGCCCGGATGATGTTGTCTTGTTGTTGGGTTGTTTAAGTTGAACGCAGTTGTAAGAATTTAATGATATGAATGAAATGAACGATGCTTCTGTTATAAAGATATATATAACATGCAACAAAATTCCACTCATTCTTACAAGATTCCCAGCATGCAACAATCTTGTCACCTGCCATTTGATGCTTTCCATGGTCAAGATTCCCATAAATGTTTGAGATAATTTATTGCATGTGAAAGAGCATTGCATATGAAAGAGAAGTGGTGATCCTGCGTAAAACTCATTCGCCAATCAAAACGTAGATGCATAATCCTCACAAAATCAATTGAACCAGTCAGGATTTAGGGCACGCATTTAAACCCATTCGCATATAAATACAATCTCAATTTTTTTTCTTAACCATCCTTTCATAAAATAACACTAAGATTCATAACTTCAACAACTCAAGATTCAATGGCTTTATTAACAATGGGTGATCAACATAGAGGAACAGTAGAAAATATTGCTACATTTGTAAGTTTTTTTTCTACAATTATTTTTAATTTATATCATTTGTATGTTAATTAATTTTATATATATATATATATATATATATATATATATATATATATATATATATATATAATTTGTACTTGTGTTAATTATATCATTTGTGTCTACATAATGTTAAAAGATTTCGTTGTCGAGTGCATGACTACATACCATATGATTCAATTATAGAACCGTATTTACATTCATGCGGATTTGGTGATGTAGTAAAAGTAAACAACAATTCGGTAGACACGAACTTTATTTTGGCATTACTAGAGAGATGGAGACTGGAGACACACACTTTCCACTTGCCATTTGGTGAATGCACGATTACACTCGAAGATGTTTACATGCTGTTGGGTTTACGTGTAAATGGTAAAGCTGTTTTTGGTAAGTTCAATCAAAATATCATAATAATAGAGAAATTGTTGGGTGCCCCTCTCATTGACGATGAGGAACTATCAAATACTCGTAACAGAGGTCAAGCTATTAATCTAGGAGTCCTTAGAGCCCATTATGCTATTATAACACTAAACGAAGAATCAACTGAGTATGAAAAGATTATTAAAACTAGGTGTTATATTATGAAAAATTATATATTATGATCTATGGGTCGTGAATAATCTTATAATTGAGTTTGGGTTAGAAAAATATGGGCCCATTTGGAAGAAACCTAAGTTTTGGTCACTATTTGCTTCATACACCTTCTCAAATTTGCCTAACTTCAACAATGCATAACTCTCTCAATTTTTATCCCATGTATGTGTTCTAGGACTTTTTAGAAAACTTATAGTGTCCTATAACTACTCATTTTGGTACCATGTCCATTTGATCTTCCATTTTCAAGTTATGAGTTTTTGAAAAAGTTGACTTTTTGTTGACTTTTCAAATGACCTATAATGTCTTGGCTCATACCTCTCAAATGAAGCATTTTTGGACTTGGCTTGTGAGACACAAAGTTGTAGAAAATTGAATTTCCTTCAAAATGAGCTTTGGATGGGAAATTTTTTATGAAGAATGTGAAAGTTATGGTTGGTCAAAGTACAGTTGGCTTTTCCTACACAAACCCTAATTTAGTAATTCCTGATTCTTAATGATTATGAGGTTTCCTTGATGAATCATGATCAACCCTTGATCAAATAATGAATTTCACCTCATAATATTGTTGTTGACCAAAAATCTTGAAGTTTGACTGTATGTTGACCACAATTGACTTTTTGACCAAGTTAACTGACGTTTGATATTTTGAGCATCTGACTGACCAAACTTGTATGAAAAGCCTTGAAACTTGACATGAGGATTATTTGAAGTATGCGGGACACTATGAAGTCCAATTGAGGCTTTGGAAGTCCAATTTTCCTTGAGAAACTCAAAACCCTAATTTAAGATTCATTGCTTAGGAGGAGGTTTTGTCTGATGAAACCTTGAATCCATTTGAGCAATTGAGAATCTTATGACCATTAGGAGACATCTTGAGGTATATTGTCTTGAAGATATGAGGGAAAATTTTGGGGTACAACAAACAGAAAATATTTTTTTTAGTTGCAGAGCAACAAATTCTAATTGAAATAAATATATAATTATATTATCTTTAGTAGTCCCCGACAACGACGCCTAAAACTTGATAGGAAAAATAGCAAATGTATTATTTTTCCTATTGTAGTAATAAAGGGAAAATCCCAAGTATCGAATCTCAATGACTGCTTGACGATACAGAGTTTTGGGTTAATTTCAATTAAACAAAAAGCCTTAGGGTTTTGATAAATAAAGATGAGTAAATTGCTAGGGTTTGGTGAATGAATCTTCCTGTAACAATTTCGATGTACTAATGTAATAACATAATCCACAACTGTTGATTACCGGTTCTTTAGGGCATCTAATCCTAAGTCCTTAGTGAAAAGATCTTTGATCGCATAACCTAATTACTATGTCCATATGCAATTACAGTTATGATCAAACATTAATTTACCAAGAATGTCTGGTTGAGATAAAGTATCCCAAGTCCTAGGTGATACTTATTATCAAAAGTTCTTATTGATATCAACACACAACAACTGTCCAGCTTAAATTATATGTAAAGAATCAAAATCTGTTTTTGCGACGATTAAACCATTAATCACAAATATAAGAACAAATCAACGATTACTCAATAAAAATAGTTATTGCATTAATAAATTTGGAATCATTACAATCAAATTCAGGGTCACCCCCTAGCAATGGGGGGTTTAGTTACTCATAATCGAAATAGAAATTAAAATAGGAAGTGTTGTCATTATAAAATTTCTTGGGATATCAATTTTCAATCGTTACAAAAACTCTTGAACATATGAAATCCTTGCAAAATTCTGAGATCTCCAGCCTTCAAAACGCGTCTTTTCTCTGAAAAACTTGTCCAACCCTTGTAATTTTGCCTCCTGGGAATAAATAGTCTAACACTAGGCCTTATGTTTTTTGGTTTTCATTACGCGTAATGCCCTAGCTATTATGCGTAATGCCCTAGTAATACACACCCTAGCTACGCGTAACAACATATGGGCCAGCCAACACACAAGTCATTACGCGTAATGGCCAACCCATTATGCGTATGGACAAAAGCTTTGTTTTTCTTTATTTTAATCACCCCTCTGCCAAAATACGTAACTTACGCGTACTCCACAGGCCCTTACACGCAACATCAAGGCCTTACGCATAAGAGTAGCAGGTCTTGCAATTAATTACTTTTTCTTCCTCTTTCTCGCATCAGCTCGGTTCTGCATCCAATGCTCGATCCTTTAAGCTTTTAAACATGTACTCAACCTGCTGACATACCAAAAGCGTAAAATATCCTCAAGAAACTCATAATTAATGACACACTTAACATAATCAAAACACACCTAATTACTATTAAACCACACTCAAATTCACACAGTTTACCTGACTTATTTATGATTAAATAGTGAAATATATAGCACAAATGGTGATTGGTCAACTACACATAATCATTTTTCAATTGGGTGAAGATTTGGATTAGGGTTGATAACGTCCAATTAGATTGGTGTAATTGAGAATATCGAGTTGGGATCTTTATGTGTTTCAAATAAGAAAACCAAGGTGTGTTTTCCTTCAAGATCATTGGGATTTGAAGGTTTTGGACAATATCACGCCAACACGGATTTGACTGAGTGAAAGCGTTGGGACAAGGTGGTTTCCTTGCAAGGGAGTAGCCGAGACAGTGAATCGTGTTCGTGAATATTGGGTTTAACAAGTGCGTGCTCGGGATAATCATAGGATTGTAGTTGCATCATTGGTGACTTTATCATGCTTTGATCAAGGGTTTGGAGGTGGTTGAATCAACAACAAACCATAAGGTTTATGGGGTTATAGTTTTTCACCTCTTGTATGATTTTTTTTGCAAAGATAGGTTTAATTGCAAGTATCTCAATTCGATATCAGTTTTAGGATAGACATACCCATAACGAGGTCGATTGGGGAATTTCCTAAACAAGTATTCGTGTCTCTCTCGTTATCTCTTTAATTGTTGTTCTTGTAAATTATCAATATCATTTTTGTTTCGATTAATTCAATTGGAAATTATTTTTAACTTTCTTTAAAACTATATTGTTGATATAATCATAATCAGTTTGATTGTGATTGACTTTTAACATCAACAAAACAAATATAATTTCCAAACATTATCAATCGCACATAAAGTTTTCGATAAATTGCCCTTGTGTGTTTTTTATAGCTTTGTGTTCATTGGAAATAAGTGTTACGAATAACTTTACATTTAATTGATTCGTAATTTGATCATTGTTGAAAATTTTGTGTTCATTATCATTCCATAAGGTTTACGTTGCACATTCCCGGTTTTCGATAGTAGGTTCAGTTAGACAATTCAATTCATGTTATTTCCTCTATGCCATAACTTTTTGAAGACAAATTTTTGCCAAGAGTTTTTGGCTTTAAACTTGTGATATATTCACCCCCTCTAAATTGAATCTTATCGTCTAACAAGTGGTATCAGATCTTCGATTCATTTCGTGGTTAAGATATACCTTTTTAGAAGAATGTATACCAAACCTAAGAGAGCGTACAATAGAGCACCAATTTTCACCGCAAAAAATTATGGCTATTGGAAAGCTTTTATGCATATTCACGTCAACTCCGTTTACAAATGTATATGGGACGTTATCCAAAATGGGCCAAATGAGATAATTGTGACCAATGGGGAGGGTGTTACCGTACCTTAATCAAAAGCACAATGGGATATTAATGATTAGAAATTACGGCCACATGATTAGAAAGCGAAAAATATTCTCACATCCGCTTTGGGTGTTGATGAGTTTTATTGCATTTCTCATTGTGAGACTGCCAAGGCTATGTGGGACGCATTAAAGATTGCCCAAGAGGGCACTAATGATGTCAAACAAGCTAGGATTAACACATTAAATCAAAAGTTTGAGTTGTTCTATATTAAGCATGGTGAAACCATTGCGGATATGCAGAAACGGTTCTCACATCTTATTAATTGGTTAAATGCCCTAGTTAACCCTGTTTCCAATGAACTTGCTACTAACAAAGTATCGGGGTGTTTAAGTAGGGAATGACAACCAAAGGTCGCAATTATCGAAGAGGAAAATGATCTTAAGTCGCTTGACCTTACGACTTTGGTTGGTAAGTTGGAAGAGTATGAGTAAGAGCTCACTTGCTTAGCAAAATATGGAAAGGAACTTGAAAGAGAACAAAGAATGAGAAATGTAAAGACAAAGAAGAAAGGAAGAAGTCCATAGCTCCAGAGACTTAAAGTTCAGGGCCTTATTAAAATGAGCAAAGGGCTAGTGAATCTAAAGATAACAACGAATTCGATGAATAACACATGTGACTATTTATAAAGAGAGTCAATAAATACATGTTGAAACATGGTAACAAATATCCTGACAAATACTATGTAAGTTCCTCAAAATAAGATGAGAGCAAAAAGGGGAAGTCTCAAAATACTTGTTACAACTGTGGTAAATTCGGTCACTTTAAGTCAGAGTGTCCTAAAATCAAGAAAGAAAAGTAAATAGGTTTGTCTCTCCCGGGATTTTCATCCTAGTACAAACGCGAAAGTGGCGCGGAAAAGGTAGAGTCGCCAGCCAGACATTTTTATCCCGAAGGGATGGGAAAGGTAATGTTGCACAAACCTAAGGAATAAGGAAAAAGACGAGGTCTTATGAACCAAAGATCTGGGTCCGGAAGTCGGTTACAAATTGAGAAGGTATTAGCACCCCAATCCATCCTCCGTACCCGACGGGATCCACGCTTATAAGTCTGTTTCGAAGGGTGAAAAATAATATTTTGTTTGAATAAAGGTATGGCTATCTGGAATGGAATGGAAATAAGATCGAAATGAAAGGGGAAAATGTAGGGAAAATAAAGATTGTGCTCGAATGGGCCCTACCCCACTGCCTACGTACCTCATCGGGATAAATGAGGATCAGAGTCGCCGTAGTTCGTCTAACTAAGGCGGAAACCTGTTTGTGCTTTTTAGGATGACGTTGCCATAGCTCTAGCTCAGGTGTTACCGGCTCTGACTCGAGGGTGTTTACCGTATCGCTGTTTGAACTGTCAAGGCAAGTCATGTCTGTCCGCAAAGAGTATGAGATGAGAAGAGAAGACATGGTGTCTTGGTTTATTGTCTTTTAGAAGAAGTGTTTTGAATTTATGTTTTTCGTATGTACAACACTAAAGACTATGACACAGGAGCGAATACTTTCCAAGATCACCCCCAATGGAACGTTTGTAAAGCATCCTAGAAGAGTGGAGGAGACCTCTACTAATCATTTCCCGTATAGCTTAAGGCTCGAGGAGCATTGTACACATTTTCCTTTATTAAGTGTTTTGATTTTTCTTTAAGATGAGAAGTGAGACTCAAGTTGCAAAAGGAAAAACTTTAAGGGAAACTAGACTTACCCTAAGTTAGTTGAGTTTAAAGATGACCTATGGTTAGTGAGGTTTGAAAAATTAAATCTAACTAAAATATATTAGACTAGAAATATGAGTACACAAAGTAATAATGAACAACATGGTCCTCCTAAGTCATGGTGGGTAAAAACGTGTATGAAACGTAAATGGGATGAAACGATGGATCGGGTGGGTCGATTGCGTGGTGCTGAGACGCACTACTTATGGTGTGCAACATACAAGGCTTGCTTTTGGTGTAATGGAATGGAATGATGGTAATCGAGGAATCCTAAAGTCACATGAAACTTTATTTATTTATTTGAAAATTTACTCGACGTTGGATCGAGTATTTCTTTATTTTTATTTTTTGAGATTTTGGTTTTCTAGCGATTCGTTTTATCTTTTATATCCTAATTATAGGAACTATACAAGTATTACATCATAAAGTGAAAACCACAAACATATAATCGAGGCATAAAAATAATCCAAGTCCATAAGCAAATCCTCGAAACATACCTTGCACAAAAAGGAAATTGTTAGTAGATGAAATGAAGATGCATATGCAACAATATGAGGGAAATGAATTAAAATAACAAAAATATCAAAAGTCTTGGAAAAAATATGAAATTAATTCCCTAGGGTCTCTAACCTGACTATAATATTGTGTTAAAAAATCTCCTAAAAATTCAAAGTTTAACTATGTCAAATGGTCACTTAAATCTACCTAAGATTCCATCATAATTTTACACAAACCACACTACCAAAACAGTGGATAAAATGCCCTAAAAAATACACCAAAACTATTCTAGGTTCTATTACTTATCCTCTAATCATAGCAAAAAGAATGGGCCAAAAATATTATAGGAAGTGGGAGAAATAAAATGTACAAAATTATGTGTTCATGTGAGAATTCAATATAAAAGCAATTAAATGAAAAATCGAAATTAAATTGAAAAATGATTAAATTCAGAAAGTAAAAATGTGGAATGTTTCTAAAATGAATTATAAACCTCCTATAATTTTTTGGGAATTTTGTAAAGGGTTTTAGTATTTTTTCTAGAATTAAATTAAAAAGGTATCAAAACAGAAAAATAAAAAAGATAGAAAATAGAAGATGGGGTGTATGTGAAGAAACTTTTCACTTAAAAAAACGAAATGGGCCTGATGCTGGGGTGTTGACAGCGATGCGCTGGAGGCCCAAAATGCAAAGAAACCCGAGGGAGTATGGTAACTATGATGGCCCTTTAGTCAACTCCGTTGACTCCTCCTGGTTCGTTGGATCGAGGGCTTATGGTGATGATGCATCTGACGGCCTGATGGTGAAGGTCACACAGAACTTATAGTGGGGGAAAGTGCATGTAATGGAAATATGGTGGTCCAACCGGACGGTGACAAGTGTCACCGCCGGAGTGGACCACCCACCAAGAATCTTATCCCCAAAGGATTAGGGCGGTGGATTGGGGATTTTATGAGTATTATGGTTCTTTATGATTTTTAATGGTGTAGTTAATCACAATTAGGAATTTTCATTAATTATTTCAATAAACAAGGTCAGAATTCAAAACTTCATAAATTAAAAAAAAAAAGAAAAAAAAGAAGAGAAAAGGTTCAAACCTCCAAAGACACGTTCTTCCTCTTAGCCACTTCTTTCTCAAAAAACCTAGTCGCCGCCACGATCTCCCTCCGGTAAGTCTCTTTTCCACTCTGTTCTTCCTGAACCCATCGTCTAATCTTCTTCTTTTACGATCCAAAAGCTTCGTTTGCACCACAATGGTCGCCGGCTTCTTGTCGCCGGCTCGCCCTCACTCTTCTCCGATATACCATGTTCTCTCTACTTCAAACAAAATCGTGAAACAAATAGCCGAAAACGCGATCCTCTTTTATGAATTCCTTTCTCCGTTCTTCACTTTCATGTTCTTGTCTCAACTGTTGTTGAATCGACGAAGACGAACGCGTTCACGTTAGAGGAAAAGTGCCGATGAATTATAAAGATCCGCTAATCGATCACCATTAAGCGGCAGCGATTTCCAAGAATGTGATGAATTGAGATAGAGGGAGAGCATTTGATGTTGTCATAATTTCAGAATATTCCGCAGGTATCATCTACGCATTTTCCGTTACGATTGAAGAGATTGATTCTGAAATTGAGGTTGGATATTGTTGACACTTTGATATACTATGCATTGCGATTTGCAGATTCTCGAAGAAGAAGGATTGATGAAGTTTGAAGTGGAGTTTGGAGATTTATCGATGAAGAAGCTACAGTGAAGATGTACGTTGATGATGACGATGTTGAACAATTCCTGTAGTTGTTGATTGAATTGCGGTGAGTTCCGTGTTGATTTGTGGATGCTGATTCTACAATTCTAATGTTTTTTGTCGACTCAAGGTATGATCAGTTGAACCTACCAAGTTCTTTCATCGATATGCTGATGCAATGCTGAATGTTATTATTGGTTCTTGCTTGGTGCTCTAGGTTGATTGTTGATTTATGAGGATGGAGAGAGGTTGTGGGTGGCGGATTTGGTTTGATGATAATGAAGAAACAGGGTTGAAGAATGGAAGAAGAGGAATGTTGATGAAGGTATGAAAGAGAGGAAGAAGTTGAATGGAAGGATCATGAAAAAAACTGAATTCAGGATGAGAAAATGGTGAAGCCATTTGAAAGTGATGATGAAGTGTTATTGAAGATTGAATGTGAAGGAGATTAGTGAGATTGAAGCAGCTTGAACACTTTCAGGTATTTTTTGATTTCGTTTCGTCACTTGATTCCGCTATCCTTCTTCTTGCTGCGAATCATTGGTTAAGTTATGGTTGTTGATTCCATTGCAGAAGAAAGGTTTTTTTAGGGAGATTGATGAGAATGAAGATTGTGCGGAAATGATTGATGCGGTTTCAGAATTTTTTGCAGAAGGTTGAAGATTCAAGATAGCTGAAGATTGAGATTGAAAGATAATGATGATGATTGGTGAAACCGACTTAGAGTGTGGAGATATGCCGAAAAATCGTTCTGTGAAATTGTATATGCTTTTTTTCTTGTAACTCCCTCTCCCTTTTTCCTGTTATATCAGTTTTATAACTGATTTTTTGTTAGATCAGTAACCGACTTCTGGAACTAGTTTGTAACTGATTTTTTTCTGTTGAGAGTTTGTTGAATTTTTCTATTTGAATGAAGTTGAGATGAAGCTTTTTCGATTCTCGGTTTTTTCCTTCTGTAATTGGTTTTTCCTTGTTGTTATATCAACCATAATTTTTGTTAGCTTCTAACCAATTATATTGAACTTTCTTCTGATTTTTTTTTTGGTGATAAACTAATGTAAATCCCCTCTGTTGTAAATCTGAGTTTTTGTGCCATCTTCCTAATACATTTCTACACCAGCTTCCTCAAATATTTCTCTTTTTTTATTTTATTTTTTTAATAGCAACTTCCAACATATATTTTTTGTTTGCTCTTGTTAATGAAATATGGTAATCAAGAATAACAATAGGCCTAAATTAGACCTCAATAATACTCTTGCACCTCCCACAACATGATAATATGCATTGGCCTCGTAAAATGTAAAAGGTTTTTTTTTATAATGTCACAAATTTGCAATTGTCAAAGCTTGGGAATAACAATCCCTTATATTGGATTTCAAACAATTCTCCTGAGTTGTCTTTCCAATTTGAATCAACTAAATGATGGATCCATATGTATGCCAGAAATATTTGGCACCATGAGAAATCCACAAACCAGTGTCTCAAATCATGCCATTTAATCTTCTGACCATTATCGACTTCATAGTGTACTTGAAAGCTTTTCTTACCCTTTCATGTCATACCTGTTCACTGAACCTCGATCTTCAACACAATAACCGTCATTTGAATCAACTAAACTTGCCCTAATTTTGAATTAATATTAAGGAAAATAAATCCTAAAATGAACCTGATACGCATTAAGGAAGGACACCCAAAGGCTTTATGAAACCTCGAACACTCGATGACAATGAGACTCTTGAAGAATGTGGATTTGATACCTGGTGATCTTCAGAGCTTGTGACAACGTGAGCTCAACCTTTTGTCTGATTCTGAACATAATGGTCATATAAGTCACCTTTTGACGGGAGAATTCTATTCGTAAGAAAAAAATTTGATCCCACATCTTGAAAATTAATGCAAATAAACGATTGTGAGTTTATGACCTACTAGATGATGCAGATGAATATGAAGCATGATGCCAGTTAAAGTTATAATTAAGAGGGCAAATTTTGGGGTGTTACAGTTGCTCCTATTCAATCATTGTAGACCTGAATGGATGACAACAGTTGCTTTCAAACATTTGAGGTATGCAGGGATTGAATACCAGAAACAACCAGAAAATTTGCACTCTACGATAGAAGAACAGGGAAATAAAATCAATCGAGCGATCTCTGCTTAGATATAATTATGATGGGAAGAATAGTAAATAGGTGATGCCTTTTGAAAGCTAATGACTTGCCACACTGCGGGTGGACTTTTGAAAGTTTGTCTTTTGAACCACGCCAGGCGACTACTGGCTTGCCACACTGCGTGTGGACTTTTACCAATTTACAGTTGAACTTCAAGATACTTTGCCACCCTGAGGATGGACATTCTCCAATCTGCGGTTGGACTTCATATACTTCGCCACACTGCGGGTGAACTTTAGATAATTTTCCACACTGCGGGTGGACTTTGGATATTCTGCCACATTGCGGGGGTTGCTGCTCACTACGGGAGACTTTTGAGATTCGCCACCCGAAGATGGATTTTTGGCCAGTCTGCGGCTGGACTTTTGCTTGCTACGGGAGACTTTTTCCCACTCCGGTTGACTTTAAGAAAGTTTCCACCCGAAGATGGACTTTGGCCAGTCTGCGGTTGGACTTTTGCTTACTACGGGAGACTTTTGCCCACTGCGGGGGACTTTAGAAATTTGCCACCCGAAGATGGACTTTGGCGAGTCTGCGGCTGGACTTTTGCTCACCGTGGGAGACTTTTGCCCACTGCGAAGGACTTTAGAAAGTTGCCACACTGCGGGTGGACTTCTGCTCACTACGGGAGACTTTTGCCCACTGCGGGGGACTTTAGAAATTTGCCACACTGCGGGTGAACTTCTGCTCATTGCGGGAGACTTTTGCCCACTGCGGGGGACTTTAGAAATTTGCCACACTGCGGGTGGACTTCTACTCACTGCGGGAGACTTTTGCCCACTGCAGGGGACTTTTGCTCGCTGTGGGAGACTTTTGAAACTTGCCACCCGAAGATGGACTTTGGCCAGTCTGTGGCTGGACTTTTGCCTACTGTGGGAGACTTCTGCCCACTGCGGGGGACTTTTGCTCGATGTGGGAGACTTTTGAAATTTGCCACCCGAAGATGGACTTTGGTCAGTCTGTGGTTGGACTTTTACTCACTGTGGGAGACTTTTTCCCACTGCGGGGGACTTTAAGAATTTGCCACATTGCGGGTGGACTTCTGCTCACTGCGGGAGACTTTCGAGATTCGCCACCCGAAGATGGACTTTGGCCAGTCTGTGGCTGGACTTTTGCTCACTGTGGGAGACTTTCGAGATTCGCCACCCGAAGATGGACTTTGGCCAGTCTGTGGCTGGACTTTTGCTCAATGTGGGAGACTTTTGCCCATTACGGGGACTTTAAGAATTTGCCACCCGAAGACGGACTTTGGCCAGTCTGTGACTGGGCTTTGCAAGATATCAAACCTGAATTATATTGGGTATGCCTATGTTGAATTGCATGGCATGATGCCCCATGACACTAGGGATGTTGTGTCTTGAGTATTGTCAATGAACTGGCGTAAGTGCAAAAGGAGTTCCTGAGCGGAAATGATAAGTCCTTGCTGACTCTGTGGGGAAACACAATGATCGCGGATTCGATCTCAAGAAGCCCTGTGGGGATAACATCTCTTTTGGGAAAGAGCGTGAATAATTTATCTGCCCTGAATTATCACCTTTGCCAAAAATAAATTGGACTTTAGATTTGAGGAACGTGCCAGGGGATACCTCGACCATTGGGGATTATCCACTCTTATGGATCTGCTGGGGAGGAGAATGATTTATCTGAAATCTGCTAGGAGAATAGGAGTTACCTTAGATCTGTTGAGGAACCGAGATCAAGGAAACTAGCTGAAGGAAAAACTTGATGACTTTACCGGGGATAACTTCCATTTGTCTGTTGGGGATGACAAAACCGAGACACGTCCCATTGGGGAGGAAAAGAATTCAAGTTGTCTCGTGTTGGGGATCATTTGCTTCTGTATGGATTTTACCTCAAGAGGATTTTACAAAAGACTTGGTGTCTTTAAACTATTAGGTATCGTAACGACTGCATGAATCAGCGTAATAACCTTGCTGGGGAGGTAAAATTTGCCCATGCAGATGAGCTTGGAGCTGTAAGAAATGATGAATGAGATAATTGGCTTGACGAGCGATCGCTAAATAGGTAGTAGACTCAATCTGTAAGAATCATGATAAGAGGGTGCCATAGAATGTCTTTGATAGTGTAACTGTACTGGTACTCTAAACTCCGGGTAAATGCTTCTGATTGTCTGTCTCTAGGAAAGAATGAATCCTCGCGCTATTGGGGTGGCCTGCCCCAGTACGAGTATTTGAATAGTTTTACACTTGACTGACTAGTCTTTGCTCTTGAAGAGATTTGAATCTCGAAATGATTGCCCCAGTTTGGCTTAATTTTGAAGAGATTGCTCGACATAACTGCCCCGGATTGGCTAGATCTTGCCATGAATGGTTGGGAAAGTCCCTGCTCATCGAAGCTTTCTCGGAAAAGTGCACCTTGATGTGACTGTCTTTCAGAAGTTTTGGACTTATCAACTTGGCAAGCTTAAGCTTCTGGATTGAATTTCCGCATGTGAACCGTTTATGATGCCAAGTAAATGTATGCAAGAAAAAAATGTTTATTCTTAGAATGAAAATTCTAATGCAACACACATGCTAATCTTGAAGTCTTTATTGAAAAGGGTGTCGCAAACCTTTGTGAGCGGATCACTGGTTAAGATACAACATTATTTTTTAAATGAAAGCATGTACATGCAATACCAACAAATGTCTTTTAGCATAACTCATAGGAGTCAGGAACGCGGCCTCGTAGTAGTACGCTCTCAAATTAACCCTGTTTCAGTTAGGACTTTTGAGGGATGTATCATGGCCTGGTTCACGGTTATAGAAACAAAGGATATATGCTCGAAGTTCATTTGTGCCCACCCACTCTTCGTGATGTTATCCATTCCTACGTTCATATAGTTTTCACAAGTATTCACCTTTCATAAGGGTTTCGTGTTGACTGAGGAACCATTGTTGCTATCGGTTCAAGCACTAATCAGGTTGTCGTTGAGGGTCAGTCACTCCTCTATCTTTCGTGTCTGTGCCACACGACTTTGTTCTCATTTGAGGATCTTTCTTGTGTAATCCTTTCCGTCTTTCGCTTTTGCGTTATTTTGCTTATCCCTAACTTTTGCCTGGACTGACTCTTGTGAATCTTTGATTGTGAAGTTCAGCGGGACGCCCTAACTTTTGCCTAAGTCGCTTGTTTTCAAGTTTCGGCTTAGCGGTCTTTTTCATTTTTTTTTTTGCTTTTTGAACGAGTCGTGTGACACTGTTTGTCTTGATTGCTTTGCGAGGGTTGTGACTGCCTCATTCTTTGGTCGATGAAGGATACCCATTGTGGTTTTCAATCTTTGGACCTTTTGACTTGGATAACCATTGTGGTTTCTGGTCTTTGGACCTCTTGATTAACATAGTGGAATGTAATGGATCCTCAAATACACTCCTTTATGAAAGCTTGAACGCTTGGTCCGACTAGCTGACATCTACCTTGCCCCTAGGTTACATGTGAGGGTTTTTTATGCGAAAATAAACTCTTACTTCAAGGCTCAAAGGGGTTAGCAAGGGTCTATCTTCCTTATATCTCCAGTGTTTAGGGATTTGAAACAAAGCATGTACATCGTCAACAGGGCCTTACTCGAGAGCACACAATTAGAGATTTTGCGTTCTTGTTTTGTCATTCTCCTTCATAGAGTTTAAGCACGACAATTGGTATTGCGATGTACACATGCAAAATTATAAGTGAATGCGAATGAATTACTTCAAGAAAAACATGTGAGTTTTATTATTGCTAACATTCAAAAGCAAACAAATTTCATACAAGTAGACAAATGTTTAGCATATAAAAGAAACTACAAATGGAAATGCAGTAAAGAAACTGAATATTGCCGTAGTTGAGGAGGCTTGACTCCGTCTGGACCTGTCAGTCTTGGATACTTTTAGTGATCAATAGCTCTTTCACTGACTTGTAATCTTCAATTTGCAGTTGTATGCCCAACCATGGCAGTCATACTTCTTCTTTTAGTTATTCTAACTCTAACACGAGACATCTGAAGGAAGAAGTGAAGCTGGGGAGTAAAGTTGCCCCATAAGGTTGCTCGGAAAGACCTGTCGATCTTCTGCCTACGTATCTCCATTGACTGATGACCAATGAAGAATCAGAGCGACGTAGTTCCCCTCAATAGGGATGAAAATGAACAATGAAGAAAGGAAAACACACAAATGCCATCACTGAGAGTATTTGAATACTGTTGGCTTTATTTTCTATGTGGATACCTTTGTAAATCTGGGTGATTAACTCGAAGACTTCAACTTAAAGTAGACCATCTGGTAGAACAACTGTGACACCGGTTCCGTCGGGATTAGGCATCAGATTCTGGAGTAACTCTGGATGAAGAGAAAAATTTATTGCCTTGGACTCAATTAGGTCTTGTACCTTATTCTGAAAAGCCCAACATTTCTCAATATTGTGCCCCTGGGCACCTGAATGGAATTCGCACCTGGAGTTTGGATCAAAATTTGGTGGTAGATTATCAGAAGAAGGAACCTTCATGGTACGGAGCTTAACCAGGTTCAACTTCAGCAGCTCTGGAAGCAATACAACATATGGACATGGGATAGGATCAAGTCTGCGGTTCCTCGCTCTTATTCTTTCTTGAAATGGTCTCGGTGCCCGTTGTTGCTGACCCTGAGATTGTGATTGAACATTTCGTTGTTGACATTGCGTTGGGCGCCTGATATGTCCCTGTACTATCTTACTCATACTCGTCCGAGAAGCGAATGAAGGTTGTTGATGTGGCCCCTTTGAAGACTTGGCCTGAGCAATGATTCTAGAAGAAGGAAAATTGACCACCTCTTTTGTATTCCTGCATGCTTTATCTTGCGGCACTTCCGGCCCGGTCAGTCCAAAAGTGATTACGCCTTCATCAATTAAGTCTTGAACTTGATGTTTAAACACCTTGCAATCATTAACATCATGTCCGAGAGCTCCAGAATGAAAAACACAGTAGGCGTAGGGATTCCAACTTTGGTGAAGCTTACCGGAAGAAGGAGTTAGCTCGTGACACTCAATCAACCCCATTTTGAGCAGTTGTGGGCATAATTCAGCATAAGACATGGGTATCAGATTAATAACCCTTTCTTACTCCTGTTGATGACGGGTTGCTAACAATGGAGGAGCTATAGATGAAACCTGTTGAAGTATTTCTCCTGGAAACCAAGGCGTAGCAGCTGAGGAGGATCCCTGATAAGGAGAGAAAGTGCTCACTTTCTTGGTAACAATTGGTGTAGTTTCATTTAGCTCACATGTGGAGTTGGTTCCTATCTGATGCTCTTCCTGACTGCCAAGTGGTGATTGCTGGTGAAGAGACTAAAACTGTAGAGGGAATCCACCTAACAAACCTTGATTTAGTGGACATCCCAAAGAGATGGGAGAAACATGACCTTCTGTTTGAAAAGCAGACACATGACTATTTTCCTTTTTCGACATAACATTCATGATTCCTGTAAGCAGCTTTATCTGAGTCTTCATCAAGTTGAATTCTTCTCTCAGTAATTTCTGATCCTGGGACAACGCTCGAATGTCCACTATAAAATGCCCCAGTTGGGCCTTCATCTCAGTTACCTTCGCTCGGAGTTGTTCCATGCCCATACCCTGACAATCATGATTCAAGTTGGCCATTTTGGAGAGAAACCGAGTCAGGATAAGAATTTGTTCCTGAACACCTGTAAAAAATGCAAGGATGTATGCAAATGCCATGTTCGGTTATTGACAAGGAATCTATCTGTTTTGATCCAAGTTTTAATGCAGAAAAAATCCGACGATTTAATTCAGATATGCGATCCTTGGAAGTAACTGAACATGTATGCTAAAATGCCATGATGTCATGTATGCAACTGGCATGTGATCAGCGGTCCGACGCTGGTGTAGATCAGATAACCAAGTGTCGGTGAAGAGTCATAATATCATCATTTCTGTGCAGAAATTCCAGAATTCTCAACCAAGTATCATATAGGACCGGATCATATCATGGAGTAATACTGGCAAAAGCGGGTATGTTGGAAGTTTAGGGTTCGTGCAAACCTGTAAACCCCTCACAATCTCACGGGTGTGCTACTTCGGGTCAACATCACAGACTCTCAAAGCCGAGTAGCAATAATACGTTCACCATTTCCGAGAAATGGCTCATGACCAAATCAGGGAATCGGTTTGGCATTATGTACTACCCAGGGAGGCCTCAACTGAGTCCGGAAAAACAAGCATCCCTCATAAGTTCCCGGCTTCAAGCACTGAAGTCGAGAAACAATAGTATATTCATCCCGAAGGGTACAATACTACCGTCATACGACTCTTCGCTTTAACGGGGTTCCTATGAGAGAACAAGGTCATCCTATGCGATTTCCTAGTGGGCCCTCGGGTGCGAATGGGTTTGCCACAAAATGTGGTCTGCCACTGTCACCACTGGAGAGGGTTGTTTCCACTAAGGTCCTCGATGATCGGTTCCCAGTGTTAGCAGCTCAGGTGGGAACAGTCTATGCCCTGCCTAGGCAGTATCGAACATATCCCAAGAGAGCCTGATCTGGGTGTGGGACTCGTGAAAACTACACGTGCTCAAGACCATGCAAGCCACACAACTGCCCACTCTAAATCATATGTGTATACTCAAGCCGGGTATTTGGCTTATCTCACAATAATCCCATCCCGCCAAGGAAAACCAGAACAACCAGTACAGTACATGCCAGTATATGCAACAGTAAAGTAAAGTGTAGAAAGTTGTAAATAAAGTCGTAAAGTAAGCGATAAATAGTAAATAAAACAGTAAAGCTAAACTAAAGCACCATAGCAAATAAACACCCAAAGAAAACGGAAACAAACAAGCGCTAGGATTGACTCTCAAAGGGGAACCCAGAGATTTCGGTTCCCCGGCAGAGTCGCCAACTGTCGCTCCCGGGATTTTCATCCTAGTACAAACGCGAAAGTGGCGCGGAAAAGGTAGATCGCCAGCCAGACATTTTTATCCCGAAGGGATGGGAAAGGTAATGTTGCACAAACCTAAGGAAGAAGGAAAAGGACGAGGCCTCGCGAACCAAAGATCTGGGTCCGGAAGTCGGTTACAAATTGAGAAGGTATTAGCACCCCAATTCGTCTGCCGTACCCGACGGGATCCATGCTTATAAGTCTATTCGAAGGGTGAAAAATAATATGTTGTTTGAATGAAGGAATGCCTATCTGGAATGGAATGGAAATGAGATCGAAAAGAAAGGGGAAAATGTAGGGAAAATAAAGATTGTGCTCGAATGAGCCCTACCCCACTGCCTACGTACCTCATCGGGATAAATAAGGATCAGAGTCGTCGTAGTTTGTCTAACTAAGGCGGGAACTTGTTTGTGTTTTTTAGGATGACATTGCCATAGCTCTAGCTCAGGTGTTACCGGCTTTAGGTGTTACCTACTGTAACACGGTGGGAGAACTGACTTTTAGTTATGTTGCGGATAGCAAGAGTCGCCACCGACTTTTATTTTATCCAAAGGAAAGGGCATAAAAGAACAGGAAAGACCTTAAAAGATTTTTGGGTTCGGGGGGTAGGTTATGTAAAGGGAAGGTGTTAGCACCCTTTACATTCATGGTTATCCACGGGCTCTTAGTTACTTAGCTCACTTTAAAATGTTTTTGAAAAGTGTAGTGTGATTAGAAATTTTCTTAAGTACTTTATAATGATCCATGTACGGATATATATATATAAAGACTTTGTTTTGAAAATTTGTTTGAAATGTGAAGTGTTTTTGAAATGTTTTGAAAAGGTGAGCAAGTATATAAGAGAAACCTACCCTAAGTTAAATCTTTTCTGTTCTTAAATATCCTTTAAATGGTAAGACTATCCCTATTATTAAGGAATAGGTAGTCATTACCTTGGATGTTGTGAGGGACAAATGAAGGGACAACTGTGATTAGGCAACTGTAAGGTGTATTTTAGCAATTCGAAGGGACTTATCATCTTTATTCGAAAGGGACAAGATCATTTACGAAGGCAACCATGAAGGGACTTGATCTTATTATCTTTTAAGGGACTAGATGATATAAATAAATGAAGGGACTTTTGCTTTATACACCTTACTTGACCTTTTTCTTTAGGCAACATGAGAGGTATCCTTAAGAATGTGAGATGGCGATCCAGGATCGACTTACGTGTGTGCGTGTACAAGTTTATATATTTATCTTACAAATTAGTGATCTAAATTCAATTTTAAATACAAACATGTTTACACTCCCTATTTTACTAACCATGGCAATTAAAAATAAATAATAAGAATAATTCTACAACTATTACATAATTGGCACAATTACATTATAAGAATAAAATAATTTAAATAAGTAAGCACATAATAAATAAATAAATAAATTGGTTAGTAATAATAACAAAAATAAATATAAGAAGGTTAATATAACAATATAATATAGAAACAAATTAAAAGTTCAAAATTAAATAAATAATTATTTTTAAGAATTTTAATAAAAGAAATAAATAATAATAATTATATACTAATAAATATGACTAATAGCTCTAATAATTTAATTTTATATACATATTATAAAAAAAATATTTGTGAATTATAATTAAGTAAGCATATAAAAATAAGAAGTTAAACTCATAAAATAAAGTTAGGGTTTTTAATTGTTTAGAAAAAATAAATTAGGGTTGATTACTTTATCTAAACTTAATTAAATTATTTATATATATAAAAAAACTACATATAATAATAATATAAACAAATTATAAAATAAATATATATAATTAAAATTTACAAACAAATAAATTAAGATTTATAACATAATTAGGGTTTATAAAGAAAATTAGGTTTTACATATAAAATATTAGGGTTTATAAATTAATCTAAATATAATTAAATTATTTATACAAAAAAATACATACAAATATTAAATATATACAATAAAATAAATATAAATAACTTTTATTAATAAAGTTTAAATCCCTTTTTAAAAAAAAATATAAGTTTTGAATTATATATAAGAAAATACTATAACTAATTTATTTTAAACATATATTATTATTAATTAAATTAATCAAATATAATATAAAACAAAATAAATGGAAAATAATGAGAAAAAAGAACTTACCTGGGGCTGGGATTCGAACCCAGGCCCTAGGCTTTGCATCCCCTGGACCAACAAGCTCTCCACCAGGCTGCGCTGCGTTTGGTGATAGTGGATGGGCATGAATACGTTTTGTTTCATAACCTGTAAAAATCATAGAAAAAGCAAAACAAACACAAAATGGCCTGGGGGGATTCGAACCCAGGACCATCAACCTCACGCGCACATACACAAACCAACTGAGCCAAGCTGTTCTTCTGAAATAATATCCACCATAATATCATAAAATATAATACCCAATTTTTAAATATGAATTTGGCGCCAGACTTCATCTTCTTCATTCGAATTACCTGCGAAATTTCCTAGGCTTTCTCCTGCGAATTTTCCTGCAAACTTTCAAAACCAGAATCCTATGTTTTTGTGAATATCAATCAAATCGCAACATTAATTCAAATTAACAACCCAGATCAATTATACAAGGATTATATGTCATAGCCATGTTCTTAGATTTCGTTTTAAGGCCCTAAATGCTTGGTTCCCGATTTGAAGCTCCAAACCCTAGCAATGGTGAATTTCGATACAGTCCACAATAATTGAATTAAATCATCTAGAAAGTTTCTAAACATCACAACAAACACAAATCCATAGTTAGTTTTCAATATTAATGCACAAATCATTCAAATCGAAAAAATTTAGAACATGAAGAAGATGCATTCGGTTTGTGTAATTTAAGGCATGAATGGATGATGTTATGATCCAGAATCAATCCATGAACTCCAAGGAACAAGTTGCAACCTTTGGTTTGTCTTGAAAACAACTCTAGGTATCAAACCGAATTGGTGTTCTTAGTGTGAATTTTGAAACTTTGTTCTTACCTTTGGAGGCTGGATTTTCGTGTCCTTTAGGTTGTGATATGTTCTATGTATATATGTGAATGAGATTAGGTCAAAAAATTGTATGATTCTTTGGACTTTTGGATCACTTGAATATTGAGAAAGATCATGTCATAAAACTTTATTTTTATTTGATCTAACATTGCTATTCTGGGACAATCCTCATAACTTGTGTATCAATCTGATCCAAATAATATTCATGACTTTCTAGAAGCAAAATCCCTTTTTAAATATATGATTTTATATTTTATTTCAATTTAAATTGTATTTTAATGAATAAAATTCAAATAAATGTGAAATAAAAAATAAAAAATCATAAAATAGTTGGTTTTGGTCGTGCTTGGTGTTTTTGTAAAGATAGGATGGCAATTTGGTGGGCTCATTTAGCAAAAAATTGATTTAAGGCCTTATTTGCTTCATAAACTTCCCAAAAATTTCCCAACTTTGTAAGGGCACAAATCCTTCAATTTTAATGCTATGAGGGTGTTCTTGGACATTTTGGAAAGCTTAAAGAGTCCTTTAACCAACCTCATTGGTTTCATGTCCATATCTTTTACCATTATCAAGTTATGCTCTTTTGAAGTTGTTGACTCTTTGTTGACTTTTAAAAGGACCTATAATGTCTTAGCTCATACCTTCCAAATGAAGCATTTTTGGGCTTGGCTTGTGAGACACAAAGTTGTAGAGAATTCAATTTCCTTAAAAATGAGATTTGGATGGAAAATTTTTGATGAAGCATGTGAAAGTTATGGCTGGTCAAAGTTCAGTTGGCTTTTCCTATGAAAACCCTAATTTAGAAACTCCTGATTCTTGATGATCTGAAATCTCCTTGATGAATCATGATCAACCCTTGATCAAATGATGAATTTTACTTCATATACTTGATGTTGGCAAAAAATCATGAATTTTGACTTTGATTTGACCACAGTTGACCTCAGTTTGACTTTTTAACTGCTTTGACTGATTTTAACCTATCTGATCATCTGACTAAGCAAACCTTTGGGAAAAGTCTTGAAACTTGTCATGGGGATTCTTAAACACATATAAGATGTTATGAATCTCACTTGAAGTTTTGGAAGTCCATTTAGCTTGATTAAAGTCAAAACCCTAGTTTAGGATGCATTGCTTAGGAGGATGCATTGTCTGAGGGAATTGTCAAACTTTCTGACTAATTGTGAACTTTGTGAACCTTGTGAACCTCATGAGATGTCTTGTGAACCTTGTGAACCTTGTGAGCCTCTTAGTACACAATGAAGTGTCTTGTGGAGGGCAAATTTTGGGTTGCAACACCTACGTACCTCACATCCGCTTTGGGTGTTGATGAGTTTTATTGCATTTCTCATTGTGAGACTGCCAAGGCTATGTGGGACGCATTAAAGATTGCCCAAGAGGGAACTAATGATGTCAAACAAGCTAGGATTAACACATTAAATCAAAAGTTTGAGTTGTTCCGTATTAAGCATGGTGAAACCATTGCGGATATGCAGAAACGGTTCTCACGTCTTATTAATTGGTTAAATGCCCTAGGTAACCCCGTTTCCAATGAACTTGCTACTAACAAAGTGTTGGGTTGTTTAAGTAGGGAATGGCAACCAAAGGTCGCACTTATCGAAGAGGCAAATGATCTTAAGTCGCTTGACCTTACGACTTTGTTAGGTAAGTTGGAAGAGTATGAGTAAGAGCTCACTTTCTTAGCAAAATATGGAAAGGAACTTGAAAGAGAACAGAGAATGAGAAATGTAAAGACAAAGAAGAAAGGAAGAAGTCCATAGCTCCAAAGACTTAAAGTTCAGGGCCTTATTAAAATGAGCAAAGGGCTAGTGAATCTAAAGATAACAACGAATTCGATGAATAACACATGTGACTATTTATAAAGAGAGTCAATAAATACATGTTGAAACATGGTAACAAATATCCTGACAAATACTATGATAAATCAAGTTCCTCAAAATAAGATGAGAGCAAAAAAGGGAAGTCTCGAAATACTTGTTACAATTGTGGTAAATTCGGTCACTTTAAGTTAAAGTGTCCTAAAATCAAGAAAGAAAAGTAAATAGGTTTGTCGCTCCCGGGATTTTCATCCTAGTAGAAACGCGAAAGTGGCGCGGAAAAGGTAGAGTCGCCAACCAGATATTTTTATCCCGAAGGGATGGAAAAGGTAATGTTGCACAAACCTAAGGAAGAAGGAAAAGGACGAGGTCTTGCGAACCAAAGATCTGGGTCCGGAAGTCGGTTACAAATTGAGAAGGTATTAGCACCCCAATCCGTCCGCCGTACCCGACGGGATCCACACTTATAAGTTTGTTTCGAAGGGTGAAAAATAATATGCTGTTTGAATGAAGGAATGGCTATCTGGAATGGAATGGAAATGAGATCAAAAAGAAAGGGGAAAATGTTGGAAAAATAAAAATTGTGCTCGAATGGGCCCTACCCCACTGCCTACGAACCTCATCAGGATAAATGAGGATCAGAGTCGCCGTAGTTCGTCTAACTAAGGCGGAAACCTGTTTGTGTTTTTTAGGATGACGTTGCCATAGCTCTAGCTCAGGTGTTACCAGCTCTGACTCGAGGGTGTTTACCGTATCGCTGTTTGAACTGTCAAGGCAAGTCATGTCCGTCCGCAAAGAGTATGAGATGAGAAGAGAAGACATGATGTCTTGGTTTATTGTATTTTAGAAGAAGTGTTTTGAATTTATGTTTTTCGTATGTACAACACTAAAGACTATGACACATGAGCGAATACTTTCCAAGATCGCCCCCAATGGAACGTTTGTAAAGCATCCTAGAAGAGTGGAGGAGACCTCTACTAATCATTTCCCGTATAGCTTAAGGCTCAGGGCGCATTGTACACATTTTCCTTTATTAAGTGTTTTGATTTTTCTTTAAGATGAGAAGTGAGACTCAAGTTGCAAAAGGAAAAACTTTAAGGGAAACTAAACTTACCCTAAGTTAGTTGAGTTTAAAGATGACCTATGGTTAGTAAGGTTTGAAAAATTAAATCTAACTAAAAGATATTAGACTAGAAATATGAGTACACAAAGTAATAATGAACAACATGGTCCTCCTAAGTCATGGTGGGTAAAAACGTGTATGAAACGTAAATGGGATGAAACGATGGATCGGGTGGGTCGATTGCGTGGTGCTGAGACGCACGACTTATGGTGTGCAACATACAAGGCTTGCTTTTGGTGTAATGGAATGGAACGATGGTAATCGAGGAATCCTAAAGTCACATGAAACTTTATTTATTTATTTGAAAATTTACTCGACGTTGGATCAAGATTTCTTTATTTTTATTTTTTGAGATTTTGGTTTTCTAGCGATTCGTTTTATCTTTTCTATCCTAATTATAGGAACTATACAAGTATTACATCACAAAGTGAAAACCACAAGCATATAATCGAGGCATAAAAATAATCCAAGTCCATAAGAAAATCCTCGAAACATACCTTGCACAAAAAGGAAATTATTAGTAGATGAAATGAAGATGCATATGCAACAATATGAGGGAAATGAATTAAAATAACAAAAATATAAAAAGTCTTGGAAAAAATATGAAATTAATTCCCTAGGGTCTCTAACCTGACTATAATATTGTGTTAAAAAATCTCCTAAAAATTCAAAGTTTAACTATGTCAAATGGTCACTTAAATCTACCTAAGATTCCATCATAATTTTACACAAACCACACTACCAAAACAGTGGATAAAATGGCCTAAAAAATACACAAAAACTATTCTAGGTTCTATTACTTATGATCTAATCATAGCAAAAAGAATGGGCCAAAAATATTATAGGAAGTGGGAGAAATAAAATGTACAAAATTATGTGTTCACGTGAGAATTCAATATAAAAACAATTAAATGAAAAATCGAAATTAAATTGAAAAATGATTAAATTCAGAAAGTAAAAATGTGGAATGTTTCTAAAATGAATTATAAACCTCCTATAATTTTTTGGGAATTTTGTAAAGGGTTTTAGTATTTTTTTTCTAGAATTAAATTAAAAAGGTATCAAAACAGAAAAATAAAAAGATAGAAAATAGAAGATGGGGTGTATGTGAAGAAACTTTTCAGTTAAAAAAACGAAATGGGACTGACACTGGGGTGTTGATAGCGATGCGCTGGAGGCCCAAAATGCAAAGAAACCCGAGGGAGTATGGTAACTATGACGGCCCTTTAGTCAACTCCGTTGACTCCTCCTGGTTCGTTGGATCAAGGGCCTATGGTGATGATGCATCTGACGGCCTGATGGTGAAGGTCACACATAACTTATAGTGGGGGAAAGTGCATGTAATGGAAATATGGTGGTCCAACCGGACGGTGACAAGTGTCACCGCCGGAGTGGACCACCCACCAAGAATCTTATCCCCAAAGGATTAGGGCGGTGGATTGGGGATTTTATGAGTATTATGGTTCTTTATGATTTTTAATGGTGTAGTTAATCACAATTAGGAATTTTCATTAATTATTTCAATAAACAAGGTCAGAATTCAAAACTTCATAAATTAAAAAAAAAAAAAAGGTTCAAACCTCCAAAGACACGTTCTTCATCTTAGCCACTTCTTTCTCCAAAAACCTCGCCGCCGCCGCGATCTCCCTCCGGTCAGTCTCTCTTCCACTTTGTTCTTCCTGAACCCGTCGTCTAATCTTCTTTTTTGACGGTCCAAAAGCTTCGTTTGTACCACAATGGTCGCCAGCTTCTTGCCACCGGCTCGCCCTCACTCTTCTCCGATATACCATGTTCTCTCTACTTCAAACAAAATCGTGAAACAAATAGCCGAAAACGCGATCCTCTTTTATGAATTCCTTTCTCCGTTCTTCACTTTCATGTTCTTGTCTCAACTGTTGTTGAATCGACGAAGACGAACGCGTTCACGTTAGAGGAAAGATGCCGATGAATTATAAAGATCCGCTAATCGATCACCATTAAAGCGGCAGCGATTTCCAAGAATGTGATGAATTGAGATAGAGGGAGAGCCTTTGATGTTGTCACAATTTCAGAATATTCCGCAGGTATCATCTACACATTTTCCGTTACGATTGAAGAGATTGATTCTGAAATTGAGGTTGGATATTGTTGACACTTTGATATACTATTTATTGCGATTTGTTGATTCTCGAAGATGAAGGATTGATAAAGTTTGAAGTGGAGTTTGGAGATTTATCGATGAAGAAGCTACAATGAAGATGTACGTTGATGATGACGATGTTGAACAATTCATGTAGTTGTTGATTGAATTGCGGTGAGCTCCATGTTGATTTGTGGATGCTGATTCTACAATTCTGAGTTTTTTGTCGACTCAAGGTATGATCAGTTGAACCTACCAAGTTCTTTCATCGATATGCTGATGCAATGCTGAATGTTATTGTTGGTTCTTGCTTGGTGCTGTAGGTTGATTGTTGATTTATGAGGATGGAGAGAGGTTGTGGGTGGCGGATTCGGTTTGATGATAATGAATAAACAGGGTTGAAGAATGGAAGAAGAGGAATGCTGATGAAGGTATGAAAGAGAGGAAGAAGATTGAATGGAAGGATCATGAAAAAAACTGAATTCAGGATGAGAAAATGGTGAAGCCATTTGAAAGTGATGATGAAGTGTTATTGAAGATTGAATGTGAAGGAGATTAATGAGATTAAAGTAGCTTGAACACTTTCAGGTATTTTTTTGATTTCATTTCGTCACTTGATTCCGCTATCCTTCTTCTTGCTGCGAATCTTTGGTTAAGTTATGGTTGTTGATTCCATTGCAGAAGAAGGGTTTTTTAGGGAGATTGATGAGAATGAAGATTGTGCGGAAATGATTGATGCAGTTTCAGAATTTTTTGCAGAAGGTTGAAGATTCAAGATAGCTGAAGATTGAGATTGAAAGATAATGATGATGAGTGGTGAAACCGACTTAGAGTGTGGAGAGATGCCGAAAAATCGTTCTGTGAAATTGTATATGCTTTTTTTCTTGTAACTCCCTCCCCCATTTTCCTGTTATATCAGTTTTATAACATATTTTCTGTTAGATCAGTAACCGACTTCTGGAACTAGTTTGTAACTGGTTTTTTTCTGTTGAGAGTTTGTTGAATTTTTCTATTTGAATGAAGTTGAGATGAAGCTTTTTTGATTCTCGGTTTTTTCCTTCTGTAATTGGTTTTTCCTTGTTGTTATATCAACCATAATTTTTGTTAGCTTCTAACCAATTATATTGAACTTTCTTCCGATTTTTTTTTGGTGATAAACTAATGTAAATCCCCTATGTTGTAAATCTGAGTTTTTGTGCCATCTTCCTAATACATTTCTACACCAGCTTCCTCAAATATTTCTCTTTTTTTATTTTTATTTTTTTAATAGCAACTTCCAACATATATTTTTTGTTTGCTCTTGTTAATGAAATATGGTAATCAAGAATAACAATAGGCCCAAATTAGACCTCAATAATACTCTTGCACCTCCCACAACATGATAATATGCATTGGCCTCGTAAAATGTAAAAGGTTTTTTATTTTATTTTTTATAATGTCACAAATTTGCAATTGTCAAAGCTTGGGAATAACAATCCCTTATATTGGATTTCAAACAATTCTCCTGAGTTGTCTTTCCAATTTAAATCAACTAAATGATGGATCCATATCTATGCCAGATATATTTTGCACCATGAGAAATCCACAAACCAGTGTCTCGAATCATGCCATTTAATCTTCTGAACATTATCGACTTCATAGTGTACTTGAAAGCTTTTCTTACCCTTTCATGTCATGCCTGTTCACCGAACCTCGATCTTCAACACAACAACCGTCATTTGAATCAACTAAACTTGCCCTGATTTTGAATCAATATTAAGGAAAATAAATCCTAAAATGAACCTGATACGCATGAGGGAAGGACACCCTAAGGCTTTATGAAACCTCGAACACTCGATGACAATAAGACTCTTGAAGAATGTGGCTTTGATACCTGGTGATCTTCAGAGCTCGTGACAACGTGAGCTCAACCTTTTGTCCCATTCTGAACATAATGGTCATATAAGTCACCTTTGGACGGGAGAATTCTATTCGTAAGAAAAAACTTTGATCCCACATCTTGAAAATTAATGTAAATAAACGATTGTGAGTTTATGACCTACTAGATGATGCAAATGAATATGAAGCATAAAGCTAGTTAAAGTTATAATTAAAAGGGCAAATTTTGGGGTGTTACAAGATTGCCACAAAATGTCTAGAAAATATAGAAGAGCTTATGCTTCTTGGGAGAGAGAAAGTGATTCGTCAAATGATGATAACTCTACTTTAAGTTATGAATCATCCAAGCTTTAGTATACGAATTTGAGAAGTCAGTGGTTCAGAAACTATTAAACTAAAAGTTGATCATGAGTCTGAATCCCTTCTAGAAATGGATGACTTAGAAGATGTCCAAGATGGTTCAGATATGTATGCTCGACCCAAGAAGTCCTTCAGATATAAAGATTATAATCCATAAGATCTAATCATTGTAAACAAGGATGACCCCTTGAGAACTAGATTAACTTTCAGAGATGATAAATGAATGTTATGTTTCATTTCCTTAATTGAGCCAACTTTTGTGGATGAGGCTATATCAGATGATGAATGTATTATGGCCATGTAGGAAGAATTGAACCAATTCCAAAGGAATAATATGTTGGACCTGGTTCTAAGACCAAGTCAGAGGAATATCATTGGAACAAAATGGGTTTCAGAAACAAGCTGAACGAACAAGGGGAAATGGAAAGGAATAATGCTAGACTGGTAGCTCAAGGCTACATTTAGAAAGAAATTATAGATTTCTCTAAAACTATTGCCCCTATGGAAATATTAGAGGCAATCAAACCTTTTCTCTCTGATGCTGTCAATCATAATATTACTCTTTATCAAATGGATGTTAAAAGTGTCTTTTTGTATGAAGTCATTTATGAAGAGGTGTATGTTAAAAAACCTCATGGATTTAAGGACCAAATCCACCCAAATTTTGTGTTCAATCTCAAGAAATCACTATATGGCCTCAAACAAGCTCCTAGAGTTTAGTATGAGAGATTAAGTAATTTCCTGTTGGAAAAAGGTTTTAAAAAGGGTCAACTTGACACTACATTATTCAGAAAGACTCTAAACAAGGAAATCTTAATTGTTTAGATTTATGTTGACGACATGATATTTAGTTCCACTAATGCATCTCTGTGTAAAAAATTCTCTAAGACCATGTGGACTGAGTTCGAGATGAGCATGATGGGAGAATTGAAGTTCTTCATGGGAATCCAAATCAATCAAGGCAGGAATGAAACTTATGTTCATCAATCCAAGTATACAAAAGAGTTTCTGAAGAAGTTTAATCTTGAAGATTGCTAGATTATGACAACTCATATGCATCCTACATGTAGCCCGAACAAGGAGAAAATCAGCTCAAAGGTTGATCAAAAGTTGTTCAAAGGTATGATTGATTTTTTGCTTTACCTTACAACATATAATCCTGATATTTTATTCAGTTTATGTTTGTGTGTAAGGTTTCATCAGATCATAGAGAAATTCATTTAATTGTTGTTTAAACTTTAAAAGATCTTTAAGTATCTAAAAGGAACAACACATATTAGACTCCTTCATAAGAAATCTCTAAATTATAAGTTGATTGGATTCTATGATGCTGACTATGATTCTGTCCATCACATCGAAATCAAATGTTTACCACATCATAAGATTCAAATTAACTTCTCTAGTCATTATTTTGTTCACGTGCAGAACATTATATATCCACATATTTAAAAAACCAACAATATCTATTTCTCGTGTTTTTAACAACTAACTATTACAAGAATATAAAATTTAAAATTTGAAGTACATAATAAAATAATTATACTTTAAAAGGTTTTGAAAAAAAAAAAAAATTTAAAAAAAGTTAAGTAAAATGATAATTTGATATGGTTTTGTGGGAGTAGGAAGTCTTAGAGGGATGTATGGGAATATTTTGGAAGGCCCGTTTAAATGCACCCCAGCCCGTTTAGGTTTTTGATTCATATGACATTGCATTAGGTTTTCGTTTTCCCTCTCTCCATTTCACCGGTGGCTCCTTCCGGTCGACTTCCTCCGTCATTCCAGCTCCTCCGTCGTTCCCGTTCCTCCATCCGTTGCACTCTGCTTGTGAGTATTTTTTCCAATTTCAAGTTTTGACTTATTCGTTAGACATGAGTGTCAGTTAGCGGGGAAACATGACAGTGAAGGGTTCTGAATTTATCATGCTTTGTTTCTGAATATATTCCTCTCTGAAAATGGCAGTGAGAGGATAATTTTTTATTTGATGTGTTTTTCTGAGTTATGTAATTTTAATTGGGTTTTTATTAGCTTTTATTGTTGAGTTATCTACAAACATAATTGCTGTATAGAATTATGCAAATCATTTTGAAATTCAAAATAACTTGCAAAGGTGGCGTGAAGGTTGGTTCTAAGGGTGATTATTTATGCTTCATTACTTGTTCTGGTTATACCTTCTTAACATCAAAATAATATGAATTCCATTTGGGTATGAACTTGCATTTTCATGTTGCTGGTTGGCTGGCAGTTAGCTTTCACATTTATGAACCGCCGGCTGGGACCTTCATATAACAGTCCTTAGTCGGAAGGCTTAAACAAGTACGATAGCTTGTGTTCCTAGCTCTACTTTGTAGTTAGAGCAAGCATAACCGCATTACCCAGTATCCAGTGTCATCATTCTTGTAGTAACTATCTGTTTCTTTATGACAACATAGGGAGATGGTGAGGCTCACAGCTGACCTGATCTGGAAAAGCCCCCATTTCTTCAATACCATTAAGGAGCGTGAGTTAGATCTTCGAGGTATTTCTATTTCCCTCATGTTTTCACTCGCTTTTCCTTGACAAACAAATATATGTTTTCTGTTCTCTTGTAAGAGCAATCTTGTCATTTTGTTTGCAGGCAACAAAATATCTGTAATCGAAAACATAGGTGCCACCGAGGTGTGCAAACTTATCTTCTTGCATTCCTTTTAACTACTATTCTTGTGCTTTCTTTTGTTTTGATAGGGTTCATCTAGTCCTCATGGGCCTACTTGATGTTTATGAATTTGAGTTCTTTTGCAATGAATTCCTTGCAGGACCAATTTGACACCATAGATTTGTCTGACAATGAGATTGTCAAACTAGAAAACTTACCATTTCTTAATCGGTTGGGTACACTACTTATCAATAACAACAGGATTACTAGAATTAATCCTAATATTGGAGGTATGATTTGAGCCTTGATTATATCTCATCCTTTTTCTGTATCCCATCTTGCTTCTAGCTGTAAGCAACAAGATGTGTAACTCTACCTTTCTATGCTATTTGTATTTCAGAGTTTCTACCGAATTTACACACACTAGTTCTCACAAACAACAGGATTGTAAACTTAGTAGAAATTGATCCTTTGACATCCCTTTCAAAGCTGCAGTTCCTTAGTCTTCTAGACAACAATATTACTAAAAAAGTGAATTATAGGCTTTATGTTATCCACAAGCTGAAGTCCCTCCGAGTTTTGGACTTCAAGAAAGTGAAGAATAAGGTAAGGTTTTCTTTGTCATTACACATATTTATCTTTCTTTGACTTGTTTGAAATTTAATACTCCCTCCGTCTCATAATAAGTGTCTTATTTGAGTTATGCACGGTTTTTAAGGAAATGATTAAATGTGTTGATTTTAATGATAAAGTTAGTATCTTTTACTAAAATACCCTTATTTATTATAGTTAATGGAACACTAGTTGAGAAGCGTGAAAGTTAATAAATGTGGGAAAAAATAATAAATGTTGTATTGGTATTCTAAAGAGACATTTATTTTAAGACAAAAAATGTTTCATTATGAGACGGAGGGAGGATATAAGATGTTCTGAAAATTAATTTGACTGAATATATTTTCATTTTAAAACATACCCTTGACTCTTAATACCAAGACCAAGCAAGTTGTGGAAATTTTATCGCAGATAACTGTAGAGAACTGACTGCTATCTTTTACCAGACTGCCTCTGTCCTTGATTTACTCACCTTTGGGTGAAGATAATATTTTTCTAAAAATTATATCTGTGGATGCATGAAGTTTGTTTCATCGCATTATTAGAGGTTGCTCTGTTAAAAAAGAAAACATATGGTATATTATTGAAATTATATCTTGTTAGCAGACAATTACTCATTCTCTTCATCTGTATTTCATTCGTTTGATAGTTTTTAAAAATTTAATAGGAACGATTAGAAGCCAAAAATTTGTTTGAATCAAAGGAAGTTATAGAAGAAGCTCAAAGGACACCGGCGAAACCTGTTTCACCTGTTGAAACTGATGTTTCAGAAGCTACAGAGGAACAACAGACACCCAAAGTGACAGCTCCTACTCCAGAGCAAATTATTGCTATTAAGGTATAATTACAAGTGAATTTGTAAAAAGGTTTATCATATCACTAAATGGGTTGACTATGGGCCATACACATGTGTTCAATTCAGATTTCAGATCTATAATTTTTGTATTTTCGTTTTTATGTATTGTGTACATAGCATAAAAATTGTAGACTTGTAGTAGATGAGGAGATTCCCTGCTTGCTTTAAGCCTTTAACCTATAACTTCATGGCGAACCATTGTAAACTGCTCCAAATTATAGCAACACTTTTTATGATATAACAAACAATCCGTGTAGCTGAGATATGTAGTACAACACTGATCCAATACAAGCACATATACAATGATATAGGAAACTTTTGTATAAAGAACTAGTCACTAGTGTTGTTAAATGGTGGCCATGGTGCTGCCATTCTGCAATGACGTGGTGGATTTTTGGCCAACCACCATAGGGAATTCGTAAAGGGATGTCGCCATGGCCCGTGGCAGAGCCGTAGGCCGCAATGGCATGTACAAGTGTAAAACAATGAGTCTAAACTATATCTTGTGATCATGCTTACAATATTACCACATCTCATTTGTTGCGTCAAACCAATCAAATACCAGTGTCCATGCAAGGCTTGGCCTGAAGCAACTATTCTTCTAATTTAATTCTTGCTACTCTTCTACTTTTAGTTCTTGCTACTTTAAATCTTGTTTCAAAGATGAATATTTATATAACTATAGCTATTCATTATCCATTGACCATTAAAGAAAAAAACATACTTCGAGTTAGTCTTGCTGAGTTTCTTTTGTAAATGCCATGGATATCCATTAAGCTGATGATGATTTATGCCTTCTGTTTGTCAATTAAGAAATACATCGCAAAAGCTTTATATTATATGCATTTGAGGGTGGCTTATTTTGAAAGAATAATATTTGTAAGATGCATATGCTTTCTGTTTCGCCAGCCCGCGTCATTAACTCTTTATTGGTTAGCAGTGAAAGACTAATATTTGAAAGAAAACTGAGGGAGAATCAAGAGTGAGAGAAAAACAGAGAAAACTGAAATTTGTGAATCTGAAATTAAAGTTTTATTGATTTGAGAAAGTTATTGGTTTCAGCTGTGATGAGTCAATTAGAGACTCAAACAATCAAGACAACTGTTACTTTCTAGTTTTAGTTAAGTACCAATCTAACCAATATGAAAGCTATAATCTAGGATGGCCGAGTCAGCCATACATAGTATATAAATATGTGTCACTATACATTAAACAGTTTTCTATTGAAATTATCTTACATGCCTGTTTGATACTTTCTTGAGCCAAGGAATCACCTTATTCTGGATTATATCATATGGCCATCTTTCTGAGCTACCATCTCTTAAGAGACTGGTACATCAAACAGCTATTTGTGGATCACCTGTGGTTTACGTGTTTCTTCTGTGTGCAGGCTGCTATTGTCAACTCACAGACTCTTGAAGAGGTTGCTAGACTTGAAAAGGTACACAAGATAATTTTATTCCAGTGAAAATGTGTATCATTGGAACTCATAAACATAATCTCAGTTTTTCTGTCAGCGAATGTTACCTTAGATTATGTAAACTGGATTTTTTGCCATACTGGGAGGAATGGATTTGGTTTGTCATACATTTATCTGGTCGTTTGGGAGATACAGGGGGGAAATTTGAAATTCTTGCTACTAGTGTGTGTCTTGTGATCCTTAACAATTGTCTTGTGATCCTTAACAATGGTATGTCATCTAATCGGGTTTCATGTTAACAGGCACTGAAGTCCGGGCAACTTCCTGCAGATCTAAAAAGCTTGACCGATAATACGATGACTGATAATGTCAATGAAAAACATGAAGATGTAGTTCTGGCTGAATCTAATGATACACAAGAGCAGAAAAATACTGATAGTACTCAAATGGAAGAGGTATGTCCACTCTTGTATCTATTAAGATTTCCTGTGTATCTCGTACAAATTGATCTTCATTCTGTTTAGTTCCAGTCATCTACTATAATTGTGTTTTCATTACACTTATATTTTAAACATGATAGCAGCTGGTGCCTAACATACCCATCATTGTTTTATCATAGTTTTAACCAATGATGATAAAAATGAAATCAAATGATTATATTTGTACCACAATTTCTGGCTAGTCCATGCACCTACCTGTTTGAAATTCTTGTCAATCATCAATTATCATAGTTTGTTAACAGTCTGGTAAGTCTTGAAATACTATATACTAACATAAATAGAGAAGAATCAATTAAAATCATGGATTCTAGTTTACAATCTGGTATTTCATGATTTACCAGATTGTTAACAAACTTTTTAGGTAAGTATTTTTGTTAGAAATAAAAGTGCAGGAACAAATATAAAAAATTCTTTAGTACTTTATCCTAGATTCTTCCTATTCACATCCTTCCAGGAAGAAAAGAACAACAGGCATTGTAATTGAGAATGAGATCCATCATAGATCTGATTAACTAACTGAGGAGACTGAATGCAACAAGATATGGTCATACAGTTTTATATGGACTGGTAATAATGTATCTGATGTTTCATTACATTTTTTTTTTGCAGGATTAGGCAGAGAAGAATGGATCAGTCAGAATCTTGTTTGTTTTTCATGAAGTGTACCTTTCTCCGGAGTTTCATTTTTCCTCTTGGTGAATAGCTGTGTTAGTGTTTACATATGTATTACATTTGGTTGTAGACGATTGAGTGAATCATTAGGGCTTTTTTTTTCTCCTTAGCCATGAATTTTTAGTGTACTCTAAGTATTTACCTTTCTGTGACTCTCATCAGTGTCTATAAATGTTTAAGCGGAAAAATTGTTTAAATACATTTGAATTTAGCACCACCAAGTCATTTATATGGTTGCATTGCATCTATGTTCTTCATATTATGGGATGCAGCATTGTCATCAACATGATAAAGCATAACAATAGAATTAGGGGGTGATGATAGGATAGCTTGTAAAGTTTGTTAACGTTTCACTCGTGTATTTCATGTTTTTGGATATAGTTTTTTTGAATATAGTTTATGTTGTATAAATGCTAATCACACAAAAAATTAGGGGATTTGCACTACAATATTTTAATTTTTGGAGAACTTAAAAACTACTCCAAGATCTTTTGGGTATTTTACACGAAAAATCTAATTATCATTGTATGGAAAAAAAAAATGTATGACTTTACACTAATGTCCTTCATAAAGAGAAATTACACGAGAGAAATTAAAAGAGTTGAAAGAATAAATAATAATAAATACTTTAGGGTATGTTGGAGAAAATGTCATTAATATTGCATTGGGAATATAAGATGATTTATAATTTGAGATAATTTTTTTTTAATAAAGTGACTTATAATAAGAGACATAGCAAGTATATTAGAAGAGGTTTTCCAAGGATTTTGAAGTGTTTAAATAATTTTTTTGAATATAGTTTAGGTTGTATAAATGCTAATCACTCACTTTATATAGTTTATGTTGTATAAATGCTAATCACTCACTTTAACTGTCATTATTTTATTGAATTGAATGAAACATACATGGATCCTACTATTTTATGGATCCTACTATTTTATGAGAGATTCATTATTTCACTCAATAAAGAGTTAGAGAGTTTAAAAAAGAGAGTGATCTTAGTATTTTTGGGAATAATGTCTTAAAAATGAATTTTTATAAAAATAAAAAATAAAAAATATCTAATAAAATCAATATATTTGATAAATTTAATGATAAATAAATTGTTATTATTTTTAAAAATATGTTAAAATTCTATATCATGCGGAAGACAAGGGTACCCGTCAGTGACGTGCATTTGTTGCCAAACGAAATTAAAAAACAATGATAGAAAATATTTAATTATATAAAGAAGAAAATTTGTATAGTAACTCTAAAAGTAAAATATAACATTATATTTAGTATATAATTCAAGATATATGATACAATTCCAGTAGAAAAAAATGTTGATAAATATTCCTATAATTTAAGAGATCGAAAAATATAACAATGAAAAGAAGAAAAAATAAATCAAGATATTGAAAAATAAATTATTGCATAATGGGCAAAATGTTGTGTATTTTTTATTTATATTATTTGCAAAAAAAAAAAAATTTTTTTTAACCAAGAAAGTTTATTATTTGCAAAAAAAATATTTTTTAATTATATTTGGCATTTATTATAAAAATATTTATATAATCATTTAGTTTTATAAATATCAACTAATAATACAATATTTGTAAATATTTTTTTAATTGTATATATAAATATAAGTAACATAAATATATATATTTTGCCCGTATTTTGGTTGATACATTATTTAAAATATATTTACTTTTATATCTTTTAATCATACCAAAATTGTAATAATCCGTGCGTTCGCACGGATCCTGGACTAAATACTCGTACATTCGCACGATATTAGGCACATTTGTTTCTAAGATATAATAAAAGGTTTAAATTCAACGTTAAAATTGCACGCTTAGGGGTAATTCAAAAAGTAAATTATTATATGAGCATTTCAAAAATATAAAATTAAGGGGTAAAACAAAATTCTTCTACATTACGGGGGGAAATTGTGGATTTAATCTTATAATAAATAAAACATATTTTTCGTGTTTAAATTCATACATTATTCAATATTTTTTAATTTTATAAATAAATTTCAATAAGTTGAAAATATTTTTATACTATTTAGATTAGTAATATATTTTTTTCCTGTAATTACACTAATACGACGATTTATTCAATTATTATATTAATGGTAGAAATTTCAATAAATGAAATGAATTTTAATTGTAAAAAAAATATAAAAATAAATAAAAGAAAGACATAATTGTTTAATGAAGAGTTTATTATTTTAAAAGATATGCGAGTAGAAATTGAAAGGTTTGCAGAACAACAAAACCTATGTCTATAATTTTCTTCTGTATATAAAAATATTTGAATCATTATATATATATATATATATATATATATATATATATATATATATATATATATATATATATATATATATATATATATATATATATATATATATATATATATATATATATATATATATATACTGTTTTATCAACCATAAACTTTATTTCGTATTTAATCTTTATTATCTTCAAACTTTTCAGGATTGATCGAATATTATTCTTAGTTTTATTATTATTATTATACAATTATTATAATAAATTATTTTCATGAATTATTAATATTAATATCTTAACGTATAATATGATTGATACTAATGATTAGAAGTTACAAAAACAATTTGTATATTAATCACAAAAAATAAAAGACATTAAAAATAATACTTATACAAATCATTAACGGCAGAAAATAAAATTTGAGATTTAATACTTTAAAATTTAAAATTTAAATTATTTTTCCCATCTAATAAAATGTATTTAAAAATATAATACTTTATTATTTTAAAATAAAAATTAAAAATAAACTTATCCAATTTTTGGAATATACATATTCAACAAAATAACTTTTACATCAAAATTTATTGATTTGGAACAATATTAATAGATAAATTTTAAAAGTATAACACAAAAATGTAATTAGAAAAAACTCTATATTAACAAATAAATTATTAAAACTTATCGAATAAAACTTATAAGTGAAAAATAAATTTGAATTATTTTTCTTCGTTCTAAGAATGTAATTATTTGTGTAGGTACACTATTTTATATATATATATATAATTAAAAACTATTTTAAACGTAAATTAACAAAAATTTTAAATGAACATAATTTCTCTTTTAATGAAAAATAAATTGTAATAATGATCATAAGGAAAATTATTAATTTTTTAAAATTTTATAATGAGATGAAAAATTTATTAAAACCACTATAAATAAAAATAATATAAAATAATTATATTTTAATATAGTATTAATAAACTTTATTAAAACCGCTATAAATAATTTTTTTAAATATATATCACTAATTATATTTTAATATGTTATAATATTAATAAATTATCTATTAATTTAATAGTTCTTTAAATAAAAAATCATCCAGTAATGATTTAATTTAAATATATAAATAGTGATATCTAAACGGTCCAAATAATGACATTAATATAGAAGTTGCATAGTAGAAAAAGAAATATATTGAACACCAAAATCAATTAAACATATGCATATATTTGTACTTCTATTTTTAATAGTAAATATATTGCATCCTACATCTATATTACCTATATTATTTGAAATCTTACATTTATGCTACATTATTTTTTATTTAATATCATAGTTTATTATACTATCATTTTTCTAGTTTAATATTTTCAATACACTGCATCCTAAATTTAAATATAATAATCATTAATCAATTAATCAATTAATATTTTTAAAAACATATAATTAAGATAATAAAAAATGTAAATTACTATTAATAAAATATAATAAAAAAATGTTAAAGGAAGAAAGAGAAGTTGATATCGATACACTACAACATTTAATTTAATAGTGGTCTTTGGATTATATTATCATTTAAATATAGAGTCATATAACACTTTTAACCTTAAACAAATTGGCTATAATATTAAATTCTAATATTCCTCTGTATTGTTTTAAGAAAAGTAATGTAATATTATTTTTTTTTTCTTTCCTTTTCTATCTCTTCAATGAGAATAATTATTCTGTTGTATATAATAACTTATTATAACGTTAAAACAATAAATTATTATGATATTAAAACAATAAATTCAAACATTCTTATATATTAATTAGTATGACATGAAAATAATAAAACTTGAATTTTGAAATCTGCTCATAATTTTAGTAAATATGAGAAATATCATCATTATAAGTTTATAACATTAAAACAATAAATTACTATGATATTAAAAAACTTTAAAACAATAAATTCAAATATTCTTATATATTAATTAATATGACGGTAAAACAATAAAATTTTAATTTTAAAATCTGCTCATAATTTCAATAAACATGAAAAATATCATCAGTCTATAAAGGTTACACTATTTTTTAAATCTAGAAGATTGGCACACAATTGAAATAGAAATAATAATAGTAATAATAAATAATATAATGATAATATATATAATAATAATAGTATACAAAAAATATTTAATATAAAAAAACCAAAAAGAAAAATAAAGAAAACAAAAGTAGGGTGAGACTGTAACAATTTTTTTTTCTCTTCCCCATCTTCTTCCATATAGATATAAGAACAAAACATTTGTTAATAATAATAATATATAATTTGTAATAATAATCATAAGGGATAATAATCATAATAGGGTAGTAGTAATAATATAAAATAAAAATAAATCAAAAAAGAAAAGAAAAAGAAAGAAAACCTACTTATCAAATAATCCAATACAGAAATGTAAAAAAAAAAACAAAAAAAAAAAAGTAAATTTACAGTTTTGTATCTTCCATTTATCTTTCATAACTCTTTGTTGTTATTGATGTCGTAAATTTTCGCCACAAGTCTCGCCATGTAATAACCATGGATATGGATATAGATATGATGAAAATAACGACCAAATATAACAATGATGAAGACTAACATGACACATGAATGGATTGTGGGTTATAAATCATCATCAGTGGACGGTTCAAAAATCAAAGGCCGTAATGAAATTGGGAATTTATTGAGAATTTAGGGAAAGGGTTAGGAAACTTGAAAATTGGGAGAAGAGAAGACAAATGAAGTGATTTTAAGTTCATCCACGAGTCAGCTTCTTAAACCCAAAGAGTTAGTTTTCTTATATTATTATTATATATAGAGAGATAATATTTTAAAAGTTAAAAATAAATTAATGATAAATATTTATTTATCAATTTAAATAAAAAATATAATCTTAAAAAATGTTAATATTTTTCGTTTTCTTCTTCAAATCCTCCCACCTCCATTCATTTCCCTCATAACTTGCAAATAAAACCCAAGTAAAACTCAACCCAAATCATTTCATAGAAAAAAAAGTAATATTTTACCATCATAAAGAAAATAATGGCATGACATTGCGAAATAATAGTCTTTCAATTAGTCAACCTGAAATAGTCAAATTAGATGTATATTGCCGTGTATTTAACTTGTGTCATCGACTTAATCTTATTAATAATGCGATCATTTTATTGGAGCCTACTTCTAAATACATGACAATATATATAATGTGATTATTCCAGGTTGGCTAGTTGAAAGACTATTTTTCTTTCTTTTGCTAGAAGAATTCAACTTATCAAAAGTGTTCTTCGCAACATGTTGGCTTACTCTTTAACCAGTTATTTTTGCCTAAGTCTTTATTGAAGGAATTAGAGGCAATGTTTTAGAAATTTTGCTTGGAGTAGTGACTTGAACAACAAGAAACTTGTAACAGTGGAAAACAATATGCTCTTAGTGGTGGTCTAGGTAGTCACCCAAATGATGCATCTAACCTAAAATTATGTTGGGAGATACTTAACTTACAATCAATGGACAGTTTTTCTTAGAAGCAAGATTATCAAGAGCAACTCTTGCATTAGGTACCATATCTATATCTACTCATCCATTTGGAGTGGTATCAAATCTCGATTTCAAACCCTTATGTCCAACTCTAGATGGCTCATTGGCAATCGTAACATGATTAATTTTTGAATAGACAACTACCTTGATGTTGGTATCTTTGGTGACTTATTCAACATTCCTCCACAAAACATGAAATGTGTATCGAGTTGGAAAGACTAGAAGCCAAGGTATTTGCTTTTTATTTGTCGTGTGATTATTGTAACTTCTTTAAAAATTGAGTTTAATTTAGTACATGTCAATCATTTATAAACTTATCTAGTACTTGGTCAAATTTATAAGAACATTTGAAATTTATCATAGCCATTCTTAAAGTCACATTGTGCTTTGCTAAAAGTTTAAAAAATTACGCTGACTCAAAAAAAAAAAAAAGATATCCTTAATCATATTTTATCTTTACTTATAGAATCAACTGATATATAAACACATAATTACAAATCCAAAATATTTTATTCCATATTCACGAATCATATTATTCTTTTACAAAGCCAGCATGGATTCAAAACATGTGAGCACCACCACCTTGTAGTCATCTTACAGTAAAAAGGATATTCCTTTTCAACAATAAATAAAAGCATGATGAAATAGTTCATTTCCACACCAATTTAAGGCTTGGGCCACCCTAACTCTGAAAACACAAGGCCATGATTCTAAGTGACCAACAAAAAAACATGCTTTCAAATAAGCATTTGAATTAATCCAAAAAACAAAAGATATGGCTTCTAGTTTTTCACAACAGTACTTGCTGAGAGTATCTAACATCCACCTTTTGCCCACTTCTATATATATCATTTAGACACGACAAACCGAACAAAAATATGGATGCTTAAACGCCACTGGTTTTATCTTCATGATACATGTATAAGCCAAGACCAAACCGAGCGCATGCTTTACAGAAAGCATTTTCCTCTGCTGATGAAACTGGATCAGTAATGGAGGCATCAGTAGTTGATATTGTCCCGGTTGACTCGCGATAAGCCTGTCATCAACAAATAAAAGTAGTCATTTTACAATTTCCACTAGCAGAGTGACAATGCCTTCGCAAAGGCCACTTTCATCCCCACATATGTTATAAAGAGTAGATTGATATATAAAATAAAACATTGAAATAGAATCAAAGATAACAGATAATTTTAGAGACTTTTGGGCTTGAATAGTGTAGAAGGTAGTGCACTAATGACTTGAATAAATATGAGTCTGAATGCAAATTTAGGGAACAAGTATAAGCATAACAAACTTCTGATTAAGATTAGTGGCATATATAAAAGGCGATACAATATGAGAACCTTTAAATCAGAATAATGGTTCGTTCAGAAGATTACATTTTGTCTGATAAGTTCAGCCAGTGCGAATTTATGATCAAAATAACACCTTCGCAAAGCCCAATTTGCACAGAATGTATTTTTGAAGGAAAAAGGATAGAAGAATAGAAGTGGCAAATATGAATGAACGCATTAGAAGTATAAGAAGAAGCTTTTGTATAGTACATTTTATAATATCAATTAGTATATTATCAGCGACATCGCACAGGCCATATTCGTGTTCATATATGTTCTGAAGGAGTTGATATATAGAATCAGTGTTGTCCATGGCGGATGGCGCTCCAGGTGGAGAGCCAAAATCCCGCCATACCGGACGCTTTGTGGTGCCGTTATAGCTGATTATGGTGGAATAACCCGAAATATCGGCCGATATTTACCATTGCGGCGAGCAGAAAAAACACCATGTATATCCACCATAGCGCCGCAATTGAGGATATTTGATAACACAGTATAGAATACATTATTGACTTAGAATCTACCTAGTTGATTATCTATGAGGTTTTTGGGCTTGAATGGTGCATAAGGTACTGCACTATTAGGCTTAAAAATCTGAATTTGAATTTAGACTTAGGGTACAAGTATGGACATAACAATGTTTTGATAAGGCTTGTGGCACATACAATATGAGAAGCATAACAGCTAAGAGGTAAGATTATATTGAATATAATAAGAAGAGAAGCTTTAAATCAAAATGATGGGTCATTGAGAAGATTACATGTCCTCCAGCAATAAGTTGAGGCAATGCATGTTAAACATGTTAAGCAAAAAGGACAAAAGAGCAACAATAGATCAATGTTGTTAAATAGTGGTGCTAAACTGCCATATCATAGCGGAATTTGGACAAAGCGCTATTTTTCCACGATACCTATTTAGTAAAAAAATAGTGTAAATATCTGCTATCTAAGTTGTTAATCCAGGATGACCGCTATTGTGAAGACTAAAACACAATGTACATGGTAAACATAAATTCCAACAACATACATAAGAACTTAAAAATAGATATTGCAACATCACATATCCCATCCAAATGAGTTCACATCTAAATCAATTTATAAAAGTATTCATGCACAACGTTATCATCCTCCTCATTGATACTAACCTTAGACATCAACACACCAGTAGTAAAGGCAACAGTGAAGAAACAGAGGAGAACGCTGAAGAAATAGATGAAAACAACAAAGAATGCAGAAGACACAGTAGAAGACATTGCAGTGGCGAACGATGTAGAAAAAGAAAAATAAAAAAACGGTGAAACTAGAGAAGCATAACATGTGGGGTTAAATATTAGACCAATAGCAGAGTGGGAAAGGCCAATGTACCCTTAAAAAAAAAGTTAAGTTTCAAAATATTAGGGCTAACAATTTTGCTCCAAATTGGGATTAGCAGCCACCAAAACGCGACGGAACGGCTATTGCACCGACGTAGCACTTCTACAATAGCGCTTTTTAGCGGCCGCTATGACCGCAGTGAGGGTCCGTGCCACTACGCTATTCCGCTAGAGTGGTGCTATAGCATGCTATTGACAACCTAGGCTGCGATAGTGGTTCTATAACACGAATCTCGTAGTTTTCAGCAATCCACAATTGAACTAAGCAAATATGAATGAAAAGAGGAGTGATCAGACATACCTCTCCATCAGATCCACGTACAGTCAGCCGGTACACAACAGTTACAGTTCCATTATCAGAGAAAATAACATCCCGTATCTCTCCACACCATCCTGCAACAAAACAAAAAAAATACAGAATCGAAATTCAAACGTTTTGCTTCAATTTAATCCAATCATATCCTATTCACATGAAATTCAAAAGAGAACATTAGAAATTTGCAGGCAAAGACGCACCTGGAGCATAGAAGCTGAGCATCCTATTGGCATGATACCTACGAATACGAAGAGGTAGAATAATGAATTGTTAATTTACAATAATGAAACTATTGAATTGAGATTATATAGTATAAACTGAATTACCAAGGGATGGAGGTGGGTGAAGACGGATCATGAGGCGGTTTAACGATAGTATCAGGCACTCTTTTGTTGAGGTCTCTAAGAATTTCAGCTAAAGGACGAGTTATGGTTGAGGAAGAATTCGAGAACGAAAGGGAATCGTCAATAGGCACAACGTAATTGGAGTTGGATGCAACGCTGGCTTTCTTTCCATCGCTGCGTTCGAAAGAGCACTTGAGAACTCCGCTGTTCGTTCTTCTGGTAAACCCTAGTGATGGTTCGATAGAACCGTTTTTGGTGATGGTGAGGTTAGAGAAGGAAGTGAAGGGGATCGTTTTACAGATTGAAAACGCCATGAAGTAAGGGATCAAGTTTTAAGATCCCTAATTCTGAAAATTGTGGTGTAAATAGGAGGGGGAGAAAGAAGATGAAGAAAAAAATGACTTGGTTTGGTGAGGAAAAGTGAATGAATAAGACTCGGGTCTGTGGTTGGTAGGGGAAGAGGAACAATAGTAGTACTTGACGTCTGCCTATTTTCATAATTCCCAAATTATCCATAAATTAGTGGAATATCCGCACGGTACCCGTGTTGTATAATTTATGTCAGAGTGACTTTAGAAATTGTTCCGGACTGGGCCTCCAATACTGTGTCGGGCAAAAATTCAATCAGTCGGACAGAGACCCAACCCAACGAGCAAAAGGGATTAAACTGTCGGACACGTCTACGACTCATTAGTTGGCAGTAGGGGAGACCACGTCTCCCCCACATATGACACGTCACCCAATTGTCCACCATTATCTCCTAAAATATATGGGCAGTTGGACCAAGAACAAGACCACGTGCTAGGTCTTACACGCTCCTATGCGTTCCTTAACAGTTCGTCCTTGGGCCTAGTTGATCCAACCTGTTCTGGACTGGGCCTCGAGAATGTACAGGGCCACGACCCAACAGGTCGAGCAGAGACTCATATACCCGAGCAGGGGGACCTCCTGGTCAAACCAGCTGCTTATGCGACGAGCATACACTAAAGACGGGCAGAGAGCACATCTGTCAGCTCACTTACCTCGTCACCCAACTGCCTTTTATTATCTCCTGAAAGATAGGGGCAGTTGAACCAAGAACCAGACCTTTTAGCTAGGTCTTCACGCTTCTTACGCGTTCCTTGGCAGTTCCTCTTTGGGCCTAGCTGGTCTAAGCCCATAGAGGGACCTTGGCCCAGCGCTGAGGGCATATTATAAATACCCTTTTTCAGTAAAGGGTCAGATATTCTCACTCATTTGAATTAACCATACTATACTGTACCTCTTCTGACTTAAGCATTGGAGTGCTTTGCAGGTACACCCCCCTTTTCTCCCCTCATTCTCTGGCCCTTACATCAAATCATTGGAAGGCCCTTCTGATCAGGTGAGATCACAACCCAAGAAAGAACCATGGTCCAACGTTGGGGCACACTATAAATACCAATTTTCGTTAGAGAGTCAGGTATTCTAAAACTATCATTATTATTCTACTGTACCCATATTCACTTAAGCATCGGAGTGCCTTGCAGGTACACCCCCACCTTCTCTCAATCAACAGTCACGTTCGTTGCTCAGCACCTGAAAGAACTTTCTGATCAGGTAAGATCAGAAACAAATAGTAAAATTAGTTTAGAAAAATAAATTTATATAATTATAGATGTTATAGAGAAAAAAAGTAATTTATTTGAAAAAAAAATTAAGAAAAAAGAAAAAATATAAAAACGAAAAATATAAAAAAAACCAATAGAAACCTGTCTTGTTTAAGATAGAAATTAAAAGACAAGAAAAAAGAGAGAAATTAAAAGATAGAAATTAAAGTTGTCATTAAAAATTGACAGGTATTCATGAATAGTTGTTAACAAAACGAAACATAGGGAACCGAAAAAAACTTAAATGATAACATTTCAAAATAGAGAATGAAAGTGATTACTGAAAGCATTGGAAACTGACCATAGTAGTTGAAATAGAACTGACTTGTTAAGGCCAACAATTAGAAGAAAAACAGTGGAAAAGCAATCGAAGAAGCTGCGATAACATGGAATGTGGAAGACGAATGACCGATTCAAATTGTAAGTGAAATTATAGTTGCATGTATGTTATTTGAAATGTATCTGTTATTATTTGTTGTGATTTTGAAATCATGTGCGTGTAGATCTTCAGATGATATGGCGAAAGTACAAGCCTTGGTTGACGAAGTGAAACAATGCAAGGTAGACAGAGAGAAATGTCAGGGTACCGGGATGGGGAAGGAGGTTGTAGACATAAGAATGCAAGAGGGTAGAAACAGAAAAAGACACGGGTCTGTTGAAATCAGGTAAAAGTCATTTTCTTCATGATCGATGCATGTTTAAGCAGTATATGTTTGAAGTATCATGTTTTAAGTTGTTGTACGATTAAACATGTTCTTTATGTATCAGAATGTTAGGTTGGTACGGTCGGTTGAATTTTGATATTTTGTTGATCTTATTAAACAATGTGAAGGATGGTGGTGAAAAGAATGAGGAAGAAAATAAGAGAGCTGAAGAGATTAGAAAGCAACATAAAAGGTATTTCATAGAATAAATATGATTGCATGTATAGAAGGATTGATTTGATAATTTTTTATCAGTATAGCTTTTTATCAGTATATGGAATTGTTATTCAATTGTTAATCATGTGACAGTGTATTGTCTTAAAAGTTTAAGTTTTTTAATGCAGTTATATGGATGTGAAATGTAAACCTAGATAGAATGATGTTGGTAGTAGTATGAACCAATGCATAGTCCTGGATAAATTCAACAAAGGAAAATCAAAGTATAATAAAACATGCGTAGTTTACTTACGATTCTTGGTAGGTATGTCAATATGTATGGTGTAACACCCCAAATTCGATTATGAGTATTTGTGGCTTATTTGAGGATATATGAATGAATTGACAATTGGCGATTATGTGACTGATGTCGGTGGTGAAATTATTTTAGTAATATTAATAATAAGAATAACCATGTAGTATTATTCGGATTATTGGTTATTATTTAAAATAATATAAGAGGAAATATGAATGTTATGTTGGTTATTTTGGAATATAAGAATACTTTTATATAATAAGGATAAATAGTGTTTTATTATACTATTTTATCATTATTATTATTATTGAAAATATATTGAGGAAAATGGCAAGATGGTCTTTATGAAGAAAAAGTAAGGTTAAGTTGGGAAAAACATAAACTGAGATAGTTTTTGTAAAAGTGAGTATACGGTCAAAATTGGATTTATCGTGTTTTGGGAAAAGGAGCTCTGAAGAAAGGGAGGAGAAGAAGCTCAGAGTCAGGAGTTACGAGGAACCTTGGATAAAGAGTATCAATCGGCGAAATTCTCTAAGGTATGGGGAGTTTTCATAATCTATTATAATTATATAAGAATTGGATTATGATTAGATTAGATTTGTATGAGTTTTGTGAGTTTAGGGGTTTTTGATTTAGGTTGAGTTTATGAGTAAAATTTTGATGAATTAAAGTGATAAAAATGTGTTGAATCTTATAATTGATTGTATAACTTGTTGTCTCGATGTTATTGTGTTTTGATTGATGTACTGGAATGGTTTTGGGGTGGATTAATATGAATCCCGTAGTGAAATTTGAGAGTTTTGATGTTTGGAGTGCAGTCTGCATTGAGTAGCAGAGAGCTGCTGTAAAACGTGCGTTAACCGGTTAACGCTATGGGTTAACCGGTTAACCATTTCAATTTTGGTGTTTTTCTGAAGTTTCGCAGGCGTTAACCGGTTAACGCTATGGGTTAACCGGTTAACACTGTTTGAGAGGCAAATTTCAATTCTTTAAAAATCCATAACTTTCAAACCGTAAGTCCGATTTACATTCCGTTTGAAGCGTTGGAAAGAGCATGAATTAAACTTTATTTTGATGGATGAAAATGAGAGAAGTGAGATAATTTCTGAACCAAGTTTTTATAAAGACGGATAGAATTACCTTGCAATTTTACCGGGTTTGGGTCGAGTCTTGATGAGTTGAAATAGTTAATGAACCGGAGTTATGGTGTATTATCTTGGGTTGTTGATGAACGAGGGTTATAGGCGTACTATCATGATGATAAATATTATAAACATGATTTTATTATAAATCGATGATTAGTTATTATGGATTAAAAGGAATGGGTTCTTGTGTTGTTAAGAAAATTGATGTTTATGATTATAAGCACAATATTATTGTGAATTGGTGTTTTGTTGTTAATGTATTGTCATGACGAAAGATATTATTTTACGAGGATTATTTGATGAACATGAAATGAATGGTGATGTGTTGATGTTTTGAGATAGTTAATGAGATGGGGTTTCGATGTATTTTCACGATGAAATTATATGATTATTTGATGTTTGAACTGTTAGATATGAAATGAATGACCCGTATTTGACTTCTCGATGAATATTTACGGTGTAACGCATCATTGCATTTCATGACATTCACGATGGGGCTTCGGCCTATTTATTTGCTTCAATCCCATTGTGTGGATTGAAGTGTCTCGATGATTATGGTGTGCTCCCTTGTGGCGGGTTGATGGTCATGTATCCATCTTATGGTGTGCTCACTTGTGGAGGGTTGATGGTCATGTATCCATCTTATGGTGAAATTGGTACCACATGCATATTGCATATAAGGATGGTTAGCATTGCATATTCTGGATGAACTCATGACGGTGTTGTTGTTGTTGTTGAATTTCATGACTGTGTTGTTGTTGCTGAGTTTAATTGTTAATGATGATATGATATGTTAATCTAATTATTTATATTTCATATTCTTATATGTTTATGATATATTATGATTACTCACCCTGCCTGCTTGGAAATGTTGCCTCTTTCGTGGGTAACTTGCAGATGTCGAAGAATAGTCCTGCAGTGCAATAGGAGTAATTCATGAGTCTCGGAGCGTGCTTTAGTGCTCCTTAGGAGTGGTTCTGGTTTATGTGTCCTGCTTTGTGTCATGTAACACTGGGATGAGTTTTATTCTGTTAACTGTTCAGTTATGTTGTTATCTGGATAATGTTTTCCTATTTATATGATGTTAAATTCAGGATGGTGAAAATTAATATTATGAAGTTTTTGAATTATGAAGTAAAATTCCGCTGTGAAATGTTTATGATATTTTGATGTTGATTAACCCGTGTTACGGGACAGGACACTGTTGTGTTGATTTTGATGATATGTAATACCCTTTTTGATGATTACTCTGATGTTATTTTAATTATTATGTTTTGGGGTAGAAGGGTGTTACATTAGTGGTATCAGAGCAGGTCGGTCCGTCCGGCCAATGTTGTCTAGTGTTGTTAATTCCTTAGTACGCGGCATGTGTGTGAAACACTGTCGGTACTTGTTATTAGTTTCTAGTCGTTGTTGCAGGTGTTAGTTGGAATTAAGTGGGGGAGAAGCTTGACTCCCGAACTGTTGTTGGAATGTCGAAGTTGGTTCAAAGTTGATGTTGATTACAAGAGTGTAAGGTTGTTCAAGAGATGTTGTTGTGGACCAGCGAGAACGTGGATTCGTGAATTTGTATCAGTCGGGTTGAGAAGTGTGTGGATTTATGGATGGTGATTGTTTATGAAAGAAGGATTTATTCAAAATAAAAAGATAAGTTGATGAATTAAGTTGAAGGATCAAGTCTGTAGATTGCTATGCCTTGAGTGTATTTGGATTCAAGTCGAGTAATTTCGAAGTTGCATGTAGAGTAAGATTTTTTGGTAGAACTTGGAAGTAAGATGGAGAGAGGTGGAAATTACATTCATCAATCTCAAAAATTCTGGTTTTTGCAATCTTGGAGCAGCTGTCACGAGAAGTGGCATAACTTTTTAACCATGATTCGGATTGAATCGGTTATGGACTATTTGGAAAGCTTACGAAATTCCCTACAGTTTGAATATAAGTTTTGAATTCAGGAGGTTTATAATGAGGGAGATAAGTGCATTTTAATAGTTGGGTCTGCTGCTGATTTTTGGAAAATTCTGCATACGGGAATTGTCGACCAGCCTCATTGCAAGGAGGATAACTTTTTACTCGTAAGTCGGATTCGAGTGATTCTTGAAGTTCTGGAATCTGCACAAATTTCTCTTCATGTTAGAATATAATTTTGTGATTTGGAGGTCTGTATTGGAGATGTTAATTGAGTTCAAAGTGGGACGTGTATTGCTGGAAATTTTAGAAAGATGAAAATGATGGAAAAATAATAAGATGTTGGTATTAGAGGGAAGGCATAAGTATTCGGAGAGTGAATAAATATGTAATGAGAATGATTAAAGTGCTAATGTCATATGGTAGTAATGTCGAGAGGAAGACGGGTGTTTGAATTGTGCTGTTAAGGATTATAATTTGGATGAAGTCATGGTTGGATGAGATAATTGTGTTCGAAGTTGAACGTCTATTGCTGAAAAGTTGTAAAGATGAAATTGTTATTATATAATAAAATATGGGTATCGGAGAATGCATGTTCGAATTATGTCGAATAAGGACGATTAAAGTGTTGATGTTAGATGATGGTAATATTGAGAAGAAGATGGATGTTTGATCAATGTTGTAAAGAATTTTAACTTGGTTGAACGTTGTATATGGAGCAAACCGACTTGGATGGTACTGGTTGTAGTGAATAAAGTGTTAGTGGAATATCGAGAGTCGTGTGGTACTATGAATGTACATAAGGGAATCGGTACTGGATTTTTGGATGTTTTATGTCGTTGATGAAGTTGGAGTTAAGGAGACTAAGGAGATATTGGTAAACCTTAGAGAGTTGACGGGGCATTATGCTTACGGACTCTGGACACAAGTTGAAGTACGCTATTGTGTTGAGTAATGATGATTTATGTCACCGTTATGATTGTCGAATGTCTATTGACAAATTGAGGAACTGATCAACCTTAATCTATTGTTGATAGCAGACGTAATCATAATTGATGAATAATTATGTCATGCCAACTAGTATAGTATGTACATCGAATTGGTTGAAGTCAAGCCGAATGCTTGAGTATTATTTGTTTTGTTGATGCAAGTTATTATATGAGAGTATTAGTTGGAGTTTAAGAGGGAAGTATGAAATTGCGCTTGGATTGAAATGTAATAAGAAAATTCATAGTTGGACTCGGAATAATTGGAATTTTGTTTAATGATGAATTAAGTAGCTGGAAACTTGAAGTTCTCTTGAGATGATTAGAAAGGAAAATAGGTGGAAATGTGAAATGGTGATTTGATAAGAATGTCAAATATAAGGTAGTTGCAAGTATAGGAGTCATATTATAAGTTGGTTTATTAAATAACGGTTTTGGTTGGAATAAGAGGAGCTGTTTGGTTGTGTCTATTCGGATAAGAATCTATAAAAAGGTTGTGTCGGTATGAGTAAGAATCGAGTATTCGGTAAGTTGAATTAGTTGGAAGTAAAGAAATATGAGTTATCTTGTGGAAATTGTGGTATCGATGTACCTTATATTGTCATAATGATATAGTGAGTTTAAGGTAAATTTTCGAAGGAGGTATTATTTAAGATGGTAAAGTTGTAGTTGTGTTGAGGATAATTGGAAATTCATGAAGTATGTAAATTTTGACCAAAAACAAATTTGGAAGTTGTCGCGGTTGTATTTATGATTGAACGTTCGGAGGTGTTGCCTTATAAATTTAAGTTGGATGTATTCGGTAACTACAAGAGTAGAATACCTATTGAAACGAAATTCAGAAGAGTTAAGTAGAAAGTGTTATTGATGTGTTGGTTTGGTGATTGAAGAAGTTGGAAATAAACTTGGTAGTCCTGGAACTTTGTAGAGTAATCAGAGTGCGCAGCGAACGTGTGATGCAGTGTAGTCTTTTGTCTGCGAATGACGACGATGTGGATAGTCGATTATTTTGATGTTGGAATTGTGTGTTCCTATGTTGTGATATTCTAACGTTTCAATCATTGAATTCTTGAGTTGGGTACTATCTTGTGTTGCGATGCTAATTGTCGAGTGTATCACTTGTGTAATGTTCGTAATTGTCATTGTCGTTGATGCTAGGAGTTATGGTTTGTATGATATGTGGAGCTGCCTTTCTGAGTTGAGAATTGATTAGCTGGATGGATTAAGTAGTTGAAATAGTTGAATCGGATATATTTTCGAGGGCGAAAATTCTTTAAGTGGGGGAGAGTTGTAACACCCCAAATTCGATTATGAGTATTTGTGGCTTATTTGAGGATATATGAATGAATTGACAATTGGCGATTATGTGACTGATGCCGGTGGTGAAATTATTTTAGTAATATTAATAATAAGAATAACCATGTAGTATTATTCGGATTATTGGTTATTATTTAAAATAATATAAGAGGAAATATGAATGTTATGTTGGTTATTTTGGAATATAAGAATAATTTTATATAATAAGGATAAATAGTGTTTTATTATACTATTTTATCATTATTATTATTATTGAAAATATATTGAGGAAAAGGGTAAGATGGTCTTTATGAAGAAAGAGTAAGGTTAAGTTGGGAAAAACATAAACTGGGATAGTTTTTGTAAAAGTGAGTATACGATCAAAATTGGATTTATCGTGTTTTGGGAAAAGGAACTCTGAAGAAAGGGAGGAGAAGAAGCTCAGAGTCAGGAGTTACGAGGAACCTTGGATAAAGAGTATCAATCGGTGAAATTCTCTAAGGTATGGGGAGTTTTCATAATCTATTATAATTATATAAGAATTGGATTATGATTAGATTAGATTTGTATGAGTTTTGTGAGTTTAGGGGTTTTTGATTTAGGTTGAGTTTATGAGTAAAATTTTGATGAATTAAAGTGATAAAAATGTGTTGAATCTTATAATTGATTGTATAACTTGTTGTCTCGATGTTATTGTGTTTTGATTGATGTATTGGAATGGTTTTGGGGTGGATTAATATGAATCCCGTAGTGAAATTTGGGAGTTTTGATGTTTGGAGTGCAGTCTGCATTGAGTAGCAGAGAGCTGCTGTAAAACGTGCGTTAACCGGTTAACGCTATGGGTTAACCGGTTAACCATTTCAATTTTGGTGTTTTTCTGAAGTTTCGCAGGCGTTAACCGGTTAACGCTATGGGTTAACCGGTTAACACTGTTTGAGAGGAAAATTTCAATTCTTTAAAAATCCATAACTTTCAAACCGTAAGTCCGATTTACATTCCGTTTGAAGCGTCGGAAAGAGCATGAATTAAACTTTATTTTGATGGATGAAAATGAGAGAAGTGAGATAATTTCTGAACCAAGTTTTTATAAAGACGGATAGAATTACCTTGCAATTTTACCGGGTTTGGGTCGAGTCTTGATGAGTTGAAATAGTTAATGAACCGAAGTTATGGTGTATTATCTTGGGTTGTTGATGAACGAGGGTTATAGGCGTACTATCATGATGATAAATATTATAAACATGATTTTATTATAAATCGATGATTAGTTATTATGGATTAAAAGGAATGGGTTCTTGTGTTGTTAAGAAAATTGATGTTTATGATTATAAGCACAATATTATTGTGAATTGGTGTTTTGTTGTTAATGTATTGTCATGACGAAAGATATTATTTTACGAGGATTATTTCATGAACATGAAATGAATGGTGATGTGTTGATGTTTTGAGATAGTTAATGAGATGGGGTTTCGGTGTATTTTCACGATGAAATTATATGATTATTTGATGTTTGAACTGTTAGATATGAAATGAATGATGCTTATTTGACTTCTCGATGAATATTTACGGTGTAACGCATCATTGCATTTCATGACATTCACGATGGGGCTTCAGCCTATTTATTTGCTTCAATCCCATTGTGTGGATTGAAGTGTCTCGATGATTATGGTGTGCTCCCTTGTGGAGGGTTGATGGTCATGTACCCATCTTATGGTGTGCTCCCTTGTGGAGGGTTGATGGTCATGTATCCATCTTATGGTGAAATTGGTACCACATGCATATTGCATATAAGGATGGTTAGCATTGCATATTCTGGATGAACTCATGACGGTGTTGTTGTTGTTATTGAATTTCATGACTGTGTTGTTGCTGCTGAGTTTAATTATTAATGATGTTATGATATGTTAATCTAATTATTTATATTTCATATTCTTATATGTTTATGATATATTATGATTAGTCATCCTGCCTGCTTGGAAATGTTGCATCTTTCGTGGGTAACTTGCAGATGTCGAAGAATAGTCCTGCAGTGCAATAGGAGTAATTCATGAGTCTCGGAGCGTGCTTTAGTGCTCCTTAGGAATGGTTCTGGTTTATGTGTCCTTCTCTGTGTCATGTAACACTGGGATGGGTTTTATTCTGTTAACTTTTCAGTTATGTTGTTATCTGGATAATGTTTTCCTATTTATATGATGTTAAATTCAGGATGGTGAAAATTAATATTATGAAGTTTTTGAATTATGAAGTAAAACTCCGTTGTGAAATGTTTATGATATTTTGATGTTGATTAACCCGTGTTACGGGACAGGACACTGTTGTGTTGATTTCGATGATATGTAATACCCTTTTTGATGATTACTCTGATGTTATTTTAATTATTATGTTTTGGGGTAGAAGGGTGTTACATATGGAACCATAAAATTTAACTCTGTCTTTGATTTTGTAGAAACATCGTTCAATACCTGAAAGAGAAGAAAGAGTTGGATGAAAAAAATTTCTCAGTTGATGGGGGAGACCTACAAACCTGGTCCAGACATGATTCATGGGGTACCAATAAAGAAAGTAAGATTTGTTTAAGATCCTATCTGCATTGGTCACTCCTTGCCGTCCATCATTCCCGCTCCAGATTTTGGTCGATTGTCGACTGACGCTTATGGATTTTTGGAGGAAACCATGTGTGATTGTTCAAACCAGGTAGTTGAAAGAAACCTTTGTATGACGGCTAAGGAGAGAACAGGAAAAGGTGTTGCTTCTTCTTTTTATGATGATGTGAACCACAACATTGAAATGTTCAACGGATCGAAAATATGTATCGATCAATCTGTTGAGAAAGGAGAAGCAAGTGGTTTTCAAAATGGTTCGAAGAAGCCAAGGCACTCAATGTCATCTGTTGCTCAGGGGTTACTGTATAATTGTGTAGAGTAAGTTTTTACAATTAGTCTTGTTAATAGTTATTTTATACTTTGAATGACATGACAAATGAAATGATACTATAGTATTCAACAATTGTAGTTGTATGTTATGATCATTAGTTAATTGCATCTTCTCATTAGTAGTAATAAGTATTATGAAACATTGTTGGCTTAGCAGTTATAACACGGTGGGAGAACTGACCTGAGTGTTTTTGTTTGACAAAAACATGTGCGGATAGCAAGAGTCGCCGTCGACTTTTATTTTATCCAATAGGAAAGGGTATAAAAGAACAGGAAAAACCTTAAAATATTTTGAGTTCGAGGGGTAGGTTATATAAAGGGAAGGTGTTAGCACCCTTTATATCCATGGTTATCCATGGGCTCTTAATTACTTAGCTCACTTTAACTTGTTTGAAAAAGGTGTAGTGTGTGTTTAGAAAATTTTCAGAAGTCTTTGTAATGATCCTCGTATGGATGTATACAAAGTATTGAGTTTGAAAAGATTTTTAAAAGTGGGGTGTGAAAATAATTTGTGAAAGTGTGAGCAAGTAATTAAGCGATATCTACCCTAAGTTGGTCTTTCATGTTTCTTTATTTCCTTTCAAGGGTAAGACTGTCCTTACTATTACGAAATAAGTAGTCATTATCTTGGATTTATTAAGGGACGAGCGTCGGGTCATCGTATGGTCAGAGAAAGCAACTTGTAGGGGTGTCTTTAGCAATTCGTAGGGACTATCATCAGTTTTTCCATAGGGTCATCGAAGGACGAGATCATTTATTCCGTAGGCAACTTTGAAGGGATTGTGATCTTTTTAACTTTGAAGGGACTTGTTGATTTATCTGTAGGGACATTTTCTTAAGACACCCCCATTTTCGAGGGACTTGACCATTTATTAAGGCAACCAAGAGGGGAAACCCTAGGAGGTGCAGATGGCGATCATAGAACGATCGACTTACGTGTGTGAATCTTGTTTTCAAATATTTATCTTAAAATTAATTATCTAAGTCCTAATTATTTTCATTCAAGTCTTGTACTCCCTAGATTACTAACCACGCAGTTTAAACACATATAGAAAGTAAAAGACAGAATGTAAAAATCCTACGTTATTACACGACTTCGGGACAGTTACATAATAATCGGTGCAAGAAAAAAAAGCTAAATTATTACAGATATGAAGCAGTTACATAATAATCGAACGAGAAATAAATCATATAAAACGAACTATTTTCTAAAGAAATAATAAAACAATTTAAATATTAAAAAGAAAATAAATTAAAAATAGATTAAATTTAAGATTTAAAAAAAAAAGAATTAAGTTTGAAAAAAAAAGAAATTTAGGTTTGAAAAAAAGTTAGGGTTTGAGTTTTAATGAAAAATTTAGGGTTTAGAGTAAAAGATTAAGGTTAAAATAAAAAATGAGTTTTAAATTAATTAATCAATTTTTTTTCCATAAAAATATTAACCTATGAAATAATAAAGTCAATTTAATAAATTAAATAAACTAAATAAAAAAAAGGTATGAAATTTATTTTGAAAAAAAAAGTTTAATTAAAGGTTTAGGTTAAGGGTTAATCATGGTTAAAAGGATAAATTAATTAGAAAATATGTTAATTAGAGAAATTAAAAGAAAATGAGAAAAAACCAGGTTTTTGTCTAAAACGTTGTGGGTGGGAGTTGAACTCACGCCCTTGACCTTCCAGCCTCTAACCTTAGTCACTAGGCTATGCACAACCTTGTGAATAAGTCTGAAACAAAAATATTATATAATAAAACGAAAACTAAAATAATAAGGCACGAAAAAATGTTTAAGGCTGGGTTCGAACCCAAGCCCTAACATTCGTATACGCCTTCCTCCAACCACCAGGCCAAACATGCGTTTGTGATAACTATCTGAAACAAATATATTATATAAAACAAAAAAATATTTAAATTAAAAATTTGCGCGAACCCTCATCTTCTTCCTCTAGTTGTCCAGTTAGGTTCTAATGACACCTTTTCCGTCACTAAAGCTTGTAGTGACGAATTTTATTCGTCACTACAGGTCCTGCGAACACAAACATGTAAAATATGCAATATAAATTCATTCCAACCATACAATTCAATTAGTAACAGTCCAATAAGTCCAATTAAACCATCAATTTCCTGGGAAATTGTCTCTATATCGAAGCCCCAATTCTTGACCTCAAGAACCCTAACTATGGCATTTCGTTCTCCCTGCATCAAACCTTCAATTGATTGGCCCAAAATCCATATATACACTATCACAAACAAGTTTAAACAAACCAAAAAAATTTATAATGCATCAAATGTTAGAATCGAAAAAAAATAAAAAAGAGCATAAAAACAAATTCGTATCATGTGTTTCATGGTGTTATGGATGATAATGATGATCAAATCATGCTCAAAATACTTCTAGGATGTAATTGCAACCTTTAAAATGTTTTAAAAGAGCTTAAAACTTAGAAACCTAGAATTCAAATTTTCTTGAAAAATTGAGTTTTGAAAGTGCACTTTTGGCCTCAAAAATTCGTCCTTAATCCTTGTCTTGTGATTATGACTTTATAGTGAAGTATTCTAGGTCAGAAGATTGGGCTTTTGAATGATTTTTGTGGGTTACTTGAAGATGAAGAAAATCAAATTTTATTATGCTATTCTGATTTTGTAAGAATTTGGCAATGGTCAATCACTTTAAATATCATATATTTGATCCACAAATAAATTTTAGATCAAATCTTTGATTTTTCATATTTTATTTCAATTAAAATTGAATTTAAGTATTTAAAATTCAATATAATATAAAATAAATAATAAAAATCAGAAAAATTGATCATTGGGTTGTGAATGGACTTATCTTTGAGTTTGAATTGAAATATCATAGGCCCATTTGGAAAGAATTTGAGTTATGACCCTTTTTACTTCATACACCTCTTGAAAATTGTCCAACTTCAACAGTGCATAACTTCCTCAATTTTTATTCCATGAAGGTGTTCTAGGACTTTCTAGAAAGCTTAGATTGTCCTCTAAATAACCCTTTTAGTATCATGTACATATATTTTTCCATTTTCAAATTATGAGCTTTTGAAACAGTTGACGTTTTGTTGACTTTCAAAAGGACCTGTAGTGTTTTGGCTCATATCTTTCAAATGAAGCATTTTTTGACTTGGCTTGTGAGACAAAAAGTTGTAGATAATTGAATTTCCTTCAAAATAAGCTTTAGATGAGAAATTTTTGATGAATTATGTGAAAGTTATGACTGGTCAAAGTTCAGTTGACTTTTCCTATGCAAACCCTAATTTAGTATCTTCTGATTCTTGATGATTTTGAGGTTTCCTTGATGAATCATGATCAAACCTTGATCAAATAATGAATTTCACCTCATAATATTTATGTTAACCAAAAATCTTGAAGTTTGACTTTGAGTTGACCACAGTTGACCTCAGTTGACCTTTTGACCAAGTTAATTGATTTTTTGGGTATCTGAGCATCTGACTGGCCAAACTTGTTGGGAAAGTCTTGAAACTTGACATGAGGATTCTTTGAAGTATGTGGGATGTCATGAAGTCCACTTGAGGCTTTGGAAGTCCACTTTTCTTGGGGATATTCAAAACCCTAGTTTCAGATTCATTGCTTAGGAGGAGACTTTGTCTGATGAAACCTTGAATCCTTTTGAGCAATTGTGAATCTTGTGACCATTAGGAGACCTCCTGGAATAAATTATATTGAATATAGGAGGGAAAATTTTGAGGTACAACAACAGTGATTATCGATTTACAAAATATTGAATTTATGTGAATATTTTGACTGTAGTCTTGATAATAGTAGTGAAGAAGAAGACATGGAGCACCCCAATGACTATGAAGTTAGGGAAGATGGTCTTGGTTCACTTGGACGTGTATTCATATGGAAAATCAAAATCAAGTCCCGACGTCTCATAAGTAAAAATGTACTTGTGAGTATGTTATTATACTGAAACATCTGTCTTTATCTGCTTCTATAGTCCATTGAATTGACTTCTTTATATTATAATATGTAGCAATTTCCTCAAAAAATGGTTCAAGGCTGTCTTATGGCGGGGCACAAGGAAATTGTTCTGGTTGATTATGATGTTGGTAGGAAATATCGATGTTTGTTGCACCTTTCACAATGCAAATACTGCGTAGAGAGGTATATCTATGAAGGATGGACTGAGTTTGTGAAGGACAGGAAGATGAGGCAAGGCGACAAGGTTGGATTTAGTCTGAGGCTCCCTTCGGCCGAATAGTTGGTGGTAACCTGTAATAAAGCGTTAGAAGGGGTTGAATATAATGTGTAGTTGTCTGGGATTGTTTCAAATTATGTGTTTTGAGGAAATTTGTAGTATTGGTTTTTGTTGTTATGCTGATAGAAAACATGTTATAAGGACCCCGTGTCAACTTATTATGTCACTTTAATGTTTTTGTATGGTTTCATTAGCAATGACAAACAACATGATTTAGTTTGAGTTAATTATTAATAGTTATCTATACTATAAAAGGTTATGTCTACTGTATGTTTGATTCACATGAAAGCTTGTCAAGTAATATAATATATCATATATATTAGATATATTTATCATATTCAGTTAAATATCTTATAAATTTGTGTATAGTACACAACTTTTCATGTGGATATAAATTTCAAGAGACAATAGCAAAGATATCTAATTCCATGAATGAAAATACCATAAAATTTTCCTAAAATAAGATATTGAAGTTGTGTTTGTGTCATCCAATATATTTTCCTCCTTTAGCCAAACTTCTATATAATATTTTAAGTTAGTACATATTGATGTAGCCAATTGTTTTTAAATTAATCTAATTTTTTCCATGAGTCAAACTTCTATATATATATTTTTTAAATTGAAAATAATTTTTAAATTTAGTATAAATAAATATATGTTTGAGGTAAATAATGTCTTAAATAATATAATATTATACAAAAAAATAAGTAAAGAAAAAGATGGTATTAAAAATCGTTCAAAAAATTAAATCTAAATTTTCAATTTAATATATATATATATATATATATATATATATATATATATATATATATATATATATATATATATATATATATATATATATATATATATATATATATATTGTTGTACCTCGAAAAAATACGATCCTAAAACAAACAACAGAGTCGCCACCTACTTCTATTTATTCTAACTAAAGAAAAGGGAGATATAGACACAACCTAAAATGGGATAAGAAATGGTCAACGAAACCACTAATCTAAGTTCGGGAGTCAGTTACGCAAAGAGAAGGTGTTAAGCACACCTCACGTCCGTTGTACTCAACGGGAACCTCTTAGTCTTATTTGTGCTTAAATGTTAATTAATGTCTTTGTCTTCTATATGGTTATTAATATGCTTGATCTAAGGGAAAATAAAATTATTATGGAGAAAAATTAAGTTTTTTATTATTGTGATTTATGACAGAGAAATGATTAAGTTTTTTATTATTGTGCTTGCGAAGGATTAAAATCCCCGTGCTTACGTATTCCCCTGTGCAACGGGAAAGTCAGAGCTTCGTAGTTCGTACAACTATGGTTTGTGTTTTTTAATTGAATGATTGTTTGAAATGCTTTCTACTACTAAGCGTTGGCTTATCTGCTTGCGATAGGAGGTTGAAGCGCTAGCTTGTTTGCGAGATAGAAAGATTTAAACAATGTTCGTTTAGAGAAAATATGTTTAACCTTTGTTAAGGTATTTTAAACGAGAGGGTGAATGAACCACAATGCGTGGGGCTAGCCCAGGAGTGATTGCATTCAAGAACCCGTGGGGTGCTGGACTCCAGAGTTCAGTTACTCGGTGATTAATTACGAAAATGATTTATATTGGTTGGTAAGTTTTAAATCGTATTTGAAAAGAAAGAGACAAGTCGTCATCTTTAAGGTAGGTATCCCGCCTATTCCACCACAAACATTTGAGGAATGAAATTGAAAGAAGCTTTAAACTTGGATACGAGGATCGACAAACAATGCCACATTCTTTCTTTGAGAAATAAAATCTGAAGAAGCTTTAAACTTGGATATGAGTATCGACAAGCAATGCCACATTCTTCCTTTGAGAATAATTGTTTGTGTTTGTGGGGATAGGAGGAACATCTTTCCTATGGAGATGAATTATGTCTAATCTTTCAAGGTTGTTGAATTGCTTATAATACGAAAGAGTAAATGAATTACAACCCGAAGGTTAGCCTCAGGAGTAATTCAGTTCAAGCACCCGATGAATGCTAGATTCTTGAGTTCAGTTCTTCGTATAATTAATTAAAAGTTTCCGTATTTTAGGAACGAGAGGAAAAATAAACCACGTCATGTGGGGCTAGCCCAGGAGTAATTTAATTCCAGAACATGCGGAGTGCTAGACTCTGGAGCTCTGTTCTTTCGTTATTTGATTTGTGAATTAAGACGCGATTGTTTTTGGAGATGAAAGTGCGAATGAATTACAGCTCGAAGGCTAGCCTCAAGAGTAATTCAATTCAAAAACCCGAGGAATGCTAGATTCTTGAGTTTAGTTCTTTCACAAATTTAATTTGAGATTTACATTTTGAAAACGAAAGAGCGAATGAATTACAAATAGGGGGCTAGCCCCAACATTAATTCAATTCAAAAACCCGAGGAATGCTAGATTCCTGAGTTTAGTTCTTACGTTAATTAATATGTTAATTTAGAGACGTCTTGCGATTATTTTGGATGAATTAGGGATTAGTGTTTTTAAAAACGAAGGAGTAAATGAAACACTACGCATGGGGCTAGCCCAAGTGTGGTTCATTAAAGACCCTCTGAATGCTAGATTCCGAAGCTCAGTTCCTCGTTAATTAATTTAGACGCGTAAGGTCGTGCATACGGCAATCACATAGTGACCGAGTTACGTGTGTGCAAATGTAAGCGCATGAATTGTTTATTCGATTAAGCGAATTGATTGTTTTATATACAAAAGGGCGAATGAATCCACAACGCATGGGGCTAGCCCATGAGTGATTTACTCAAGAACTCGTGGAATGCTAGACTTCCAGGGTTCAGTTCTTTCGCAAATTAATTAGTTTTTTTGAAAGTTTTTAGGTGTTTTATGGCTTAGACACGATGGTCAGGTACGAGTAATCAGACAAACGTAAATGCGGCAACAAGACTACAATGAGGCGCAAATGAGATAACATCGAGTTTTAATAGTACCTAACGGAGAAGGTCCGTTGCCTCTTCAATGCGCGCACAAAGCAATTGAGGATACTTATTAGAAGCTTTACCATTAATCAACCAAATTAATCCTTTAGTGCTTAACATCGTAAATTAGCATCCAAGATCGACTAAATCAAACAAAAAAGATAAAAAGGTACTAACAAAAGGAAAAGGTTAGCAAAATCCTTAATAAAAGAAATTCGATTAAAAATGTAATTAAAATCTAATAAGCTTTTAATCAAGGATTAATAAAATTTAAACTAAATCTTAACTAATGTCAATAAAAATAAAAATAAAACTAATTATAATTAACTAACAATTAATTAAAAAAACTTAAGAGAAAGATAAAAGAAATTAAATTAACTAAAGAAATGAGAAGTAAAAGGGGGTGATTTGCTGTAAGCAGGGGGTAGTGGATAACAAGCTGAATCCAAGGTTTGGCCCGTAGGCCCATTTACAAACAACAAGGATTTTTAAGAAAGAAAAAAAATGTAATAAGAGGTAAATAACATAAAGAGGAAATGAGGGGTTCAGCGGATGCGAGTTGTGTGTAGAAAAAAACAATCGAATGGGCCAAACCTAATGCTCAACAACCAATCATTAACAGAGAAAACAACAAAAGAAAACTGTAAAGTCTAAAGAATAAAATAAAAAAAAACTGAATGCAATAAATAGGAATTTATAATAATACAGGAAGTATTCCCAACCGTCATTCACAAATACCTAGTGTGAGAAAACAAAGTCAAGAATCCACCCTTTGTCAGCTGTTCACTAAATTTTTTGTCTCTCTCTTCGTGTTTCAAAAGAAAAAACCCCGGCCTCTTTAGCTTTCCTTTTGTGAATCGACAACCGCAGCTCACGATCCTTTGTCGTCTTCGCCTACCTTGTCTCGCTGGCGGTTTTCTTCGATTCTAACTCTGTTTTCGGAGATGGTGGCGGCGGTGATGGGTGCCGATGAAGGGATTACGATTGGTCTTAATTGGTTTTGATTGGAGAAGGTAAAGGTTTGGTGTTCGTGTATTTGGATGTGTCCTCGGTTGTGATGCGGATGGAGGAGGGCGAGCGATGGTGGTTTGCGGTAAAAGGGAGGTTTTTTGCTGTGAAGGTTGCACGGTGATTTGTGATGGAGGATTCGACGGTGAAGGGTTTGCGATGAAGATGGTTGTGTGGTGGAGACGGAAAGGTTGAAGAAGGATGTTGGTTTTTGGTGTTAGAAGCAAGGTGGTTGACGGTTTAGACAGGATTCGCTGATGAAGGGTGGTGTTTTTTCGATCTGGTTTTTGCAGTTGGGTTTCGCTTTGAAGGAGAGGTGAGGAAGTGGGATGGTTCGTGAAGGCTGAGAAAAAGAAGAAGGTGTTTATAATTTGCCGTCAGTTGTGGATGGAGGCAGGTTTGGGCGTGCTTGATGATGGTGATGAGTGGTCGGCGGAAAAGGTTTAGGGAGGTTTGTGAAGTGCAGGGTGGTAGTAGTGGTTTTTGCGGGAAAAAGATGGTTGTGAAGTTTTTTTGAAGGATTATGGTTCAGGAGAAAACCTCCTTATGAATTTTTTTCCAGCCAAAAAAAACCTTATGTTTGTCTCCCCTATTTCTTCTTTTTTTGGTGTAAAATCTCACGGTTATTTTTGTCTTTCTCGCTATCTATTTCCCTCAAGAAATGTGAAGGTCTCCTTCCGTGTTTTTTTTATCTAAGAGTTTTTATGGCCCTCCTCTTTTATGCAGGTTTTTTCCCAAAATGATGTTGCCTTCTCCTCCTCTTTTTTATGATGAGATATCCTCCAGGTTTAAAGAGTATCAAGAGTCCGTTCTTGTGGAGTGGTCCGTCCTTGTGGAGTGGTTCGTCTCTCTCCTCTGTATCCTCTGTCTGAACTTTTCTTGGATATTTCTTTGTTGTGATCTATCCCCTTTTACCTTTTTGGTGCAGGTCTGAGTATGCACATTTTTGTGAAAGTCTAAAGTTGTGTGCTAGCAGACTTGGGGTGTTGCTTGCAAGGTTGTTTTTGGTAGCAAAAAAAATACAGACTGTGCTTTGACTTGGACCAAGAGTGTATACTTTAAAACTAACTAAATTACTTACAATCCAACTAAATAGAAAAGCAGACCTAATTAAAATAAACTAATAAATAAATAAAATAATAATAAAATAAAATTGATATAAACTGATAAAAAATAAAAAAGTTAATATAGACTTAATGAAAATTAAACTAAATATTAAATGATTTTAAGAAGAAAACAAACTTAATTTTTAAAAGTTAAAATTTAATAGAAACTTAAACCAACAAGTGGAATTAAACTATAACTAAATATATTAGACTAGAAATAGATCCTAATTAAATTAGACGGACTAATAGAAACCTAATTAACTAAATGAAACACAACAAATTTAAATTAGTATTGAAAATAAACCAATTAATTTTTAAGTAGCCTAATACGTAATTAAATAAAATTATAACTAGACTATAAAGTGAGACAAAATTCTATTTTTAAATTGGAACAAAACCTAAGATAAAACATAATTAAATTAAGACAAGATTAAAATGAAAAAAATGCATGATTTACGATTAATGGATAAAAAATGTGAAAAATGACTGATAATTGATACTACGACAAAAAATGCCTCGAATGAACAAAAAATTGAAAAATTTATGGTCAAAATTTAGGGTATGACAGCTGCCCCTATTTAATCATCCTGAACCTGAATGTACGAGTAACAAAGTTTTTTTGGACATTCAAGGTGGAAGAGGATTAAATATCATAATACCTAAAATTTTGACTGAAAATGCAGATGAAATGATATGATGTGCAATGCAAAATGCAAGATAAAGGCTACAACGCTACTGGGAAAGAAAATTGACGCAACTGAGGATTAGACACACATGACTGGAGCACAATCCACACGATGAATTTTTCTCTTGAGCGAAGCCAGACGACAATTGTCCACAAGTCCCAAGATGAAGTCCTTGGACAAATCCCATTAGAGAACTCTTCTGCTGAGATTTAGAACATCATTTGGAAATACCTTTTGTCGAGGTAACAAAACGAACCAGAAATCTACTGTCAAGATCCTGGAGAGAAAACCATATTCTGTTGAAGTCTGCTGGAGATCTACTGTCGAGATTACCAGAGAATCTAAGAAAGAAATACCTTCTGTCGCGGTATCAAAATGAACCAGAAGTCTACTGTCGAGATCCTGGAAGGAAAACATCTTTTGTTGAAGTCTACTGGAGATCTACTGTCGAGATTACCAGAGAATCTAAGAAAGAAAATACCTTCTGTCGAGGTATCAACTGAGGACACACCTGTTGCCAAATCTTCTGTCGAGATTTAACTGAAGACACAACTATTGTCAAATCTTTTGTCGTGATTTGACTAAGGATGCAGATGCCGAGATCAGAAAAAGTAAATACCTCTTGCCTGGGTAAACTACAAATTTTTTGCTGAGACTTGCCAAAAAAGGAAACACCTTATGTCGAGGCATGGAAAGATATTATTTGATAATAAATAAGGATTCACAACAAACTTCTCACCATGTCTTGGAGAGATGCCATTTGCTTGAAAACAAGATTCATAACAAACTTCTCAACGTATATTGGAGATATGTCATTTGATAGAACCCTCACCATACTTCCCTTCTTCTAAAAGAGACAGCCATATGATGGAGAACAACTTCACGCTCAAACTTCTCAACTTGTCTGGAAGAGATGCCATTTGACGGAAATTGGAAATTCACAACAAACTTCTCACCTTGTCTGGGAGAGATGCCATTTGTTGGAAAAAAGGAGATTTGTATCAAACTTCTCAATGTGTATTGGAGAGACGCCATTTGATAGAACCCTCATCATAATTCCCTTCTTCTGAAAGAGACAACCATATGATGGAGAAACAACTTCACGCTCAAACTTCTCAACTTGTCTGGAAGAGATGTCATTTAACGCAAATTGGAAAATCACAACAAACTTCTCATCTTGTCTGGGAGAGATGCCATTTGTTGAAAAAACAAAGAGATTCATATCAAACTTCTCAACGTGTATTGGAGAGATTCCATTTGATATAAACCTCACCATACTTCCTTTCTTCTGAAAGAGACAACCATATGATGGAGAACAACTTCACACTCAAACTTCTCAACTTGTCTGGAAGAGATGCCATTTGACGGAAATTGGAAATTCACAATAAAATTCTCAACTTTTCTGGGAGAGATGCCATTTGTTGGAAAACAAAGTTCATACCAAACTTCTCCGTCAAACAGGGGAGACGCCATTTGATAGAACAATAACCTTGTTGGGGATGAATCAACTGCTTGAGAAGATACTGTCACTTGTTGATTCCACTTAGAAGTTCAAGGACAAAACAAGCTTCTCGAATAAAGAGACTGCCACTTGTTGTCAGGTATAAATATTCCAAGATAATGTTGCAACAACACTGCTGGAGAGCAAAATTTGTCTTCACTGGGGGAACCTTCAACAAATTCCTTCTAGGAGACAAGGTATTCAAAGGTGAAAAATAAATGCACTTCCCGTCCGGAAATCCAATCATCAAAATTGTCAAAGACCAAAATCAATCCAGGAACGAGTTGGAAAGAAACTGTCAAGCAAGACACTAACCCATGAGGAATGAACTCAATTGGGGATTTATCCTATCCAAGTGTGGAAAGGAGAACTAAAGCAAAAATCCTCCACGAGGGTAAAATCTCACTGGGGAATTAGAAAGATCGTACGTTTTCTGCCTAAGGCTGACAACTCTATTTGGAGAGAGACACATCACTTGGGGATAAACACGACCAAGGTGAAGGAGGTATGCATTAATGAATGCAACATGAATATGAATATGAATTCATTTCTGATGTACATGTATGTATATGCGTTATGTTTATTCTGACAAACAGACAAAACAGACACAAGAGATAAACTGGTGATGAAGTAAACATCACAACAAACGGATACCCGACCAATCTCATCAAAGTGTACGCAATCACTGAAGATAGGGTAGAGATCCATCCATGGAATAAAGTTATGCTACAAAGCTCAACTCTCTTTGAGGAGAGAAAGATACTTCAATCGGGAAATAGACCCAAGCAAATATTCTCACTTCAATGTCCATCAGAAGGAAAACAAACATACAAACTATGTTTGCTTAGGATGAAGTAAATTTGTACTCCTTTGGGGGAGAAAGTCACATTCAGCTGGGAAGCTTAAATCAAGGCTCAATTGGGGATACTAGACTCAATATCTCACTGAGAGCACTAATTAGTAAAAGGAATTCACCAGAAAATACCGAGCCATGCACCTAACATATCATAGCAACTTGGCGTAAGTACACCGTCATCTAGAGATACTTGCAAGGTAGATCACAAGAGCGTCTTGCTTAGGGAAACATGTGGTCATGCATCCACTAAATGGTTTGTGAGAAGAGATCATCTCAAGAGGATTTTATAGAAGACTTGACATTCAAAATGCCCTAGTGTCTTCACTCTTGGAGAGATTTTGTCGAATCTCGACGTAACTGCCCCAGATTAACTGTATTTGGCACAAATAAGTCTTCAATATTTATCCTTTTAGGGATGATCAGAATGTGTAAGTAATAAATTGGGAAACAACTTGCCCCTGTTTAGCAAAGTCTTCAAGCAACATGCCCTTGTCTAGCAAAGTTTTCAAGCAACCTGCCCTTGTCTGGCAAAGTCTTCAAGCAACATGCTCCTGTCTGGCAAAGTCTTCAAGCAACCTGCCCCTGTCTGGAAAAGTCTTAAAGCAACATGCCCCTGTCTGGAAAATTCTTCAAGCAACATGCTCTTGTTTGGCAAAGTCTTCAAGCAACATGCCCCTGTCTGGCAAAGTCATCAAGCAACATGCTCCTGGGGATGATCATTCTCTGAAATGGTTGTTCAGTTACTCATCAGAGTTTCAAATCTCAAGAGATTAAGCTCATCACTGGTATTCATACATAGGCTTCTATGATGTCAAGCAAAGGCTAACAAGCAAAATGTTAATGTTGAGACTGCTAATGCAACACACATGTTTGTCTCTAAGTTTTTTATTGTTTTTGAAAATATTTTCACAATAGCCTGTGACCGAATCACTAGCTAGGATGTGATATTCATTTTTTATAAAGCCAACACAAATTTTGAGCATATCTCATAGGAGCCAGGAAACAATATCTCATCGAGTGTGCTTTCGAAATAAACCCTACTTCAATTAGGACTTTTGAGGGTTGTAGCGTGGCTTGGTTCACGGTTATTAGAAACAAAGGATAAAGGCTCAAAGTTTATTTAGTTCCCACCTATTCTCCGTGATGTTCTCCAATCCTAGGTCCAGCTAAAATGACACATACATTTGTCTTGTATAAGTGAGGATGATGATCCAAGATTCGTTTGAAATGACAGTCATCTTATTTGTCCCCTATGGATATCAGTGACCCCATTGACTTTGATATGGTGGTCACTAAATCTTATGGATTTGAGGACTTCTTTTGATTGACTTATTCTATTGATCTTTTTTGGTGTCTAACTCTTTTTTGCAGGTTTGACTTAACAGGATTTTTCTTTTTTCTTTTTCTTTTTCTTTGGAAAGCTGAAAGTTGTGACTGCCAAGTCATTGATTTTAGTAGATTCCTTGATGAGGTGTTTCGTATTATGATTTGAATATGTAACCAGATTAACTGAACACTACCTTGCCCCAGGTTAAGCGTAAAGGTTTTGAATTTATCCAAAAGAAACTCTTACTTCTAGGCTCGAAGTGGTTGACTAGGGATTAACTCCTTATTTCTCCAGTGTTTGAGGATTCGAAACAATGCATGTACATCGTCAGTAGGGTTTTGTTCAAAAGTGTTCAACTAGAGAATTTGCATTCTAATTTCGCCATCCTCCCTCCAATTCTCTGCCTAAGCAGAAGATGGGATAATGTTGGCATTATAAAAGTAGAAAAAGCATTATGAGTGAATACGAATGGACTACTTCAAGACAAACATAATCATTACATTAATCATTCAAAACAAATAAGTTCTTACATGCCAAAACAAATGTATTAACAAAACATAGAAAAAATTCATATGAAAAACAATGAACGAGCTAAACATCTGAGAGGATAGCTTCAAAGCATCGAACGATCATGTGTATTGAGGAACTGGTTCCATGTTCCTGTAACAAACTTATTTGGAAAAGACTCTCTTGAATTTCTAATCAGCACAAATGTACTCCATTCATAAGTGGGCTTCCTCTTTCGAAGGTCAAAACCTCGTAGTCGATCATCTCTTGAACCTTTTCCTGAAAAACTTTGCACTCTTCAATCGGATGCCCCAATACTCCACCATGAAACTCACAACTGGTATTTGGATTGAACCAACAAGGGCGAAACCTCATGGCTTTGGTCTTCCTGGGTGTCATTATTGAGTTCCGGGCAAAATAAGACCACAATTGATTGTAAGTCATTGGGATTGGATCAAACTGATGGGTTGCTTCTTCAGGACTGTTTGGAGATCTCCGTTGATTCTGACATTGCTGACGAGTAGAAATTGGTTGACGCTGAGAAATGACCAGATCTTGGATCAAAGAAATTGTTTGTCCTTTAGCAATCTTCAAGGTGTGAATATCTTCTTGGAGTTCATTGTTCTCCTGCACAAGGTTGTCTACTATAGTTTTCATCGTAGTCGAGAATATTCCCATACGGTTTCTCAAAGTAGTGACTTCATCTCTAAGCTCTCTGTTTTCCTACTCAAGTTGGTCCATCTTTCCCTGGTGATTGGTCGAGTACAGTTGACTGAGGAGAATAAGACATGTGTGAGTTGGATTGTTGGGAGATGATATGCAATGCAAATGCAAATGATATGCGAATGAATGCAAAGCTCAGAATCACAAATACAATCAGTTTCAAAGTTGGAGTATGAAGGCAAGATGTTGGATCCAAGATACACGTAACTCGGAATCTCCTAACTGGTAAGCCTTAAGTGGAGAGTTCTAAATTCTTTACCCATAAAGTCCACTCACAAGGTAGCTTCTATGGTGATGGTATTAGGAAACTCGAGGTCATAGACGTTTATCGTACTAACGCCCCTCCGCAGGCTAGCTGCATTGTGACGATAATGACGATAAGGTCTACCTTGAGTAGAGTTCTCATGCTAGGCTGACAAAGGGGAGAGCCCTCAGAGACTAACATTACATAACTACCAAAATTGAAACAGGTTCTAGGGGGTCCCAAAATCACAGCCCTTTCGTGAATCAGGTCACGCGACAGGCTAGTTGTGTTGTGACAAGATCTATGAAAAGTCTAACTATCTGGGGGAGCTTTCATGTTAGGCTGGCAAGGAGCGAGTCCTTTGAGAATAACACTAATAACTACCAATTCTAACTTAGGTGTTCCCTCTTCTTTTTCAAAACTCAAGTATAAAGTCAAAACCGTGATGTAACCCCAAGATCCAACAGACAAATATAATGAGCAATATAATAAAGAAGGAAGCAATAAACAAATGTATAAAATAGGAATAGTAAATAAAGAAGACAAACAAACAAGTTAGCAAACAAACGCAAACTATCCTAAGCTAGGCTCGACTCTCTTATGCCTAAAGCACAATAAATCCCTAGCAGAGTCGCCAGTTGTCGCACCTCGAAAAAATATGATCCTAAAATAAACAATAGAGTCGCCACCTAATTCTATTTATTCTAACTAAAGAAAAGGGAGATATAGACACAACCTAAAATGGGATAAGAAATGGTCAACGAAACCACTAATCTAAGTTCGGGAGTCAATTACGCAAAAGGAAGGTGTTAAGCACCCCTTACGTCTGTTGTACTCAACGGGAACCTCTTAGTCTAATTTGCGCTTAAATGTTAATTAATGTCTTTGTCTTCTATATGGTTATTAATATGCTTGATCTAAGGGAAAATAAAATTATTATGGAGAAATATTAAGTTTTCTATTATTGTGATTTATGACATAGAAATGATTAATTTTTTTATTATTGTGCTCGCGAAGGATTAAAATCCCCGTGCCTATGTATTCCCATGTGCAATGGGAAAGTCAGAGCTTCGTAGTTCGTGCAACTACGGTTTGTGTTTTTTAATTGAACGATTGTTTGAAATGCTTTCTATTGCTAAGCGTTGGCTTATCTGCTCGCGATAGGAGGCTGAAGCGCTAGCTTGTTTGCGAGATAGAAAGATTTAAACAATGTTCGTTTAGAGAAAATATGTTTGACCTTTGTTAAGGTGTTTTAAACGAGAGGGAAAATGAACCAAAACGCGTGGGGATAGCCCAGGAGTGATTGCATTCAAGAACCCGTGGAGTGCTGGACTCCAGAGTTCAGTTACTCGCTGATTAATTACGAAAATGATTTATATTGGTTGGTAAGTTTTAAATTATATTTGAAAAGAAAGAGACAAGTCGTCATCTTTAAGGGAGGTATCCCGCCTATTCCACCACAAACATTTAAGGAATGAAATTGAAAGAAGCTTTAAACTTGGATACGAGGATCGACAAGCAATATCATATTCTTTCTTTGAGAAATAAAATCGAAAGAAGATTTAAACTTGGATATGAGTATCGACAAGTAATGCCACATTCTTCCTTTGAGAATAATTGTTTGTGTTTGTGGGGAGAGGAGAACCATATTTCCTATGGAGATGAATCATGTCTAATCTTTCAAGGTTGTTGAATTGCTTAGAATACGAAAGAGTAAATGAATTACAACCCGAAGGCTAGCCTCAGGAGTAATTCAGTTCAAGCACTCGAGGAATGCTAGATTCTTGAGTTCAGTTCTTCGTATAATTAATTAAAAGTTTCCGTATTTTAGGAACGAGAGGGTGAATAAACCACGTCACGTGGGGCTAGCCCATGAGTGATTTAATTCCAGAACGTGCGGAGTGCTAGACTATGGAGCTCTGTTCTTTCGTTATTTGATTTGTGAATTAAGACGCGATTGTTTTTGGAGATGAAAGGGTGAATGAATTACAGCTCGAAGGCTAGCCTCAAGAGTAATTCAATTCAAAAACCCGAGGAATGCTAGATTCCTGAGTTTAGTTCTTTCACAAATTTAATTTGAGATTTACATTTTGAAAACTAAAGAGCGAATGAATTACAAATCGGGGGCTAGCCCCAACAATAATTCAATTCAAAAACCCGAGGAACGCTAGATTCCTGAGTTTAGTTCTTACGTTAATTAATATGTTAATTTAGAGACGTCTTGCGATTATTTTGGATGAATTAGGGGTTAGTGTTTTTAGAAACAAAGGAGTAAATGAAACACTACGCGTGGGGCTAGCCCAGATGTGGTTCAATAAAGACCCGTGGAATGCTAGATTCCGAAGCTCAGTTCCTCATTAATCAATTTAGACGCGTAAGGTCGTGCAGACGGTGATCACATAGTGACCGACTTACGTGTGTGCAAATGTAGGCGCATGAATTTTTTATTCGATTAAGCGAATTGATTGTTTTATATACGAAAGGACGAATGAATCCACATCACGTGGGGCTAGCCCAAGAGTGATTTACTCAAGAACTCGTGGAGTGCTAGACTTCCAGGGTTCAGTTCTTTCACAAATTAATTAGTTTTTTTGAAAGTTTTTAGGTGTTTTAGGGCTTAGACACATGGTGAGGTACGAGTAATCAGACAAACGTAAATACGACAACAAGACTACAGTGAGGCGCAAATGAGATAACATCGAGTTTTAATAGTACCTAACGGAGAAGGTCCGTTGCCTCTTCAATGCACGCACAAAACAATTGAGGATACTTATCAGAAGCTTTACCATTAATCAACCAAATTAATCCTTTAGTGCTTAACATCGTAAATTAGCATCCAAGATCGACTAAACCAAACAAAAAAGATAAAAAGGTACTAACAAAAGAAAAAGGTTAGCAAAATCCTTAATAAAAGAAATTCGATTAAAAATGTAATTAAAATCTAATAAGCTTTTAATCAAGGATTAATAAAATTTAAACTAAATCTTAACTAATGTTAATTAAAAAAACTAATTATAATTAACTAACAATTAATTAAAAAAAACTTAAGAGAAAGACAAAAGAAATTAAATTAACTAAAGAAATGAGAAGTAAAAGGGGGTGATTTGCTGTAAGCAGGGGGTAGTGGATAGCAAGTTGAATCCAATGTTTGGCCTGTAGGCCCATTTACAAACAACAAGGATTTTTAAGAAAGAAAAAAAATGTAATAAGAGGTAAATAACATAAAGAGGAAATGAGTGGTTTAGCGGATGCGAGTTGTGTGTACAAAAAAACAATCGAATGGGCCAAACCTAATGCTCAACAACCAATCATTAACAGAGAAAACAACAAAAGAAAACTGTAAAGTCTAAAGAATAAAATTAAAAAAATTGAATGCAATAAATAGGAATTTATAATAATACAGGAAGTATTCCCAACCGTCATTCACAAATACCTAGCGTGAGAAAACAAAGTCAAGAATCCACCCTTTGCCAGCTGTTCACGAAATTTTTTGTCTCTCTCTTCGTCTTTCAAAAGAAAAACCCTCGGCCTCTTTAGCCTTCCCTTTGTGTAACTGACTCCCGAACTTAGAATAGTGGTTTCGTTGACAATTTCTTATCCCATTTTAGGTTATGTCTATATCTCCCTTTTCTTTAGTTAGAATAAATAGAATTAGGTGGCGACTCTGTTGTTTTTTTTAGGATCGTATTTTTTCGAGGTACGACAGTTGGCGACTCTGCTGGGGAACCTCGAAAAAAATAAGATCCTAAAACAAACAACAGAGTCGCCACCTAAATCTATTTATTCTAACTAAATAAAAGGGAGATATAGATACAACCTAAAATGGGATAAGAAATTCTCAACGAAACCACTAATCTAAGTTCGGGAGTCAGTTACGCAAAGAAAAGGTGTTAAGCACCCCTCACGTCCGTTGTACTCAACGGGAACCTCTTAGTCTAATTTGCGCTTAAATGTTAATTAATGTCTTTGTCTTCTATATGGTTATTAATATGCTTGATCTAAGGGAAAATAAAATTATTATGGAGAAAGATTAAGTTTTTTATTATTGTGATTTATGACAGAGAAATGATTAAGTTTTTTATTATTGTACTCGCAAAAGATTAAAATCACCGTGCCTACGTATTCCTCTGTGCAATGGGAAAGTCAGAGCTTCGTAGTTCGTGCAACTACTGTTTGTGTTTTTTAATTGAACGATTGTTTGAAATGCTTTCTACAGCTAAGCGTTGGCTTATCTGCTTACGATAGGAGGCTGAAGCGCTAGCTTGTTTGCGAGATAGAAAGATTTAAACAATGTTCGTTTAGAGAAAATATGTTTGACCTTTATTAAGGTGTTTTAAACGAGAGGGCGAATGAACCACAATGTGTGGGGCTAGCCCAGAAGTGATTGCATTCAAGAACCCGTGGAGTGCTGGACTCCAATGTTCAATTACTCGCTGATTAATTACGAAAATGATTTATATTGGTTGGTAAGTTTTAAATTGTATTTGAAAAGAAAGAGACAAGTCGTCATCTTTAAGGGAGGTATCCCGCCTATTCCACCACAAACATTTGAGGAATGAAATCGAAAGAAGCTTTAAACTTGGATACGAGGATCGACAAGCAATTCCACATTCTTTCTTTGAGAAATAAAATCGGAAGAAGCTTTAAACTTGGATATGAGTATCGATAAGCAATGCCACATTCTTCCTTTGAGAATAATTGTTTGTGTTTGTGGGGATAGAAGGAACATCTTTCCTATGGATATGAATCATGTCTAATCATTCAAGGTTGTTGAATTGCTTAGAATACGAAAGAGTAAATGAATTACAACCCGAAGGCTAGCCTCAGGAGTAATTCAGTTCAAGCACCCGAGGAATGCTAGATTCCTGAGTTCAGTTCTTCGTATAATTAATTAAAAGTTTCCGTATTTTAGGAACGAGAGGGTGAATAAACCACGTCACGTGGGGATAGCCCATGAGTGATTTAATTCCAGAACGTGCGGAGTGCTAGACTATGGAGCTCTGTTCTTTCGTTATTTGATTTGTGAATTAAGACGCGATTGTTTTTGGAGATGAAAGGGCGAATGAATTACAACTCGAAGGCTAGCCTCAAGAGTAATTCAATTCAAAAACCCGAGGAATGCTAGATTCCTGAGTTTAGTTTTTTATCAAATTTAATTTGAGATTTACATTTTGAAAACGAAAGAGCGAATGAATTACAAATGGGGGGCTAGCCCCAACAGTAATTCAATTCAAAAACCCGAGGAATGCTAGATTCCTGAGTTTAGTTCTTACGTTAATTAATATGTTAATTTAGAGACGTCTTGCGATTATTTTGGATGAATTAAGGGTTAGTGTTTTTAGAAAGGAAGGAGTAAATGAAACACTACGCGTGGGGCTAGCCCAGGTGTGGTTCATTAAAGACCCGCAAAATGCTAGATTCCGAAGCTCAGTTCCTCGTTAATTAATTTAGACGGGTAAGGTCGTGCAGACGGCGATCACATAGTGACCGACTTACGTGTGTGCAAATGTAGGCGCATGAATTGTTTATTAGATTAAGCGAATTGATTGTTTTATATACGAAAGGGCGAATGAATCCACAACGCGTGGGGCTAGCCCATGAGTGATTTACTCAAGAACTCGTGGAGTGGTAGACTTCCAGGGTTCAGTTCTTTCGCAAATTAATTAGTTTTTTTGAAAGTTTTTAGATGTTTTATGGATTAGACACGATGGTGAGGTACGAGTAATCAGACAAACGTAAATGCGACAACAAGACTACAGTGAGGTGCAAATAAGATAACATCGAGTTTTAATAGTACCTAACGGAGAAGGTCCGTTGCCTCTTCAATGCGCACACAAAGCAATTGAGGATACTTATTAGAAGCTTTACCATTAATCAACCAAATTAATCCTTTAGTGCTTAACATCGTAAATTAGCATCCAAGATCGACTAAACCAAACAAAAAAGATAAAAAGGTACTAACAAAAGAAAAAGGTTAACAAAATCCTTAATAAAAGAAATTCGATTAAAAATGTAATTAAAATCTAATAAGCTTTTAATCAAGGATTAATAAAATTTAAAATAAATCTTAACTAATGTTAATTAAAAAAACTAATTATAATTAACTAACAATTAATTAAAAAAAACTTAAGAGAACGACAAAAGAAATTAAATTAACTTAAGAAATGAGAAGTAAAAGGGGGTGATTTGCTGTAAGCAGGGGGTAGTGGATAGCAAGCTGAATCCAAGGTTTGGCCCGTAGGCCCATTTACAAACAACAAGGATTTTTAAGAAAGAATAAAAAATGTAATAAGAGGTAAATAACATAAAGAGGAAATGAGGGGTTCAACGGATGCGAGTTGTGTGTAGAAAAAACAATCGAATGGGCCAAACCTAATGCTCAACAACCAATCATTAACAGAGAAAACAACAAAAGAAAAATGTAAAGTCTAAAGAATAAAATAAAAAAAACTGAATGCAATAAATAGGAATTTATAATAATACAGGAAGTATTCCCAACCGTCATTCACAAATACCTAGCGTGAGAAAACAAAGTCAAGAATCCACCCTTTTCCAGCTGTTCACGAAAATTTCTGTCTCTCTCTTCGTCTTTCAAAAGAAAAAACCTCGGCCTCTTTAGCTTTCCTTTTGCGAATCGACAACCGCGGCTCACGATCCTTTGCCGTCTTCGCCTACCTTGTCTCGTCGACGGTTTTCTTCGATTCAAACTCGGTTTTCGGAGATGGTGGCGACGGTGATGGATGCCGATGAAGGGATTACGATTGGTCTGAAGTGATTTTGATTGGAAAAGGTAATGTTTTGGTGTTCACGTATTTGGATGTGTCCTCGGTTGTGATGCGGATGGAGGAGGGCGAGCGATTGTGGATTACGGTAAAAGGGAGGTTTTGTTGTTGTGAAGGTTGCGCGGTGATTTGTGATGGATGATTCGGCGGTGAAGGGTTTGCGATGAGAGTGGTTGTGTGGTGGAGACGGAAAGGTTGAAAAAGGATGTTGGTTGTTGGTTCGTTGTTGTTGTTAGAAGCGAGGTGGTTGTTTGTTTGGATAGGATTCGCTGATGAAGGGTGGTGTTTTTTTGATCTGGTTTTTGCAGCTGGGTTTCGGTTTGAAGGTGAGGTGAGGAAGTAGGATGGTTCATGAAGGCTGAGAAAAAGAAGAAGGTGTTTGTGATTTGCCGTCAGTTGTGGATGGAGGCAGGTTTGGGCGTGCTTGATGATGGTGATGAGTGGTTGGCGGAAAAGGTTTAGGGCGGTTTGTGAAGTGCAGGGTGGTAGTAGTGGTTTTTGCGGGAAGAAGATGGCTGTGAAGTTTTTTTGAAGGATTATGGTTTAGGAGAAAAACTCCTTATGAATTTTTTTTCCAGCAAAAAAAAAAACCTTATGTTTGTCTCCCCTATTTCTTCTTTTTTTGGTGTAAAATCTCAAGGTTTATTTTTGTCGCTCTCGCTATCTGTTTCCCTCAAGAAATGTGAAGGTCTCCTTCCGTGTTTTTTTTATCTAAAAGTTTTTATGGCCCTCCTCTTTTATGCAGGTTTTTTCCCAAAATGATGTTGCCTTCTCCTCCTCTTTTTTATGATGAGATATCCTCCAGGTTTAAAAAGTATCAAGAGTCCGTTCTTGTGGAGTGGTCCGTCCTTGTGGAGTGGTCCGTCTCTCTCCTTTGTATCCTCTGTCTGAACTTTTCTTGGATTTTTCTTTGTTGTGATCTGTCCCCTTTTACCTTTTTGGTGCAGGTCGGACTATGCACATTTTTGTGAAAGTCTAAAGTTGTGTGCTAGCAGACTTGGGGTGTTGCTTGCAAGGCTGTTTTTGGTAGCAAAAAAAATACAGGTTGTGCTTTGACTTGGACCAAGAGTGTATACTTTAAAACTAACTAAAATACTTCCAATCCAACTAAATAGAAAAGCAATCCTAATTAAAATAAACTAATAAATAAATAAAATAAAATTGATATAAACTGATAAAAAAATAAAAAAAATAAAAAGTTAATATAGACTTAATAAAAATTAAACTAAATATTAAATGATTTTAAGAAGAAAACATACTTAATTTTCAAAAGTTAAAATTTAATAGAAACTTAAACCAACAAGTGGAATTAAACTATAACTAAATATATTAGACTAGAAATAGATCCTAATTAAATTAGACGGACTAATAGAAACCTAATTAATTAATTGAAACACAACAAATTTAAATTAGTATTGAAAATAAACCAATTAATTTTTAAGTAGCCTAATACGTAATTAAATAAAATTGGAACTAGACTATAAAGTGAGACAAAATTCTATTTTTAAATTGGAACAAAACCTAAGATAAAACAGAATTAAATTAAGACAAGATTAAAATGAAAAAAAATGCATGATTTACGATTAATGGATAAAAAAATGCGAAAAATGACTGATAATTGATACTACGACAAAAAATGCCTCAAATGAACAAAAATTTGAAAAATTTATGATATATATATATATATATATATATATATATATATATATATATATATATGAAAATAATTATTTAAGTTAGTTTAAATAAATATATGTTTTATGTAAATAATATAGTATTATAAAAAAGAAATAAGTTTAAATAAAAATGTTATTAAAATTCTTTAAAAACGTTAAATGTTAATTTTTGTGTCAAGATTGAAATATACATATTTAAGTTTAAATATGAAATAAATCAAAAGAGTTGTATAACCAAATTCTATAATATTGAAACCTTTTACACGTAAAACAAAATTAGAATTAAAAATAAACTTCCATTAAATATAGTAAGTGGAATTGCATGAGACATTAATTTACATTGGTGGAATATTATATCTTTAAATGCAATAGGTAAACCAAAAGTTATGCACTGTTAAAGGACTTCATATTTATTAACCTAAAACGTTACAATTATCCAACACTCAGCCACATCTCCTCACAATTGTTACGCTTCAAAAAAATGGCAAAAGAAACTGGTTCTCCAAGCAGGTATGACTCAAACTTATGTTAACGTTGTTTCATGCTGCTAGATTTCTGTAAGTTGTAAACAATAGATATTAAAACTCATTTTTAAATTTCAGTAAGCGAGAAGGACTTTCAATAGATAAGCAGACAGAAGAAACTCGAAAAGAAGATGGTCAAGTGATGGAGAAGATGCAAAGTGTTGGTGGAAAACGCTTCAGGTTGGTAAACTTTAGTTTTCGTTTATTATGTGAAAATTATGCAAATTCGATGTCAAGTAAAATCAATATAAATGACATCATTTTATTACAATATTTATAAATTCTACATGCATGTTCGAGTTACAAACATTTTCAATAGACATTTGGGAAAATGTATATAACAGTGTGTTGCTTTTGACATAGGCCATTATGCTCATAAATCAGAAAACTTTAGTACACGCAAACAATCTCATTACTGAGTGTTTGAAGCATGCGTGGATTTGGTACAACCTTTAACGAAAAATTGGTGTGCAGGGAAATAATACTTATGTCAATATAATATGTATTTAAATTTGATTGACATGGTAAAAATATAATTATAGTTGTTGGATAAGTATCATGGTCAATGGAAATTTATACTGGATTCAACAACATTAAGATTATAGTTTAATATCAGTTTAAATGCATTGTTGAACCTAATGGAAAATGGACTATATTATGGGTTGTTAGTAGCTCGTTGTATGCCATAATACTAATATAAATAAAAAATTCCTTATTTGTTTATTTTATAGTTCTGATCATTGTGCTATACTCTCTGGCTGTGTATTTTCAATTTAGTGAAGGTGATCATGTGGAAGTTATTGATGGAGCAACCAATAAGGAAGGTGAAAACATCAAGACTAATGATGGCAGAAATTGAGGCCATAGAAAAGAATCACACCTGGGAGCTTACAGTATTGCCTAAAGGAGTAAAGCCTATCGGGGTTAAGTGGGTGTTCAAGACTAAGCGGAATGGTGTTGGAGAAATAGAGAAATTCAAAGCAATATTGGTTGCAAAAGGGTATGTGCAACGTCATGAAATAGATTACACTGAAGTATTTGCTCCGGTGGCGAGGCTTGACACCATTCGTGCGATACTTTTAATGGCTGCTCAGTTTGGTTGGGAGGTCTTTCAACTCGAAGTAAAAAGTGACTTTCTTAATGGTAAACACAAGGAGGAAGTGTATGTTGTAATACCTCAAAATTTGTCCTCTCATTTTCATGTCATTTAGCATATCCTTTCATACATTGCATTGCATTTAGATCACAATTGCATCATAAACATATATGAACATACATCTCCATTTGAGCTTTCATAGGTTGCGACTGGCCTTTATTTCTTCATGCGGCACGTGCACAAGAATCTCAGAAGAAGCCAAAAGTTCTCGTTTGATTCAGAGGAGTTTAAGCAGAATATCAGTTTTATGGTGCAGTTTGCAAAAGTTGTAACTTATGCTCGGAAACTCATTTTTCCTTGAAACTCAATAGTTTAGACCGTTTCGATATTCTTTACAACTTTTGTGTTCGGCTCGGAGGCCAATTCACCAAGGAAAATGATGGGAATTATTTGTTTCTGAAATTTGGGTTTCGCCGATTAACTGTTCTAGCGGTATTCAAGAGTGTTTAACTTCTGATTGGGTCAACATGTCTGAGAAATTCATATGCCAAAAGTTTTGTCTTGATATCCTTTCCAACTTTTGGGTTTTGGCCGAGAACTAATTCTTTGAAGAAGATCTCAGAATGTGCGAGTTTTTAGAGTCGACATAGTGAAAAATAGTGCTGAACTGGTGAGTTTTGAACACTAAAAAATTCATAACTCTTGGCTCGTTCTTCAGATTGATGTCGTTCCGGTGCCTAAAATTCTGTTTAGATGTTATCTTCATTATGTGAATTCAGTTTAGGTTAGATCCAAGTGGAAGGATCCCAAAAATACGAATTACCAGTAAGGTTCTTTGATGTAGTGCACTGTTTGTCAGATTTTGTAAAATTCATAACTTGGTCAATTTTCATCGGATTGCAGCCGTTCTTGAAGCGTTGGTTAAAAAATTTTATCCTCTTCAAGTTCAAAGACAAACGCGAGTTCGAACGGTGCTCCAAAGAATATCGTTTTGGTTTATTTCACAAAACTGAAGTGCTAAACCGAAGAAAAAGGCTAAAAGTGGTATCACGAGAAAATTCATATCTCCCTCGTCGTTTGTCCGGTTGAGCTTACATTTTAACACCAGGTCACTGACTCATATATCTACAACTTTTCTGACAAAGTTGAGTCGAGATTATGCTCCGAAGAGGTTGACCTCGTCACATTTTCGAGTAGCGGACACCAAATAAGCCGAAAAAACAACTTATTCAGTGACGTCTTGCAGCTTAAACGTATCGATCGCACTCGATTTTGATCATATGATGTCCGTTCTTTTTGCGTTGCAACCGTGATTCAGATGCGGACGATGTTGTGGAAGGCTCAGAGTCGAAATTTCTTGCCGAAGATATTGTTATTTTCACTTAAGCCGAAATTCTACCTTTTGCCTTTCATTTTACACTCCACTATATATTCTTTTGACCCACAATTTGTCATAACTTCAATCATAATTTACAAACACCAAAAACTTTCACAAACTCTCTCTAAAGTATCAAAGTTCATTCTCTTAACTCTTTCTCAAGAACACAACAACAACTTCATCAAGAACTCAAGAACACAACAATGTCGATCAAGCTTCCGGTAGCCGAACCACCACCTCCGGTCAACTTCACCACCGTAAGACCACGATCTTCCGCCGCCGGCAGCCGCGCGGCCTCTCTTCCTATCCTCCGTTCATGATCGCGTCTCACTTCCTCCGGATTCACAATTTCTTCATCGATTCTTCATTCGGTAAGCTTCTTAAACTTTAATTCATGAATAATTGTTGAATTGTTTCTTGAATTGAATTTTGAAGTTGAATTAATCTTGTGGAGATTATGTGTATTGATTCATGATTTGATTATTGATTGATTCTTGATTAATTTATCCTAATAATTGTTGTGGTGCATAATTGAAAATGCTTGATAAAGTTGACATAAAATAATCGGTGCATGTTAGATGTTTGACAAAATTCCTAAGAGAGCTAATTATTATGACTTCATATTTATGAAGTGCTTGACTTTTGAATTCATGCTTGTTTCAATGTGCAAATCCGAAATAGGATAGATTGATGCCTAATCGATGATGATGTTCATGTATCGCGTGTCGAGAATATGTTTTGGTCATAACTTCCTAACCGTAGCGCGTTTTCGCGAATGTGAATAGTGTAAATTGACTTTGTTGATTATTTCGGAGCCATTGGTAAGCTTTTTAGTCGATTTCGGACAATTTTTTCCGGCTATTTCGCTACTGCCAGCCGACAAAATCGGCCAAAAAGTCACACTTCCGAGCGAAAATTTTAAAATCCGATTGCATATTTGAATCCATTGGCACGTTTGCAAGTTACCATGTGATTTTCGTTCAATTCCGAGTCGGTGATTTTTGACGCGTTTTTTCGTTTTAAGGCTTTTTAAGTTCGGTTTTGTGCGATTTTGATGCATTGATCTTGTGTTGACTTGTACTTATGTTTGTTGATCATTTGTCATTCATTGCATGTAAATTTGTTTGATTTTGGTTTGAGTTTGCATGTTGTTTATGTTAGAGCATAAGTGCTGCCCCGTTTTGAAACGTAAATTTCAATGCATGTCCATGACTCGTATATTCATCTTTCTACTTGATTTTGAGTTGTGAGGCATTGATGCAACTTCCGGTTGTACCTCTTTTTGGTTTCTAATGCGTTTGTTGAGTTCATGCAAGGTTCTCGCAAAGATCTTAACGACGGTCGTTTGGTTGGTATTTCGCTTTATTTGTGGGATACCTTTGTATTCAAATGATATTTTATGCCGTTGTTTTTGTTTCGATTATGGTGGATCTTCACAAAGCTAATATGGAAGATATCATGGGAGATTACAAGACTTGTCAAGAAGTTTTTGGATTTCTTTTATATGAAGAATCGGTACTTCGATCAAGTAAGTAATCTCGATGCTCCAATTTTATGCATCATTCTAGTTGTATCCGGCTTAGGATCATATAACTTAAGGTTCATATTGAGCCCTCCCACCTGAGGCATTGGATTTATTTATGATTTTTGATTATATGTGTCGATTTAGGAGCTTAGGGATTAGGTTACGGACAATAGAATTCGCTTCGTTTCACTTTCCCTTAAATCACCCTTTTTTGTCCGTTTCGTCGCAATTATTAAAAATAGTTTTAGATGTGATAAAATTCTGGAAAACTTTATGAGTGATCTTCATCCTCTTATTTAATTTTGTATAATTTTTGTTTCCAGGTTTGATTGGATTTAGTAATTAATTTGGATTTTTCATTCCAAGCCGTCCCAAAATGCATTGTTTTAGTTAAAGGGACCAAAAACCATTTTCCCATAGGTGTGAGACCTATTTTTTGTGTGATTAACCACTGGAGTTTTTGACATTTTTATGCTACTTAGGAATTTTTTTCATAATTTTTGGTGCCCTTTTTGATCCACTTTGTGGAGTTGTTTTTCGACGATCATGCCTTGTTACCTTGCTCATCAAGTAATTGTTTTGGCACTTTGGTGCATAATTTTGTGAAATCCTTTTAGACCATGTTAGATACTGACTTCAAAATTCCAGGGATTTAATTTCATAATTTTTAAAGCCTTTTTTCTATTTTTCCATGTCACTTAGATTGTAGGTCCAATTATGTGTTTATTTGCTCCATATCCTAGGTTTTAGCAAGGCATTCATGCCATTTGCTTGAGATGCTTTTTGGTAACTTTTAGGAGTTAATTATAGGTCATTTATAGGTCCTTAATCCTATTTATAAGTCACTTTTTGAACCATACTCATTTGGTTTGTTTTTGTGTTCCTAAGTGCATTCTTATGTGAAATAGTTTAACCTAAACTAGCTTCTCTTCTCCTCTAAATGTTAACATGAATTATGTGGGAATCATTAATGTCAATCCATGAACTCTAATGCAATCTCATAAATTGTATGCTACTGACCCATAATCATCTCATACACATCCATATAACATTTATCCTTACCTTGCATCATTTGTAATCTTATGCAACACCATGATCATTTCTTCTCACATCTTCTTCTCTTTGCTCCACATGACTAAGTCATTGCATCCATGATGGTATGTTCATTCATCCTCATTCATAAGCATTCACTACTGACTTTGATGTTAATTTCATGTATTAATTCATGCTTGTAAGCCATATGCATTCATACTTCATCCATAAGCCCTAATTTGCATTCATGTGAACTTAGGTGAACTTCTTGTACATAGTTTGACATAGTTTGATCTTGTGAGGTATCCTAGAATAATTAGGGACCTATATAATGTATCTACTGACTTTAGAAGTCATGTAACCTTTAGGTACCTTCACCTTTAGACTTAGGTCTTAATTTGAACCCTAGTTCCATTCTAGGACGTTTATGGTAGTTAATCGCTTTTATGCTTTGTTTATGCTTTCAATATGCATTGTTAAGCTAACATTTGTTTTGTAGGGGGGATGATAGAGGTAAATATTACTTATTTCTCATCTCTTTATGCTTTCAATTTGCATTTGTTTCACATATTATGCTTGTGCTTGTATAGGCTTCCTCATCTTAAGAACCAACTTAACTTCCTTAGGAAGTAAGTTGAGTTCTAATTCTCTTTTCTTATTTTATTTTCTTCCTTATGATTAAAAAACTTCACAAACCATTAGAATCTCCCTTTTGTACATAATAAATAACTTAGGGTTGTGTCTTAGTCCCCCTTAGTTTTTTCCCTTTTTCCACTTGAGTCTTTCTTTCTCATCTCATGAAGAAAATAATAAAAATACCTAATAAAGGTTGAATGTTCTTATACGCCATGAGACTTTGTTGCGGAGTTCTTATATGCGTCCTGTTTCTGGGCGAGGTGTAAGTATTTACCATGATGGATAGGTCTTAGTATGAGAATGTTCACAAATAAATTCAAAACATTTCTCATAAAAGACAAAAACAAACAATAAGCGACTATCCTGCGGGAACTTCTCTTTCTCATCTCATTCATTTTGAACGCAAACTTGCGACGACTTGTCTCGCATGCAAGACGGTAAATGCACTCATACTAGACGAGCCTGCAACACCTGAGCATAGACATACGCAGTTCCAGCATAAAAAACATAATCAATTAGTTCCCGTCTTTGTTAGGCGAACTACGTCGACTCTGATCCTCATTTTCCCGATGAGGTACGTAGGCAGCGGGGTATGGCCCGTTCGAGAACATTCTTTATTTTCCATATATTTTCCTCTTTCTTTCCATTCCATTTCTTTTCCAATTCCCTTTCTCATTTCCATTCACGTTCTAGTCAGCAGTTTTATTCAGTAGCTTTATTCTTTCTCACCCTTTGAAACAAACAAGCAAGCGTGAATCCCGTCGGGTACGGCGGACGGTCTGGGGTGCTAATATCTTCCCAGGTCGTAACCGACTCCCGAACCCAGATCTTTGATTCGCAGGACCGTGTCCTTTCCTTCTTCCTCAGATTTGTGCAGCTGTCGCACCTCGAAAAATACGATCCTAAAATAAACAACAGAGTCGCCACCTAATTCTATTTATTCTAACTAAAGAAAAGGAAGATATAGACACAACCTAAATAAAGGATAAGAATGGTCAACGAAACCACTAATCTAAGTTCGGGAGTCAGTTACGCAAGAGGAAGGTATTAGGCACCCCTCACGTCCGTTGTACTCAACGGGAACCTCTTAGTCTAGTTTGCGCTTAAAATGTTAACTCGTATTATTGTCTTCTTTTAATGATTAAGTATCGATATTTGTTTATTATTTGCAATAGGGAAAGGTTAAAGTTTTTTATTATTGTAACGGAAAAATGATTGGATTTTTTATTATTGTGACGGTAAAATAGTTAATTTTTATTTATTGTGAATGAGAGAAAAGATTGAGTTTTTTATTATTATGCTCGCGAAGGATTAAAATCCCCGTGCCTACGTATTCCCCTGTGCAATGGGAAAGTCAGAGCTTCGTAGTTCGTGCTACTACGATTTGTGATTTTTAATTGAACGATTGTTTGAAAATGCATTCTACTGCTAAGCGTTGGCTTATCTGCTCATGATAGGAGGCTGAAGCGCTAGCTTGTTTGCGAGATAGAAAGATTTAAACAATAATTCGTTTTGAGAAAAGATGTTTGACCTTTGTTAAAGATGTTTTAAAACGAGAGGGCGAATGAACCACGCGTGGGGCTAGCCCATGTTGCGGTTGCATTCAAGAACGTGCGGAGTGCGAGACTCCGGAGTTCAGTTACTCGCTAATTAATTATGAAAATGCTTTGAATTGGTTGGTAAGTTTTAATTTGTATTTGAAAGAAATAGACAAGTCGTCATCTTTAAGAGAAGTATCTCACCTATTCCACCACAAACGTTTGAGAAATGAGAAATCGAAAGAAGCTTTAAACTTGGATATAAGATCGACAAGCAATGCCACATTCTTTCTTTGAGAATAAATAAAATCGGAAGAAGCTTTAAACTTGGATATAAGTATCGACAAGCAATGCCACGTTCTTCCTTTGAAAGTAATTGTTTGTAAGATTTTGTTTGTGTTTGTGGGGATAAGAGGAACAACTTTCCTATGGAGATGAATCATGCCTGATCCTTTAAGATTGCTGAATTGTTTTGAATACGAATGGTGATTGAACCATCGTGTGGGGCTAGCCCATTTGTGGTTCAATCCAGAACGTGCAGAATGCTAGACTCCGGGGTTCCTTTTTTGTAAATTAAATTAAGATGAATTGAATATTTTTTATACGAATGGTGATTGAACCAACGCGTGAGGCTAGCCCATTTGCGGTTCAATCCAGAACGTGCGGAATGCTAGACTCCGGGGTTCCTTTTTCGTAAATTAAATTAAGATGAATTGAATTATTTTTTATACGAATGGTGATTGAACCAACGCGTGAGGCTAGCCCATTTGCGGTTCAATCCAGAACGTGCGGAATGCTAGACTCCGGAGTTCCTTTTTTCGTAAATTAAATGAATTGAATTGTTTTTATACGAATGGTGATTGAACCAACGCGTGGGGCTAGCCCATTTGCGGTTCAATCCAGAACATGCGGAATGCTAGACTCCGGAGTTCCTTTTTTTCGTAAATTAAATGAATTGAATTGTTTTTATACGAATGGTGATTGAACCAACGCGTGGGGCTAGCCCATTTGCGGTTCAATCCAGAACATGCGGAATGCTAGACTCCGGAGTTCCTTTTTTTCGTAAATTAAATGAATTGAATTGTTTTTATACGAATGGTGATTGAACCAACGCGTGGGGCTAGCCCATTTGCGGTTCAATCCAGAACGTGCGGAATGCTAGACTCCGGAGTTCCTTTTTTTCCATAAATTAATTTAAATGAATGAAAGTAGTGCAGATGGCGATCACAAATGACCGACTTACGTGTGTGCAAAATGAGTTTATGAAATTATCCGGTGTGATAGATTCCTCACTTGGTTTTGGACCAAGGTAAATTAATTATTTTTTGGCGATTGCGTTTATTTTTGTTACTTAACCAAATATAATCGAAATATGAACAAAATAAAATGCAAGCATAACATATCACAGACATACAACAAAAGCAAATATTGTCAAACAAACGCAAGCATTTATCGTACAAGTTAGATTGAACAATGGAATGAGTAACTAACTAAATTATACGTGACTATTTAGTAAAATTAATTAATAAGTCAAATTATAAATAATTAATATATTTTTGTATTGTCTTTTTTTTAGAATATTTAAAAATAATAATTAATTAGTAAGAATGTTAACAGAAAAATAAATAAAATGAATTAAAAAGAACAAAAATAAATAATAAGAAACAGTAAAAGAATAAAAAAAACTAGAAAAAGCAAGATAAGAAAAGAAGGGGTTAGGACAGTAAAAGACTTGGAAGCCCAAAAGGGGCGCCGGTTCCTTTAAAACCGGACCATGCAATAATCCAGGCGGGTCAAAACATGACCCGGTTCAGTCCAAGCTGCGCGTACGGGTTGAAAACCCTAAACAACAGATACAATAACGTGGTTCTGAGAAATAAAAGAAAAATACCTACAGGGGACCTTTCGTGCTTCTCGCTTCTCGTGCTCACCGTATCCGCTTCAGTTCTTCACGTTTCACTCTGCTTCTTGGTTTGTCTCACTCACGTTTTCCAATTTCATCAATCTCGGCCTCTCGCGAATCTCTTGTCTCTCTCTGCGTCTCAGAATGGCGGCGATGGAGTTGGGTGAGGGTTAGATTCGGTGGTGAGGGTTTCGAAAGGGCGGAGGAGGCGAAAGGGTTGTTGTAGGTGAAGGCGGAGGATGGGTCAAAGCTTGTGCTGAGTGGTGTTTCAGAGGGTTCGGCGGATTTTCGGTTCGTGACGATTGAGGGGTTGTATGAGGTCGTGGGTTGTGGTGGTTCGTTGGCTGTCGTTTCTGTTTGCAAGTGGTTCGCCGAAAATGATGATGGAGGTTTTAATGTCGAATGAACGGAAGTGATGAAGGAGGGTTCTGTTAGATGGAAGCGGTGGGTCAGCAGTTATTATGTTGTTGAGTGTGGTTCAAAGGTTTTTTTCTTTTTTTTTTGCATTCGTTGAAGCTTGCAGGAGATGGTCTTGAAGGGAGAGCAGCGGGTTCCTGTGTGTTGGTTTGAGATGATGTAGGGTCTGTGAAGTGTCGTGTTATGGTGAAAACGCGACGGAGGCACTGTGAAGGGTTGAGTGTGTTGATTGAGGTTTGGTGTGCGAACAGATTTGGTTGAGTGGTGATTCGAAACGGTTTGTGGGATTGAAAGTCGAAGGGTGTTGGTGGATGAGATTTGTGAGGGTTTAAGGTTTAGTCAGGTGAGAAGTTGAATCGGTGATTTTTCGGTATTATTTTGTTTGTTGAGCGATGAAGGTATGGTCCTGGATTCAGTCGTTTGGTTTGTTTTTTTGTTAAGGTCAGAATGAAGAAATGGTGATGAATCTTTGTTTATGTTTTGCAGGGAGGTTCAAAGGATTTTTCTGTATTGGTTGAAGCTTGCAGGAGATGGTGGCGATGTCGTATTGGCAGCGACGGGATGATGGAGATGTTGGGCTGATAGATGATGGTGAGTAAACAGTGGCTGGGAAAGTGTTTCTTATTGGAAAAGAAGTTGTTCACGGTTATGGTAAGATCAAACAAACTCCTCCCAATTATTTCTATTAACTGTGTTAAATCCTCTTCAGAAATTTGGTTTCTGTGTTTTTTCTGAAAGAAAATTTCCTCCCCTTTCACATGAACATAACTCTTGGCTTTTATAGGAGAGACAATAGGGTTAGTAAAATTGAAAGATCCTTTTTTTAAAACGAATTGAACTAGTTGAGTCTTGACTGAATCCGTTTGTCTTGGATTGAATTTCCTTGTGAAGCTTTTTCTAGGCTATAAATTTTATCTGCATTTTCTGATAGCTTTCTGCATTCCCGAAACTCTCTACTTCTTTAATACTCAAAACAACCTGTTTTGCTTAGATTATCTTCCTGATGCAAGTCTGAAACATAAAGCGATTCTACTTTAATGCCTATTTTTGTGATAAATGCCTTTCGCAGGTATCCTTTTCCATAACATGTTTGATGTTGCCTTTTTAGATGCTCAAACATGTCTTTCCAAAATGGTGTATCTGCCTTTGTCTATCAACTGATGTGTTCTGCTTTTATTTGGCATGATTATAGTTGATACAACATAGCCTCCTTATGTTGAATTTGAATTAGTTTGACTGCTGCAGCAAGTTTCCTTGGTGAGTGAAAGGTCCTTCGGATATGTCAACATTGAATCCCCTTTTTATTGATAATTTTCTCATGCTTGTGTAGGTAAATGAAAGAGTCTCATCAGCCTGCAAGTCAATACTGAGGGTAGCAGGGTGATGTCGTTGGGATACAATTTTGCAGGTTTATATGTCCATGAGATGCCACAGGTGGATAGTGACATGAGACATCAGAAAGCTGCAGAGTAAAAGTAACAGAGCCTGCTTTTTTTGCTGTACCCTTTTGTAAATTCTTTATATTAAAAAAAATGAACAGCTGTACTATGTGCCTAAAAAAAAGTTAATTTTGGTTGACTGAATAAAAAACTTCTATTTTTGTACTATTTGGATTAAGTCAAATTAATTAAAATTAATAATGCAAACTATTTCTAAATTAAATTGTAACTAAACCACAATAAATCCTTCATGTGAACTAAATAAAGCTGAATACCAATAACTAATTGAGATTAAAAAGTCTAATTAAAATAAATTGAGTTAACTAAATAACCTACCAATTGAAAGTTGGACTAGAAAAAAAATAAATAACCGTAAATCTGATAATATTACCAAACAAGAAACCAATTGATTTAAAAATAAGACTAGATAAGTAATGTAAATGACCTAAATGCAAATATTAAAATTATTAAACTAATTGGAATTGAATGACAAAATTAAATTAGAACAAACCATATCTAAACCAAATTAACTTATATTTAAAATTAAATTAAAATTAACTTAAATTGAAATTATATTTAAATCTAACTTAACCTAAATAAAAATATAATAAAAAAATCTAAACTAGGAATGAACAAAAAAAATGAAAATTTAAATTAAACTAATTCTAAAAATAATTTAAGACAAATATTTTACTGACTAAAAGGATCGAAACAAAACAATTACTTAAAATAAAAACGACCGATTATGCATGATTAATGATAAATGAGATGTCTTAACTTAAAAATGCAAAATAATTGAAAATTGATACATTGACAAAATACGTCTAAAATGAACGAAAAATTTAAAATTTCTGGTCAAAATTTAGGGTATGACAGCTGCCCCTATTTAATCATCCTGAACCTGAATGTACGAGCAAAAAAGATTTGTTTTTTTGAACATTCGAGGTGGAAGGTGATTAAATATCAGAATACCGGGAATTTTGACCGAAAATGCAGATGAAAATGCTATGATATGCAATGCGAAGATGCAAGACAAAAGCTACAACGCTGCCGGGAGGAAAAGTTGACCCTACTGGGGATTAGACACACATGATTGAAGTACGATCCACATGAGAAATTTCATCTGAGCGACACCAGACGACAACTGTCTACAAGTCCTAAGATGACTCGAGACCTTTGAACAAAATTCCACTTTGAGGAAATCTACTGCCGAGATTTGAAACCTCATTTGGAAAAAACCTTATGTTGGTGTATCAAAACGAAACAGAAATCTGCTGCCGAGGTTCTGAAACGAAAACCACTTCTTCCGAAGCCTACTGGAAATCTAACTGCCGAGATGACCAGAGATTCTAAGAATGAGATACCTTCTGCCGAGGTATCCTAAATGAACCAAAAATCTACTGCCGAGATCTTGGAGAGGAAATACATCATGTTGAAGTCTGCTGGAAATCTACTGCCGAGATTACCAGAGATTCTAAGAACGAGATACTTTCTGCCGAGGTATCAAAAATGAAATTCCTACTGCCGAGGATTAACTGAGAACACACCTGTTGCCAAATCTTCTGCCGAGATTTAACTGAGGATACACCTGTTGAGCTCATAAAAGTAAATACCTTCTGCCGAGGTAGACTGGAAATCTTCTGCCGAGACTTGCCAGAAATAAAAGGAATCACCTGTTGTCAAATCTTTTGCCGAGATTCAACTAAGGATGCCATTGAACAAAACTCTCACCATACTTCCCTTCTTCTGAAAGAGACAGCCATATGATGGAGAAACAACTTCACGCTCAAACTTCTCAACTTGTATGGAAGAGATGGCCATTTGACGGAAATTGGAAAAAATTCACAACAAACTTCTCAACTTGTATGGAAGAGATGGCCATTTGATAGAAATTGGAATTACGACAAACTTCCCACCTTGTCTGGATGAGATGCCATTTGCCGAACAAACTTCTCACCTTGTCTGGATGAGATGCCATTTGTTGAAAAATTGGAATCACGACAAACTTCCCACCGTGTCTAGATGAGATGCCATTTGCCGAACAAACTTCTCACCTTGTCTGGATGAGATGCCATTTGTTGAAAATTGGAATCACGACAAACTTCCCACCGTGTCTAGATGAGATGCCATTTGCCGAACAAACTTCTCACCTTGTCTGGATGAGATGCCATTTGTTGAAAATTGGAATCACGACAAACTTCCCACCGTGTCTAGATGAGATGCCATTTGCCGAACAAACTTCTCACCTTGTCTGGATGAGATGCCATTTGTTGAAAATTGGAATCACGACAAACTTCCCACCGTGTCTAGATGAGATGCCATTTGCCGAACAAACTTCTCACCTTGTCTGGATGAGATGCCATTTGTTGAAAGTTGGAATCACGACAAACTTCCCACCGTGTCTAGATGAGATGCCATTTGTCGAACAAACTTCTCACCTTGTCTGGATGAGATGCCATTTGTTGAAAGTTGGAATCACGACAAACTTCCCACCGTGTCTAGATGAGATGCCATTTGCCGAACAAACTTCTCACCTTGTCTGGATGAGATGCCATTTGTTGAAAGTTGGAATCACGACAAACTTCCCACCGTGTCTAGATGAGATGCCATTTGCCAAACAAACTTCTCACCTTGTCTGGATGAGATGCCATTTGTTGAAAGTTGGAATCACGACAAACTTCCCACCGTGTCTAGATGAGATGCCATTTGCCGAACAAACTTCTCACCTTGTCTGGATGAGATGCCATTTGTTGAAAATTGGAATCACGACAAACTTCCCACCGTGTCTAGATGAGATGCCATTTGCCGAACAAACTTCTCACCTTGTCTGGATGAGATGCCATTTGTTGAAAATTGGAATCACGACAAACTTCCCACCGTGTCTAGATGAGATTCCATTTGCCGAACAAACTTCTCACCTTGTCTGGATGAGATGCCATTTGTTGAAAATTGGAATCACGACAAACTTCCCACCGTGTCTAGATGAGATGCCATTTGCCGAACAAACTTCTCACCTTGTCTGGATGAGATGCCATTTGTTGAAAATTTAAATTCATACCAAACTTCTCCGCTGAACAGGGGAGATGCCATTTGATAGAACAGAAACCTTGCTGAGGATGAACAAATTGCTCGAAAAGAGAATGTCATCTGTTGATTCACTGGGAAACCCGTGGATAAGAAACAAGCTTCTCAAATAAGGAGACGGCCACTTGTTGATTCCGATTAGAGGTCCAGGGATAATAACAAGTTTCTCCAATAAAGAGACTGCCACTTGTTGTCAGGTGTAAATACTCCAAGAGAATGTTGCAATAACATTGCTGGAGAGCACAAATTTGTCTTCAATGGGGAACCTTCAATTCCTTCTAGGAGACAAAGTGTTAACAGGTGCAAAATGTATCCATTTTCCATCTGGAATTGCTGGGGATGGAACGACTGCTCGGAAGGAGACCGCCATCTGTTGATTTACCCAAAAGTTCGAAGACAAAACAAGCTTCTCAAATAAAGAGACAGCCACTTGTTGTCGGGTATAAGTAATCCAAGAGAATGTTGTAGTAACACTGCTGGAGAGCAAAATTTGTCTTCAACGGAAGCCTCCAACAAATTCCTTCTAGGAAACTAAGCATCCGAAGGTGCAAAATAAATGCACTTTCCAATTGGTAGTTCGATTATCAAAAATTGCCAACGACCAAAATTCAATCCAGGAAGGAGCTGGAAAGAAACTGTCAAGCAGGACATTAACCCATGAGGAATAAACTCAATTGGGGATTAATCCTATCCAAGTGTGGAAAGGGGAACTAAAGCAAAAATCTTCCACGAGGGTAAGAACTCAGTGGGGAATTAGAAAGAATGTACATTTTTTTTTGCCTAAGGCTGACAACTCTATCTGGAGAGAGACACATCACTTGGGGATAAACACGACCAAGGTGAAGGAGGTATGCATTAATGAATGCGACATGAATATGCATATGAATATGAATTCATTTATAATGTACATGTATGTATATGCGTTATGTTTATGCTGACAAACAGATAAAACAGACGCAAGAGATACACTGGTGATGAAATAAACATCACAACAAACGAATACTCGACCAATCTCGTCAAAGTGTACACAAACACTGAGGATAGGGTAAAGATCCATCCATGGAACAAAGTCCTGCAACAAGGCGCGAATCTATTCGAGGAGAGAAGAATGCTTCAATCGGGAAGATAAACCCAGGCAGGTCTTCGTCTGCTTGGGATGAAGTAAATTTTGTACTCCGTTGGGGAGAGAAAAAATCAGATTCCTGGAGAAGCTAGAATCATGGCTCAATTGGGGGTACTAGACTTAGTAACTCACTGGAAGCACTAAGTAGTAAATGAAATCCACCAGAAAATAATGAGTCATGCCCCTGACACATCATAGCAACTTGGCGTGAGGATCCCAGTATCTGGAAGTACTTGCAAGGTAGATCCTAAGAGCGTCTTGCTTAGGGGAACACGTGGTCATGCGCCCACAAAATGATTTATGAGAAGAGATCATCTCAAGAGGATTTTATAGAAGACTTGACATTCAAGATGCCCCAGTGTCTTCAAACTCTTGTAGAGATTCGTCGAATCTCGACGTCACTGCCTCAGATTAACTGTACTTGGCACAAATGAGTCTTCAATACTTATCCTTTTAGGGATGATAAGAATGTGTAAGCACAAATTGAGAAACGACTTGCCCCTGGTGGGCTAAATTTTCAAGTAATCTGCTCCTGTCTGGCAAAGTATTCCAACAACGTGCCCCTGTCTAGCAGAGTCTTCAAGCAAAATGCCCCTGGCTGGCAAAGTCTTCAAGAAGTTTGCCCCTGGCTGGCAAAGTCTTCAAGCCACATGCCCCTGGGGGTGATCATTCTCTGAAATGGTTGTTCAACTACTCATCAGAGTTTCAAATCTCAAGAGATTAAGCTCATCACTGGTGCTCATACATAGGTTTCTATGATATCAAGCAAATGCTAACAAGCAAAAAGGTTAATGTTAAGACTGCTAATGCAACACACGTGTTTGTCTCGAAGTTTTTTAATGTTTTTGAAAAGATTTTCACAATAGCCTGTGACCGAATCACTAGCCAGGAGGTGATATTCATTTTTTTTATAAAGCCAACACAAATTTTTGAGCCAAGCTCATAGGAGTCGGGAAACACTATCTCATCGATTGTGCTTTCAAAATAATCCCTACTTCAATTAGGACTTTTGAGGGTTGTAATGGGGTTTGGTTCACGGTTTTAGAAACAAAGGATAAAGGCTCAAAGTTTATTTGGTGCCCACCCACTCTCCGTGATATTCTCCAATCCTAGGTTCAGCTAAATTGACACATACATTTGTCTTGATAGCGTAGAGATGAAGATCCAAGGTTTGCTTGAAATGACAGTCATCTTATTTATTCTTCGTGGATATAGGTGACCCTTTGATTTTGGTATGGCGGTCACTAAATCTTATGTATTTGAAGTTGAGGATTGAAAGGCCTCTTCTAACTCGAATTTCTCTTTGGTCCCTGATTTTTGCCTAAGTCTCTTTTTGGGTGCTTGACTTAGCGGGATCTTTTTTTTTTTTTTTTTTTTACAACAATGGAAGGCTGAAAGTTGTGACTGTCAAGTCATTGATTGTAGTGAATTCCCTGATGGGATGTTTCATCTTATGATTTGACTGTGTAACCAGATTAACTGAACACTACCCTGCCCCAGGTTAAGCGTAAGGGTTTTGAAATATCTGAAAGAAACTCCTACTTCTAGGCTCGAAGTGGTTGACTAGGGATTAACTCCTTATTTCTCCAGTGTTTGGGAAATTGAAACAATGCCTATACATCGTCAGTAGGGTTTTAATCAAAAGCACTCAACTAGAGGATTTGTGTTTTAATTTCGTCATCCTCCCTCCAATTCTCTGCCTAAGCAAGAGATGGGATAATGTTGGCATTATAAAGTTGAAAAAGCATTATGAGTGAATACGAATAGATTACTTCAAGACAAACATATTCATCGCATTAATCATTCAAAACAAATAAGTTCTTACATGCCAAAACAAATGCATTAACAAAACATAGCACAATACATATGAAAAGCAGTAAACGAGCTAAACATCTGAGAGAATAGCTCCAAAACATCGAACGATCAGGCGTATGGAGGAACTTGTCCTATGCTCCAGCAACAGATTGATTTGGAAAGGATTTTCTTGAGTTTTCTATCAGCACAAAGGCACTCCGTCCACAGATGGGATTCCTCCATTGAAGGTCAACACCCCGTAGTCGATCATTTCTTGAACCTTTTCCTGGAAGACTTTGCACTCTTCAATCGGATGCCCCAGTGCTCCATCATGAAACTCACAACTGGTATTCGGATTGATCCCACAGGGCCGAGACCTCGTGGCTCTGGTCTTTCTGGGTGTCATTATTGAGTTCCGGGCAAAACGAGACCACAATTGACTGTAAGTCATTGGAATTGGGTCAAACTGATGGGCCGCTCCTTCAGGACTATTTGGAGACCTCCGCTGATTCTGACGTCGCTGACGAGTAGAGGTAGAATTTGACCGACGCTGAAAAATGACCAAATCTTTGGCCAAAGAAATCAGTCGCCCTCTATCAATCTTCAAGCTGTGAATCTCTTCCTGGAGTTCAGTGTTCTCCTGCACAAGGCTGTCTATTAGAGTCTTCATTGTAGTTGAGAACATTCCCATACGATTTCTCAACATGGTGACCTCGTTTCCAAGCTCCCTGTTTTCCTGCTCAAGTTAGTCCATCTTTCTCTGGTGACTGGTCGAGTACAGTTGACTGACGGAGAACAAGACATGTGTGAGTTGGATCGTTGGAAGGTGATATGCAATGCAAATGCAAATGCAAATGAGATGCGAATGAATGCAATACTCAGAATGCTCAAAATCACAAACAGCTCCAGAATTGGTTATAAAGGCAAGGTGTTGGATCCAAGGTACAAGTAACTGGGAATCTCTTAACTGGTAAGCCTTAAGTGGAGAGTTCTAAATTCTTTACCCATAAAGCCCACTCACAGGGTAGCTTCTATGGTGATGGTATAAGGATACTCAAGGTCACGGACGCTTATCGTACTAACGCCCCGCCGCAGGCTAGCTGCATTGTGACGATAATAACGATAAGGTCTACCTTGAGTGGAGTTCTCATGCTAGGCGTGCAAGGAGCGAGTCCTTGGAGCCTAACATTACACAACTACCAAAATTGAAACAGGTTCTAGGGGGGTCCCAGAATCACAGCCCTTTCATGAATCAGGTCCCGCGACAGGCTAGCTGCGTTGTGACAAGATCTATGAAAAGTCTAACTATCTGGGGGAGCTTTCATGCTAGGCGTGCAAGGAGCGAGTCCTTGGAGACTAACACTAATAACATCCAATTCTAAACTTAGGTGTTCCCTATTCTTTTTCAAAACTCAAGTACAAATTCATACCCGTGATAACCCGAGATCTAACAGGCAAATATAATGAGCAAATAATAAAGAAGGAAGCAGTAGATAGAATACCAACAGCAAATAAAGAAGGACAAATCAAACAAGTCATCAAACAAACGCAGACTATCCTAAGCTAGGCTCGACTCTCTTATGCATAATGCAAAATGTCCCCAGCAGAGTCGCCAGCTGTCGCACCTCGAAAAATACGATCCTAAAATAAACAACAGAGTCGCCACCTAATTCTATTTATTCTAACTAAAGAAAAGGAAGATATAGACACAACCTAAATAAAGGATAAGAATGGTCAACGAAACCACTAATCTAAGTTCGGGAGTCAGTTACGCAAGAGGAAGGTATTAGGCACCCCTCACGTCCGTTGTACTCAACGGGAACCTCTTAGTCTAGTTTGCGCTTAAAATGTTAACTCGTATTATTGTCTTCTTTTAATGATTAAGTATCGATATTTGTTTATTATTTGCAATAGGGAAAGGTTAAAGTTTTTTATTATTGTGACGGAAAAATGATTGGATTTTTTATTATTGTGACGGTAAAATAGTTAATTTTTATTTATTGTGAATGAGAGAAAAGATTGAGTTTTTTATTATTATGCTCGCGAAGGATTAAAATCCCCGTGCCTACGTATTCCCCTGTTCAATGGGAAAGTCAGAGCTTCGTAGTTCGTGCTACTACGATTTGTGATTTTTAATTGAACGATTGTTTGAAAATGCATTCTACTGCTAAGCGTTGGCTTATCTGCTCATGATAGGAGGCTGAAGCGCTAGCTTGTTTGCGAGATAGAAAGATTTAAACAATAATTCGTTTTGAGAAAAGATGTTTGACCTTTGTTAAAGATGTTTTAAAACGAGAGGGCGAATGAACCACGCGTGGGGCTAGCCCATGTTGCGGTTGCATTCAAGAACGTGCGGAGTGCGAGACTCCGGAGTTCAGTTACTCGCTAATTAATTATGAAAATGCTTTGAATTGGTTGGTAAGTTTTAATTTGTATTTGAAAGAAAGAGACAAGTCGTCATCTTTAAGAGAAGTATCTCACCTATTCCACCACAAACGTTTGAGAAATGAGAAATCGAAAGAAGCTTTAAACTTGGATATAAGATCGACAAGCAATGCCACATTCTTTCTTTGAGAATAAATAAAATCGGAAGAAGCTTTAAACTTGGATATAAGTATCGACAAGCAATGCCACGTTCTTCCTTTGAAAGTAATTGTTTGTAAGATTTTGTTTGTGTTTGTGGGGATAAGAGGAACAACTTTCCTATGGAGATGAATCATGCCTGATCCTTTAAGATTGCTGAATTGTTTTGAATACGAATGGTGATTGAACCATCGCGTGGGGCTAGCCCATTTGTGGTTCAATCCAGAACGTGCGGAATGCTAGACTCCGGGGTTCCTTTTTCGTAAATTAAATTAAGATGAATTGAATATTTTTTATACGAATGGTGATTGAACCAACGCGTGAGGCTAGCCCATTTGCGGTTCAATCCAGAACGTGCGGAATGCTAGACTCCGGGGTTCCTTTTTCGTAAATTAAATTAAGATGAATTGAATTATTTTTTATACGAATGGTGATTGAACCAACGCGTGAGGCTAGCCCATTTGCGGTTCAATCCAGAACGTGCGGAATGCTAGACTCCAGAGTTCCTTTTTTCGTAAATTAAATTAAGATGAATTGAATTATTTTTTATACGAATGGTGATTGAACCAACGCGTGGGGCTAGCCCATTTGCGGTTCAATCCAGAACGTGCGGAATGCTAGACTCCGGAGTTCCTTTTTTTCGTAAATTAAATGAATTGAATTGTTTTTATACGAATGGTGATTGAACCAACGCGTGGGGCTAGCCCATTTGCGGTTCAATCCAGAACATGCGGAATGCTAGACTCCGGAGTTTCTTTTTTTCGTAAATTAAATGAATTGAATTGTTTTTATACGAATGGTGATTGAACCAACGTGTGGGGCTAGCCCATTTGCGGTTCAATCCAGAACGTGCGGAATGCTAGACTCCGGAGTTCCTTTTTTTCCATAAATTAATTTAAATGAATGAAAGTAGTGCAGATGGCGATCACAAATGACCGACTTACGTGTGTGCAAAATGAGTTTATGAAATTATCCGGTGTAATAGATTCCTCACTTGGTTTTGGACCAAGGTAAATTAATTATTTTTTGGCGATTGCGTTTATTTTTGTTACTTAACCAAATATAATCGAAATATGAACAAAATAAAATGCAAGCATAACATATCACGGACATACAACAAAAGCAAATATTGTCAAACAAACGCAAGCATTTATCGTACAAGTAAGATTGAACAATGGAATGAGTAACTAACTAAATTATACGTGACTATTTAGTAAAATTAATTAATAAGTCAAATTATAAATAATTAATATATTTTTGTATTGTCTTTTTTTAGAATATTTAAAAATAATAATTAATTAGTAAGAATGTTAACAGAAAAATAAATAAAATGAATTAAAAAGAACAAAAATAAATAATAAGAAACAGTAAAAGAATAAAAAAAAAACTAGAAAAAGCAAGATAAGAAAAGAAGGGGTTAGGACAGTAAAAGACTTGGAAGCCCAAAAGGGGCGCCGGTTCCTTTAAAACCGGCCCATGCAATAATCCAGGCGGGTCAAAACATGACCCGGTTCAGTCCAAGCTGCGCGTACGGGTTGAAAACCCTAAACAACAGATACAATAACGTGGTTCTGAGAAATAAAAGAAAAATACCTACAGGGGACCTTTCGTGCTTCTCGCTTCTCGTGCTCACCGTATCCGCTTCAGTTCTTCACGTTTCACTCTGCTTCTTGGTCTGTCTCACTCACGTTTTCCAATTTCATCAATCTCGGCCTCTCGCGAATCTCTTGTCTCTCTCTGCGTCTCAGAATGGCGGAGATGGAGTTGGGTGAGGGTTAGATTCGGTGGTGAGGGTTTCAAAAGGGCGGAGGAGGCGGAAGGGTTGTTGTAGGTGAAGGCGGAGGATGGGTCAAAGCTTGTGCTGAGTGGTGTTTCAGAGGGTTCGGCGGATTTTCGGTTCGTGACGATTGAGGGGTTGTATGAGGTCGTGGGTTGTGGTGGTTCGTTGGCTGTCATTTCTGTTTGCAGGTGGTTCGCCGAAAATGATGATGGAGGTTTTAATGTCGAATGAACGGAAGTGATGAAGGAGGGTTCTGTTAGATGGAAGCGGTGGGTCAGCAGTTATTATGTTGTTGAGTGTGGTTCAAAGGTTTTTTCTTTTATTTTGCATTCGTTGAAGCTTGCAGGAGATGGTCTTGAAGGGAGAGCAGCGGGTTCCTGTGTGTTGGTTTGAGATGATGTAGGGTCTGTGAAGTGCCGTGTTATGGTGAAAACGCGACGGAGGCACTGTGAAGGGTTGAGTGTGTTGATTGAGGTTTGGTGTGCGAACAGATTTGGTTGAGTGGTGATTCGAAACGGTTTGTGGGATTGAAAGTCGAAGGGTGTTGGTGGATGAGATTTGTGAGGGTTTAAGGTTTAGTCAGGTGAGAAGTTGAATCGGTGATTTTTCGGTATTATTTTGTTTGTTGAGCGATGAAGGTATGGTCCTGGATTCAGTCGTTTGGTTTGTTTTTTTGTTAAGGTCAGAATGAAGAAATGGTGATGAATCTTTGTTTATGTTTTGCAGGGAGGTTCAAAGGATTTTTCTGTATTGGTTGAAGCTTGCAGGAGATGGTGGCGATGTCGTATTGGCAGCGACGGGATGATGGAGATGTTGGGCTGATAGATAATGGTGAGTAAACAGTGGCTGGGAAAGTGTTTCTTATTGGAAAAGAAGTTGTTCACGGTTATGGTAAGATCAAACAAACTCCTCCCAATTATTTCTATTAACTGTGTTAAATCCTCTTCAGAAATTTGGTTTCTGTGTTTTTTCTGAAAGAAAATTTCCTCCCCTTTCACATGAACATAACTCTTGGCTTTTATAGGAGAGACAATAGGGTTAGTAAAATTGAAAGATCCTTTTTTTAAAACGAATTGAACTAGTTGAGTCTTGACTGAATCCGTTTGTCTTGGATTGAATTTCCTTGTGAAGCTTTTTCTAGGCTATAAATTTTATCTGCATTTTCTGATAGCTTTCTGCATTCCCGAAACTCTCTACTTCTTTAATACTCAAAACAACCTGTTTTGCTTAGATTATCTTCCTGATGCAAGTCTGAAACATAAAGCGATTCTACTTTAATGCCTATTTTTGTGATAAATGCCTTTCGCAGGTATCCTTTTCCATAACATGTTTGATGTTGCCTTTTTAGATGCTCAAACATGTCTTTCCAAAATGGTGTATCTGCCTTTGTCTATCAACTGTTGTGTTCTGCTTTTATTTGGCATGATTATAGTTGATACAACATAGCCTCCTTATGTTGAATTTGAATTAGTTTGACTGCTGCAGCAAGTTTCCTTGGTGAGTGAAAGGTCCTTCGAATATGTCAACATTGAATCCCCTTTTTATTGATAATTTTCTCATGCTTGTGTAGGTAAACGAAAGAGTCTCATCAGCCTGCAAGTCAATACTGAGGGTAGCAGGGTGATGTCGTTGGGATACAAGTTTGCAGGTTTATATGTCCATGAGATGCCACAGGTGGATAGTGACATGAGACATCAGAAAGCTGCAGAGTAAAAGTAACAGAGCCTGCTTTTTTTGCTGTACCCTTTTGTAAATTCTTTATATTAAAAAAAAATGAATAGCTGTACTATGTGCCTAAAAAAAAGTTAATTTTGGTTGACTGAATAAAAAACTTCTATTTTTGTACTATTTGGATTAAGTCAAATTAATTAAAATTAATAATGCAAACTATTTCTAAATTAAATTGTAACTAAACCACAATAAATCCTTCATGTGAACTAAATAAAGCTGAATACCAATAACTAATTGAGATTAAAAAGTCTAATTAAAATAAATTGAGTTAACTAAATAACCTACCAATTGAAAGTTGGACTAGAAAATAAATAAATAACCGTAAATCTGATAATATTACCAAACAAGAAACCAATTGATTTAAAAATAAGACTAGATAAGTAATGTAAATGACCTAAATGCAAATATTAAAATTATTAAACTAATTAGAATTGAATGACAAAATTAAATTAGAACAAACCATATCTAAACCAAATTAACTTATATTTAAAATTAAATTAAAATTAACTTAAATTGAAATTATATTTAAATCTAACTTAACCTAAATAAAAATATAATAAAAAAATCTAAACTAGGAATGAACAAAAAAAATGAAAATTTAAATTAAACTAATTCTTAAATAATTTAAGACAAATATTTTACTGACTAAAAGGATCGAAACAAAACAATTACTTAAAATAAAAACGACCGATTATGCATGATTAATGATAAATGAGATGTCTTAACTTAAAAATGCAAAATAATTGAAAATTGATACATTGACAAAATACGTCTAAAATGAACGAAAAATTTAAAATTTTTGGTCAAAATTTAGGGTATGACAGCAGCATTACCTTTCCCATTCCTTCGGGATAAAAATGCATGGATGGCGACTCTACCTTTTCCGCACCACTTTCGCGTTTGTACTAGGATGAAAATCCCGGGAGCGACATATGTGCAACAACCAGAGGGATTCATTAAAAGGGAGAAGAAAATAAATTTTACAAGTTGAGGGGAGCACTTTATGGACTAAAACAGGAACCGTGAGCGTGGTATAGCAGAATTGAAGTCTACTTTATGCATGAAGGGTTTGAAAGATGTCCCAATGAGCACACCTTGTTCACCAAGACAAAAAGAGGTAAAATTTTGATAGTTAGCCTATATGTTGATGATTTGATTTTTACTGGGAATGATATAAGCATGTGTGACGAGATTAAAGCTTTAATGATGTCAGAATTTGATAAGATGTCAGAATTTGATATGTCTGACTTTGGAAAAATGAAATATTTTTTGGGGATAGAAGTCAAACAGTGTTCAATTGGAATATTCATATGCCAGAGAAGGTATGCATGGGAAGTATTATCAAGTTTTGACATGGAAAATAACAATGCAGCCAATAACCCAATAGTTCAAGGTACAAAGCTATACAAAGATGATGATGGAGTTAGAGTTGATGAAACTCTATACAAGCAATTGGTTGGAAGTCTCATGTATTTGACTGCGACTAGGCATGACTTAATGTATGGTGTTAGCTTAATAAGTAGGTTCATGACAAGTCCTAATATGTGGCATTAGCTCGCAAATTGTTAGATGTAGTTGCTATTTATTCTCTATGTTGTATTGGAAATATATATAGCCTCAGTTTGCTATCGAATAAAATATCCCTTTTCTTTTGTTATATTCTCCGAGTTCCAACAACTAGTTCCAGTTTTCTTCTATGTTATCGCTTTCTTTTGCACTGTTGGAGTTGTCTCTTTAGAGATTCTTTATATTTACTAACACATTCTCAATTACATTGAACCTACATACTAGTGTTACATTGTTCGAGCCATTTTCATGGTTCTGGTGAATTTTCAGGGATTATGTTTGTCCTGCATCTACTCTGAATTGTTCATGTTTTTCATTGTTTATGAATTTTTCAAGACTAATTTTCCTTTAACTCTTTCATTGAACCCTTAAGGTAAAACTTCTTCAATATATTCAAATCTTCAACGATAACCCATTTTTGCTCTTCATGTTCTTCTTCATCTTTGTGGCAACATCACTCTCTAATGGTCCCCCTTTGCTAAAAAATGAAGCTTTTAACAAAATGGTGTTCTTCTTATTCTTCTTGTCGTGGTAAACGAATCCAATGTGAGGTTGGTCTCACATGTTCTTCTTCACTCATGTAAACGAACCCAACAAAATGCTCACAGGGTGTGTGCTATATGCCGCAATGAAAACCTTCACCACCAGAGGAAGACGAAAAAGGTTGTGATGAAGTTCTGTTTTTGCCCCAACAAATAATGTATTGTTTTCCACTTGCATCAATGGAGAAAAAGACTTCGTATTGACCGAATGAAGTTGAGATTGGTTTGTTCATGGTGATTGAAATATGAAAGAAAAGTTAGTTTTTTCAAAGTGATGAAGGGGAAGGTGACACCATGCTTATGCATCGAAAGAAAGAGTTTTTATTTATTTTATTTTTATTTTTAAACCACCTAAGTGCTATATTTATGTTAAATTGTTCTTTTTTATTATTTTGACTAACAATTCTAATAAAATGGACTAAGGTGACACTGTTTGAACTTTGAAGAGATAAAATATTGTCAACAATGGTGGCAATGGTTGAATGCATGTAACAGAATGCAACAAAAACGTAACAGAAAAAGGTTATCTTGTTACAAAGAGAAGAAATGGAAAAGAAGTTACTCTATATTATTCAACATAGTTTGGAAAGGTACAAAGATAAGGTATATATACAAGTGGCATGGACCTATCTATATATGCCAGCTCAGCAACTAACTTACATTATCAGAATAATAAATGAAATATCTATAAACTATCATTCAGATTTAATACATGTAAGCTAATATCCCCCCTCAAGTTGGACTATGGAGGCTGCATAGGCCCAACTTGTGCATGATAGAAGAAAATACTGGAGAGTGTAGAGGCTTTGTGAATGCATCTGCCAGCTGATTAGTGGTAGAAATAGGCAGTAGATGAATGAGCTTAGAGCCAATATTCTCTCGAACCACATGGCAATCTAGCTCGATGTGTTTACTTCGTTCATGAAAAGCAGGGTTATGTGCAAGGTATATAGCAGATTTGCTATTGTAATACACATAGGCTGGTGGCTTAAAATAAATCATAAGATCGATAAAGAGATATTGCAACCATTGCAATTCACAAGTAAGAGAAGCAAGGGCTCAGTATTTTGCTTCCGTTGATGACCTGGAGACTGTGTTTTGCTTCTTGGATTTCCAACAAAGAAGTGATGAACCAAGAATGATACAAAAACCAGTAATGGATTTTCGATTAGTTGGACATCTGGCTCAATCAAAATCTGCAAAAGCAGATATTTTAAGAGCACTAGAAGCAGAAAACAGGACACCTTTAGCAAGATCAGTTTTGAGGAACCTTAACACCTTTATAGCAACCTGATAATGAGAATTAAGAGGTTTTGAAACATATTGACTAAGGTGTTGCACTGCATAAGAAACATCAGGCCTTGTATTAGTCAAATAAATCAGTCTACCAATAAGGCGCTTGTATGAAGTGGGATCTGCTAAGGGTTCACCATCAGTTGGTGAGAGTTTAAGGTTAAGGTCAAAGGGAACAAGAAATGGTTTGACAACCAAAAAACCAGTATCTTATAACAGTTCAAGAGCATATTTTCTTTGGTTCATGAAAATGCCTTTTGAAGATCTAGCAATTTCAAAACCCAAAAAAATCTAAGTTGCCCAAGATCTTTTATCTTGAACTTTTGATCAAATATGGACTTAACAGATTGAATCTCATGAATGGAATTACCATCAAGCACAATATCATCCACATATACCAATATTGCAGTGAAACAAGCATTATGAGATTTCACATACAAAGAGTGGTCATCCTAAGATTGAACATATCCCAAGGAAATAAAAAAAGATGAAAGCTTGGAGTACCATTGTCTACTTGCCTGTTTAAGTCCATAAAGAGATATCTCAAGCTTGCATACCTGAGATGGAGTGGATGCAGAAAAACCAGGGGGAATAGTCATATATACTTCTTCATGGAGATCACCATGAAGAAAAGCATTGTTAACATCCGGTTGCTCTAGGTGCCAGCCCTTGATAAAAGCAATGGCTAATAAGACCCTAACAGTTGTGATCTTGGCTATAGGTGAGAAAGTATCAAAATAATTTATACCCTCCAATTGTGTGTAACCTTTAGCTACCAATCTAGCTTTATACCTCTCGATGGAGCGATCAACTTTGTACTTTATTTTATATACCCACCTGCAATCAATAGGAACTTTTCCTGGTGGGAGATCAACATCATTCCATGTGTGATTTGCTTCAAGAGCAAGTAACTCAACATTTATAGCATCTTTCCAACACTCAAATTTGACAGCTTGATTGAAGGTTTTTGGTTTAATGTTAGAAGAAACAGATAAACAAAAATTCTTATATGATGGTGCACAATGATCATATATGTAAGAACAGATGATAAAGGATACAAAATATTAGAAGAACTATGATGTGTATTGGAATAACAATGATAATCCTTTAAGTAGTGAGGAGGACTGAAATTTCTAGAGGAATGTCTAATGGGTAAGGGAAGGGATTCTACAGAATTTTGAGGAAGTTCAGAGGTATGAGAATGCCCATTGGATGAAGGACTGATGTGATATGGACTATGATATGCATAAGAACTGGAAGAACCATTAGGTATAAAGGAATCATGTTGTGTTAGGGATAAATGAGTGTTTGAGGGACCAGAAGCAGGACTGCAGAGAAGGATAAATGACTGAGTAATGTCAACATCATTAGGCTGGACAAAATTATGGCTAGAATGGCTATGAGGATTGTGAGAGACCAGAGGACCATTGTCAGCATTGACATTAGGATTATCTAGATTAAAACAAGGGAAACTGCTGTCATTATGAACAGCAGGAGGAGAAATCATAACACTGCTATCATCAGTGACATTTGAAGGTACAAAAATGTCAGACAGGGATAGGTCAGTAGTGCTAGGTTGTGGGCTGGTATGAGGAGTATCAGAAAGGTTGTCATCAAAAAATGTACTAGAATTGGTGATTATGTCATTAGAAGAACTAGATGGAATAATGTTTTTGAAGGGAAAAACATGTTCATAAAAGATAATATTTCTTGAAATAAAGATTTGATGATTATGAAGATCATAAAGCATGTATCTTTTCACATCCTCCTTATAACCAATGAAAACAACTTTTCTAGCCCTAGAATCAAACTTTGTCCAATGAGCTTGTAAAAAGGTGGCAAAAGCAAGACAACCAAACACTTTTAGATGCACTAGGGAGGGAGGTTTATTAAACAAGACTTCATATGGACATTTTGAGTTAAGCAAAGGTGATGGTAATCTATTGATGATATGGACAACATGTTGAATGCATAAATTCCACATGTTTAAAGGAATGTTAAAATGAAAAAAAAAGGATCTAGCAACATTAAGAATGTGCTGATGTTTTCTCTCAACCACCCCATTTTGTTGGGGTGTTTCAATGTTAAGAAATGTGATTGAGCCTAACTAAATCCTACAAAACCGGTTGGTAGAGTGAGGATTGCCTCCACTTATATACAAAAGTTCAGGCCATATATTGTCTGATATGGTGTGGGACTCTTAACACACCCCTCACGCTCAGGATTGAACATCTGAAGCGTGAAAATAAATGGTGGGTGACTCGATGATAGAAACCATATAAGATAACCCACCGGATCTTAAACGAGGCTCTGATATCATATCAACAATGGTGACAATGACTGAATGCACGTAACAAAATGCAACAAAAACGTAACAGAAAAAGATTATCTTGTTACAAGGAAAAGAAATAGAAAAGAAGCTACTATGTATTATTCAACACAGTTTGGAAAGATACAAAGATAAGGTATATATACAAGTGACATTGACCAATCTAAATATGTCAGCTCAACAACTAAGAATAATAAATGAAATATCTATAAACTATCATTCAGATTTAATACATATAAACTAATAAAGATCAAACAAATCTTTTTAAAAATTGAGGGACCAAAATTAAACCATAGATAATAAACTAAAAATGATATTTTGCCGGATGTAAATAACACTAGCTAGTAAAGTAAAGGGGGTCTGAGCAGATGATGAGATGGTGTAAGTATCAATAAATTTTTTGAACTAAATCGTGTGAAGTGTTGTTTACCCGGCTGCCCTGCCCGCCCGCCGCCGTGTGGCTTAGTAACTAACCAACCACCCTCTGCTGCTGTAGTGTGGCGGCCGTTGAATTGAACAATGGGTAGATTTATCCGTCTAGCTCGGAATATTCTGTCCTCTCCGGCTTTACTTCCCCATCCTTTCAAACACCTTCGTTTCGCTCCTCAATCACCATTAACCGCTGCTAATTATTTCCACTCAGTTTCAGTCATTGTTCCCAACACTGAGACGCAACAAACTAATTCCACAAACTCTGCAAAGCCGCCATCATCCTTAAGAGTAAGGAAGAAGACTCACTCTCGCCGCAACTCCGCATTCACACATACTAATAACAATACAGCCGTCGAGCTTGCATTCAATTCTGTTGTCAAAATCTTCACTGTTTCATGCAGTCCCAACTACTTACTTCCTTGGCAGAACAAATCCCAGCGCGAATCTATGGGCTCGGGTTTGTTAAATTAATTATTTAATTAATCAAATAATGATCGACATAATCAATAATATAACTTATGAATCTTTGTTCATGATGGTAATAATGCAGGGTTTGTAATTCTAGGGAGAAAGATTCTTACCAATGCTCATGTTGTTGCTGATCATTCATTTGTACTTGTAAGAAAACATGGATCTCCAAACAAGTATAGAGCACAGGTTAAAGCGGTTGGTCATGAATGTGACTTAGCTTTATTAATTGTCGACTCCGATGAATTTTGGGATGGAATGATTCCTTTGGAGTTTGGAGATATTCCTTTTCTGCAACAAGCTGTTGCTGTTGTAGGATATCCTCAAGGAGGCGATACCATTTCGGTTACTAAAGGGGTTGTTTCTAGGGTTGAGCCTACACAGTATGTTCACGGTGCGTCACAGCTTATGGCAATACAGATTGATGCAGCTATAAATCCGGGGAATAGTGGTGGTCCGGCTATTATGGGCAAGAAGGTTGCTGGTGTAGCATTCCAAAATCTTTCTGGTGCCGAGAATATTGGGTAAGTTCTTAATCGGTCATTAGTTTCTGGAGGTAGTATTAGTTAATTGTAATCGCTTTATAGTTCAATCTTGCGACTTATGTAGAAATCAAATTACTTATATGATATCAAGATCATTAAGAAAACACACTTTTTTTCTAGGAAATTTATCTCATCAATCATCATACGAAACCGAGGAATAAAAATAAGTCCAACCAGGTTAGGAGTGGAGTGATCAAAACAATAACAAAAGGAGGTAGTGTAGTTGTAAAAAAACAACAGGGAAAGCTTGTAAATCAGAGTATTTGAAGCTAGCAAGTAAGATATGAAACAAAAAGAAAAGCTTAGTTAGTATAATAGATACATATTACTGGAGAAGATTTTCATATTGATGATTATAGATCTTTACTTAGTTTGAATCTTTTGATAGAGCTGAAATAATGATACCTATAGGACACCTCAACCGGGTGTGACAGAGAAGAAAGGTAAGGAAAGAGTATTAGGACCAAGTCTGAGAGATCAGTTACCCCTAAAAATTACTAGACCAGAATGCAAAAATCATGCAAGTATTTGGTATTATTCTGTTGGCCTGATGAAACATATTTTCTGCATAATAGACAACTTCTTTTCGTATTGGTTGTTGCAGTTATATAATACCCGTACCTGTAATAAAGCATTTTATATCTGGCGTAGAAGAAAATGGAAAATACATTGGATTTTGCTCCCTGGGTTTATCGTGCCAGACTACTGAAAATGTGCATCTCAGAAGCCATTTTGGTATGCAACCTGGCATGACTGGGGTCCTTGTAAATAAAATAAACCCACTTTCAGATGCAAACAAGGTTTTGAAGAAAGATGATATTATACTTTCATTTGATGGGGTGCCTATAGCAAATGATGGTACAGGTATGTTCTTTCAATTGCTTTTCTTGGATTTTCTTATTTACTCTATAAACAGCCTTTGAGAAGTCCCAGCCTCGGGCATGACTGTGATATGTAATATGGGAAGGTTTAAGATGGCAACAAACATGAATTTTTTTTCATTTATATGAGTTTCTGTCTTTGCTTTACTCATGCACTGGAAGCATCAAACTAATAGAGGTTTATATCACATACAAAGCAGTCCCTTTCAGAAACAGAGAACGGATAACATTTGATCACTTGGTGTCTATGAAGAAGCTTAATGAAAAAGCATTAGTCAGAGTTCTGCGTGAAGGCCAAGAGATTGAACTCAGTATTATTCTCCAACCTGTAAGTATCACGTATATACTGGACCACTCTGTACTGTGTGCTACATCAACCAAATTATTTTTTCTCCCGTTTCTAACACAAACGGCCTATAGCATGTTTATCCACATCATATTGACCTTGCTATGAATATATTCGTTATGTGTAGTTCTTGTTTCCTGCATGCTACTTGATAAGTTTTGCTTTTTGTATTTTACTGTTTTGCTATACTTGCAAGTGTTACAATTGTTTGTAGTAATAAAGTTGCTTTTGAATAATTGTTTTGTTGATGTTACTGTCTATATTTCAGATTCAACCTTTAGTTCCAGTTCACCAGTTCGATAAACTTCCAAGTTATTACATTTTTGCTGGTCTGGTATTTGTTCCACTCACTCAGCCATACCTACATGAGTATGGGGAGGACTGGTATAATGCTTCACCGCGTCGTTTGTGTGAACGGGCTTTGAGGGAATTGCCCAAGAAAGAAAATCAACAACTTGTTATTTTATCACAGGTTAGCATCTTTTTAACTCTAATATAAGATGATGGTAAATTGCATACATTAAAAGATTCGAAATTAGTTGGTTTTGGCATCGATTTATTAATAAATATCTTACTGATTTTAGGTCCTGATGGATGATATCAATGCTGGATACGAGCGTCTTGCAGACTTACAGGTAGGTGCCATCTTGTTAATGCTTTAGCTATTATTAAACACATGTCTGAGTGGTATGTTTTTGACAAAAAGATAAAGTACCTTTTGTTGTGCAACTCTTTTCTTGTGAAGAAGCTCCGTTTATTTTGTTCACTTGGAATGAAGGTTTCTATTGCCTATTTGCTAATACGATAATTGTGATACTCAGGTTTTGAAGGTTAATGGAACAGAAATTGACAATCTAGAACACTTATGCCAACTTGTTGAAAACTGTAACACAGAAAGCTTGCATATTGATTTGGACGACAATAGAGTCATTGTCTTGAACTGTGAAGCAGCAAAAATCGCCACTTCTAGAATTTTGACGCGTCACAGAATACCTTCATCCATGTCGGCTGATCTTATTAATGCACAGAATAATTTGCAATCAGTAGTACCCAGCTCATGTTGAGACTGTAGTAACTCTTTCCTGCTTATTTATTCAAATTATTGTGACCGAGCTTGATTTTTTTCTCGGAATTGTAAAATTTTTGTTACTGGATTTGAGTTAACAACAATTTCTTCTTTGCATTCATTATTGAACTTACTCACTCATAACAGACCTCACAATATAATTTGAAAATCAGATCAGGATTATGAATCAGAAAGTGATAATATATAGGAGATACATTGTATTGTAGGTTAGAGGACACAAATGCCTCTAATCTAACTTGAAATATTCATGTGGTAGGATATATAACAAAATTGAAATAGAAATAATAATAGAGCATTGAATTACTCAGAGAGTAATTCAAATTCATCATCCCTGAGGTGCGCAACGAACTTGAGAGGACCACGAGGACCTTGAATATCTTCAGCAATAAACTCAACCTTATAAGGAAAATTAGCAGAAATTCTCTTATCTTTCCAGAAAGTCACGTTCTGTTTGATGTTACCTTCCCTGCCGGTGAGATCAACCTCTGGAACTTTAGGAACGTGATACACTTTCAGAGGAACCTTCACCCTAACACGCGCTCCAATCTTCAGCGATGAATCTCCTTCCACGTCGCACCTTATCATCGTCGCGAGTCTCCTGCTTCTCTGAATCTTGGAGTTGGTGAACGGCAACGGAGCCGCCATTGTTGCAATTGTAGTACTACTCGTTGTGCTCATCATGCTCGATTGTGTTGTGTTCGGTTCTTTCTATCACAGAATGAAAATATCAAGTAGGGATTGCTTGCTTGATTGTGCCGCTCTCTATCTCTCTCTCTATCTGCTACTCACTCTTGGATATGGATAATAATAATATTATTATATTATTAATTAATCAATTGGACTCTTCTTTTGCCCAATCAAATTTTGTCACATATTTCTTCAATCCATTTTTTTAAAGGAGTAACTAAAATTCTAAATTATTCTCATTTTGTAGTTTTCAATTTATTTATATTTAGAATCGATGTTTATTATATTTCTGCTTTTTATGTTTGTTTTTTTATTTATTTTATATTTTTGAATCTATGTATAATATAAGAAGTTTAATCTATTTTGTGGACTTAATTTATCATTATACCCTTTTTATCTTATATATAATGACACGTTGTAAATTTAAAGGACATTTTAAACTTTCTTTCTAGCTATTAATAATATTAATCGATTATAATATATTAATTTAACCTATCTATATATTTTTTTTTGACAAATTCTTAGTTATTTATGATAAGTAGTTGGATAGCACACAACAGTGAAAATTGATTCAAAATATTAATATATTTTTAAATTCAAAATATATAAAAAATGATATACATTGATTGTAATTGTTTCGATGGTACAAGTACCCAATTAAATATAGGATATAGGGTATCAGAGTATTCACTATTTTTTTTATATGTTTTGGTTCTTAAATAAATTTTTTATCTTTTTAAAAAACAATATTATCTTTATTTTTATTTTCATGTTTGCCATGATAATAAATAAAAGGTTAAATATGTTTTTGATCCCTATAAATATCTCAATATTGATTTTTAGTCTTTATAAAAAAACGTCGAGTTTTAGTCCCTATAAAATTACTTTTGTATGTAGTTTTAGTCACTCTATAGGGACTAAATCTGCGTGCAAAAGTAACTTTATAGGGACTAAAACTCTACGTCTTTTTATAAGGACTAAAAACCAAAATTGATAGATTTATAGGGACTACAAATATATTTAACTCATAAATAAATTATATTTTATAATTAAATTATATATGAAATAAATATTTATAATTAAAAAAATTATGGACTTACCTGATTAAGAAGAAAAATGAAGTGATCGATGCATTTGTCAAGTTTAAATCTATGGTCGAAAGACAAAGTGGTCGAAAGTTCAATATTTTGAGGACTGATGGTGGTGGAGAGTATGTATCGAAAGATTTTGATGCATTATGTGTAAAAGAAGGGATTTTGCATGAGGTGGTGCCACCCTACACTCCATAGCAGAATGTAATTGCAGAAAGGAAAAATCGAACCATCATGAACATGGTGAGAAGTATGTTGAAAGGCAAGCATTTATCCAAAGAATTATGTGGAGAAGTTGTGTTGGCTGCAACATATATTTTGAACAGATGTTCGACGAATAAGCTAGAAGGAATTACGCCAGAAGAATGTTGGTCTGGTGTCAAGCCTATCTTGAGTCATCTGAAGGTATTTGGATCTATAACACATTGACATGTGCCATATCAGTTGAGAAGAAAGCTTGATGACAAGTCTAGTCAAATGATTATGATAGGATATCATTCGACTGGAGGTTACAAATTGTTCGACCCAGTGAACAAGCAAGTTGTGATATGCAGGGACGTGATATATATGAGCTTAAAGAGTGGGATTGGACTGAAAATGTCAAGAAAGATTCATTTGGAATCTTATGTGAAAAACCAACTAGATGTTTGACAAAAAGAAGTTAAAGGTGAAACAGGCCCAAACAAACCTAAAAGAACAAGACACATGCCTACAAGGTTGTAAGAATGTGTGATTACATCAAATGATGTGGTCGATGAAGAAGGTGAGCTGGTACACTATGCTTTCTATGCAGATGTCGAATTTGTCAATGCAGCTGAGGAATTGAAAGATTTGAAGTGGGTGAAAGCAATGAATGAGGAACTAGAGTCAATCGAAGTCAACAACACTTGGTCACTTGTAGAATTGCCTCAAGGAAAGAAGGTAGTTAATGTGAAGTGGGTATACAAGGTGAAGCTGAATCCTAAATGAGAAGTAACTCGACACAAGGCGAGACTTGTGGCGAAAAGATTTCTTCAGAAGGAAAGAATCGACTTCAACGAAGTTTTTACACCTGTTTCCAGGATCAAAATAATCAGGTTAGTTGTTGGTCTAGAGAACATGAACAATTGGCACTCATGTTAGATGGGTGTGGAATGTGCATTCCTTAATGGTCCCCTAGACGAAGAAGTTTATGTTTCTCAACCAGTTGGGTTTGTGAAACAAGGCGAAGAAAGAAAGGTGTACAGACTACATAAAGCTCTGTATGGACTTAAGCAAACTCCAAGAGCTATGAATAAGAAGATAGATAGATTTCTAAAGGAGAAAGGAATTTGTGAAGTGCATAACTGAACATGGAGTATATGTAAGAAGAAGCAATAATGACTTGATTATACTATGTGAAATTCTGTGATCAGGTATGAGATGTCCTATGAGATGTCCCAACACTTGACAGATTTAACCAAAACTTAAAATGCAAGAAAATTAAACAACACAGAAGTTTGTTAACCCAGTTCAGTGTATAACCACACTTACATTTGGAGGCTACCAAGCCAGGAGGAAATCCACTATAAGTAATATTAATTCTAGACTTAAACAACCCAGTTTAATCTTTCACTTAATATCTACCCAATGCAATTTCTACCTAAGACACAACTTAGATATGAGTACCAACTCACTCCCCCTCAATCACACAGTGATCAAGTATACAAGTTTAATAAAATTGAAGACATTCTTCAAACAATACAGCTTGATCTTACTTCACAGTTTCAATCAAGTCACAAATGCACTTTTGCTTAAAAGCTCATAAAGTGGTACAATGAAAACACCTGCTATTAAAAACACTAGACACCCTATTTGGTCTTCTGAAATTCGTACTCAATTCTGTGAGTTTTTGTTGATTAAATAGGTGTTTGTAATTTGGGCTTTCTGTAGGTTAATCCAATCCTAAAAGCATGCAGCTTCCACCTTGAATTTAGGGTTTGTTACTTCCTATATTCTAGGTGATTTAGTTCTTCTGATTAATCTGAATCCTCATAATAAAACTCCCTACAGATGCGCCTTGTTCTGTTTTTATCCATCCATAATTAATTCCAGATAACTCTCCTTAAATATCTCAGAACAGTTAGTCATTAATTAATTCTGGTAGCAGGTTTGAGATGTCTCAACATCTGTTGGGACATCCTGAAAAACTGAACTTAAGTCATTTACACAATGTCCCAACATCTGGTGAGACATCCTGAAATAAGTTCTTATACTCTGTTTAATAATGTCCCAACATCTGATAGGACATTCTGAACTGAATTTAATATTTCTTGTTGGTCAAAAATTCTGCCAATTCTAAACATCTACAAACTGCCCCTTTGGCTAATTTTTGGCTAACATCTTTTCTGGTTATCAGAGTGCAGCAGAAGATCTTTTATCAAATTATAACATTACTTTTCTGTTGAATCAAATTTGAGATTACTCCCCCTCAAACATATATGTATCCAGTCTTGTTGCAACAGAAAAACACACTTATTCAGTTCAGAAGCAAACAAATTTTCATTCATAATCAAACAGCATTACACATTGTTGTTGTTGGTGTTGTTCTCCCCCTTGTTAGACACAAATTTTGGGGCCAAAGAGACTAAATCTAAATTACAATGCAGCTGTCATTACATTTGTCCTCACATACAGTTAATCACTCAGACTCTTCACTTTCAGTTTCTTCATCATCCTCAGTTTCTTCATCAGAAGCAGCTTTCTGATCACCTTCACTCTCCAGCCTTTGGATGATTTCCTCAAGCTTCTGCTTTCTTGCTTCAAGTTCTTTGCAAGTGGTCTTCAGTTCAGCAATCAATGCAGCCTTGGAGATTGGAGTCTTGGCAGTTGAAGGACCTGCAGATGTCCCAGAGGGTGCTTCAACATCTGCTGCATGATGACTTAGGAACAGTTTGTAGTGAAAGGCCAGAGGGCTTTCTCTCTTGCAGACTGTGTCCTTCTCAGTGAGGATTCCAGGGTATTGACTTAGCACTATACCACACAGCAATGAAGGAAAAGCTATTGGCAGCTTTGTTGCAGATGAGCTAGCATGCTTCAAGGTCTGATCAAAGATGTAGGCACCATAATCCATCTTAGTCTGAGTGCCCACAGCATAAATAAACCTGCCCAAACCAGTGGATATTGAAGATGTGTGATTGGTAGGCACCCAGTTTGCTGTACCAATCCTGTTCAGCATGGCATATTTTCTTGTCAGCATGCTCACTGAGAGCTTTCCTTTCACTGGCCAAGCCTTGACCTGATTTGCAGTGATAACCTTGCAGACCTGGTTATCAGTCTTCCCTAGCTCATTTGGTCCATCAGACTCTCTTCCAAGGTATTGGTTGATGATCTGAGGAGAGAACTCTACACACCTGCCTCTAACAAAAACTTTTCTAAATTCAGAAGACTTACCATTGGCACAATCTTCCTGAAGATTGACTATGAATTCTTTGACAAGAAGCTCATAGCAGGGAGAGAGATTGGAGACTGTTTTGAAGAGGCCAGCAGCAGAGATGAGGTCAATTAATTCAGTGCACTCAAGTGCATTACTGCTCAGCTCTCTTTCAAGTGCAACCCTTCTTTGGTACACAAACTTCCATCTGTTAACACTTGAGACATGATGAAATGAGATGTTGTCCAAAGGGGCTTCTGGAACAGCAGTTGAAGCCCTAGAGGGTGTTGTTTTCTTCTTTGGAGGAGATGTTGGGACATCTGCTTCAACATCTGAGTCTGAGGGAGTGACAACTTTCCTCTTTTGAGTTTGGACTTTACTCCATTGTTTTGTAGGACCAAAGACAGTTTTGGCTTTGTCTTTCTTTGGGGTAGCTTGCTTCTTCTCAGGAACTGCATGTTCTGCTTGCATCTTTCCTTTCCTAGACCTGAGCCTTTTGGCTATGCTAGGTCTTACAGAGGCAATGATCTCTGTATCAGAATCCTGCTCAAGATTCACCACAGGAGGAGATTGAGCAGTCTCTTCTTCAGCTGGTTGATCAGCAGAGATATGCTCTTCAGTTGAGGCTTTGGTCTGATCCTCAGGTTCTTCTTCATCACTTTCATTTGAGGCCTTTTTCTGGTCCTCAGATTCTTCTACAGCAGCATCAGATGAAGCCTTTTGTTCATCCTCAGATGTTTCAACATCTATTGGGACATCCTGTTGATCAGGAGTGTCCTTTGCAGCTTGAGTTTGTTGATCATCTTGTGGAGCTGGCATGGTGTTCAGAGGGATAGATATGCCACTAACCACTCTTTGTTCAAAAAGAATCTTGTTAACTATCTCTTTTATGGAAGCATCCACATATTCAGAAGATTTTGGAGGCATGTTTGCTGGTGAAGGAATGCCTTTGGATTTGCTGCAGACTTGATCTTTTGCTCTTTTTGGAGTTCTTGGCTTTTTAGCATGAGGAGCACTTCCTCTGATTTCGTCCAATGGAGTAGACTTCATGGGTACTACAGAGATGGGGGTTGCATGAACCACATCTTCTTTGTTGAGAACTTCTTCAGGAGTGTTAGGGTTTTGAGACATTTTCAAAGAAGATGAATGAAGAGATTTAGGGTTGATGATTTCTGAAGAACAGCTAGATGATGCAATTCGCTTTTGATAGTATGATGAGAATATGGATAGCTGAATGGGAGCTGTTATTATATAAGTAGCCGTTACATTGAAAATGATTAGGAATGGAATACCCAAGGTTCTTGACCAGACTGGTGTTGCCATCTGGTACTTATGCCACACAATGTCATATGACATGTTGGCACATCTCATTAACTGCTAAATCTCACATAAACAGATTCCCAATTTGCCCCTTAAGTTCTCAAATTGTGTAGCATTCAATGCTTTGGTAAAGATATCAGCCAACTGCAGATTTGTAGCTACATGTTCCAATGAAATCACTTTTTCTTCTACAAGATCTCTGATGAAATGATGTCTGATATCAATATGCTTGGTCCTGCTATGTTGGATAGGATTCTTTGATATGTTAATTGCACTTAAGTTGTCACAGTACAATGTCATGACATCTTGTGGGACATTGTACTCAGTGAGCATTTGCTTCATCCAAACCAACTAAGAACAACTGCTTCCAGCTGCTATATATTCAGCTTCAGCTATAGATAGGGATACACAATTTTGCTTCTTACTGAACCAAGAAATCAAATTGTTTCCTAGAAAGAAGCATCCTCCTGAAGTGCTTTTTCTGTCATCAGCACTTCCAGCCCAATCAGCATCACAGAAGCCAGTGAGAATTGGTTTGCATCCATGAAAGTACATTATGCCATAGTCACAAGTACCATTAACATATTTAAGAATTCTCTTGACTTGATTGAGATGACTGACTTTTGGATCAGCTTGATATCTTGCACATACACCTACTGCAAATGCTATGTCTGGTCTGCTAGCAGTCAAGTATAACAAGCTTCCAATCATGCTTCTGTATAAGCTTTGATCTACATTCTCACCCTTTTCATCTTTAGTCAGCTTTAAATGTGTGGGGGCAGGAGTTCTCTTATGAGTAGCATTTTCCATTCCAAATTTCTTGACTATGTTCTTGGTATACTTGCTTTGGGAAATGAACATGGAGTCTTCCATTTGCTTTATTTGCAGACCAAGAAAGTAGGTTAACTCTCCTACTAGGCTCATTTCAAATTCAGATTCCATCTGGTTGACAAAATGTTTGACCATCCTATCAGACATCCCACCAAAGACAATGTCATCTACATATATTTGTGCAATCATGACATTTCCTTCTTCATCTTTAACAAACGAGGTTTTGTCAATTCCACCTTTCCTGTACCCTTGCTTGATAAGAAAAGTAGTCAGTCTTTCATACCATGCCCTTGGAGCTTGCTTCAGACCATAAAGAGCTTTCTTTAGTTTGTATACATGATTTGGACAGCTTGGATCAACAAATCCTTTAGGCTGTTCTACATATACCTCTTCATTAAGATAACCATTTAAAAAAGCACTTTTCACATCCATTTGAAATAGCTTGAACTTTAAGATACAAGCAATTCCCAAAAGTAGTCTGATTGATTCAAGCCTTGCTACTGGTGCAAAGGTTTCATCAAAGTCTACTCCTTCAATTTGTGTGTATTCTTGAGCTACAAGTCTAGCTTTGTTCTTTGTAACAACTCCTTGTTCATTTGACTTATTCTTATACACCCATTTTGTTCCAATCACATTTATGTCATCAGGTCTAGGAACAAGATTCCACACTTCATTCCTTGTGAATTGACCTAATTCCTCTTGCATAGCACAAATCCAGTATTCATCAGTAAGAGCTTCCTTGATGTTTTTAGGTTCTATTTTAGAAACAAAACAAGAACCTGAAATCACTTCTCTTGATCTAGTGCTCACACCTCTGTTGGGATCACCAATTATCAAATCTTTGGGATGATCCTTCTGTATTCTGATGGAGGGAGGTTTGCTGGATTGTTCTGTCCTTGCATCAGTTTGAGTGAAGTCATAATGACCACTCTTTTCTTCAGCTTCAATCTTGATATCAGCAGATGTTCCAACATCTTCTGGGACATCTGTAGGAGCATCATCAATTATCACATTTATAGACTCCATGATAACCTTGGTTCTAGAATTAAATACTCTATATGCTCTGCTGTTTATAGAGTATCCAAGAAAAATCCCTTCATCACTTTTAGGATCCATTTTTCTCCTTTGCTCCCTATCTGCCAGAATATAACAGTTACTTCTAAACACATGGAAGTACTTAACTGTGGGTTTTCTGCCCTTCCAGACTTCATAGATTGTGGACAAAGTTCCTTTTCTTAGAGTAACTCTGTTGTGGATGTAACAAGCTGTGTTTATAGCTTCAGCCCAGAAGTACAAAGGTAACTTTTTAGCATGGATCATAGCTCTTGCTGATTCTTGAATAGTTCTATTCTTCCTCTCAACAATCCCATTCTGTTGAGGAGTGATTGGTGAAGAATATTCATGATTGATTCCTTCTGAAGAGCAGAAATCTAAGAACTTTTGGTTCTCAAATTCTTTTCCATGATCACTTCTTATTCTGATCACACAGCTGGATTTTTCCCTTTGTATTCTTTGGCATAAGTCTTTGAATACATCAAATACATCAGACTTTTCCTTGATAAAATTTATCCATGTATACCTTGAAAAGTCATCAACCACTACATAGGCATACCTCTTACCACCAAGGCTTTCAACCTGCATAGGTCCCATAAGATCCATATGCAATAGTTCCAAAACTTTGGAAGTTGTCAGATGTTGGAGCTTTGGATGGGACATCTTGGTTTGCTTGCCTATTTGACATTCACCACATATTTTTCCATCATCAATCTTCAGTTTAGGAATACCTCTTACAGCATCCATAGATATTATCTTCTTTATGCCTCTGAAATGAAGATGACCTAGCCTTTGGTGCCATAGTTTCACTTCTTCTTCTTTAGCTAAGGAGCAAGTTGAAGTAAGACTGAAGTTTTGAGATTCCCACATGTAACAGTTGTCTTTAGATCTGGCTCCTTTCATGACAACCTCTTTTTCTTTGTTAGTCACTATGCATTCAATTTTAGTAAAGTTTACACTGTACCCTTGATCACATAATTGACTTATGCTGATCAGGTTAGCAGTTAAACCTTTAACCAGCAGCACATCATCTAGTCTTGGAACATCTTGACAGTCCAAGGTCCCAACTCCCTTGATTTCTCCTTTAGCTCCATCTCCAAAGGTTACATACCTGGATGAATGTGACTTTAAGTTTACTAGCAGATTCTTCAATCCAGTCATGTGTCTTGAACATCCACTGTCAAAGTACCAGTCTTCTTTAGCTGATACTCTTAGTGATGTATGTGCTATATATGCAGCATTTTTCTTTGACCATTTGAGTTGGGATTTCTTTTGATGCCTCTGCCCTGTGTCTTGTTCATTAGTAGATCTCCAAGATTGATTGTTGATCTTGTTCTTGTGTATGTAGCTTTGATCAGCCTGAATGCTGGCTTTTGGTCTCCATACCTTCTTGATGACTTCTGTCTTCTGCTTAGGAGGTTGCTGATTTCTTTGATGTTTATGCAACACTTTCTTAGTAACTTCCATTTTTTGCTTAGAAGGTTGCTGATACATCTGACTTGGATATCCATGTAGCTTATAACAATGAGGTTTGATATGTCCAAATCTTCCACAATGATGACATCTCCATCTTTGATACTTCTTCTTCATTTTGTTCTTTTCAGAATGTTGAGACATCTGTTGGAACATTATGTTTGACTTTGTGTTCTTTTCCTGATGTTGAAGCATCTGTTGGGACATCTTGTTTGACTGTATGGATTTTGAAGTAGTTTTGCTAGAGCTAGCTTCATCTTTATGTATTCTGTTAAATCCCAGTCCACTTTTATCCCCTGAATGCTTATTGTTGTTGAGAATAACATCCAGTGTATTTGAGCTGTTGTTCAACATTCTAACAGATTTGGACATGTGTTCCAATTTGGAGTTGAGAAGACTTACTTCACTTTTCAAGGTGTCAATGATTTCTTGATCACTTGCTTTTTCATCTTCTAGTGCCTCCTTCTGCTTCTTTAGCTTTATAACCTCATTGCATATTTCAGTACTTCTTTTGTATAGATCTTTGTAGGCTTGCTCAAGTTCTTCAACAGTAAGCTCCCCATCACTGGAATCACTTTCAGATTCACATAGTCCAGCTAAAGCAGTGATATGCTTAGCTGATTCTTCTTCTGAATCACTTCCTGAGTCTTCATCAGACCAAGTTACAGATAGTCCTTTCTTTTGCCTTTTTAAGTAGGTAGGACATTCATTCTTGATGTGTCCATATCCTTCACATTCATGGCATTTGGTTCCTTTTTCTTGACTGGTCTTTTCAGCATAATTTGACCTTCTGTTAGCATCATAAGGTCTCCTGTTCTCAGAAGAGTTTGTGTATCTTCCACTGGGTTTGGATTTGCCTTTCATCCCTCTGAGAATCTTTTTGAATTGTCTTCCAAGCATAACAATGTTGTCTGATAAGCTTTTACCAGTTTCTGATTCATCATCTTCTTCTTCATCAGTATTTGTTACCAAGGCTATGCTTTTGTTCTTCTTAGCATTTGTGTCATTCATTCCCATCTCAAATGTTTGAAGGGAACCAATGAGCTCTTCAACTTTCATAGTGCATATGTCTTGAGCTTCTTCTATTGCTGTGACTTTCATGTCAAATCTTTTTGGCAAAGATCTGAGGATCTTTCTTACAAGTTTTTCATCAGTCATCTTTTCTCCCAAAGCTCCAGAAGTATTAGCTACTTCTAAGATGTTCATGTAGAATTCATGAACTGTCTCATCTTCCTTCATTCTCAAGTTTTCAAACTTGGTGGTGAGAAGTTGAAGTCTTGACATCTTTACTTTTGATGTTCCTTCATGAGTTGTTTTGAGAGTATCTCACACATCTTTGGCTAGCTCACAGTGATGCACAAGTCTAAAGATGTTCCTATCAATGCCATTGAATAGAGCATTTAAGGCCTTGGAGTTGCCTAGTGCTGAATCTTCTTCATCCTTACTCCATTCTTCTTCAGGTTTCAACACTTTTGATCCATCTTTGGTGTCTTGGATAGGATGATCCCATCCAATGTTGACTGCTCTCCAGGCCCTGTTGTCAAGTGATCTTAAGAATGCAATCATTCTTGGCTTCCAGTAGTCATAATTAGAACCATCCAGTATAGGTGGTCTATTTACTGATCCTATATCTCTGTCCATGTTTCCAGAATTTGTATTCCCTAGATCTCACCCAGTATAAACAGGCAGGGTGCCTGCTCTGATGCCAATTGAAATTCTGTGATCAGGTATGAGATGTCCTATGAGATGTCCCAACACTTGACAGATTTAACCAAAACTTAAAATGCAAGAAAATTAAACAACACAGAAGTTTGTTAACCCAGTTCAGTGTATAACCACACTTACATCTGGAGGCTACCAAGCCAGGAGGAAATCCACTATAAGTAATATTAATTCTAGACTTAAACAACCCAGTTTAATTTTTCACTTAATATCTACCCAATGCAATTTCTACCTAAGACACAACTTAGATATGAGTACCAACTCACTCCCCCTCAATCACACAGTGATCAATTTACAAGTTTAATAAAATTGAAGACATTCTTCAAACAATACAGCTTGATCTTACTTCACAGTTTCAATCAAGTCACAAATGCACTTTTGCTTAAAAGCTCATAAAGTGGTACAATGAAAACACCTGCTATTAAAAACACTAGACACCCTATTTGGTCTTCTGAAATTCGTACTCAATTCTGTGAGTTTTTGTTGATTAAATAGGTGTTTGTAATTTGGGCTTTCTGTAGGTTAATCCAGTCCTAAAAGCATGCAGCTTCCACCTTGAATTTAGGGTTTGTTACTTCCTATATTCTAGGTGATTTAGTTCTTCTGATTAATCTGAATCCTCATAATAAAACTCCCTACAGATGCGCCTTGTTCTGTTTTTATCCATCCATAATTAATTCCAGATAACTCTCCTTAAATATCTCAGAACAGTTAGTCATTAATTAATTCTGGTAGCAGGTTTGAGATGTCTCAACATCTGTTGGGACATCCTGAAAAACTGAACTTAAGTCATTTACACAATGTCCCAACATCTGGTGAGACATCCTGAAATAAGTTCTTATACTCTGTTTAATAATGTCCCAACATCTGATAGGACATTCTGAACTGAATTCAATATTTCTTGTTGGTCAAAAATTCTGCCAATTCTAAACATCTACACTATGTCTTTATGTCGATGATCTGTTGATAGCAGGAACTTGCAAGAAGGAGACGAAGATTTCAAATGTGACCTGAGCGAGGAGTTTGGAAAGTCATACTTGGGAAATCTCTCATATTTCCTTGACATTGAATTCTAAAAGAGTGGTAGAGGTTTGATGATGCACCAAAGAAGATATGCAGGCAAAATACTTAAGAGATTTGATATGCAAGATTGCAACTCAACTTCGACTCCAGCTGAGCCCATATTGCAACAGTCGAAAGACACAAATGAAGATGATGTCGACCCAACCCAATATAAAATACTTATTGGGTCACTAAGATAACTTTGTCACATAAGGTCTGACTTAACATACATTGTAGTTATGGTGAGTAGATTCATGTAGAAGCCATAGGTATCACACCTAGCAGCGACGAAGAGAATACTAAGGTATATGAAATGAACTCTCGACTATGGCATTTTGTTTCCTGTACCTGATGAAGAAAAATAATGTTAGATAGTGGGGGTACACTGACTCAAGTTGGTGTAGTGATGCTGAGTATCAAAAATGCATAGTTAGATATGTGTTTATGTTAGGTGGTGCACCAATTGCTTGGAGTTCGAGAAAGGATCCAGTAGTGGCATTGTCATCATGTGAAGCAGAGTACATAATTGCTTCTCTTTGTGCATGTCAATTAACATGAATGGTGAATCTGGTCGAAGAGATTACAACAAAGAGTCATGGAACAAAGAGTCATGGAAAGTACTTTAAAAAGATTTTGAGTTCGAGGGGTAGGTTATACAAAGGGAAGGTGTTAGCATCCTTTGTATCCTTAGTTATCCATGGGCTCTTAACTACTTAGCTCAATTTACTTTTGTTTGAAAAAATGGTGTAGTGTGTGTTTAGAAAATATTTTCATGTCTTTAACTTTGCATTGATCCTCGTATGGATGTATACAAAGTGTTTATTTTTGAAAATGTTTGAAAAGTGGGGTGTAAAGAGTATTTTGAAAAAAAGTGAGCAAGTACTTAAGAACTACTTACCCTAAGTTTGTAAGGTCTTTCTTGTTATTTATTTCCTTTAGAAGTATAACTGTCCTTACTATTAATGAGTAAGTAGTCTTTACCTTGTATGTTAGGGACGGGCGTAGGGTCATCGTATGCTCATAGAAGGCAACCGATAGGGGTATCTTAGTTATTCGAAGGGACGATCATCATTTTCGTAGGTTCATCGAAGGACGAGATCATTTATTTGTAGGAAACTCGAAGGGACTATGATCTTTTATCTTGAAGGAACTTGATGATATTGTTCGTAGGCAACTTTACTAAGATACCCTCACGTCCGAGGGACTTGACCATGTTTATTGCAAGGCAACCAAGAGAGGAAAACCTAGGAGGTGCAGATGGCAATCGTAAAACGATCGACTTACGTGTGTGAATATTGATTTCAAATATTTTATCTTGTGAATTAAGGTTAGTTAACGGTTGATTTTAGTTTTGCCAGACAATCCTATTAAGCATACATCTAACAGTTTATAGTGCAGAAAAATAAAACCCTAGTTTCAAATATTACATGGCTTTGGGAGGGATACATAAATATAAAAAATCCTAACAGAAAATGTAAAGTGCGGAAAATAAACCTAAACTATTACAAGGCTTTAACAGTTACATTATCTTTAGAAATTGTAAAATAATCGAAACGAAAAGATCGGAAGAATATTGAGTCTTTGAGATGAGAGGAGGATATGTTTTTTATCATGCTATTAGAATAATAAAAATAAATAAATAGATTCAGATAAAATCACTGCAGATTTTAAAATAATGGAAAATAAGAAAAGCGATTAAAATAAAATCTAAAAAATATTAAAACGATACTAAAAATCTAATAAAATCAAATAAAAAGCGCATAATATTTTTAATTTTTTTTGAAAATATTGAAATAGAAAGTAAATCAAATAAAATAGAAAAAAGAGGAATTTGCTATTTTGAGGGTCGAAATCTTTTAGAATTCTATTATAAAAGAGTATTGTTCTTCGATTTGTTTATGAACTTCTAGAAAAACTTCGGAGTAAATCGAAACAATAGCACTTACCTGACTTACCTGTCAGACTGGAATTCTTATCACTACTGTAGCCTTCAAAGTATCGGCGGAAACATATTACAGTTGATTAACCAACAATTTAGTTCTCCATGGTGCCCTAAACTTCAATTCGATCGCCCAGATGGATTGCTCACATCATACAAAACACAAATATACAAAGAGATTAGATGTATCATGTGTATAAATATGAAATCGAAAAATTGAAAAAAACCAAAAAAAAACAAATTCGATTATGGTGTTTTATGAGGTTTTGGAGTAATGTGATGATTGGTACGCCGTCAGAAGAGTCTAAGGAATGTTCTTGGACCTTCAAACCTCCTTGAGAATGGCTGCAACCCTAAAACCGAATCCAACTTACTCTTGAGTTTTTTGAAGTTTTGTATGCTCTATTTGATCAAAATTTTTTTGTCCTCTTGACTTGTGGAGATGATAAGTATTTAGAGGGTGATTTTGGGCTTTTGTGATGGATTGAGAGGTTACTTGAGGATGAAGAAAATATGTTTCCAATTTGGTCAAAAAATTAGATGAAATCATACTCTTTTGGTATTTCACGAATTTGGACACTTAAAATCATCATAAACATCAAATATTTGATCTCAAAATAGACCTAGGATCCAATATTTGATTTTTCAATATTTATCTTAATTAAAATTTAATTTAAATGAAATAAATCCAATATAATATCATATAAATATAAAAAATCAGATATTATGATTTATGGGTCGTGCATGATCTTATAATTAAGTTTGGATTGGAAAAATATGGGCCTATTTGGAGAAACTTGAGTTTTGACCATTTTTGCTTCATACACCTCCTCAAAATTGACCAACTTCAACAATGCATAACTCTCTCAACTTTTTTCCCATGTATGTGTTCTAGGACTTTTAAGAAAGCTTAGAGTGTCTTCTAACTACTAATGTCAAAGACACGCAGACATGCACTTAGTTCCCCCTAATGAGTTAAAGACGATTTCCTCCCTGTGGCCTTTCACTTGGTGGGGAATGGACATCCGCGGGCCATTCATGACCGGCTCCTACCAAAACAAATATATTATCGTCGGTGTCGACTAGTTCACAAAGTGGATCGTTGCTGAGGCCCTCGCCAAAATCACAATACAAAATATACTTCGTTTCTTCAAAAGAAATATCCTCGCCCGTTTCGGCATATCCCAAGTCATTGTCACTGACAACGAAACGCAATTCACGGACAGAAGGTTCCATGATTTCATCGTCAACCTGGGCACAAAGTAACACTTCACGTTCTTCGAACACCCTCATACTAACGGCCAAGTAGAGGCAGCCAACAGGGTAATCTTACGGGGACTAAAGCGCAGATTGGGTGACGCAAAGAAAGCTTGGGTTGAGGAGTTACATAGCGTACTTTGGACTTACTGCACGACCCCGCATTCGACAACCCGAGAGACTCCATTCCGGCTAACCTACGGGATGGAGGCGATCATCCCGATAGAAATTCGAGAGCCCTCGAGACGAACAGAAGCGCCCCTCGACGAGGAGCTGAATAACGAAGCCCTACGAGTGGAGCTCGACCTCGTCGAGGAAATCCGGTCCGAAGCAGCTCTCCGGGAATCATCGCTAAAGCAAAGGTTGGCTCTACGCCACGACGCGAAGGTTATCAAAAGGGAATTCTAGGTTGGCAGCCTCGTCCTCCGGCGAAATCAGAAAAACCCATGAGAAGGCAAGCTGGCCATAAACTGGAAAGGCCCATATCGAGTCCGGGATAAGACGGATAACGGGGCATACTACCTTGAAAACCTACAAGGTGAAGAACTTGCTTGATCCTGGAATGCTGAAAAACTTAAGCAATATAATAATAAGACAAATGCACGATCACGAGAGTATGGGAGGCACGACCATGTTTCTCCATTTATAATCAAAGGGGAGGCCGATACCCCTAAGAAGCGGGAACGACCTTCCTCAATAGAGGATACTTTAAACTAACTTCTCTATCGCAGTACCACGTCGGCAGGACGCCCAACTCGTGAGGGGAAGACCCAGGCCACGAGATCAGGGCCTCGACCGTGACCTTCATCCCGTTCATATGCGGACGTAAAGCCTGCCACCTCGCCGGTTCCCTAAATCGACGAGCCCTTACCGTCGAGAAACAAGTTCACATTTCATAGTAAATTCAAAAACAAGAAAATAAACTTGAAATAAAAACATTTCATTACATAGACCGACCAAAATCTGGCCGGTAAAGAGTATAAAATGAGGGGACTATGCCCAAAAAAAATTGTGACACGCAGGCCAGAAAAACAAAAAATATGGCACACATGCCAGACTTACTCCTTAACCTCATTCTCTTCCTCCTCGTCATCCGAGCCAATGAACGGGCAAACAATATCCTTGTCGGCAACCTCATAATTAAAGGTTATCCCCTCAGTCACTAGACCGGGGTTGACAACCTTGAGCTGGTCAGTGGCGTTATCATAATCCATTTGAATGGTATCCATGCAATCCTCCTCAAGTTGCCTGATCCGAGCAATCAGGTCTCCCCGACTTCGCATGGACTTATCCTCCTCGTTCTCCTCCTAAGCAGGGAGAGCCAATCTTTCCAACTCCTCGACCATCAAACGAAGACGCTTATTCTCCGTGACGACTTCATCGAACTCAGCCTCCCGGTCCTTCAACTTCTTATTTTTGTCTATTAGGTTGTCTTGCTCAAGCTTGACCTCACCCAGCTCGAACATCAACCCTTCCTGGAGTTTGCATTTATCCATGTAATGAAGAAGTTGTGGGAGAGCAGGTCCCTCTTGACTTTGGCCGCCTGAAGCGCCTCCTCCACGACTCTTATATCCGACAAAGGACAAGTATTGTCGGACAAGACCAAGACCGTTTCGATGACCCTGATCACCACAGCTATATCCTGGGACAAGTTAGACAGCCTGGTCACCACAACTATATCTAATTTATGCAATTATTTTTAAAAAATATTGTATATAGATCATTTCACCAAAAAAAAAACTGCACATAAACTATGTTTTTTATTTTTTGTGTATAAATATTACTAAAATATCATATTGACTTAATTTGATAAAATAGAGAAAATTTCTTAATGCATCTCATATAATTTTTAGGGTTAAATATGTTTTTGATCTCTGTAAATATCTCAATTTTCATTTTTAATCCCTATTAAAATAATAATAAATTTTAGTCCCTACAAATTTTATATGCATACAATTTTAGTCTTAGTTGTTTTCTAAAATTTTGAAATCTGTTTAATTATCCTTAAATTTTTAAATTTTTGAATAATTTTTTACATTCATGTTTATAATACTATAACATATCTCTTTACTAAATTTTAGAATTTTTTAAAATGAGAAGAATTAAATATGAATTTTTTAAAATTTAAAATATAATGATAAAAGTAATGAAAACCTCCACTTAGAAATCAAATTTTGAGTTCATTTTTTTCGAGAAATTTTTTATATCATTTTAAAGATGTTTGTAAAATAATCATTTAAAAATACACATCGGTTTAACGGAAGGGACTAAAACTACGTGCATAATAATTTTGTAGGGACTAAAAATGAAAATTGAGATATTTATAGGGACTAAAAACATATTTAACCCTATTTTTTATGCATCAATGTTTCAAATTTTCGGAGACACATCTCCGGACGTATCAATAGGTCAGTTAATGCTAAAATATTTTGGAGATGCATCTCCATAATATTTTGAAGGTTAAATCGCGACATACTCTTCTCTTTTCTCATTTAACATTTTACTCAAACTCAATTACAAACTCTCTCAAATTTCTTCTCTACACCAAGTCAAATTTCATTCAACAAGACTCAAGGGAACATCAATCTTCATCTGTAACATCATCCAACAACATCAAAAACATCAATTTCTTATAAATTTTTCGAGTTTTTGATAAATGTTTGATTTTTGTGTAAATGAGTAGAAATAAGTTATTAGAGTTAGAAATGAGTATAAATAACATTTAAGATAGTTTAAAGATAATTTATTAGTGGTTTGTTTGCTTAAAATAATGATCAAAACAAGTTTTTCTTTAGATTGCATGGGGTACATTACGCTATTGACGCAACTTCTGAGTTGCAGAAAGTTCCGGAGATGCATCTCTGAAAATTTTCAGTGTTTAATTTTATGCATGAAATTCCGGAGATGCATCTCCGAATATTTTCAACATTTTAGTTTCCCCCAGATTCCGAAGATGCATCTCCAGAATTTTTGTAGTATTTTTTTTATTTTGTATTTCCATCCATGCCTGCACTAATGTTCTGCCTTACTTCAACTTACAAATAAAATGGTTGATAGGCAAGATAGACATAGGCAAGGAAGGGTTGCTCAACACACATTCGTTCGGCGGAATAATGGTCAACAAGTTTTGGAGGCTCTTGATTCCTCTAATCAGGCAGAGCCGTCTACTTCTGAAGCTCGTGTTTTTACCTATGCCACTTCATTTTCTTCTTCCCGTATGAGATGTGATTCACCATATGACGCATCACTCCTTCCATCATTTCGCGGGCGTCAGGTTTCACCAATGTCACCTCTTATTGTAGATATTGTTGATCCAGGCCCACCTCTTGTCTCCCCTTATACTACTGATTTTGTTGATCCAATGCCACCTCCGTAAGGTGAGGTTACTGTGGATGATGATTTTGAGGCATTTGGAGAAGGTCCAATTGATTTCTCCTTACTACCTTTGTATCTAGACCATATATTCAGATATATTTGGGAAGGAGAGGTAGCATTAGTTGGATTCTTTATTTTATTTTTTATGTTAATTTGAATTGACAAATTTTTGACATTGATTATTTATGACAAATTTCAGGAGCGTGATCTGCATAAGTTTTTAAACCACGAGAGAAAGATTGCATCTTTGCCTCAGCCGAATGAGGATTAGTTTCAATCACTTTTGTCTTCATGTGGCATGAAGGACTTGTGCATGACCGGTTATACTACGGTCAACCACAGTATGTTTAATGCAATCGTGAGAGATAACACTCGGAGACCTCGTTGTTTCTTCTCCTGCATGGTGAGGTGTCTATTACACTCGATAATGTCTCGTGTTTCCTACATCTTTCCATTATGGGGGAGATTCCTAGATCATGGGAGGATGGCCAAACAGGAGGAACTCGTGATGATGGTAGAGTATCTTAGGGTTGATCTAGGGGAAACGATGGAGGAGTTGGATAAGATCATGGGTGCTCATGCTAGATTTAAATTATTGAATAATTTATATGATGTTGAGATCCGGAGTGTGCAACAAGCTGGTGGTGATGCTGAGCAGGTGGCACTCCACAAATCGCATGCGTTGAGAGCATGCTTGTTTTATTTGGTTGGCACTACAATTTTTATGGACAATAGTCTCATTTATATAGACGTTGTCTACCTGTGGTACTTCGTGGATTTCGTACGGATCCATGAATACAACTGGAGTGGCTTGTTAGGTCTACCTGTATTCAAAGTTGAGAGAGTTGTATGTGGAAGATGATGCAGGTCACATGCAACATGACACTTCTAATGGTAATTTCAGGGGAGGACACAACAAAGTCACTGTGGGGTCGATAAAACGACGTTTTGATCAACTCATCAACACCAGCTCGAACCAAAATTCCACTCTTGATCCTCGCCGTGGGGGATCAATACCCATATTCTTTTACAAGGAGGATCTCCTCGGTGGCGCACCTAACTCTAGTATCCCCCTACTGATTCGGGCACAAATGGAAAACTTTGATGTTCGGAGGATCCTGTTCGACCAGGGAAGCTTCGTCGATATCATGGACTCCCAGCTTTTCGCGACCTTGTAGCTCAACGAGACACATCTGACACCCTATGTATGGTCAGATCTCAAGGAGTTCAACGGGACAGTACCCATACCATGGGGTTATGTCGACTTGATAGTAACTTTTAGAGCATGAGAAACTGTTAGGGCTATCAAGGTGAAGTTCCTCGTGATTGACTGCCCGTCACTATATCAATGCATCTTGGGTCGCCTAACCCTCGTTGATCTCATCGTTGTACCTTCCACGGTACACCTGAAGATGAAGTATTACACTTCATCGTGACAGGTAACCTTTCTCCATGGAGACATCGAATCTGCTCGTCGATGCTTCGAAGCTACGTCTAAAGGGATCGACGCCATAGCCCAAGTCAAAGCAAACCACCAAAGTTGCTCTTCCTTGAAGTTCCGAGGAATCAAAGCCACTCCCTCGGGTCAATTCAATTGATCTTGAGGCGTGGCTGGCCGCAAATATCTCCTCCTTTACTCTTCATGTGCCCGACGGAGATTTCGAGTTGATCGCATTAGGTGGAGATCCTGCCAAAGGAGTGAAGATCAGAGTCGACCTCCCAGACCTTGCACGGAAGTACCTGAAGGCATGCCTTGGGGAGAACGCTGATTTACTTGCGTGGAGCGCAGCTAAGATGTCCAGGTTGGATCAAGAAACGGTATGCTACCATCTGACCATAGATCCCTCTGTCCGAGTTGTGGCACAATGCATGAGGAAACAGTCCCAGAAAAAGATAGAGGTTGTCGAGTAGGCCGTCAAAGACCTCCTAGAGGCACAATTTGTAATTGAGGACAGGTATACCACCTGGTTCTCAAATGTTGTATTAGTAAAAAAGAGCAATGTAAAATGGTGCATGTGCGTTGACTACACTGATCTCAATCGGGCTTGCCCAAAAGACGCTTACCATTTGCCTAACATTGATAAGTTGTTCGATAACTCTGTAGGTTTTAAATTACCATCGTTCCTCGACGCAGATTCCGGGTATAATTAAATACCATGGTCGTGACCGACAATAAATACATCGCTTTCATGACTGAATCTAACAACTATTACTACAATGTAATGTCCTTTGGCTTGAAAAACGCGGGTGCAACCTACCAACGCATAATGAACAAAGTCTTTCGAGCAGAAATCAGAGACATGCGCGAAGTTTACATGGACGACATGATCGTTAAACCCCACGAGGAAACCGATCATGCTCTCCACTTAAAGAAAATTTTTTATCAAGCACGCAAGTGCAAAATGCGATTTAATCCAGAAAAATTCACGTTTGGGGTACGTGTGGGCAAATTCCTCGGTTTATATCTAACCGAAAGGGGAATCAAAGCCAACCCCGACAAGTGTCGAGCATTCTCCGAAATTCCCACGCCAAAATCTAAAAATATTATCCAATCACTAAACGAGCTTTTCACCTTGCTATCTCGCTTTGTGGCGAAATCTGCTCAATACGCGCTCCCCTCTTTAAGCTCCTCCGGAAAGAAGCTGCTTTTGAATGGATGGAGGAGTGCGAGCAAGCATTAACACATCTCAAGAAGGCTTTGTCAGAACCCCTGGTTCTCTCCCGGTAGGAGTGACTTTGTTTCTATATCTGGCAGTCGAAAACAAAGTCGTGAACACCGCCCTCATACGAGAAACACCTGAGGGATAAAAACTAATATATTTCACAAGCAAAGCCCTGCAAGGGCCGAGCTTAGATATAAGCAAATTGAAAAAGTAGCCCCCATACTTCTCCATGCAGCGAGGAGACTCAGGCAGTATTTCATGTCACACACGATCGTTGTTCGAACAAACCAACCCATCAAACAACTTCTCGGTCGACCCGACATGGCCGGAAGGATGCTCAAATGGTCCTTTGAATTGTTTGAGTTCGACATCCAGTATGAAGGCAAATCAGCCCTCAAAGCACAGGTCTTGGCTGATTTCGTGGTCGAAATGACCACCCCGGAGAACAAAACTTGTGCGTACAGGAAATGGACAATTTTCGTTGATGGGGTATCAAGCACAATGGGAAGTGGAGCATGGATTATTCTAGAAAACAAAGAAGGTATCCTGATAGAGGTGTCCCTCACTCTATCTTTTCCCACCTCCAACAACCAAGAAGAGTACAAATCTTTCCTCGTTGGTCTGAGGCTCGCCGACAATCTAGGAACCGAAGAAATAATCATTTGTACATACTCTCAGCTCATGGCCTTACAAGTCAAGGGCGAGTACCAGGTTAAAAACGAAAACATGTCAAAATACCTGACCCTTGTCAAAGAAAAGATTACAAAGTTTACATCCATAGAAGTCGAGCATACATTTTATTGAAATCGCAAGCACAAAAAGGAAAGGCAGAAACAACTCTGTTATACAAGAGATACTTCCTCGGTCCAACATTGAAAGAAATCCTCAATGGTAGACGTAAATGTCATCGGCAATGCCAGCTGCTGGATGACACCGGTCTACAACTAGTTGACTAACGACAAACTGCCCTAAGACCCAAAAAAGGTCGGTATAGTTAGGCGATGAGTCTGCTCATACGTATTAGTCGAGGGAAAACTCTACCAAATAGGATTCTCCATTTCCATCCTCAAGTGCGTCGAGGAGGAGTTGATCCCGCATATCCTGGGTGAAATCCACGAAGGCATCAACACCCAGCATCTGGGCGGGAGATCACTGGCAAGGAAAGCCATTCGGGCAGGATATTACTGTCCGATAATGCAGAACGACACCAAAGAGAACATGAAAAAATGTGATAAATGCCAACGACACGAGGACATGTAATTAGCACCTCCAAACGAGCTTAAGACAATGTCCTCCCCGTGGTCGTTTGCATGGTGGGGTCTGGTTATCCTCGGTCCTTTTGTCGTCGGTTCAAACCAAAATAAGTACTTAATCATCGGAGGGGACTACTTCACAAAGTGGATAGAAGTCGAGGCTCTGACCAAGATCACAACCCTTAACATATTATGTTTCTTCAAACATAACATTCTTTCTCATTTCGGCGTACCCCAAGCCATAGTTACCGACAACGGAACACAACTTATGGATAAAAAATTCCAAGAATTTGTTGCCAACGTAGGAATTAAACATCACTTCGCTTCAGTCGAGCACCCGCAAACCAACGGGCAGGGAGAATCAACGAACAAGGTAAATATACGAGGACTTAAGTGAAGATTAGACGAGATTAAGAAACGATGGGTTAGGAATTGCACAGCGTCTTGTGGGATTATTGGACCAGGCCTTACTCCACAACTGGGGAAACCCCTTTTCGACTAGCATACGGAATAGAGGTCGTCATCCCCATTGAAATGCACGTACTGTCTAGACGAACTGAAGCTCCAATTGACGAAGATACCAATTTGGAAGAATTATGCAAAGAGCTCGATTTGGTCGAGGAAGTTCCATCGGGAGAAGCCCTACGTGAAGCATCACTTAAACAAAAAAATCGTCATCAGAAATGACTCTAAGGTCATAAAACGTACATTGAAGTCAACAGTCTCGTCCTGAGTAGAAACCACAAGGACTCCAGAGAAGGTAAATTGGCCTCAAATTGGGAAGATCCCTACCATGTCCGAGCGAAAACGGAAAATGGAGCCTATTACTTAGAAAATCTAAATAGGGAAGAACTTACTCATCCTTGGAACGCCGAAAAACTTAAGCAATATTACAGTTAAGGCATCTGTCGGCCTGCTCGGATCTGAACGACGAAGCACATGCACCGACCTAACATGCATACCTAGGTACAAACATTGCATACCAACATATGTTCTTTGGTGGGTTTACCTCATGAACGAGGAAGACCATTGTCACACGACTGGATCCTCAATTGAGTCCATCGCCGTCTTAGTACCACGAACATGCAGAATGCCAAGCTCGCGATGGAATGTTCACGCCGTGGAGCACGAGCCATTATCATGACTCGAGCACCGCTTCCCAACCAGGTCAACTCTGACATTCTTCCTAGTTCCCCAAACCTCCAGACACACATAAACGAGCACAATTCCCAAAGTATACAAACGCGTCCCAAGTCCCTCAACGCGTGTATAAAAGAACATCGCACATGTTTTTAAAAAGCGAACATCTAAATGATCGAGGATCATATAAACACTTAGTGAGAATTAAAGAATTAATTTGTGTCCTCCGAAGGACACACGTGTAAGATCAACAGATAAGCAATGAACGACCACCGCGATCGGAAATGCATTATGAAATGCGACCATGCGGACCGACTTGTTCGAATATTACATAAATGGGGGAACAACTCCGCCGAGAAAAACAAAGGTCATGACACGCAGGTCAACCACCAAAATCAAAAAACAAATAAGAAAAAGGTCCTCAAGCCTTCCCATCTATTGTAGGTTGATCATCAACAGGGGCCCCCTGATTTCCTTCAGCCATGGTCGTATCTTCCTAGTTCGAAGACCTAAGAAATTTGGGCACAAAGATCTCTTTGTTCACAACCTTTTAAAGACAATTGATGCTCTCCTTGTTGAGTATAATCCCGGGATTGACAATCTTCAATTGATCCACCGCATTCTGGAATGCCACACCCGTTATCTCCTCGAGGCCCTTTTCCCCTGTTCTATCTTCGCAATCAGCTAAGCTCGGGTCAACAGTGATTTTAGGTCCTTAGGTTCATTCTCAGAAGGAGCCATTGCATCCTTAAGACGATCAACTTCGTCTATCACAGTTATCGTCTCAGAGTTAGCAGCGTTTAAGCTCTTTGTTCTTCTTTAGTGCATCCTTCGCCATCTCAGAAGCTTTGTTGGCCTTGTCCTCGAAAGCAGACAAGAGAAGCTTCAACCTTTGAATCTTTTGTTCTTAAGTAGTGGTTCCCTCGGAATACATAGAGGCCATGGCTAGAACCCTCATTATCGAACTCTCATCCCGAGCCAGAGACAGCTGCCTGTCCGGTCGACTTAGCTCCTCCAACTTCAGCGTCTCCGCCCGATGAACCTGGAGTGATTTCTCCTCAAATAACTTTAGCTTGAGAAGGCAGGTTGGAAGGTCGAACGACGACTTCGTAGGAGTCCCCTTCAAGTTGATGACATCGTCGGCCCTCGACCTCTTCCCCAATATGGAGGCAGTGTCAGGCGAACCTTGAGGAGTCGAGGTGAAGTTACCTGAACCCGTGCCTGGTGCTACCAAGCGGTCGTTCAGACGGGTTTGCTTCAATTTCTTCGCTCCTCTTTTCTTGGAAGCGTTCCCCATCACCTTGTCCTAGAATTCCACCATCAAATTTGGAAAAGACAAAAAGAAACCATTTAGAACATAAAGAGTACACGAGCAAAAATTCAATACGAACAAATAACTCTAAAGTCTACCGAGATTGTTTGTCACTTCCTCGTTTGTCTCACAGGAAAGGAGCTTAGACACTTTTATAAACCTATGGGTTACTTTTGCACCCTCGTCCTTATCCAAAAGTGGGTAACCCTGCTCGTCCAAATGCACGATCATAGTAATTCTGGAAACAAATTTCATCAAGGCATCGCAGCTGGTCTGGTCCTCGACACTCAGCTCATAAGCGATAGCCAGGTATTCATTTGTGCCATGCGTAAAATGGTCACGCGACCAAGAGAAATGAAACTTCATCATGAGACGAGGTACCTGTAGCGGTAAAATCGTGAGTGTAAGCTATTGATTAACTTCACTCAATGTACACAGAGTCGCCACCGCGCTTTTATTTATTTCCAAGAGGAAAAAGGCAAAAAGAACGAAGAAAGCCTAATGAATCTTAAAAGCTAAAAAAGCTAAAAGAATCAAACAGAGAATGGGTACGAGGATTGGTTACAAATCGGGAAGGTTTTAAGCACCCGACTTGTTCGTGGTACTCCACGGGAACCCTTTGAAATATTTACTGCATTTTTTGGTTTGAAATGGTTTGCTTGAAAAAGGATTGAAGAGATGAGAAGAAGAATGTTTTTTAAGATTTTGGTGTTTGAAGAGACGAACGTCTCATGCCTACGTACCCACAAAGTGCAATGCGAGATCAAAACCCCGTAGTTCGTGGTACAAATTGTGAAAAGGAAAATGAGTTGAATTGATTTTAAAATGTAAAGATAAGTCGTCATTCTTTAGCGAATAATTCCGCTAGAAAGAATAAATCATATCTAAACATAAAAAGGTCAAAAGAAAACGTGCACGAGGGCACAAAAACAATTGAATGAGTTGTGAATGTTTTAAAGTTTTTTGAGAAAGAAGGTTTCGATATGCTTATGTGGTTTAGCATTTATTTAAGGAAATGAAATGAAAAGGTAAAAACACATGACCGAAGTCAAGGTTTGATTGAAAAAATGTTTGAAGTTTGAAAACAAAGAAAGTTTTGAAAATAGGAAGGAGATTTGAAAATTGAAGAAGATGGGAAGAGATGAGGGGACTATCCTAAGAATTGAAAAATAAAAGCTAAAGGAAGAATGATCAAACCGTATGGCAAGCATTCTTTGAAACAATTGGATTTCCATCTTCATAAACAAGTAAACTTAATCGGAGCCAAAGTCTTCAATCCATAACAATTCAAGCAAAGGGATGATCCTAGAATCTAAGTCCGAAACTCCAATGCTAAGGATAGTAACCATAGTCCGAAATTAAAGTCACTAATTTTTTAGATGTTTGATCCGTTATTAGTGTTTTTGTGTCCAAATGGACAAAGGAAAAATAACAAGCAACAATATAAACAATAAGCAATATGATGAATGATATAGAAGCATAATAAGAGAGATAGGGAACAAGAGATTGAAATAAAAGGATAAGGTGCGAGAGATTAAAATTAAATGTTAGTATATTCACATTATTATAATATTTACAATATAAAGTGGTATGATGAACTTAATCAAGCACAACCACGAAAAGAAAAATAAAATCGAGGCAAACGGATTTAAGTGGATCTCAATCCGAATCGGGACAACTTTAGGTCTATGTTAAGCAATCGCCGAGTAGTTTACGGAGTAATTACCCTACAAATGAGGCTGGCCACCACTAATTAAAGTGGAAAATATTCGTGTTAAAACATGTTAGAGAAACGATATTATGGATCATTCTCCGAAAACATGCCACACTAAAAGAAAGGGAATGGTCTAATCTTAATCGAGATTTTCGTTGAATTTATCGAAAACAACCTATCACGATCTCAAAGTATGGAGAATGATCCAAATGATCATTCATCCATAGATTTGAAATAATGAAGATTAAACTATTCGAAATTCAACCATCACGAATCAGAGATTGTCATCGACCAAAAAAGAAAAAGATGAAGAAAAATGAAAATGGATTTAAAATAAATCCATAAAAGCATTAAAATATTTTTTAAACCTTTTCTAGAAAACTCTTTTCCTAAAACCTTTTCTAAAATTCTTCTCAAATACTTTTCCTCCATCCTTATTTTATAAAGTCTATTTATAAATCTCTTATATAGAAAATAACAAGACATTTTAAAAGAAACAAAAAAAAAGAGTTAAAGGATGGAAAATAAGAAAAAAAAGAAAGGGAATAGTATGAAGCTTAGGTGCGGGTAGTGGTGGATGAGCAAACAGGGGGAGTGGTATCAGATTTTTAATCCTAGGCCACATGAGCCCAAAACAAAATTTACAAAAACAAAAAAAAATAAAAGAAACAGAAAAACGAAGAAGAACACCATTCTTCTTCCTTATGCGAACTGCGGAAAACAACATGAGCTTCACGGCGGTGTACCTTCAACGGAATCCGACAACAGTTTTACAATCAGAATCGTGTCTCTCTCTCTCTATTCTACTTCAAATTTCATTCTAACTTCTTCTTCTCACAGATCCGGTTTCCGATTTGTTATTTATTGATGAATGGTTGAAAATTGTGAATGAGGAAGAACGCGATTGTGAGTTTCTAGGTTTTTCGAATTGTGATGAAACTGAAAGGAATTTATGGTGAATTCAATTGAATTGAAGGTATTTTGGTTTATGAAGTTGGAAATTCGAAATTGGGATGAAGCTTTGAGGATGGAATTTAACAGAGGTTTTTGGGGCTTTCTAAGCTTTTGGATTGATTGAAAGAGGGGTTTGATTTATAGAAGAAATGAAGAGGAATTTGATTGTCGTTTCGTGAAGGATTGAGATGCATTTTGGATATTGATTTTTCAGGTGTGAAATTCGTGCTTGGATGATGCAGTCCCGCGTGCTATTTCTTTTTTTTTAGTTGCGTTTTGATTCATTTTGCTTGCGTTTTGTTATTAGTGAAGAGCGCGTGTGGATGAGAGCATATGGCTGATTGTTGTGTTCAGCTTGTTTTGCTGATGTTGCTTGTAGGTACGACGTGAATTTTGCTGTTGTTTTGATTCATTTTGCAGCCGCAGGATGCCTTCGGCGTGAGGCTTGGGCGTGTTGATGGATGGCTTATTCACGGCGTGAGAAGATGATGGTCTTGACGGCTTATGTTATTGAAATTGAAGCTGGGCTTGCAAGTTGTCACGTGTGAAGGATGGTGTATGTATTGCGTGCGACTGGATGAGCTGGATGACATTGGCGTGATGAGCCTGCTGCTTACGGCTTGGGAGGTGTGTGAATATGGTAGCTGACTTGCGGCTTGTTGTGTGTCTTGGCTAGCTGGGAATTGTGAAGTGTGTTTGGCAGCTTGGAGTGCTTTGGCTGCGTTTTTGGATTTGAAAGTTGAAGCTGGATTGGTTTTGCCTTTTGGATGATATTGATGGGCTAGCACGTGTGGCTGGAGAGGTGGTGTGGGAAAAAGGCTGAGGAAAATATTTTGGGAAAGTGAATGTTGAAGGCTGCAAGTTGCTGTTGATTTCACGTGAGGTGTTTGGGAGCATGCTGGAAAATTGGGATTTTGGGCTAAAAAAAACATATGGGCCTATTATTATTTTTAGGAAAGTTTTTTTTATTCTTTTGTAATAAAAAAAAAGAAAAGAAAAGAAAATACTAACAAATGGAAATAAAAAAAGAAAAGTATAATGGGCTTTTTTTTTAAACATGGCTAAAAGGTGAATATTCTAAAATAAAAGAAATGAAAAGAAAGTTGGATTTAAATTGGATAAAAATTATTTTTGGATAATGAAATGGATAAAAAATAATGGGAAATGGATAAAAAATAATGGGAAATGGTTAAAAAAAATAATGGGAGATGGTTAAATGAGATGATTTAATCGGAAAAAGGATAATGGATATTTGAGAAATGGAAAAGAATCGAGAATGAATTATAAACTGATTATTGAATATTTTTTTGTGAAATGAATATGGAATTGGATATTTTTGTGAAATGGATATGGAATTGATGGTTTTAAACCCACAACAAACTCTGATTTTTCAACAAGCCTCTGATACGACCACTTTTGCATCAACTGGATAACTTGCCATTTAAGCCACAATTACTTGAAATCTGAACAATGCCCTAATGATTTGAATTCATACTGAGGAAAATAAATCCTCAGATGAATAGTTGATGAACTGATGAACACTAGAGATTCGAAACCAAACTTCACACACAACACTATCTGATAACTGATGACTTTCGCGCACAACACAACTTGAACTTTGAAAACGCATTGTCTAAAGAATAAACCACTGGCACAAACAACTTGCAATTGAAACCATCTTCTGATAGTTTGACCAAGATTAGGTCAAAAGTCCATCTGAATCGAATCGTGACTGAACCAACGCATCTGAATTGGAATCACAGCCATGTCTTTGAAATCCTGCAACACAGAGAAGAAGGAGAAGCAACCGCAACATTTTTTTTTTTTTGATATTTTGGTTAGAAGTTAGTGAATATAAACAGATAATAGAAATTAAACATGGTGATCCTCTGCAAGGCATAGACCTGCACCTGGAAAAGGATAAACAACCAGTGCGTGATCTTGTTTGTATGCGAAATGCAGATGAGCATGGTCAGTGATAGAATCGTTACCTCTTTGTGGCGATTCAGATCTTTGATGCAGCGATCACAAGCGTTGATGAAGTGCAACGCCTCTACTCAGTCCACACGAACAGCTTCCGGTCACAGTGCTAGCTGCTTACGAACGGAATTATTTGAGTGAGAATCAAAAACGAAATTGCATCAAGTAAAAGCTTCATCACAAGGGTTCCTTTTATAGACTCTCTTGTGGGCTGCGGGCTAAAAGCCCAATTCACATGATCCATAATAATATTATATATTATTATAATAACTATTATTATAATAAATATATTTATTTTATTATTATTTTATAACCATTATAAAATAACAATAATTATTATTATATTATCCGAATTTCTATTTTTCACTTAAGTGCACCGTACCTTACGGTGTTCCTTTGATTTCTCTACCTCTCATCAAACTGTCCTTATGTGTGTGACCTTGTAGGATTTCGTAACGTTGGTAATTATATTAAATTATATATTTAACATAATAAACAGTGAGCGGTATCTAGCAACACATCACTGCTACCCAAGTCACGAAAATGTCATGTGATCTGACAAAACCTTTTTCGTGATAATATATGTTTGTACAATTACCCTTTTGCCCCTATGTCTATATTGAACACAAGGCATACACTGTGTCATCCTTGTCCAGTTCAATATTGGGCCCTTAGACATTTCTCCTGTTATGCAGGATTGGCAAATTCCATCTAGGACACTCATGTCCCTCAGCATGCTTCGTGGAGTGCCCATCAACTGTCTTTATGATCATCCAGTTACGGATAATGTTTGATCAGCAATAAAGCACCCGACTATACATCTAGGGTCCATAGTGGTTTCAGGTCGAAGGGTGGTAATACACCATTATCACCATGAGAATAACTTATGACACTTTGCATAACATACTATGTAGTATTCTCATAGCGGGTCAATCCGGTATAAATATTACTCCTAATATTTATACCTATGTCAAGACTTGATAACCCTTTATCCATGATCCATGAGATGTGATCATCAGTCTATCTTCATAATAGTCTCAATGCTTTAATGTTATCCCACTTTGCAATAAAGCTTGACTACGGATATTTTAAGAATAATGTCTTTATGTTTAATGGGATCTCATGATTAAGTCACACTTAACATTTCATTAAACAGACTAACTATTTTAGGGACTTTATTATTCTGAAAGACAAACATAATAAAGAAATGCCTTTTATTATTAAACGAATAATCCGATACAAGTACCAAAAAGTATTGGCCTCTAGGGCTTACACCAACAATCTCCCACTAGCACTAGAGCCAATTAGGCATACCCTTAATACCCATAGATCTAGTATGACCATCATGCTTCTGTTGCGCAAGAGGCTTTGTTAATGGGTCAGCGATATTGTCAAGTGTAGGTACTCTGCATATCTTCACATCTCCCCGATCGATTATCTCTCGAATGAGGTGATAACGCCTAAGTATGTGTTTGGATCGTTGGTGAGATCTAGGCTCCTTAGCTTGTGCGATAGCACCATTGTTATCACAATATAAACCAATGGGATCCACAATGCTAGGGACTATGCCAAGTTCACTAATGAACTTCTTGATCCAAACAGCTTCCTTTGCTGCATTTGAGGCAGCAATATACTCGGCCTCAGTTGTAGAATCAGCAACTGTTTCCTGCTTTGAACTTTTCCAGCTCACAGCGCCACCATTGAGACAGAACACATAACCAGATTGTGATCTAAAATCATCCTTATCAGTCTGGAAGCTAGCATCAGTGTAACCAATTACATCAAGCTCTTCCTGACCTCCATATATCAAGAATGAATCCTTAGTCCTTCTCAAGTACTTAAGGATATTCTTGACAGCTACCCAGTGAGCATCACCGGGATCAGATTGGTACCTACTCGTTGCACTTAATGCATACGAGACATCTGGTCGAGTACATAACATGGCATACATGATAGATCCTATTGCAGATGCATATGGAATCTTATTCATGCGATCCCTTTCTTCCTTAGTTGAAGGGGATTGTGTTTTTGATAAACACAGACCATGTTGCATAGGTATGAATCCTTTCTTGGAATCATGCATATTAAAGCGTCTCAACACTTTATCTATGTATGTACTCTGACTTAGGCCAAGCAGTTTTTGTGATCTATCTCTATAGATCCTAATTCCTAATATATAGGCTGCTTCACCTAGGTCTTTCATAGAAAAACAATTCCCTAACCAAGTTTTCACTTGTTGCAAGGTAGGGACATCGTTTCCAATGAGTAATATGTCATCTACATATAATACCAGAAACACGATCATGCTCCCACTAACCTTCTTGTAGACACAAGGTTCATCTTCATTTTTGATGAATCCATATTGTTTTACGGTTTCATCAAAACGAAGATTCCAGCTTCTGGAAGCTTGCTTTAATCCATAGATTGATCGCTGTAACTTGCATATCTTTTGGGCATCTTGTGGTATGTCAAATCCTTCAGGTTGTGTCATGTACACATCCTCAAGAAGATTCCCATTAAGGAAAGCAGTTTTGACATCCATCTGCCATATTTCATAATCATGATATGCAGCGATGGCAAGTAAAATCCGAACAGATTTAAGCATTGCAACTGGTGAAAAGGTTTCATCATAGTCAACCCCATGAATTTGTTTATAGCCTTTTGCAACCAGTCTTGCTTTATAGGTATGTACCTTACCATCCATGTCAGTCTTCTTCTTGAAGACCCACTTGCATCCTATAGGGTTAACTCCTATAGGAGGTTCTACCAAGGTCCAAACCTGGTTTGTGTACATGGAATCCATTTCAGATTTCATGGCTTCTAGCCACTTCTCAGACTCAGGACCAGTTATGGCCTCTTTGTAGGTCACAGGCTCATCTTGATCCATGAGTAATACATCACCCTGATCACTTATGAGATATCCATATCTCTCAGGTTGGTGACGTGTCCTGCTTGACCTACGCTGGTCTTGTTCTACTTGAGCAGGTTGCTCTTCCACAACTACTTGTGTTTCCTGCTCTAGTTCCTCCATAGGTGTTTCAATGTTTTGTGATTCTTGAATTTCTTCAAGCTCTATTTTCCTCCCACTGTTTCCTTTGGAAATAAAATCCCTTTCCAGAAAGACTCCAGTTCGAGCGACAAACATTTTGCCCTCAGAAGGATTGTAGAAGTAATATCCTCTTGTTTCTTTAGGATATCCCACAAATAAGCATTTGTCAGATTTGGGCTCAAGCTTGGTTGAAATTTGTCGTTTGACGTAAACTTCGCAACCCCAAATCTTCATGTAAGACATATGTGGTTTCTTACCACTCCATATCTCATATGGTGTCTTATCAACCTTTTTGGATGGAACACGGTTAAGTGTGTAAGCTGCTGTTAATAATGCATGTCCCCAAAAGGAGTTTGGAAGATCGGCGTGACTCATCATGGATCGGACCATGTCTAACAAGGTTCGATTTCTTCTCTCAGATACACCATTCCATTGTGGTGTTCCAGGAGGAGTAAGTTGGGATAGAATCCCATACTCTTTTAGATGGTCATCAAATTCTAGGCTTAAATATTCACCGCCTCGATCTGATCGAAGAACTTTAATATTCTTCCCTAGTTGGTTTTGTACTTCATTCTTGAATTCCTTGAACTTTTCAAAGGACTCAGATTTGTGTTTCATTAAATACACATATCCGTATCTACTGAAGTCATCAGTGAAAGTGATGAAGTACTGAAAACCTCCTCTGGCTGGTATGTTCAGTGGTCCACATACATCAGTATGTATGAGTGCCAAAAGATCATTAGCCCTTTCACCTTTTCCTGTGAATGGGGACTTTGTCATCTTTCCAATTAAACAAGATCTGCATGTGTCATATGATTCATAATCAAAAGAGTCCAAGAGTCCATCTTTATGGAGTTTGGAAATGCGTTTCTCATTTATGTGGCCTAATCGACAGTGCCAAAGGTAAGTTGGATTCAACTCATTAGGTTTCAACCTTTTAGTATTAATGTTATAAATTGGCATTTCAAGATCAATGACATATAGTCCATTATTCATTTTTGCAGTAGCATAGAATATATCATTCAAATAAATGGAGCAACAATTGTTCTTTATTATGAATGAAAAACCAAACTTGTCCAAACAAGAAACGGAAATAATATTCCTGCTAATTGCAGGTACATAATAACAGTTCTCTAACTGAATTATTAAACCACTAGGTAAAGTTAAAACATAAGTTCCTACAGCTAAAGCAGCAACCTTTGCTCCATTGCCAACTCGTAGGTCAACTTCACCTTTTGCCAAATCTCTACTCCTTTTTAGCCCCTGCACATTAGTACAAATGTGAGAACCGCATCCAGTATCTAATACCCATGATGCAGAAGTAGATAAATTAATTTCAATAACAAAAATACCTGAATTTGAAGTCTCTACTCCATTTTTCTTATCTTCCAGGTACTTTGGGCAATTTCTCTTCCAATGTCCGGTCTTACCGCAATGGAAGCAAGTGCCCTCCTTTGCTATTCCTCCACTAGGCTTCAAAACAGGAGGAGTGGGTTTGGGTTTGGCAACTTCCTTGCCTTTCCCTCTACCACCCTGTTTGATGGGCCTCTTGTTCTGTTTCTTTCCATTACTGACCATCAAAATAGATTTCCCTTTTGTCTTCATATTCTGCTCAGCAGTTCTCAACATGCCTAGCAGTTCTGGAAGGCTTTTGTCCAAGTCATTCATATTGAAATTCAGGACAAACTGACTGAAGCTCTCTGGCAACGATTGCAAGATCAGATCAATCGCAAGTTCTTTTCCAAGGGGAAACCCTAATCTGTCAAGGTTCTCCACATACCCAATCATCTTGAGTACATGGGGACTTACAGGGGCTCCCTCAGCTAACTTGCTGTTAAAAAGGGACTTTGAAACCTGAAACCTCTCATTTCTTGCTTGCTCTTGATAAAGCATTTTCAGATGTCCGATCATATCGAACGCAGACATGTTCTCGTGTTGCTTTTGCAACTCAGAGTTCATGGTAGCAAGCATGAGGCAACCGGTTTCATTGGCATCATCGAAATGCTTCTTATAAGCATCTCTTTCTGCCTTTGATGCAGAACTAGGAGGTTCCTCCTCAGGAACTGGTGTCTCCAAGACATACAGCTTCTTATCGTGCTTGAGGACAATCCTCAGATTACGGTGCCAATCCAGGAAATTTGTCCCAGACAATTTTTCCTTATCTAGGATGGATCGCAAAATATTGTTCGATGTGTTTGTTGTCATGGTAATCTACAAGAGAAATATGAAAATATAAGTATCATTAAAACAACATATTTAATTAGGCCTTTAATCAAATATGCTCCCACTATTTTATTCAAAACAAATGACCCTCATCATTTGATTCGGAAAATCCCGTTGGAAGACTTTCTAGTGGGTCGAGATCCATGTTTCACTTTGTTTTAAGTCAGCGTTAGGCTGATTACACAAAACTAAGTTATTTAGGTAGGAACTCCTTCCAATTGTATCTCATACAACTCTCGAATATTTTCAATTGGGTGAATAACTCCTTATTCTGATCCATCACATGAATCATTCCCAATTCTTGCTTCTAAACATGTATAATCTTATTATAATTTGTTTAGTTAAGTTTGACCCATTGTTTTAGCAATTGGATATTACAATTATCCCATCACACCTTACTAATATAGAACATGCACCTCGCGTAGGCGAAACCTACAATGCTCGATACTAGTCTTGATGAGTGCTAAAAATTGGAAAGCATAAACTTAATATTTAATTTTGAGGGAATTTGTTATTAGTTTGATCTCACCGGCTTAACATGCAAAACGTCTCTCACATGCATCAACATACAATTACATGCATCAACATACATATAAAAAGATACAATTATGGCCCCTAACGCAATTGTTCTCTCAAGCCAATGAGAGAACCTAAGCTAACCTAATAACGATCTAAGCTTCTCCAAGCATGATCTCCAAGGTTATCCTCCTTTAATATTGAATACTTCCTTTTTCTTCATAACATAATATTACATTACATATAAGAATACTCGTTTTACATACGAGGGAGTGAGATGAGAAAAGAAGTTACATAAAGAGATTGAGAGAGAGGCACGACTCGCAGGCCGTATTTAAAAATCCCAAAACAATAATAAAGGATAAACTAAGGCCATAACTGATCACCACAAATAAATAATAATAAACACACTTTTATTATTAGTTTAAAAATTCCGATAATTAAATAAACTAAATTAAATTTCGGCTGATTGATCACACTTCATTGTATTTCACGTCGTTTCCTGCACAACTTTTGTGCATTTACAACCCCAACCGGAAAAGTCTGCGGCAATACAACACTTGTACTGCCATTAATCCTAATGCAACAATTTCATGCCGTCAAACACAACTCGATTGATAACTCAATATGATAGATCAACATGTCATTGCTTCACCATACTAACGTCGGATTCCGAAGCGAATGAAAATGATGATCTTTCAAAAGAATTACAATCCTTATGTGATTGAATGGATGAAATCAAAACAGTATATCCCATATACCATCTTTGCATCAGAATTTCTTATATCTTATATAAAAGTGATCGATCTAATTGTGTAACCTATGGATGATCAATGTATCGCACAACTTCACCATACTAATGTCGGATTCCGAAGCATAATCAACATCAATCATCCAAATCGTACACAACAGATGCCAAATTTAATTAATCGTTTATTGTTAAATTCGTTCTGTGTTTTAATCGAATCAAATACAGAAAAAAAAAACGGAAATTTAACAGCTATCAGATCCATGGTTTCGTAAGTGGCTCTGATACCACTGAAGGAAAATTGCGATCTAAACGCAGCGGAAAACAAAAATTTTCCTTTAGTGATCCTTACGAATGAGCATGGTCAGTGATAGAATCGTTACCTCTTTGTGGCGATTCAGATCTTTGATGCAGCGATCACAAGCGTTGATGAAGTGCAACGCCTCTACTCAGTCCACACGAACAGCTTCCGGTCACAGTGCTAGCTGCTTACGAACGGAATTATTTGAGTGAGAATCAAAAACGAAATTGCATCAAGTAAAAGCTTCATCACAAGGGTTCCTTTTATAGACTCTCTTGTGGGCTGCGGGCTAAAAGCCCAATTCACATGATCCATAATAATATTATATATTATTATAATAACTATTATTATAATAAATATATTTATTTTATTATTATTTTATAACCATTATAAAATAACAATAATTATTATTATATTATCCGAATTTCTATTTTTCACTTAAGTGCACCGTACCTTACGGTGTTCCTTTGATTTCTCTACCTCTCATCAAACTGTCCTTATGTGTGTGACCCTGTAGGATTTCGTAACGTTGGTAATTATATTAAATTATATATTTAACATAATAAACAGTGAGCGGTATCTAGCAACACATCACTGCTACCCAAGTCACGAAAATGTCATGTGATCTGACAAAACCTTTTTCGTGATAATATATGTTTGTACAATTACCCTTTTGCCCCTATGTCTATATTGAACACAAGGCATACACTGTGTCATCCTTGTCCAGTTCAATATTGGGCCCTTAGACATTTCTCCTGTTATGCAGGATTGGCAAATTCCATCTAGGACACTCATGTCCCTCAGCATGCTTCGTGGAGTGCCCATCAACTGTCTTTATGATCATCCAGTTACGGATAATGTTTGATCAGCAATAAAGCACCCGACTATACATCTAGGGTCCATAGTGGTTTCAGGTCGAAGGGTGGTACTACACCATTATCACCATGAGAATAACTTATGACACTTTGCATAACATACTATGTAGTATTCTCATAGCGGGTCAATCCGGTATAAATATTACTCCTAATATTTATACCTATGTCAAGACTTGATAACCCTTTATCCATGATCCATGAGATGTGATCATCAGTCTATCTTCATAATAGTCTCAATGCTTTAATGTTATCCCACTTTGCAATAAAGCTTGACTACGGATATTTTAAGAATAATGTCTTTATGTTTAATGGGATCTCATGATTAAGTCACACTTAACATTTCATTAAACAGACTAACTATTTTAGGGACTTTATTATTCTGAAAGACAAACATAATAAAGAAATGCCTTTTATTATTAAACGAATAATCCGATACAAGTACCAAAAAGTATTGGCCTCTAGGGCTTACACCAACAGTTGTCACGTGTGAAGGCTGGTGTATGTATTGTGTGCGACTGGGTGAGCTGGATGACATTGGCGTGATGGGCCTGTTGCTTACGGCTTGGGAGGTGTGTGAATATGGTAGTTGACTTGCGGCTTGTTGTGCGTCTTTGCTAGCTGGGAATTGTGAAGTGTGTTTGGCAGCTTGGAGTGCTTTGGCTGCGTTTTTGGATTTGAAAGTTGAAGCTGGATTGGTTTTGCCTTTTGGCTGATATTGATGGGCTAGCATGTGTGGCTGGAGAGGTGGTGTGGGAAAAAGGCTGAGGAAAATATTTTGGGAAAGTGAATGTTGAAGGCTGCAAGTTGCTGTTGATTTCACGTGAGGTGTTTGGGAGCATGCTGGAAAATTGGGATTTTGGGCTAAAAAAACATATGGGCCTGTTATTAATTTTAGGAAAGTTATTTTTATTCTTTTGTAATAAAAAAAAAAGAAAAGAAAATAAAATACTAACAAATGGAAATAAAAAAAGAAAAGTATAATGGGCTTTTTTTTTAAACATGGCTAAAAGGTGAATATTCTAAAATAAAAGAAATGAAAAGAAAGTTGGATTTAAATTGGATAAAAATTATTTTTGGATAATGAAATGGATAAAAAATAATGGGAAATGGATAAAAAATAATGGGAAATGGTTAAAAAAAAATGGGAGATGGTTAAATGAGATGATTTAATCGGAAAAAGGATAATGGATATTTGAGAAATGGAAAAGAATCGAGAATGAATTATAAACTGATTATTGGATATTTTTTTGTGAAATGAATATGGAATTGGATATTTTTGTGAAATGGATATGGAATTGATGGTTTTAAACCCACAGCAAACTCTGATTTTTCAACAAGCCTCTTATACGACCACTTTTGCATCAACTGGATAACTTGCCATTTAAGCCACAATTACTTGAAATCTGAACAATGCCCTAATGATTTGAATTCATACTGAGGAAAATAAATCCTCAGATGAATAGTTGATGAACTGATGAACACTAGAGATTCGAAACCAAACTTCACACACAACACTATCTGATAACTGATGACTTTCGCGCACAACACAACTTGAACTTTGAAAACGCATTGTCTGAAGAATAAACCACTGGCACAAACAACTTGCAATTGAAACCATATTCTGATAGTTTGACCAAGATTAGGTCAAACGTCCATCTGAATCGAATCGTGACTGAACCAACGCATCTGAATTGGAATCACAGCCATGTCTTTGAAATCCTGCAACACAGAGAAGAAGGAGAAACAACTGCAACATATTTTTTTTTTGATATTTTGGTTAGAAGTTAGTGAATATAAACAAATAACAGAAATTAAACATGGTGATCCTCTGCAAGGCATAGACCTACACCTGGAAAAGGATAAACAATCAGTGCGTGATCTTGTTTGTATGCGAAATGCAGATGAGATGCGAAAAATCTTAGGGTCAAAAATTAGGGTCTGACAATACCTTTTTTCCCTGATCGTCAAACAAGACTCTCCTTTCATCGTCAGTTACTAACCCCCAAAATTTCATAGAATTCTGAGCATGGTCAGAGATCGGTTCGACCAGATAATATCAATCCTTAAAGTCTCTGATTGACTCCGAGTAGGATTTGAAAATATTTCTTTCCTGTTTAAGGGAGACCCAACCATATCTCCCTTGAACGATCTGCCTCTGAAGATGAAAGATATGGAAGAACATGGGGAGAGTCGCTCTGATCTTCAGATATTCACAAGTCAGCTCGAAAGCTCTCATGAAACGAACGAGTTCGGATACAGTTGCAACAACGAAAGCTCTAGGTGAACGAACACGGATATCTTAAAATTCGATAAGGGGAGCCTGAACTTGAGTTCCTTGAAAAATAAGTCATACATAGGGAACCTATTAGGACCGTAGTACGAGCAGATACGATCCTCCTTGTCAGAATATCTGATGAGCCAATCCTCGGGATCCCCGACCAACGGATTCGGACCTTCTAGGGGCTTGGAGTATATCGATTGGATAGTTAGCGGAACCTCGGAAGCCCATTCTCCGACAAGAATATCCTGATCATCATCATTCTCTTTGGGGTTGTTATTTTCAGTATGATCGGAAGTGGTTTCCTCGAAATCACTCGAAGCATAAGCAGTTTCTTCCGATGTCGTTTCCTCGGAGTGATTCAAGGACGAAGTTGTGTCGCTAGAAAGTTACTCCACATCCATGTGGGCTGGTTCATCTGCATACATCTTTACACCTGAAAAACAGCAAAGTAAACGTGAATTCGATGGGTTAAATCAAATCCACCCTTCCACCAATGATCAAGTGAAAGGGTGTGCAGAGGAACGAGGACATTGTCCCTGACCTAAGCCCTTATTCAAGGTAATTTACGCTCGTAATAACGTCCAAGTACTTGCATAAGGAGGGGAAAACTCAGGGATATTACATTCTTAACTCACACAAAATGCAGATGACTATGCGTCGAGGCCTAGAACTTTGGTTGAAGCTCAATCGGACCGCCGTGAAAACTACGGGGAACACCGCTAAAAGCCCTAACTATCACAACGACGATGGAACGTTATGCGTCAACCTCCGCACATAAATGGGGATACAATACCATAAAACCCTAACAGTCTGAGTTACATGTCCTATTGACCCTAATATCTATCCTAATCGCATACATCTACACATTCTACGAGAATCAGAAGGAAAAATGGATAAATAAATGAAGAAACTTACAAGTTTTTAGAAGAAAATGTTGTGGTCGGTTGACTGTCCTTGTTGATGACGGAGGCAGACGTTAGTTTATGGCGGAGCTCAGGGACTTGTCTTTGTCGAGCAGTAATGATGAACGAAAAGTATGAAACTGAGTCCCAACGCCCTATTTATAACCTTATCCAGCACGTGTGCGGGCACGTATGTCCTATAACCTATGAACAACACACTTATTTCCTAGGGACGACCGTAGACTAGCTATCATTACACATTATACATGCACATTTCACAAGGCGAATGTGTGACGACTTCTAGGCACAACTGTTGAGATCCTCGTCCGTCGACCACGTTTTAACGCCCAGGTGCACTCGGGCTCTTACATACCGAGCTGGTGACAAATGAATTTCACAAGTCTCAATTTCACCCTGCACATAACCGGCCACCCTTAAGTCATTACTTCTACGAACCGAAGCAACGACTTTGGGGGTTCTTGTTCTGGACTAGCCCAATGACTAGGCATGGCCCAACCCGCTTTTTCTTCCAGGACGGTCCAATAGCCCAATGTCAAAGGGACTCACTGGCTTTATTCCCCTCAGCCGAAGAGGATTTTTCGACCATGGTTTCCCGTGGTCGGTTTCCTTTGCTCCTTCTAGACCTTTGTCTGTCATCCGGGGAAGTCGCTCAGAAGCGGCCAGGGAATAGCTCGTGCTCTGATTGGCCTCTGTTCGACGCACCCCTCCGACCACGCAAGCCCATTCCAATGGCTAGTTTTGACGATTACCTATTTTCGGGGGATCCGCGATCTGGGCCCAAAATAGGGACCAATAGCCAAGCGATGGGGGCTCTTTATAAACTCTCTTATTCGAGAGGGCCAGGTATCAAATATTCACCCCTTAACTCTCTTACTCGTACTTGCATACTCTTTTTCTCGTTATTACTTTGGCATTCGAGTACCTTGCATGTACACCCCCCATCTCTCCTCAACAACCGAGCATCGCCCTCATCCTCCATATCAGTGTCCGGGGCCCACTACAGATTCTGATCACTAGGACTGATCAGTTAGAAATTCGTAGAAAAAAATTATCTCACAGATTTATTTTAATCATGTGATCTTAGAAACTTTATCTTATCTTACTAGCGATTGTAGGATTTTGCAATATTTTTACTGAAATACCCCAGTTTTTCAATAAAATTCCCCAAATAACCTACTTTTCAAACTATTTCCCTATCTACCCCACTTTTTGCCATTTTTAAGAGGAGTCGCCATACCAATTGGCGACCATGTAGAAATGTTAAGAGGTGTCACCAATTGGATTGCAGACACCATATGCAGTTTCCAATCCAATTGGCGACTTTGTGTAAAAAATGGGAAGGTCGCCAATTCAATTGGAGACAAGGTTCTAAGTGAAGTTTGGTATAAATAATGTTTGTATGCTCAAGTATTTTCATATATCTTCTCATATCTCTTGTGATATATAAGTAATACTGATATCATGTATACATGCCGCAATGGGAAAATGATATTTTCAAGAGAGAAGCCTCAGATCGATATGTTGCTCTAGAATATCCAAAGTCTCAATAAACTGAAGAGGGAGTTGAATCGGTGGTTAGAGGAAGAAATTGGTGAAGGTGAAAAAATTTGCAGCATTGAGAGATATGATAGGATACGTGGGTGGGTGCGAGTTAAGAGTGGCGTGGAAGCTAGGAAAATGATGTTTGGACCTAATGAAATCAAGTTGATTGTTATAATTAGTTAGAAATATTGTGTTTAGTTGTTGTATGTGTTATTTAGATTAAGTTTATTTAAGTTATTGTGATGTTTGTTGTTAAAATTGTTGTAACAAAAAGTTCTTAATATATTAAAATATAAGGTTACAATAAGTTCTTATTGTGCAGAGGTGGAATCAACATTTGGACATTTTTCCTGTTGTGTCCAGGCTGACGACATATACTACATAATCTTATCATTTATCAACTGTATCCATTTTTGTTCTTATACGTGTGTTGTTTTGACGACCTTTTTTCTTTCTCCGCATCTGATCGTTGTGCCAAACTATGTCCCTTTGGTATGGAGGTCAGTATTCCTCCATTGGTAACACTGTGAAGCCTTCGTTGTAGACATTCATCACGTTAACAGTCTTGTAAACATCAAATAGATGGTTGTACGGATCATAACAAGCACATGCACATGCCGCAATTACATGGGAGCAAGGTACCCGGAAGGCCTGATACTTACCGCAATCACATCGGCATTTGTTTAATCTGACAGCATATTCTAAACATGGCCTTCCGTCATTGTGACCAATTGTTTCCTTAACACTGAAATTTTTCCCATGACGTTCAAAGTTTGTGACTGAATGTGTGTTAGCTTTGATAATTTCCTCTTTCATCGCTTTCATTATGCATTCACTGTAAACTTGACCTAACATTAACATTACATTCCATTTTTCACCTCTTGATGCAAATTGCGATGCCAACCTATAATAGGTTGATCTTACCAATGTTGTTATTGGTAGGTTTCTAATTCCTTTGAAAACCCTGTTCATGCATTCCACAAGGTTTGTTGTCATGTGGCCCCAACGACATCCACTGTCAAATGACCTTGTCCACTTGTCCACTAGAATGTTATCCAACCACCATCCTGCATCTGCCTTTGACAATCTAATTTCGTCACAGTAATACTGAAATGATGGTTGAGTTAAAGCATACCTTGCATTCATAACTTGTTTGCGAAGGTTCATGTCTTTGGTTGCACGCATGAAGTTTTATGCGATATGTCTAATGCAATAGACATGGGTGGATGGAGGATTATGCCAATCGTTGTCTTGATTATTGTAAGCACTTTCAATAGAAGCATGCCTATATGAAATCAAACAGAGATTGGCTTGTGGAGACACATGTATTTTGAGATTCTTAAGGAAGAAACCCCAAGAAGAAGCAGTCTCATCTTCAACTAGAGCAAAGGCAATGGGAAATACATTATTGTTATCGTCTTGTGTAACTGCCATTAGCAAGGTACCCTTGTATTTTCCATATAACCATGTTCCATCAATATGAATAATAGGTTTATAGAAAGCAAAACCTTTGACGCATGGTTGAAATTCCCAGAAAAGTCGATGAAATATTACATTTCCATCAACAATAGTTCCATCTGGTCCACATGCCGACACTGTCTGCATGATTACAACAGTCCTCAGTGTGTGTCTTAACTACCATAAATAATTGTGGTAATTCTTTATATAAGTCCTCCCAGTTACCATACACTTGTTCAATGGCCTTTGTTCTTGCAATCCAGGCATTCTTGTATGAGGGAGTATAGTTCTTTGTACGGACAATATGAGAGATTATTATACTAACCTTCACTGATGGATCCCTAAGTAGTCTGCACCTATTCATAGCCAGCGTGATTTTATCCAAGAAGTATGCATGCATGCCTACTTCTGTTGCATGAAAACATAAAAAGTTATGTATCAGGTCGCCAATTGGACTGACAATGGTTCTTGTTTTCTCAACATAGTCGCCACAAGATATGGCGCCCTTATGTTACACATAGTCTCATATAAATAATGTTGCATGGGGGACTATTTCATATCATCTACTCTACTATCATCTATTATACTAACTCATTTCACATCATCTATTCAATCCCTGATTAATTTTCATCTGACCTAATTTTGCTATTAACAATGGGTGAAACGCATCGAGGAACAATCGCCAACATTGCGGATTATGTACGTTTACCATGTCTTTATTATATACGTTTATAATGTCGGTAATATTTGATATTGCCTCTATTATTTTATATTGTCTCTATTATTTCATAGGATGTTTCTAGATTTCATCCTCGTTCACATGAATATGTTGTCCCCGACATTTTGATCGAACCTTATATTGAGCTTGTCGGATTCAGACATGTTAGCAAAATCATGTCATACTCAATTGATGCAAAGTTTATACTAGCTTTGCAAGAGTGGTGGCATCCAGAGACACACACTTTTGTCTTCCAACAAGTGAATGTACTGTTACTTTAGAAGATGTGTACATGTTACTTGGGTTTCCAGTTGATGGTAAGGCAGTCAATGGACGAACAGACCTTGCAACGTCAATTTATGTGGAACTTTTGGGAGCCCACTTGTTGGAAGAAAATCACAGAGGTCAAGGTATCTTACTTTCACGTCTCAAGGCATACTACCCTACTTTAATTTTAAATGAAGACTCTACAGAAGAGATGAAAATAATTAAAACTAGGTGTTATCTTGTGATTTTATTTGGTTTATTTTTATTTCCCGAAGGAACTGGTACTTGTGTACATGTTATGTATTTACCATTACTAACAAGCCTGGAAAAGACTATGGAGTATAGTTGGGGTTCCGCTTGTTTATCCTACCTATATAGCTCTTTATGTAAAAATGCAACGAAAGATACATCTACATTTTCTGGATGCGCCGTTTTGCTCCAAGTATGGGGATGGTCTAGCTTGTCATCCATTGCCTCCGTCAATGATAACAACTTCTCATTCCCGTATGCACAAAAGTAAGTTAATTGTTTCATGTTAGTTACTCCACTTTAAATATTACACTTTATTAGTTATTGTCTCTAACTAATATTTATTAACTATTTTTTGTGTTAGATGGTCGACACGCAATATGACTTACAATAGATGTCCAAGACATTGTATCATTCAATACCATAATCTCTTAGATCACCTTAGGCCTAAAGATGTAATGTCACTAAATTAACCAATTTATTTTTAATCCTAATTTTTTATAATCTAACAATCTTTCCTTTTACAGTTCATTTGGAGTCCATATCTAGGAATGGACCATGATCACCAAGTCAGAGATGAATAAGCATTCGTTTAGACTGCATGTGTGCCGATCATCAGATTCACCACTGTAGAGATGCACCACAGTGTCCGTGTCAAACTACAGTTCGGAATGCATCAGAACATCCCAGATCCCCCGACTGATCTTGGTCAATGGCATAAAAAAAAGTCAATGACCAATGGAATCTTAACAATTGGAAAGACTTTGCAAAAACCGAGTCTCGTAAATGGAGGAACCATCGCCAATATGTCTTACGTGAACAAGTGATGGCAACCCCGTATATACCAATTAATACTTATATGGTCTGGTATAGATCAGTTGCAACTAGTTTTTGTAACGCCCCGATTCGATAATTCCCTTTTTTGTTGAGTCTTTTGTTTTATTTGTGTGATAATTGTCTCATTTATGAAATTGATATAATAATATGACATGTTGATGTGTTGGTATGATATGTGATTTTACCGTTTTGTGGATTTTCGGGTAAAATTGGATAAGAGGGTATTTTAGACTTTTACTAATTAGTGATAAGTTAGAATTAGATGGAATTATATTTTTGTGAGAAAAATGATATTTGGTGGAAAGAATAGTTAGTAAGAGAAATAGAGAGAAAAAAATATAAGTGTGAGAAAGAGAAAGAAAAGAGAATAGAAAGGAAATAGAAGAGAAAGAGAGGAAGAGAAGAGAAAAGAGGAGAAAAAGAGGAAAAACTTGAATTCTTCAAGATTGCTCCTAGGAATCGAAATAATCGGGTAAGGGTGATAAACATTGTTATCTTAATCTTGTGTATGATTATGTATGTGTGTGAATGATTGGGTTTTGGATTTGATGAAGTTTAAAGAAGATGAATAGTTAGGGTTTTAATGAAATGTGAGAAAATTGGTAGATTAATCGGTTAGAAATCGTTGTAATCGAAGTATGATAGCTAGTATATGTTGTTGATCATGTTCATAGAAGTATTTTGGAGGTTTGGAGGTGTATGAGTTGACTGTCACGCAGCTGAAAATTCTGGAATTCGCAGTTGTCGCTCAGCGAGCTATCCCTCGCTCAGCAAGAATTCCAGGGATTTCCTCACTCAACGAGCGAGAGGACGCTCAGCGAGCCTGTAGGTTTTTGAGGAATTTGTGTTTTTAATCCGTAGCTTTATTTTAGGTTATCCGTTCTAGGCGTTCTTTATATCGATTCGAAGCTAGAAACGTGTAGAAACTAATGATGCTAAGAAATGTAATTTTTAGCCGACTTTCACCCGACTTTTCCGATAAAACGTAAATGAATTAATTATGGAAATATGGGTTGATGTGATGGTGTGGTCGGTTGGCAAATGAATACAGCTTGAATTGAATGTCAATGTATGATAATTGAATGAGTTAATGCATAATTACGCTGTGAATAATGTATGCATTTTCAAGAATTTGTGTGTCATTTTGCATGTGAAGCATAATGTATGCATTCTTGTGTTGTGGGATACCTTATGAATCCGTTGTAGCATCGTGTGCTCATGTGGAGTGTGAGCAATGACTACAACACGATTGTGTGCCCATGTGGTGTGAGCGATCGGATTGTGTGCCCGTGTGGGGTGTGAGCAATCCAGAAACATCATGTGCCCGTGTGGGGTGTGAGCGATGGGTGATTTATTCACATTGATTGTGTGCCCGTGTGGGGTGTGAGTAATCGGATTGTGTGCCCGTGTGGGTGTTAGCAATCCATAAACATTGTGTGCCCATGTGGGGTGTGAGCAATGGGTGAACATCGTATGCCCGACGGGGAGTTACTTTAGGTAACGATCGATGATTCCATTAGTTCCTGAGTAAACTTGCTAATGATTGAGTCGGTACCGCATTTGCATCTGCATAGAGTCGTGTGTCGGTCTCTATGATTTGCATTTATTATCTATAATTAATGTTGGTGAATAAACATGAATAATGTATGTTTATTTGAGTGATTGATAATGATGAATAAACATGAATGTAGATGTTTATGTCTAATAACGTGAATGGTGAATTGGTGCATGATGAATATGCTTGATTTATATATGTATACATTGTGATGTATATAAGTGATGAGAAGTGATTGTGGTGAGAACATGTTTATGTGCATTTTATATGTTGAAATATATAACTATATGCAATGTTATTATGATAATGTTTCTCACCCTTCTGCTGTTTTATGATGCTCTATGAGGCATTGCAGTGTAGGTTGCTGGAGTTCTTTTTGTGAAGCTCGTCTTCATCTTTTGGTCGGTCGGCTCTGATATGTAGCACCGGGTAGCTAGGGTCGGCTTGATGCCTTTTTGTGAATACATTTGTACATGTATTTTGGTGATGAATGTTTTATGTAAACATGAAATATTTTGGTGATTCAAACTTGTGGATATATTTATGATAAGTATATAAGTTTGAAATTGTTATGTTTGTTTCCACTGTTTATTGAATTAATGAATACGGGTGTAAGGATGAAATCCTTAGTTTTGCAAGTTACCCCGTTTGTTGCATATCTTTAATGAGCAGGTGTTGTATGTTTAATTTCAAGTATAATGTGGCATGTCCCTTTTATACCATGTTTCAAATATACTCTGATGAATTATTTTATTATGTGCCTAAATGATTTAATTCATTGTTTGGGGTGTAGAAAGGGAGTGTTACATTAAGTGGTATCAGAGTCAGTGTTCGAGTCAGTTGTGTCTGTCTTGTTGTTGTGATGATTGAACTTTTGTTTAATCTTGTTGTTGTCTTTGGGAATGATCAGAATATGGCTGGTAGAAATGACAATGTGATGGTTGCTTCTTTGGAAGCAATGGTTAGGACGGTGCAGGGAGCGCCGAATGTGAGTGCTAATGATGAGTTCAGGAAGAATCAACCACCGGTCTTCAAAGGAAGATTTGATCCTGATGGTGCTCAGAATTGGTTTAAGGAGATTGAAAGAATCTTCAGAGTTATGGACTGTGCTGAAGAGAGTAAGGTGAGGCTTGGTTCTCACATGCTGAAGGAAGAAGCCGATGATTGGTGGGTCGGTAGAAGTCAAGCTCTTGAGGAGGATGATGAAGAGATAACTTGGAAAGTTTTTCGTGCTGATTTCTTAGGGAAGTACTACCCTGAGAGTGTGAAGGGAAAGAAGGAGATGGAATTCCTTGAGCTGAAGCAATGTAGTATGTCAGTGGTCTACTACACTGCTAAGTTTGTAGAGTTGGTTCAGTTTCATCCTCATTATGTTGCTGCTACTGCTGAATTTTCGAAGTGCATTAAATATGAGAATGGTTTGCGTCCTGAGATTAAGCAAGTTGTGGATTATTTAAGGAATTTTGTTGAAAAACTGAGGTATTTCAATAAAAAATTCAGATTTTACATAAGTACTTAAAAAAATGTATTTAATTTGTTTACATGATTAAAAAGTATAAAATAATCTAAAAAAGGTTGAGTGAAACTCATTTAAATACTTAGTGATAGAGACATGTACACCACAAGTCTTGTAAATTCTGAATTCTGGTTGTACCATTTATATTACGATTTATTCTCAGGTTTTACATGCTTCTCACATCACAACGTGATGAGAGGCTTAATGAATCATTTACGTCGCTAAATGTTTTTTATTTTGGACACATTGTTAACTCTTCAAAGTCCACTTGTTATTTTAGAGCAAATACTCAATAAGGATCTAAAGATATAGTTTTTCATTTGGTATTATTCCTTTCACTTACTTGGACATTCTTATTTTTAAAGGAAAAATAAAAGTTCATCGACTTATGTCCAGTGTCGATCTTATAAAATCAAAGCGAGCTTCTATGGAATCAATTACATAAAATGTCGTTTAAGTCTCACCACCTGCTGTTGATACAAATGCTAGGGCAAGAATAGTTAATGTGGCACTCCCAGCTTTCCTTGTCTTTCAATTTTAATTAATATTTTTTAAGGACTTCATCAAAAATGGTTAGACAGTTAGCCCTTGGACAGCCTTTTAATACAAACTTGAATGTAGATCCACAATCATCTTAGAAGTCCACACCATGTTGTGGAAATAGATTACAGACTGACTGAATATGAACAGATTACTGATATGGAGAAACAGGATCAAAATCTAAAGCAATAGAATAAGATAATCAATTGATCAATTAGAGGATATGGAGATTAGTAATACATTCAGCTTCTTGTTGCAGAAAATGCATAAATGTGCAGTTTTTTTTTCTTTTTTCAAAAACAAAATAAATAAATAAAGACGGATAAACACGCAACAACAGATACATATAACCGGAACCAAGGATTTACAAAGCTCAGCTGTTACAGTGACAAGGAATTTGACAAGACAAGTTGGGAAATGGGATTCATAAAGGGAGAAGATACATGAGCTAACCAAAACCCATCAAAGAATTGAAAAGTACTCACACTAATCATATACGGAAGCGACCAATAAGCCTGCATTGTTCTGGAAGTAAAGAAGAAATTATCTGTCCATTAAGTGCAAAAAGCTCACCATCAATCCCACATCCGCTGTGAGTGTGTTTTCCAGACTTTATTCTGACAGACTTTACCTGCATCCAAATGGGCAATGAGTTTATACAACTTCAACATATATAGATGCATCGGTTACCAGGGCAAAAAGAGAATGTGCAGCTTCTGCACACTAAATAACATGGCAAAATATGCCAAACAAGATATCACTCTCTGACGAACTGAAGTGACATAATACTCACTTGAAACGGATCACAATTCTCCACCATAGTCTTCGAAAAAGGAAGGCCAAAGGTTGAAATATAATACCTCATTTAAAGATTTTACCAGTTTAGCCACAGTGCACTTTATCATTAATAATGTAGTGTGTAAAATGGTTAAGCATTCATTTCCAATATCTACTAAAAAAAGGAGTAAAGCAATTATTAATGCAAATACCTTCACATATTCAACATATGGCAGTGAAAGGTGTCGGCCCATCTGTAGAAGTAAAAAAAATCTCAACAGCCTCAGCCTTCCACTCCCATGAACCATGATCAGATCTAGAGTGTTATCATCATGCTCAGCCTTGGGAGCAACCACCTGGGAGCTCTGAACAGTTCTACAAGCATGGTTGCAAACCAGAATGCCAACAAACTGTCCCTTTGAAACAACCCATTTCTCTCCAAAATGAGGCACAGCCTCCTTCGTGGATCCTACTTCGGTATCATCTGGTGGCCCTGGCAACTCAATGGGGTTTTCCGCATCCCAATTAGCCTCTGCATCCCATTTTGGTTCAGCATCCCAGATAGGACCTGGGTCAGACAGTGTAGATGATATATCCTCTCTATCATTTGTTGTATTTCCCCATTTAGAGGTATCATGTGTGGTGGTCAATCCAGTCCATCCTCTATCATTCCTTGATTTAGATCTGGTTCGTGGCCAGTTTGGAGTTGTAGACAGAGGCAGCTGTGGATGGATGACTTCTGGCTCTGATGCGATATTGCTCCTTCCAGATGATAGACGTTTTGACTTTGGATCTAAGCCACGCACCAATTCAGAAGGTTCAGTGCTAGCATGAGTGCTACTGCAGGTATCCAGATCTCCACCAGATATCCGACTCGGAGTCATTATCGAGTCGATACTTGAAAGACTAGATGCCCTGGGCAATCCATCCTTATTTGATCTACCCATGATATCAGTATACAGCTCCGATATGTCTACTACTTCCTTTTCACCAGAAAGCTTTCCTTCTCTCTCAGTTTTTGATGCTGGAAGATATTCAACTTCATAGCTGTATCGCGGTAAGCATAAGAACTTGAGAAATCCAGCAACAAAATACCGCAGTGGGCCAAAGCGCTTCTGATATTTTTCAGAAAGTTCCAGCACTGCAACATTAGACATAAACACTTAATGCCCATTCAAAAGACGGACTTAATAATTGTGCCACTGCATTGAACAATTTCCTTCAATTGCTAACTCGAGGTCTTATTGTACCCCTTAGCTTTTCTTTTATCTTTCATTCGTATCTTTTACTCCATGTTATCAGTTACATAGTGTCGATGGCTAAATTGTCATTAAGTTTACAGACTTCGAAATGAAAAAGCGGTCAAGATAATAATGAACAATTCACAGAGCCGCTTAAATGCAGCAGGTTAACACCTCTGTTCTTCCTAACAATTTCTTCGGCCTTCACTCCCAACCCACATTTTTACTACTTCCTATTCCTAACATGTCCATGTATATTGCATATAAAAGCCCATATCACTACCCTACTTGTTACCAAAAGTTCCTATGATCTTTTAAAGAGAAGTGGCGTTAGATTAATACATGTTCTCTTAATTAGTGAGGAGACACTATTCTTTTCAACAAAGGTTGAATTTCAACACAAGGTTAGGGTAGCTCTGAGAATTGTATGTACTACAATTCTAAATGGTTCTTGTGTGAGGAGTCCTTAAGCTTTTGAAGTGATTGGTTCTTGACCATTTCAACTTTAAGGCTAATTATGGCTAAATATTCTCAAGGAAGACATAGTCTGCAAAATATGAACCTAAGCTAAACCACAGTTGCTAAAAATTTGTGGCTACAGGAAGCAAGGAACCCAGCACTAACTAAAAACTAAGCAGTATAAAGTGTTTGTATATGCCATTGACTTACCATCACTAACAAAACCATAATATGAGACTGTTAATCCAAAGTGAATTTTATTATTCTGAATCCATTCAACAGCAAAGACATCTGTAGCGGTAAGGCCCCCCTGAACCAAGAAATTGCATTATTATATAAGGTAACTGCAAGTGTTTATGAAGTATCAGTGTTATCAATAAATCTAGATGACTGTTGACATGGAAAATAGAAGTGTCATTCCAATAAATAAATAAATGTCATTCCAATAAATAAAAAAAGGTCATTTGTTTTTACCAAAAACGAAGTGATATGCAATATAGTCCAAATAAAGTATAAAAGAAATCCTCTCCCCATACACATTCAAGGGAACAACGAATCATAGTCATACTGTGTCCCACTTTGAATGCTTACTACTGCTTTCCTGTTTGATTTTAACTTGAATAGTATTTTATAAGATATTGTTAAAATGGATTGATATAAAAAGATTAGCAGAAGAACATCACTTAAGAATTAAAGACTGACCAAAAAGTCGTACAGTTACAAAGAATGAACAATTGATCATAAAAGATGAACAATAATACATTAAGTAGGAAAAATATTAAGAGGCTTGCTAGCATGATCAAAAAGTTTGAAGATGTTAATCACATTTTGTGCAATTTCCTTTCTTGGTATTTCTCTGAGAGAGAGATGCACGGAGAGACGATATGGCTGAAGCAAGACATAGATATAAATATAATAATAGCTATCATATCATTGTCTATTTTCTTGCTAAAATTGTTCAATTAACACTCATGGATTCTCATCAAATATTTGAGAGTAGACTAGAAAAACAAAATAATGCTACCTTCACAATAGCCATTGCTGCAGATATCGGATCCCTAACTCCAAGAACAGTCCATACCAGTGAGTTATCAGAACCAGCTGGTATAATTCCAATAGGTATAGATATTCCTTCCTTTTGATTGTCTCTACTAAGGAGACCATTAACAACCTACAAATAAACCGCCGCATCATATAACTTGCCCATCATCAACGGTGTGTGTGTGTGTGTGTGTGTATATATATATATTATATATGAGTCTGTCGGGGTGTGTGTGTGTGTGTGTGTGTATATATATATATTATATATGAGTCTGTCGGGGTGTGTGTGTTCAAAATATGAAGGAACATTACTCTCCTACTGCGAAAAAGCATAACCTTAAAGTATGATTGTTTAAAAAATGATGATGGAGTGTTATATACACCATATTTGTTGGAATAGTGAATAACACCTATATTTTTTGAAAAATATTCATGAGCAACAATCTAACGGATGAAATTCTAATGAGAGGAACAATTCTTTATTTATATTGAAATATAGACAATAATGATATGATAGAGATCCAATTATTTTTTTATGATACGGGTCTAGGCAAGGAATCTTTCATCTCCATTCTTGTTTATTCTAGTTTATGTTTTCGATTGAGCAATTTTCAGAGATTTTGACATGGATTGATGATGGTGTTATATACACCATCATATTTGTTGGAATAATGAATAACACCTATAATTTTTGAAAAATATTCATGAGCAACAATCTAACAGATGAAATTCTAATGAAAGGAACAATTCTTGTTTTTCTAGTTTATGTTTTCGATTGAGCAATTTTCAGAGATTTTGACAATTGATTAATCAAGGGAAGCAAAAGTGACTCAGATGAGATCATGTTCTATCACCCACAGTTGGCAAATAATAGTATCCTCTTATTTAAAGAGGAAAACAAAGCTTTGTTAATGTTCTTTCTATTCTCGGATTCTAAGAGGTAATCTTGGATTTAAAAATCAATGTGGCTGTGATAAAAGGATATTTTTCCATGCTTTTGCAAGTTGTCAAGTCTTCCAACAGCCCCTTAATTAGTTGAGTGCTAATCCACAGAACAAAATATTTCAATTCGGGGGTGATGGCTATTGAAATTTGAGACTTATTCCTATCTTCAGGGTTTTCCTTGTCTCTTATGGTATCTATCAACTACTCATATATCTCTCGTGCGAAAACAACAGCGACAACAAAGCTTTATCCATTATACGGAGTTTGCTATATGGATTAAAAATTACCAGGGATTTTTACAAAGATAATTTTTCAAAAACACATCTAGAGAAGACTTTCTGAACAGTTCTTAAAGATACAATCTCCTAAATGACTAAAATGAAGGATGAGTATTTTCCTGGCAAGAAATTAAAATCTGTTATAGTCTTTCCTAACTAAACTTGCCTCTCAAATCTAGAGAGGAGTATGGAAACTTCTCTTTTTTCGGTCCAACTGTCCAACGTGTACATTTGTAACTCGTTTTCCAATCCAAACTATGCTTAATTTGGAGATTGCCGTCATTTTAGCAATCTCCAAGGTAATGAACTGTTCGCAATTAACTCAATTAAGAAAATCCCCCGTATCAGTGTTTAATGCTTAGAAATAAAAGCAATGTGCTGTTCACTTAATGGTAGGAAAAGTACAACAGAGAAAATAATAAAAGAAGAAACAATGATCCGTTGAAACACCTAATATGAAGCCCTAAGAAACTTTTACATTGATTTTCGATAATTCTACCACTAAGATTATAATTTTACTTTGCTGCCATTGAATGGCAAGCCTCGTATCGCTAAAATAAGTAAGAGGGATATGGACAGTGGGAAGTCAAAAATCCCAATAGGGCAAGGGAGACATTGTGACCATTTCTAACTAACTGCTAGCTTGGCATTTGGCAGAGCAGTGGAGGGGGCTGAAATTCTATGTTATGTTATGATATATGTAGATATAAGAGGATAGAGATCAATAGTAAGATAGACACTGTAGGAAAATTGGGGGCAAGAACCAAGCCTCTCAATGTTTGGATTATCATAGCATTTTCTTCTCATTATGGATTATCGCCCTGTTTTATCAAATCAAGACAATACATGAAAAGCCTTTTAGGAGATAAAACAGGCAATATAGTAAGAAGACTGTATTTGAAATGAACAAGCCAATACAGAGCAAAATTCGTTGAATAATTAAAACAGTGTGCCGACCTCATTGATTATCCCATCACCACCAACACATATAATTCCTGAAAGAAGGCAAAATTTCAAGAAAAAAATATATAATGAGAAAAGAAAACATTTCAGAAGTGGTAAAGAAAACTACAACTAACATGTGTCCATACTATAGAGCAGTGAATTTACCATCAGGGCAAGTGCTGATGTCTACAGTGGATGCAAGTTTTCTGGCATGACCAGCAGATGTTGTTTTGACTACCTCCAATCTAAACCCAGCAAGCTGTCAAAGTATAAGCCACAAGCTGCTTTACTCATCCTTCCTCTTGAATATTATATTTATATTTATATGTATAAAGTAATGCAAGTAGTTCAACTATAACAGTTGCAATATTGAAATCAAAAACTGAAGCTGCATATGAATAATAATATGAAACAAAAATATGTTGAGAAAACAACAAAAATTTGAACATAATATAGATTTGCCAATTTCGAATATGGCATCAAATATGCATACCAACACAACGATGGACTTAATAACAAGCATATATACAGCTTATACGATTGAGGAGTGTAACATACCCTAAAAATTGGCTCCACGGTATCATGGAAAACTTTACTTGAACGACCTCTGCCTGAGCGTGGATTTAAAATTACAAGCATCTTGGGTGGAGTTTTGCATCTAAAGAGCAATTCAGGAGGGGTATCGGTTTGAAACAATTCAGAGGACGCTTGCTTCTTGGAAGACACTAAAGGGTGAGGAAGACAGTTAACGAAACAGTGTTGATCAGCAAAACCACCAACCCACTGAATTGCCTCTTCTATTGTAGAAGCCACAAAACGAAAGTCCTTGCGACTCCTTCGAGATTTAATAAAACAAGAAAGACCACATGAAGCCTTTTTAATTGGATACGAGTGCACTGTGAAATGTTTAAGACCAGCATGATAAGAAACCTGTTTAGAAGTAACACATCACATACTAAAACCAATTAGTCATATTTCTTTTGTATCCCTATAACCGACAAAAAGTATGTTTTGTATATCACAAAAAGCATTGATCAATAACTCATTACCGAGATGACATCGTCAAGGTGCAGAACATGAGATCCCCAAATTAAAGCTTTGCTTGTTAGTTTGGCATCCACAGAGGCTTGGTTGGTAGTATCAAAAGAAGCTTGTTGAGCATCATTTTTATTGTTATTTACAGATATCTTCCTCTTATCCAAAACCAATTTTCCAGAAAACACCACATACCCTAACAAATCAGACTTTTCATCTCCTCCACCACCACCACCACCACCTATGTCAATCCTATGCTCAAAATTCTTCCCCGCGGCATCCTGATCACCGCCTCCTCCCGGCCTAACCGCATCGTTCCCCTTCTTGGAAGCCTTGAGTTTACCACGTTTTTCAGGGAAAACAATAGGAGAAGAGTGTTCCCCAGAAGTAGAAATCTGGGAACACAATCCTAACCGTCTGAAAGACTGTTGAGGTGAAGAGAGTCTAAGTGCCGCGGCAGCAGCGGCGGATGCAGCAGACTTAGAGGTGGTGTTACTACTACCAGTAGAATTACGGGAAAGACTACCACTCTTGAGCATATCTCTCATCCTATAAGGAATCTTACGAACATGATGGTGCAGGTTTGGGGATTAGGGTTTGACGATTATGAATTCAAGTGTTATATGTTTGAATTTGTCAGATCGGGAATCGATGATTGGATCTATAACCAATCAAAGTAAACCGTCTGAAGCAACGGTGTTTAATTTTAGTTTCTAAGTTGGAAATTCGGTTAGCTGAGAACCAAAACGATAAAACAGAGATATAAAAAAAATGGAGCTGAAAAGCAATCGGAAAACAGAGAAGAAAGAAGATAGATAGCAAAGCAAACCGGAGAAGGAGAAGAAGAAATAGTGATCGATCGGTGGCTCCGACGGCTGAGTAGAGAAAAGTTTTGTTTTCTGGCACCCACCCAACGCACTCACTGTCACCTTTTGTGTTTGTGTTGTGCTGTGGGTGGAGTGTAATCGGACGCTCAAGATCCCTCGACCTCAACGGACTCACCACTTTCCTTTGCCGTCATACTCACTTGCTGTCAATTTTTATTTTTATTTTTATAAATAAATTCGGATATCTCTGCGTGCAATTCTCAATCTTTCAGTCGAGAAAAATCAAAATAAATTTAATATTGTTGTATATTCATGATGATTAATTTACATTTTCGAATTCAGTTGTATATTCATGATGATTAATTTACATTTTCGAATTCAGTTGTATATTCATGATGATTAATTTACATTTTTGAATTCAGGATCTCTGATTAATCAAGTGATTCGATTTGTCAATTTTTTTTTATTATAATTATTATTATTTTTTAACTAATAACTAGTTGTTCAAATTCAAAAGGAAACAAACACAATACCTGTCACTATACCAACTTAAACTAAACAATTGTCTATTATGGATTAAAGTCTATTTTTATATTTTTATTTTATGTCAAAATGGATCAAATGATTGGATTCGCATCCCATCCTTGGCCAATCTTTTATATTTATGTATTGTTTCTTTACCAACTTTCTAATTTTTAGAAGTCTTTCAAAAGTTACTATATAATATTATTCTTATACTATAATCAACAATTTGTTTTATTAAGAGTTCCAAATTTAAAATTTGAAACTCGAGAAAAATAACTTTAAAGCATATTGAATTAAAAAAACAATAATATTATATATCATTATCTATCAAAATAAATTTTAAAAAACAATTATTAATAAACAAAATTATAGATAACAAAACTAGTTATTTTTTTATAAATTTTGACCTAAGTCAAACGATGTAACGTTACGTTGACATCATTACAATTATCTTTTTTGTATAATAAATTGTTCTTATGTTAAGATTATAATAAATTGTTGTTACGTTAAAATTCATTTTGATTGAATATGGGTCATAGTAACTCATTATTCTCAATTGTGAAGTTAAAATAAAATATTTTGGACAACATCATAAACTTTAATATTTTATTTTACAATATCATAAGAAAGTAATTTAAATTTTACAATATCATGAGAAAGTAACTTAAATATTATATCTTATACATGTGTTTAAATAGGAATTTGGCTATCTTCTTCCTATTCTTCTACCTCTTTTTGTTAGTTTTTCATATTCTCAGTTGGTATTAGTTATTGTCCACTAATCCCGAAAATAGAAAACCTGATGAGACTGTCAGATTTTCGATCAATTTCTCTGATTGGTTGTATGTAAAAGGTGTTATCCAAGATATTAGCTAACAGGATGAGATTAGTTGTTCAAAAGGTAATTTCAGAATCTTAATTTGCTTTTCTAGAAGGAAGACGAATAGTAGACATCATCCTAATTGCGAACGAGATTATCGACGAGGCGGAAAAAAAAAGTCTGAAGCAATGATGTTTAAAGTGGATTTCAAAAAGGCATTTGATTTGGTGGATTGGAGGTATCTAGACTATGTGATGAGAATATGGGATTCCATGTGAAATGGCGCAAATGGATTTATGAATGTCTGCAGTCAGCCAGGAATTCAGTTCTAGTTAACGGAAGTCCTACCGAGGAATTCGGGTTCGGAAGAGGTCTAAGACAAGGCGACCCCCTGTCGCCACTCCTCTTCTTAACAGTAGCGGAATGGTTGAATCAAATGTTGAACAAATCGATACGGCTTGGTTACTACGAAGTATTCCAAGTTGGCAATGATGGAATGGCAGTATCACATCTACAGTACGTTGACGATACACTCATAATGGGTAAAAAGAAATGGAGAAATGTGTGGATAATCAATGCAACTTTGCAACTTTTTGAATTGGTATCAGGCCTGAAGATAAACTTCCATAAGAGCCAGCTAATCGGAGTCAACGTGCAGCAGGCCTGGCTAGAAGAGGTGGCGTCAGTTCTCAACTGCAGAGTTGGAAATCTCCCATTTTCATATCTGGGTTTACCGATAGGCAGTAACCATCGGAGATTAGGAATGTGGAGACCTGTTGTGGACACAATTAAGCGAAGATTATTTAAATGGAACAACAAACACTTATCCATTGGGGGCAGAATAGTCCTCTTGAAATCAGTCTTGTATGCTCTACCAGTCTACTTTCTTTCCTTCTTCAAGGCACTGTCAAGTATCATCTCCAAACTTGAATCTCTCTTCAAAAAGTTCTTATTGGGTGGGCAGGATGACAATAGGAAAAATAACCGGGTGAAATAGGATAAAGTGTGTCGGGATAAAAGCGAGGGGGTTTAGGCATTAAGAATTTAAAAGCTTTCAACTTAGCGTTACTCAAAAAATGGAAATGGAGACTACTCTCTGACAAAAATAGCTCATGGTATTAAGTGTTGGCAAGCAAGTATGGAGAGAATAACGGTAAAATAAAAGGGGACGGAAGTGGTGGTTCAATTTGGTGGAAGGATCTACACAACATAGAAAATGGAGTTTAGGGTTTTGAATCTAATTGGATGGTAAAGAATCTTAAAAGAAGTATAGGAAACGGTGAGGATTCTTTTCTGTGGTTTGATCCGTGTTGTGGGTGAAGTGTACTCAGATGCTCAAGATCCCTCGACCTCAACGGACTCACCACTTTCCTTTGTCATCATACTCACTTGCTATCAATTTTTATTTTTATTTTTATAAATAAATCGAATATCTCTGCGTGCAATTCTCAATCCTTTAGTCGAGGAAAACAACAATAGATAATTAAAAAAAATTAACATTGTTGCCATATTCATGAATTATGATTAATTTATAATTTCGAATTCAAGATCTCTAATTAATCAAGTGATTCGATTTGTCAATTTTCTATTTCTCTATTATAATAATAATTATTTTTTAACTAATAATTAGTTGTTCAAATTTAAAAGCAAACAAACACAATACCCACTATACCAACTTAAACTAAACAATTGTCTATTGTGGATTAAAGTCTATTTTTATATTTTTTATTTTATGTCAAAATGGATCAAATGATTGGATTCGCATCCCATCCTTGGCCAATCTTTCATTATATTTATGTATTGTTTCTTTATCAACTTTCTAATTTTTAGAAGTCTTTTAAAAGTTACTATATAATATTATTCCTATACTATAATCAACAATTTGTGTTTATAAAAGTTCCAAATTTAAAATTTGAAACTCGAGAAAAATAACTTTTAAAGCATATTGAATTAAAAAAAAAAAAAATAGTATACGTCATTATCTATCAAAATAAATTTAAAAAACAATTATTAATAAACAAAGTTATAGATAACAAAAACTAGTTATTTTTTCATAAATTTTGACCTAAGTCAAACGGTGTAACGTCGGCATCAATTATTACAATAATCTTTTTTTTTAATGATAAATTGTTCTTAGGTTAAAATTCATTTTGATTGAGTATGGATCATAATAATTCATTATTCTCAATTGTGAAATTAAAATAAAATATTTTGGACAACATTATAAACTTTAATATTTTATTTTACAATATCACTTAAATGTCATATCTTATACATGTGTTTAAATAGGAATTTGACTATCTTCTACCTCTTTTTCGTTAGTTTTTCATATTCTCAGTTGGTATTAGTTATTGTCCACTAATCCCGAAAATAGAAAACCTGATGAGACTGTCAGATTTTCGATCAATTTCTCTGATTGGTTGTATGCAAAAGGTGTTATCCAAGATATTAGCTAACATTATGAGATTAGTTGTTCAAAAGGTAATCTCAGAATCTCAATTTGCTTTTCTAGAAGGAAGACAGATAGTAGACAACATCATAATTGCGGACGAGATTGTCGACAAGGCGGAAAAAAAGAAGTATGAAGCAATGATGTTTAAAGTGAACTTCGAAAAGGCATTTGATTCAGTAGATTGGAGGTATCTAGACTATGTGATGGAGAAGATGGGATTCCATGTGAAATGGGGCAAATGGATTTATGAATGTCTGCAGTTAGCCAAGAATTCAGTTCTAGTTAACGGAAGTCCTACCGAGGAATTCGGGTTCGGAAGAGGTCTAAGACAAGGCGACCCCCTGTCGCCACTCCTCTTCTTAATAGCAACGAAAAGGTTGAATAAAATGTTAAACAAATTGATCCAGCTTGGTTACTATGAAGGATTCCAAGTTGGCAATGATGGAATGGCAGTATCACATCTACAGAACACTGACGATAGATTCATAGTGGGTAAAAATAATTAGAGAAATGGGTGGATAATCAAGGCAACTTTGCAGATTTTTTAATTGGTATCAGACCTGAAGATAAACTTCCATAAGAGCCAACTAATCGGAGTCAACGTGCAGCATGCCTGACTAGAAAAGGCGGTGTCAGTTCTCAACTGCAGAGTTAGGAATCTCCTATTTTCATATTTGGGTTTACCGATATGTAGTAACCCTTAGAGATTAGGAATGCGGAGATCTGTTGTGGACACAATTAAGCGAATATTATTTAAATGGAACAACAAACACTTATCCATTGGGGGCAGAATAGTCATCTTGAAATCAGTCTTGTATGCTCTACCAGTCTACTTTCTTTCCTTCTTCAAGGTACCGTCAGGTATCATGTCCAAACTTGAATCTCTCTTCAAAAAGTTCTTATGGGGTGGGCGGGATGACACTAGGAAATGGAGACTACTCTCTGACAAAAATAGCTCATGGTATAAAGTGTTGGCAAGTAAGTATGGTGAGAATAACGGTAAAATAAAAGGGGACAAAAGTAGTGGTTCAATTTGATGGAAGGATCTACACATCATAGAAAATGGAGTTTGGGGTTTTGAATCTAATTGGATGGTGAGGAATATTTAAAAAAAAGTATAGGAAACTGTGAGGATTCTTTTTTGTGGTTTGATCCGTGGTGTGATGGGGTAGTTTTAAAAGATAAATATCCTTGTCTTTTCAATTTATGTGAAGATAAATACATTTTGATTAGCGACATGATTTTAATAGATTGGGATGAAAGACATCGGAGATTTAAGTGGAGTAGAGATCTGGTAGAAGAGGAATTATCTTGTGAAACCAAAAATGGAGATAAAATTCAGAAGCTAACATTCAATCCAGGGAGGCGAGATATTTGGAATTGGGGGATATGGAAATACACATTCAAGGAAGCATATGAGACAATCATGATGAATTCATCATCTGATGTTGTAGGACTTAATCTCTAAAAAGCTTGGAATAAAATCGTACCACTCAAGGTGGAAGTTATAGTCTGGAGATTATTTCAAAACAAGATTTCGTCGAAGGAAAACCTGTTGAAAAGAGGAGTGTTCAACCAACCGCAGTCAGTCTGCCCTTTTGGATGTGAAGCCATTAAAAACGCCTCGCATATTTTCTTTGAATGCAGATCTCTTTCTATGCAGATTTGGACGTTGGTGCTTAGGTGGCTAAACATCCATACAACACTGCACAACAAGGCCTTAGAAAGCTTCCTTCAATTCTAAGGTATATATGGTTTAAGCAGAGTTCGGGCGGAGAAATTCATCGTGATTTGGTTTGCATGTATTTAGGTAATTTGGAATGGGCGTAACGAAAGAGTATTTAGAGACAAAACTAAATCAGTGGAGCAGTTGGGCGATGAAATTAAAATCGTATCATGGAATTGGCTTAAGTAAAAACTTAAAGGCTTCAGCTACTCCCTCAACCAATGGATTCTCAATCCGACAGTTTGCTTGGGAATTGGGTGAAGAAATGTCGGTGTACTCTTAACACGACTTTCTTCAAGATCTTGGATTTTACTTTCATCATTATGCTAGTTTGTTATGGTGGTCTTCATTTAGGATGTAGGCGTGCTAGCATTTTTGCCATCAATTTTTTTTGCAACATTTTCTGGTATCAGGTGGTTGAGTTTGAAACATTGTGGGTGAGGGATTTTGATATTGTTTGTCATGATTGACAGTTCTAGTTTGTTATTTTTGTGGGCTGGTTCTATTTGTGTAACAGAGATATTGGAGTCTTGTGTTTTAGGCATTGCTTATGCCTCTTTTTATTTATATATATTTTTATTTTGTTATTCCAAAAAAAATTATTGTCCATCAGGTGCGTATAGTAGATAGGAATGTGATATTGTAATATACCACCACGTGTATAATGGAGAAACGTCCCAACTATTCAAAAAATTGTTGTTTCAGTCCTCCGCAGACAACGCATGGTAAAAGTGCTCAACACACATTTAATTTACTATATATTGAGTGATCATATATATAATAAAGATATAAGATGTTTTGGAATAATTTGCACATACCAAAACTGGTGCAAGACTCGTAATCGTGAGTATTGCATTGTATGCAATATTGCATCTTATCCAACCAAAATAAAAGTCAATATCATACGGCAAACATGTGAAGCAATGAGTAGTATATGATTTAAATAACAACTTTATAGCTCAATTAATTTATTTTGAATAAAGAGGTTATCATAGGGCTTTGTCTCCTTGTACTCTCACTACTATATTATTACGGTTATGCCTTTCACCGTTGTAATGTCGCAAAATAGATATGCCTAATGTTTATTTATTTTTTGAAAGTTATTTAATCATGGTTGAGATAAACAATTGTGGTGTTAAAGTGAGCGGTACAAGGTTCAAATCCGTATAACCTTTACTCTTCCCAAAGGATAGAAACGACCATAATGATTATTGAAATTTTTCTTCATTTCTCAAGACGGTTACAAGTCATTCAAGAATATCAACTGATTGTACTTGTGATCAGAATCTGCAATGGGCCTCGGCCGTTGACGTGGATGATGATGGCAATGCTCGTTCGTCGAGGAAATATGGGGGTGTACATGCAAGGTACTCCGATGCCAAAGTAAGAATAGGTAGAAGAGTATGCGAGTACGAGTAAAAGTGGTAAGTGAGTGAATATTTGATACCTAACTCTCTCATGTGAGAGAGTTTATAAAGAGCCCCCAACGATTGGCTATTGGTCTCTATTTTGGGTCTGGATCGTGGATCCCCCACAAATAGGTAACTGCCAGAAACTGGTTGTTGGGACGAGTATACCTAGTCAGATGGGATGCGCGTCGGGCATAAGGATATCCGAGCAGGAGTTGTCTTCGGTTGAGTTTGGGTGACTCCTGCTGGTGTCGGGCAAAAGTCTTGAAGGAGCAGAGAAATCCGACCACGGGTAAGCATGGTCGATAAGTCCTCGTCGGCTGAGGGGCATAAAGCCAATGTGTCCATCTGACATTTGGGCTATTGGGTCGTCCTGTATGCAGGAGTGGGTTAGGTCATGCCTAGTCATTGGGCCAGTCCGGAACAGGAGCCCCCCAAGTCGTTGCTTATGGTCGTAGAAGTGATGAATTAAGTGTGGTCAGCTACGTACAGGGTGAATCTGAGACTTGTGATATTCTTTAGTCACCTAGCTCGGGATAGGTGAACCCGCGTACCCCTGGGCGTTAAAATGTGGTCATCGGACGAGGATCCCAACAGTTATGCTGAGAATTCACGTCATGCCCACGCCTTGGGAAGCATGCACATTTAATGCATAATGATGGCTACTCTATGACCGTCCATAGGAAATGAGTGTGTTGTTTATAGGTTATAGGTCCCACGTGCCCGCACAAGTGCTGAAGGAGGCTATAAATAGGGCGTTGGGACTCAGTTTCATACTTTTCGTTCTTTGTTATTCTGCTCGACAAAGATAAGTCCTCGAGCTCCACCTCAAACCACCGCATGTCATTGTTTCCAACAAGGACAACCATACGACCACGCCAAAATCTTCTAAAACTTGTAAGTTTCTTCATCTATCTATCTATTTTCCCTTCTGATTCTTGATGATTACATAAATGAATGTGGTTAGGATAAATTTAAGGGTCAATAGGACCTATAATTTAGACTGTTATGGTTTCGATACGGCGTCCCCGTTTCTGCCGGTGGTTGATGTGTGATACGCCATCGTCGTTGCCATATTTATGGCTTTTAGCAACGTTCCTCGTGGCTCTGTACGACAGCTCCGGTTGAACTTCAACCGGAGTTCTGGGTTTCAGCGCTGAGTCATCTGCCAGTTGATATGAACTGGTAGTTTGATATCTTAGAATTCCCCCTTCCTCGTATAAACACCTGGTCATTATAACGACCGTGGACTATTTGAATAAGGGCTTAGGTCGAGGACAGCGTCCTCGTTCCTCTGCACACCCTTTCACTTGATCAACGGTGGAAGGGTGGATTTGATTTAACTCATCGATTTCATGTTTACTTTTGTTGCTTTTCAGGTGAAAAATATGTCCAACTTCATCCCTGAATCATTCTAATGAAACAACGTCAGGAAGAAATGTTTCTGCCTCGAGTGATCTCGAGGAAACAACCTAAAATCAGGTTGAACCTGACAACCCCGGGGAGAACGACGAGGATCAAGATATTCCTATTGAAGAATGGGCTACCGATGAGCCACTGACCATCCAATCGATATACTCCAGGCCTTTGGAGGGTTCGGGTCTGATGGTCGGGAACCCCGAGGATTGGCTCATCAGATATCCTGACGGAGAAGATCGTATTTGCTCGTACTATGTGTAACACCCCAAAATTTACCCTCTTATTTATCATTGTTTCTGAGAAACTTATGCTTCGTTTCGTGTCATCCTACATATTCGTCCATACATTGCAAAATAATAATAGAGAGCATACATCATTGGTTGAGGCGCGGGGCATGTGATCAAGGGTTATTTGGCAATTATCGGGTCTCAGAAGGAAAAAAATCTCATAAAATATGACCAAGACCTGATGTCCAAGATTTCCCACAAAAAAGAAGAAAATTCAAATTTTAGTAGAAGTAACCGGTTACCTCATAGGTAGTAATCAATTACCTGTCGAAATTTAGAGAAAAAAACCAGTTTTTGTACTGGTAACCGGTTACCTCATAGGTAGTAACCGGTTACTTCATACAGATTTTCAAAAATTTAAAAATCAGTTGGTTGCTTCCCTCCCTTCTCCATTTCCATTTTGCCTTGTGTTTTCACCAAACTCTAGAACATTCAACACTCTTTGTAACACGGTGGGATAACTGACTTTCTATAAATGTTGCGGATAGCAAGAGTTGCCACCGACTTTTATTTTATCCATATGGAAAGGACATAAAAGAACAGGAAAAACATATTTTTTAAAGACTTGAGTTCGGGGGGTAGGTTATATAAAGGGAAGGTGTTAGCACTCTTTATATCCATGGTTATCCATGAGCTCTTAGTTACTTAGCTCACTTAATTGTTTTGAAAGTGTGAAGTGTGTGATTAGAAAATTTTCTAAGTACTTTGTAATGATCCTCGTATGGATGTATACAGAGCCTTTGTTTTGAAAATGTTTGAAAATAGTGAGGTGTGAAAAGTATTTTTAAAGGGTGTGAGCCAGTAAGTTAGAGTTCCTACCCTAGACTAAGTCATTCATGTTCTTTTATATTCTTTCAAGGGTAAGATTGTCCCTATTATTAAGGAATAGGTAATCATTACCTTGGATTTTATTAAGGGACGGGCGTAGGGTCATCGTACGGTCAACGAAGGCAACTTGAGGGTGTCTTTAGCAATTGGGAGGGACTATATCTCTTAAATCGAAGGGATAAGATCATTTATTGTAGGCAACCTCGTATGGACTTGATCTTTTTAGAATCTGGGAGGGACAAGATGATTTATTTCCTGAGGGACTTTGCTTAAGACACCCTACTTTCGAGGGACTTGACCGTTTAAATAAGGCAACCAAGAGGAATAACCTAGGAGGTGCAGATAGCGATCTTAGATCGACGTACGTGTGTGAGTGTTTATATTCAGATATTTTATCTTTTTAATTAATCTTCTAAGCTCAATTAATTGCAATTATGTTTTCAATCCCTATTATTACTAACCACGCAAATTAAATTAAATAAATAAATAAAATGCGAGAAAATAAATCCTATGCTATTACATCGCTTTGGGGCAGATACAAAATAATCGACTGAAAAATAAATTACAATAATAGTAAACTTATACATTTTTTCTAATAAGATAATAAAGCATAAAAATAAATAAATAGAATAATAAAGCAAAGATATAAAAAAATGAAAATAAGAATTATGGTTAGCATTTAAAATTAGGGTTAATTAGGATTTTAAGAAAACCAGGGTTATTAATTATTAATTTATTAAAGAAATTATCAATTATAATATACAAAACTTAAATATATACAAAATAAATATTAATTTATGAAAATATAAAGACAATTTAATTATGTTCATAATTATTGTTAAAGAAACAAATATAGATTTAATTAAAATAAAATTAAGAGTTTTTATTAGAAAAATATTAATTTATTCACAAACAAAAAAAAATAAGAAAACTAATATAAACAATAATTAGTGGAAGTGTATTTTTTAAGAAAATATTTTTTGATTAATCTAATAGTTAATTATTAGTTAATTTTTTAATTAATTAGAAAAGGTTAAATTGAAATAATAATAATAATAAAGAAACAAGAAAAAAACAAGAGAATATACAAAACAAAGGGACCTGGGATTCGAACCCAGGTCCTTGTACCTCCCAGATCACATCTCCAACTATTTGTGCTAAAGTCGCGCGTGTGATAACTATATGGACCAATAGAAATAAATATTAAACCTAAAAAAACTAACAAACGTTAAAAAAAATGCATGAACCTAGGAATCGAACCCAAGTTTGTTGGTTCGTATGCGCATCCACGTTCCACTGGGCTGACAATCATCATTTGCTATAACACAGAAACAAAAACAAAAATATTAAAATTAAAATTTAAAAATCAGAATGGCGCCAAGGTCATCTTCAACCTTGGGATTTTGCAGGTTTTCCTGCGAAATTTCCTGCGATTTTTCCTACGTTCTTTGTTGCGAATTTTTTCATAGGTAACCTGCATTTTTCACATATATCAAACCATACCAAATTAATTCACAATAATAATATCAAATGATTACCCATAGCTCATACAACCAGAATACATTGTTAATAAGGATTTATATGCCCTAACTTGAAAGCCCCCAAATGGTGACCTTAAACCCTAACCATGGCATAACTTGATCCAGACTACGAAACTCCAATCTAATTATCCAGAAAGCTTCACCACATCAAAACAAATCAGGTTAGATAATCAAAATCAACAAAAAAACACGCAAATTCATGGAATCGAAAAAAAGCTAAACATGACATAAAACCAATTCGGTTTGAGGTTTATGTTATGCTTTAGTAAATGATGATAATGGCAATGCGTTCAGGAGGTTCTCAAGAACATGTTTGAACATTTAAAGTGCTTAGGGAAACTGTGGAAAGGCAAAACCGAAATTCAATTAATTTGGAAAAATTTGAAGTTGATTGTCACAAATGATCTCCAAAAAAACCTCATTGTCTTGGTTCATGTTTATATATATATATATATATATATATATATATATATATATATATATATATATATATATATATATATATATATATATATATATATATATATATATATATAGTGAACAAATTTAGGTCAAGAAAGTGGTGGATTATTGGGCTTTTTGATGACTTGAAGGTGCAGGAAAAATCAACCAAAAAATATTCAAAAAATAAAATGTATCCTTGCTATTTTGGTTGTGCACGATTTTGGAGAGTTTCAATCACTCTTGAATATTTTTTAAGAGCTTTTAGAACAAGAATCATATCCAAATATTGAGTTTTATATTTTATTTTGATTTAAATTGAATTTTAATAAACAAAATCCAAATAAATAATAAATAAATTATAAAAATAAGAAATAATTGGAATTGGGTCGTGCTTGATGTTATTATGAAGATTAGATTGCAATTTCATAAGCCCATTTGGAAAAAATTCGATTTAAGACCCTTTTTGCTCAATGCACCCCTTGAAAATTTCTCAACTTTGCCAAGGCATAAATCCCTAAATTTTAAGGTTATGAGAGTGATCTTGGACTTCTTGGAAAGCTTAAGGAGTCCTATAACAAAAATATTTTGTCTCATGTTCATATCTTTTACCATTTTCAAATTATGCTCTTTGGGAAAAATTGACTTTTTGTTGACTTTTGAAATGACCTATAATGTCTTGCCTCACACCTTCCAGATGAAGCATTTTTAGGCTTGGCTTGTGAGACATAAAGTTGTAGATAATTTAATTTCCTTCAAAATAAGCTTTGGATGGGAAATTTTTGATGAAGCATGTGAATGTTATGGCTGGTCAAAGTTCAGTTGACTTTTCCTAGGAAACCCTAATTTAGAAACCTCCTGATTCTTGATGATCTGAGATCTCCTTGATGAGTCATGATCAACCCTTGATCAAAATGATGGATTTTACTTCATAATCTTGATGTTGGAAAAAAAATCTTGAGGTTTGACTTTAGTTTGACCACAGTTGACCTCAGTTTGACTTTTTAACCACTTTGACTGATTTTTGCATATCTGATCATTTGACTAGTCAAACTTATTGGGAAAGCTCTGAAACTTTACATGGCGATTCTTGAATACATGTGAGGTGTTATGAAGCTTACCTGAGGCCTTGGAAGTCCATTTTTTCTTGGAGAAAACCAAAACCCTAGTTCTGGATCCTTTGCTTAGGATAAGGCTTTTGTCTGAGGAAATTCTCAAACTTTCTGACCAATTGGGGACCTTGAGAACCTTATGATCATTGAGAAATCTTGAGAAACATTGCCTTGATTATGGGAGGGCAAATTTTGGGGTACAACACTCTTCTAAAGGAATATTCCCATAATATGCCAAGAAATATTCCAAGAATATGCCATGGAATATTTTAGGAATATTCCCAACCAAACCTTAGCTTAGGACGCAAGCCTCGTGTCCAAACCTCGCGCCAAACCTAGACCTAACTCCAAAGCTAACTCCTATATAAACCTTGCTCCTCAAGCCAAAAAGAGGTTAGAGACACAAGATTAACCATTTTTTTACCACTCTCACAATCTCAATTATCTCATTTCCCTCCATTTTTCAAACTCACACCAAAGTTACATCATCACCAAGATTCTTCAAGTTTTGCATTGAAACCTGAAGAATCGGAAGCTAAGCCTCCATCATTTTCATCAATTCAGCGGATTATCAAAGAATTTGCTACGGTTGTGGTGTTTATTTCACCATTCAGAAGCGGTTTCGGATAATTCTCACCAATCACATTTATTTTGTGCATTCACGGATTGAAGCTTCGGATCTCCGGTTTTCTCTACTTTTGTGTATTGCCCGACATCACAACAATTGCCAAAGCAAGCCTCCGCTTTGTAGGTTGGTAAATCCATAATCACTTCTCATTTTAACTTATTTCTCTTCATCTTGCCTCGCGCATTCTTCTCTTTTTCTTACTTTTATTATTCTTCAATTGGTTTGATCATTAGAAGCTAGATTCATAGTGTGATTGTAGCGTTAATAGGTGTTAGATTGTTGCATTTAGCTGTAATTTTCGTGCTAGGTTGATAGGCATTAGAATAGAGCTTATTGGAATAAGTTGCTACTGGTTTTTGCATGAAAATGCAGAAATTTTTATTCTGGTTGTAGAGTAACCGGTTACCTCATAGGTAGTAACCGGTTACCTGTGTTAAAATGTCAGAAAATCCCAGTTTTTGAACTGGTAACCGGTTACTGCATAGGTAGTAACCGGTTACCACTGAACTTGAATGAAAAATTCTTGATTTTTCTTGCATTTTTTATATCCATCCCCCCTCCAATCATCATGGATCTTTAGTATGTGATTTTAGGGAGTTTTTGAGCAGATGTGTGTAATTTTGATAACTTTCGACACACGTTTCGTTCGGTTCTGATTTTTGGCATAAATGTTGCATATGTGTTCATAGCTTGTTGTGATTATTGTTTGTATTATTTAGCATCATCAATAACATGTTAATAAGTGTTTATGATTCTGTTTTGCATTGTGTTTGTGATCCATTCAGGTTTTGGTTGATTGTGCGTGTAATCATAAATGTTGCATATTGTTTAAAACCACATAATTGCATTCTCTATCGATTGTTTATGTGTTGTATTCCATTGTTGATTATTCACTTTTGGTTGTTGCACTAAGATGTATGATTATCTCACTTCATTGTTTGCATTAAAATTCCATTTTTGCATTTGAAAAATAATTGAAAATCTGCCATGTTTTCATCGCTGCATTTTGAAATAGAAGCTGTTAAAACATGCTGCATTATTCTGTTTTGGTCTTTTTACACATATTTTCATGTTGTTTGGTAGTTGTAATATGTTGTTTGCATAGTTAGTTGAATTTAGTAGCTAACGGTACGTTAGAGAGCTGTAGTAGCTGTTGACTTTAGGCTTCACTTAGCTTCTAGTGTCCTTAGGCTTATGATTGAGTATAGTTTAGGTCATAGTTGTAATAGGACATGTTTGGTACTTGCTTACCGCTTTCCTTATATCCATTTGGATTTATTTTACCAAACTTTGTTTTGTAGGGAGTTATGGTAGGCCATGTGTGTGGGAGGGTATCCTACATACACCTTCTTCCTTATCCTTTTACATCTCAACTTGTGTTTTCGATGAGCATTGGATACTTCTTCGGCATTTCACTTTGTTCATTCCCTTTGATTTGAATTCATCTTCAATCATTGAAGTGAGTTGTAACTCGCTTTCTTTTTCTTTCTAGAATTAGAAAACCATACTAACCATAGGACATCCCTTGAATAAACAACTTAGGGGGAGTCTTAGTTTCCCCTAGTTTTGTCCTTTTTTCAACTTGAGTCTTCTCTCTCATCTCAAAGAAAAATCAAAATACCTAATGAAGGTCGAGCTTCCTCGTGCGTCGGGAGACTTTGTCATGGGGTATTTGCACGCATTCCATCTCGGGATGAGGTGTAGGATATACATCACGATGAACAAGTCTTAGCACGAGGATGTCTTACAAACAACAAAATCAGAACACTTCTTCTAATAGACGGTAAATAAACAACACACGTCTTTCATGCGGGAATTATTTTCTAATCTCCTTCACTCATAACGCGAACTCGCTACGACTTGTCTCTTCTGAAAGACGGTAACGCACTCGTCGAGGCGAGCCTCCAACACCTGACCATAGGCATAAGTAGTTTAGTTAATAAAAAACAAAAACAAAGTTCCCACCTTAGTTAGGAGAACTACGTCGACTCTGATTCTCAATTCCCATGAGATACGTTGGCGGTGGGGTAACGCCCATTCGAGCACATTCTTTATTTTCCCTACATTTTCCCCATTCTTTCTTTTTCCAGATCGCTCTCTCATTCCAGTTCCAGTAGCGGTTTTTATTCAGCAGCAGTTTTATTTCTCACCCTTTGAAACAAACAAACAAGTGTGGATCTCTTCGAGTACGGCAGACGGTCTGGGGTGCTAATACCTTCCCAGGTTTTAACCGACTCCTGAACCTAGTTCTTTGGTTTGTAGGACCTTGTCCTTTCCTTTTTCCTTCTGTTTGTGCAGAATTACCTTTCCCATTCATTCAGGATAAAAATGTATAGTTGACGGCTCTACCTTTTCCACTCCACTTTCGCGTTTGTACTAGGATGAAAATCCCGGGAGCGACAGCTGGCAACTCTGCTGGGGACCAAACCCAAAATCTCTGGTTTCCCCTTTGAGAGTCAATCCTAGCGCTTGTCTGTTTTTGTTTTTTTGGATGTTTAGTTGTTTGTTGTTGTGTGCTTTAGTTCAACTTTACTGCTTTATTTAAAACCCTACTTTACAACTTTATTTACCGCTTTCAGTATTTTATTTTCCATGCATCATATATTATACTGGACTGTCTGGAATGTGCTAGTTTTCTTTGGCGGGATGGGGTTACTGAGTGAGGAGTCTAATACCAAGGCTCGAGTGCACCCTAGATTTTAGCATGGATAAACATTGTTCTTCCATGGTATCTCACCATGATGATTGGCGATGTGTTCCACACCCAGACTGCGACCGTCTCGGAAATATTCTGTGTGGGGATTTCCTCCACTTCAGGATACGACCTCGATAGTTATGTGCATCTGGGGACCGATCATTGAGGACCTTAATGGAAACAACCTTCTTCAGTGATGACAGTGGCAAACCATATTTGTTGGCAAACCCACTCGCATCTGAGGGCCCACTGGGAACTGGCATAGGATGACCTGGTTCTCTCATAGGAACTCAGTTAAAGCAAACCACTACGCCAAAAATGTTTTTTAACAGCGCATCTTAGACAGCGCTTTTAAAAGAAAGCGCTGTCTAAGGTTAAAATTAAAATAAAACACGGAAAATGTTCCAAAAAAATAATGAAAGTGTTGTCTAAGGGGGGGGTCTTAGACAGCGCTGTCTAAGACCCCCCCTTAGACAGCGCTTTTAGAAAGCGCTTTTAAATATAGACCTTAGTCAGCGCTTTTGATAAAGCACTGTTTAAAGTCTTTAAATTAAAAAAAAATTTAAAACCAAAAGCGCTGTCTAGGGGGGGTTAGAAAGCGCTTTTGGAAAGCGCTGTCTAAGGCATACCTTAGAAAGCGCTTTTGGAAAGCGCTGTCTAAGGCATACCTTAGAAAGCGCTTTCCACAAAAGCGCTGTCTAAGGTCTAATTAAAATAAAATTTCAGACTTCTATTTTCGTTCTCTGTTCTTTTGTTTTCCCTCCTGCGAAAGAAACCCTAACAGCGAAACACAGTAGAAGCGAACTTGAACGTGTTTGAAGAATCAGTGAACGTGTTTGAAGAATCAGTGAACGTTTTTGAAGAATCAGTGAACGTGTTTGACTTCGTTCATCTTTTTACTGTTCTTCATTCTTGCGGTATGTTTGGTCATTTCTTGATTTTTCGTTTCTTGAACACAGTAACTTCGTTTCAATTAGTGTATTATTCTTGTTTAAGTTGTTTTGATTCATAAAAATTGAGTTTAGAAGGTACATTGTTGTTTTGATTCATAAAAGCTGAGTTTAGTGTATTATCCTTTGTTTTAGTTGTTTTGATTCATAAAATCTGAGTTTAGTGTATTATTGTTGTTTAAGTTGTTTTGATTCATAAAAATTGAGTTTAGAAGGTACATTGTTGTTTTGATTCATAAAAATTGAGTTTAGTGTATTATCCTTTGTTTTAGTTGCTTTGATTCATAAGGTACATTGAGTTTAGAAGGTACATTGTTGTTTTGATTCATAAAAAGTGAGTTTAGTGTATTATCCTTTGTTTAAGTTATTTTGATTCATAAGGTACACTGTTGTAGTTATGTTTGATAAGTAATAATGTTGATAATAGAAAAATGTTTATAATAGAATAATGTTTATAAGAGAAAAGTAATGGAAGAAAAAGTTTGATTCTTGTAATAGAAAAAATGAAAGTGATGAGGTAATTAAAGTTGTTATGTTTGATAAGTAATAATGTTGTAATAGAAAAATGTTCTTCCTTGAAAAATGTTGTAATACAAAAATGTTTGTAATAGAAAAGGTTTATAAGTATAGTTATAGGTATAGTTATAGGTATAGTCTAATAGAAAATTAAAGTTAGTTATAGAAAAATTAACGTGTTATAGGTATAGTTATAGGTATATTGTAATAGAAAAAGTTTGATTCTTGTAATATAAAAAATGAAAGTGATGAGGTAATTAAAGTTGGTATATTGGCGTATCGGATACATTATTGAAGTTTATATTAACATTGGTTATGTATACGTTATTGAAGTTTAAAATGAATTGAACTTTAAAATTGTTAGGATATTCAAAGATACTACCTTAGTTATGTATTTTCGTCTGGATTGATTGTTTACTTTAATAAGTAGGAAAACCATGGATAAAACATGGATCTGTGCCGATCGAATGACCAAAGAGTACGAGAGTGGGGTTGCGGAATTCGTTAAGTATGTTGTTCAACACGCTGAAAACCCCAGACGAATGCATTGTCCTTGCTTGCGTTGTTGTTATATTGGTAAGGTTGACGCACATGGATTGAAATCGCATTTGCTGAGGCATGGAATTGATCAAAGTTATCAGTTTTGGATATTTCATGGTGAGAAAATTAACGAGAATGTTGAATCGAGTGGAAAAAGTAATACGACCTATGCTTCATACGACAAAGACACGGAAACATACGATTGTGATCGAGTTGAAGAGATTGTAGAAGCACTGGAAGAAGATCTTCATGATTGTCCTGAAATGTTTGAGAGGATGGTAAGCGATGCAGAGAAACTGTTGTACAAAGGTTGCACTAAATTCTCAAGACTTTCTGCGGTATTAAAGTTGTACAACTTAAAGGCGGGCAATGGATGGTCGAATAAAAGTTTCACAGAGTTGTTGGCCCTTATGAGAGAAATGCTACCGGATGATAATGTTCTTCCTAATCGAACCTATGAGGCAAAAAAAATGTTGTGCTCTATTGGCATGAGCTATGATAAGATACATGCTTGTCCTAACGATTGCATTTTGTTTCGTAACGAATATGCAACGTTAACTGAGTGCCCTAAATGCGGTTTGTCTCGATATAAGAAAAGATTATCTCCCGCAAAAGTCTTATGGTATTTTCCGATAATTCCGAGATTTAGGCGCATGTTTCGTAGTGAAACCGATGCAAGACATCTTACTTGGCATGTAGATGAAAGAATTATTGATGGAAAGTATCGGCATCTGGCTGATTCACCACAGTGGTCGAAGATTGATAATGATTATCCTGAGTTTGGATCAGAAGCAAGAAACCTTCGATTGGCATTATCTACTGATGGAATGAACCCACATGGTCTTCAAAGTATCTCACATACCACATGGCCTGTGATTCTTATGATTTATAACCTACCTCCGTGGCTATGTATGAAGCGTAAGTACATGATGTTATCTATGTTAATCTCTGGGCCTAAACAACCAGGGAATGACATAGACGTATACTTGACACCTCTGATCGAAGATTTAAAGATTTTGTGGGAGAACGGTGTGGAGGTTTATGATGGATATAGGAAAGAAAGTTTCAATTTGAGGGCGATGTTGTTTGGCACAATTAATGATTTTCCAGCATACGGGAATCTATCTGGGTATAACATTAAAGGTCAACGTGCGTGTCCTGTTTGTGAAGACGGAACCGATACGATTCGATTGGAACTTTGCTAGAAGAATGTGTTTCTCGGTCATCGTAGATTCTTACATTCTAAACATCACTACCGTGGGTGGAGAAAAGCATTCAATGGAGACACCGAACATCGTAGAGCTCCACCCGCATTGTCAGGTGAACAAGTTTTTGAAAAGGTGAAAGATGTGCGTACTGAGTTTGGCAAGCCTTTTGCACATAAGATTGTGAAAGGTGGGTGGAAGAAAAGGTCGATATTTTTTGAATTGCCATATTGGAAGTCTTTGTACGTGAGACATTTTCTCGATGTTATGCATATTGAAAAAAACGTATTTGAAAGTGTCATCGGTACATTACTCAATATAAAAGGCAAGTCTAAGGATGGCCTTAAAGCAATAGAGGACATGTTAAAAATGGGAATGAGAACTGAATTAGCACCCGTGAAGAAAGGAAGACGAACATATCTACCACCTGCTGCTTTTACTTTATCTAGAAAGGAGAAAAAAATTTGTGTAAGTCTCTGAGTGAAGTTAAGGTTCCAGAAGGATACTCATCTGATATCAGAAGACTTGTTTCTATGAAAGACCTCAAGTTGAAGAATTTGAAGACACATGATTGCCATGTTATAATGGAACATTTTCTACCGATAGGTATACGTTCTATTTTGCCAGAAAAAGTAAGAAGTGCCATAACTAAATTGTGTTTTTTCTTTAGGTCAATCTGTAGTAAGGTGATCGATCCCGATATCTTACCAACACTACAAAAAGAGATTGTAATTACCTTATGTGAGCTTGAAATGTATTTTCCTCCGTCTTTTTTTGACATAATGGTTCATTTAGTTGTTCATCTTGTGAAAGAGACACAGTTGTGTGGACCAGCTTATATGAGATGGATGTACCCTGCTGAACGGTATATGAAAATATTAAAAGGGTACGTGAAATCCCGAAGTCGACCAGAGGGTTGTATTGTTGAACGATACATTGTTGAAGAAGCTGTTGAGTTTTGTACTGAATATTTGTCTAACGTTCAATCGATTGGACTCCCCAGAGCTCAGATTTTCGAAAAAATGGAAGGTAAAAAATTAATTAGGAATAAAATTGTGACAATATCAAGGGATGAACGGGATCAAGTTCATTTGTATGTTCTGCACAATAATAATGAGGTTGAGCCATATGTTGAAATGCACAAGGATGTACTCCGAAGGTTAAATCCGAACAGAAATGAAAATTGGATAGTTATAGAGCACAATCAAAGTTTCATACAATGGTTGAAGGATCATATTTATTTGAAGCGCTCTTCAGATCCTTCTTCGGTAACAGAAAGGTTGAGATGTTTGGCATATGGTCCAAGTTTGCATGTGTTTTCTCATAGCGCATACTCAATTAATGGATACACATTTTATACCAAAGAACAAGATGATAAGAGTACTATGCAAAATAGTGGTGTCACCGTGCTAGCTGAAGCAATGCATATATCAAGTATGAAGGACTTAAACCCCAAATATGCAAATTTGTCATATTTTGGAGTTATTGAGCACATTTGGGTGTTTGATTACGAGAAGTTTCAGATTCCCATCTTTGGTTGCAAGTGGGTGAATAGTAGTGGCATACGAATGGATAAGTCTGGATTTTTGCAAGTTGATCTTACTAGGGTGGGGTACAAAGATGAACCTTTTATTCTAGCATCTCAAGCTAAACAAGTGTTCTATGTGAATGACCCGAAGAGTACAAAATGGTCTATAGTGCTTTTCTCTAACAAAGTGACTGATGATAGCGGTGTCGATCAATGTGATATTTATGTTGAGAATGAGTCATGCATTAGACGGAATGAGTTGAATAGAAATGATGAAGTTGAGGATCTTATACCGGATGAGTCATATATAAGAAACGATCATAATGAGGGAATTTGGATCAATTCATCCGTACGCATTGCTAAGAAACAAGTGATTAATATTCCAACAAAGAAAAGAAAGAGATGTTAGTGACTGGGGTAAATTATGCATGGTTTCTTTATTTTTTGTTTTCAATTGCTTTGATTATAAGTTATATCTGATAATGCATGATTTCGTTATATTTTTGTTTTCAATTGCTTTGATTATAAGTTATATCTGATAATGCATGATTTCTTTATTTTTTTGTTTTCAATTGCTTTGATTATAAGTTATATCTGATAATGCATGATTTCGTTATATTTTGTTTTCAATTGCTTTGATTATAAGTTATATCTGATAGTGCATGATTTCTTTATTTTTTTGTTTTCAATTGCTTTGATTATAAGTTATATTTGATATTTGATGGTTTCCTTGGTTTATTACAGGTTAGACATGGCTGATGACCAACATGAGGAAGTTAGTATAAAAGTATCCGCGGAAGAAGAAATTCGAAGAGGCATCACAGTAATGAGAAGGGTGGTCCAAGGAAGATCTTGAGGCATCATACTAGATGTCTATTGGAGCAACCAGGGACAGCTTATAGAACCTAATGGGCATACCTTAACTAGTTTTATCGGTGCACTAGTAAGGAATGAAATTCCCATTACATGTGATGATTGGAGAAACAAAGAGCTGAATGAGTCCAAAGAAAAAATTTGGAGTGAGATAAAGGTACAATCATTTGGCCCTTAATTATACGGTATCAATTATGTTTTTTCAATTACCGATACTAACTATCAATCTATATGTTTTTCTTAGCGATGTTTTAACATCGAAGAAGAAAGAAGAGGTTTTTGTATGAAATTGGCCGGAAAGCTTCTAAGAGGGTTTCGAACATTTTTATCATCCAAGTTCCTTAGGGATGCGGATGGTAATTATGTGGATGCGGAGCTTCCTAAAAAATATGAAAGTTTGATATCAGCTGAAGAATGGGAAGCTTTCAAATCCAAAAGACAAGACCCGGTTTTTCAAAGAATAAGTGCCACAAATCGGGAAAGAGCATCAAGTCCCGCATATCCGTACCGAAAAGGACGTGTCGGATATGGACGCTTAGAACAATCCATGGTAAGTATTTATAAAATGCGATAACAAATTTGTTCATCATATATTAGTTTTATCTGATCAAATTGTATGACTTAATGTGTAGCTGCAGAAGGAGGAAAGTTCACAAACATCTCTTCCTGCACATGTTTTGTGGAAGGAAGCCCGTGTGGGCAAATCTGGAGTTCCTCAAGAAGAAGTTTTACACGTATACCAGAAATGTGTAAGTATAACATTTTTTCATTAATTGAATAACATTTTTATACACAAATATTTGACTAGTATACGGTATTCATCTGATTTTTCAGGAGGAGCTATCTCAGTCTTTATCTCCCGATGATACTAGGAGCATACTTAGTCGGGCATTAGATGTCCCTGAGTATTCTGGTCGGGTGAGGGGTAAGGGATTTGGAGTCACTCCGACCTCCCTGAGTATTAAAAAAGGAAAGGCTCCTAGTAATCGGGAGCTTCATGCAAGATTGGAAGCCATGCAAGCTGAGCTTGATGCATTGAGGAGAGAAAGAGAGGCTAGCGCCTCAGCATGTGTCAGAGATGCTTCGGACAAAGACAGTATCAACTGTACCTTTCAGCCGAACATTCCAGAGGTAATTACATATAATTTTCTTAAATTGAACTATTTGCTTAAATTATGTATTTGACATATATACACATTAACGATTTCTTGTTATTATTGGTTTTAGGGCATTTCCCATTGTCAGCTGTATTTGTCGTCACCATACTATCGGATGGTTGGCAAGGGAAAAGTGCATAACGTTAGCGGAGTATTACTCCACACTAGAGAGCTCCCTGCTGGATGTTTGAAGGTTTCGGTTGATATTGCAGTTGAGCCGAATGCATTATTACCATATCCTAGCGATGATTCGGATGCAACAACGGTGCACGAAGCAGTAGGTTCGTTTGTTGCATGGCCGACAAACCTCATATGCGTAGGATATGAGGTATGCTTAAAACTTATGTTAACTTTAATGTGTATATTCAAAGTTTAAAATTTATGCTTAAAATTTTACGTACATATTTTCCTTGGTTATGTTAAATAGACTCCCACAAAATCCAAATCAAAAGATAATGCGATTTCGCGGCATACCGAGTTTGTGGTTTCAAGAAAAGAGGTAATATACAATTATATGACATATATTCATGGAAGTTGTTACATTCTTAATTTGATCTAACTATTTATATGACATGTAGCTTCAAGAAAATGAGGTTAGCAATGCCTCCGCACAACAAAAAAAGGAGGTTAGCAACGCCTCCGCACGGGTAAAAAGTGTTGGTGCTAAGAAGACCGTAGCTAGGAAAAAACCTACCACCAAGTATAGGTCGTGCCTCAGGACATTTCTAGAGATGACCGATATACCGACCGGAGGTTTTCGGACTGTACATATGGAGGTAGGGATTTTCGGCTTTGATTACGACCAAATGATTGGTAATGAAGACTTCATGCAAGTTTTTGGTCGTGAAGAAATCGGCGTCAACGTTGTCAATACATATATTAGGTAAATTCGTTCTACTTTGTTTTATTAATTGAACAACTTATGTTAATGATGTTTACTTTATGTTGATCCGGTTTACTTTATGTTAATCCGGTTTACTTTATGTTTTTATATTTGTGTGTAATGTTAATGATGTTTTTATATTAGGTTTTTGTATGACAAATTGATGCGCCCCAATGGTTTGGACGTGTCATTCGGATTCTTAGCACCCGCGACCGTCAACTTAGGTTTAATCTTAAGTAGACCGGATACCGTGACGGAGTACGTTCTTCGGATCCTCATGGACAATAAAGATGCGGAGAAGTTGTTTTTTATACCGTTTAATACCGGGTTAGAATTTCATTCTAAATTCATCTATTATAATTTTTTCCAAGTTACCATCTAACATTTGCTTAATCATTACAGTGGACATTGGTTGTTGCTCGCAATCAATCCTATCTGAGAAATTGTGTATTATCTTGACTCGTTAGGAAATGATTGGACAACATACCCGAATATGAAGGTCCTAATTGACACGTAAGTGAGAATGTTCAAAATTTTTCTTAGTTTATGTGAATTGTTCTAATTGCTTCATTTTTATTTTATTAGCATCCTACAAGCTTTTCGGGCCCAACGAGATATCCAAACCTCAAGGAGGGGAGCCAACTCCATTACATGGATTAAAGTGGCGGTATATTTTTAATTATCACATTTTTTATTATATTAGTGATGACACTTGATAAAACTTAGGATTTATAATCCATATTTTTTTTCATATGTAGTGTCCTCAACAACGTAATCAAATAGATTGCGGGTATTTAATGTTGAGGTTTATGCGAGATACTCTTGTTTTGGGTCAATTAGAGATTCCCACCGATGTATGTATTTCTAACTTATGAGTTATTTTTATATTTACACATATCTCATATAATTAAATAGTTGAAATTAATTCAAACTATGTTATATTATTATGTAGTACTTTGATGAATTCAAGTTTGCATTTTATACAAAGGATCAAGTGGAAGAAATCAAAGAGGAGTGGTGTCAATTCATGATAGAGCTCAATGTTTGTACATAAATTTGTGTAATTATATTGTACATTTGTAGTATATGTAATGACTTGTAAATGTGTACATAAATTTGTATATATTTTGATACATTTAAGGCAAAATTGGTTTGAATTGGTATATATATATATTTGTTAGCCAAAAATTGGTAGAAAAAATGCCAAAATGGTTTGAAATGGCATATATAAAATGTGATAATTGTCTGCCAAAATTTGGTTGAAAACAGGTAGAAATTCTGGTTTATAAACCTGGAAAAAATGTGGTTTAAAACAAAAGCTGCAAAATTTTTCGTATACCTTAGACAGCGCTTTTGGAAAAAGCGCTGTCTAAGGGGGGGCTTAGAAAGCGCTTTTGGCAAAAGCGCTGTCTAAGGGGGGGGGGCTTAGACAGCGCTTTTGAAAAGCGCTGTCTAAGGTATACCTAAAAAAATTAAAATAGGAGGGGCTTAGAAAGCGCTTTTGGCCAAAGCGCTGTCTAGGGGGGGGGCTTAGACAGCGCTTTTCAAAAGCGCTGTCTAAGGTATACCTAAAAAAATTAAAATAAGAGGGGCTTATAAAGCGCTTTTGGCCAAAGCGCTGTCTAGGGGGGGGGGCTTAGACAGCGCTTTTAAGATTTAAAAAAGCGCTGTCTAAACCTTTAGCAGCGGAGGTTTAGACAGCGCTTTAAAGCGTTGTCTAAGGCTAAAAAAAGCGCTGTCTAAGGTCTTGTTTGTTGTAGTGAACTATTTGTATGACGATAGTACTGTATCCCAAGGGCTGAATGTACTATTATTTCTCGATTTAGTGCTTGAAGCTGGGAACTTATGAGGGATGCTTGTTTTTTCTCGAACTCAGCTGAGACCTCCCTGAGTAGTACATAATGCTAAATCGATTCCCTGATATGGTTATTTCGCCATTTCTCGGAAATAGTGAACGTATTATTGCTATTCGGCTTTAAAAGTTCGTGATGTTGACCCGAGGTAGCACACCCGTGATATTGGGAGGGGTTTACAGGTTTGCAGGAACCCTAAACTTCCAACATACCCGCTTTTCCAGTGTTACTTTGTGATGTGGTCCAATTCTATATGGTCTTTGGTTATGAATTCTATAATTTTTGCACAAAGATAATGTTGTTATGACTCTTCATCGACACTTGGTTATCCGGTCAACACCAACACAGACACGTCCCTGATCACATTCCTTGCATTGGATAACATCATGACATCATTAATCATTTGTGTTCTTTTTCGTTCTCAGGGTTGCATATTGTTCCCAATTCCGGTCGGTTTTCTTGCTCAGAGATGGAAGATTTCAGGAAGAAGAATACTTGTTATAAGTTCTTTGACACTAAGATAGAGATGATAAACCATATGGTGTCTCTGATCACTCCACATCATGTTGAAGATTTCTGGAAGGCTTACGGGGGTATTTTTGATATGGTGGTAAACCTGGACAGTTCTGAGAGGAGCGTTATTCATACACTGCTGCAGTATTACGACCCTCGACTCAGATGCTTTACATTTCATGACTTCCAGTTGGGTCCTCTGTTGGAGGAGTATGCCTTGATCTTAGGGGTTCCTCTTCAGGACCAGGTTCCTTTCAATTTCGAGATGGTTAGACCTACGCCTGCTGACATTGCTGAAGCTCTTTATTTGAGCTCGTCTGTTGTATCTGCGAATCTGAATACTACAAAAGCGGGAATGTCCGGTTTTTCTCTAGAATTCTTGGTGAAGAAGGCTGAAGAAATTTCCGCAGAAGATTAGTGAAATTTTGTATTTACTATCCCAGCCCTCTCTATCTACGGGATCATTCTGTTTGCGGATATTGATAAGTTTGTAGACATGAACGCCATTCATCTCTTTGTGCTGAAGAATCCGGTGCCTACTATCTTGGGAGATCTCTATTATTTAGTACACTATAAAAATGAGAAAAAATGAGGAGGTTTGGTGCGATGTTGCGCTCCTTTGTTTTATAGGTGGTTCATGAGGCACTTGCCGAGTACTGAAGCCTTCACTGATCCTAGCATGATCTAAGCCCGGAGGTGGAGCATGTTATCTACCAAAGACATCAACTAGTTTACTATGAGATTGAAAGGAAGGAACTTCATCACTTGTGTTGGGAGGTACCCTAATGTGCCACTTCTAGGAGTAACCAGGGGCATCAATTACAACCTGATTCTCTTGAGAAGACAATTAGGATACTCGCTCAAAGATATTCCTGAGGAGTCAGAATTAGCTCAGACCTTTTACTTCCCAATAAAGGACAACCTTCCGTTGGTTAGGAAGGATGCAGGTTTTTGGAAGCTCATCCGAAGAAAAGGAATAACATGCTTGGGCAGAAGCAATAACCAAACGTTTCCTGAGTGTGATATTTGGTTAAAGGAGCAAGCTCAGGTGGTCCTGCTACCCTTTTCAGTACTGGCCTCACTTGCAGTAGTGGAACCTAAGTCTATTGTGCCTTTGGAAGAATACCAAAAACTATAATCTTTAGTGAAACAACTCAGGGCAGAGAATCAAGAAACCCACGGTTCCTATCAGAGGATGGTGACCCTTAATCAGAAGTTAGAGGAAAGGGTTTAGAAAGCTGAAGAAATGGTGAAAGTCAAGCAGATAGACTTTGAAGAAAGAGAACGATATTTCAAGAAAAAGGGTTTTGCTGAAATCCGCAAGGCAGATCATCTCTGAAAGGACAAGAAGTCTCTAGATGAAGCAACTGAAACAATAAATCTATGGAAGGAAAAATGGGAGTCCAACTTGAAGAAGCAGGAGGTAGTGAAAGTTGAGTACAAGAAGCAGATTGAAGATCTTAAGGAGCAACTAGGTGATCAGAAAGAGAAGCTCCAGCTAGACCACAAACAACATAGAGACCACATTCAGAAGATAGCTCAAGAGCAACAGGAAATTGAGGATATTCAGAAAGAGGTGGAAGAAATCAGAGTTTTTTGTAGAGGTCAAAAAGGCCAGGTATGAGCCTAGGCCTAGCGGGGAAAACAAAGAGATCTTCCTGCAACAGATCAGTGAACTCCATGCTTCCTTTTATCAGAGGGATTTACTCATACAAATGCAACTTGAAAACCCGAACCATCCTGATATTGTTCACTTATTCCAAGTGGTCAAGCGTTTCAATTGGAGGATAAAGGATATGGAGTTGCATAGGGTCTAGTTTCCTTTGTTTGTACCGGATTACCCATAAGCCTGTTGTGGGATTCTTTGTTGCTTTGGCTGTTTTTCCTTACTGTAAGAATTGCCCCCCTTTGGGAAAGTTTATTGTTATTCTCGTGATTCATTTCCTGCTAATGTATGCATTTCAAATTGAGTGTTATCTCTGCATTAGCACATGTTCCAAGCACTAGTTCACCTCAAGCTATCTCATCTAGAACTCCGAGGAATTATTCTTTCCCCAAAAGTCAAAATTGTCACAGGCCATCTGGGTTACACTTATTCTTGAATACCAGAATGGGGACATAAATAACCTTGAGAATGAAAGAACACATCATTTGCATGCATTCATATCATCTTTGCATTTTTCTTTATAGGTTATCCGGGTTCCCTAATTTATATGTTTATTCAGGAAGAATTACAAACCGCGGTCTTCACTGGTACGCCACCCGTCACAATCAAAGAAACATCATGGATACTATTCAAGCTGAGCTGACTGAACTCCGCATGCACATGAATATGATGCAAGGGGTCACCCAAGGGCAACAAGAGTTGAAGGTTGTTGTCCAGAGGCTTGATCAGCCGCAGGTGGACCCTCTGGTCGTCAGTGTTACTTTGGATGCGCAAGGCAATCCAGTTAATACCACTGCTACTCCAACCAGAGCCGGCGGGCCTCCTACTCCGGAGGGCGTTCCTATTCCAATTCATAATGTGTATGATCACCAGGACGACTAATTATCTTTGTTGAACGAGGATTTGGGATTTAGTATGAGGGAAATCATCAGGACTTTCATATGCTAGCGGAGAAGGTCAGAGCTCTTGAGTGAAGAGACACCCTGGGGATTGATGTTTCTGACATGGGATTGGTGCAAGGTTTGATCATCCTACTAAAGTTCAAGGCCTCTGGATTTGACAAATACAACGGGAGCTCCTGTCCCAAGACTCATCCCACCAAAATTAAAGATAACTACCTAAAAAACTTTGGATGCACTTCTTCCAGGACAACCTGTCTAGAGGTTCTCTTGAATGATACATGAAGTTAGAATGGACTGTTGTGCGCAACTGGAAGGAACTAGGAAAGGCGTTCCTCAAGCAGTACCAGTAGAATATCGACATGAATCCGAGTAGAACTCAGTTGCAAAGCTTGTCCCAGAAAAATTCTGAGAGTTTCAAAGAGTATGCGCAAAGGTGGCGTGTGTTAGTTGCGAGAGTACAACCACCCCTGCTCCAAAGAGAAATGGTGGATCTGTTCATGGATACCCTTCCATGGCATTTTGTGGAACGTCTAGCGGGGTGTTCCTCAAGTGGGTTTTCTGATATCATTTTGATGGGTGAGCGGGTTGAAAATTGGATGAAATAGGGAAAGATCCAAAATGGTGGAGCTTTTACTTCGGGGACCAAAAAACCTTTTGCGAAAAGAAGGGAAGGCGAAGTTGGGGCAGTGTACTCACTAAGAAAGAAAGGAAAGCATGGTACTTATTATCCGGTTGCATATGTCACCATCCATGCTGCCACCAATCAACAACAACAGCAACCACCGCAGCAACGTCAACAAAAGTATCAGCAACAAAGAGCTTCCAGATCATACTATCCTCCTAGGCCGAGAGATAGAAAAAATTTGAAACGCCGCCAATGTCATATTCACAGCTGTTTCAGAATCTCCTTCACCTACAGATGCTTCAGCTGAGAACTTTACAACCTCTAAAAGTTGGTCAGATCCCCAAAGGGTATGATGTTAATGCCCACTGTGAGTTTCATTCTGGAGCTCCGGGTCATACCGTGGAGAATTGCAAAGCCTTCAAGCACTTGATCTAGGATATGTTGGACTCCAAGGCGATCAACTTTGCTCCTACTCCCAATGTCTTGAAAAACCTCATGCCTTAGCATGGAAGAAGCGTGGGGGCTATAGATGATGATGACAATTTGAATCTGGTTTATGGTGTTAATTCTTTGAAGAGTCCACTACTGACAGTAAAAGGCTGCTTGGAAAAGAAAGGTATATTCCCAGGTTGTGGGGAAGATTGTCCAGAATGTGAAGGATCTGTCAATGGATGTGACAGGTTGAAGTTAGGAATTCAAAAGATGATTAATGACTGAAGTATCCAGTTTGACCGGGTTGTTAAAGAATATGAAGTTTCTACGGTCACTATCTATTATACCTCAATCGCAATTTCGGCGCTAGAAAGGGCAGCACCAGTCACGTTCACCACTCCAGGGCATATCTCGTATCAGTGAGAAAGTTATCCCATGGCATTATGGGGCAGAAGTTTATCGTGATGGCCAGAAGCAAGATGTATCTGCCTCAAACATAGCTCCACATCAAGTTGAAAATGTGGGAGTCGGTGGATTCACGAGGAGTGGAAGATTGTTCGCGCCTCAGACCTTGAGGAACAGTGCAGTGCCACCGAATGATAATGCGGATGCCCAGGATAAGGCCAAGGGCAAGCAAGTTGTGACAAATGATGTTCATGTGCCAGATCCGGACATTACCATTGACAAAGAGGCTGAGGAATTTTTTAGGATCATAAAGAAAAACGACTACAAGATAGTCGACCATTTGTAGCAGACTCCTTCCAAGAACTCGATCTTGTCATTATTGATGTGTTCTGAATCCCACATTAAGGCCTTGCTGAGAATCCTAAACAATACTTATGTGCCATAAGAGATATCAGTGAACCAACTCGAGACGGTGGTTGCTAGCGTGAACGCTAGTCACTGATTAGGGTTTACAGATCTTGATTTGACTGCTGAGGGGCGCAATCATAACAAAGCCTTACACATTTCAATGAAATGAAAAGGGGTTGTGCTTTCCCACGTGTTGGTCTATACAGGGTTCTTCCTAAACGTGTTTCCAAATAAGGCGTTAATCAAGCTGGATTATGACGAAGTGGTGCTCAGGCTGAGTGACTTGGTAGTCAGAGCGTTTGACGGGTCCAAGAGGTCAGTTTTTGGAGAAGTGGAATTATCAATCAAGGTAGGCCCACAGGTGTTCAACACGACCTTTTATGTCATGGACATTCAGCCAGCATACAATTGTTTACTCGGGCGTCCCTGGATTCATGCAGCCGGGGCAGTATCCTCAACTTTCCATAAGAAGTTAAAGTTTGTCAGGGAAGGGAAAATTGTCACGGTGTGTGGAGAGGAGGATATCTTCATCAACCATCTATCGTCCTTCAAATACGTGGATACGGATGGGGAGATATATGAGACCCCTTGCCAGGATTTTGAGTCAGTCAAGACTGGAGCTATGTAATCCTCATCAGCATCCATTTTGGAAGAGAAAAAGAATGGTGTATCCATCGCATCCTATAAGCGAGCTTTAAAAGTGGTGGAATCAGGGGCCAACGAAGGTTGGGACTAGATGATAGAGGTCCCTAAGAAAGAGAATATGTTTGGAATCAGTTACCACCCTGCTAAATTAACATCAGCTCAGCGTGCTAGAGGTTGTAAAGGTCTGATCACCTTTTCCAGTGCTGGATGGGTAAACCACAATAATATTTGTGTTATTCATGAAGACATAATCGATAGCGATTGCGAAATTGATGAGTGGGTCAAGCCGAATGTCCAAGGAGTGGAACTCAACAATTGGTCATTAGAAGAAATCATCACTGTTACTCAGCACAAAGAGTAATTGTCTTGTGTTTTATTCTTGTATGAAAGCTTTATGTCTTGCCCAAGTGTAACACAGTGGGAGAACTGACTTTGTATAAATGTTGCGGATAGCAAGAGTCGCCACTGACTTTTATTTTATCCAAAAGGAAAGGCCATAAAAGAACAGGAAAGACCTTAAAAAGATTTTGAGTTCGGGGGGTAGGTTATATAAAGGGAAGGTGTTAGCACCCTTTATAACCATGGTTATCCATGGGCTCTTAGTTACTTAGCTCACTTCAAATTGTTTTGAAAAGGTGTAGTGTGTGATTAGAAACTTTCTAAGTACTTTGTAATGATCCTCGTATGGATGTATACAAAGACTTGTTTTTGAAAATTTGTTTGAAAAGTGTGATGTGAAGAGTATTTTGAAAGGTGAGCAAGTAATTAAGAGGAACCTACCCTATATGAAATCTTTATTGTTCTTTATCTTTTCAAGAGTAAGACTATCCCTATTATTAAGGAATAGGTAGTCATTACCTTGGATATTAAGGGACATATGTAGGGACATCTGGATATAGGCAACTGTAAGGTGTCTTTAGCAATTCGTAGGGATTTATCATCCTTTATTCGAAGGGACAAGATCATTTATCATAGGCAACCTCGAAGGGACTTGATCTTATAGAATGAAGGGACTTGATGATATTTGTGAAGGGACTTTGCTTAAGACACCTTACTTGACCTTTTGAAATCGGCAACATGAGAGGTAACCCTAGAAAGTGCAAGATGGTGATCAAAGATCGACTTACGTGTGTGCATGTTCATATTCAAATATTTATCTTATTTAAGTTAATTATTCTAAGTTAATGTTAATTACAAGTATGTTATTCACACCCTAGAATTACTAACCATACAGTAAATACAATCATAATAAAAATAAAGCAAAAAATATAAACCTAAACTATTACAAAGCTTCGGGACAATTACAATATAATCGAAAAATATAATAAAGATAAATAATAACTAAGCAATAATAATAAGAATTAAGATAAAAGGTTAGAAAAAATAAAAATAAGGGAAATAAGAAATTAGCAAAACAAATTAATATTAGAAAAGATTTTTTAGATTTAATTAAGAAAATAGGTTTTAATAATAATAAATAAATACTAAATTATTCACATATTTAACAAATTATTAATGATTAATTATAATTTATAAAAATATTAGGTTAAATTTTAAAGTTAAGAAAAAAACTAGGGTTAGGGTTATAAAAATTAGGGTTAAGGTTATGGTTATGAGAATTAGGTTTTTATTTATTATTAATTTAAACATTATTAGTTTATTTACAAAAATATACAATATTAATAAATATAAAATATATAATAAAATAAATGTAAACAATTTGATTTTAGGAAAATAAATTATGAATTTAAAAATATAAGTTTTTTGTATAAGAAAATAATATAAATATTTGTTTTAGAAATTATTATTAAGAATTTAATTAAATTTAATAAATATAACATAAAAAATAAATAAAGAAAATTGAAGAAAAAAACATACCTGGGGCTGGGATTCGAACCCAGGCCCTAGGCTCTCCACACTCTGGACCAACAACGTTACCATCAGGCCATGCGCGTCCTTGTGTTCATGATACAAGTAATAATCCTTTTGTTATAAACCTGTAAAAATAAAAAAAATGCAGCAAAATAAAATGGCCTGAGGGGAATCGAACCCAGGACCATCATATTCACACACAAACACACAAACTAGTTGAGCCACATGGGACGCGTTCAACATACAACCAGTAATAAAACATTATATTTTAAAACCAATTTTTGAATTTTAATTTCAGCGCCAATTCATCATATTCTTCCTCAGGATTCGCAGGTTTTCCTGCGAAATTTCCCAGGGATTCTCCTGCGAATTTTCTTGTGTTTTAAACCTGCGAAACTCAAACATCAATCAAATAGTACAATTTCATCAAATTAATTATGCTATTGAATTCCTTATGATTCATACAGTCCATCTATGTCCTTAGAATCCATTTATATTTGGTTTTTCAGGAACCCCTAATTTGAAACACGAAACCCTAACAATGGCAGTTCATGTTCTAGGCTATGATTCTTCAAGAAAATGTCCAGAAACCATCTATAGATCATGACTAACACAAATCAAACAACAAAATTAGTTTATGTTAGCTAAATAAATGGAATTGAAAATTTCAAAATCAAAACAAAAGAGATTCGGTCTATGCATTCAGGGATGATTTTGATGATGTAAAGCATTGAGATCGTATCAATGATGTTCAAGGATCATGTCTATGTCCTTAGAATACCTTTAATTGCCCTGTAAATATGAAACCGAAACTTGAAATTTTAAGGAAAATTTTGAATGGGAAAAGTGTTCGTGGAGGCTGCAAAATCGTCTCTCCTTGTTTGTGATCACTTGTATACTTATATTAGAAGCAAATTAGGTCAGAAAGTTGTAGGTTTATGCGCATTTTAGAGATTACTTGATCATGAAGATTCAACTTGCTATTTTGGTCAAAAAATCACACAAATCCTTTCCTATTTGGTTTATCACGAATTTGAATCTCCCAATCAACTTTAAATCATGTTTATGAGTTTCTAGAATGAAAATCATATCAAATATTGAGGCTTTCATATTTTATTTTGATTTAAAATGATTTTTAATGTATAAAATCAAAATAAATAAAATAAAATAAATAAAAATCTGAATAAATGATATTTGGTTCGTGCATGATGTCATGGTAGTGATTGGATCATAAAAATACAAGCCCATATGGAAAGAATTGGTTATAAGACCCCATTTGCTCAATAAACCCCTCAAAAATACCCAACTTTGCAAAGACACAAATCCCTCAATTTTAAGGCTATGAAGTTGTTCTTGGACATTTTGGAAAGTTTAAAGAGTCCTCTAACAAACCTCTTTGGTCTCATGCCCATATCTTTTACCATTTTCAAGTTATGCCCTTTGGAAGATGTTGACTTTTTGTTGACTTTTGAAATGACCTATAATGTCTTAGCTCATACCTTCAAAATGAAGCATTTCTGGGCTTGGCTTGTGAGACACAAAGTTGTAGAGAATTCAATTTCCTTCAAAATGAGCTTTGGATGGAAAATTATTGATGAAGCATGTGAAAGTTATGGCTGGTCAAAGTTCAGTTGACTTTTCCTGTGAAAACCTTAATTTAGAAACTCCTGATTCTTGATGATCTGAAAACTCCTTGATGAATCATGGTCAACCCTTAATCAAATGATGAATTTTACTTCATAAACTTGATGTTGGAAAAAAATCATGAAGTTTGACTTTGGTTTGACCACAGTTGACCTCAGTATGACGTTTTAACTACTTTGATTGATTTTTGCATATCTGATCATCTGACTGAGCAAACTTTTTGGGAAAGCCTTGAAACTTAACATAGGGATTCTTGAAGAAATATGTGATTTTAAGAAGCTCACTTGAAGCCTTGAAAGTCCATTTAGCCTGATGAAATTCAAAACCCTAGTTTAGGGTGCATTGCTTAGGAAGAGGCTTTGTCTGAGGGAACTTTCAAGCTTTCTGACTAATTGTGAACCTTGTGAACCTCTTGGGATACCTTGTGAACCTTGTGAACCTCTTGATACACCTTAGTACACAATTTCTTGTCTAGGTGAGGGAAAATTTTGGGGTGCAACAGCTGCCCCTGTTCAATTTTCTGAAACCTGAGGAGTTAGATTGGCATGTGTGCCATTCGTGACTTGGAAGGTTGAAGGGGATTGAACACAAAAGCCCAAATATTTGCACTCGCCGGTGCGTAAAGTAACACTACTGATTAGTTGTATACGCTTGAATGGGCTTAAAGATGCCACTCAGATGAACCGGAGATGGGCTTATAGATGCCATCCATAATATCAGAAAGTGATAGTATCTTTATGTTGTCACTGGATATCAGTACTAGGTCTTCGTATAGGCCGTCTCTGAATCATTCCTGTAACATGTTTTGAGTTAAATGTCAGCACTGGATCTTCGTATAAATCGTCTCTGCATTATCTTTGGGGGGAAAAATATCCTTCATTAAGTGTCAGTACTTAGATCTTCGTATAGATCGGCTCTGAACCATCTTTAGGAACATGCTTTAATTTAAGCATCAGAATCAAATCTCCGTGGCGATCTTTTATGAATTGCTTGTGGTAATATGTTGGGCTAAGTACAAAATCTTCGTATAAATCATTTACGTACCATCCCACATATAAACTGTTATATAGACCATTAGAAATCAATCTTCGTAGCGATTACCTCTTCTGGAAATATCCCGGATTAGGTAATAGATCTTCGTATAGACCATTTATATACCCTCCCAAGGATAGAAAGAATATCAGGATTAAATCTTCGTGACGATTACTCCTGAACTTCTTCTGAAAGACTCTCTTGGATTAAGTGTTAAATCTTCGTATAGATCATTTTCACACTATCCCAAAGATAGTTGACCATTGGAAACAAATCTTCGTAACAATTATCTCCTCTAGAAATGTCCTGGGTTAAGCACTAGATCTTCGTATAGATCATTTACGTACCCTTCCAAGGACAACTTGAGCATTGATTATCATAAATGAATCTTCGTATCGATTATTCCTGAATTAAGTATCAGTACTAGATCTTCGTATGAATCGTCTTTGAACTGTTTTGAGTTGTTGATAGTGTTTATCTACCTTCAACTATCCTGAAAAGAAAGGGTTAGTTTATGCAATATGTATGCATGTATGGCATGATGTACCTAAGTAAATGCTTTTATGTATCATGGATGTGTATGCTATGATATGATGTTAATGATGTATGTATGAGTTATGTAGCCTGAAGTGTCTGAATATCTCTGTATAACGACTACTGCCCAGGGAAAATAAATTCTGGTTCGTTGCTGAGGAATATGAGGACTTCGTTCCCGTCTTGTTTGATAGTATGGTATTTATAACCTCCCGTTTTCGTTCTGTAACACGGTGGGAGAACTGACTTTCTATAAATGTTGCGAATAGCAAGAGTCGCCACCGACTTTTATTTTATCCAAAAGGAAAGGACATAAAAGAACAGGACAAACCTTAAAAAGATTTTGGGTTCGGGGGGTAGGTTATATAAAGGGAAGGTGTTAGCACTCTTTATATCCAAGGTTATCCATGGGCTCTTAGTTACTTAGCTCACTTTGAATTGTTTTGAAAAAAGGTGTAGTGTGTGATTAGAAACTTTCTAAGTACTCTGTAATGATCCTCGTATGGATGTATACAAAGCCTTGTTTTTGAAAATTTATTTGAAAAGTGTGATGTGAAAAGTATTTTGAAAGGTGATCAAGTAATTAAGAGGAACCTACCCTATATGAAATCTTTACTGTTCTTTATGTTCCTTCAATGGTAAGACTATCCCTATTATTAAGGAATAGGTAGTCATTACCTTGGATGTGATAAGGGACATGTGTAGGGACATCTGAATATAGGCAACTGTAAGGTGTCTTTAGAAATTCGTAGGGACTTATCATCTTTTATTCGAAGGGACAACATCATTTATCGTAGGCAACCTCGAAGGGACTTGATGATATTTGTGAAGGGACTTTGCTTAAGACACCTTACTTGACCTTTTGAAATAGGCAACATGAGAGGTAACCCTAGAAAGTGAAAGACGGCGATCAAAGATCGACTTACGTGTGTGCGTGTTCATATTCAAATATTTATCTTTTTAAGTTAATTATTCTAAGTTAATTTTAATTACAAGTATGTTATTCACACCCTAGAATTACTAACCACACAATAAATATATTCATAATAGAAATAAAGCAAAAAATATAAACTATTACAAAGCTTTGGGACAGTTACAATATAATCGAGAAATATAATAAAGATAAATAATAATAAATAAGCAATAATATCAATAATAATAAGAAATAAGAATAAAGGTTAGAAAAATAAAAGAAATGGAAATAAGAAATTAGCAAAAAACAAATTAATATTAGAAAATATTTTTTTAGATTTAATTAAGAAAATAGGTTTTAATAATAATAAATAAATACTAAATTATTCACATATTAAAGAAATGATTAATGATTAATTATAATTATAAAATATTAGGTTAAATTTTAAAATTAAGAAAAAATTAGGGTTAGGGTTAGAATTATAAAAATTAGGATCAGGGTTATGAAAATTAGAGTTTTTAATTATTAATTTAAATATACAAAATATATACAATATTAATAAATATAAATATATAAAAAAATAATTATAAACAATTTGATTTTAGAAAAATAAAGTTTGAATTTTTAAAATATGAGTTTTTTATATAAGAAAATAATATAAACATTTGTTTTAGAAATTATTATTTAGAAATTAATTAAATTTAATAAATATAACATAAAAAATAAACAAAGAAAATTGGAGAAAAAACATACCTGGGGCTGGGATTCGAACCCAGGCCCTAGGCTCTCCACACTCTGGACCATCAACATCACCACCAGGCCAAGCACGTCTTGGTGTTAACAACATGAGTAATGATCCTTTTGTTATAATCCTGTAAGAAATCAAAAAAAATGCAACAAAACAAAATGGCCTGGGGGCGCGTTCAATATATATTCATTAATAAAACATTTTATATTAAAACAAGTTTTTGAATCTGATTTTGGCGCCATCCAGACTTCATCTTCTTCAGGATACCTACGAAAAATTCATACGAATTCAATTGTAATTTTTCCTGCGAATTCTTTCATGTTCATAACCTGCGAAACTCAAACATCAATTAAATGGTACAATTTCATCAAATTAATTATGCCAATGAATTCCTTATGATTCATACAGTCCATCTACGTCCTTTGAATCCATTTATATTTGGTTTTTCAGGAACCCGTAATTTGGAACCCGAAACCCTAACAATGGCAGTTCATGTTCTAGGCTATGATTCTTCAAGAAAATGTCCAAAAACCATCTATAGGTCATGACTAACACAAATCAAACAACAAAATTAGTTTATGTTAGCTAAATAAATGGAATCAAAAATTTCAAAATCAAGAACAAAAGAGGTTCGGTCTATGCATTCAGGGATGATTTTGATGATGTAAAGCATTGAGATCGTATCAATGATGTTCAAGGATCATGTCTATGTCCTTAGAATACCTTTAATTGCCCTGTAAATATGAAACCGAAAATTGAATTTTTAAGGAAAAATTTGAATGTGCAAAGTGTTCTTGGAGGCTGCCAAAATCCGTCCCCTTGCTTGTGATCACTTTATGTATATATTGGAAGCAAATTAGGTCAGAAAGTTGTAGGTTTTTGGGCCCTGTAGAGATTACTTGATCATGAAGATTCAACTTGCTATTTTGGTCAAAAAATCACACAAATCCTTTCCTATTTGGTTTATCACGAATTTGAATCTCCCAATCAACTTTAAATCATGTTTATGAGTTTCTAGAATGAAAATCATATCAAATATTGAGGCTTTCATATTTTATTTTGATTTAAAATGATTTTTAATGTATAAAATCAAAATAAATAAAATAAAATAAATAAAAATCTGAATAAATGATATTTGGTTCGTGCATGATGTCATGGTAGTGATTGGATCATAAAAATACAAGCCCATATGGAAAGAATTGGTTATAAGACCCCATTTGCTCAATAAACCCCTCAAAAATACCCAACTTTGCAAAGACACAAATCCCTCAATTTTAAGGCTATGAAGTTGTTCTTGGACATTTTGGAAAGTTTAAAGAGTCCTCTAACAAACCTCTTTGGTCTCATGCCCATATCTTTTACCATTTTCAAGTGATGCCCTTTGGAAGATGTTGACTTTTTGTTGACTTTTGAAATGACCTATAATGTCTTAGCTCATACCTTCAAAATGAAGCATTTCTGGGCTTGGCTTGTGAGACACAAAGTTGTAGAGAATTCAATTTCCTTCAAAATGAGCTTTGGATGGAAAATTATTGATGAAGCATGTGAAAGTTATGGCTGGTCAAAGTTCAGTTGACTTTTCCTGTGAAAACCTTAATTTAGAAACTCCTGATTCTTGATGATCTGAAAACTCCTTGATGAATCATGGTCAACCCTTGATCAAATGATGAATTTTACTTCATAAACTTGATGTTGGAAAAAAATCATGAAGTTTGACTTTGGTTTGACCACAGTTGACCTCAGTATGACGTTTTAACTACTTTGATTGATTTTTGCATATCTGATCATCTGACTGAGCAAACTTTTTGGGAAAGCCTTGAAACTTAACATAGGGATTCTTGAAGAAATATGTGATTTTAAGAAGCTCACTTGAAGCCTTGAAAGTCCATTTAGCCTGATGAAATTCAAAACCCTAGTTTAGGGTGCATTGCTTAGGAAGAGGCTTTGTCTGAGGGAACTTTCAAGCTTTCTGACTAATTGTGAACCTTGTGAACCTCTTGGGATACCTTGTGAACCTTGTGAACCTCTTGATACACCTTAGTACACAATTTCTTGTCTAGGTGAGGGAAAATTTTGGGGTGCAACAGCTGCCCCTGTTCAATTTTCTGAAACCTGAGGAGTTAGATTGGCATGTGTGCCATTCGTGACTTGGAAGGTTGAAGGGGATTGAACACAAAAGCCCAAATATTTGCACTCGCCGGTGCGTAAAGTAACACTACTGATTAGTTGTATACGCTTGAATGGGCTTAAAGATGCCACTCAGATGAACCGGAGATGGGCTTATAGATGCCATCCATAATATCAGAAAGTGATAGTATCTTTATGTTGTCACTGGATATCAGTACTAGGTCTTCGTATAGGCCGTCTCTGAATCATTCCTGTAACATGTTTTGAGTTAAATGTCAGCACTGGATCTTCGTATAAATCGTCTCTGCATTATCTTTGGGGGGAAAAATATCCTTCATTAAGTGTCAGTACTTAGATCTTCGTATAGATCGGCTCTGAACCATCTTTAGGAACATGCTTTAATTTAAGCATCAAAATCAAATCTCCGTGGCGATCTTTTCTGAATTGCTTGTGGTAATATGTTGGGCTAAGTACAAAATATTCGTATAGATCATTTACGTACCATCCCACATATAAAATGTTATATAGACCATTAGAAATCAATCTTCGTAGCGATTACCTCTTCTGGAAATATCCCGGATTAGGTAATAGATCTTCGTATAGACCATTTATATACCCTCCCAAGGATAGAAAGAATATCAGGATTAAATCTTCGTGACGATTACTCCTGAACTTCTTCTGAAAGACTCTCTTGGATTAAGTGTTAAATCTTCGTATAGATCATTTTCACACTATCCCAAAGATAGTTGACCATTGGAAACAAATCTTCGTAACAATTATCTCCTCTAGAAATGTCCTGGGTTAAGCATTAGATCTTCGTATAGATCATTTACGTACCCTTCCAAGGACAACTTGAGCATTGATTATCATAAATGAATCTTCGTATCGATTATTCCTGAATTAAGTATCAGTACTAGATCTTCGTATGAATCGTCTTTGAACTGTTTTGAGTTGTTGATAGTGTTTATCTACCTGCAACTATCCTGAAAAGAAAGGGTTAGTTTATGCAATATGTATGCATGTATGGCATGATGTACCTAAGTAAATGCTTTTATGTATCATGGATGTGTATGCTATGATATGATGTTAATGATGTATGTATGAGTTATGTAGCCTGAAGTGTCTGAATATCTCTGTATAACGACTACTGCCCAGGGAAAATAAATTCTGGTTCGTTGCTGAGGAATATGAGGACTTCGTTCCCGTCTTGTTTGATAGTATGGTATTTATAACCTCCCGTTTTCGTTCTGTAACACGGTGGGAGAACTGACTTTCTATAAATGTTGCGAATAGCAAGAGTCGCCACCGACTTTTATTTTATCCAAAAGGAAAGGACATAAAAGAACAGGACAAACCTTAAAAAGATTTTGGGTTCGGGGGGTAGGTTATATAAAGGGAAGGTGTTAGCACTCTTTATATCCAAGGTTATCCATGGGCTCTTAGTTACTTAGCTCACTTTGAATTGTTTTGAAAAAAGGTGTAGTGTGTGATTAGAAACTTTCTAAGTACTCTGTAATGATCCTCGTATGGATGTATACAAAGCCTTGTTTTTGAAAATTTATTTGAAAAGTGTGATGTGAAAAGTATTTTGAAAGGTGATCAAGTAATTAAGAGGAACCTACCCTATATGAAATCTTTACTGTTCTTTATGTTCCTTCAATGGTAAGACTATCCCTATTATTAAGGAATAGGTAGTCATTACCTTGGATGTGATAAGGGACATGTGTAGGGACATCTGAATATAGGCAACTGTAAGGTGTCTTTAGAAATTCGTAGGGACTTATCATCTTTTATTCGAAGGGACAACATCATTTATCGTAGGCAACCTCGAAGGGACTTGATCTTATAGAATGAAGGGACTTGATGATATTTGTGAAGGGACTTTGCTTAAGACACCTTACTTGACCTTTTGAAATAGGCAACATGAGAGGTAACCCTAGAAAGTGAAAGACGGCGATCAAAGATCGACTTACGTGTGTGCGTGTTCATATTCAAATATTTATCTTTTTAAGTTAATTATTCTAAGTTAATTTTAATTACAAGTATGTTATTCACACCCTAGAATTACTAACCACACAATAAATATATTCATAATAGAAATAAAGCAAAAAATATAAACTATTACAAAGCTTTGGGACAGTTACAATATAATCGAGAAATATAATAAAGATAAATAATAATAAATAAGCAATAATATCAATAATAATAAGAAATAAGAATAAAGGTTAGAAAAATAAAAGAAATGGAAATAAGAAATTAGCAAAAAACAAATTAATATTAGAAAATATTTTTTTAGATTTAATTAAGAAAATAGGTTTTAATAATAATAAATAAATACTAAATTATTCACATATTAAAGAAATGATTAATGATTAATTATAATTATAAAATATTAGGTTAAATTTTAAAATTAAGAAAAAATTAGGGTTAGGGTTAGAATTATAAAAATTAGGATCAGGGTTATGAAAATTAGGGTTTCTAATTATTAATTTAAATATACAAAATATATACAATATTAATAAATATAAATATAAAAAAAATAATTATAAACAATTTGATTTTAGAAAAATAAAGTTTGAATTTTTAAAATATGAGTTTTTTATATAAGAAAATAATATAAACATTTGTTTTAGAAATTATTATTTAGAAATTAATTAAATTTAATAAATATAACATAAAAAATAAACAAAGAAAATTGGAGAAAAAACATACCTGGGGCTGGGATTCGAACCCAGGCCCTAGGCTCTCCACACTCTGGACCATCAACATCACCACCAGGCCAAGCGCGTCTTGGTGTTAACATCATGAGTAATGATCCTTTTGTTATAATCCTGTAAGAAATCAAAAAAAATGCAACAAAACAAAATGGCCTGGGGGCGCGTTCAATATATATTCATTAATAAAACATTTTATATTAAAACAAGTTTTTGAATCTGATTTTGGCGCCATCCAGACTTCATCTTCTTCAGGATACCTACGAAAAATTCATACGAATTCAATTGTAATTTTTCCTGCGAATTCTTTCATGTTCATAACCTGCGAAACTCAAACATCAATTAAATGGTACAATTTCATCAAATTAATTATGCCAATGAATTCCTTATGATTCATACAGTCCATCTACGTCCTTTGAATCCATTTATATTTGGTTTTTCAGGAACCCGTAATTTGGAACCCGAAACCCTAACAATGGCAGTTCATGTTCTAGGCTATGATTCTTCAAGAAAATGTCCAAAAACCATCTATAGGTCATGACTAACACAAATCAAACAACAAAATTAGTTTATGTTAGCTAAATAAATGGAATCAGAAATTTCAAAATCAAGAACAAAAGAGGTTCGGTCTATGCATTCAGGGATGATTTTGATGATGTAAAGCATTGAGATCGTATCAATGATGTTCAAGGATCATGTCTATGTCCTTAGAATACCTTTAATTGCCCTGTAAATATGAAACCGAAAATTGAATTTTTAAGGAAAAATTTGAATGTGCAAAGTGTTCTTGGAGGCTGCCAAAATCCGTCCCCTTGCTTGTGATCACTTTATGTATATATTGGAAGCAAATTAGGTCAGAAAGTTGTAGGTTTATGGGCCCTGTAGAGATTACTTGATCATGAAGATTCAACTTGCTATTTTGTTCAAAAAATCACACAAATCCTTTCCTATTTGGTTTATCACGAATTTGAATCTCCCAATCAACTTTAAATCATGTTTATGAGTTTCTAGAATGAAAATCATATCAAATATTGAGGCTTTCATATTTTATTTTGATTTAAAATGATTTCTAATGTATAAAATCAAAATAAATAAAATAAAATAAATAAAAATCTGAATAAATGATATTTGGTTCGTGCATGATGTCATGGTAGTGATTGTATCATAAAAATACAAGCCCGTGTGGAAAGAATTGGTTCTAAGACCCCATTTGCTCAATAAACCCCTCAAAAATTTCCCAACTTTGCAAAGACACAAATCCCTCAATTTTAAGGCTATGAAGTTTTTCTTGGACATTTTGGAAAGTTTAAAGAGTCCTCTAACAAACCTCTTTGGTCTCATGCCCATATCTTTTACCATTTTCAAGTTATGCCCTTTGGAAGATGTTGACTTTTTGTTGACTTTTGAAATGACCTATAATGTCTTAGCTCATACCTTCAAAATGAAGCATTTTTGGGCTTGGCTTGTGAGACACAAAGTTGTAGAGAATTCAATTTCCTTCAAAATGAGCTTTGGATGGAAATTTTTTGATGAAGCATGTGAAAGTTATGGCTGGTCAAAGTTCAGTTGACTTTTCCTGTGAAAACCCTAATTTAGAAACTCCTGATTCTTGATGATCTGAAATCGCCTTAATGAATCATGATCAACCATTGATAAAATGATGAATTTCACTTCATATACTTGATGTTGGCAAAAAATCATGAAGTTTGACTTTGGTTTGACCACAGTTGACCTTAGTTTGACTTTTTAACCACTTTGACTGATTTTTGCATATCTGATCATGTGACTGAGCAAACCATTTGGGAAAGCCTTGAAACTTGACATAGGGATCCTTGAAGACATGTGGGATGTTATGAAGCTCACTTGAGGCCTTGGAAGTCCATTTATCCTCATGAAATCCAAAACCCTGGTTTAGGATGCACTGCCTAGGAGGATTCTTTGTCTGAGGGAATTGTCAAACTTTCTGACTAATTGTAAACCTTGTGAACCTTGTGAACCTATTGGGATACCTTGTGAACCTTTTGAACCTTGTGAATCTCTTGGGACACCTTGGTACATAATGCCTAGACTAGGGGAGGGAAAAGTTTGGGGTTCAACACAGGTGCAGTGACATCCACGTTGCATCAAAAGCTAAAGTATGTGGTAGATGGCCAGGTGATCACTGTGTGTGGAGAAGAAGATATCTTTGTGAGTCATCTGTCAACTTTCAAATACATGGAGATGGACGGAGAGATTCATGAAACGTTGTGTCAGGCCTTTGAAGCGGTTAATGTCAGCATTTTGGCTCCGGCAGAGAGGAACAACGAGAAGGAATTAACCTCCATTCACTCCTACAAACAGGCTAAAGAAGTGGTTCAATCTGGTAGCGCCCAGGGATGGGGGAAGTTGCTTGAATTAGAGAAGAAAGATGACAAGTTTGGTCTGGGTTACCATCCTGGTGGGTCCAACTGGCCTCAGGGTGGTAAGACCATAACTTTCACAAGCGCCAGAATGCTCGATCGCAACAACATTTGTGAAACAAGCGAAGAAGGGGACAATGACTGCGACTGGGATAGCTGGATTCACCCATGTGCACCTGGGGAGGAGCTCAAGAACTGTTCTGCCGAGGATTTCGTTCAAGTTACCTGGCAATCAAAGTAATTTACTTGTTTCCTTTTTTATCATGCTGCATGTCAATCCTGCACTCTGCCCAAAGTGCACGGATCCATTTGTAGGGCCACCATGCTTTTAATGCATTTATATTTTACCATGAAATAAAGGACATTTTTTCAAGCAAATTGTGTTCTCTTTCTTTCGTTTTAAATTTTTTCACACAAAAAATAAAATGGCAATGTGTTTTTCCTTTTTGTTTGTGTGTTTGCGTCTCTTTTGAAAGAAAAAACAGATTCTGAAATAAGCACATCATCTGTGCAATGTTGATCATCCGGATTCTAGTGATAACGTTCCGGCTATGACCATGCATGACTTCGACAATCCTATCTACCAAGCTGATGAAGGGGTTGGGGAAGACTGTGAACTCCCCGAAGAATTGGTCAGGTTGTTGAAACAAGAGGAAAGGGTCATTCAGCCTCATCAGGAAGAGATAGAGATCATCAACATCGGGACTGAAGAGGTAAAGAAAGAGATAGAGATTGGGGCCAGTCTGCAGGCCGAGGTAAAGAAAGAGTTGATTGGTATGCTACGTGAATATGTGGATATCTTTGCCTGGTCGTATCAAGATATTCTAGGGCTGGATAATGACATTGTTGTGCATAAGCTACCACTAAGAGAGGATTGTCCTCCGGTAAAACAAAAGCGTAGAAGAACTGGTCCTGATATGGAGATGAAGATCAAGGAGGAAGTTCAGAAGCAGTGGGATGCCGGATTCCTTGCCGTAACTAGTTACCCACCTTGGGTAGCTAACATTGTGCCTGTACCAAAGAAAGACGGCAAAGTTCGGATGTGTGTTGATTATCGGGACCTAAACAGAGCAAGTCCAAAGGATGACTTTCCATTACCACACATTGATGTGTTGGTAGATAACACCGCTCAATTCTCTGTATTTTCCTTCATGGATGGCTTCTCCGGGTATAATCAGATCAAGATGGCACCGGAAGACATGGATAAAACAACGTTCATTACCCCGTGGGGTACATTCTGCTACAAGGTTATGCCCTTTGGGTTGAAGAACGTCGGGGCAACATATCAGCGGGCTATGGTCACATTGTTCCATGACATGATACACAAGGAGATTGAATGTTATGTGGACAACATGATTACCAAGTTCCGAAACAAAGAAGAGCATCTGGTCAATCTCAAAAAGCTGTTTGATAGACTGATAAAGTATAAGCTGAGGTTGAATCCAAACAAGTGCACTTTCGGAGTGCGTTCCAGAAAACTGTTGGGTTTTATTGTTAGCCAAAAAGGATTTGAGGTGGATCCTACAAAAGTAAAAGCAATACAAGATATGCCTGCACCGAAAACAGAAAAAGAAGTGCGCGGGTTTTTAGGGAGATTGAACTACATTTCACGGTTTATATCTCATCTAACTGCCACGTGCGAGCCAATATTCAAATTGCTAAGGAAAGAGCAAACAGTCAGGTGGAATGAAGACTGTCAAAGAGCCTTTGAAAAGATAAAAGAATATTTGCAGACACCTCTAATTCTAATGCCTCCGGTTCCAGGACGGGCACTTATCATGTACTTGACTGTGCTAGAAGGGTCAATGGGGTGTGTTCTAGGCCAACATGACGAGTTTGGTCGAAAAGAGTATGTTATTTATTACCTTAGCAAAAAGTTTACAGACTGTGAATCCCGTTACTCACTGCTCGAGAAAACTTGTTGCGCTTTGGTATGGGATGCTCGCCGACTGAGACAGTATATGTTGACCCATACCACACTGCTAATCTCAAAAATGGATCCTGTCAAGTATATTTTCGAGAAACCAGCATTAACCGGAAGGGTTGCCAGGTGGCAAACGATCTTAACAGAGTATGATATACAATATACGTCCCAGAAAGCCATCAAAGGAAGTGTATTGTCAGATTATCTTGCACAACAACCTCTTAAATATGACTATCTGTAACACGGTGGGAGAACTGACTTTAGTTATATTGCGGATAGCAAGAGTCGCCACCGACTTTTATTTTATCCAAAGGAGAGGCATAAAAGAACAGGAAAGACCTTTTGAAAGATTTTTGGGTCCGGGGGGTAGGTTATGTAAAGGGAAGGTGTTAGCACCCTTTACATCCATGGTTATCCATGGGCTCTTAGTTACTTAGCTCACTTTAAAATGTTTTTGAAATGTGAAGTGTGTGAATAAAAATTTTCTTAAGTGTTTTATAATGATCCATGTACGGATGCGTATAAAACCTTTGTTTTGAAAATTTGTTTGAAAATGTGAAGTATTTGAAATGTTTTGAAGAGTGAGCAAGTATCTAAGAGGAACCTACCCTAAGTTTAAGTCTTTTCTGTTCTTGAATCCTTTAAATGGTAAGACTATCCCTATTATTAAGGAATAGGTAGTCATTACCTTGGATGTGAGGGACAAGTGAAGGGACATCTGTTAATTAGGCAACTGTGGGGTGTATAAGCAATTCGAAGGGACTTATCATCTTTATTCGAAAGGGACAAGATCATTACGAAGGCAACATTCGAAGGGACTTGATCTTTTTAGCCGTTAAAGGGACTAGATGATATGAGATTAGGGACTTTGCTTTATACACCCTACTTGACCTTTTGTAATAGGCAACATGAGAGGTATCCTTAAGGAAGTGAGATGGCGATCAAAGATCGACTTACGTGTGTGAGTGTACAATTTTAAATATTTATCTTTTTAAATTAGTGATCTAAATTGATTTTAAAATACAAACATGTTTCACTCCCTATTTTACTAACCATAACATTTAAATATAAATATTACTATTAGAATATTACATCCAGGAGACAATTACATAATAATAACAAATTAAATAAATAAACAAAAATAAATAATAATAATAATATAATTGGGTTAGTAAAAATAATAATAATAAATCACAATATATAAATGGGGTTAGTAATAATAAAATAAATATGAAAATAAATAGCATTAATAAGAATATTAGCATAATAATTAAAAGATCAAATTTTTATATAAACAATTATATTTTAAGATTAAGAAGAAAATATAAACAATTATATACTAATTATTATAAAATTTTAAATTATATATAAGTTATGGAAGTTAGATTAATTATAAACATATTATAAAATAAATTATATTTACAAAATTAAATTAGCAAGTTTTAATTATTTTTAAACATATACTAAAAATTATTTACATACAAGATTAAATTATAAATAAATTATAAAATATTTACATACTATGAAAATTATAATTGAATAATCATATCATTATATTTACAAAATTAAACTAAGAATTTTAATCATATTTTAAGTATATTTATATACAAGATTTAAATTATAAACAAATTATAAAAAAAAAATATGTACATGATTAAAGTTTAGAAAATTAGGGTTTGTGTAAATTATTAGGGTTATGAATTTTAGAAAAATAAAATTAGGGTTTTATAATTTATTTTACAAATAATTAATGAAATTATATACAAATATATATTAATAGAAAAATATAATGAAATAAACATATTAATTTAAGTTTTAAGAAAATAATATAAATTTGAAAAGAAAATAAAGTTTTATTAAAAAGAATGATTTAAATATTTTTAGAAATTGTTTTAATTGATTAAAGAATGAAATAAAGAAATAGTAAAAAAATAAATAAAACAAAAAACCTAAAAAACAGGACCTGGGATTTGAACCCAGGTCCTTTACCTGGACAAGTAGAAGCATAACCACTGGGCCACTGCAGCGCAGCTGATAGCATACTCCTTCCCATTTGTTTTGTTGTTGTCCTGGAAAAAATCATGAAAAACAAAAGAAAATAACACAAAAGGCCTGGGGGGGATTCGAACCCAGGACCTTTTCGCAATGCACAAACACACTTACCATTCCAGCCACACATTTGTGAAACAAAACAGAAACAATTACATAAAATATTATATCACACATTCAAATTCTGGAATTCGCGCCAGGGCTTCATCTTCCTCCTTGGTACCTACCAATTTTGCTGCGTTTTTACATATGAATTTACCTGCGAATTTCTAAACACAGGAAACCTGCGAATTTGAAACACCATCAAAACAGTTCAATTTTATTGAATTAAGAATGCAAGCAAGGTCCATAGGTCATTTGGAATTGATCCACGATTTCAAAACTTATTTATACTTGATGAATCAAAAATCCCTAAAGCTCAACCGAAACCCTAAAAATGGTGGATCTCATTCTAGGTGATGGAACTTCACAAAACCTGTCCAGAATCAATCTATAACTTATCACAAACAAGAAACATTAATCAAAATTCATTAAAAACCAACCAATATTAAGAATCAAAAATCAAAAATTTCATGAATATGATGAATCGATTTATGCATATGAGCTTGTTTTTGATGCTTTTGATGGCTGGGATTGGTTTATTGATGTCCAAGGAACCCTTCCATGTCTTAAAAATACCTTAAAAGCTCTTGTAGGGAGGAAACCGGTTTGAAGTTTTTGATGATTTTTGTGATGTATGAACTTACTCTTTGAGGCAGGGAATCCGTGTCCTTGTGATTGGGTTATGTTGTATACTTATAGTAGAATCAAATTAGGTCAAGAGATTTGATCATTGCATGGACTTTTTGGATTTTGGAGATTGAAAAAGATTAAAGCTTAAATTTCAAATATTCTTGAATAAGACCTTTCTATTTCAAGCCAATCTTCATCAATGTTGTATCAATTCAATCCAAATTATATTTATGACTTTCTAGAAGAGAAATATATTTTAAATTTTCACATTTGATATTTTATTTAAATTTAAAATGATTTTTTAATATAAAAATCATAATAAATAAATTAAATAAAATAAAATTATGAAAATATTAAATAAATTTCGTGCATGATGTCATGTATCACTTTGGATCACCAAAGGTTCAGCCCATTTAGGAAAATTTGGTTCTAAGACCCTATTTTCTTCATGAACCACCCAAAAATTTCCCAACTTTGCAAGGTCACATATCCTTCAATTTTAATGCTATGAGGGTGTTCTTGGACATTTTGGAAAGCTTGAAGAGTCCTCTAACCAACCCCATTTGTTTCATGTCCATATCATTTACCATTCTCAAGTTATGCCCTTTTGAAGTTGTTGACTTTTTGTTGACTTTCAAAAGGACCTATAATGTCTTAGCTCATACCTTCCAAATGAAGCATTTTTGGGCTTGGCTTGTGAGACACAAAGTTGTATAGAATTCAATTTACTTCAAAATGAGATTTGGATGGAAAAAATGTGATGAAGCATGTGAAAGTTATGGCTGGTCAAAGTTCAGTTGACTTTTCCTGAGGAAACCCTAATTTAGAAACCTCTGATTCTTGATGATCTGAAATATCCTTGATGAATCATGATCAACCCTTGATCAAATGATGAATTTTACTTCATATACTTGATGTTGGCAAAAAATCATGAAGTTTGACTTTGGTTTGACCACAGTTGACCTCTGTTTGACTTTTTAACTACTTTGACTGATTTTGACCTATCTGATCATCTGACTGAGCAAACCTTTGAGAAAAGTTCTGAAATTTGTCATGGGGATTCTTAGACACATATAAGATGTTATGAAGCTCACTTGAAGTCTTGGAAATCCATTTATCCTGATTAAAGTCAAAACCCTAGTTTTTGGATGCACTGCTTAGGAGAATGCCTTGCCTGAGGGATTTGTCAAATCTTCTGACCCATGATGAACTTTGTGAACCTTGTGAGTTGTCTTGTGAACCTTGTGAGCCTCATGAAAGGTCTTGTGAACCTTATGAACCTCATGAAAGGTCTTGTGAACCTTGTAAAGTGTCTTGTAAATTTCATGAACCTCATGAAAGGTCTTGTGAACCTTGTGAACCTCATAAAGTGTCTTGTAAACTTCATGATCCTCATGAAAGGTCTTGTGAACCTTGTGAACCTCATAAAGTATCTTGTAAACTTCATGAATCTCATGAAAGGTCTTGTGAACCTTGTGAACCTCATAGCACACAAAGTCTTGTATTGTGAGGGCAAATTTTGGGGTGCAACAGCTGCCCCTGTTCAATTTTCTGAAACCTGAGGGGTTAAATTGGTATATGTGCCAGTCGTGACCTGGAAGGTTGAAGAGGATTGAACACAAAAGCCCAAAAATTTGCACTCACCGGTGCGCAGAGTAATACTAGTGACTAGTTGTATATGCTTGAGTGGGCTTAAAGATGCCACTTGGGGAAAAGTTCTTCAGATACATTTCTTGGAGGATAAAGTAGTCCAAAATATGAAGATATAATGATAGCTTTCAGGAGGGTAAACAACGTCCTGAGGTAATGATATGCTTTCAGGAGGATAAACAACGTCCTGAGGTAATGATGATAGCTTTCAGGAAGATAAACAACGTCCTGGGGGAATAAAGTATAACTTTTGGGAGGATAAACAACGGCCCAATAGTCACAAATTGTTGATGAAGTCTGTTGGAGAATTAACCTGAAAAACAAGATTATAACATCCTGCACAATAACATTAGTTTATGCATTATGTATGCATGTATAATATGATGCATTTAGGTAATGTATTATGTATTTATGTATATGTATGATATGATGTAAATGATGTATGTACGAATCATGCAGCCTGAAGCGTCTTGGATATCTTCGTAGACAGTAACAACCTTTCCTTCTACCGGATATCTCAACTTCTAATGTAATGTAGAGGTTACAGCACCTGCCCCATGGATCCAGGGACGACCAAGCAAACAAGAGTACGAAGGACGAATATCCATCACATAAAATGTAGCATTAAAAACCTGGGAACCAACTTTGATTGGAAGATCAATTTCTCCATGCACCACTATTCTCGAACCATCAAAAGCCTTCACCACTATATTACTGGGCTTCAACAAAGCATCTTCAGGACTCAGCTTATTCAGGACTTCTTTGGGCAACACATTCAGAGAGGAACCATTGTCTATCAATACATGTGACAGGGTAGTGCCCCTGCATTCAATTGAGATATGCAGAGCCCTGTTATGATCCTTCTTGGCAGGAGTCAAATCAGCATCAGAAAACCCTAACCCATTATCATAGGTCAGGTGGGCAACACAATTCTCAAACTGGTCAACAGAAATTGCATTGGGTACATGAGCAGTCTTCAGAAACTTGATCAAAGCTTTGGCATGAGCCTCAGAACATAATAGCAAAGACAGCATGGAAATCTTGGAGGGAGTGTGCCCCAATTGATCAACAATGTCATAATCACTCTTGCGAATGATTTTCAATACTTCTTCCATCTGCTTAGCAAGATCATCAGCAGCTGGCACATCAGTAGGTATAGGTTCAATAACAGGACCCTTGCCCCGAGCATCAGTGGTGGAGGTAGCAGCAGGAGTAACTGCATTCTTAGAAGTAATTGGAGGAGCGAAGACTCTTCCACTTCGTGTGATCTTACTAGACCCAGCAATATTATCAACATCAACAGGCACATCAGCTAAGGGTTCCTGCTTAACACCATGGATATAAACATCAGACCCATAGTGCCAAGGCACAGCTTTATCAGACGTATACGGAATAGGACCAGGAGTGGTAATGATCATAGGAGCCACTCTGGCTTCAGCTACAACCTTCACAGGGCCTTCAGCAGTAATCTTAATTGGACCCTTATGAGTGATTTTAACAGGTCCCTTGTAAGTGATCCTTACCGGTACTTTATCAACCATATCAATCTCTTCAGTCCTCCTACCTTTAGTAATATGATCCACCATACTCTCTACGGACGATGGAGTCCTCTCAAACACTATGGTATATTTATCCATGAGACGTTGAATTCCATCTCTCAATCTCCGGCAACTATCCGGCTTATAAGTACAATACAAACAATCTTCACGACAACCTGGAAAGAACCCAGCTTGTACTAACTTCTTTTTGATAACAGACAATGGTGTGGTCAACTCTGCAACTGAATAGATATGTAAATCTTCATCAATTGCATTGACAGTCTTCTCATGATTTGGCATGGGAGCAGTAATCACATTTGGAGTACCCGGAGGGTCAAACTCAATCTCTCCAGCCTCAATCATATCTTGAATTTTGTTCTTCAAGACCCAGCAACTATTAGTATCATGTCCCTGACAATTCGAATGATATGCACATCGTGCATTGGGATTGTACCTGGGAGAGGTAACATTAGGATTCTGAGGAGCCTCTTTCAGAGTGATAAGTTCAGCTTTCAACAAGTGTTGCAATGCCTGAGCCATTGACATATTGATCTTTGTGAACTGCCTTATAGCCCTCTGTTGGTTGCCCTGTGGCTGCTCTGGTGTTGTAGGAGTTGGATTTGAAATATGAACTGCACTCACAGACTGATGCCTTCTATTACGATCAGGTTGACCATAAACAGCATTGGATTCTTTCTTCCCAGTGGGAGGCTTCTTTGCAGTACCTGATGAAGAAGTACCCACTTGAATCTTGCCACTCTTTATACCATTTTCCACGCGCTCTCCTATCATTATCAACTCAGTGAAGCCAGATGATGAGCTTCCAATGAGATGACTGTAAAAAGGACCATTCAGCGTACACATGAACATATCAACCAATTCCCTGTCAGTTAAAGGGGGTTGTACTCTTCCAGCTAAATCTCTCCACTTCTGAGCATACTCCTTGAAACTTTCTTTGGCACCCATAGACATGCTTTGCAGCTGCATGCGAGTAGGAGCTAAATCAACATTGTATTGATACTGCTTATAGAAAGCTTCAGCAAGATCATTCCAATCCATGATGTTGACACTCTCCAATTGATAATACCACTCCAATTGAGCTCCAGATAAGCTCTCTTGGAAAAAATGGATCCACAACTTCTTATCAGCAGTGTGAGGTTGGATTCTTCTGACATAAGACCTCAGATGCAGCTTGGGACAAGAGACCCCATCATAAACAACAAAAGTAGGAACCTTGAAACCAATGGGCATGACTACCCCAAATATCAGACTCAAATCTTCAAAATCCAGCCCAGAAGATTTCTGCAACTCCATAGCATCCATTCTATCCACCAGCATCTTGAATTTGTCTTCACTAGGTTCATGGTAGTAATTAGCCTCAGAATCAGAGTCCCCCATAGTGTTGTGGAGACTGCCTCCCTCTTTTTCAGACTCTTCAGACTCATAGTCTTCAACTGGTTCTTTGGTCTTGGAAAGACCTTTGAACCTTCTTCCCATGTTGATCAGGCCACCTGACCTTCTAGTCTTCTTAGTCTTCTTGGCCAGCAGCGTCTTCAATTCATCCTTCCCCTTGGTCAGGTTCAGGATCAGCTCTTGGAACTGTGCATTTTGTGCCTGGAGATCCTTAACTGTTTGTTCAAGAGCCATTGCTGAAATAAACAGCGAGAAGATGAGAAACCTGTGCACAATTATAAACCTGTGATGCAATGAAATGATATGTGAATGCATATGCAATGTTTTCAAGGACCGCAGGATTTAAATTTGCTTAAACAAACAAGAAGGTAAACTTTTATTAGTAGTAAATTTGTTTTGCCTCTTGGGCTTACAGAAATGAAATGAAATAAATACAAAAGATGGGGTTTTAAGTCTCCCATGGACGTTTCCTCTTTGTGTTGAGGTATGAGTTGAGATTCCGTTCCTCGTGAAGTTGCTTTGTTAGTTCCAGGATTCTTTCTTGTCTTGCTTTGTAATGAGCCTCAAAAGTATCCCTTTGCTCCTTCAATTGGATCCAGGATCTCTGCAAGTCTTCCATGTCAATAGGCATGTCTGGGTGAAGGATGGTATAAGCAGTATCTCCTTCAGCAACAGGTTCCATGGTGATTGGCAGGATAGCAGGATATGGCATCATGAGAGTCTGAGCACGAGATCGCACCCATCTGAGATAAGCCTCCATAGGAATAGTGTACTTAGGCTCCAGAGTCTTGCTGTCAACCTTGTTCACCTTTCCCCAAGCTCGTATGAATTTCTGACGGTAACCTTGAAGATCGTTGTCGTAGTCAAACACAATGCCCTGAAGCAACATGTCATGTGGGCCATCACTCCGAGCGTAACCAAACTGTCGTAAAGCTAGAGAGGGGTTGTAGGTGATGCCTCCTCTTATGCCCAGAAGTGGCACATTAGGGAACTCCCCACAACGATCAATGATAGTGACATTCTCCATAGATCTGGAGCACCAATGGATATCTGAATGCGAGAGTGACATGATCCTTTTGGACCACCTGAACCCTTGCTCATTCTTCATTACTGAGCGAGGAAGGTGAGAAATAAACCACCTAGAAAGCAAAGGTATGCAGCACATCAAAGTTCCTCTTGCCCTTGTAGTACGGGTATGAAGAGAATGTAGGATGTCTCCAAGCAATGTAGGTACTGGATTGTGACTCAGGAATATGTTGATGGCATGAACGTCTATGAACTGATCTGGATTGGGGAACAATACTAAGCCATAAATCAGCAAGGCTAAGATCTCCTCAAAAGCATCATAGCTCATGGCCTTCAAGAACACCTGAGCTTTATCCATTAATACCTTAGCAAGAATACCCTTAACTCCACTTCTCGTTTCTAGAACAATGTCAGACTTTTTCAGATGTAGAGCTGCAGCAATAACCTCAGGTTTAAGCTCCTTCTCCAAGCCTGTGAATGGCCTTTGATCAAGAACAGGTATACCCAGAAGTTTAGAGAACTCTTCCATTGTAGGAACCAGCTGATAGTCAGGAAATGTAAAGCAATGGTGCTTGGGGTCAAAGAACTGAAATAGAACACTCATCATGTCTTCATTGAACCCTGAAGTGACTAGATCCAATAGGTGACCATGTCTCTTGATGAACTGGGAATGATCAGACACTTGGGTAACCAACTCTTTAAGCTTAGGAGGTATCCCTACAAAGTTGATCCTGATAGTGTTTCTACGAGCAGAAGCCATGACCTGCAACAAAGAACAAAGATAAATCCTTTGGTCCTTGAAATGGTTAGTGAAAATGCTATGCTTATGATGCATGATGATGTCATGATGTCATGTTCAATCACAAACATGTGGCACACACAAACAAGTCACACAATTGCCCTAGGTTTAAAGGCTTGCATGAGGTTCAAAGGTAAGTACCCTCCCCTGAAGTTAGTTGGTTCATCCTGTCCTACAAAAGTAACCATGTTCTAAGGGATCTCAATATCATTTATCCTTCACAAGGGTGGTTGTTCAGTAGGCAACTTACTTGCCAACCAAAACCCTCCAAGTTTAGGATCTCAATGAGTGTAGTATCGAGTATCAACCAACTTCAGTCTTCACCAAAGCCGGTTATCTCACTACTTTTCTAAAGGCCAAGATGGGATAACTAGGGTTCTAAAAGTTAGTTAGTGCATTGACAACATATGGCAGCCTCATATTATCCTCAACTTGACTTAAGGAACATAAGCACCAACCAAGAAGTCACACTAACTATGGCCACCAGATCAACCATATCGGTATACGCCGTACAGTTTCCTTGGTCTATTGCCATTTACCTAAGGTACACTAGATCTGGGTTAGGATCTTTCACACATAAGAGCCCAACAAGTAAGTATAAATCAAACAAGGCAAACAATTTTAAAGTGATCTAATTCCTAAGGGTACCCCTCTTTTATTAAATCCCCAGCAGAGTCGCCAGTTCTGTAACACGGTGGGAGAACTGACTTTAGTTATGTTGCGGATAGCAAAAGTCGCCACCGAATTTTATTTTATCCAAAGGAAAGGCATAAAAGAACAGGAAAGACCTTTTAAAAGATTTTTGGGTCCGGGGGGTAGGTTATGTAAAGGGAAGGTGTTAGCACCCTTTACATCCATGGTTATCCATGGGCTCTTAGTTACTTAGCTCACTTTAAAATGTTTTTGAAATGTGAAGTGTGTGAATAAAAATTTTCTTAAGAGTTTGATAATGATCCATGTACGGATGCGTAAAAAACCTTTGTTTTGAAAATTTGTTTGAAAGTGTGAAGTGTTTGAAAAGTTTTGAATAGTGAGCAAGTAACTATGAGGAACCTACCCTAAGTTTAAGTCTTTTCTGTTCTTGGATCCTTTAAGTGGTAAGACTATCCCTATTATTAAGGAATAGGTAGTCATTACCTTGGATGTGTGGGACAAGTAAAGGGACATCTGTTTATTTAGGCAACTGTGGGGTGTATAAGCAATTTTGGAGGGACTATCATCTTTATTCGAAAAGGGACAAGATCATTATAAAGGCAACATTCGAAAGGGACTTGATCTTTTATTTGCTAAGGGACTAGATGACTTTATTTTGAGGGACTTTTGCTTTATACACCCTACTTGACCTTTTATTTTAGGCAACATGAGAGGCATCCCTAAGGAAGTGAGATGGCGATCAAAGATCGACTTACGTGTGTGAGTGTTCAATTTAATATTTATCTTTGAACTTAAATGATCTAAATTAATTTTAAATTACAAGTATATTTACACTCCCTATTTACTAACCATAGCGTAAAATATAAATAATAAACATTATAAATATTACACCAAGGAGCAATTACAATAATAATAATAAAGCAATTTAAATAGCATAAGTAAAATAAATAAATAATTATAATTGGGTTAGTAAAAAAATAATAATAAGATTAAATGGGGTTAGTAATAAACATAATTAATAATAATAATGAAATAAACAAGAATATTATAATAATTAAAAATTCAATTTTTATAAACAATTATCATATAATATAAACAATTATAATAATTATTATAAATTTTTTAAATTATGTGTGAATTATAAAAAAAGAAAAAAATTAATTATGAACATAATATGAAAATAGAATTATAATTATAAGAATTAATTTGGCAATTTTTAATTATTTCTAAACATATTATTAAAATTTATTTACATATAAAATTTAAATTATAAACAATTTATGGGATATATGCATATTATGAAAAATAAGATTAATTATAACAAAATTTCAATTAGTCAAACAAGATTATGAACAAATTATAAAAAATATGTACATGATTAAATAAAAATAAGATTAAGTTATGAATAAAGAAATTTAGGGTTTGATTTAAAAATAGTAAGATTTATTTATTAAATAAAATATAAGCAAGAATTACAATTAGGTTTTTTAAAAATATTTTATGGTTTTATTTACTAATTATTCAATATATAAAAAAAATAAGTTATATATATAATAATTATGGACATATAAATATTTTTTTTAAAAAAAACATACATAATCCTATTCTATGTATATCATTTTCATTTATTATTTTAATTAAAAATTAAAGAAATAGAAAACAATTAAACAAAACAAAATAGAAAAAAAAAAACTTACCTGCTGGAGCCTGGGGTCGAACCCAGGTCTCCCAGCTTCCACCATCAGCCATCAACCAACTGGGTTGCGCTTGCAGCGTGTTCAAAAAGCAGCTTCAAATGATAATATAATAAACATGATAATTAAATGGAATTTTGAACAAAAAAAGATTGACCAAGGGATCGAACTCTGGTCCCTGGCCTCAAACGCTTATGTACAAAACCAACTGAGCCACGCGCTCGTTTGCAACATATATCCAGAACAAAACAATAAAATATTATGCCTTCCATTTGAATTTTCCTGCGCGCCAAAAGATCATCTCCTACCTCTGGATTTCGCAGGTTTACCTGCGAATTTTGATGAGGATTTTCCTGCGTTTTTACCTGCATTCAAAAACCTACGAAATTCATAACATTTGATATACATACAATTTTGCCAAATTGATCATGTCAACATGATCACTACAGTTCATTCATCTTATTTATGTCATTAAAAGGTATTTATATAGGCCAAATCAGAGAACCCCAATTTCAAGCTCGAAACCCTAACATGGCATCTCAAGGTTCAGTCACGATTTCTTCAATTTTTTTGCCCAGAAACATTCTATACAACATCACAAACATGATTAGACAAACAAAATTCATTAAAACGCATTGAATTGTTGAAATCGAAAAAAAATAGTTCAAGACCAAGAATGCTTCGGGATATGCATTATGTCATGGTTCAGAAGCATGTAAGTATTGGTTTCGAATCAGGGATGTCCAAGGATCATTGCTATGTCCTCAAAATACCTTCAAATGCCTTGTAGAAGGGAAACCGAATTTGAGTTTTGGAGAGGTTTTTGAAAATATGAAACTTACACTTTGGAGGCTGGAAATCGTGTTCTCTCATTAGGGTTATGTCATGTACTTATAGTATGATGAATTTAGGTCAGAAAACTTGATCATTGTTTGAAAGATTTGATCCAAAAATATTGAAAAAGATAAGGCTTTAAAATCCAAATATTCTTGTATGAACACCTTCTATTTCAAGCCAATCAACATTATCTTTGTATCAATTTGATCCATATTGAATTCATGACCTTCTAGAATCAAAAATAATTTTAAATCTTCACATTTAATATTTTATTTAAATTTAAAATGATTTTTAGTATAAAAAATCATAATAAATTAATTAAATAAAATAAAAATTATGAAAATATCAAAGAATTTTCGTGCATGATGTCATGGATTGCTTTGGGTCATTAAAAGTTCAGCCCACTTTGCAAAATTTGGTTTTAAACCTCCATTTGCTTCATAAACTTCCCCAAAATTTTCCAACTTTGCAAGGGCACATATCCTTCAATTTTAATGCTATGAGGGTGTTCTTGGATATTTTGGAAAGCTTGAAGAGTCCTATAACCAACCCCACTGGTTTCATGTCCATATCATTTACCATTCTCAAGTTATGCCCTTTTGAAGTTGTTGACTTTTTGTTGACTTTCAAAAGGACCTATAATGTCTTAGCTCATACCTTTCAAATGAAGCATTTTTGGGCTTGGCTTGTGAGACACAAAGTTGTAGAGAATTCAATTTCCTTCAAAATGAGATTTTGATGGAAACTTGGTGATGAAGCATGTGAAAGTTATGGCTGGTCAAAGTTCAGTTGACTTTTACTAAGGAAACCCTAATTTAGAAACCTCTGATTATTGATGATCTGAAATATCCTTGATGAATCATGATCAACCCTTGATCAAATGATGAATTTTACTTCATATACTTGATGTTGGCAAAAAATCATGAAGTTTGACTTTGGTTTGACCACAGTTGACCTCAGTTTGACTTTTTAACTGCTTTGACTGATTTTGACTTATCTGATCATCTGACTGAGCAAACCTTTGAGAAAAGTCTTGAAATTTGTCATAGGGGTTCTTACACACATATAAGATATTATGAAGCTCACTTGAAGTCTTGGAAGTTCATTTAGCCTGATTAAAGTCAAAACCCTAGTTTTGGATGCACTGCTTAGGAGGTGCATTGTCTGAGGGAATTGTCAACTCTTCTGACTATTTGTGAACTTTGTGAACCTTGTGAACCATCATAAGATGTCTTGTGAACCTTGTGAACCTCATGGGAGGTCTTGTGAACCTCATAAAGTGTCTTGTAGACTTCATGAACCTCATGAAAGGTCTTGTGAACCTTGTGAACCTCATAAAGTATCTTGTAGACTTCATGAACCTCATGAAAGGTCTTGTAAGTATTGTGAATCTTGTGAACCTTGTGAACCTCATAAAGTGACTTGTAGACTTCATGAACCTCATGAAAGGTCTTGTGAACCTTGTGAACCTTCTTAGCACACAAAGTCTTGTATTGTGAGGGCAAATTTTGGGGTGCAACAGCTGCCCCTGTTCAATTTTCTGAAACCTGAGGGGTTAGATTGGTATATGTGCCAGTCGTGACCTGGAAGGTTGAAGGGGATTGAACACAAAAGCCCAAAAATTTGCACTCACCGGTGCGTAGAGTAATACTGATGATTAGTTGAGTATGTTTGAGTGGGCTTAAAGATGCCACTTGGAGAAAAATTCTTCAGGTACATTTCTTGGAGGATAAAGCAGTCCAAAATATGAAGGTATAATGATAGCTTTCTGGAAGATAAACAACGTCCAGAGGTAATAATAGCTTTCAGGAGGATAAAGCATTCCTGAGGTAATAATATGCTTTCAGGAGGATAAAGCAGTCCTGGGGTAATAATATGCTTTCAGGAGGATAAAGCAGTCCTGAGGTAATAATATAACCTTTGGGAAGATAAACAACGGCCCAAGGAGATAATATGCTTTCAGGAGGATAAAGCAGTCCTGAGGTAATAATATGCTTTCAGGAGGATAAACAACGTTCTGATGTATAAGAAGCTTTCAGGAGGATAAACAACGTCCCGAGGAGATAGTATGCTTTCAGGAGGATAAACAACGTCCTGAGGTATAAGAAGCTTTCAGGAGGATAAACAACGTCCTGAGGGAATGATATGCTTTCAGGAGGATAACAACGTCCTGAGGAAATGATAACTTTTGGGAGGATAAACAACAGCCCAATAGTCACAAGTTGTTGATGAAGTCTGTTTGCTGGAGAATTAACCTGAAAACAAGGTAACATTCTGTATGGTAATATTAGTTTATGCATTATGTATGCATGTATAATATGATGCACTTAAGTAATGTATTATGCATTCATGGATATGTATGTTATGGTATGATGTAAATGATGTATGTATGCATCATGTAGTTTGAAGCATCTGGATATCTTCGTATAACAACTGCTGGCCAGGGAAAATAAATCCCGATTCATTGTTGAAGAATATGAGGAACTCATTCCCGTATTGTTTGATAATATATTATACATAACCTCCCGCCTGCTGGGGATAGCAAGGTATACATAACCTCCCGTCTTAGTTCGATAGTAGGGTATATATAACCTCCCTTCTGCTGGGGATAGCAAGGTATACATAACCTCCCATTTTCTGGGGATAGCAAGGTATACATAACCTCCCGTCTTCGTTCGATAGTAGGGTATATATACTCTCCCGTCTTCGTTCGTCGTACTCTTATTGGAAAGTAAATTCCCGAATATCCGTATGAGGATAAAAGAGATGGATATAAATTCCAGGGGAGATGTGACTTTATGAAGATGGATTTGCCCTACTGAGGGTTTGTAACTGTTTTGTAGAGATGAACCGGCGAAGCTTCGTTGAGATCCTTCCCTCGTTCGTCCTTAGTAAATACTATTACTGCATTTTCATGCATTTCTGGTAAACATCAATCATATTCAAAAGCATACATACATTCAAACACAACCAATGGACGTTTCGCTTATGTAAATAGGGTAAAAGTAAATCTGGATTCAAAAATGGAATTTTATTTATATCAAAAAGTGACCTATACATAGGTAAGTTTGTACAAGGAGACATAAACCCTAGTAAGAGGATTTTGTCATAAAAGTTTTACAAAACAAAGAAGATCAGCTATGTGGGAAATAATCCTATTGAGTTTCAATTCTACTATTGCCATTATCTTCAAGTATCTCATCTTCTGTTGTTGAGACGGAAATGATTGGATTGAGCTTTATCTGTTCAAACTTGAGTAAGTAACACAACTGGTTGCAGTTTCATGGGTGATCCAAATGAGACATAGTCATACGCTTTAATCCCTAACTTTTGCCTGGATTGCCCTTTCAGGCTTTCAATCCACCGGGATACCCTTTTTTGCCCAAGCCGCCTTTTCAGGTTTTCGACTTGCCGGGTGTACATTTTTTATATATATCCCTAATTTTTGCCCAAACCCTTTTGGTTTGCCGGGATGCCCTTATTTTTGCCTAGGCCTGTCAACCTAGCGGGTCTATTTTTATGCGTAGTATTTTTTAACTATGTCTGCGTTTACAGGCTGTGGGAAGTCTTCACCATCCATAGTAGTAAGTATCATGGCACCTCCTGAGAATACTGTTTTGACTACAAATGGTCCTTCATATGTAGGAGTCCACTTACCCCTAGGATCACCCTGTGGTAATATGATACGCTTGATCACCAAGTCACCAGCCTGATATACCTTTGGCTTAACCTTCTTGTTAAAAGCTTTGATCATTCGTTTCTGGTACATCTGACCATGACAAACTGCTTCTAACCTCTTCTCATCAATCAAATTTATCTGGTCAAGTCGAGTCTGAATCCATTCATCTTCATCCAAACCTGCATCCTTCATAATTCTTAAGGAGGGAATCTGAACTTCAATGGACAGAACTGCTTCCATACCATAGACCAAGGAGAATGGGGTTGCCCCTGTTGAAGTACGTATTGTAGTACGATAACCATGAAGAGCAAATGGTAACATCTCATGCCAATCCTTGTAAGTAACAGTCATCTTCTGTACAATCTTATTAATGTTCTTATTAGCAGCTTCAACTGCCCCATTCATCTTTGGACGATACGGAGAAGAGTTGTGATGCTTAATCTTGAACTGCGTGCAGAGATCAATAATCATAGTGTTGTTCAGATTAGAGCCATTGTCAGTGATAATCCTTTCAGGGATGCCATACCTACATATGAGATTATTCTTAATGTATCGAGCCACAACATTCTTAGTAACAGATGCAAATGAAGCTGCCTCCACCCACTTCGTGAAGTAATCAATAGCAACCAGGATGAAACGATGCCCATTAGAAGCAGTAGGTTTGATTTCACCAATCATATCAATGCCCCACATGGCAAAAGGCCAAGGAGCAGTCAACACATTCAATGATGATGGAGGTATATGTACTTTATCAGCATAAATTTGACACTTGTCACATGTTCTAGAGTGTTGATAGCAGTCAGCTTCCATGGTAGACCAATAGTAACCTGCTCTCAATATCTTCTTTGCCATAGTATGACCACTAGAATGAGTGCCAAAGGTCTCATCATGCATATCTTCCATAATCTCAGTTGCTTCCTTCTTATCCACACAACGAAGCATAGTTGAATCATGATTGCGCTTGTACAAAATCCCATTACTCAAAAAGAACTTAGCAGAAAACCTTCTCAGAAACTTTCTATCTTTAACAGATGCCCCTTCAGGGAATTCCTGAGCTTCAAGATATCTTTTTACTTCATAGAACCAAGGCTTCTCCTTTGCCCCTTCTGTGTCAATCTCATTGCAGTATGCAGGCTTTTCAAATTTACCAATAGTAATCTTGGGAGCTTCATCATCCCAGCTGATCTCAAACATAGATGCCATGGTGGCTAATGCATCTGCCAACTGATTCTCTCTCCGTGGGATATGTCCAAAGGTAATCTCTTTGAAATGTGGGATCAAAGACAACACATACTCTCTGTAAGGAATGAGATTATCATGCTTGGTGTCCCAATCTCCTTTGATCTGACTTACTACCAGGGCTGAATCTCCATACACATCAAGGAACTGAATCTTCATATCAATGGCAGCTTTAATACCTAGGATACATGCCTCATATTCAGCCATGTTATTAGTACAATAGAAACAAAGTCTGGCAGTAATCGGGGTATGACAACCTTCAGGGTAACTGATCACAACACCAACACCATTACCAAGTGCATTGGATGCACCATCAAAAACCATAGTCCATCGGGATCCTTGTTCAGGTCCGTCATATTGTCCAGGTTCTTTGGTAATAATCATAATGTCTTCATCAGGGAATTCAAAACTCATTGACTGGTAATCATCCACTACTTGATGAGCCAAATGATCAGCTACAACACTCCCTTTAATGGCCTTCTGAGTAGTATACTGTATGTCATATTCTGTCAAGATCATTTGCCATATTGCTATTCTTCCGGAGAGAGCAGGTTTCTCAAATATGTACTTGATTGGATCCATCTTTGAAATCAACAAGGTAGTATGGGTCAACATATACTGTCTTAGTCGGCGAGCAGCCCATGCCAAAGCGCAGCAAGTTTTCTCGAGCAGTGAGTATCTTGTTTCACAGTCGGTAAACTTTTTGCTAAGGTAGTATATTGCCTGCTCTTTTCGACCAGACTCGTCATGTTGCCCCAACACACACCCCATTGAGTTGTCTAATACTGTTAAGTACATAATCAAGGGTCTTCCATCAACTGGTGGCATCAAAATTGGAGGTTCTAGCAGATATTTCTTGATTTCATCAAAGGTTGTCTGGCACTCATCATTCCATTCCATTACCTGATCTTTCTTCAATAACTTGAAGATTGGTTCACAGGTAGCAGTCAATTGGGAAATAAATCTTGCAATGTAATTCAATCGTCCCAAGAAACCTCTAACCTCCTTCTCAGTACGGGGAGCTGGCATCTCTCGTATAGCTTTCACTTTTGCAGGATCTACTTCAATACCTTTTCCACTGACTATGAAACCCAAGAGTTTACCAGATCTAACTCCAAAAGTACACTTGTTTGGGTTCAACCTTAGCTTGTATTTTTTCAACCTCTCAAACAATTTATGCAAATGATCAAGATGTTGCTCTTCATTCTGAGACCTGGCTATCATATCATCCACATACACTTCTATCTCATGATGAATCATATCATGAAACAAAGCCACCATAGCACGCTGATATGTTGCCCCTGCATTCTTCAAACCAAATGGCATTACTTTATAGCAAAAGGTGCCCCACTGTGTAACAAATGTTGTCTTCTCCATATCTTCAGGTGCCATCTTGATCTGATTGTAACTAGAGAAACCATCCATAAAAGATAATACCTTATGCTGAGCAGTGTTGTCTACCAGAACATCAATATGAGGAAGTGGAAAGTCATCTTTGGGGCTGGCCTTGTTCAAATCTCTGTAGTCTACACACATATGTACCTTACTATCTTTCTTAGGTACCGGCACAACATTTGCAACCCATTGAGGATAAGAAGTCACAGCTAAGAACCCTGCATCAAACTGTTTCATTACCTCTGCTTTGATCTTTTCTGACATCTCAGGACGCATACGACGAACCTTCTGCTTCTTTGGACGACAGTCTTCTTTTACTGGTAAACGGTGAACCACAATGTCTGTATCCAACCCTGGCATATCTTCATAAGACCAAGCAAAGATCTCCACATAGTCACGTAACATCTGAATCAATCTGCTCTTGACACTGTCCTCTAATTCAGCCCCTATCTTGACTTCTTTCCTGTTTTCTTCAGTTCCCAAATTCATAACTTCGACTGGCTCTTCATGTGGCTGTATAGCTTTCTCTTCTTGTTGTAATAACCTAGCAAGCTCTACAGGTACTTCACAATCGTCCTCATTTCCGTCTTCAGTTTGATAGATCGGATTCTCGAAATTATAATTGGCAATAGTAGAACTGTTATCAACAGGATCCAGAGTGGATGAGGATCTGCATTTTAGTGATGTGGGTGTGTGTAAGAACACATAGCTGATAAAACAAAAATAAAAGAAAAGAAAGACAAGGAACACAATATTTACGAAAACGAAACGTCCACTGATTTTTATTGAATGAAGTATGCAAATGAAATGACAGCCCGTAACAAGCACACCATTGTGCCCCGGGTAAGGCACAAGGCTTAAGAGTTTTAATTATTCAAGAAATTACAAACTTAAAAAAACAACACAGTAATAGTATTTACTCCTGACTAAAGGAGATAGGAATAACATCTTCAGCCTTCCAGTTATTGAGTCCAGCACCCACAGTAGGAAAAATCCAAGCATCCAAGTTGTAGTCTTCATCATAGTCACCCACAGCATTGATCTGATCTTTCATGACCCCTTGATTGGTGATACGAACAGCACGAGCACGACGAACAGCCTTCTGGGACTCTGCAGTGAAACCCAAACCAAATTTGTCAGACTTGTATGGGATATCAGGAAGCTGACCCCAAATAGTACAACCACCTTCATCCACTACAGCTCTAGCATCTTTGAGGGAGGCCATTGTTGGAGGTACTCTGGTGACTACAGGAACTTTCTTGACAACAGGAGGAGCTTCATAATCATTAACAATCCAAGGAACCACTTCAAATGTCTGACATGGAATTTCAACATATTCACCTTCCACTTCCAGATACTTGAAGGTGTTCACATGGCTGACAAAGTATTCTTCCTCTCCATAGACAGTAACAACCTTTCCATCTACCGGATATCTCAACTTCTGATGTAATGTAGAGGTTACAGCACCTGCCCCATGGATCCAGGGACGACCAAGCAAACAAGAGTACGAAGGACGAATATCCATCACATAAAATGTAGCATTAAAAACCTGGGAACCAACTTTGATTGGAAGATCAATTTCTCCATGCACCACTCTTCTCGAACCATCAAAAGCCTTCACCACTATATTACTGGGCTTCAACAAAGCATCTTCAGGACTCAGCTTATTCAGGACTTCTTTGGGCAACACATTCAGAGAGGAACCATTGTCTATCAATACATGTGACAGGGTAGTGCCCCTGCATTCAATTGAGATATGCAGAGCCCTGTTATGATCCCTCTTGGCAGGAGTCAAATCAGCATCAGAAAACCCTAACCCATTATCATAGGTCAGGTGGGCAACACAATTCTCAAACTGGTCAACAGAAATTGCATTGGGTACATGAGCAGTCTTCAGAAACTTGATCAAAGCTTTGGCATGAGCCTCAGAACATAATAGCAAAGACATCATGGAAATCTTGGAGGGAGTGTGCCCCAATTGATCAACAATGTCATAATCACTCTTGCGAATGATTTTCAATACTTCTTCCATCTGCTTAGCAAGATCATCAGCAACTGGCACATCAGTAGGTATAGGTTCAATAACAGGACCCTTGCCCCGAGCATCAGTGGTGGAGGTAGCAGCAGGAGTAACTGCATTCTTAGAAGTAACTAGAGGAGCGAAGACTCTTCCACTTCGTGTGATCTTACTAGACCCAGCAATATTATCAACATCAACAGGCACATCAGCTAAGGGTTCCTGCTTAACACCATGGATATAAACATCAGACCCATAGTGCCAAGGCACAGCTTTATCAGACGTATACGGAATAGGACCAGGAGTGGTAATGATCATAGGAGCCACTCTGGCTTCAGTTACAACCTTCACAGGGCCTTCAGCAGTAATCTTAATTGGACCCTTATGAGTGATTTTAACAGGTCCCTTGGAAGTGATCCTTACCGGTACTTTATCAACCATATCAATCTTTTCAGTCCTCATACCTTTAGTAATATGATCCACCATACTCTCTACGGACGATGGAGTCCTCTCAAACACTATGGTATATTTATCCATGAGACGTTGAATTCCATCTCTCAATCTCCAGCAACTATCCGGCTTATAGGTATAATACAAACAATCTTCACGACAACCTGGAAAGAACCCAGCTTGTACTAACTTCTTTTTGATAACAGACAATGGTGTGGTCAACTCTGCAACTGAATAGATATGTAAATCTTCATCAATTGCATTGACAGTCTTCTCATGATTTGGCATGGGAGCAGTAATCACATTTGGAGTACCCGGAGGGTCAAACTCAATCTCTCCAGCCTCAATCATATCTTGAATTTTGTTCTTCAAGACCCAACAACTATTAGTATCATGTCCCTGACAATTCGAATGATATGCACATCGTGCATTGGGATTGTACCTGGGAGAGGTAACATTAGGATTCTGAGGAGCCTCTTTCAGAGTGATAAGTTCAGCCTTCAACAAGTGTTGCAATGCCTGAGCCATTGACATATTGATCTTTGTGAACTGCCTTCTAGCCCTCTGTTGGTTGCCCTGTGGCTGCTCTGGTGTTGTAGGAGTTGGATTTGAAATATGAACTGCACTCACAGACTGATGCCTTCTATTACGATCAGGTTGACCATAAACAGCATTGGATTCTTTCTTCCCAGTGGGAGGCTTCTTTGCAGTACCTGATGAAGAAGTACCCACTTGAATCTTGCCACTCTTTATACCATTTTCCACGCGCTTTCCTGTCATTATCAACTCAGTGAAGCCAGATGATGAGCTTCCAATGAGATGACTATAAAAAGGACCATTCAGCGTACACATGAACATATCAACCAATTCCTTGTCAGTTAAAGGGGGTTGTACTCTTCCATCTAAATCTCTCCACTTCTGAGCATACTCCTTGAAACTTTCTTTGGCACCCATAGACATGCTTTGCATCTGCATGCGAGTAGGAGCTAAATCAGCATTGTATTGATACTGCTTATAGAAAGCTTCAGCAAGATCATTCCAATCCCTGATGTTGACACTCTCCAATTGATAATACCACTCCAATTGAGCTCCAGATAAGCTCTCTTGGAAAAAATGGATCCACAACTTCTTATCAGCAGTGTGAGGTTGGATTCTTCTGACATAAGACCTCAGATGCAGCTTGGGACAAGAGACCCCATCATAAACAACAAAAGTAGGAACCTTGAAACCAATGGGTATGACTACCCCAGATATCAGACTCAAATCTTCAAAATCCAGCCCAGAAGATTTCTGCAACTCCATAGCATCCATTCTATCCACCAGCATCTTGAATTTGTCTTCACTAGGCTCATGGTAGTAATTAGCCTCAGAATCAGAGTCCCCCATAGTGTTGTGGAGACTGCCTCCCTCTTTTTCAGACTCTTCAGACTCATAGTCTTCAACTGGTTCTTTGGTCTTGGCAAGACCTTTGAACCTTCTTCCCATGTTGATCAGGCCACCTGACCTTCTAGTCTTCTTAGTCTTCTTGGCCAGCAGCGTCTTCAATTCATCCTGCCCCTTGGTCAGGTTCAGGATCAGCTCTTGGAACTGTGCATTTTGTGCCTGGAGATCCTTAACTGTTTGTTCAAGAGCCATTGCTGAAATAAACAGCGAGAAGATGAGAAACCTGTGCACAATTATAAACCTGTGATGCAATGAAATGGTATGTGAATGCATATGCAATGTTTTCAAGGACCGCAGGATTTAAATTTGCTTAAACAAACAAGAAGGTAAACTTTTATTAGTAGTAAATTTGTTTTGCCTCTTGGGCTTACAGAAATGAAATGAAATAAATACAAAAGATGGGGTTTTAAGTCTCCCATGGACGTTTCCTCTTTGTGTTGAGGTATGAGTTGAGATTCCGTTCCTCGTGAAGTTGCTTTGTTAGTTCCAGGATTCTTTCTTGGCTTGCTTTGTAATGAGCCTCAAAATTATCCCTTTGCTCCTTCAATTGGATCTAGGATCTCTGCAAGTCTTCCATGTCAATAGGCATGTCTGGGTGAAGGATGGTATAAGCAGTATCTCCTTCAGCAACAGGTTCCATGGTAACTGACAGGATAGCAGGATATGGCATCATGAGAGTCTGAGCACGAGATCGCACCCATCTGAGATAAGCCTCCATAGGAATAGTGTACTTAGGCTCCAGAGTCTTGCTGTCAACCTTGTTCACCTTTCCCCAAGCTCGTATGAATTTCTGACGGTAACCTTGAAGATCGTTGTCGTAGTCAAACACAATGCCCTGAAGCAACATGTCATGTGGGCCATCACTCCGAGCGTAACCAAACTGTCGTAAAGCTAGAGAGGGGTTGTAGGTGATGCCTCCTCTTATGCCCAGAAGTGGCACATTAGGGAACTCCCCACAACGATCAATGATAGTGACATTCTCCATAGATCTGGAGCACCAATGGATATCTGAATGCGAGAGTGACATGATCCTTTTGGACCACCTGAACCCTTGCTCATTCTTCATTACTGAGCGAGGAAGGTGAGAAATAAACCACCTAGAAAGCAAAGGTATGCAGCACATCAAAGTTCCTCTTGCCCTTGTAGTACGGGTATGAAGAGAATGTAGGATGTCTCCAAGCAATGTAGGTACTGGATTGTGACTCAGGAATATGTTGATGGCATGAACGTCTATGAACTGATCTGGATTGGGGAACAATACTAAGCCATAAATCAGCAAGGCTAAGATCTCCTCAAAAGCATCATAGCTCATGGCCTTCAAGAACACCTGAGCTTTATCCATTAATACCTTAGCAAGAATACCCTTAACTCCGCTTCTCGTTTCTAGAACAATGTCAGACTTTTTCAGATGTAGAGCTGCAGCAATAACCTCAGGTTTAAGCTCCTTCTCCAAGCCTGTGAATGGCCTTTGATCAAGAACAGGTATACCCAGAAGTTTAGAGAACTCTTCCATTGTAGGAACCAGCTGATAGTCAGGAAATGTAAAGCAATGGTGCTTGGGGTCAAAGAACTGAAATAGAACACTCATCATGTCTTCATTGAACCCTGAAGTGACTAGATCCAATAGGTGACCATGTCTCTTGATGAACTGGGAATGATCAGACACTTGGGTAACCAACTCTTTAAGCTTAGGAGGTATCCCTACAAAGTTGATCCTGATAGTGTTTCTACGAGCAGAAGCCATGACCTGCAACAAAGAACAAAGATAAATCCTTTGGTCCTTGAAATGGTTAGTGAAAATGCTATGCTTATGATGCATGATGATGTCATGATGTCATGTTCAATCACAAACATGTGGCACACACAAACAAGTCACACAATTGCCCTAGGTTTAAAGGCTTGCATGAGGTTCAAAGGTAAGTACCCTCCCCTGAAGTTAGTTGGTTCATCCTGTCCTACAAAAGTAACCATGTTCTAAGGGATCTCAATATCATTGATCCTTCACAAGGGTGGTTGTTCAGTAGGCAACTTACTTGCCAACCAAAACCCTCCAAGTTTAGGATCTCAATGAGTGTAGTATCGAGTATCAACCAACTTCAGTCTTCACCAAAGCCGGTTATCTCACTACTTTTCTAAAGGCCAAGATGGGATAACTAGGGTTCTAAAAGTTAGTTAGTGCATTGACAACATATGGCAGCCTCATATTATCCTCAACTTGACTTAAGGAACATAAGCACCAACCAAGAAGTCACACTAACTATGGCCACCAGATCAACCATATCGGTATACGCCGTACAGTTTCCTTGGTCTATTGCCATTTACCTAAGGTACACTAGATCCGGGTTAGGATCTTTCACACATAAGAGCCCAACAAGTAAGTATAAAGCAAACAAGGCAAACAATTTTAAAGTGATCTAATTCCTAAGGGTACCCCTCTTTTATTAAATCCCCAGCAGAGTCGCCAGTTCTGTAACACGGTGGGAGAACTGACTTTAGTTATGTTGCGGATAGCAAGAGTCGCCACCGAATTTTATTTTATCCAAAGGAAAGGCATAAAAGAACAGGAAAGACCTTTTAAAAGATTTTTGGGTCCGGGGGGTAGGTTATGTAAAGGGAAGGTGTTAGCACCCTTTACATCCATGGTTATCCATGGGCTCTTAGTTACTTAGCTCACTTTAAAATGTTTTTGAAATGTGAAGTGTGTGAATAAAAATTTTCTTAAGAGTTTGATAATGATCCATGTACGGATGCGTAAAAAACCTTTGTTTTGAAAATTTGTTTGAAAGTGTGAAGTGTTTGAAAAGTTTTGAATAGTGAGCAAGTAACTATGAGGAACCTACCCTAAGTTTAAGTCTTTTCTGTTCTTGGATCCTTTAAGTGGTAAGACTATCCCTATTATTAAGGAATAGGTAGTCATTACCTTGGATGTGTGGGACAAGTAAAGGGACATCTGTTTATTTAGGCAACTGTGGGGTGTATAAGCAATTTTGGAGGGACTATCATCTTTATTCGAAAAGGGACAAGATCATTATAAAGGCAACATTCGAAAGGGACTTGATCTTTTATTTGCTAAGGGACTAGATGACTTTATTTTGAGGGACTTTTGCTTTATACACCCTACTTGACCTTTTATTTTAGGCAACATGAGAGGCATCCCTAAGGAAGTGAGATGGCGATCAAAGATCGACTTACGTGTGTGAGTGTTCAATTTAATATTTATCTTTGAACTTAAATGATCTAAATTAATTTTAAATTACAAGTATATTTACACTCCCTATTTACTAACCATAGCGTAAAATATAAATAATAAACATTATAAATATTACACCAAGGAGCAATTACAATAATAATAATAAAGCAATTTAAATAGCATAAGTAAAATAAATAAATAATTATAATTGGGTTAGTAAAAAAATAATAATAAGATTAAATGGGGTTAGTAATAAACATAATTAATAATAATAATGAAATAAACAAGAATATTATAATAATTAAAAATTCAATTTTTATAAACAATTATCATATAATATAAACAATTATACTAATTATTATAAAATTTTTAAATTATGTGTGAATTATAAAAAAAGAAAAAAATTAATTATGAACATAATATGAAAATAGAATTATAATTATAAGAATTAATTTGGCAATTTTTAATTATTTCTAAACATATTATTAAAATTTATTTACATATAAAATTTAAATTATAAACAATTTATTGGATATATGCATATTATGAAAAATAAGATTAATTATAACAAAATTTCAATTAGTTAAACAAGATTATGAACAAATTATAAAAAATATGTACATGATTAAATAAAAATAAGATTAAGTTATGAATAAAGAAATTTAGGGTTTGATTTAAAAATATTAAGATTTATTTATTAAATAAAATATAAGAAAGAATTACAATTAGGTTTTTTAAAAATATTTTATGGTTTTATTTACTAATTATTCAATATATAAAAAAAATAAGTTATATATATAATAATTATGGACATATAAATATATTTTTTTTAAAAAACATACATAATCCTATTCTATGTATATCATTTTCATTTATTATTTTAATTAAAAATTAAAGAAATAGAAAACAATTAAACAAAACAAAATAGAAAAAAAAAACTTACCTGCTGGAGCCTGGGGTCGAACCCAGGTCTCCCAGCTTCCACCATCAGCCATCAACCAACTGGGCTGCGCTTGCAGCGTGTTCAAAAAGCAGCTTCAAATGATAATATAATAAACCTGATAATTAAATGGAATTTTGAACAAAAAAAGACTGACCAAGGGATCGAACCCTGGTCCCTGGCCTCAAACGCTTATGTACAAAACCAACTGAGCCACGCGCTCGTTTGCAACATATATCCAGAACAAAACAATAAAATATTATGCCTTCCATTTGAATTTTCCTGCGCGCCAAAAGATCATCTCCTACCTCTGGATTTCGCAGGTTTACCTGCGAATTTTGATGAGGATTTTCCTGCGTTTTTACCTGCATTCAAAAACCTACGAAATTCATAACATTTGATATACATACAATTTTGCCAAATTGATCATGCCAACATGATCACTACAGTTCATTCATCTTATTTATGTCATTAAAAGGTATTTATATAGGCCAAATCAGAGAACCCCAATTTCAAGCTCGAAACCCTAACATGGCATCTCAAGGTTCAGTCACGATTTCTTCAATTTTTTTGCCCAGAAACATTCTATACAACATCACAAACATGATTAGACAAACAAAATTCATTAAAACGCATTGAATTGTTGAAATCGAAAAAAAATAGTTCAAGACCAAGAATGCTTCGGGATATGCATTATGTCATGGTTCAGAAGCATGTAAGTATTGGTTTCGAATCAGGGATGTCCAAGGATCATTGCTATGTCCTCAAAATACCTTCAAATGCCTTGTAGAAGGGAAACCGAATTTGAGTTTTGGAGAGGTTTTTGAAAATATGAAACTTACACTTTGGAGGCTGGAAATCGTGTTCTCTCATTAGGGTTATGTCATGTACTTATAGTATGATGAATTTAGGTCAGAAAACTTGGTCATTGTTTGAAAGATTTGATCCAAAAATATTGAAAAAGATAAGGCTTTAAAATCCAAATATTCTTGTATGAACACCTTCTATTTCAAGCCAATCAACATTATCTTTGTATCAATTTGATCCATATTGAATTCATGACCTTCTAAAATCAAAAATAATTTTAAATCTTCACATTTAATATTTTATTTAAATTTAAAATGATTTTTAGTATAAAAAATCATAATAAATTAATTAAATAAAATAAAAATTATGAAAATATCAAAGAATTTTCGTGCATGATGTCATGGATTGCTTTGGGTCATTAAAAGTTCAGCCCACTTTGCAAAATTTGGTTTTAAACCTCCATTTGCTTCATAAACTTCCCCAAAATTTTCCAACTTTGCAAGGGCACATATCCTTCAATTTTAATGCTATGAGGGTGTTCTTGGATATTTTGGAAAGCTTGAAGAGTCCTATAACCAACCCCACTGGTTTCATGTCCATATCATTTACCATTCTCAAGTTATGCCCTTTTGAAGTTGTTGACTTTTTGTTGACTTTCAAAAGGACCTATAATGTCTTAGCTCATACCTTTCAAATGAAGCATTTTTGGGCTTGGCTTGTGAGACACAAAGTTGTAGAGAATTCAATTTCCTTCAAAATGAGCTTTGGATGGAAACTTGGTGATGAAGCATGTGAAAGTTATGGCTGGTCAAAGTTCAGTTGACTTTTACTAAGGAAACCCTAATTTAGAAACCTCTGATTATTGATGATCTGAAATATCCTTGATGAATCATGATCAACCCTTGATCAAATGATGAATTTTACTTCATATACTTGATGTTGGCAAAAAATCATGAAGTTTGACTTTGGTTTGACCACAGTTGACCTCAGTTTGACTTTTTAACTGCTTTGACTAATTTTGACTTATCTGATCATCTGACTGAGCAAACCTTTGAGAAAAGTCTTGAAATTTGTCATAGGGGTTCTTACACACATATAAGATATTATGAAGCTCACTTGAAGTCTTGGAAGTTCATTTAGCCTGATTAAAGTCAAAACCCTAGTTTTGGATGCACTGCTTAGGAGGTGCATTGTCTGAGGGAATTGTCAACTCTTCTGACTATTTGTGAACTTTGTGAACCTTGTGAACCATCATAAGATGTCTTGTGAACCTTGTGAACCTCATGGGAGGTCTTGTGAACCTCATAAAGTGTCTTGTAGACTTCATGAACCTCATGAAAGGTCTTGTGAACCTTGTGAACCTCATAAAGTATCTTGTAGACTTCATGAACCTCATGAAAGGTCTTGTAAGTATTGTGAATCTTGTGAACCTTGTGAACCTCATAAAGTGACTTGTAGACTTCATGAACCTCATGAAAGGTCTTGTGAACCTTGTGAACCTTCTTAGCACACAAAGTCTTGTATTGTGAGGGCAAATTTTGGGGTGCAACAGCTGCCCCTGTTCAATTTTCTGAAACCTGAGGGGTTAGATTGGTATATGTGCCAGTCGTGACCTGGAAGGTTGAAGGGGATTGAACACAAAAGCCCAAAAATTTGCACTCACCGGTGCGTAGAGTAATACTGATGATTAGTTGAGTATGTTTGAGTGGGCTTAAAGATGCCACTTGGAGAAAAATTCTTCAGGTACATTTCTTGGAGGATAAAGCAGTCCAAAATATGAAGGTATAATGATAGCTTTCTGGAAGATAAACAACGTCCAGAGGTAATAATAGCTTTCAGGAGGATAAAGCAGTCCTGAGGTAATAATATGCTTTCAGGAGGATAAAGCAGTCCTGGGGTAATAATATGCTTTCAGGAGGATAAAGCAGTCCTGAGGTAATAATATAACCTTTGGGAAGATAAACAACGGCCCAAGGAGATAATATGCTTTCAGGAGGATAAAGCAGTCCTGAGGTAATAATATGCTTTCAGGAGGATAAACAACGTTCTGATGTATAAGAAGCTTTCAGGAGGATAAACAACGTCCCGAGGAGATAGTATGCTTTCAGGAGGATAAACAACGTCCTGAGGTATAAGAAGCTTTCAGGAGGATAAACAACGTCCTGAGGGAATGATATGCTTTCAGGAGGATAACAACGTCCTGAGGAAATGATAACTTTTGGGAGGATAAACAACAGCCCAATAGTCACAAGTTGTTGATGAAGTCTGTTTGCTGGAGAATTAACCTGAAAACAAGGTAACATTCTGTATGGTAATATTAGTTTATGCATTATGTATGCATGTATAATATGATGCACTTAAGTAATGTATTATGCATTCATGGATATGTATGTTATGGTATGATGTAAATGATGTATGTATGCATCATGTAGTTTGAAGCATCTGGATATCTTCGTATAACAACTGCTGGCCAGGGAAAATAAATCCCGATTCGTTGTTGAAGAATATGAGGAACTCATTCCCGTCTTGTTTGATAATATATTATACATAACCTCCCGCCTGCTGGGGATAGCAAGGTATACATAACCTCCCGTCTTAGTTCGATAGTAGGGTATATATAACCTCCCTTCTGCTGGGGATAGCAAGGTATACATAACCTCCCATTTTCTGGGGATAGCAAGGTATACATAACCTCCCGTCTTCGTTCGATAGTAGGGTATATATACTCTCCCGTCTTCGTTCGTCGTACTCTTATTGGAAAGTAAATTCCCGAATATCCGTATGAGGATAAAAGAGATGGATATAAATTCCAGGGGAGATGTGACTTTATGAAGATGGATTTGCCCTACTGAGGGTTTGTAACTGTTTTGTAGAGATGAACCGGCGAAGCTTCGTTGAGATCCTTCCCTCGTTCGTCCTTAGTAAATACTATTACTGCATTTTCATGCATTTCTGGTAAACATCAATCATATTCAAAAGCATACATACATTCAAACACAACCAATGGACGTTTCGCTTATGTAAATAGGGTAAAAGTAAATCTGGATTCAAAAATGGAATTTTATTTATATCAAAAAGTGACCTATACATAGGTAAGTTTGTACAAGGAGACATAAACCCTAGTAAGAGGATTTTGTCATAAAAGTTTTACAAAACAAAGAAGATCAGCTATGTGGGAAATAATCCTATTGAGTTTCAATTCTACTATTGCCATTATCTTCAAGTATCTCATCTTCTGTTGTTGAGACGGAAATGATTGGATTGAGCTTTATCTGTTCAAACTTGAGTAAGTAACACAACTGGTTGCAGTTTCATGGGTGATCCAAATGAGACATAGTCATACGCTTTAATCCCTAACTTTTGCCTGGATTGCCCTTTCAGGCTTTCAATCCACCGGGATACCCTTTTTTGCCCAAGCCGCCTTTTCAGGTTTTCGACTTGCCGGGTGTACATTTTTTATATATATCCCTAATTTTTGCCCAAACCCTTTTGGTTTGCCGGGATGCCCTTATTTTTGCCTAGGCCTGTCAACCTAGCGGGTCTATTTTTATGCGTAGTATTTTTTAACTATGTCTGCGTTTACAGGCTGTGGGAAGTCTTCACCATCCATAGTAGTAAGTATCATGGCACCTCCTGAGAATACTGTTTTGACTACAAATGGTCCTTCATATGTAGGAGTCCACTTACCCCTAGGATCACCCTGTGGTAATATGATACGCTTGATCACCAAGTCACCAGCCTGATATACCTTTGGCTTAACCTTCTTGTTAAAAGCTTTGATCATTCGTTTCTGGTACATCTGACCATGACAAACTGCTTCTAACCTCTTCTCATCAATCAAATTTATCTGGTCAAGTCGAGTCTGAATCCATTCATCTTCATCCAAACCTGCATCCTTCATAATTCTTAAGGAGGGAATCTGAACTTCAATGGACAGAACTGCTTCCATACCATAGACCAAGGAGAATGGGGTTGCCCCTGTTGAAGTACGTATTGTAGTACGATAACCATGAAGAGCAAATGGTAACATCTCATGCCAATCCTTGTAAGTAACAGTCATCTTCTGTACAATCTTATTAATGTTCTTATTAGCAGCTTCAACTGCCCCATTCATCTTTGGACGATACGGAGAAGAGTTGTGATGCTTAATCTTGAACTGCGTGCAGAGATCAGTAATCATAGTGTTGTTCAGATTAGAGCCATTGTCAGTGATAATCCTTTCAGGGATGCCATACCTACATATGAGATTATTCTTAATGTATCGAGCCACAACATTCTTAGTAACAGATGCAAATGAAGCTGCCTCCACCCACTTCGTGAAGTAATCAATAGCAACCAGGATGAAACGATGCCCATTAGAAGCAGTAGGTTTGATTTCACCAATCATATCAATGCCCCACATGGCAAAAGGCCAAGGAGCAGTCAACACATTCAATGATGATGGAGGTATATGTACTTTATCAGCATAAATTTGACACTTGTCACATGTTCTAGAGTGTTGATAGCAGTCAGCTTCCATGGTAGACCAATAGTAACCTGCTCTCAATATCTTCTTTGCCATAGTATGACCACTAGAATGAGTGCCAAAGGTCTCATCATGCATATCTTCCATAATCTCAGTTGCTTCCTTCTTATCCACACAACGAAGCATAGTTGAATCATGATTGCGCTTGTACAAAATCCCATTACTCAAAAAGAACTTAGCAGAAAACCTTCTCAGAAACTTTCTATCTTTAACAGATGCCCCTTCAGGGAATTCCTGAGCTTCAAGATATCTTTTTACTTCATAGAACCAAGGCTTCTCCTTTGCCCCTTCTGTGTCAATCTCATTGCAGTATGCAGGCTTTTCAAATTTACCAATAGTAATCTTGGGAGCTTCATCATCCCAGCTGATCTCAAACATAGATGCCATGGTGGCTAATGCATCTGCCAACTGATTCTCTCTCCGTGGGATATGTCCAAAGGTAATCTCTTTGAAATGTGGGATCAAAGACAACACATACTCTCTGTAAGGAATGAGATTATCATGCTTGGTGTCCCAATCTCCTTTGATCTGACTTACTACCAGGGCTGAATCTCCATACACATCAAGGAACTGAATCTTCATATCAATGGCAGCTTTAATACCTAGGATACATGCCTCATATTCAGCCATGTTATTAGTACAATAGAAACAAAGTCTGGCAGTAATCGGGGTATGACAACCTTCAGGGTAACTGATCACAACACCAACACCATTACCAAGTGCATTGGATGCACCATCAAAAACCATAGTCCATCGGGATCCTTGTTCAGGTCCGTCATATTGTCCAGGTTCTTTGGTAATAATCATAATGTCTTCATCAGGGAATTCAAAACTCATTGACTGGTAATCATCCACTGCTTGATGAGCCAAATGATCAGCTACAACACTCCCTTTAATGGCCTTCTGAGTAGTATACTGTATGTCATATTCTGTCAAAATCATTTGCCATCTTGCTATTCTTCCGGAGAGAGCAGGTTTCTCAAATATGTACTTGATTGGATCCATCTTTGAAATCAACAAGGTAGTATGGGTCAACATATACTGTCTTAGTCGGCGAGCAGCCCATGCCAAAGCGCAGCAAGTTTTCTCGAGCAGTGAGTATCTTGTTTCACAGTCGGTAAACTTTTTGCTAAGGTAGTATATTGCCTGCTCTTTTCGACCAGACTCGTCATGTTGCCCCAACACACACCCCATTGAGTTGTCTAATACTGTTAAGTACATAATCAAGGGTCTTCCATCAACTGGTGGCATCAAAATTGGAGGTTCTAGCAGATATTTCTAGATGTCATCAAAGGCTGTCTGGCACTCATCATTCCATTCCATTACCTGATCTTTCTTCAATAACTTGAAGATTGGTTCACAGGTAGCAGTCAATTGGGAAATAAATCTTGCAATGTAATTCAATCGTCCCAAGAAACCTCTAACCTCCTTCTCAGTACGGGGAGCTGGCATCTCTCGTATAGCTTTCACTTTTGCAGGATCTACTTCAATACCTTTTCCACTGACTATGAAACCCAAGAGTTTACCAGATCTAACTCCAAAAGTACACTTGTTTGGGTTCAACCTTAGCTTGTATTTTTTCAACCTCTCAAACAATTTATGCAAATGATCAAGATGTTGCTCTTCATTCTGAGACCTGGCTATCATATCATCCACATACACTTCTATCTCATGATGAATCATATCATGAAACAAAGCCACCATAGCACGCTGATATGTTGCCCCTGCATTCTTCAAACCAAATGGCATTACTTTATAGCAAAAGGTGCCCCACTGTGTAACAAATGTTGTCTTCTCCATATCTTCAGGTGCCATCTTGATCTGATTGTAACTAGAGAAACCATCCATAAAAGATAATACCTTATGCTGAGCAGTGTTGTCTACCAGAACATCAATATGAGGAAGTGGAAAGTCATCTTTGGGGCTGGCCTTGTTCAAATCTCGGTAGTCTACACACATACGTACCTTACCATCTTTCTTAGGTACCGACACAACATTTGCAACCCATTGAGGATAAGAAGTCACAGCTAAGAACCCTGCATCAAACTGTTTCATTACCTCTGCTTTGATCTTTTCTGACATCTCAGGACGCATACGACGAACCTTCTGCTTCTTTGGACGACAGTCTTCTTTTACTGGTAAACGGTGAACCACAATGTCTGTATCCAACCCTGGCATATCTTCATAAGACCAAGCAAAGATCTCCACATAGTCACGTAACATCTGAATCAATCTGCTCTTGACACTGTCCTCTAATTCAGCCCCTATCTTGACTTCTTTCCTGTTTTCTTCAGTTCCCAAATTCATAACTTTGACTGGCTCTTCATGTGGCTGTATAGCTTTCTCTTCTTGTTGTAATAACCTAGCAAGCTCTACAGGTACTTCACAATCGTCCTCATTTCCGTTTTCAGTTTGATAGATCGGATTCTCGAAATTATAATTGGCAATAGTAGAACTGTTATCAACAGGATCCAGAGTGGATGAGGATCTGCATTTTAGTGATGTGGGTGTGTGTAAGAACACATAGCTGATAAAACAAAAATAAAAGAAAAGAAAGACAAGGAACACAATATTTACGAAAACGAAACGTCCACTGATTTTTATTGAATGAAGTATGCAAATGAAATGACAGCCCGTAACAAGCACACCATTGTGCCCCGGGTAAGGCACAAGGCTTAAGAGTTTTAATTATTCAAGAAATTACAAACTTAAAAAAACAACACAGTAATAGTATTTACTCCTGACTAAAGGAGATAGGAATAACATCTTCAGCCTTCCAGTTATTGAGTCCAGCACCCACAGTAGGAAAAATCCAAGCATCCAAGTTGTAGTCTTCATCATAGTCACCCACAACATTGATCTGATCTTTCATGACCCCTTGATTGGTGATACGAACAGCACGAGCACGACGAACACCCTTCTGGGACTCTGCAGTGAAACCCAAACCAAATTTGTCAGACTTGTATGGGATATCAGGAAGCTGACCCCAAATAGTACAACCACCTTCATCCACTACAGCTCTAGCATCTTTGAGGGAGGCCATTGTTGGAGGTACTCTGGTGACTACAGGAACTTTCTTGACAACAGGAGGAGCTTCATAATCATTAACAATCCAAGGAACCACTTCAAATGTCTGACATGGAATTTCAACATATTCACCTTCCACTTCCAGACACTTGAAGGTGTTCACATGGCTGACAAAGTATTCTTCCTCTCCACAGACAGTAACAACCTTTCCTTCTACCGGATATCTCAACTTCTGATGTAATGTAGAGGTTACAGCACCTGCCCCATGGATCCAGGGACGACCAAGCAAACAAGAGTACGAAGGACGAATATCCATCACATAAAATGTAGCATTAAAAACCTGGGAACCAACTTTGATTGGAAGATCAATTTCTCCATGCACCACTCTTCTCGAACCATCAAAAGCCTTCACCACTATATTACTGGGCTTCAACAAAGCATCTTCAGGACTCAGCTTATTCAGGACTTCTTTGGGCAACACATTCAGAGAGGAACCATTGTCTATCAATACATGTGACAGGGTAGTGCCCCTGCATTCAATTGAGATATGCAGAGCCCTGTTATGATCCTTCTTGGCAGGAGTCAAATCAGCATCAGAAAACCCTAACCCATTATCATAGGTCAGGTGGGCAACACAATTCTCAAACTGGTCAACAGAAATTGCATTGGGTACATGAGCAGTCTTCAGAAACTTGATCAAAGCTTTGGCATGAGCCTCAGAACATAATAGCAAAGACAGCATGGAAATCTTGGAGGGAGTGTGCCCCAATTGATCAACAATGTCATAATCACTCTTGCGAATGATTTTCAATACTTCTTCCATCTGCTTAGCAAGATCATCAGGAGCTGGCACATCAGTAGGTATAGGTTCAATAACAGGACCCTTGCCCCGAGCATCAGTGGTGGAGGTAGCAGCAGGAGTAACTGCATTCTTAGAAGTAACTAGAGGAGCGAAGACTCTTCCACTTCGTGTGATCTTACTAGACCCAGCAATATTATCAACATCAACAGACACATCAGCTAAGGGTTCCTGCTTAACACCATGGATATAAACATCAGACCCATAGTGCCAAGGCACAGCTTTATCAGACGTATACGGAATAGGACCAGGAGTGGTAATGATCATAGGAGCCACTCTGGCTTCAGCTACAACCTTCACAGGGCCTTCAGCAGTAATCTTAATTGGACCCTTATGAGTGATTTTAACAGGTCCCTTGGAAGTGATCCTTACCGGTACTTTATCAACCATATCAATCTCTTCAGTCCTCATACCTTTAGTAATATGATCCACCATACTCTCTACGGACGATGGAGTCCTCTCAAACACTATGGTATATTTATCCATGAGACGTTGAATTCCATCTCTCAATCTCCAGCAACTATCCGGCTTATAGGTATAATACAAACAATCTTCACGACAACCTGGAAAGAACCCAGCTTGTACTAACTTCTTTTTGATAACAGACAATGGTGTGGTCAACTCTGCAACTGAATAGATATGTAAATCTTCATCAATTGCATTGACAGTCTTCTCATGATTTGGCATGGGAGCAGTAATCACATTTGGAGTACCCGGAGGGTCAAACTCAATCTCTCCAGCCTCAATCATATCTTGAATTTTGTTCTTCAAGACCCAACAACTATTAGTATCATGTCCCTGACAATTCGAATGATATGCACATCGTGCATTGGGATTGTACCTGGGAGAGGTAACATTAGGATTCTGAGGAGCCTCTTTCAGAGTGATAAGTTCAGCCTTCAACAAGTGTTGCAATGCCTGAGCCATTGACATATTGATCTTTGTGAACTGCCTTCTAGCCCTCTGTTGGTTGCCCTGTGGCTGCTCTGGTGTTGTAGGAGTTGGATTTGAAATATGAACTGCACTCACAGACTGATGCCTTCTATTACGATCAGGTTGACCATAAACAGCATTGGATTCTTTCTTCCCAGTGGGAGGCTTCTTTGCAGTACCTGATGAAGAAGTACCCACTTGAATCTTGCCACTCTTTATACCATTTTCCACGCGCTTTCCTGTCATTATCAACTCAGTGAAGCCAGATGATGAGCTTCCAATGAGATGACTATAAAAAGGACCATTCAGCGTACACATGAACATATCAACCAATTCCTTGTCAGTTAAAGGGGGTTGTACTCTTCCATCTAAATCTCTCCACTTCTGAGCATACTCCTTGAAACTTTCTTTGGCACCCATAGACATGCTTTGCATCTGCATGCGAGTAGGAGCTAAATCAGCATTGTATTGATACTGCTTATAGAAAGCTTCAGCAAGATCATTCCAATCCCTGATGTTGACACTCTCCAATTGATAATACCACTCCAATTGAGCTCCAGATAAGCTCTCTTGGAAAAAATGGATCCACAACTTCTTATCAGCAGTGTGAGGTTGGATTCTTCTGACATAAGACCTCAGATGCAGCTTGGGACAAGAGACCCCATCATAAACAACAAAAGTAGGAACCTTGAAACCAATGGGTATGACTACCCCAGATATCAGACTCAAATCTTCAAAATCCAGCCCAGAAGATTTCTGCAACTCCATAGCATCCATTCTATCCACCAGCATCTTGAATTTGTCTTCACTAGGCTCATGGTAGTAATTAGCCTCAGAATCAGAGTCCCCCATAGTGTTGTGGAGACTGCCTCCCTCTTTTTCAGACTCTTCAGACTCATAGTCTTCAACTGGTTCTTTGGTCTTGGCAAGACCTTTGAACCTTCTTCCCATGTTGATCAGGCCACCTGACCTTCTAGTCTTCTTAGTCTTCTTGGCCAGCAGCGTCTTCAATTCATCCTGCCCCTTGGTCAGGTTCAGGATCAGCTCTTGGAACTGTGCATTTTGTGCCTGGAGATCCTTAACTGTTTGTTCAAGAGCCATTGCTGAAATAAACAGCGAGAAGATGAGAAACCTGTGCACAATTATAAACCTGTGATGCAATGAAATGGTATGTGAATGCATATGCAATGTTTTCAAGGACCGCAGGATTTAAATTTGCTTAAACAAACAAGAAGGTAAACTTTTATTAGTAGTAAATTTGTTTTGCCTCTTGGGCTTACAGAAATGAAATGAAATAAATACAAAAGATGGGGTTTTAAGTCTCCCATGGACGTTTCCTCTTTGTGTTGAGGTATGAGTTGAGATTCCGTTCCTCGTGAAGTTGCTTTGTTAGTTCCAGGATTCTTTCTTGGCTTGCTTTGTAATGAGCCTCAAAATTATCCCTTTGCTCCTTCAATTGGATCTAGGATCTCTGCAAGTCTTCCATGTCAATAGGCATGTATGGGTGAAGGATGGTATAAGCAGTATCTCCTTCAGCAACAGGTTCCATGGTAACTGGCAGGATAGCAGGATATGGCATCATGAGAGTCTGAGCACGAGATCGCACCCATCTGAGATAAGCCTCCATAGGAATAGTGTACTTAGGCTCCAGAGTCTTGCTGTCAACCTTGTTCACCTTTCCCCAAGCTCGTATGAATTTCTGACGGTAACCTTGAAGATCGTTGTCGTAGTCAAACACAATGCCCTGAAGCAACATGTCATGTGGGCCATCACTCCGAGCGTAACCAAACTGTCGTAAAGCTAGAGAGGGGTTGTAGGTGATGCCTCCTCTTATGCCCAGAAGTGGCACATTAGGGAACTCCCCACAACGATCAATGATAGTGACATTCTCCATAGATCTGGAGCACCAATGGATATCTGAATGCGAGAGTGACATGATCCTTTTGGACCACCTGAACCCTTGCTCATTCTTCATTACTGAGCGAGGAAGGTGAGAAATAAACCACCTAGAAAGCAAAGGTATGCAGCACATCAAAGTTCCTCTTGCCCTTGTAGTACGGGTATGAAGAGAATGTAGGATGTCTCCAAGCAATGTAGGTACTGGATTGTGACTCAGGAATATGTTGATGGCATGAACGTCTATGAACTGATCTGGATTGGGGAACAATACTAAGCCATAAATCAGCAAGGCTAAGATCTCCTCAAAAGCATCATAGCTCATGGCCTTCAAGAACACCTGAGCTTTATCCATTAATACCTTAGCAAGAATACCCTTAACTCCGCTTCTCGTTTCTAGAACAATGTCAGACTTTTTCAGATGTAGAGCTGCAGCAATAACCTCAGGTTTAAGCTCCTTCTCCAAGCCTGTGAATGGCCTTTGATCAAGAACAGGTATACCCAGAAGTTTAGAGAACTCTTCCATTGTAGGAACCAGCTGATAGTCAGGAAATGTAAAGCAATGGTGCTTGGGGTCAAAGAACTAAAATAGAACACTCATCATGTCTTCATTGAACCCTGAAGTGACTAGATCCAATAGGTGACCATGTCTCTTGATGAACTGGGAATGATCAGACACTTGGGTAACCAACTCTTTAAGCTTAGGAGGTATCCCTACAAAGTTGATCCTGATAGTGTTTCTACGAGCAGAAGCCATGACCTGCAACAAAGAACAAAGATAAATCCTTTGGTCCTTGAAATGGTTAGTGAAAATGCTATGCTTATGATGCATGATGATGTCATGATGTCATGTTCAATCACAAACATGTGGCACACACAAACAAGTCACACAATTGCCCTAGGTTTAAAGGCTTGCATGAGGTTCAAAGGTAAGTACCCTCCCCTGAAGTTAGTTGGTTCATCCTGTCCTACAAAAGTAACCATGTTCTAAGGGATCTCAATATCATTGATCCTTCACAAGGGTGGTTGTTCAGTAGGCAACTTACTTGCCAACCAAAACCCTCCAAGTTTAGGATCTCAATGAGTGTAGTATCGAGTATCAACCAACTTCAGTCTTCACCAAAGCCGGTTATCTCACTACTTTTCTAAAGGCCAAGATGGGATAACTAGGGTTCTAAAAGTTAGTTAGTGCATTGACAACATATGGCAGCCTCATATTATCCTCAACTTGACTTAAGGAACATAAGCACCAACCAAGAAGTCACACTAACTATGGCCACCAGATCAACCATATCGGTATACGCCGTACAGTTTCCTTGGTCTATTGCCATTTACCTAAGGTACACTAGATCCGGGTTAGGATCTTTCACACATAAGAGCCCAACAAGTAAGTATAAAGCAAACAAGGCAAACAATTTTAAAGTGATCTAATTCCTAAGGGTACCCCTCTTTTATTAAATCCCCAGCAGAGTCGCCAGTTCTGTAACACGGTGGGAGAACTGACTTTAGTTATGTTGCGGATAGCAAGAGTCGCCACCGAATTTTATTTTATCCAAAGGAAAGGCATAAAAGAACAGGAAAGACCTTTTAAAAGATTTTTGGGTCCGGGGGGTAGGTTATGTAAAGGGAAGGTGTTAGCACCCTTTACATCCATGGTTATCCATGGGCTCTTAGTTACTTAGCTCACTTTAAAATGTTTTTGAAATGTGAAGTGTGTGAATAAAAATTTTCTTAAGAGTTTGATAATGATCCATGTACGGATGCGTAAAAAACCTTTGTTTTGAAAATTTGTTTGAAAGTGTGAAGTGTTTGAAAAGTTTTGAATAGTGAGCAAGTAACTATGAGGAACCTACCCTAAGTTTAAGTCTTTTCTGTTCTTGGATCCTTTAAGTGGTAAGACTATCCCTATTATTAAGGAATAGGTAGTCATTACCTTGGATGTGTGGGACAAGTAAAGGGACATCTGTTTATTTAGGCAACTGTGGGGTGTATAAGCAATTTTGGAGGGACTATCATCTTTATTCGAAAAGGGACAAGATCATTATAAAGGCAACATTCGAAAGGGACTTGATCTTTTATTTGCTAAGGGACTAGATGACTTTATTTTGAGGGACTTTTGCTTTATACACCCTACTTGACCTTTTATTTTAGGCAACATGAGAGGCATCCCTAAGGAAGTGAGATGGCGATCAAAGATCGACTTACGTGTGTGAGTGTTCAATTTAATATTTATCTTTGAACTTAAATGATCTAAATTAATTTTAAATTACAAGTATATTTACACTCCCTATTTACTAACCATAGCGTAAAATATAAATAATAAACATTATAAATATTACACCAAGGAGCAATTACAATAATAATAATAAAGCAATTTAAATAGCATAAGTAAAATAAATAAATAATTATAATTGGGTTAGTAAAAAAATAATAATAAGATTAAATGGGGTTAGTAATAAACATAATTAATAATAATAATGAAATAAACAAGAATATTATAATAATTAAAAATTCAATTTTTATAAACAATTATCATATAATATAAACAATTATACTAATTATTATAAATTTTTTAAATTATGTGTGAATTATAAAAAAAGAAAAAAATTAATTATGAACATAATATGAAAATAGAATTATAATTATAAGAATTAATTTGGCAATTTTTAATTATTTCTAAACATATTATTAAAATTTATTTACATATAAAATTTAAATTATAAACAATTTATGGGATATATGCATATTATGAAAAATAAGATTAATTATAACAAAATTTCAATTAGTTAAACAAGATTATGAACAAATTATAAAAAATATGTACATGATTAAATAAAAATAAGATTAAGTTATGAATAAAGAAATTTAGGGTTTGATTTAAAAATATTAAGATTTATTTATTAAATAAAATATAAGCAAGAATTACAATTAGGTTTTTTAAAAATATTTTATGGTTTTATTTACTAATTATTCAATATATAAAAAAAGCAGCTTGTTCAAAAAGCAGCTTCAAATGATAATATAATAAACCTGATAATTAAATGGAATTTTGAACAAAAAAAGACTGACCAAGGGATCGAACCCTGGTCCCTGGCCTCAAACGCTTATGTACAAAACCAACTGAGCCACGCGCTCGTTTGCAACATATATCCAGAACAAAACAATAAAATATTATGCCTTCCATTTGAATTTTCCTGCGCGCCAAAAGATCATCTCCTACCTCTGGATTTCGCAGGTTTACCTGCGAATTTTGATGAGGATTTTCCTGCGTTTTTACCTGCATTCAAAAACCTACGAAATTCATAACATTTGATATACATACAATTTTGCCAAATTGATCATGCCAACATGATCACTACAGTTCATTCATCTTATTTATGTCATTAAAAGGTATTTATATAGGCCAAATCAGAGAACCCCAATTTCAAGCTCGAAACCCTAACATGGCATCTCAAGGTTCAGTCACGATTTCTTCAATTTTTTTGCCCAGAAACATTCTATACAACATCACAAACATGATTAGACAAACAAAATTCATTAAAACGCATTGAATTGTTGAAATCGAAAAAAAAAATAGTTCAAGACCAAGAATGCTTCGGGATATGCATTATGTCATGGTTCAGAAGCATGTAAGTATTGGTTTCGAATCAGGGATGTCCAAGGATCATTGTTATGTCCTCAAAATACTTTCAAATGCCTTGTAGAAGGGAAACCGAATTTGAGTTTTGGAGAGGTTTTTGAAAATATGAAACTTACACTTTGGAGGCTGGAAATCGTGTTCTCTCATTAGGGTTATGTCATGTACTTATAGTATGATGAATTTAGGTCAGAAAACTTGGTCATTGTTTGAAAGATTTGATCCAAAAATATTGAAAAAGATAAGGCTTTAAAATCCAAATATTCTTGTATGAACACCTTCTATTTCAAGCCAATCAACATTATCTTTGTATCAATTTGATTCATATTGAATTCATGACCTTCCAAAATCAAAAATAATTTTAAATCTTCACATTTAATATTTTATTTAAATTTAAAATGATTTTTAGTATAAAAAATCATAATAAATTAATTAAATAAAATAAAAATTATGAAAATATCAAAGAATTTGCGTGCATGATGTCATGGATTGCTTTGGGTCATTAAAAGTTCAGCCCACTTTGCAAAATTTGGTTTTAAACCTCCATTTGCTTCATAAACTTCCCCAAAATTTTCCAACTTTGCAAGGGCACATATCCTTCAATTTTAATGCTATGAGGGTGTTCTTGGACATTTTGGAAAGCTTGAAGAGTCCTCTAACCAACCCCACTGGTTTCATGTCCATATCATTTACCATTCTCAAGTTATGCCCTTTTGAAGTTGTTGACTTTTTGTTGACTTTCAAAAGGACCTATAATGTCTTAGCTCATACCTTTCAAATGAAGCATTTTTGGGCTTGGCTTGTGAGACACAAAGTTGTAGATAATTCAATTTCCTTCAAAATGAGCTTTGGATGGAAACTTGGTGATGAAGCATATGAAAGTTATGGCTGGTCAAAGTTCAGTTGACTTTTACTAAGGAAACCCTAATTTAGAAACCTCTGATTATTGATGATCTGAAATATCCTTGATGAATCATGATCAACCCTTGATCAAATGATGAATTTTACTTCATATACTTGATGTTGGCAAAAAATCATGAAGTTTGACTTTGGTTTGACCACAGTTGACCTCAGTTTGACTTTTTAACTACTTTGACTGATTTTGACTTATCTGATCATCTGACTGAGCAAACCTTTGAGAAAAGTCTTGAAATTTGTCATAGGGGTTATTACACACATATAAGATATTATGAAGCTCACTTGAAGTCTTGGAAGTTCATTTAGCCTGATTAAAGTCAAAACCCTAGTTTTGGATGCACTGCTTAGGAGGTGCATTGTCTGAGGGAATTGTCAACTCTTCTGACTATTTTTGAACTTTGTGAACCTTGTGAACCATCATAAGATGTCTTGTGAACCTTGTGAACCTCATGGGAGGTCTTGTGAACCTTTTGAACCTCATAAAGTTTCTTGTAGACTTCATGAACCTCATGAAAGGTCTTTTGAACCTTGTGAACCTCATAAAGTATCTTGTAGACTTCATGAACCTCATGAAATGTCTTGTAAGTATTGTGAATCTTGTGAACCTCATAAAGTGACTTGTAGACTTCATGAACCTCATGAAAGGTCTTGTGAACCTTGTGAACCTTCTTAGCACACAAAGTCTTGTATTGTGAGGGAAAATTTTGGGGTGCAACAATGTAGGAGTCCATTTTCCCTTAGGATCACCCTGTGGTAATATGATACGCTTGATTACCAAGTCACCAACCTGATATACCTTTGGCTTAACCTTCTTGTTAAAAGCTTTGATCATCCGTTTCTGATACATCTGGCCATGACAAACTGCTGCTAGCCTCTTCTCATCAATCAAATTTATCTGGTCAAGTCGAGTCTGAATCCACTCATCTTCATCCAAGCCTGCATCTCTCATAATTCTTAAGGAGGGAATCTGAACTTCAATGGGAAGAACTGCTTCCATACCATAGACTAAGGAGAATGGGGTTGCCCTTGTTGAAGTACGTATTGTAGTACGGTAACCATGAAGAGCAAATGGTAACATCTCATGCCAATCCTTGTAAGTAACAGTCATCTTCTGTAGAATCTTCTTAATGTTCTTGTTAGCAGCTTCTACTGCCCCATTCATCTTCGGACGATACGGAGAAGAGTTGTGGTGCTTAATCTTGAATTGTGTGCAGAGGTCAGTAATCATAGTATTGTTAAGATTAGGGCCATTGTCAGTAATAATCCTTTCAGGGATGCCATACCTACACATGAGATTATTCTTAATGAATCGAGCCACCACATTCTTAGTAACAGATCCAAATGAAGCTGCCTCCACCCACTTAGTGAAGTAATCAATGGCGACCAGGATGAAACGATGCCCATTAGAAGCAGTAGGCTTAATCTCACCAATCATATCAATGCCCTACATGGCAAAAGGCCAAGGAGCAGTAAACACATTCAATGGTGATGGAGGTATGTGTACTTTATCAGCATAAATTTGACACTTGTGACATGTTCTGGAGTGTTGATAGCAGTCAGCTTCCATGGTAGACCAATAATAACCTGCTCTCAAAATCTTCTTAGCCATGGTATGACCACTAGAATGAGTGCCAAAGATCCCATCATGCATGTCCTCCATAATCTCAGTTGCTTCCTTCTTATCCACACAACGAAGCAAGGTTGAATCATGATTGTGCTTGTACAAAATGCCATTACTCAAAAAGAACTTAGCAGAAAACCTTCTCAGAAACTTCCTATCTTTGACAGATGCCCCTTCAGGGAACTCCTGAGCTTCAAGATATCTTTTCACTTCATAAAACCAAGGCTTTTCTTCTGCTTCTTCAATACCAATCTCATTGCAATATGCAGGCTTCTCAAATCTATCAATAGTAATCTTGGGAGCCTCATCATCCCAGCTGATCTCAAACATGGATGCCATGGTGGCTAATGCATCTGCCAACTGATTCTCTCTTCGTGGAATATGTCCAAAGGTGATCTCTTTGAAATGTGGGATCAAAGACAACACATGCTCTCTGTAAGGAATGAGATTATCATGCTCGGTATCCCAATCTCCTTTGATCTGACTAACTACCAGGGCTGAATCTCCATACACATCAAGGAACTGAATCTTCATATCAATAGCAGCTTTAATACCCAGGATACATGCCTCATACTCAGCCATGTTATTGGTACAATAGAAACAAAGTCTGGTAGTAATCGGGGTATGACAACCTTCAGGGGAACTAATCACAACACCAACACCATTACCAAGTGCATTAGAAGCTCCATCAAAAACCATGGTCCATCGGGATCCTTGTTCAGGTCCGTCATATTGTCTAGGTTCTTTGGTAATAATAATAATGTCTTTGTCAGGGAACTCAAAACTCATTGACTGATAATCATCCACTGCTTGATGAGCCAAATGATCAGCTACAACACTTCCTTTAATGGCCTTCTGAGTAGTATACTATATGTCATATTCTGTCAAGATCATTTGCCATCTTGCAATTCTTCCGGAGAGAGCAGGTTTCTCGAAAATGTACTTGATTGGGTCCATCTTCGAAATCAATAAGGTGGTATGAGTCAACATATACTGTCTTAGTCGGCGAGCAGCCCATGCCAAAGCGCAACAAGTTTTCTCGAGCAGTGAGTATCTTGTTTCACAGTCGATAAACTTTTTGCTAAGGTAGTATATTGCCTGCTCTTTTCGACCAGACTCGTCATGTTGCCCCAATACACACCCCATTGAGTTGTCTAACACTGTTAAGTACATAATCAAGGGTCTTCCATCAACTGGTGGCATCAAAATTGGAGGTTCTAGCAGATATCTCTTGATTTCATCAAAGGCAGTCTGGCACTCATCATTCCATTCCATCACCTGGTCTTTCTTCAACAACTTGAAGATTGGCTCACAGATGGCAGTTAATTGGGAAATAAATCTTGCAATGTAATTCAATCGTCCCAAGAAACCTCTAACCTCCTTCTCAGTACGGGGAGCTGGCATCTCTCGTATAGCTTTCACTTTTGCAGGATCTACTTCAATACCTTTTCCACTGACAATGAAACCCAGGAGCTTGCCAGATACTTAAAGGTGTTCACATGGCTAATCATATACCCTTCCTCTCCATAGACAGTAACAACCTTCCCCTCTACTGGATACCTCAGCTTTTGATGTAAGGTAGAGGTTACAGCACCTGCCCCATGGATCCAGGGACGCCCAAGTAAACAAGAATACGACGGAGAAATATCCATTACATAAAAGGTAGTATTGAAAACCTGAGAACCAACTTTGATTGGGAGATCAATTTCTCCATGCACCACTCTTCTCGAACCATCAAAAGCCTTCACCACTATATTACTGGGCTTCAGCACAACATCTTCGGGACTAAGCTTATTCAGGACTTCTTTGGGCAACACATTCAGAGAGGAACCATTGTCTATCAATACATGTGACAGGGTAGTGCCCCTGCATTCAATTGAGATATGTAGAGCCCTGTTATGATCCCTCTTGGCAGGAGTCAAATCAGCATCGGAGAAACCTAACCCATTATCATAGGTCAAGTGTGCCACACAATTTTCAAACTGGTCAACAGAAATTTCATTTGGTACATGAGCAGTCTTCATAAATTTAATCAAGGCCTTGGCATGAGCTTCAGAACACAATAGTAAAGACAACATAGAAATCTTGGAGGGAGTATGCCCCAATTGATCAACAATGTCATAATCACTCTTGCGAATGATTTTCAATACTTCTTCCATCTGCTTAGAGAGATCATCAGCAGCTAGCACATCAGTAGGTATAGGTTCAACAACAGGACCTTTGCCCCGAGCATCAGTGGTGGAGGTAGCAGCTGGAGTAACTGCATTCTTAGAAGTAATTGGAGGAGAGAAAACTCTTCCGCTTCGTGTGATCTTACTAGATCCAGCAATATTATCAACATCAACAGGCATATCAGCTAAGGGTTCCTGCTTAACACCATGGATATAAACATCAGACCCATAATGCCAAGGCACAGCTTTATCAGAAGTATACGGAATAGGACCAGGAGTGGTGATGATCATAGGAGCCACTCTAGCTTCAGCAACAATCTTCATAGGGCCTTCAGCAGTAATCTTAATTGGACCCTTATGAGTGATTTTGACAGGTCCCTTGGAATTAATCCTTACCGACACTTTATCAACCATATCCACCTCTTCAATCTTCTTACCTTTAGTAATATGGTCCACCATACTCTCCACAGAAGGTGGTGTCCTCTCAAACACTATGGTGTAATTATTCATGAGGCGTTGAATTCCGTCCTTCAACCTCCAGCAACTATCCGGCTTATAGGCACAATAGACACAATCTTCACGACAACCTGGAAAGAACCCAGCTTGTACTAACTTCTTCTTGATAACAAACAATGGTGTAGTCAACTCTGCAACTGAAGAAATATGTGAATCTTCATCAATGGCATTGACAGTCTTCTCATGATTTGGCATGGGAGCAGTAATCACATTTGGAGTACCCGGAGGGTCAAACTCAATTTCTCCAGCCTCAATCATATCTTGAATTTTGTTCTTCAATACCCAACAACTGTTGGTATCATGTCCCTGACAATTAGAATGATATGCACATCGTGCATTGGGATTGTACCTGGGAGAGGTAACATTAGGATTCTGAGGAGCATCCTTCAAAGTGCTAAGTTCAGCCTTCAACAAGTGTTGCAAGGCTTGGGCCATTGACATGTTGATCTTAGTGAACTGCCTTCTAGCTCTCTGTTGATTTCCCTGTGGCTGCTCTGGTGTTGTAGGAGTTGGATTGGAGATATGAACTGCACTCACAGACTGATGCCTTCTATTACGATCAGGTTGACCATAAATAGCATTTGACTCTTTCTTCCCACTGGGAGGCTTCTTTGCAGCACCTGATGAAGAAGCACCCACTTGAATCTTGCCACTCCTGATACCATTTTCTACACGCTCTCCTGTCATTATCAACTCAGTGAAGCCAGATGATGAGCTTCCAATGAGATGACTGTTAAAAGGACCATTCAACGTACACATGAACATATCAACTAACTCCCTGTCAGTTAGAGGTGGTTGCACTCTTCCAGCCAAGTCTCTCCACTTCTGAGCATACTCTTTGAAACTTTCTTTAGCACCCATGGACATGCTTTGCAGCTGCATGCGAGTGGGGGCTAGATCAGCATTGTATTGATATTGCTTATAAAAGGCTTTAGCAAGATCATTCCAATCACGGATGTTGACACTTTCCAACTGATAGTACCATTCCAATTGAGTTCCAGATAAGCTCTCTTGGAAGAAATGGATCCACAACTTCTTATCAGCAGTATGGGGTTGAATTCTCCTGACATAAGACCTCAAATGCAGCTTGGGACAAGAGACACCATCATAAACAACAAAAGTAGGAACCTTGAAACCAATGGGTATAACTACCCCAGATATCAGACTCAGGTCTTCAAAATCCAGCCCAGAAGACTTCTGTAATTCCATAGCATCCATTCTATCCACCAGCATCTTGAACTTATCATCATTGGGCTCATGATAGTAGTTAGCTTCAGAATCAGAGTCCCCCATTGTATTATGGAGACTGCCTCCCTCTTTCTCAGACTCTTCAGACTCATAATCTTCAACTGGTTCTTTGGTCTTGACAGGACCTCTGAACCTTCTTCCCATGTTGATCAGGCCACCTGACCTTCTAGTCTTCTTAGTCTTCTTGGCCAGCAGTGTCTTCAATTCATCTTGCCCCTTGGACAAGTTCAGGATGAGCTCTTGGAACTGTGCATTTTGTGCCTGGAGATCCTTAACTGTTTGTTCAAGAGCCATTGCTGAAATAAACAGCGAGAAGATAAGAAACCTGTGCACAATAAACCTGTGATGATATGATATGTAAATGTATATGCAATGTTTTCAAGGACCGCAGGATTTAAATTTGCTTAAACAAACAAGAAGGTAAACTTTTATTAGTAATAAATTTGTTTTGCCTCTTGGGCTTACAGAAAATGAAATGAAGTAAATACAAGAGATGGGGTTTTAAGTCTCCCATGGACGTTTCCTCTTTGTGTTGAGGTATGAGTTGAGATTCCGTTCCTCGTGAAGTTGCTTTGTTAGTTCCATGATTCTTTCTTGGCTTGCTTTGTAATGAGCCTCGAAAGTATCCCTTTGCTCCTTCAACTGGATCCAGGATCTCTGCAAGTCTTCCATGTCAGTAGGCATGTCTGGGTGAAGGATGGTATAAGAAGTATCTCCTTCAGCAACAGGTTCCATGGTAACTGGCAGGATAGAAGGATATGGCATCATGAGAGTCTGAGCACGAGATCGCACCCATCTGAGGTAAGCTTCCATAGGAATAGTGTACTTAGGCTCCAGAGTCTTGCTGTCAACCTTGTTCACTTTTCCCCATGCTCGTATGAACCTCTGACGGTAACCTTGCAAATCGTTGTCGTAATCAAACACAATACCCTGAATCAATATGTCATGTGGACCATCACTTCGAGCGTAACCAAATTGTCGTAAAGCTAAGGAAGGGTTGTAAGTAATTCCTCCTCTTATGCCTAGAAGTGGCACATTAGGAAACTCCCCACAACGGTCAATGATAGTAACGTTCTCCATAGATCTGGAGCACCAATGAATATCTGAATGCGAGAGTGACATAATCCTCTTGGACCACCTGAACCCTTGTTCATTCTTCATCACTGAGCGAGGAAGGTGAGAAATAAACCACCTAGATAGCAATGGTATGCAATGATGGGCTAAAGACGTATCTAATTATGTGTCTAGAGGTATCTTAACTGCAAGTGCACAGCCTATCGAAGTAATATTTAAGATTATCGATCCACAGGGACTCTATGGTTACTTAGTGCTAGATGAACTTCTAGTTTAGCTAAGGTGAAGGGTTGTCACGATTTTTTTGTTGTTTTTAAAGATTAAAGGCGGGAATTAAATTTAAGTTTAATAAAATAATACTAAGGCGGTCGGTATGTAATTATGCTAACTTAGGCGGGTCAATCTAACCTAGGCTTATAAAGATGGTTCACTTAATCTATTCTGTAGAGGTTACCAGTTTAAATACCTTTAACTCACACTCTCGTGGTCTTATCTCAGATCTTACCCCTAAAGCCCTATGCCTGCTCTCGCTAGCCCATAAGTGTTTAGAGATAATTTTTGGAAACTTAGTAATTCTAATTTATTTTAAAGCGCTCTCGCTGTGTTTAATTTAAATGCCTAACTTTAGCTATCTGGTTAAAATCTCACACTCTCGTGGTCTTGACCTAACCTAATACACTTTCCTTACTCTCGTAACGAAAAGGTCGATTTTATAATAAAAAGTATCAGCCAGAATACTAAGCTATTAATTATTTTAAGCCTATAGTTGATTTTACCGATTTAGTTTGTTTTAATTACATATCGCCCTAAGGTAATTAACTACTCATTTTTGTTGAACCAGACAGAGGCAGAGAAACACAAAACGAAATATTCATGGAAGAAAAATAAATATTCAACATAAATATAAAATTGCAAATTAATATAAACCTGGTTAACAATAAAAATGGCAGACTCCTTCTTCCACAGACCGGAAAGCTCGGAGTATTCGTCGGAATCGGAAATAAACTAAAAATTCTGAAGGCTTTGAAACAAATAAATTTATAACAATTTCCTGATGTTGGAAATTGTTATAGGTTTGGTTTGGATACAATAAAACTAAAGCAATGAAAATAATGCTGAAAATAATAAGGGTGCAAAATAATTCGGCAGAGCTTCCGCAAGAAAATAATAAACTGAACTCTGTAAATTGTTCATCTGAATTAAGCTATTTATAGAAGATTTAATGGGCTGGTGGTTGGACTTGTTTGCTTGGGCTTCGTAGGAGCATTTGAGAAAATCCAGGAACGTGGATACAGGGTCAGCTGGGAAATAGGCATTTCATATGCACGTAACGTTGTGACCAAGTCTTCAGTCAAATAACTTATTTTTCCCTTGTCACGGTCGTGACAAGGGCATCACATTCGTGTCCTTTGTAAATTAAGTGTCACGGTCGTGAGGGATATGTCACGGTCGTGATGGCTCCTTTTGGGGTGTCACGGTCGTGACACCTAGGTGACGACCGTGAGTGCTACAAAATATGCAGGTCTTGCAGCATTCTTCATTTCTTCATCTTTTTATGGTTGTTTTCGCTCCTTTCACTCTTGGTTCATGATTTAGCTCTTTATACGATGTACCTGCAAAATGGCAAGGAAAACTCGAGGAATCAGGTGTTAAAACGACGATTATGCGATAAAACGGTAATGAAACATAGCAATATAATCGATACATTTTCTCGTTATCATGCAACACATCAAAGTTCCTCTTGCTTTTGTAGTACGAGTATGAAGAGAGTGCAGGATGTCCCCAAGTAATGTAGGCACTGGATTGTGACTCAGGAATATGTTGATGGCATGAACGTCTATGAACTGATCAGGATTGGGGAACAACACTAAGCCATAAACCAGCAAGGCTAAGATCTCCTCAAAAGCATCATATCTCATAGCCTTCAAGAACACTTGAGCCTTATCCATTAATACCTTAGCAAGAATACCCTTAACTCCGCTTCTCGTTTCTAGAACAATGTCAGACTTCTTCAGATGTAGAGCTGCAGCAATAACCTCAGGTTTAGACTCTCTTTCCAAGCCTGTGAATGGTCTTTGATCAAGAACAGGTATACCCAGAAGTTTAGAGAACTCTTCCATTGTAGGAACCAACTGATAGTCAGGGAATGTGAAGCAATGGTGCTTAGGATCAAAGAACTGAAACAGAACACTCATCATATCTTTATTGAATCCTGAGGTGACTAGATCCAGTAGGTGACCATGTCTCTTGATGAACTGAGAGCTTTCAGAAACCTCAGAAACTAACTCTTTAAGCTTAGCAGGTATGCCTACAAAGTTGATCCTGATAGTGTTTCTATGAGCAGAAGCCATGACCTGCAACAAAGAACAAAGATAAATCCTTTGGTCCTTGAAATGGTTAGTGAAAATGCTATGCTTATGATGCATGATGATGTCATGATGTTATGATCAATCACAAACATGTGGCACACACAAACAAGTCACACAATAGCCCTAAGTTTAAAGGCTTGCATGAGGTTCAAAGGTAAGTACCATCCCCTGAAGTTAGTTGGTTCATCCTGTCCTATAAAGTAACCAGGTTCTAAGGGATCTCAATATCATTGATCCTTCACAAGGGTGGTTGTTCAGTGGGCAACTTACTTGCCAACCAAAACCCTCCAAGTTTAGAATCTCAATGAGCATAGTATCGAGTATCAACCAACTTCAGTCTGCACCAAAGTCGGTTATCTCACTACTTTTCTAAAGGCCAAGATGGGATGACTAGGATTCTAAAAGTCGGTTAGTGTATTGACAACATATGGCAGCCTCATATTATCCTCAACTTGACTTAAGGAACACAAGCACCAACCACGAAGTCACACTAACTATGGCCACCAGATCAACCATATCGGTATACGCCGTACAGTTTCCTTGGTCTATTGTCATTTACCTAAGGTACACTAGATCCGGGTTAGGATCTTTCATACATAAGAGCACCCAACAGATAAGTATAAAGCAAACAAGGCAAACAATTTTAAAGTGATCTAATTCCAAAGGGTACCCCTCTTTTATTAAATCCCCAGCAGAGTCGCCAGTTCTGTAACACGGTGGGAGAACTGACTTTAGTTATGTTGCGGATAGCAAGAGTCGCCACCGACTTTTATTTTATCCAAATGAAAGGCATAAAAGAACAGGAAAGACCTTTTGAAAGATTTTTGGGTCCGGGGGGTAGGTTATGTAAAAGGAAGGTGTTAGCACCCTTTACATCCATGGTTATCCATGGGCTCTTAGTTACTTAGCTCCCTTTAAAATGTTTTTGAAATGTGAAGTGTGTGAATAAAAATTTTCTTAAGTGTTTTATAATGATCCATGTACGGATGCGTATAAAACCTTTGTTTTGAAAATTTGTTTGAAAATGTGAAGTATTTGAAATGTTTTGAAGAGTGAGCAAGTATCTAAGAGGAACCTACCCTAAGTTTAAGTCTTTTCTGTTCTTGAATCCTTTAAATGGTAAGACTATCCCTATTATTAAGGAATAGGTAGTCATTACCTTGGATGTGAGGGACAGGTGAAGGGACATCTGTTAATTAGGAAACTGTGGGGTGTATAAGCAATTCGAAGGGACTTATCATCTTTATTCGAAAGGGACAAGATCATTACGAAGGCAACATTCGAAGGGACTTGATCTTTTTAGCCGTTAAAGGGACTAGATGATATGAGATTAGGGACTTTGCTTTATACACCCTACTTGACCTTTTGTAATAGGCAACATGAGAGGTATCCTTAAGGAAGTGAGATGGCGATCAAAGATCGACTTACGTGTGTGAGTGTACAATTTTAAATATTTATCTTTTTAAATTAGTGATCCAAATTGATTTTAAAATACAAACATGTTTCACTCCCTATTTTACTAACCATGGCATTTAAATATAAATATTACTATTAGAATATTACATCCAGGAGACAATTACATAATAATAACAAATTAAATAAATAAACAAAAATAAATAATAATAATATAACTGGGTTAGTAAAAATAATAATAATAAATCACAATATATAAATGGGGTTAGTAATAATAAAATAAATATGAAAATAAATAGCATTAATAAGAATATTAGCATAATAATTAAAAGATCAAATTTTTATATAAACAATTATATTTTAAGATTAAGAAGAAAATATAAACAATTATATACTAATTATTATAAAATTTTAAATTATATATAAGTTATGGAAGTTAGATTAATTATAAACATATTATAAAATAAATTATATTTACAAAATTAAATTAGCAAGTTTTAATTATTTTTAAACATATACTAAAAATTATTTACATACAAGATTAAATTATAAACAAATTATAAAATATTTACATACTATGAAAATTATAATTGAATAATCATATCATTATATTTACAAAATTAAATTAAGAATTTTAATCATATTTTAAGCATATTTATATACAAGATTTAAATTATAAACAAATTATAAAAAAAAAAATATGTACATGATTAAAGTTTAGAAAATTTGGGTTTGTGAAAATTATTAGGGTTATGAATTTTAGAAAAATAAAATTAGGGTTTTATAATTTATTTTACAAATAATTAATGAAATTATATACAAATATATATTAATAGAAAAATATAATGAAATAAACATATTAATTTAAGTTTTAAGAAAATAATATAAATTTGAAAAGAAAATAAAGTTTTATTAAAAAGAATGATTTAAATATTTTTAGAAATTGTTTTAATTGATTAAAGAATGAAATAAAGAAATAGTAAAAAAAAAAATAAAACAAAAAACCCAAAAAACAGGATCTGGGATTTGAACCCAGGTCCTTTACCTGGACAAGTAGAAGCATAACCACTGGTCCACTGCAGCGCAGCTGATAGCATACTCCTTCCCATTTGTTTTGTTGTTGTCCTGGAAAAAATCATGAAAAACAAAAGAAAATAACACAAAAGGCCTGGGGGGATTCGAACCCAGGACCTTTTCGCAATGCACAAACACACTTACCATTCCAGCCGAGAGGGCGCAACTGATAGTATTTCCATCACAATAAATAATATATTAAGTTTAACAATTAAAATAGAAAAATAAGAAAAATTGCTACAGCCAGGATTCAAACACAAGTCTTCAAGGTCATACGCGTACGTCCCTTGCCACTGAACCAACCACACATTTGTGAAACAAAACAGAAACAATTACATAAAATATTATATCACACATTCAAATTCTAGAATTCGCGCCAGGGCTTCATCTTCCTCCTTGGTACCTACCAATTTTGCTGCGTTTTTACATATGAATTTACCTGCGAATTTCTAAACACAGGAAACCTGCGAATTTGAAACACCATCAAAACAGTTCAATTTTATTGAATTAAGAATACAAGCAAGGTCCATAGGTCATTTGGAATTGATCCACGGTTTCAAAACTTATTTATACTTGATGAATCAAAAAGCCCTAAAGCTCAACCGAAACCCTAAAAATGGTGGATCTCATTCTAGGTGATGGAACTTCACAAAACCTGTCCAGAATCAATCTATAACTTATCACAAACAAGAAACATTAATTAAAATTCATTAAAAACCAACCAATATTCAGAATCGAAAATCAAAAATTTCATGAATATGATGAATCGGTTTATGCATATGAGCTTGTTTTTGATGTTTTTGATGGCTGGGATTGGTTTATTGATGTCCAAGGAACCCTTCCATGTCTTAAAAATACCTTAAAAGCTCTTGTAGGGAGGAAACCGATTTGAAGTTTTTGATGATTTTTGTGATGTATGAACTTACTCTTTGAGGCAGGGAATCTGTGTCCTTGTGATTGGGTTATGTTGTATACTTATAGTAGAATCAAATTAGGTCAAGAGATTTGATCATTGCATGGACTTTTTGGATTTTGGAGATTGAAAAAGATTAAAGCTTAAATTTCAAATATTCTTGAATAAGACCTTTCTATTTCAAGCCAATCTTCATCAATGTTGTATCAATTCAATCCAAATTATATTTATGACTTTCTAGAAGAGAAATATATTTTAAATTTTCACATTTGATATTTTATTTAAATTTAAAATGATTTTTTAATATAAAAATCATAATAAATAAATAAAATAAAATAAAATTATGAAAATATCAAATAAATTTCGTGCATGATGTCATGTATCACTTTGGGTCACCAAAAGTTCAGCCCATTTAGAAAAATTTGGTTCTAAGACCCTATTTTCTTCATGAACCACCCAAAAATTTCCCAACTTTGCAAGGTCACATATCCTTCAATTTTAATGCTATGAGGGTGTTCTTGGACATTTTGGAAAGCTTGAAGAGTCCTCTAACCAACCCCATTTGTTTCATGTCCATATCATTTACCATTCTCAAGTTATGCCCTTTTGAAGTTGTTGACTTTTTGTTGACTTTCAAAAGGACCTATAATGTCTTAGCTCATACCTTCCAAATGAAGCATTTTTGGGCTTGGCTTGTGAGACACAAAGTTGTATAGAATTCAATTTACTTCAAAATGAGATTTGGATGGAAAAAATGTGATGAAGCATGTGAAAGTTATGGCTGGTCAAAGTTCAGTTGACTTTTCCTGAGGAAACCCTAATTTAGAAACCTCTGATTCTTGATGATCTGAAATATCCTTGATGAATCATGATCAACCCTTGATAAAATGATGAATTTTACTTCATATACTTGATGTTGGCAAAAAATCATGAAGTTTGACTTTGGTTTGACCACAGTTGACCTCTGTTTGACTTTTTAACTACTTTGACTGATTTTGACCTATCTGATCATCTGACTGAGCAAACCTTTGAGAAAAGTTCTGAAATTTGTCATGGGGATTCTTAGACACATATAAGATGTTATGAAGCTCACTTGAAGTCTTGGAAATCCATTTAGCCTGATTAAAGTCAAAACCCTAGTTTTTGGATGCACTGCTTAGGAGAATGCCTTGCCTGAGGGATTTGTCAAATCTTCTGACCCATGATGAACTTTGTGAACCTTGTGAGTTGTCTTGTGAACCTTGTGAGCCTCATGAAAGGTCTTGTGAACCTTATGAACCTCATGAAAGGTCTTGTGAACCTTGTAAAGTGTCTTGTAAATTTCTTGAACCTCATGAAAGGTCCTGTGAACCTCATAAAGTGTCTTGTAAACTTCATGATCCTCATGAAAGGTCTTGTGAACCTTGTGAACCTCATAAAGTATCTTGTAAACTTCATGAACCTCGTGAAAGGTCTTGTGAACCTTGTGAACATCATAGCACACAAAGTCTTGTATTGTGAGGGCAAATTTTGGGGTGCAACACTATCAGCCAATGAAGTTTGATTTCCCTGATGAGGACATCATGTACCTCAAAGCAAAAGATTGCGAGGAACCACTTCCGGAGAAGGGGCCAGACCCTGAATCCATATGGAAGTTGATGTTTGATGGGGCAGTCAATATCAACGAACGTGGAGTTGGTGATGTTCTTATCACTCCTGAGGGTGTTCATTTTCCCTTCGCTGCCATAATTACTTTTGGCTGCACCAACAATGAAGCGGAATACGAGGCGTGTATAATGGGAATAGAGGAGGCTATTAATCTTCGGATTAAGACCCTCGATATATTCGGAGATTCAGCCCTCGTCATCAATCAGATTACCGGCAAGTGGTATACACATCAAGAACACTTAATTCCTTATAGGGATTATGCCAGAAGACCGTTGACGTTCTTCACAATGGTTAAGCTTCAGTATATACCACGAGATGAGAATCAATTTGCCGATGCATTGGCTACTCTTTCTTCGTCCATCAAAGTCTTGTGTTGGAACTATGTACCCAGGATTGACATTTCCAGGCTTGACGCACCAGCTTATGCTTTCTCTGTAGACGCAGTGTCTAATGAGAAACCTTAGTACTATGATATTAAGCTCTTCCTGGAAAAGCATGAATACCCAACTGGGGCATCATCCAACGACAAGAAGACCTTAAGACGACTTGCTGCTAGTTTCTTCTTGAATACATACGGGGTTTTGTATAAGAGGAACTTTGACATGGTCTTGCTCAGATGCGTGGATAGACACGAAGCAAGCCTGTTAATGCAAGAAGTCCATGAGGGATCCTTCGGTACACATACAGGAGGGCATGCAATGGCAAAGAAGTTGTTGAGATCGGGGTACTATTGGATGACAATGGATGCAGATTGTTGTTTGTATGCCCGTAAGTGCCACAAGTGCCAGATTTATGCAGACAAGGTGCATGTTCCTCCAAGCCCGCTCAACGTCATGTCATTTCCTTGGCCCTTTTCTATGTGGGGCATTGACATGATCGGGAAAATAGAGCCTATTGCTTCAAATGGTCATCGTTTCATTCTGGTTGCGATTGATTACTTCACTAAGTGGGTTGAAGCAACATCTTATGCCAATGTCACTCGTCAAGTGGTATCCAGATTCTTGAAAAGAGACATTATTTGAAGATACGGAGTGCCCGAGCGAATCATCACTGACAATGGTTCTAATTTGAACAACAAGATGATAGCAGAGTTGTGCCGGGACTTCCAGATTCAGCATCACAATTCTTCTCCTTACCGACCAAAGATGAATGGTGCGGTAGAGGCAGCAAATAAGAACATTAAGAAGATTGTGCAAAAGATGGTTGTCACTTACAAAGATTGACATGACATGTTATCGTTTGCGCTGCATAGGTAACGAACGTCAGTAAGGACGTCAACTGGGGCAACTCCTTTCTCATTGTTATATGGTATTGAGGCAGTCTTGCCTGTTGAGGTAGAAATTCCTTCATTGCGTGTGGTGATGGATGTGAAGCTTGTTGAGGCTGAGTGGGTACGTGCTCGATACAATCAATTATATCTAATTAAGGAAAAGAGATTAGCGGCTATCTGTCATGGTCAGCTCTATCAAAGGAGAATGAAGCGAGCATTCGACCAACGAGTACGTACTCAGGAGTATCAAGTAGGAAAGCTTGTACTTAAGAGGATCGTTCCTCCAGGTTCAGATCACAGGGGCAAGTGGACCCCAAACTACGAAGGATCGTTCATAGTGAAGAAAGTTTTCTCAGGTGGAGCACTGATGCTCACCACTATGGATGGAAAAGATTTCTAATCCCCTATTAACTCGGACACAGTTAAAAAATACTTCGCATAAAAAGACCCGCTGGACACAAAAACAGAATTAAAGTCCAGGCAAGAAAAGGGCATCCCGACGAGCTAAAAACAGAATAAAAAGCTCGGGCAAAAGTTAGGGAAAAATAAATAAAAATGTGTACACCCGCTGAGTTGAAAAGCCACATCAGACAGCTCAGACAAAAAAGGGTATCCTGGTGGATTGAAAACCCAAAAGGGCGGTCCACGCAAAACAAGGGAATAAGCGAACAACTGTGATCCGGGTAATCTGAACCAAATCATCGTTTCGTATAGCCTGACAATATCAGAAGGATAGGAATCAGTCCTCTCATCTTTTCAGAAAGCGAAGGCAATAATGGAAAGTTTTGAAGACATGCTGGTCATAGCAAGAAGGAAACTCATTGGGATGTCGTGCCCATTGCCATTAGGATAGTTTATTTTCTCAATTTTATGGTAGCTACCTCTTTCCAGGTGGCTGCTTCCTGATGTAAAAACTTCGCCCATTAAGAGGCCTTTCAATAAAAGAATATTCAGTCAAAAAGTTGTGTTGTGTTTGTTTTGTTTGCAAAAATGTCCTGAATTTTTTGCAAAAAAAAAGAACATTGCATTTGAAACATGGTGATTTGTTTTCTAAAGAGAAAATGACATTGCAGGGAAACATTTAAAACCATTTTTGAGTGTCAGGTGACGATGGATGAACAGATCATACCATGCAAGTCCCCGGGGCATATATGTGTTTTTTGTCGTTGCAGGTTTTGCAGGATGGCGTCACATCTCCCCAAACAGAATCTTCTCCAGCTGAGTCAAAGCAGGTGGGATCCCCAAGCAGTTTATTTTCCCACAAGTGGAGTATGCCCAGCAGGCAGTGGGAGGCCCATTCCCCACAGAGCTTATAACTGACAAAACTCTGTTCCTAAGCAAAGGATATTTGATGAAGCATCTCCCCAGCCGTGTTGGAAGACCGTCATTCCCCCGCAGAGTTTCATGATTGAGATATTTCCCAGCACTCGTCAGTGTTTGATAGTTGCTTTTGCTCGTCTGCATCCCCCGACACTCGTCTGTGTTCACACCTTATTGTTGCTCGTCTGCATTTCCCAGCACTCGTATGTGTTAGTACTCTGGTATTGCTCGTTTGCTTTCCCCAGCAGTTGCTCGTGTTTGATAGTTGCTTTTGCTCGTCTGCACTTCCCAGCACTTGTCTGTGTATTAAATTCCTTTTGGTGCTATACACTCGCCTGTGTTTGATATTTGCTTGTTGCTCGTCTGCACTCTCCAACACTCGTCTGTGTTTACTATCTGTTTGAAGCTCTGATACTCGTCTGTGTCATTCCTCACACTCGTCTGTGTTAGCTTATATCTGTATGGTTTGATGTGATAACCATTCTGGTACTTGTCTGTATTGCTGCTCCAAATGCTCGTTTGTGTTGGGTTTATGGTATTCGTCTGTACCAGTGGTGGATATTCGTCTGTATCATCGCCTGAAGTGCTCTTCTGTGTTTCTTAGATCATCATCTGATATTCGTTTGTATCATTGACTTATGACACTCGTTCGTGTTTCCTTGATGATCATCCAATACTTGTTCGTACTAAATAGGTTCTAAATCCTGACGGTGGGATTAAACGTCAATATGTTTACCGGTTTCTTGGCGTAACAAGTTATCCGAACATGACTCGTCCGTCTTGAGTACCACATATCTTAGCAAGATTTTTGAAGAGGGATCGTCCGTCCTAGAACCATATATCTACGCAAGGTATAGGAAGAGGGTTCGTCTATCCTATTTGCGAATGCCTATCCCACAGGCTTAAGTGCACTACTGGTCCTGGCATAAAGGTTATCTGAAGGAGATTCGTTTGTCTCAAGTCATATATTTTTGTAGATGTATGAAGAGAGCTCGTAGGTTCATTCCTGGTGTAACAGATTTACTTGCAGAGGGCTCGTAGGTCCAGTTTCTGGCATAATAGGTTTGTTCGAAAAAGACTCGTCTGTCAAGGGTTTTCTATCCAAAGTAACAGTTCAACTTGGAAGGGGCTCGTCTGCTTTCTCTCTGCTTCAGTCACCAAAGCGTTATTTGGTTGGGTTTATTTCCCACTGCTGGCATTCTCCAGCAGAGTGCAAATTTCAGGTTTTCTTGGTATTCAACCACAGTTCATCTTGAACGGTCGATAGCCCGTGCTACCGTCCTATTCAGATTAACAGTTGTTTGAATAGGGGCAGCTGTAACACCTTGAATTTTCCCTCTTCTTTTTAAGCATCTTCATCATGTCATAATCATCATAAGCACATCATATCTTTGGCATCCTTGCATGAAAAATGAAGCACAACATTCTCATGATCTAGCACCAGGCATATGATCAATTGTTGGTGGATTTGAAGCATTACAAGTTATAGCAAGAGGACCAATGGACCTGTCCAAGTCCCATGAAGAGTCTACATGACATTCACAAGCCCCGAGATCATTTACAAAGGCCCAAGAAGTTGGGAGAGCATCAGTGAATTCAGGCTAGGGCAAGCTCCTGCACAATGATCCCAAATTAGGGTTTCACTTTCAGGCTTGATTTCTTTGAAACTTTGGCCATTTCATCTGGGCAAAGTCTCACATATGACAAGAGGATCCTAGGGATGAAATTTGGTGAGAAAATTCCTTACGGAAGTCAGTTATTTCATCAAAAGTTCAAAAGTGCATCTTTTCTCCTGTGTGAGGGAAATCCTGATTAGGGTTTTGGGCCAAATCCTCATATCCTTATATATGAAGTTTGAGGCAAAAATTCATTGAAGAAGTCGAGGTTTGGTCCAGTTACTTGAAAGTGAAGCAAGAAAGTCAATTGTGCAGTCAAAAAAGTCAACATGAAGATTTCAGAGTTTTTTAATCAGGATTATCATTTTTGAGGTCATATCATGTCAAGAAATAATTCAGTTGAGCTTAAATGTCAAAAATCGGGAGTATGCAAAAAGTTACTAAATTTGGAAATCTAGAAGTTTCCGTTTTTTGGAAATTATTTGTCCCGAAACTTCAAGCTATTATTTCATGTACGAAAAAGCTCCGAATGATTTTCCGGTGAACACAAAAGTTGTAGAGAACGATTTTCCCTTTTCGAAAAGTCGTAGCACGCTTTCATAGCATTTTTAGAACTCAAGTTATGATTTTTTGAAGTTTGGAGCATTTTAGGGTTTTCTTGTGGTGGACACATGTCAACTTGTGATTGGGCCCTAATAATAGAATTTATGTTGCATTTCATGATATTATTTTATATAACATTTTTTCAATGGGCCCATGTTGCTATTTTTTGCGTGACCAAATGTGAAAATAAGGCAAGGTCATGTATGTGGTGATGGTTTGTACGAAAAGTAGGGAGAAAAATCAGCATTTTGGGTCCAGCCAACCCTTGCTTGCCACACGTCCTTTTGAGTCTCCCATATTTGCCTTGAAGTCATGCTTTCCTCACTCTCATACACCAAGCGCAGAATACACCAAAAGGGAAAGGAAAATTCACGTGAAGCAAATGCACTCCATGCACCACGCCAAGTCACCACCAATTACAGCCTCACCTCATTTTCATTTCTTTTTTATCATCAAATAGTGGTCCAACAACACATGCAGGACAATATACTATCATGCTCCCTCATGTATGTGATCCGTTTCAAAAACAAATTGGAAAAGAAGCAAGAGAGGCTCACGCAGGCCCTGCATCTTGGTGAGAGTGAGATAACTAATTTAGTTCACACACCACAAAATGCACCCTGCACTCTTGTAGTATAAAAGGCTGGTCACGATTTTGGTAAAGGATTTTGGATCACACTCTTCAGCATCTCTCCCTTATCTCATCGTGATTTCCACTGCATAACAGAAAAAGAAGTTTTAAGATCTAGACTCGCATCTCATTCTTCATCCTCAAGACCTCTGCATCCTCACATTCACTCTCACATCACATCCATAGCCAAGTTCTTGGAGCTTCGGGCAAAGTAAAGGTTCAATCACTCTCTCTGGTCTTGCATCAGCTTCATCTATCAGCCTTTATTTGGCTTGAACAAGATCCAAGGAAGCTTGAAGAGAGCAAGGAGGTCTCTGGATTTCTCAACATCTTCAAGAAGCTTCAATTGCAGGTTTGAGTTTCTCAATTGAGTGCTTCGGTTTGATTGCATTCTAGCTTGTTTTGTGTTGCTATGGCTTAAGATGTATGATATGAAATGTTTAGAAGCTCTGTATGGCTTTAAATCATTAATTTATGTTTTGATGTTTGATCTTGTTGCTTTCGGTTTGCTTGCTGTGATGCTTGTTTGTGAAAGTTATTAGCATATTCGTGATCCTTGTGTTTCAGACATCATTTTTGGTTTTTATACTTTTGATTTTTCATTGAGAGATGAAGGAGTTATGGTGCTATGAATTGTTGATGTTGATGCTGAAATGTTGTTTTGTTTTATGCGTTTTTTCGAATTTTCTCATGAGCAAAAGGAAGAAGACGATGACGTGTTATGCGGTGAGTGGATGCGTTAAGATTTTGTCCGTTAGTGATTAAACTCTAGCTGACCAGTTGATGTTATGTTCACATGACTTTTGTTCATTTTTCAGTTTAATAAAAATTAATTATAACAAGTACATGTAACAAATCTGATTATTGGAGGTTTGTGGAATTTCGGATGGGCCTAGGGCCAAGTTGCTAAGCGCACCTCCATTGTTTGGGCCCAGGTGGTATTGAACTAGTCCATATTACTGTCTGCACCTCTAGCCTCAATTTTCTTTTTCTCATTTCTATTTTATTTTTCAGTTTTATCTTTAATTATTAAAAATAGAAATAAGTCATTAAAAATTCTAAAAAAGTTCAGGAATGATCTTTTAAGTTTTCTCTAATTTTTGGCATTTTTATTTTCCATTTATTTTTATTTGCCACGCTGGAATTAATTTTCTCTTTAATTAATTGTTTTTATTTCACTTTTAATGTATGATGTCTTGTATAATTTCTATCTTGACCACTAATTTGAATTTTGATCTGATTCTTTTTGTTATGGATTCATATTGAGGTGTAGTTTATTGTTGATTTTTCCTCTGATTTTTAGAAGTTTGCTTAATTGATTTTTGTCTTTAACTTGTGCATGAAGTCTCCTAACCCTAATCCATGTTTAAGCATTTATTTGACTTGCTTAGGTTCTGATTTTGATTCTCTCCTTTTGGCATGTCAATATTGTATGTTTGAAGGGTTTTTGTGCAAGTTTGTGGAATTTTTGAATCTATACTTGATTTGATTTGAATTTTTGTTCTTTGCATATTCTCTTTTGCTTCTTTTTGGTCATATGTTCAATACTTAGGTTAGAAGGGAACTTGTGCCAACTTCTTTAGGTTGTTCAGAGCCTTTTTAGGATGTTAATCCATCTCTGTTCTTGAGTTGATGTTTTTTCTTTGAAATTTTGTGTTTGTTTACTTTTGAATTTCATTCACTTTTATACATGTTCACCTCACTTCTTTTGCTTTTGTACTTCTCATGATGTAAATACTTAAGTTTGTGTGCTTTTTCTCTTCATCTCACATGATCCTTAGGCACTTTCTTAGCATGTTAGGGTACTGGTCTTGGAGTTTGTGATGTTGGTTTACCTAGTTTTCTTGGTGTTATCTCATGTTTGTTTTGTTTTGTCATGATGATCCATGTTGCTTCATGTTGAGTGGTATAGTTACTTTCTCATTCTTATGTTTTGTATTTGCGTTTGGCATTTGTATTTGAGTCTTCACTTCTGGTTGTGTGGCTTTGATTTGATCTTATGCACATTTTGTATTGCATTTATTCTTATGCTACTAACCATTTCAGGGGCTTTGGTAAGTGAGAGGTGTGGATGTGAGTTCCACATCTCCAAGTCTTATCTATTCTCTTTGCCTTATTGATATTATCTTACTTGTGATTGTTGGGGCTTAGGCCTTACTTCCTCTTTCTTCTCTTCTTCTTTCTATTCCTTTTCTTTCTCTTCATATCTCTTCCTTCTTTAGGATAGTAAACCTCACTAACCTAGGATTTTCTTTGCATGATAACAATTAGGATTCATTAGTCCCCCATTAGACTTTTACCCTTAAGATCCTTTGGTTTCTCTTCTTTTCTCATCTCAAAACAAAATCAGAAAAGACACTTAATAAAGATTGAAGTGGCCTCCTGTGCAATAGCCTTATTCCATGAAACACTTGTAGTTTTTCCAACTTGGGATGGTACAAGCTTGTTTGTCATGATGCACAAGTTTGATCAGGATACCATCTTCATCAAGAAATTCCTAAAAAACACTTCTCCATTCAAAAATACAAAAAAACACTTAATAAATTCAATGAGTTAGTGAGCTTAAGCCCTAATCTCTGGAATCAAGTTTTTGGGATCTTCTCCTTACTTGAGTGTGCTTGTTCTATTATTCCATCTTGGAATGTAGTGACAAGTGCACATTCCATGGAAAAGAGCTTGAGTTCACTTCCTTGTGACACACTCATAAAAGTTTCTAAAAAACACAAACAAACAATAAGCGTCTTTCCTTCGGGAATTCTTTTCTCATCTCCTTCGCTCCGTCCGCGAACTTGCTCCTACTTGTCATTTTGCAAGACGGTAACGCACTCGTCGTCCAAGCCCGCAACACCTGAGCATTGACATAGGAAGTTCAAGCCTTAAAGCACAAGCGATCTTTTCCACCCCTTGTTAGGGGAACTATGGCGACTCTGATCCTCATTGTCCAGAGGAGGTACGTAGGCAGCGGGGTAGGGCCCATTCGAGCACAATCTTTATTTTCCCTACATTTTTTCTCTTTGTTTTCTTTCTCAGTTCCTTTTCCAGTTCCAGTTCCTTTTCTTTTGCAGCAACTTTCATTTCTTCACCCTTTGAAATAGTTTCTTTGCAAGCATGGATCCCGTCGTGTACGGCGGACGATCTGGGGTGCTAATACCTTCCCAGGTCGTAACCGACTCCCGAACTCAGCTTCTTTGGTTCGCAGGACCCGTGTCATTCCTCTTCTTTTCTCCTGGTTTGTGCCGCATTACCATTCTCGTTCCTTAGGGATAAAAATGCCTGGCTAGCGACTCTAACCTCTTTCCGCGCCACTTTCGCGTTTGTACCAGGATGGAAATCCAGGGAGCGACACCCATGTGGAAAGAATTGGTTTTAAGACCCTATTTGCTCAATAAACCTCTCAAAAATTTACCAACTTTGCAAAGAAACAAATCCCTCAATTTTAAGTCTATGAAGGTGTTATTGGACATTTTTGAAAGCTTAGAGAGTCCTCTAACCAACCTCTTTGGTCTCATGTCCATATCCTTTACCATTTTCAAATTATGCCCTTTGGAAGATGTTGACTTTTTGTTGACTTTTAAAATGACCTATAATGTCTTAGCTCATACCTTCCAAATGAAGCATTTTTGGGATTGGCTTGTGAGACACAAAGTTGTAGAGAATTCAATTTAATTAAAAATGAGCTTTGGATGGGAAATTTTTGATGAAGCATGTGAAAGTTATGGCTGGTCAAAGTTCAGTTGACTTTTCTTGTGAAAACCCTAATTTAGAAACTCCTGATTCTTGATGATCTGAAATCTCCTTGATGAATCATGATCAACCCTTGATAAAATTATGAATTTTAATTCATAAACTTGATATTGGCAAAAAAATCATGAAGTTTGACTTTGTTTTGACCACAGTTGACCTCAGTTTGACTTTTTCACCACTTTGATTAATTTTTGCCTATCTGATCATCTGATTGAGCAAACCTTTTGAGAAAGTCTTGAAACTTGACATAGGGATTCTTGAAGACATATAGGATTTTATTAAGCTCACTTGAAGCCTTGGCAATCCATTTAGCCTGATGAAATTCAAAACCCTAGTTTAGGATGCATTGCTCAGGAGGATGCTTTGTCTGAGGTAATTGTCAAACTTTCTGACTAATTGTGAACCTTGTGAACCTATTAAGATACCTTGTGAACCTTGTGAACCTATTGGGACACCTTAGTACACAATGTCTGATCTAGGTGAGGGCAAATTTCGGGGTGCAACAGCTGCCCCTGTTCAATTTTCTGAAACCTGAGGGGTTAGATTGGCCTGTGTGCTATTCGTGACTTGGAAGGTTGAAGGGGATTGAACACAAAAGCCCAAAAATTTGCACTCGCCGGTGCGTAAAGTAACACTGCTGATTGGTTATATGTGCATGGAGTGGGCTTAAAGATGCCACTCAGAGGAACTGGAGATGGGCTTATAGATTCCATCCATAATATGAAGGTGATAGTATCTTTATGTTGTCATTGGATATCAATACTAAGTCTTCGTATATGCCGTCTCTGAGTTATTCAAATAATATGGTTTGAGTTGAATGTCAGTAATAAATCTTCGTAAAGATCGTCTCTGCATTATCTCTGGGGAAAAAGAATATACTTCATTAAATGCCAGTGCTTAGATCTTCGTATAGATCGGCTCTGAACCATTTTTAGGAACATACTTTAATTTAAGAATCAGAATCAAATCTTTGTGGCGATCTTTTCTGAATTACCTTTGGTAATATCTTGGGCTAAGTACAAGGTCTTCGTATCGATCATTTATGTATCATCCCACAGATAAATTGTTGCATAGACCATTAGAAATTTATCTTCGTAGCGATTATCTCTTCTGGAAATATCTCGGATTAGGTAATAGATCTTCGTATAGACCATTTACATACCTTCCCAAGGACAAAAAGAATATCAGGATTAAATCTTCGTGGCAATTATCCTTGAACTTCTTCTGAAAGAATCTCTTGGATTAAGTGCTAGATCTTCGTATAGATCATTTACACACTATCCCAAAGATAGTTAACCATCAGAAATAAATCTTCGTTAATGATTATCTCCTCTGGAAATATCCTGGATTAAGCATTAGATCTTCGTATAGATCATTTATGTACCCTTCCACAGATAAACTGCTGCATAGACCATTAGAAATAAATCTTCGTGGCGATTATCTCTCCTGACAATATCCCAGATTAGGTAATAGATCTTCGTATAGACCATTTACATACCTTCCCAAGGACAAAAAGAATATCAGGATTAAATCTTCGTGGCGATTATCCCTGAACTTCTTCTGAAAGAATCTCTTGGATTAAGTGCTAGATCTTCGTATAGATCATTTACACATTATCCCAAAGATAGTTAACCATCAGAAATAAATCTTCGTTAATGATTATCTCCTCTGGAAATATCCTGGATTGAACACTAGGTCTTCGTATAGACCATTTATGTACCCTTCCACAGATAAACTGCTGCATAGACCATTAGAAATAAATCTTCGTGGCGATTATCTCTTCTGGCAATATCCCGGATTAGGTAATAGATCTTCGTATAGACCATTTACCTACCTTCCCAAGGACAAAAGGAATATCAGGATTAAATCTTTGTGGTGATTATCCCTGAACTTCTTCTGAAAGAATCTATTGGATTAAGTGATAGATCTTCGTATAGATCATTTACACAATATCCCAAAGATAGTTAACCATCAGAAATAAATCTTCGCTAATGATTATCTCCTCTGGAAATATCCTGGATTAAGCATTAGATCTTCGTATAGATCATTTATGTACCCTTCCACAGATAAACTGCTGCATAAACCATTAGAAATAAATCTTCGTGGCGATTATCTCTTCTGGAAATATCCCGGAATAGGTAATAGATCTTCGTATAGACCATTTACATACCTTCCCAAGGACAAAAAGAATATCAGGATTAAATCTTCGTGGCGATTATCCCTGAACTTCTTCTGAAAGAATCTCTTAGATTAAGTGCTAGATCTTCGTATAAATCATTTACACACTATCCCAAAGATAGTTAACCATCAGAAATAAATCTTCGTTAATGATTATCTCCTCTGGAAATATCCTGGATTAAGCACTAGATCTTTGTATAGATCATTTATGTACCCTTCCACAGATAAACTGCTGCATAGACCATTAGAAATAAATCTTCGTGGAGATTATCTCTTCTGGCAATATCCCGGATTAGGTAATAGATCTTCGTATCGACCATTTACATACCTTCCCAAGGAAAAAAAGAATATCAGGATTAAATCTTCGTGGCGATTATCCCTGAACTTCTTCTGAAAGAATCTCTTGGATTAAGTGTTAGATCTTCGTATAGATCATTTACACACTATCCCAAAGATAGTTAACCATCAGAAATAAATCTTCGTTAATGATTATCTCCTCTGGAAATATCCCTGATTAAGCACTAGATCTTCGTATAGATCATTTATGTACCCTTCCACAAATAAACTGCTGCATAGACCATTAGAAATAAATCTTCGTGGCGATTATCTCTTCTGGCAATATCCCGGATTAGGTAATAGATCTTCGTATAAACCATTTACATACCTTCCCAAGGACAAAAAGAATATCAGGATTAAATCTTCGTGGCGATTATCCCTGAACTTCTTCTGAAAGAATCTCTTGGATTAAGTGCTAGTTCTTCGTATAGATCATTTACACACTATCCCAAAGATAGTTAACCATCAGAAATAAATCTTCGTTAATGATTATCTCCTCTGGAAATATCCTGGATTGAACATTAGGTCTTCGTATAGACCATTTAGGTGCCATTTCAAGGACAACTTGTATTGATCATCAGAAATGAATCTTCGTAGCGATTATCTCTGAATTGGATATCAGTATCTGATCTTCGTATAGATCATCTCTGAATTATTTGATAGTGTTTATCTGCCTGCAACTATCCTGAAAAGGAAAGGTTAGTTTATGAAAGATTATTTGATGTATGCATGTAAGGTATGATGCTCTTAAGTAAGAATGTCATAGGGGTTATGGATGCATATGCCATGATATAATGTAAATGATGTATGTATGAATCATGTAGTCTGAAGTGTCTGGGTATCTCTGTATAACAACTGCTGGTTGGGGAAAATAAATCCCGATTTGTTGATGAGGAATATGAGAACTTCGTTCCCGTCTTATTTAATGATATGGTACTCATAACCTCCCGTCTTCGTTCGTCGTGCTTTTATTGAAGGAATAAGTTCCTGAATATCCTGACTGAGGATAAAAGAGATGAACATAAATCTGGGAGATTTAATTATTTGGAGGATATGAAACTGCTTAAAGACTTCGTCGAGTGGTAAGTATAAGATATTACTTGAAGAGTTCTGTATGGATATCCGTAAAGATTATCCTGTGGGGATGAACCGGCGAAGCTTCGTTGAATTCCTTCTCTCGTTCGTCCTTAGTAAATACTATTACTTCATTTTATGCATTTTTGGTAAACATCAATCATATTCTAAAGCATACATACATTCAAACACAACTAACAAACGTTTTTCGCTTTAGTAAAAGGGGAAAAGTGATCCTGAATAAAGAGGGAAAAGTAAAGCTGAACTCGAAAACAAAATCGTTTCAACTTTGAGAGTGTATAACCAATTGGATTTAGAGCTCCTGAGATTCTTAACTTTCCTGAATACCTTCCTAGAAATCCTCATAATTGGATCTGAAGACATGATACTGACCCCATCTGATACTACTGGCGTAGACAATTAAATTCCACAATGGCTTCTACTGAGAATCCAACATCAAGGTAATACAATGAGAGGGACGTGTCTTCAAATTGTGATGGACCATATACGCTCCGGGTATTAGATTTGAAAAGAGAGCATTGTCCATTGGTTGGGGATGAATTGTCCCATAATGGAAGTATCTGAATATAGTCACCTCAATAATATGCCCCTGGCATCATGAACTCTGTAATGTTACCCTTGGTAATTCAGATAGATGAGGAGATCTGCCCCTGGCTACTTAAACATGGTTGAATCTTGTCCTAATTGCCCCAAATGAGTTAGGAAGTATCATGGCCTGCCCCCTTGATTGGGAGATAATGACTATGTCCCTTTGTATACATGGGCTTTGATCCAGGAAGCAACTTTTGTTTGTCAGAAGGACTCTGGTTTATTGAACATTCATCCTGTAAGTTTCTCTGTTTATCAAACACTCGGGTATATGCAAACAAATATATTCAAAAATGCAATGCTTATGTCTGTCTTGAAGTTTTGAAAAAGAGTTATTTTAGAAAAAACATTTTTTTTGAAAACTGTGATATTAACTCAAGTTTTATAATAAGCCCTAAAGGAGTCAGGATACTTTTTGTAGCAGTACGCTTTCGAACTAACCATGCTTCAGTTAGGACTTTTAAAGGGTTGTAACGTGGTCTGGTTCATGGTTTAAGAAACAAAGGATAAAGGCTCAAATTTATTTGTACCCAACCCATTCTTCGTGATGTTCTTCAGTCCTATGTTCGGTTAACTTTAGCATTGAAGCTCCAGAGGAGTTTGGAATTGTAACACTTATATTTGTGATGGTTCAGAAACCAAAAATTTATTTGAACATTCAATTACCTTTCTTTGTTGAGGATTTATAGTGACCTCTTTTTTATTTTGACTTTGTTATCCCTTCTTTTTGCCTGAACTGTTTATTTCAAGGTTATAGTCAGCGGGATGTCTTAATTTTTTTTTACTAAGTCTCCTTCATAGGTTTTGACTTAGTGAGCTTTTAATTTGCTAGATATTGACTTCAAGGTTTAATGATTACAGGGAACCATCATTGGTTGTGTACAACACAGATAATTGGCATAAATGAGTTAACTGAGTAGCTACCCTGCCCCCGGGTTATGAATAAGGGTTTTAATTTGCGTGAGAATAAAAACTCCTACTTCATAGGCTCAAAAGGGTTGACTAGGGATTAACTTCCTTATATCTCCACTGTATAGGAATTGAAACAATGCCTGTACATCGTCAGCATAGTCTGTTCAAAAGCATACTGCATAAGATTATGGTATTGCTTTCGTCATCCTCCCTCTACAGGCTTATAGCTTTATGAGGAGTTAAATATCACAAGATAGAAATAAGAAGCATAGTTTTAAATATAGTGAAGTGAATGGATTAACTCAAGACAAACATATGCAATGCATTAGTGAAAATAAAATCTAACATAATAGTAAGTGTTTAGGCAAACAAAAGAAATTACAAACGAAAATTCAAATGTTCTCAAAGCCTCTTACTCTAAACTCGTCACTCCAGTTATCTGGAAACTTTGATGCTTGATGGACGATAGAAGAACTCAACCTGGCCTTCTGGCGTAACCTCGAGTATTCCTTCGTCAATCAGGTCTTGAATCTTATTCTTCAATGCCCAACAGTTATTAGTGTCATGTCTAGGACAGTCGGAGTGATACATACACCTTGCCTTGGGATTATAGCGAGGAGAGGAGGTATTAGGATTTTTAGGAGTATTTTCCAAGGAAATCAACTTCATCTCCAGCAGGCATTGCAAAACTTGTGACATTGGTGTGCTGAACCAGATGAACTGTCTTCTACATTCCTTGTATCGAAGTGGGTTAACCTTAGAAGGCCTTTTTTCTTCCATTGAAGGATGATCAGTAGTAGCCTGTCTCTTTCCTTCTCTTATCCTTACTTTCCTTTCAGCCAAGTCGGCTTGTTTCAACGAAGGTTGACTGATGATTAGATTCCCAACTCCGTTATGTCGAAGCTCATTGACAAAGCTTCTCAGCTCTTCTTGCCCCTGGGCCAAACTCTGGATAAGAGAAATTTGGCCATTCATCTGGATCCTCATCTCTACCATCTCAGCTTGTAGTTGTTTCAGCTGATCATCCTTGTTGTCCTCAGGATTATTCTTCTTCATGTCCTTAGAGAGGAGTGCTTTCAACTCTTCTTGCCCCTTAGACAAATTCAGAATCACTTATTGAAACTGAGCATTCTGAGCTTGAAGATCTTTGACAGATTGTTCGAGAGGCATTTCTGCTGAAATAAACAGCAAGAAGATGAGAAACCTGCTGTGACAACCTGTCATGCAATGATATGGTATGTAGATGCATATGCAATGTTTTCAAGGACCGCAGGATTTAAATTTGTTTAAACAACCAGAAAGTAAACTTTTATTAGTAATCAGTAAACTTGTTTGCCCCTTGGGCTTTCAACAAAAATGAAATGAATACAAAGATGGGGTCTTAAGACTCCCATGGACGTTTCCTCTTTATGTTGAGGTATGAGTTGAGATTCCGCTCCTCGTGAAGTTGTCTTGTCAGCTCCAGGATTATTTCTTGACTAGCTTTGAAATGAGTCTCAAAAGTATCCCTTTGTTCCTTCAACTGGATCCAGGACCTCTGCAACTCTTCCATGTCATTGGGCATGTCTGGATGAAGGATGACATAAAGGGTATCTCCTTCAGCAAGAGGCTCCATGGTAACTGGCAGGATAGCAGGATATGGCATCATAAGAGTCTGAGCACGTGCTCGTACCCATCTGAGGTAAGGTTCCATAGGAATAGAGTACTTTGGTTCCAGGGTCTTGCTATCAACCTTGTTCACTTTACCCCAAGCTCGTATAAACCTTTGTCGGTAACATTGCAGATCGTTGTCGTAATCGAACATAATACCCTGAATAAGCATGTCATGAAGACCATCACTCCGAGCATAACCAAATTGACGTAGAGCTAAAGAAGGGTTGCAAGTAATGCCCCCTCTTATGCCAAGGAGTGGCACATTAGGGAACTCCCCACAACGGTCAATGATAGTAACATTCTCCATAGATCGAGAGCACCAATGAATATCTGAATGAGAAAGTGACATAATCCTCTTGGACCACCTGAACCCTTGTTCATTCTTCATCACTGATCGAGGAAGGTGAGAAATAAACCACCTAGACAATAGAGGTATATAACACATCAGATTTCCTCGTGCCTTCGTAGTACGGGTATGAAGAGAGTGTAAGATGTCTCTAAGTAATGTAGGCACTGGTTTATGAGCCAGAAATATGTTGATGGCGTGTACGTCTATGAACTGGTCTGGATTAGGGAACAAAACTAAGCCATAAATTAATAAGGCTAAGATCTCTTCAAAAGCATCATAACTCATAGCCTTCAGGAACACTTGAGCTTTCTCCATCAATACCTTGGCAAGGATACCCTTAACTCCACTTCTCGTTTCTAGGACAATGTTTGATTTCTTCAGATGTAAGGCTGTAGCAATGACCTCAGGTTTAGGCTCTTTTTCTAAGCATGTGAAAGGTCTCTGATCAAGGATAGGTATACCCAGTAGTTTAGAGAACTCCTCCATTGTAGGAACCAATTGATAGTCGGGGAAAGTGAAACAGTGATGTTTAGGATCGAAGAATTGAAATAGGACACTCATCATATCCTCATCATACCCTGAAGTAACTAAGTTAAATGGGTGACCATGCTTCTTGATGAGTTGGGATCTTTTAGAGACTTGAGAGACCAATTCCTTAAGCTTAGGAGGTATCCCTACAAAGTTGATCCTGATAGTATTCCTACGAGCAGAAACCATGACCTGCAACAAAGAACAAAGATAAATCCTTTGGTCCTTGAAATGGTTAGTGAAAATGCTATGCTTATGATGTCATGATGATGTCACGATGTTATGCTCAATCACAAACATGTGGCACACACAAACAAGTCACACAATAGCCCTAGGTTTGAAGGCATGCATAAGGTTTAAAGGTAAGTACCCTCCCTTGAAGTTTAGTTGGTTCATCCTGTCCTACAAAAGTAACCGGATTCTAAGGGATCTCAATATCATTGATCATTCCCAAGGGTGGTTGTTCAGTAGGCAACTTACTTGCCAACCAAAACCCTCCAAGTTTAGGATCTCAATAAGCGTAGCTCGAGTATCAACCAACTTCAGTCTTCACCAAAGCCGGCTATCTCACTACTTTCTAAAGGCCAAGATGGGATAACTAGGGTTCTAAAAGTCAGTTAGTGTATTGACAACATATGGCAGCCTCATATTATCCTCAAATTACTTAAGGAACATAAGCACCCACCAAGAAGTCACACTAACTATGGCCACCAGATCAACCATATCGGTATACGCCGTACAGTTTCCTTGGTCTATTGCAATTTACCTAAGGTACACTAGATCCGGGTTAGGATCTTTCACACATAAGAGCCCCAACAAGTAAAGTAAAGCAAACAAAGCAAACAAATTTAAAGTGATATAATTCCTAAGGGTACCCTTCTTTACTTAGTAAGTCCCCAGCAGAGTCGCCAGTTTTGTAACACGGTGAGAGAACTGACTTTTAGTCATGTTGCGGATAGCAAGAGTCGCCACCGACTTTTATTTTATCCATAAGGAAGGGACATAAAAGAACATGAAAGACCGTTTTTTGAAAAGACTTGGATTCGTGGGGTAGGTTATATAAAGGGAAGGTGTTAGCACCCTTTATATCCATGGTTATCCATGGGCTCTTAGTTACTTAGCTCACTTTGTTTGTTTGCAAGAGTGTAGTGTGTGATTAGAAACTAAAGTACTTTGTAATGATCCTCGTATGGATGTATACAAAGCCTTGTTTTTTAAAATTGTTTGAAAAGTGTGGTGTAAAGAGTAGTTTTTTGAAATGTGAGCAAGTAATTAAGAGAAACCTACCGTATATTAAGTTTTTACTGTTCTTATGTTCTTTCAATGGTAAGATTATCCCTATTATTAAGGAATAGGTAGTCATTACCTTGGATGTATTAAGGGACATGTGTAGGGTCATCTGGATGTAGGCAACTGTAGGGTGTCATTAGCAATTCGTAGGGACTTATCATCTTTTATTCGAAGGGACAAGATCATTTATTGTAGGCAACCTCGAAGGGACTTGATCTTATAAACTGAAGGGACTTGATGATATTTATGAAGGGACTTTGCTTAAGACACCCTACTTGACCTTTTGAAATAGGCAGGTGAAAGGCAACCCTAGGAAGTGCAAGATGGCGATCAAAGATCGACTTACGTGTGTGCGTGTTCATATTCAAATATTTATCTTTTTAGATTAATTTTCTAAGTTGATTTATTTACACATAGTTATACACTCCCTAAATTATTAACCACATAGTAACATATTTACAATAAATAAAGTAAAAAAAAAATATAAACCTATAAATATCACAAGGCTTTGGGACAATTACAATATAATCGAGAAATGATAATAATGATAAATATAATAATAATAAATAAGCAATAATTAAATATTAGTAATAATAATAAAATAAGAATAAAAGTTAGAATAATAAAATAAAAGAAATAAGAAATTTGCAAGACAAATTAATATTAGAAAAAAGTTTTTAAGAATTAATTAAGAAAATAAGTTTTAATAATAATAAACAAATAACAATTTATTTACATAATGATTAACGGTTTAATTAGGGTTTATAAAAAAAATTAATTAAGTTAAATATTAGGGTTAATAAAAATCAGGGTTAAGAAAATTAGGGTTAGTGAAAATTTAGGGTTTTAAAATGATTAAATTAAACCTAGTTAACTATATTTTTTACAAAATAAAATCTAATTAACTATAATAATACATAATTAATTTTTTTTGAGAAAATAAAAATTATTTACATACAAAAGTTATTATTATTTTTTTAGAAAATATCTAAAAGAAATTATTTTAATTATTTAATGACAATTAGTGAATTAATTAAGAAAAGTGAAAATAATTAAAAGAAAAAGAAAGGGAAGAAAATGCCTTAAAAAGAAAGGGGGGGACCTGGGATTTGAACCCAGATCATGAAGCTTCAAACACCCAGCCAAAACCACCAGGCCACCAGCGCGTAGGTGTTAATTTTTTAGTAATAATAGGTAAGGTATTAAACCTGTAAAACATAAATAAATTAGAAAAATAAATGACCCCACAGTCAGGATCGAACCGTGAACCTCATGCATACCAAACCATCACCTTCACCACTAAGCCACATGGGGCGCGTATGATCATTATTGGCATCATATAATATTATAGTAAACCTGCAAAAATGATGAAATAATTAGAAAAAAGTGTGAAAACCTGGGATCGAACCCAGGTTTGTTGCTTCATGCGCGTGTGTTGCAGCCACTGGGCCAACCAGCATTTCCTGAAACAAATTATGAAGCAATTGAAAAACTATTATAACAACATTTGAATTTTTTCTAATGGCGCCAATCTTCTTCTTCTTCCTCCAGCCCTACAAAATTTCCTACGAATTTTGTTGGGAGTTTTGCTGCGAATTTCGTTTTCGCGGGTAAACCTACAAAACAAACAACACACAAATTGATTATGTCCAATCAAACCCCACATCGTGCCTAATCCAGCCATGGTCTTAAAGAGTATTTAAATGGTCTAATGAGGGAGGCCCCAAATGGGAGGTCAAAACCCTAACAATGGTGGACCTTCATTCACGTACCTAAAATCAAATCGATTCATCCAGAAAGATTCAAAATATCATCACAAACAAAGATATGAGATCAAATTCAAGGAACAATGACAGTATAATGAAAATCGAAAAAATTCAAATATGGAGAAAATATGAATTCGGGTTAATCAATTCATGATGATTTTGATGATAATGATTATGGAGAAACACTCAGTGATGATCAGGGAACCCATAGCAACCTTCAAATTTCTTTGAAACAATCCCAAATGCCAAAACTAAATCTTGTCTTTTGTTGAAAATTTTGAGTTTTGAATGTGCCTCTAAGCTTCAGATTTTTCGTCCCCTGTGTTTGTGTTATGTTCCCCCTCATATAGTGAACCAAATTAGGTCAAAAAAACACGTGACTTTGTGGGCTTTTGGATGTCTTGAATGTGAAGAAATCTTCTTTCCAAATTAGTCAAAAAATCAAATATTTTCATGCCATAATGCCTTAGCACGAATTTGGATGGCATCAAATCAATTTAAATGGTCTTTAAGAGTTTCTAGAAGAAGAATCACATTTAAATATTAAGTTTCATATTTTATTTTTATTTAAATTGAATTTTAATGAATAAAATCAAAATAAATATAAAATAAATTATAAAAATCTGAATAAATGAGAATTGGGTCGTGCATGATGTCATGGTAAAGATTGAATCACAAAATTGCAAGCCCATGTGGAAAGAATTGGTTTTAAGACCCTATTTGCTCAATAAACCTCTAAAAAATTTCCCAACTTTGCAAAGACAAAAATCACTCAATTTTAAGCCTATGAAGGTGTTCTTGGACATTTTAGAAAGCTTAGAGAGCCCTCTAACCAACCTCTTTGGTCTCATGTCCATATCCTTTACCATTTTCCAATTATGCCCTTTGGAAGATGTTGACTTTTTGTTGACTTTTAAAATGACCTATAATGTCTTAGCTTATACCTTCAAATGAAGCATTTTTGGGCTTGGCTTATGATACACAAAGTTGTAGAGAATTCAATTTACTTCAAAATGAGTTTTGGATGGGAAATTTTTTATGAAGCATGTGAAAGTTATGGCTGGTTGACTTTTCTTGTGAAAACCCTAATTTAGAAACTCCTGATTCTTGATGATCTGAAATCTCCTTGATGAATCATGATCAACCCTTGATCAAATGATGAATTTTAATTCATAAACTTGATATTGGCAAAAAATCATGAAGTTTGACTTTGTTTTGACCACAGTTGACCTCAATTTGACTTTTTAACCACTTTGACTGATTTTTGCCTATCTGATCATCTGACTGAGCAAACCTTTTGAGAAAGTCTTGAAACTTGACATAGGGATTCTTGAAGACATATAGGATGTTATGAAGCTCACTTGAAGCCTTGGCAATCCATTTAGCCTAGTGGAATTCAAAACCCTAGTTTAGGATGCAATGCTTAGGATGATGCTTTGTTTGAGGGAATTGTCAAACTTTCTGACTAATTGTGAACCTTGTGAACCTCTTAAGATACCTTGTGAACCTTGTGAACCTCTTGGGACACCTTATTACACAATGTCTGATCTAGGTGAGGGCAAATTTTGGGGTGCAACAGTCATACGCTTTAATCCCTAACTTTTTCCTGGATTGCCTTTTCAGGTTTTCAATCCACCAGGATACCCTTTTTTGCCCAAGCCGCCTTTTCAGGTTTTCGACTTGCCGGGTGTACATTTTTTTTTATATATATCCCTAATTTTTTCCTAAACCCTTTTGGTTCGCCGGGATGCCCTTATTTATGCCTAGGCCAGTCAACCTAGCGAGTCTCTTTTTATGCGTAGTGTTTTTTAACTATGTCTGCGTTTACGGGCTGTGGGAAATCTTCACCATCCATAGTAGTAAGCATCATGGCACCTCCTGAGAATACCCTCTTAACTACAAATGGTCCTTCATATGTAGGAGTCCACTTTCCCCTTGGATCGCCCTGTGGTAATATGATACGCTTGATTATCAAGTCACCAGCCTGAGATACTTTTTGCTTAACCTTCTTATTAAAAGCTTTGATCATCCGTTTCCGGTACATCTGACCGTGACAAACAACTTCCAATATTTTCTCATCAATCAAATTTATCTGGTCAAGTCTAGTCTGAATCCACTCATCTTCATCCAAGCCTGCACCCTTCATGATTCTTAAGGAGGGGATCTGAACTTCAATGGGTAGAACTGCTTCCATACCATAGACTAAGGAGAATGGGGTTGCCCCTGTTGAAGTACGTATTGTAGTACGATAACCATGAAGAGCAAATGGTAACATCTCATGCCAATCCTTATAAGTAACAGTCATCTTCTGTAGAATCTTCTTGATGTTCTTATTAGCAGCTTCTACTTCACCATTCATCTTTGGACGATACGGAGAAGAGTTATGATGCTTAATCTTGAACTGCATGCAGAGATGAATAATCATAGTGTTATTCAGATTAGAGTCATTGTCAGTGATAATCCTTTCAGGGATGCCATACCTACATATGAGATTATTCTTAATGAATCGAGCCACAACATTCTTAGTAATAAATGCAAATGAGGTTGCCTCCACACACTTTGTAAAGTAATCAATGGCAACCAGGATAAAACGATGCCCATTGGAAGCAGTAGGCTTGATCTCACCAATCATATCAATGCCCCACATGGAAAAAGGCCAAGGAGCAGTAAACACATTCAACGGAACTGGAGGTATATGCACCTTGTCAGCATAAATCTCACACTTGTGACATGTTTTGGAATGTTGATAGCAGTCAGCTTCTGTCGCTCCCGATAAATGGGAATGGCCCAGATAAAGGTACAGACGCGAACGGTCGGCGAAAAAGGGATGCGAGAACACACAGGAGTGAACTCACAGGGAATGAAAGAGTCGCCAGCTAGGCATTTTTATCCCGGAGGAAAGGTAATGCTGCATAGACCTGGAAAGATACGGATAAGACGGTTGCGAACCAGAGAAACTGAGAAAGGGGGTTGGTTACAACCTGGGAAGGTATTAGCACCCAGATTGTCCGTCGTACTCGACGGGATCCACGCTTAAAAGATTTGTGTTTTAAAGGGGTAGTGTCTGTGCAATCTGTGTGTAAAAGAGCTGGAAAAGGATGTACAGGTGTCAGTGTAAAAGAAGTGAAGTGTGTAAATGTACAGTGTCAGTGTAAGGATAAGAGTGAAATGCTCATGACTATGAGGCTTAAAAAATGAAGCTGGAAGGAGGGGGGATATACAGAGACTTTTGTTCGATAACAGTTAAATTATGCCTACGTATCCTCTCGTGCAATGAGGAAGTCAGAACACCGTAGTTCGACCCAAAGAGACTGAAAGATGAATTGACTTGTGAACTGCTTGCTTGCCTATGCTCAAGTGTATGACCTGTCTGGCTCAGGTGCTAACTGTCTTGCATTAGACGGAAGAAGCAAGTTCTCGTTTGTGAGTGAATGAGGTGAGAAAGGAATCCCGAAGGAGACGATTATTGTTTGTTTTTGTATTTTCAGTCTTTTATTGCTTTTGAGAGTTTGTCATAAGTTGATGAGCTTAAGCCTAAACCAATGGATTAGTAAACTCATCACATCTTCCCTCTGATTAGGGGTAATGAGAATACCTTAAATGTGAAGTCAGCTTCTCACACTTAATCACCATGGTGTAGGATTAAGATCATTAACCTACTTGTGATTATTTAGATGTTTTTGTTGCTTTTGTTTAGTGTTGAGTAATGAGGTTAAGCCATAATCAAGGATTAAACAGACTCATTACACCATCCTAATATAAGGATAATAGATGAGAATGTTTAAGCTGAGGAAAGCTCCTCAACTTAATCCATGATTAGGGATTAAACTCATGACAAAACAAAGCCTTTATTAAGTGGATTTTAGTTAATGGTAAGATGAAGAAGTGAATTTTATGATTTGTAAGACAACTTGAGGAGGACTTGTCCATTAACACTAGGGTTAGTCCTTCTTAACCAATTAAGGAAGAATTAGAACCCTAATGCAAGGCCCAAGTTACAAGTGTGAAGTCTTGATGATTATTATGTGAATTGATTAAAGGATTTAAACACATTAAGGTTTAACACTTGGGATTAAAGTTATACACTCCATCCTAATAGAAGGATGCAGGCATAAGCTTAACCACAAAGCCTTAAAGCCTTTAGGGTTTAGTCCCTGATTGTGAGATGAGAAGAGAAGACTCAATGAGACACAAAGGTAAAACTAAGTGGGGAGACTAATCAAAACCCTAATCATTGTCATGCTTGGTTGTTCCTAAGGTTTGTGAGGTTTAGGAAAGAAATCTTCAATGGAACCACCAGGAAGCAGATGAAAGGATTAGGAGAAGCAAAGTGACTTGCTTCATTTAAGAAGACAAGTCACTTGAAGAAAGAAAGTAAGAAGAAGAAGAATGAGCAAGATCAATCTCACACACATAACAAAATGCAGCAAAGATGCATAAAAGAGATGAAAAGAAATTGTGAGAAGTGAAGGCAAATTCACTTCTCAAAGAACTTACCACCTGAAAAGTTAGTGAAAGGAATGCAATGCAATGCAAAATGGAATGAAATGGCATGATGCAAATCAAAACCAGAAGCATATATGGGATAATAATGATGCTATGAGATGATGCAAACATGAAACAAGGCATGAGGATGATCACATGAACAAATGGATGCAAATGGAACAAGTTTAGAACCATGAACATACATGAAAAGCTATGAGATGCAAATGACATACAACATGGCAAATACATGATGCAATGATCAAACATGCTTCTAATATGTCTTAAGATGCCCAATGAATCAAATGGATGCATAAAATGTCATGGCAAGTCATGTTATGTAAGCAAATGCAAGATGAATGCAAATGAAAGCCCAAATTAGGGTTTATGATCAATGCATCAAACAAAAACCAAAATCAGAAGCAAACATCAAGATGAAAAATTGAAAATGCATTCAAAGCAACCCTAATCCCATACAAACTCACTGCCCAAAGGAGGGGTTCCAACTCTTAACCTAATTAGGGTTATGAATTTCCTAAGTTTCCTAGGGTTTTAGGGTACCTTAACAAGAAAAATGCCAAACAAATTAAAAATGAAAGATCAAATCATGCCAATTTAATCTCACAAACTACATGCTAAACAAAATGCAATGCAAAAAGAATCAAAGTCCAACTCTCAATGGTTAGGCAGAAATGTTTTTTTGAAGTTTGGATCAAAATAATGCCTTGAAATGATTTTAATTCCATGAAAAATTCTCAAAAGACATCAAGATCAAAAAAGAAATTTGGTTTGAGGGTTGGACAATGTTTCTAAATGATTATGAAGGTTTCATGAATTTTTTGGTGATTTTTAAATACTTAAAAGTATTTTTAATCAATTAATCCTCATTAATTAATTAAAAATAAACTTTTAAATGATTTAAAAATGTTTTTTAATGCAAAAAATAAAAATAAAAATATTTTTGGTTTCTGAAATTAAATAAAAGTTTGTATAAAAAATTTCAGAATTTTTAAAATTGTTTTGCTATTTTAAATAAAATAGAGAAAACAAATGAATTAAAATGAAAAATAAAATGAATTAAAACTGAAAAAAGAAAAGTATGCAAGATCAATGGCCAGAATTTAAAACCACACGCGCGCGAATTGACCTGGCGCCATATCCAAGGGCTGAGATTCAAACTTCCCTAATTAATGTCATTAACCCTAATCCTGCCCTAATCACTTTCAGGCGACCGGAACAGTGTTCCGGTCGTCTTCTCCGACCAACCAAAATCTCAAACTCTCTCTATACGCATCCAAAACAAAATCTAACTTCCCAGAACTCTTACTCACTCAAAAACGAATCAAACCCCTCAATCAAACAACATTTATCATTCAGAAACAAGGAGAATCGAATCAAACATTTTTTTAGGGCAAAAGTTTCAGACGAAGCATACATCCTGGTTTCTCAACCATTTTCAAAAATAATCACATATTCATGACCAGGGGAGTGCATAGAAGCTATTAAGAACTTAAAAACACGTTTCTGGAAAAAAAGTTCATGAAGTTACCTGAGTTTGAAGCTTTTCAGTTTGGAACTTTCTAGCCTTCTCTCTTGTGCAAAATCACTCCTATGACTTCCCTTGTGCTTCTGAAAGGCTTGGAGCAAATTTATTTGGGCTGGTTTGAGAGTTTGCAGAAGTTCTGTTCAAGGTGGTGTGATGATCGTGTTTTTGATTCTTTGAGTTTCAGGCTGTTTTGAAGGGTGCTTTGTGACCAGGAAGATGTGTTGAGTTGGTTTATGAAGTTAGTTTGTGTGTTTGTGAGTTGTGTGATGAGTTTCGAAAGCTTTTGCTCAAAGGGGTGAAAATGAGAATGCTGTGCTATGAAGTGTTTCAGGCCTGCTTCTTGTTATGTTTGGCTTGCATTTGATTAGTATAAACAATTGCCATTGGTCAGATGAAGTGACATGTGCTTTATTGATTGGTATGGGCCCTTTTGCCAAAATGTCAAAGTTGTGTAAGAAGGGCATGGGCTACTTGCTAGCTGAGTACAAGGAGGGTGTGCTGCGCAGCATGATGTGAGGAAGGGCCTAGGATTGATCAGCAAGCTAGCCAGCAAGTGGATGAGAAGCTATGATGAGTTTTGCAACTTGCCTTGCCTTTGGTTCTTATGAAAGAAACTTGATCCATGGGCCATAAAACATGTGATTCTTTGGTCCATTCTGAACTTTAGATGTCACATGATCATGTTGTGTGGATTAGAAGTGCATTTGATAGCTTTAGAACACTTGATCAAGTCATTTTGCAAAATACCTCTTTGGTAGAAACTTTGAAATTTAGTGATTTTTGCCAACTTTGACAAGCCATAACTTTTGATCCAAAATGAATTAGGTCATGTTCTTGTACTTTTTGAAAAGGTAAAGATCTATTCTACAACTTTCATGACCAAAGTTTTTCCATTTGAAGCTTTTTTGAATCAAAAAGTAAAGGTTGAAAAAGTTGCCTAAAATGACAATTTCATTAAAAGTCAAACTTGCCCAAAAAGTCAACTTTGCAAAAACTTGAAATTCTTGAATTTTGTAAACTTCAAACATCTTCCATGATCAAATAAAGATCATATACAATCAAAATGATGAAGAATGCCCTTTGGTTGGGTCACTGGGGGCCTCAGATGCCCTGATTTTGCACTGACTTGCTTGAAAAGTCAACTCTTGATCAGATGACTTCCCCATGGAATTTCTTCATGAAAATTGATATGCATACTCCCTATACCATATAGAGACCAATAGAAACAAGAATGACCAAAAAATTTGGAGTTATGGCCTTTGAAACCAAAACCCTAATTTTAGGTCATCTGGACAGTCAAGCCTGACTCTGCTTCCATACCAATCCCAGTTCTTGTGATTCTTTGACATTCTTGACTTTGAGAGGATATAATATGATACTTGAACACACATAGACCCCTTTGAAGTGATTGATGACCTTTGGAGTGGCTCAAGAAGCTCTTGGATTGCTCAGATCACAAACCCTAGATGCAGATGACTTAGAACCTATGCAGTGAATCAAAAATGTGATATGAGATGGTATGATTGAGTTTATGCATATGAAATTATCACAAGCCATGGTGTGAAATGGGTGAGGTCAAATTTGGGGTGTTTACAGCTGCCCCTATTCAAGCATGAGTTAGCTGTGCAGGATGTAAGCGACGGCTTATCAGGCAAACAAGATAACTTGTGGTTGAATACCAAAGACAGTCCAAAATTTGCACTCACAGAATGAAGAAGAAAATGGATATAGATTGCAAAAGAAAATAAAGTATATTGTAAAGTGGGCGACGGAGGACGACCTTCGAGCAGAGGACGACTGCTGGGTAAAGAGCAATGACGGGTACGGCCGACATGCTGGAAAAGTGCTGAAAATAAAGCGATGACGGGGACGGCCGACATGCTGGGGATAAAAAGAATTATGATGGGGACGGCCATCAAGTAAAGCTGTAAAGTTCTCTGGGGGTTAATGAAACATGACGTGGATGGCCATCAAGTTCACAAAGTAAAGTAACCAACGATGGGGACGGCCATCGGGCTAAACTGTTGAAGGACGATCATCAGGAAAAGGAAAAGGGACCACGACGGGGACGGCCATCGGGTTAAAGAATAAATGAAATAAACAGATGATGAGGTACGGTCATCAAAGGTGAAGGACGATCACCTAGCAGGGGACGGCTGCTCTGTTGGGGGTAAGATGAGGGACGGTCATCTAAGGTGGAGGACGACCACCTGGCAGGGTACGGCTGCCGAAAATATCGCGACATAGGACGAATGCCAGATAAAAGGTCAACGATGGGGATGGCCATCGGACGAGCATGATGAAGGACGATCATCAAGAGGTGGAGAACGACCACCTAGCAGGGGACGACTGCTCTCAAGGTTTGTCTTGACATAAGACGAATGTCAGATAACCAAAATCAACAATGGGGACGGCCATTGGATAAAATGATGAAGGACGATCATCAAAAGGTGGAGGACGACCACCTGGCAGGGGACGGCTGCTAAATATCACGACATAGGACGAACATCGGATAGAAAATTGACGATGGGGACGACCATCGGATGAGCATGATGAAGGACGATCATCAAGAGGTGGAGGACGACCACCTAGCAGGGGACGGCTGCTCTCAAAGTTTATCATGACATAGGACGGATGTCAGATAAAGAAATTTGTTTTGTTGGCGATCTACTGGGGAACAGTAAATACGGACGAGTGTTTACATCCAAGAAACAAAAGGTATAAGTGTTTAGATGTTTGTGTATGGATTAAAGATGCGGACGAGCATCCCTAAGACTTACGATACGGACGAGTATCGGGTAGAAACAAATACTGACACGTGTTCAGAGATGATGATACGGACGGGTATCAACTGGTTAACAGAGAACACGGATGAGTGTTGAATCTAAGGGGACTCTTCTGGGGGATAGTAGACACAGACGAGTATCTATATTCGAGAAAACAAGAGTGTTTGACACAGTGTATGGATTAAAGATGCGGACGAGCATCCTTAAGACTATGATACGGACGAGTATCATGTAGAAACAAACTCTTGACACATGCTCTGAGATGATGGTACGGACGAGTACCATCTGGTTAACAAAGAACAAGGACTAGTGTTGAATCTGCGGGGATATATAAATGGTGTATACAAGATATGGACGAGTATCTATATGAGTAATATGAGTAGTAAGTATGAGTGATGTATAGACGAGTGTTCAATCTGCTGGGGGGGTGACACGGACGAGTGTCAAAAAGGAGAAGAGTATAGTATAAACAAATATCCGATGTACAAAGTGTTTTCGTTACTGCACTGGGGAAAATGACATGGACGAACGTCAAGGAATTGTATAAGTATATGTGAGTGCAAAGAGGATGTCTTTGGCTTTCTGCTGGGAGTATGACACGGACGGGTGCCACGAGGAGTATATACTGGTGTTTGGGAATGTAAGGCAACTGTGTTTGCTGGGGAATCTGGGAGGTATTTTGTATATTGCGGATGGATTGTCATTATTCACAAGTGTTTGATTCAAAACATGGCTTATGATTATGCAATATGTTGGATTTTTGCCGTAATGTTCCGTATTAGACGGAATGCTACGCTTTGTGGGTGAATATGATGTGAATGCCATGTTTATGCAAAGATAACAATCCGGGATTCGGATCCCGATGCTGCGAAGATCTCTGGTTGATCCGCTTGAAACGGACATCCCAGCTGGGGATGAGATCGTTGGTAGATCTGATGAGATGTATCTGCTTGGGGGAATAGGTCACTAATAGACCCATCCTGATAATGAGGGACCCAGCTGGGGTTTGTAGAAGCTTTTGTCACTCTGTTGTGATCCCTTCATGCGCTGCTCTTCTGAATAGAGGCTGGAGCTTTGTGGGGAGATGGTTCCCTGACTTTAATACTTGGCTGGGAAGGAATAGTAGATGGAAACTCGGCTGGGGAAGAAGAAAGATCACTGAAAGATCTTCCTAGAAGTTTCTGCCGAGGAGGATACTTTGGCAACTCAGCTGGAGATACGGGCACCTTCTGGTACTGCCCTGTTGGAGAAGTGATGTCTGACAACTCAGTTGGGGAGAAAACATTTTGAGTGCTGAGACTGAGTGTTGATTTTCCAGCTTGCTGGGATGAAGCTTACATGCCCCAAGTTGCGCTTCGGATACCTGCAATCCTGCAAAGATAGAGAAACGCATAATTGATCCCGAGGTATCCCTTACCGGATTCCGTCATAGGAGTTTAGACACTCCTGAGAGTAAGTATTTTCCCTGCAAGCATGTGACTTTTATTATATATATTTTTTGAAGATAAGCATTTGTACTTATGCAATCAGTTTTTTCTTAAGACATCAGACATTTTTTGCAAATAAAAATGTACAAGACGAAACATGACTGAAAATCTGATTTTATTAATTCATGTGCCCTGAATTGGCGAGATACAGTTAAAGAAACATATCCCCTGAAATGAGGGGATTGTTACAAATTGAGAAACAAACTGCTGGCAATGTTGACGACGCTTTCGAGGAGCTTCCTCTTGCTATGACTCGTATGACATTTGACGTTCTTCTCATCTTGCTTTCTGAAGTCGGTTGATTCTGAAAGAAGCTTGATCTTTTGAAGCTTACCAAGTTGTAAACGGTACGGACGAATTCAGAATGCAGTTGTTCGCTTATTCCCTTATTTTGCCTGGATTGCCCTTTCGGGTTTTCAATCCATCGGGATACCCATTTTTGCCTGAGTTGTCCAATGCGGCTTTTCAACTCAGCGGGTGTACATTTTTTGTTTATTTTCCCTTATTTTTGCCCGAGTCTTTTATTCTGTTTTTGACTCGCCGGGATGCCCCTTTTTTGCCTGGACTTACATTCTGTTTTTATGTCCAGCGGGTCATTTTATGCGAAGTATTTTTTAACTGCATCTAAATTCACAGGGGACGGGAAGTCTTCACCATCCATGGTGCCGAGCATCAGTGCTCCACCAGAGAAAACTTTCTTTACTACGAATGGTCCTTCATAGTTCGGAGTCCACTTGCCCCTGTGGTCTGTATGAGGAGGGAGTATTCTCTTCAGCACAAGATCTCCTACTTGGTACTCTCGGTGCCTGACTTTCTGATCGAAGGCTCTCTTCATTCTTTTCTGATACAGCTGCCCATGACAGATCGCAGCCAATCTCTTCTCTTCAATCATACTCAGTTGCTCGTATCGGGATCGGACCCACTCTGCTTCGTTCAGCTTAACATCCATCAACACCCGTAGGGAGGGTAATTCAACTTCAATAGGTAGGACTGCTTCCATACCATACACAAGCTGATACGGTGTTGCCCCAGTGGATGTTCTGATTGACGTGCGGTACCCATGCAAGGCAAATGGTAGCATCTCATGCCAGTCTTTGTAGGTGACTACCATCTTCTGCACAATCTTCTTGATATTCTTATTAGCCGCCTCAACATCGCCATTCATCTTTGGCCTGTAAGGAGAAGAATTGTGGTGTTGGATCTTGAAGTCCCGGCACAGCTCTGCCATCATTTTGTTGTTCAAGTTGGAACCATTATCAGTAATGATTCGCTCGGGAACTCCGTATCGACAGATGATATCTCTCTTCAGAAATCTGGTTACCACTTGCCTTGTAACATTTGCATAGGAAGCTGCTTCGACCCACTTGGTGAAATAGTCAATGGCAACCAGGATGAATCTGTGGCCATTCGAAGCAGTTGGCTCAATCTTGCCGATCATGTCAATGCCCCACATAGCAAAAGGCCAAGGTGAAGACATCACATTCAAAGGATTGGGAGGCACATTCACCTTATCCGCATAAATCTGGCATTTATGGCATTTTCTGGCATAGGCACAACAGTCAGCATCCATTGTGATCCAGTAATAGCCTGATCTTAGCAACTTCTTAGCCATGGCATGCCCTCCGGCATGGGTACCAAAGGATCCTTCATGCACTTCATGCATTAACAAGTCTGACTCTGTTCTATCAACGCATCTGAGGAGTACCATATCAAAGTTTCTCTTGTACAGGGAACCATCAGTGTTCAGAAAGAAACTACCAGCAAGCCTTCTCAAAGTCTTCTTATCATTGGAAGATGCCCCATGTGGGTATGTCTGATCCTCCAAGAAGCACTTAATGTCATGAAACCAAGGCTTATCATCTTTGACAATGTCTGCTGCGAATACGTATGCTGGTCTGTTAAGTCTAGATACTGAAATTTGAGGTACGAAGTTGGCAGCTTGAACTTTGATCATTGATGAAATGGTAGCCAGAGCATCTGTAAACTGATTCTCGTCTCGAGGGATATACTCAAGCTTGACCGTTGTAAAGAAAGTCAATAACCTCCTTGTATAATCCCTGTAAGGTATCAGATGTTCTTGGTGGGTGTACCATTTGCCGTTGGTTTGATTAACTACCAGAGCTGAATCTCCGAATACGGTTAATGTCTTGATCCTGAGGTCAATGGCTTCCTCAAGACCCATAATCCAAGCTTCGTATTCAGCTTCGTTGTTAGTGCAGTTGAAAATGAGTTTTGTCGAGAAAGGCATGTGAACTCCTTTGGGTGTAATGAGTACTACACCAACGCCTCGACCATTCATGTTAACAGCCCCATCAAACATCATAGTCCATTCTTCTTCCGGGTCAGGCCCTTCAGTGTGAATAGGCTCTTCATGATCTTTTGCTTTTATGAACATGATGTCTTCATCAGGGAAGTCAAATCTCATAGGCTGGTAATCATCAATGGGTTGCTTAGCAAGATATTCAGACAATACACTGCCCTTGATGGCTTTCTGAGATGTGTACTGGATGTCATATTCCGTAAGGATCATTTGCCATCTTGCAACCCGTCCGGTAAGAGCTGGCTTCTCAAATATGTACTTAACTGGGTCCATCTCTGAGATCAACAAAGTAGTGTGGGTCAACATATACTGTCTCAGCCGGCGAGCAGACCACGCTAAAGCACAGCAAGTTTTCTCGAGCAGTGAATAACGTTGTTCACAGTCGGTAAACTTTTTGCTTAGGTAGTATATTGCATACTATTTTCGACCAGACTCGTCATGCTGGCCCAACACACACCCCATCGACTCTTCTAATACTGTCAAGTACATTATCAGAGGTCTTCCCTCAACTGGAGGCATAAGGATTGGAGGTTCTTGTAAGTACTCTTTGATCTTGTCAAAAGCCTTCTGGCAATCTTCGTTCCACCTGACCGTCTGTTCATTTCTCAACAATTTGAACAAGGGCTCACAGGTTGCCGTAAGGTGAGATATGAACCTTGAGATGTAGTTCAATCTACCTAGAAACCCTCGAACTTCTTTTTCGGATTTTGGTGCAGGCATTTCTTGAATGGCTTTGACTTTATTAGGGTCAACTTCAATCCCTTTCTCGCTCACAATAAAACCCAGCAGCTTACCCGATCGTACCCCGAATGTGCACTTGTTGGGGTTCAACTTTAATTGGTACTTCCTCAGACGCTTGAATAGCTTTAGCAGATTTACCAGGTGGTCTTCTTCAGTGAGGGACTGGGCAATCATATCATCCACGTACACTCGATTTCTTTATGGATCATATCGTGGAATAATGTCACCGTAGCCCGTTGATATGTTGCACCAGCATTCTTCAGTCCGAATGGCATCACCTTGTAACAGAACGTGCCCCAGGGTGTGATGAAGGTTGTCTTCTCCATGTCTTCAGGTGACATTTTGATCTGATTGTATCCTGAAAATCCGTCCATGAAGGAGAATACTGAGAACTGAGCCGTATTATCAACCAATACATCGATGTGAGGTAATGGGAAGTCATCTTTCGGGCTGGCTCTGTTCAGATCCCGGTAGTCAACACACATTCTTACTTTGCCATCTTTCTTAGGCACAGGCACAATATTAGCAACCCACGGCGGATAGCTAGTTACAGCAAGGAATCCGGCGTCCCATTGCTTTTGTACCTCTTCTTTGATTTTCATTGCCATGTCTGGGCGAGTACGGCGCAGTTTCTGTTTAACCGGTGGGCATTCTTCTCTTAAAGGCAGCTTGTGCACAACAATGTTGGTGTCCAACCCTGGCATATCCTGATAAGACCAAGCAAACACGTCTACATACTCTTGAAGCAGGTCAATCAGTTGTCTCTTCACTGAGTCTTGTAGGCAGGCCCCGATTTTTACTTCTTTCACATCTTCATCTGTACCAAGATTGATCGTCTCTACCTCCTCCTGATGAGGAGTGATAACCTTTTCCTCTTGTCTCAACAATCTGGCTAGCTCTTCAGGAAGCTCATAATCCTCTTCAACCCCTTCATCAGTCTGATTGATTGGATTGTCAAAGTCATACGAAGTCATAGCCGTGCTGTTGTCGGTGCAGTCTGGAAGGCACACTCTGCAAGGGTTCAGTTTGTTCATTTTAGTGATTTGATTTTAATCTTGTTTAGAAAAGTGAAACAAAGTTTTCATTTTGAAAACATTGCCATTTATTTTTTGTACAAAAAGAAAAATGGAAAAACAGTGAGCGGAAAAGAAAAAAGACTCATTTGCAAAAGATGTCTGATATTTCATTGATTAATCTTGTTGCACAAAAATTACAGATGGCCCGATTACAAAATGAGTCTTGTCATCTTAGGCAAGATGCAAGACTTGATGCATGCTTAAAATATACAGGAAATAATAATTACTCTGCAGGAGTAACTCTTATAATTTCCTGGGAAGACCAGTTTGAGATACTGCTCCCCGGGATCTTTGGACGGATCCAACTCTCCAGGTTGCAGTCGCTTTCATCCTCGTCTTCCAAATTGTTGACAGCATCGGGGGTGAGCATCCCCCCACTAACAAAGTTGGGCTCCTTAGCAGCCTCTGCTTGATCTTGTTGAGTTGGTTTGTAACCCAACCCAAATCTATCCTCTTTCTTCTCTACGGGCAGCAACTTGCCCCAGCCTTGGGCAGTCCCTTCCTCAACAACCTTCCGGGCTTGTTGATAAGATGTCATTGAGGTTCCAGGTACAACGGATGTTTCATTTATGTTCAAGGCCTCAAACCCTTGACTCATCGTTTCATGGATCTCCCCATCCATCTCAATGTATTTGTAGGTAGCCAGATGGCTAACAAAAATATCTTCCTCTCCACAAATAGTAACGACTTGGCCCTCCCACTCGAATTTTAACTTCTGGTGAAGGGTAGACGTAACTGCGCCAGCGGCATGTATCCATGGTCTACCCAACAAACAGCTGTAGGCAGGCTGAATGTCCATCACGTAGAAGGTCGTTTTGAAAGTTTGTGGGCCAATCGTTATAGGCAACTCAATTTCTCCCAGAACTGATCTCTTAGAACCGTCAAAGGCTCTCACTACCAGGTTGCTGGGCCGTAATGCCAATCTGTCATACTCTAGCTTCACAAGGGCTTTTTTAGGTAAGACATTGAGGGATGATCCTGTGTCTACCAGCACATGGGAAAGAACTGCACCTTTACATTCCATGGTAATGTGCAAAGCCTTGTTATGATTGCGGCCTTCCGTAGTCAAATCAGTGTTGGTGAACCCTAGTCCATTACTAGCATTAACATTTCCAACCACAGCTTCCAACTGATTGACGGTGATCTCTTCTGGCACATAAGCTGCGTGCAAGACTTTTAGTAGTGCGTTCCGATGAGCCTCGGAGCACATAAGAAATGATAGAATAGAGATCTTGGAAGGCGTCTGGTGAAGCTGGTCCACTATCTTGTAATCACTTTTCTTGATGATTCTCATGAATTCATCAACTTCTTGATCAAAAGGTGTTTTCAAAGCTTCTTTAACAATTTGCTCTTCTTGCACCAGGCTTTTCCCTTTTGCCTTGGCAGCGGCTTCTGCTTCAGCGGTGGGTCTTTGAATTTGTGGGGCAAAGAGACGTCCGCTTCGAGTGAAGCCTCCGCCTCCCCCCACATTGTCTATTTGTGGTGAAGAAGTTGATGATTCAAGAGTGATTTTCTGTCCTTCGCAGTATAGATCGGAGCCGTAATGCCAAGGGATGGCATTACTGCTTTCATAAGGTACTGGCCCAGACACTGTGATAGTGACTGGACTGATAGCAGCTGCAAAAGGGACCATGATAGTTTGTGGATCATAGTATATTGTGACTGGTGCTCTGATAGGAGTGGCATTTTGTGAGTTGTAGGCAGAATCATTTTCAGGATCATAATAAATTGTAACTGTTGAGACATTTGCTGCTGAAGTTGTAGGAGACATTGTTGAATGGATGGGTGTTGTTGTTGTAGGAGATTTTGAATGAAGGGGTGCTGAAGTTGTAGAAGGGATGTTTGCTGATATTTGGTCCGTTGAAGTAACAGATGAAACATTTGTTGATGAAACTGAAGAGTTGTTGGGAACAATGGTTGTTGCAGTTGTAGAAGACTCGGGAACTGTTGTTAAGGAGATTGCTGGATTGGTAGGTATTGATGTTGTGATTTGAAGCAGGCCACTCTGGATGAGACCATCTATGCCATCTCTCAAGTTATCACATCCATTCACTGAAATGTTGCAATAAGCACACCCTAGCTCGCATCCGGGGAACATTTGACATTCAAGGAGTTGAGCTTTGATCTCTACCAAGGGTGTCCGGATCTGACCCACACTGGTTATCAAGTAAGACGGCTTGTCTTCTTCAATAGCATTGATTCTGGGACCTCCATGGTTTGGCATAGGGTTCTTGTTAACATTTGGTGGTGGTGCGAAGTTTAGAGCTTTAGAATCTACCAAGTCCTGTACCTTCATGTGCAAAGCTATGCACTTCTCTGTACTATGGCCAGGTGCATTTGAGTGAAAAACACATCTGGCGCTGGCGTCATAATTTCTAGGCAAACTGGCAGGATCTGGAGGTACCAATGTCCTTAGCTCAACCAGGTTGAGTTTCAGGAGTTGTGGCAGTAATGTGGCATAGGGCATAGGGATCGGATCAATCACCCTATTGGCCTGAGAAGGTCTCTGTTGGAATGGTCTTTGCTGATTGTTGTTGTTGGTGTTGTTGTAGTTTCTCTGAGGAGGATACTGAGTTTGTTGATAATTTTGTTGTTGTGGTTGATAAACTGGTTGTGGATGAATTGGAGCGGGAATGGTGACTGCTGCCACAGACCTATGAACATATTGGGGTCTGCCCCTGTTGGTATGGATAGCTTGGTCTCACCAGTTCTTCTTGGGCCCACAAAAGGCTTTCTTGTGTTGCTGGATGAGCTGGCACCGTTGTCAGAAATCTTGCCCATCTTTAATAGGCTCTCAATTCTTTCCCCAGCTATAACGACATCTGCAAAGCTGGTAGAAGAAAAGGCAACTAGCCTATCAATGTATATCCCTTGGAGGGTGTTCATAAACATATCTGCCATCTCCCTCTCTGACATAGGTGGCTGGACAGCAGCAGCTAGCTGTCTCCATCTCTGGGCGTACTCCCAGAAGCTTTCTCTAGATGACTGTGACATTCCCATCAGGAGGGTCCTGTTGGGAGCCATATCCAAATTATACTGGTATTGTCTGATAAAGGCCTCAGCCAGGTCTTTCCAACATCTGATGGTGGCTCTAGTCAGATGAGAGTACCATTCCCTTGAAGCTCCCGTTAAGCTATTCTCAAAATAAAACATCCATAGCTTCTCGTCCATGGTATATGCCTTCAGCCTCCCCAGAAAGGATTGCAAGTGGGTCCGTGGGCAGGAAGTCCCGTTGTACTTCTCAAAGCACGATGGTTTAAACTTATGGGGAATCCTGACCCCGTCCACTAAGCCCATGTCCATAACATCAAAACCCAAAGAGTTCTGAGACTCCAAGGACCTTAATTTTTCAGCAATTTCATCTAGCCTTCTGTCATAGGCCTCTTCCCCAGCTCCCATCACTGTGAACTGATCTTCCTGGGGGTCTTCTTGGAGCACTCTGCCTGTAGTAGCATTCCCTTGCACATTAGCAGGGATGTTGATCTCTGGATGAAAGTGGGGTCCAAATACAGGCGGATTGATATGAGGCTGAACCATCTCATTGTTTCTTGTCCCAGCAGTCCCTAGATGGGGGTCTTCCTGATTCTGCCTCTCTACCATTGCTCTTAATCTCTCTTGGCTTTGAGCCATATTGTTCATCACCTCCATAAATTGTGTCATATGAGCCCTCATTTCCAATCTTTCATTGGCCATTTGGTTCCTGACCTCTGTAAGGTCCTGTTGTACCTGGTCCATCTGTATACCCGGAAGGTTGTTACGGGTTGGATATCTGTGTGGACGGTTGAGTGGGAACACCCGACGTCGAGCAATAGTTCCTGATATCACAACAGAGTTAGTAACAAAAACAAAACAATCCTACAAAACAAACAAGGGTTAATATGCAATGCAGTATGCTTATTTGTTTCCAAGGTATCCGGCTTGGCACTTGGTTTTGACCTTTCCAGACCCTTGAAGATGCTGTTGATGTTGCTTGAAGAAATCAGATGGAACAAACTGATACATATATTACAAAAAAGTAAATGATACATATCTGTTTTTTACAATACATGCCCTTTGAGGGGTCAAAATACAACATAAGAAAATAAAAGTACATGAAATGAAAGCAACAACAAGCAAAAGTCAGACACCAAGACCAAACTCATCTTCCTGAACTTCCTTGAGAAGTGCTTCAGTCACAGGATCAGCTGGACGCTCTGTGAGATTCCTGATAAGGAGATTTCTGGTAGTAACAGCTGCAGTTAGTTTCTTATGGTGACCCTGGTCCTTTGACCTCTTCACTCCAGCTCTAATCTTCAACTCTGAGATTTCTCTTTGGGCTGCTAGCAGGGCTTCCTGTTGCTCCTTTGCACTAGCCTCCAACTGCTCAATTTTGTCCTGAGTCCTCTTATCTTCCAGAGTACGAGCTTCGGTGATCCTGACCCACCTAGCTTGACTCTCCTTCAGATACAAATCAGTCCTGGCTTTCTGGAACTGAGCTTCCTTGCAGGCATTCTTCAAGATCTGCTCTCCAGCCCTAGACTTCTTGATGTAATCCTCTGACTTTTCAATCCTGGCCAGATGCTCCACCCTTAGCTTTTCCAACCTTTCAATGTCCAGCCGACCATCACTCCTCTCCCAGAGGGTCTTCTGTAGAGCCTGAGTCAACTTCTCATTTCTCTCTTTCAAATTCTCAAACTCCTCTAAGCTGACAGTGGCAGGAGGTGGTGCTGAGGATGGTCCAGGTATATCTTCCATGGTGAAGGGCATCCCAGAAAATTGAGCCCTGGCATGGGACCACTCATAGTACTGTGCTGAAGCCACATTGTTGTATTTTCCCAGAATGGTTACTCCTTTAGTCTGGACATTGTCCCAAGCCCAGGATGCTTGCCCGACAATAGCCAGATTAGGCTTAATCTCACAGTAAAGAGTCTCAGCCAAGTCTTGTGCCTTAGGAGTGTGGACCAATGCATAGCCCAGTTGTCTTTTGAATAGCTGAGGGTTGTAGTTGATGCAACCCTTCACTCCTATCAGGGGTACATTGGGAAACTGCCCACAACTAGTAATAATGTCCCTGCCTTTGGTGCTTTGAGTGCACCATCTGATATCAGCTGAAGTCAAAGCAATGAGTCTTCTAGCCCAGTTCCTCTGCTGATGAGGATTCAAAAATGCATCAGTCTTGGATAAATGCTTGAGCAGCCAGGTATGGAACAGGGGAGCACAGCATCTCACCAATCTTCCTCTTTGCTTTTCATTCCTTTGGTGGACAGAGTAGTAGAAATCTCCTAGTAAGGTGGGCACTGGGTTCCTCGGGATGAAAAGATGGATTGCATTCTTACTAACAAACTTAGGCTCATCTGCAAATAAAATAATCCCATATATGCTCAGGGCCAATAAAGCACAGACTGCCTTCCACTCTCCCAAGGAAGCCTTCAGGGTAGCTTGAGAGATCAAGAAATCTAGATGTAGACCAGAGATTCCAGCCTTAGTAGTCATGTTCTGCCCAATTAGAACTAGTTCCAGATGTAATGCCTTTGCTATCTCTTCATTACTGGGAAAAGCCATCTCAGGGTTGAATGGGACTCCACCCCTGATAGGTATACCAACCAATGATGAATACTCCTCCAGTAAAGGTCCCAACTGGAAATCCTGAAAAGTGAAACACCTCAGAGGGGGATCATAGAACTGTAGGCAAGTATGAATCAGGCTCCTCTGTGAAGGGTCCAAATCCATAACCACATCAAGTATGCCTCCATAGTGTTCTCTGAATAGTGGTATATGGTCTGGAGTAATCAGGGTCTGAATCTTCCTGATGCCAGCTAGCTCAGGCTGAAAGAAGTGGTAGGAGATATTACTCTTCTTAGGTGCCATGTTGTTGAAGAAGAGTTGAGACAGGTGCTGATGATGGAGAATGATACTGATGATGGGCCACTGACAGGCTGAGACTGGTGACTGAAGCAGGTAGCTGACAGCTGAAGTAGATAGGTCTATGCTGATGATGGGGTCAAAAACCAAGCCAAAATAAAGTATGGATACCCTGAAAAACAAATAAGAAAATGTTAAAATGATGCAATGATGATGTATGCAAATGATATGCAAGGGTTTGTGACTGAGCTGGATCTGATCAAGTGTTCTGATATAAGTCCAGGTGTGTTCAAGAAATCCAGATGGAGGTTCATAAGTCCAGTAACCAAGGTGGGGGACTCAAATAAAGAGTCACATGTCCAGGGTTAAAATTACAAGAACTGTTCCAACATGGAGTACTCTTAGTCAAAACAAAGTAACAGGGTATGTGGAGGTCAAGGGTACCTGCAAACCTGTAAACAACCCAACCCCCTCACAGGTGGTGTTCTAAAACAAGGATCCTCAGACTTGGATCAGTTATGAGAAGTGTAAACACTTCCAACCCGGAGGTACAGTGTTTACAATAACCATAAAAGATCCTCCTCTAATTCACCTCAGTTTCTGAAGGTCAATACTAAAGGTTATCCAGACTTAGCAGGCTTCCCAGATAGCCCTAGCACTACAGGAAATCTGCAGCACAGAGTTCTCAAGAAGAAACCCATATCTGAACTGTGTTTCATATTCCCGCACCAGACCGAAATGGAATGGGAAAGAACATGAACCACTCTAGCCTAGGTGTCACTCAGGTCCCAGGTATAGGACCTCAAATCTCAATAGAACACCCACCCACCAAAGCAACAAAGCAGATCCAGCCAGCACAGTATGACAGTATGATATATGTAAAACTATAAAGAAAGCAGTAAACAAACTGTGCATAAAGCAAAAATAAATACAAATACAACCACAAATAGCACATAACACCCCAGTAAACACAAATCAATCAAGCGCTAGGAGGAACCCACAAAAAGAACCAGAAGCCCTGGTTGCAGTATAAGGGTTCCCCAGTAGAGTCGCCAAGCTGTCGCTCCCGATAAATAGGAATGGCCCAGATAAAGGTACAGACGCGAACGGTCGGCGAAAAAGGGATGCGAGAACACACAGGAGTGAACTCACAGGGAATGAAAGAGTCGCCAGCTAGGCATTTTTATCCCGGAGGAAAGGTAATGCTGCATAGACCTGGAAAGATACGGATAAGACGGTTGCGAACCAGAGAAACTGAGAAAGGGGGTTGGTTACAACCTGGGAAGGTATTAGCACCCAGATTATCCGTCGTACTCGACGGGATCCACGCTTAAAAGATTTGTGTTTTAAAGGGGTAGTGTCTGTGCAATCTGTGTGTAAAAGAGCTGGAAAAGGATGTACAGGTGTCAGTGTAAAAGTAGTGAAGTGTGTAAATGTACAGTGTCAGTGTAAGGATAAGAGTGAAATGCTCATGACTATGAGGCTTAAAAAATGAAGCTGGAAGGAGGGGGGATATACATAGACTTTTGTTCGATAACAGTTAAATTATGCCTACGTATCCTCTCGTGCAATGAGGAAGTCAGAACACCGTAGTTCGACCCAAAGAGACTGAAAGATGAATTGACTTGTGAACTGCTTGCTTGCCTATGCTCAAGTGTATGACCTGTCTGGCTCAGGTGCTAACTGTCTTGCATTAGACGAAAGAAGCAAGTTCTCGTTTGTGAGTGAATGAGGTGAGAAAGGAATCCCGAAGGAGACGATTATTGTTTGTTTTTGTATTTTCAGTCTTTTATTGCTTTTGAGAGTTTGTCATAAGTTGATGAGCTTAAGCCTAAACCAATGGATTAGTAAACTCATCACATCTTCCCTCTGATTAGGGGTAATGAGAATACCTTAAATGTGAAGTCAGCTTCTCACACTTAATCACCATGGTGTAGGATTAAGATCATTAACCTACTTGTGATTATTTAGATGTTTTTGTTGCTTTTGTTTAGTGTTGAGTAATGAGGTTAAGCCATAATCAAGGATTAAACAGACTCATTACACCATCCTAATATAAGGATAATAGATGAGAATGTTTAAGCTGAGGAAAGCTCCTCAAATTAATCCATGATTAGGGATTAAACTCATGACAAAACAAAGCCTTTATTAAGTGGATTTTAGTTAATGGTAAGATGAAGAAGTGAATTTTATGATTTGTAAGACAACTTGAGGAGGACTTGTCCATTAACACTAGGGTTAGTCCTTCTTAACCAATTAAGGAAGAATTAGAACCCTAATGCAAGGCCCAAGTTACAAGTGTGAAGTCTTGATGATTATTATGTGAATTGATTAAAGGATTTAAACACATTAAGGGTTTAACACTTAGGATTAAAGTTATACACTCCATCCTAATAGAAGGATGCAGGCATAAGCTTAACCACAAAGCCTTAAAGCCTTTAGGGTTTAGTCCCTGATTGTGAGATGAGAAGAGAAGACTCAATGAGACACAAAGGTAAAACTAAGTGGGGAGACTAATCAAAACCCTAATCATTGTCATGCTTGGTTGTTCCTAAGGTTTGTGAGGTTTAGGAAAGAAATCTTCAATGGAACCACCAGGAAGCAGATGAAAGGATTAGGAGAAGCAAAGTGACTTGCTTCATTTAAGAAGACAAGTCACTTGAAGAAAGAAAGTAAGAAGAAGAAGAATGAGCAAGCTCAATCTCACACACATAACAAAATGCAGCAAAGATGCATAAAAGAGATGAAAAGAAATTGTGAGAAGTGAAGGCAAATTCACTTCTCAAAGAACTTACCACCTGAAAAGTTAGTGAAAGGAATGCAATGCAATGCAAAATGGAATGAAATGGCATGATGCAAATCAAAACCAGAAGCATATATGGGATAATAATGATGCTATGAGATGATGCAAACATGAAGCAAGGCATGAGGATGATCACATGAACAAATGGATGCAAATGGAACAAGTTTAGAACCATGAACATACATGAAAAGCTATGAGATGCAAATGACATACAACATGGAAAATACATGATGCAATGATCAAACATGCTTCTAATATGTCTTAAGATGCCCAATGAATCAAATGGATGCATAAAATGTCATGGCAAGTCATGTTATGTAAGCAAATGCAAGATGAATGCAAATGAAAGCCCAAATTAGGGTTTATGATCAATGCATCAAACAAAAACCAAAATCAGAAGCAAACATCAAGATGAAAAATTGAAAATGCATTCAAAGCAACCCTAATCCCATACAAACTCACTGCCCAAAGGAGGGGTTCCAACTCTTAACCTAATTAGGGTTATGAATTTCCTAAGTTTCCTAGGGTTTTAGGGTACCTTAACAAGAAAAATGCCAAACAAATTAAAAATGAAAGATCAAATCATGCCAATTTAATCTCACAAACTACATGCTAAACAAAATGCAATGCAAAAAGAATCAAAGTCCAACTCTCAATGGTTAGGCAGAAATGTTTTTTTGAAGTTTGGATCAAAATAATGCATTGAAATTATTTTAATTCCATGAAAAATTCTCAAAAGACATCAAGATCAAAAAAGAAATTTGGTTTGAGGGTTGGACAATGTTTCTAAATGATTATGAAGGTTTCATGAATTTTTTGGTGATTTTTAAATACTTAAAAGTATTTTTAATCAATTAATCCTCATTAATTAATTAAAAATAAACTTTTAAATGATTTAAAAATGTTTTTTAATGCAAAAAATAAAAATAAAAATATTTTTGGTTTCTGAAATTAAATAAAAGTTTGTATAAAAAATTTCAGAATTTTTAAAATTGTTTTGCTATTTTAAATAAAATAGAGAAAACAAATGAATTAAAATGAAAAATAAAATGAATTAAAACTGAAAAAAGAAAAGTATGCAAGATCAATGGCCAGAATTTAAAACCACACGCGCGCGAATTGACCTGACGCCATATCCAAGGGCTGAGATTCAAACTTCCCTAATTAATGTCATTAACCCTAATCCTGCCCTAATCACTTTCAGGCGACCGGAACAGTGTTCCGGTCGTCTTCTCCGACCAACCAAAATCTCAAACTCTCTCTATACGCATCCAAAACAAAATCTAACTGCCTAGAACTCTTCCCCACTCAAAAACGAATCAAACCCCTCAATCAAACAACATTTATCATTCAGAAACAAGGAGAATCGAATCAAACATTTTTTAGGGCAAAAGTTTCAGACGAAGCATACATCCTGGTTTCTCAACCATTTTCAAAAATAATCACATATTCATGACCAGGGGAGTGCATAGAAGCTATTAAGAACTTAAAAACACGTTTCTGGAAAAAAAGTTCATGAAGTTACCTGAGTTTGAAGCTTTTCAGTTTGGAACTTTCTGGCCTTCTCTCTTGTGCAAAATCACTCCTATGACTTCCCTTGTGCTTCTGAAAGGCTTGGAGCAAATTTATTTGGGCTGGTTTGAGAGTTTGCAGAAGTTCTGTTCAAGGTGGTGTGATGATCGTGTTTTTGATTCTTTGAGTTTCAGGCTGTTTTGAAGGGTGCTTTGTGACCAGGAAGATGTGTTGAGTTGGTTTATGAAGTTAGTTTGTGTGTTTGTGAGTTGTGTGATGAGTTTCGAAAGCTTTTGCTCAAAGGGGTGAAAATGAGAATGCTGTGCTATGAAGTGTTTCAGGCCTGCTTCTTGTTATGTTTGGCTTGCATTTGATTAGTATAAACAATTGCCATTGGTCAGATGAAGTGACATGTGCTTTATTGATTGGTATGGGCCCTTTTGCCAAAATGTCAAAGTTGTGTAAGAAGGGCATGGGCTACTTGCTAGATGAGTACAAGGAGGGTGTGCTGCGTAGCATGATGTGAGGAAGGGCCTAGGATTGATCAGCAAGCTAGCCAGCAAGTGGATGAGAAGCTATGATGAGTTTTGCAACTTGCCTTGCCTTTGGTTCTTATGAAAGAAACTTGATCCATGGGCCATAAAACATGTGATTCTTTGGTCCATTCTGAACTTTAGATGTCACATGATCATGTTGTGTGGATTAGAAGTGCATTTGATAGCTTTAGAACACTTGATCAAGTCATTTTGCAAAATACCTCTTTGGTAGAAACTTTGAAATTTAGTGATTTTTGCCAACTTTGACAAGCCATAACTTTTGATCCAAAATGAATTAGGTCATGTTCTTGTACTTTTTGAAAAGGTAAAGATCTATTCTACAACTTTCATGACCAAAGTTTTTCCATTTGAAGCTTTTTTGAATCAAAAAGTAAAGGTTGAAAAAGTTGCCTAAAATGACAATTTCATTAAAAGTCAAACTTGCCCAAAAAGTCAACTTTGCAAAAACTTGAAATTCTTGAATTTTGTAAACTTCAAACATCTTCCATGATCAAATAAAGATCATATACAATCAAAATGATGAAGAATGCCCTTTGGTTGGGTCACTGGGGGCCTCAGATGCCCTGATTTTGCACTGACTTGCTTGAAAAGTCAACTCTTGATCAGATGACTTCCCCATGGAATTTCTTCATGAAAATTGATATGCATACTCCCTATACCATATAGAGACCAATAGAAACAAGAATGACCAAAAAATTTGGAGTTATGGCCTTTGAAACCAAAACCCTAATTTTAGGTCATCTGGACAGTCAAGCCTGACTCTGCTTCCATACCAATCCCAGTTCTTGTGATTCTTTGACATTCTTGACTTTGAGAGGATATAATATGATACTTTAACACACATATACCCCTTTTAAGTGATTGATGACCTTTGGAGTGGCTCAAGAAGCTCTTGGATTGCTCAGATCACAAACCCTAGATGCAGATGACTTAGAACCTATGCAGTGAATCAAAAATGTGATATGAGATGGTATGATTGAGTTTATGCATATGAAATGATCACAAGCCATGGTGTGAAATGGGTGAGGGAAAATTTGGGGTGTTTACAGCTTCCATGGTGGACCAATAGTAACCTGCTCTCAATATCTTCTTTGCCATGGTATGACCACTAGAATGAGTGCCAAAGATCCCATCATGCATGTCTTCCATAATATCTGTTGCTTCCTTCTTATCCACACAACGAAGCAAAGTCGAATCATGATTGCGCTTGTACAAAATTCCATTACTCAAGAAGAACTTAGCAGAAAACCTTCTCAGAAACTTCTTATCATTGACGGATGCCCCTTCAGGGAACTCCTGAGTTTCAAGATACCTCTTCACCTCATAGAACCAAGGCTTTCCCTCTACTCCTTCAGTGTCAATCTCATTACAATATGCAGGTTTCTAAAATCTATCAATAGTGATTTTGGGAGCTTCATCATCCCAGCTAATCTCAAACATAGATGCCATGGTGGCTAATGCATCTGCCAACTGATTCTCTCCTCGTGGAATATGTCCAAAGGTGATCTCTTTAAAATATGGGATCAAATACAACGCATGCTCTCTGTAAGGAATGAAATTTGCGTGCTTGGTATCCCAATCTCCTTTAATCTGACTAACTACCAGGGCTGAATCTCCATATACGTCCAGAAACTGAATCTTCATCTCAATGGCAGTTTTGATACCCATGATACATGCTTCATATTCAACTATGTTGTTGGTACAATAGAAACAAAGTCTGGCAGTAATTGGGGTATGACAACCTTCAGGAGAAATGATCACAACACTAACATCATTACCAAGCGCATTAGAAGCTCCATCAAAAACCATAGTCCATCGGGATCCCTGTTCAGGTCCGTCATATTGTCTAGGTTCTTTAGTAACAATCATATTGTGTTCATCCGGGAACTCAAAATGCATAGACTGATAATCATCCACTACCTGATGAGCCAAATGATCAGCTACAACAATGCCCTCAATGGCCTTTTGAGTGGTGTACTGTATATCATATTCTGTTAAAATCATTTGCCATCTCGCTATTCGTCCGGGGAGAGCAGGTTTCTCGAATATGTACTTGATTGGATCATCTTTGAAATCAACAAGGTAGTATGAGTCAACATATACTGTCTTAGTCGGCGAGCAGCCCATGCCAAAGCGCAACAAGTTTTCTCGAGCAGTGAGTATCTTGTTTCACAGTCGGTAAACTTTTTGCTAAGGTAGTATATTGCCTGCTCTTTTCGACCAGACTCGTCATGTTGCCCCAACACACACCCTATTGAGTTGTCTAACACTGTTAAGTACATAATCAAAGGTCTTCCATCAACTGGTGGCATCAAAATTGGAGGTTCTTGGAGGTATCTCTTGATTTCATCAAAGGCTACCTGGCACTCATCATTCCATTCCATTACCTGATCTTTCTTCAACAACTTGAAGATTGGCTCACAGGTAGCAGTTAGCTGGGAAATAAACCCTGCAATGTAATTTAGTCGTCCCAAGAAACCTCTAACTTCCTTTTCAGTACGGGGAGCCGACATCTCTTGTATAGCTTTTACTTTTGCAGGATCCACTTCAATACCTTTTCCACTGACAATGAAACCCGGGAGTTTACCAGACCTAACTCCAAAAGTACACTTGTATGGATTTAACCTCAACTTGTATTTCTTCAACCTCTAAAACAACTTGTGCAGGTGATCAAGGTGTTGTTCCTCATTCTGGGACATGGCTATCATATCATCCTTATATACCGCTATCTCATGGTGAATCATATCATGAAACAAAGCCACCATAGCACGCTGATATGTTGCCCAGACGTTCTTCAAACCAAATGGCATCACTTTATAACAGAAAGTGCCCCATTGTGTAACAAATGTAGTCTTCTCCATATCTTCAGGTGCCATCTTGATCTGATTGTAACCCGATAAACCATCCATGAAAGAGAATACCTTATGCTGAGCAGTGTTGTCTACCAAAACATCAATATGTGGATGTGGAAAGTCATCTTTAGGACTAGCCTTATTCAAATCCCTGTAATCCACACACATGCATACCTTACCATCCTTCTTAGGTACCGGTACCACGTTTGCAACCCATTGAGGATAAGAAGTGACAGCTAAGAACCCTGCATTAAATTGTTTCATCACCTCTGCTTTAATCTTTTCTGACATTTCAGGACGCATGCGACGAACCTTTTGCTTCTTTGGACGACAGTCTTCTTTTACCGGCAGACGGTGAACCACAATGTCAATATCCAACCCTGGCATATCTTCATATGACCAAGCAAAAATCTCCACATAATCACGTAACATATGGATTAATCTGTTCTTAACACCATCCTCTAATTCAGCCCCTATCTTGACCTCCTTCCTGTTTTCTTCAGTTCCCAGATTCACAACTTCGATTGGCTCTTCATGTGGCTGTATAGCTTTCTCTTCTTGTTGTAACAACCTAGCAAGCTCTACAGGTACTTCACAATCTTCCTCCTTTCCATCTTCAGCTTGATAGATCGGATTCTCGAAATTATAATTGGCAATAGTAGAACTGTTATCGACAGGATCCATAGTGGATAAGGATATGCATTTTAGTGATGTGGGTGTGTGTAAGAACACATAGCTGATAAAACAGAAATAATAATAAAAGAAATACAAGGAGCACAATATTTACGAAAACGAAACGTCCATTGATTTTATTGAATGAAGTATGCAAATGAAATGACATCCCGTAACAAGCATACCATTGTGCCTCGGGCAAGACACAAGGCTTAAAAGGTTTTATTGTTCGAAATTACAAACTTAAAACAAAACATAGTAATAGTATTTACTCCTGACTAAAGGAGATAGGAATAACGTCTTCAATCTTCCAATTGTTGAGCCCATCACCCATGGTAGGAAAAATCCAATCATCTAGGTTGTAGTCTTCATTATGGTCACCCACAACATTGATTTGATCTCTTACAACCCCTTGATTAGTGATACGAACAACACGAGCACGACGAACAGTCCTCTGAGATTCTGCAGTGAAACCCAAACCAAACTTGTCAGACTTGTAAGGGATGTTGTGAAGCTTACCCCAAATAGCAGAACCACCTTTTTCAACCACAACCTTAGCATCTTTGAGGGAGGCCATTGCAGGAGGTATTCTAGTAACCACAGGAGCTCTTTCAGAAGCAGGGACAGACTGAGGAATAGGAGCAGAACAAGGAACAACTTCAAATGTTTGACACGGAGTTTCAAACATTTCACCCTCCATTTCTACATATTTGAAAGTATTCACATGGCTAACCATGTACTCTTCTTCACCATAGACAGTAACAATTTTGTTCTTCACCGGATATTTCAACTTATGATGCAAGGTGGAAGTCACAGCCCCTGCCCCATGGATCCAGGGGCGCCCAAGCAAACAAGAATACACAGGACGGATATCCATCACATAGAAAGTAGAGTCGAAGACTTGGGAGCCTACTTTGATCGAGAGGTCTACTTCTCCATGTACCACTCTTCTTGAACCATCAAAGGCCCTCACCACCACATCACTTGGTCTTAACACAACATCTTCAAGACTGAGCTTGTCCAGAACCTCTTTAGGGAGCACATTTAATGAAGAACCATTGTCCACCAGTACATAAGACAAAGTAAGGCCCCTACATTCAATGGAGATATGTAGAGCTCTGTTATGATTTCTCTTGGCAGGAGTCAGATCAGCATCAAAAAAAACCAGACCATTATCACTAGTCAGATGTGCAACATAATTCTCAAATTGATCCACAAAAATTTCATTTGGCACATGAGCAGTCTTTAAGAACTTGATTAAGGCTTTAGCATGAGCCTCAGAACATAGCAGCAAAGATAACATGGAGATCTTGGAGGGAGTATGCCCCAACTGGTCAACAATATCATAATCACGCTTGCGAATGATCTTCAGTACTTCTTCCATCTGTTTAGAGAGATTTTCAGCAGTTGGTGCTTCAGCTTGCACAGGTTCAATCATAGGACGTTTTCCCCGGGCATCAGTACTTGGCCCAGAATTAGAGGTATGAGTTGGAGTAACTGTACTTTTAGAGGTATCTTGAGGGGAGAAGATTCTTCCACTTCTGGTGATCTTACTAGATCCAGCAATATTATCAACATCAAAATTGATATCAGTAACAGGTGCATCAGTCAAAGGCTCTTGTTTGACACCATGGATATAAACATCAGAACCATAATTTCAGGGTATAGCTTTATTAGAAGTATAAGGAACAGGTCCAGGAGTGGTAATGATCATGGGAGCCACTATAGCTTCAGCAACAGTCTTCATAGGGCTTTCAGCAGTAATCTTCACTGGTCCTTTGGATGTAATCCTGACAGGACCTTTAGAGGTAATCTTCACTGGTACTTTATCAACCATAGCTACATCTTCAAGCTTCGTGTTTCGAGTCAGATGTTCACACATACTTTCAACAGAAGGAGTCCTCTCAAACAATATGGTGTAATTGTCCATGAGGTGTTGAATACCATCCTTCAACTTCATATGGACTCCTGACCTGTAGCCTATGTATTAAATTAAGGAAACTGTTCTACTTAAGGTAGTTGAATATGGATATGATACCTAGAGTAGTGGGACAAAGAACTGACGGTCTATACAACGCCTAACACTGCTTACACTGGAAAACTAGGAATAAAAAACTTCTACTAGTTGTTAATGAGTTATTTCATGGGGGACTGACTTTAACAATTGTGTTAGTTCGTCATAAAATTATAAGGATAAGATAATTCATACAAGGCATCATACATCAACAAAAGGGGATAAATGGATTCTAAAACATAACTCGAACGCATTCGTAACATCGTTTTCTCGTTTAAGCTCTTTTTGCATCGAAATTGACAAACCCCCTTTTTACAAATTATTGTTCTATTCACACACAATCCTTGTGGGTTCGATCTTTTTACTACTGCAATATTATCAGTACACTTGTCGAGAAGTCGTTAGTGGTCCAGGAAAAACTCGCATTTAGATGCTTCGTCGACTCTATAGTAGTTCAACCGTCCATTAACGAGTTGTACATGCTTATCGAGATCTCCCTTTCCATCGCACCCTCTAACTTAGATGACTTTTCCATTGATTTTGGTATTTTTCTTTTTAAAATCCCGGTGCACATGGGATACTTTTGTTGAACCCTCGTTGTGGGGTTTTCCAATTTATTTGGGGTAGGAGTGTAATTGCCTCAATATCCCTTGGGCATTTGAGAAGGATTTTGTTATTTCTCGATCCTATGATGATCTCTTAATTTAGGAGTTTCATCTATTTTTGTCACGATTAACTCTTGACAAGTAGTGCGAAGTCTTCAGGATATAACTTCTTGAACGATGTTGCCTCGTAGAGACGCGTTGCGATTGTTTTCTTCGTGGAAAAACAACATTTCTTCAATAACTTGTAACTTTACTGCCGAACGATGTTATACATGTTGTTCAACAATGCATTAACGCTTTGTAATATAAGGTTAACTTATAATAACTAGAAGCATTGACTCTTGATTCAACGATTTATAAAAGCATCAATTTGGTGACTTGAAGAGCGATCCTGGAATCATGGAGAACACATGAATCAAAAGTCGATTTCCACTAACGAAACCATAATTTCGTTTGGGAACCGAAAATAAAGTGATGATTGGAAGTGATGGTGGTTCTGAACTTCCAACATGGTAGAGAAGGAACTGATATGCAAGATTAACACTTCAATGTAAGTCGGTATGTGAGAAAAAAAGTAACTTCAAATCATGTTTAAAATCTGTTACTTGAATTTGAATATATATATATATATATATATATATATATATATATATATATATATATATTAAGGATTAACTTACTCCAAAAGTAAATCTTTTTAACTTATTCCATAATCGTCGCCTTTAGATTAGATTAGATTAGATTTAATCAATGGTTAAATTGAGATTTATACTTATAGCCATTGGATTGAATCTAATTTAAAGACTATGATTATGAAGTAAGTTAAAAAGACTCACTCTTGGAGTAAGTTAAAAAGGAATATATATATATATATATATATATATGAGTGATGATCAACTTACTCAAGAGTAAGTATTTTTAACCTACTCCATAATCCTAATCTTTAAATTAGATTTAATCAACGATTAAATTAACAATTATACTTATGACCATTCAATTGAATCTAATTTAAATGTTACAATTATGGAGTAAGTTAAAAAGACTTAGTTTTAGAGTAAGTTGATATATATATATATATATATATATATATATATATATATATATATATATATATATATATATATATATATATATATATATATATATATATATATATATATATATATATATATATATATATATATATATATATATATATATATATGGAATAAAAAGGAATATATTATCAAAAAAATAACAATTACAAATAAAGCTGATCTCACTGATCCAAGCTCAAGTAGACATTGAAGACAAATAAACTCTATTGTAATACAAATACAATTTCCTATAATTCTCTACCCTCTTAAGGATTATATCTCGAATAGTAGCATCTTTAAGCTCTTATTTACATCCATTTTGGAAAATGATACAGTTTCGCACATGCCAAACCGAGTAAATAGTTTCCGTAATAACCATTCGCAAGAGATCTCGTTTGCATTCTTTCCCTTTCATAATCTTCACAAGCCAGTCAAGTTCAATATTCCACTCATTTGGTCTATGGTCAAATCCCAACCATACCAACATTTTGGTCGAAACTTGTCGTGTGGTAATACACTGAAAGAAAAAGTGATCACAGGTTTCAGGCAATCCACAATACACACACAAATTCCATTTAGCCATTCCAAATCTACTCATCCGATCTTTAGTTAGTAGTCTTTTATTACACGCTAACCAAAGAGTGAAACAAGCACGAGGTCTCGCAAGATTTTTACAAATGACTTTCCTCCAAGACACCTTCAGCCTATCTCCGCGAAGATGTTGATACATTTTCCGCGTGGTATACTTATCATTATCACCAAATTCTTTCCAAGTATTAGATTAAGTAAGCATCTCTCGGTTTTTGAAAATAACTCTAATAATCCAAGAACTATTATGATCCGGTTGATAGGTAGAAACATCATCATTTTTCATATAGTAAATGAGTACTCAATGAATCCATAGTTTATATATATATATATATATATATATATATATATATATATATATATATATATATATATATAAATTATTATTGATGAAACATATACATATATCTTTAATAATAATTGACTTGTACATGCAAAAATAGACGTATAGTGTACAATATATTTAAATATATCTTTAGTAAGTCTAGTCAATGAAATTTTAAAATAAAAAAATGGTAACAAGAGCTTTTATATAGAATTACAAAATTTGGTGAGATTTCTGTTACTTTTTATATTTTGAACCTTCCCACCCTCACAGTGATAGATTAATTTGAACATAAGCAAGCATTATCATTACTGAGGGACAGTCGCAGATCGTGAAAGCGCTTCTTTACTTTCTTCTTCGTTGGGATTGGGGTTCGCTCTCTTTTACCGACAGATCCTCTGCCAAATACTCCTCCGCTGCTGTTGGATTCATACCACCACCACCACTAGAGGACGACGAAATTCAAACGCCGCCATTGTTACCGTCACGCTTCGTTGCTCTAAATCTTTTAATGCTTAACAACGCTTCACACTTTGCCTTGCTTGTGTGTGTTCTGCACGAAATCTGCAACAAGAGTTGGCAAAAGTGAACGTGTTCAAGTTCTGAAGCAAGAATCTGTAGCTTTACGGTGAATAAAACTACTTCAGGTTAGGTTAGGTTTCACACGTTCTCTTGTTTTGCATTTTGATTAGGTTAGGTTAGCTTTTCGCAACTATTCACTTGAAATTTTGTCAGGATCAACTCACATTGGTTGGATCTGAGAATTTTAGGGTGCTAAATTAGATCTGTGGAGTCGAATGCCTCAAACAGAGAGCTCGAGTTTCTGTCACAACTGGAATTTATAGGGTTTTTGGTTTCTGTACTGCTTATTACTACGAATGACTACCAAACGCGCCTACAAACTCCGTATCCTTCATTTCTAACATTTTGTTTGGTGTAATTTACGCATTTGTGTTTAGATTTTTTTTGTCAATTATTGGTGGCCTTGACGTGTTGTGTTTAGAGGAGTTTGTAGCACATGCTTCTGCTGTTAATTGCCTCAAGATTGGAAGAAAAACATCTAGGGTTCTTGTTACTGGAGGGGAAGACCACAAGGTTAATCTTTGGGCTATTGGTAAACCGAATGCTATCCTGGTTTGTTCTCCGCTCCTCATCTTTTTAAAGTTGCATTTAAAATAGTTTGTTTTAGGTATTTTTCTTATTTCACTCTGGATAGAAATTAAAAGGACTGTCCCGGCAGCACAACCCATAAGCCAAAAGGTTAACTACAGAGACATATGATATGACGAGGCTGGAGTTCGAACCCACAATTTTCCACTTCGTTGCTAGGCTCTTTGAAACCCAAAAAATTATAAATTATAAGGATTCCATGTCATTGATTGTATGCATGTTTTTGATTTTCCTTATATTATATTGGGATACTGGGATTATTTTCTTGCCCTCTTTTACATTTGGTGTCGTTGGAAGCTAACTTGCGTGGTAAATGGTAACCGGTGGTCGAAACTATGTTGTTAGTTCCGGATTTACGGAGCGACCCACTTCAAAACTAAGATTGCAGGGTATAGAATGCCCGTTATATGATTGTTTAGGATATACTACACAATTAATACTAATGAACAATGCCCGTTATAAGATTGTTTAGGATATACTTCACAATTAATACTAATGAACACATAATTGCTGCAAAATGAAACACATTACTCGAAATTCATGAAATATTCTTGGTTAGAAATAAAAAGTCTAAAGCAAAACATACATGTATATATCATCAAAATTCAAGGAAACAAACAAGTCAAACCTCCAAGGCTTAAAGAAATGAAACATCATAGCTCGAATAAAAATTCTCATCAATAACAATCAATCAAACATTCCTCCTGTACATCGACCACATGATTCACATGTAACCTTTTTCCTATCCTTCTTGTTCGTTAAACTACTCCACTGCCATGCTATGTCAACATTATACCGCATGGTTTAAATATTGTACGCACAGGAACCTACTGAACCACCAGTTACTGATGGTTTAGAAGGAGTCGGAGTTGTTGTGGCTGTTGGAAAATGTAGAGGATGGGATGTCGGTGGTTGGAGATGGTGGTGGCTCACAAAGGCGGGGGGGTCTGGGACCTCAACTGCTGGCTCTCAGGCAGAAGGGGTAAAGTGAAAGAGAAGGTAGAGGGAAAGTGAAGAGAAGAGAGGGAAAAATGGCCATGTAACTAGTAGGGATTCAATTTAGGGGAATTTCTAACCCTAACACTATCCAACTCCTTAGCAGTGCCACCATCTCAAAACACAATTTAAGTCCGAAGCACCAATGCGTCTGCAACTGCAGCAACTCCATTTTTTTCTATACTTTTGTGTCTGGGGTTGGCTAGCTGCTGTTTTGCGCCACCCTACTGCAATTGCACCATAATGTGCTACTATTGACAACATCGGATTGAAAGGGAGACACGGTGTTTGGAATTTGGATGGTTTAGTATGTGAACTTCTTTTCAAGGTAGCATTGAATTGAGTTCACTTAGTGAATGTGTTAAGTCATACTGTCTGAATTTTCTATTTCTTATTTCTTCTACTTAGGGTTAACCTCACATAATGGTAGTTTTTTTGCTTCATACCTCTGTTCTTATAGTGTATATGCCACCTGATACGTCTGCATCTGTGGACTATATTCTTTCAACCAATAATTATATCTTATCAGATGCGGGCCTGTCTTATGAATCTCGAGCAATTCTTGATCATTCCGTTTAGGTGTTTTGAGAGAAAGTTGTGTGGCAAGTTATTATGAATATGAATCATGCATGCGGAGATTTTTTGTAGTTGGTTGGGGGGCTTGGAGTCAACTGTAAACATATAAAACAAATTTGAGGCTGAAATGAAGAACAGAAAGGTTTCCTCTTAGAAGTTCAAAGAAATAGGATTCTGTTATTTTTCTTGGTTTAATCAACGGCACGTCGGCAACAGCCAACACTCCTGTTCCTTTTGATAATACTTATCCTACCTTGCCCAGACCCAATGGGATTGAACCTTGAACCTTTAAGGCTGTACGGTACCCATTGCTCTACTATTGAGTGTGTTTGTTTCAGTTCTCACTCATTAACACATTTCTGGGAATATATGGTTAAGGAATACAGATTCCTATGTTTGCGGCAAGTTTAGAAAAAAGTATTTTTCTAGCATAAAAGATTCCTAGGCAAAAAATGGTTTGCACATTCCTATGAAAACATTCCCAAGCGGGAGGGAACAAAAATGGATTTTGGATTCACATGAGGTGGAAATGAAATTTAGATGTAATTTTACTTTTAGTTCCTTTAACTACCTTATTCATGGGAATATTATAAAAGTTTGACATTCTTTTTATAATAAATAGGTACCTAGGAATAGGATTCCCATTATACCTAGGAATGCTATTCCTGGGAATGGATTTACAAAACTTGAAACAAATGCTAGAGTGTCCTTTTGGGATTTACAAGCGATTGGTTTCTTACATATATGCATTTAGGTTTGTTTCTTGCGATAATAGGGGATGGTACTATCATCATCTTACATAATTTTGTTGGTTTAGTGGCTAGAGAGAATATATTTTATTTATTTATTTATTTATTTTCAGTGAAATGTTTCACCTTTTGCAGAGTCTCTCAGGGCACTCAAGTGGAATAGACTCTGTGAACTTTGATTCCTCTGAAGTGTTGGTAGCTGCTGGAGCTGCAAGTGGTACTATTAAACTTTGGGACTTAGAGGAGGCAAAGAGTAAGTTGTTACTTGTCATTTAGCTTTGATTCATCAAAACTTATTCTGTATTTTTACCATAACTTTTTTGTTTGTATTAATATGTTGAGCCTAAGACTTGTTATGTTTCTTTGCTAGTTGTTCGAACTCTTACCGGTCATAGGTCCAACTGTACATCAGTAGACTTTCATCCTTTTGGGGAGTTCTTTGCATCTGGTTCTCTAGACACTAATCTTAAGATATGGGACATCAGAAAGAAGGGTTGTATTCATACATACAAGGGCCATACTCGAGGGGTAAATGCAATTAGGTTTACCCCAGATGGACGCTGGGTTGTGTCAGGTGGGGAAGACAATACTGTGAAGGTTAGAATTACTTTCTCCTAGCATAATATTAATGGAGTCAGATTCTATAACAACTTTGTTGCAATCAATTGACATAAATATATCTGTACTTCTCTGTTATATGGTTTGCTGAAATCCACATGCTTACCGAGTCACTGAATCAATACTATGGAAGTTTCCAAGAAATACTGTAATAGTATTTATAATTGTATACTGTATAGTAACTATCAAAGAAAAAGTAATCAATGCTGTCTCAAATAATCATAATTAAGAAATGTTGGATGTTCTGTTGGGGTAATGTGATGAAGATAGCTGAGTGAAACAAAAATGTGCATCGAGATTTATTCACTCATCACAACGATGATGGATGCCCTCAAAGACAAAAAGTAAATAGCAAATTCAATGACTACTATACTGATGATTATACCCGTAACATGAAATGTCGGTTCAGCAAGTAAAAATGGTGACCGTAATACCCGGAAGCAAGTGGCAGGGTGAGATTATGAGGAAAAGCGCTAGAAATATAAAAGGAGAAAATTGAAAGAATTTGTATCAGTTTTATTTATTTATTTCTGAATGTAAAAGATACAACTGAATATAAGCTGTATCAGTACATTCTGTTGCTCATTTAGGTATTTCAGTTACAAGTCAGTTTGGGCAGTTAGCTCTGCACAGTTACAATATAAGCTGTATTTTAGCTCACTGGAACTAGAGCATTCATTTACAAATTCCTCACAAATACTATTCTCTTGAATTTTCTCACTTATATTTTCTATGACACCTGAAACACCATCAAATCATTTTCTGTGTTTGGGGTCATTGTCTGTTACTATGGTCGGCCACTTCTTCCTGGAGTGTGGATGTGAATCTGATCCTGGTACTTTGCAAGATGACTTTTCTGCTCTTTCTTTTCACCATAGTTGTGTTTGTTTTGAATTGACTGCTCTCTAGGGGAGTAGAACGTTTTGTTCCTATCACTCCACCTTTCATAGTCCAAACAAAAAAAAAACATTATCTTCTGAATTTGTCTGAACCTTTTCCCTCAACATTGCACAGCTCTTTATAAGAGGTTTGCCAATAATAAAGATGCTTAAGACTGTGCGCTGTCTTCATTTGGTGCATTTGCTCGGAGGGGAATGCTTGCATTTTTTTTGAATTTTTTGCCATGTACCTGCTTTAGGACAGGGTTCTATTTGCTGGCCTCTCATTATTCTAAACAAAAAAACACTATCTTCTAAGTTTGCCTGGACCTTCTCCCTCAACATTGCACAGCTCTTTATAAGTGGTTTGCCAAAAATAAAGAGGCTTAAAACTGCATGCTTTCTATATAATCATTTGGTGCATTTGCTCGGAGGCGATTGCTCACATTTGTTTGGAATATTTTGCCATGAACTGGCTTTAGGATAGGCTTCTCTTTACCAGCTTCACGCTGTTGTTCGAATTATGGCTGTTTCAAGGACTCTCTCCTCTTGGCATGTGGCAAGATTGAACAGCCTTGCTGATTTTAAAGTCTGTTTATTACAAATATTCTTTGACACCTTACCATCCTTATTGTGTTAGTTCTCTCTCCTTTACAAAAAAAAGTTTTTTAATATTTTCTTTTTGTATAAACAAGACCCCTCCGCCACAAATCACAATATTTTGAAATGAGTTATCCAATCTTATTGATAATGGTATGTGAATTCTTGAAATCCTGTGAAGTTCTTGGTTCATCAGTCATTTACTTGGTGCACAATTTGCAATATATTATCTTAATGTTTTTATGGATTGTGATGGATTAGTGCAAGTAGGTTATATGCTGGTACTGTCACTTCACGAATAAACAAGTTTTTTCCCCCTAAACTTGACGGAAATTATATGATGTATACAATTTGTAGTTGTGGGATCTAACCGCCGGAAAACTCTTACATGATTTCAAGAGTCATGAGGGCCAGATCCAGTGTATAGATTTTCACCCCAGTGAGTTTCTATTGGCAACAGGTTAGTTTTACTTTTTTAATCAAATTAAGAGAGTTAGTGCCTTGACAACAAGTATTTTCTTTCTTAATTGATATGGTTTTACTTTTACTAGTTGTTATTAAAATGCTACCTTGTTTTCAATCTTTTTTTTTTTTTTAAGTTACGACTTTTAAATAAAAGGAGAAAAAATAGTAAGAGCTTGTATGTATCCCCTTGAGCCTTATATTTATTAAAATCAAAAGCCAAAAATTAAATAGACCAGAAACACATTCAAATGAGTTAACGTTTATTTTTTTCTTCCAAAAATAAGGGGTATAGAAGGATTTCTATAATTAATACACACTTAAAAGTGTACTTTGTTTCTTATATTTAGAACCAACAAGTAACCTACTAGTCTTTAATAGAAAGGACCCGGTGGGGTATTGTTTCTTAGGCAGCTCAAAACATAAAATTGAATCTGGGGGTAGTGTGCTCAAGTCGACAACCATAGATAATTCATTCATCATAGCATATGACTCATCAATGTGGTGGGAGGAATTACGTATGGTGTAATTCATTATGGGAGGCTACTGGCAAGTATGAATTCCAATTAAGTTTATCACTAATTTAGGACAGCAGGGACTGATTTGAATTTGGCTTTGCTAGGGTTAGACTAAATCTCGGATAGATAAGGCATTAAGGCCATAATGCATTTGGGATAGTCGGGGTCAAAGCATCGAGCTTTATGAAATAGCCAGAAAAGTCCACTAACAAAGAGAGGACTTGTGAGCAAAAGGGTTGCACCTCATTATTTGTTTGTAGCCTATCTTTGCCAAATTCTATTAAGAGGATTAAAATTTAACCACCAAATGCAATAACTAAATCTAACATAACTTATAAAATAAAAAAATAAAAAATCTAACATAACTTACAAAAAAACAAGCAACCCAATTTGGCTTACCTAACAGTCACATTTGTTTGTTGATGGTTTTAGGTTATTTTATTTACATGATTATGTAACATTTAGTACCGGATTCTTGTGCTGTTTTCTTTTGTAAATTTCTAAACACCCCCCCACCCCCCCCCCCCTTCTTTTCTTTAAGGCTTTGTTTGGGAGTTTGAAGGGGGAAGGGAGGGCTTCAAAAGTTAATTTAAAAAAAATAGAGAAATCTTTTATTATTTTTTGAAAAAAAGATTTTGTTTAAAATGATAAAATTGTGCTTATCATTAATATATTTTAAATTTTGGAAATACTATAACAACAAAAATTATATTTGAACAATTTGTCTGAGCCCTCCAAAACCCTCCTCCAATGCAAATTTCAAGTTCTCCCAAATTAGGGATTTTTTGGTGTTATGAATAAAAACAAACCCTCTAAAATCCTCCCAACCAAAGTCCTTCTATTCTTTTCACTCAATCCTTCCTATTTTCCAACCCCCTCCTTTCTCCTCCAAATTCCCAAACAAAGCCTAAGTGAATGAAATCAATTGTAATTTTATTTTATTCATTTCCTATGCCTAGGTTCTGCTGATAGGACAGTTAAATTTTGGGACCTTGAAACTTTTGAGCTTATTGGTTCAGCTGGCCCTGAGGTACTCTCTTATAGCAATTTTACTAGTTATTCTTGGGTGGAGTTTAAAGTCGACATTAGTAAAGTTAATTTTGGTTTATTAGGAATATCTTCAAGAATTTTGTATATTTGTTTTTTAGACAACTGGAGTACGTTCTCTTACTTTCAGTCCTGACGGGAGGGCCCTGCTTTGTGGTTTGCATGAGAGTTTAAAGGTAAGCTCCTCTTTTAGTTGATTATGTGAGATAACTATTTATCTATGTAACTGTTCCATTTGATTTTGTTTAGGTTTTCTCTTGGGAACCTATAAGATGCCATGATATGGTTGATGTGGGTTGGTCTAAACTGTCAGATCTTAATGTTCATGAAGGAAAACTTCTTGGCTGTTCATACAATCAAAGTTGTGTTGGAGTCTGGGTCGTGGACATCTCGGTATGCATTTGTCTCAGAAATTATTTATGCTTCTAGTAATGGTTGTATTTGACACTATTTGATGCTAATGTGCTATTTTTACATCTTGTCCAGCGTATAGAACCATATGCTCTTAATAGTATGAACCAACTAAACAGCCGTTCAGAATCTAAATCCTCAAGTGGAAATACAACTGTATTAAATGAAATCACAGCTAAGGCTAGGCTATCTGGTTCACAAAATCCGGATCCATTACTGAAAGAAACAAGATCTCTTGGAAGGTTGTCAATTTCGCATGATTCAGACCCCTTGAAGGAAGGAAAATATTTGGCATGTATATATCCTTTCTCCTTTTATAATTCTTCCATTTGCTTTTAGGCATTTGTTTGATTGAATGGCTTGTTTGTTTGATTGAATGGCTTGTTTAGTCCGTGTCTTGTTTTGATCTGCCTAGATCCTATTGTTAATAAATATGCTTATGGCCATAACTTCTCATTACTTGACTTTTGATTGCATGAAGCCACAGGAAGTGCACCAAGTACTCCTCAAAGGATAAATTCTAATTCTGGTTCAAAAACAGTCTCTGTTGGTTCAACAGCAGTGCTTAATACAACCGCTCAGAAAAGGAGTTCTTTGAAATCACATACCACATCAAGTTTTCCACTCATCAATAAATCAGATATTGTACCTGTTATTGTCCCCAGAACTAGCACGAGGTCAGAGCCTGTAGCTGATTCTAGAAAAGAAGTCGGTGTTGCTGGAACACCAATGCCAATATCTTTGCAGTCAAAGTCAGTGGATATACGGAAATTTACAAACAGCAGAGATGATGTGGATAAGCCACCTTTCTCTTCTGCAACTGAATTTGCAGCTTCTAAGTGTAGTGAACTAGGTGGTTTTGCAGATAAAAATAATTTGCCTGCTTCTGTAAGCTCAACTCAAGGTAATAATAATCTACTTAACTGTATAGTTAGTGTAATGATTTTTTCTCAAGTCCTTGCATGTTAGATTTCTAGAGTCATATAAACAGAAGAAGAGAGAACCGGATGTTGCAAAATTTAATGTTTAAGTCTTGTATGTCTACGTTGCCGAACCAGTATTAGTCTCATTGGCTGTCTAAAGAGCCATAGAGATACTCGCGTGAACCCACCAGGGATCCAAAGACCCTAATTACGGTGGATTATGAATAAAAAAAGTACAGTTGTGAGCATGTGCTTTATCAACATTTAGCCAACTTTCATGTGTGGGCTATTACTTGCCTCTTGAAACCATTTTAAGTACTTGCACGACTTTAAACTTTTAAGTGAGTTACTTTCTTCACTGCTAGTATTTTTCTTGTTATTCACAGAAATTGAAAGACATCTTCTCTTTTAATAGTAATATATTTCATGTCTCTTAGTAAGAAAGCCTTCCCGGTGTTACTCACAAAAAGAAAGTAGTAGTAGTCTGTCTGAGTTGGAAAGTAATTTTGCTAAAGATAAACTCGGGTTGTGCGACATGTCTGTGCGAATGAAAAATAATATCTTTTATATACAAGTAAATTCCACACTATGAAGATAAACCCCAAACTGCAATTACAGATATTGACGATCCTTAATTGTCTAGCAAGCTATTCTGCTTATATACTTTTGGCCACTGCGGGCTTGTGATGTTGTGCAAAAGAATGCCTTATTTTCTCAGTCATTCTAACATCCAATGATAATATGCTGTTTATAAATTAAGACATGCTGTTATGGAAAGTGGTTGTGCCTACAGCTTCTCTATGTAGTTCTGCATGTAGCTGTTTTAATCTTATGTGAATTGAAAAGGATGGTAAACCGAAGGCTACAGTGAAACAAAACATAGACTTAATTAAAACAGCCCATTCAACCTAATGTTCAGCTGACCTTGTTTGATTGATTGATGCATGCTTGTTTGTGAAAATCTTTTGTCCTGTTGGATGGTACACTACTAATTTTTTATTTCTTTCTTGTGACAGATGAAGGCGGACAGAAACTGAACAGAGATGGATGTTCCATTGAAGTACAGAAAAGAGGTATATTTAAATTGTTAATGATCATATCATTATTCAAATATAAATGGTTTCTTATTTTTATGCTCTTTAAATTATGTAGGGAGAATGCGCTCACTTCTCAATTTGGAAAAGAGGGAACGTTCTCTTAATTTTGAGGAACCTAGACACAGAATTTCTCATGGGAGGACATCATCAGTTCATGTGCTTCCTTTCAGTGGGGTATTATACTGTTTCTTAGTTTGTTCAATACTCATTTTATTTTATTGCGCTGGGTTGAGGAATTGGACTTACTCCTACATTGCCTTGAAATGACCTTTGTAGTGCTTATAATAAGTCTTGAGCAGTCGATACCTTCCATTCTATTTCATGCTAGTTTTGTGGGGTTCAGTTAGACCCAAGTCAAAAATTCTTTTGATATTATCACAATCTATACTAGATCTATTGTTGAGCTTCATGCGTCGTCCATGCAACACGTTTGGGTGTGAGGAGTATGTTTGACAAAACCACTTTAATTGCAACCACCCATGGTCTTTTATCGGGCCACTTGACCTTCATTGTAGCGATTCAATACCTTTAGTGTGATGGGTTGAGTTGAGTTGAGGGGGTAGTCTTGTGCCACGTTTCCTAGAAATGTGGCCTTTGTGTTGCTCATGAGGCTTTTTGGGGATGAGTTTGATCTAATACTACCGAACTTTGTTTACAACAAAAGTTCTAGCAATACACTCTCTTTCAGACTTTCTCTCATATTGGATGTAACATATATTGGTTCCATGATTTTGAGAAGCTGTCCCACTGTTTACTTATCCCTGGATGTTAAACAGAGAACACATTCCATATCCACTGAGAAGGCCACATTTTCTGCTAGCGAGGAAGATTCTATTGCTGATGTGATGGAACAACATGATGAGTTTATCAGTTCAATGCAGAGTCGTTCATCTAAGTTGAAGGTATTGGTGATTGAGTTTGTGATTTTTATGATTACTGTTGTATTGGCTTTCTGTTACTTGTATAATGAGTTAGAGTCTTTGCATGATATTAAATTTCAAACAAGCTGTTGGGGTTGTAGGATGACAACCTGGATGTACATTACTCACTTCAGCATCCTTTATATTTATTTCTTCTTTTATGACAAAAGAAGATAATTTTTAGAGAAGTGGAGAAAAACAAGATTGGAGGAAAACATATCTGTTGAAATTTTATGGACTTTGGTGGAAGAAAAAAAAATCATAATATATACTATTGACATATGTTTTGTTCAATCATGCACTATGAACAACCAAGCAAATACTGGTATTTACAGTAACTCTGGATGTTTAATCCTAATGGAATAAGAGATAAAATAATGATTAATGATATATTGACCAATTTGAAAGAAATTTTGGTAAATAAGTGAAGTCTACTACCAGTGATAGATTTGATGAATTTCGAAACAATTGTATTTCAGGTGGTCTACGGACGTTGGGAAAGAAATGATGTTACAGAAGTCATTAGCACAATGGCAAAGATGGGTGATCACGCTGTAAGCGTTTTGAGTTGTTTGTTTTCAGTTGCAACTTATCAATTTTGTGTGTTCTCTTTTATGACATATTGAGTTCTAACAATACTTTGATTTAATTGTATTTATTCCAGGTGATTGCTGATATTGTTAGCATTATAATGGAGAAAATTGACATGGTCACACTTGACTTGTGTACAAGTCTTATGCCACTTCTAAGTGACCTTTTACAAAGTGAAGTGGATAGGTAAGTGATGTATCTTTTTCTGTTTCTTGTTTTTGACATGATTTTTCATCCGCCTTTATTAATTCATTTGTCTCTGTTGTAGCGAAAATCACCGTCTTCTGTATATTTTGGCTTAACAATGTTTCATTGTGTTTCTTATAAATTTATGCAAGTAATCAATCACTTGCAATGCAAGATATCTTAGGTTTCATGTTTGGATTAGCTATCAAAACATTACTTGACTTTTGTTGCCCATAAAAATCTCCAGCTGCAGTGTTTGTGTTGAGTATATTGAGTGAACTCCAATTTAGCTCTCAAAATTTTATGCATAAGACAATCCCAAGGATTAACTGTAATTTTAAAATGATTTCTACAAGTGAAAATTTCTTGATTACATTGTTTTATTCTGGGAGGTCAATTCAGTTTCTAAAATTGTTTGGAAGTGATTGATAATTTTTGATATCATAGGTTGCAATTTTGTTAATTTTGAGGCCCCAGTTGCCTAACTCTACAATACAATTTTGAGACAAAATTGATGATTACATTAGTAAATAATAAATTGACTAAATTGATGAGCCTGGGAAATTTCAATGCAAATCTATTTAATTACATTGGTAAATTATAAATTTTATAGATTTAGTTTCTATGTTGACAATTTTGGTATCATATATTGTAGACATCTATCTATATCCGTGGAAATGTTATTGAACCTGGTCAGAGTATTTGGTTCAGTAATCTATTCAACGCTATCAGCTAAACCCTCTGTTGGTGTTGATATCGAAGCAGAGAACAGGTTCACATTCCTGACTTATTTTACTTTTTATATATTCCATTACACAATTTCATTTTTGATTGTTAATATGATCCAGGCTAGAGCGTTGCAACCTCTGCTTTGTAGAGCTCGAAAAAGTCAAACGTTTCTTACCTTCTCTAATGAGGTACATGTTTAAGTTTTTTTGTTTGTCTTATATTAAAAGAAGAATTTTCCTTTTGTTTTATTCTCTTCTGGTGGTGCTAAGTGAGTAATGCTAATTACTTTTTAATTTACAAATGGTTTGTTTTACTTCATGTTAATTTAAATAAATGGTAGAATTGAGAGAAGAAAGCTACACTAAAATTGGTTTCACCTTTATATATAAATATAGATTTTGGAAGTTTAATAAATAGAATTTGTGCTAAAAGTAATCAGGAAATTATGTATTGGGATGATTTAGAATTTCTCATGTTAATTTATGTCCCTTCATCTGTAGAAGAGGAGGATCAATTGCAAAATCTGCACACGAGTTGAATCTGGTACTTCAGGATGTGTCGTGACTCTAACTGGATTAGATTATTCTTGTTGCTTCTTAACGCTGGTGCTTAGAGGTTTTATGTGTTTCTCATAATTTAAAATCTCTACACAAGTCACCAAATAGTTTGATGGGATCTTCTTTGGCATCGAACCATGTGTGTACGTTTATTTATTGCTGTTAAAACTCATGATGATGACAAATGGCGGTGCTGATAGTCTGATACTGCTGATTCTTGGATGTATACATGGAAACCAGAGGTGAGCTGAAGAGATGTGCCACTATCTGCTGATGGATTGTCTAGAAGCTTAATGTGGCGATCTCACAGTCACTCCGTTCAACAACTAACCTAATATGGAGCAATGCTATTGCTGATACGGGTCTAATCTTCTGTGAAATTCATTTTTTTAAGTTTGTTTTAGTGTCTTAGATTAGGCGCCATTGTATGTGAGTTTGGCCCTTTTCATATTTCTCTTTGGTGCAAATTCTTGTATGAATTTCTCGCAATGCATTTGGTAACCAATACGATGAATTAGTGTCTATATAACTTAAGAAAATGAAGTGACATCTTTGTTTGTATCGTGTGAGAACTGTTGCAATATCTTGTCTTATTTTATTAATTTTACTATAACGAGCTTTCTTGTTCTCTTATTCCCAATATACATAAATAACTTATATTTTGCAAGTAAAACGTTCATATAAAGTAAAATAAACAAAAAATCATGGACAAATTCTAGCTGACACTTAGATCTTGCCATAGTGCGAATTTTAAAGTTTCTGGTTGCCCTTTCAAAATGCAATTTTATGTACCCTTGTCAAGTGCAGTTGCAGCTTGGTTATATTCTGATCATGCCTTTAAGCACACAAATGACAATCTTATATATGTTGGATGACTGATAATGTTCCAAAAGGAAAGCAAAATACCACTGATTTAGTAGAAGGTTTGGCTTTTTACGATTTTCTACATCCATCATTCCCATCTAAGTTTTTTAAATGGATCCTATACAACTACATAAATTACGGTGCGAACAATTGTCATTTTGACAACCGGTGCAAATGTCTCATCATAATCAATTCCATATTCTTGCTTGTTTTCTAATGCAACCAAGAGGACATTGAAACGGTTGAGGGACCCATCATAATTCAATTTGCAGCCAATGAGTTTGATATTAGGAGGACAAAAGACAATATCCCATGTGAAATTCTCTTGAAGAGCCTGAAGTTCCTCATACATCCTCATACATTGCTTTTATTCAACACACATTTTGAACAACCTGTGAGTAACAAGTAGTAATAGATATACTAGAGAGTGTGTCAGACAGAGAAGTATGTGAGGAATCATACCTGTCTGGTGAATATCTTTTTGATGCTCGAGATATTCGACCAGAACGTCGTGGTTCAACTGGTACAGGATTAGGTGGTGGTTCAACATCGGAAAGGGGTGTGGGAACCCGCTGCTTGTGTTTTTTGACATATACATGACCTGGTTTATAACTTCTATAGATTGAGGCATAGTAGAAAACTTATGAAGAATGAAATATCATTCATGGCATGAGAAACATTGACAAACATAAACTGATTTTCAAAAAATGTCATTCCTAGAAATACGAAAACGATGGTTAGTGACATCATAACACACAAAGTCCTTATGAGAATGACTATACCCCATAAATTCACATTGAACAAACTACGCTACAAGCTTATGCCTTTCAAATGGAGGTAAGTGAATAAAACACACACACACACACACACACACACACACACACACCTAAAAGTATGTAAAACACTATTATCAAAATGAGTTTTATAAAGACGAAAGAAAGGAGAATCAAGATCAATAATCGTAGAAGGAAGACGATTGATCAAGAAGACAGTCGTGGAAAGAGTCTCCACCAAAAACTGGGATGGTACATAAGCTTGGAGAAGTAAGGTGTGTGTTACATCAAGCAAATGATGATTCTTATGTTCTGCCATGCCATTTTATTGAGGGTTATTGGACAAGACCATTGAGACAAGATGCCTTTTTGTTGTAAGTATTCCTGAAACTCATGAGACATATACTCACCACCAGAGTCAGAGCGAAATTTTTTAACACTTGCTTGAAATTGAGTTTCAACATATGCCAAATATTTCTTAAACATGGAAAATACTTCAGATTTAGAACGAAGAAAATATATCCAAGTAAAATGACTATAATCTTCAATAAATGTGACAAAATATTTGTAGTGAGCATGAGAAACTACAAGAGACATTCCCCATACATCACTATGAATCATCTCAAAACAAGTGGAAGCACGATGAACACCAGACGGAAAAGAAAGTGTTTTACTTTTAGCCAACTTGCAAAATGAACATGAAATAGATGCATTAAAAATAACATTTTTATTTCCCAACAAACCAGCTTTACATAAATGAGACAAAACAACCGAGTTTGGATGGTCCAATTTTCTATGCCAATCCTCATAAAAATTCAAAACATTATTACACGCAAGAGATAAATGATTAGAAATAAATTGTATTGGAAACAATCTTCCCACTTTAGGCCCCTTCACGATCACCTTACCCGACACCTGCTCCTGCATAAGACAACCAGTACTAGAAAAGTTAACATCATAATTTTTATCAACCAATTGACCAACCGACAATAAATTGGAAGCAAGTCTAGGTGATACAAGAACATCCCGATAGTCAGAGTTTATGTCGCCAACATTAGTGTTAGATAAAGTATTACCATAAACTATTTGAATTTTCTGATTTCCATGATAAAATTGTAAATTGTGCAAATATTCAGAGAAACCCGTCATGTGATTGGATGCATCAGAATCAAGAAACCATGGGCGAACAACATTAGAAGACTTACCCTGAATTCATAATGCTGAAAGAGCAGAAAATACCATTTGTTGAATCACTTTAGGCTGTATAGCACACTGTTTGATGCGCCACCAATGGAAGGATCAACTACATAATTTATAGTTGAATGAAATGCCTGCACCGAATGTTGGGTTGGTCGTGGAGGATGCGTGGGACAATCAGAGATAATATGTCCCTGCTGCTTGCAATAATTACAAAACTTCTTACTGCAACTACGAACAATATGTCCAAATTGTTTGCAAGAGAAACATTGAATCTGTCTCATATCACGACCTTTGCCTCTACTTTGAGCAGCATATGCAACCACCACATGCTCAGAAATAACAGTTTCATGAGACATGGATCATTGAGTAATAAAACATTGTTCCTCTCGCAAAAGCTCTCCAATACATGTATCTAAAGAAGGAACGGTGTTCGTATTCAGCAAAGCACCTCTGACAATTTCAAATTTTGGACAAAGTTTCATGAGAAATTGATCTCGGCTACTTATGTTGTAGACCTCTTGAATTACAACAAGAGAAGTCTTTGGAACATTGGCATGTATAAGAGAAGAGTGTTTTGTCCACAGATTTAGAAAACCAGAATAATATTCTTGAATAGATAAATTACCTTGTTTGTAATTTTCTATCTCTAATTCCAACTGAAAACTATTGGCAGCATTGTCTTGGTTGTAAATACGCTTCAAATAATTCCACATTTCTTGAGCAGTTGAAAATGAACGTAAATTATTGATCATTTGAGGATCAATAGTACTGAGGATCCAAGTGATTATTTGAGCATCTTTAGTTTCCCACGCCTCTAATGCGTCTTTCTCTGTAGGTGCCTTAGACACATCGTTTAAGTGACTCCATAATCCCTTTCCCTTCACAATTTTTTTGAATTGAAACTCCCAAGTAGAATAATTTTTATCGGTAAAATGAACATAAAACAAATTTCTTTCATTTTCCAAAGACATAATACAAGTGGTAAACTTTTTTTTTTAAGTAAAGCATTTGCATCAATTTTTATTTATTTATTTAATACTGTCGTCCACCGCTTATTATGTTACAAAAGAAAAGGATGGAAAACAAAATAACTTAAGCAAACTTAAATGCCCAGTAACGTAAAAAAGGAAAACAAAAACCGTTTCCAACAAATGTGATTGTAGAGTCGTAAACGACAACAATGAATCAGAATTGCGAGAAAGCACCGAACCAGAATTACAGAACAAAACCGATCGCAAATACTAAATCATGATCTCAAAGCAAGACCGCCAATCTTAAACACAGACAACGAAAATCCAGAACAACACCGAGAGTCAAGAGACGACAACAGAAGTCATAATCACACACAAACAACGACAATCCAGAACAACCCCAAGAATCACGATCTCAATCCTTCAAATCAAGAATCACGAGACAATATCAAGATATGGCACGAAACCGCAAACAATAGTACGAACCGACAACGAACCAAAATGAAAGAGAATTTTGAGAGCGACACAGTGGGTGTCGCTAGACAAGCCCTAGATAACACGATTTCAAAGGTTTGGTTTTATGGAACCTTCTGATACCATGTCATTAAAAATGGCTTGATGCTTTTTTCTATTGCACTCTATACTATATATAATAGTATAGTAATTACACGTAATTAAAACTCTTAATGACAAATATTCTATTGTCTAATTTATCTAACCTATTCCAGGAAACTAAATAATTTACAATAAAGGATAAATCAATTCCTAATTAACAGAGATAACTTGCTAACCAAGTTAAAAACCAATCTAGCAGAGGCACAAGTCATGAAGAATTAGGCTGATAGGAAGAGACACGAGTTGAATATGAAGGTTGGAGACCTATGTTGGAATTATCTCAAAACCTATGAGAATTTCGACCTTTTCTTTAAGAACAAGAAAGGTTCTTGCGGAACAATTAACAAAGAAAAGAAGAAAATAAAGAGAAAAGAAATTAGGGTTCTAAGAGAATTTGGAGAAGAATGTTGCTAGCCACAAACTGTGAGATTATTCTTTATTGATTCACTCTACTACCTGCAGAACTGTGAATTAAAATGTGTTGTAATGAATTTATTACAAGAGGGATACTCCCTATTTATAGAATTAGGTTTGCTTGCACCTCAAGCCAAAAACCCAAAACTATAAAAGCCAAAAATATCTATTTTGGAACTAAATCAAATCTAGATTTAAAACTAAATCAAATCTAATCTAAATCAAATATGACATAATGAATTATACTTTCAACACACCACCCAATTAATTGTGTCTAAGCTATCTACATTCATCATAGCTCTTAGTCTTTTGAATACTTCAACTTGTACTCCCTTCGTCATGATATCTGCAATCTGATTCTCAATTCTGCAGTGTTCCAAGTCATGATATCAGAATCTTGATTCTTTTGCTTTTCTGGACTACCACTAAAATAATGACCATACTTATGACATTTGAAACACTGAATATGACTCTTGTCTGACTTTCGACCACCACCTCTTCCTCTACCTGCAACAAAACCTCTTTGGCTGCCTTGGTTCCAGGGTTTTCTTTGATTAGACCAGTCTCTTTCATGTTGATTTCGACCAGTCGAATTGTTGTAGCCACCTCTTCCTTTGTTGTTAAACACCTTTCCTTTGCCTTTCTTATCTCTCACTGATTGAGCCTGTAGAGCCACATCATTCTTCGACTTTCCTGCTGCTCTTTAAGTCATTATTTATTCATGAGATTCAAGTGTCCCTTGAATCTCTTCTTTAGTCACATTCGACAAATATTTCGACTCTTCTATGGCTACTACCTCGTGGTCGAACTTTGGAGCCAACAATCTCAAAATCTTTGAGACAACTGCTTTCGTTGTCAGCACTTCTCCAAATACTTTGATTTGATTCATAAGTTTCATAACTCTTGTGAAGAAATCTGTAATGCTTTCATTATCTTCCATCTGAAGCAATTCATAAGCCCTTTTGTGAGTTTGTAACCTCACTTCTTTCATCTTCTCTGCACCTCCAAAAGACTTTTCAAGAATCTCCCATGCTTCTTTTGTAGATTCAACATCACTAACCTTTTTAAATTTATCTGGATCAACGCATTGATAGATTAGAAAGAGAACTTTATAATCTTTCTTCTTCAATTCTTTGTGCGTAACTTTTTCTTGATTCGTTGCGTTCTATGCAAGCGTTGTTACTCTTTCTTTCACAAGATCCCATAAATCTTGATAATAGAAAACAACTTTAATCTGATTGTACCAATTCTCATAATTATCTTTCTTGAGAATTTGAAGGCTTGTTGGAAAGTGCCCATTCAGATGATTCATCGCCATCACTTTTTCTTCCCACGGATCGTTGAAACCGGAGCTCTAGATACCAGATGTTAGAATTAACTCAAAACCTATGAGAATTCCGACTCTTTCTTTATGAACAAGAAAGGTTCTTACTGAACAACTAACAAAGAAATAAAGAAAATAGAGAAAGAAAAGAAATTAAGGTTCTAAGAGAATTTGGAGAAGAATGTTGTTACCCACAAACTGTGAGATTATTCTTTATTGATTCACTCTGCAACCTGCAGTAATGAATTTATTACAAGAGGGATACTCCCTATTTATAGAATTAGGTTTGCTTGCACCTCAAGCCAAAACTATAAAAACCCAAAATATTTATTTTTGAACTAAGTCAAATCTAAATTTAAAACTAAATTTAATCTAGATTAAATATGACCATAATGAATTATACTTACAACAACCTAGTGCTGGCAAAGCTACAACACTCTGCACCATTGAGGAGAAATCAGAAATTGACAATGAAGTACTTTGGTCCCTTCAAAATTATAGCCAAAATAAAGACTGTAGCTTACAAATTGGAATTACCTTCAACTGCAAGAATACGCCGAGTTTTTCATGTGTCATAATTGAAAGTATTTAAGGGAAATACTGCTGAACCATACCTGCCATTACCACTCACAGTTACAAAAATAGGTCCAGTTATACAACCATTACAAATATTGGCCACTCGCGATATCATAAGAGGGACATCTCGAATAGGCCAGATACGGGTGCGGTGGGAGAACGGGCTACAAGAAGAAGTAACTTGGGAAGAAATTGATGATATAAAGGCAACTTATCCTAATTTCAACCTTGAGATCAAGGCTGATTTTAAAGGGGAAGGTAATGTAATGAAAGAGCAGTCACCAGGTGGAAGTGGGGCCAGAGAAAATGAATCATGTGCTGCAAGCTGCACTAACAACCAACCTGCGGAATACATGGATCTAGGGTGTTGGAAGAGAAGAAAGCCAGCTGAAAGAGAAGAACATGAGGATAATAAATAGAATAATAGTTGTATTTCTTAAACCATTCTCTTTCCGTACACCATAACACAAGCTGTTGTGCTCACGCCTAAAACACACGACTTGTGTACAAGTCTTCTGCCACTTATAAGTGACCCTTTACAAAGTGAAATGGATAGGTATGTGTTTTATCCTTTTCTGTTTCTTGTTTGACATAATTTTCATCTGCCTTTATTAATTCAATTGTCTCCATTGTAGCAAAAATCATCGTCTTCTGTATAGTTTGGCCTAACAACATTTCATTGTTTTTCTTATAAATTAATGCATGTAATCAATCACTTGCCTTTTGTTTGCCCATAAAAATTTCCAGCTGCAGTGCTTGTGTACACGAGTTGAATCTGATACTTCAGGATGATTATTCTTGTTGCTTTGATATGCAGGTACTTATAGAGTTGAATTTCTTGTAAGTAAAAGGTTCATATAGGAAAATAAACAATAAGTCACAGACAAATGGTAGCTGACACTAGATCCTACCATAGAGTGAATTTTAAAGTTTTGGCTTGCCTTTTCAAAATGTAATTTTATGTACCCTAGTCGAGAGCAGTTGCAGCATGGTTATATACGCATCAGTTCTATAAGTATACAAATGACAATGTTACGTGAGTGAGATAACTGATCATGTTACAAAAGGAAAGCAAGATATCGCTAACATTGTAGTTATTTTGGATTTTATGATTTTCAGGAAACCAAGTGTTTGATATTGAAGACGAGGTTAGATTAGATTCTATTGTGATTGTATTTCTATGTCTCAAATATAATCACACATGCAGTATATTTCATAATAACAAATAACATTTTTTATGACGAAATTTTCATCTCGAACAATAGAAAACTGAGATATAAAGTCAATGAATGCACACTATTTTTTATTATTAAAAAAAACAAAAATTCTCTTGTTTTTCATAAAATCGAGGTGGAAAAACAAAACAAACCAAGGTGAAAACACAAAATGTTCATCCTTCAGCTATCTATTTAACTGAGACATAAAATATTAAGATTTTTATTATAAAAACACTTGTTTAACAGATTTTAGTATAGTCCTTACTAATATGAACTTGTTTAACAAATTTTACTAGGTGAATTCTTATCTACCCATTTCAAAAAGTTGGGTAGAGTTACCCATAATGTAATTTACATTGGAATTGTTTTGGAAATTTAAAAAGTTTAAACTATTAAATAAATAAATAAATGCAATAAAATGATTTGACATTGTTTGATTGGAGGAATGTACATTACCCAACTTTTTATGATGGATAAAGAAGTTGTCCCCATTTTACTATAGTCCTTACTAATATGAAGCCACCCGAAACATCATTCTTTGGGATGAATTGCAAGACAAAAAAAATCTTTAATGTTCTTCTATCTTGAACAAAACATTTTTTCTGTCGTCACAATCTACCTCACATAATGATGTTGATGTTGTCGCTGTTATATTTTTTGAATAACCCTCAATTAAAGAAGGGTACTCAGTTGATAGATTGCAAGTGTAAAAAATTATTATTACTTCAAGTTAAATAAAGAATGAAGCTCAACCTTTGAAAAGAGCTCAGTTGATAGATTGTAAGTGCAGAAAATCATTCATGCTTCAGATTAAACAAAAAAAATTAAGCTTAACAAAAAAGAAAGGAGTTCAAACTTTGAAGAGTACTCAATTGATAGATCGCAAGTGCAGGAAATCATTATTTAAAAAATATTTGTTTGAATGGGTATCCAACAAAATCTGGATATCACCAAAGATTTGTTGTAAATAGTATTTTTTTAATATTTTATGTAAACAATATATTTTAAAAATAAATAAATAAAAGAAATAGTTACCTTTGTTTTCTTTAAAACTGAGGTGATAGTTAAAATAAAACCTCAGTTTTATAGTAAAACCAAGTTGGTTAGTAATCATATTTTACTAAATTATATATAGTCTCTCCAAAGAGAGAAAATATTTACCACCGTCAGTTTCTATCCTGAGTTGCTACGACTGATCACTGTGATGGATTGCAAGTGCAGAAAATAAAAATTCTCAATGGGAAACAAATCTCTAGCTTTCTGCATGAGACCTGAACATGTAAAGTAAAACTTCTCATTGGAAAACAGATTTTACAATGTATTTTTAATATTTTGTGTAAATAATATATTTAAAAAAAGAAGCTTATTCACCTCGGTTTTCTTCTTGGCCGACATGATAGTTAAGGTTTTTTTTACTATATGCATCGTCCTTAAACAAATCTTTGACATTCATTTAATATTTATCAACGCTTAAGAATCTGTCATTAGTTATCCGCGTGAAACCTAAGGGACATCCGTTATAAGAACATCTTGAATATTAAAAATTTAACCTAAATGAAACATGAAGCGCTTGAAACATAAAGACATTTTTGAAAAGTTCTCTAAGATAGATTGCAAGAGCATAAAATTACTTGGGTTTAAGATTTGTTTTCTTGAATATTTATTTGAGCACAAAATCATATATTTGAATATTCACTTTTATTTATCTAACCCTTATTTTGTTTTACTTCAGAAACAAATGCATGCTAGATGCATAGATGATAAACTTGCACCCAACATTTTGTAATAGTGTTTATATGCAAATATGGTTATACACAATAAGTAATAATATTATTGGGAAAAACCCAAGTCCCACATTGGCTAAATATATAACTCACAAAGGGTTTAAATAGGGTGACACTCCTCACCTTACCAACCGGTTTTGTAGGGTGAGTTAGGTCAAACTCTAATTCTAACATGGTATCAAGAGCCTATCGATTCGGGCCACCCACCATTTAATATGCGCACCAAGCCCAAGATGTGCTGGGCGCAAGGGGGTGTATTGGGAAAAACCCAAGTCCCACATTGGCTAAATATATAACTCACAAAGGGTTTAAATAGGGTGACACTCCTCACCTTACCAACCGGTTTTCTAGGGTGAGTTAGGTCAAACTCTAATTCTAACAAATATAATTACACTTATGATTAAATGAATATCAATCAATACTAATTGATTGATAACATATTCTTAATACTCCCACTCAGGTCAGATCGTATATATTATATGATTCAAGTTTGTTACAAATATAATTAACTTAAGAATAATTGAGAGACTTGGTAAATCTATCATCCAATTGATCTTCAGATTTGACAAATTTTGTGGTTATTTATCCTGACAGTACCTTGCCTCTTACATAGTAAGAGTCTATTTCTATGTGCTTGGTCCGTTCATGGAAAACCAGATTGGATGCAATGTGGAGTGCCGCTTGATTGTCACATATGAGTTTTGTGGCATGAAGGTCTCCCAAGCTAAGTTCTTTAAGAAAATTCTTAAGCCATGTAGTTCCTTTGAGGTTGTTGCCATAACACGATATTCAACTTCAATACTAGATAGTGCAACTGTGTTTTGTTTCTTGCTCCTCCATGAGATCATATTTCCTCTAATAATACAATATCCAAAAGTGGATCTCCTATTCGACAGTGATCCTGCCCGGTTTGCATCTGAATAATAAGTGAACTTAGCATCACCATTATATTCATATAATAGGCCTATTTTTGGTGCATTCATTATATATTTGAGAATCTGAATAACTGCATTCCAATGAGTATCGCAACGAGCGTCCAAGAATTGGCTCACAATGTTCACTATAAAAGCAATATCTGGTCTGGTGACGCTAAGATAATTGAATCTACCCACTAGATGTCGATATCTTTTAGGGTCTTTCAACATCTCCCATTGATCTAGAAGAAGCTTGATGTTGGGATCCATAAGAGTGTCAATCAGACGACAGTCAAGCATACCAGTTTTAGTTAGGATGTCTAATGCATACTTACAACGATTAATTGCAATGCTTGATGAGGATTGAACAACTTTAATACCTGGGAAATATCTAAGTGGACCCAAATCTTTTGTTTGATTTTTTTAAAAAAGAAAAGTCATATCGGTGAAGGAATGTTGGAAGAAAACAAAGTGATTTACTTCATATTCAGTCATACCAAATTGTATCTAGGAAGAGCTGAAGCGACCAAACCAATTACGTGGAAACTATTTCATACCATAAAAAGAGCGATGAAACCGATAAACAAGCCTTGAATTTCCAGGAACAATAAAAACTTGAGGTTGATCTATATACACTTCCATATCTAATTCTTCGTTTAAAAAGACATTTTTAATGTCCAATTGATCAAGCGACCAATGATTAATGACAACCATTGCAAGGAAGAGATGAACTGAACAAATCTTGGCTACTAGAGAAAATGTGTCACAATAATCAAGGCCAAATATATGTGTGTATCCCTTGGCTACCAAATGCGCTTTGAAACGATCAATCTGACCATCTGGTCCAACTTTCAGTGTATAAACCCATTGACATCCTATTGTAGTTTTGTATAAAGATAAAATAACAATGTCCCAAGTGTGGTTTGAATGCAATGCAACCATTTCTTCCACAATTGCATGATGCCAGTTGGGATTAGTCATAACTTCACCTATAGACTTTGGAATAAACACAAAATCCAAAACAGACAAAAAAGAATCATATGAAGTAGAGAGACGATCATAATTTAAAACAAGCATATTTAGTATTTGGATTATGAGATGTGATACCTTTTTGTAATGCTATTGAAAGGTCAAATTAAGGTGACATATCTGGAGGAACAGTTCGAGCAGGAGATGGTGCTGGTGGATCAATATCGTCTCTAACATCCGATGGACGGGGCGCCTGTCGATGGTAGACCTACAATGGAAGTTTAATTGGTATGTGGATGACATAAGAGATATCTCAAGCATCTAAGTTACAAATCTCACAGGGTAACACAAAGACATAGAAAAAAGAGGAACCTTCAAAGAATGTAACATCGAAGTAAACAATGTATTATTAAAGTTGAAGACAAAAACAACAATATCCCTTTTATATACGTGAGTAGCCTAGAATAATACATTTGAGAGACTTGGCATAAAATTTGTCTTTACATGGACTAAGATCATGAATATAGTATGTGCAACCAAAAACGCGAAGAAGAATGAGGTAGAGATCATATTGCATATTCAAGATGGAGTATGGAATATGATCTTAAAGGATCGATGAAGGAATTCCATTGATAAGGTGACATGTTGTGAGGAGAGCATCACCCAAAAAACGAGAAGGTACATTATGGTGAAGTAAAAGAGTATATGCGATTTCAACTAAATGACGATTCTTCCATTCAACAATACCATTTTGTTGTTATGTATAAGCATATGATGATTGGTGAATAATTTCATGTGATGTTAAAAAATAATGAAACTGGGATGACATATATTCAGGAGTACTATCAGTGCCTAAATTTTTAATGGAAATGTTAAACTGGTTTTTAATTCCATTCAGAAATTGGTTTTATTAAGACTAGTTTGACCCAAACGTTGATGTGTAAGGTGTAACACCCCGATGTTTTTCATTTAATTAAGTTAATTTGTGTATTTGAGTGATTTAATGTGTGTCGTACCCCGAAAAATACGTACTCGCGATCTAAAGAGAGAGCCGTGCGCTGGACAGACATGAGAGTCGCCACCTAATTCTAATTTATTCCCATAAGGGGAAAGGGAAGATATAGATAAAACTCGTCTGAAAGGAGGATGAAGAAAAAGGTCTCGCAATCATTGTCTGGGTTCGGAAGTCGGTTATGCAGGGGGAAGATATCAGCACCCCCTACATCCATCGTACTCGATGGGAACCATCTAAATTGTCACGCGTGAAAGGATGTCTATGCCTAATGAGTTACTTGCTAAGGGAAAAAAGTTTATGTCATAAGTTAGATTGATCCTAGGTGTTCAACAAGAATTGAGATCCTTGTCCCTACGTACTCCCTCGTGCAATGGGAAATTTAGAGCCTCGTAGTTCGGCCTACTACAATTGGTGGTTGTTGATTTTACTATCTTTCTTCGATGAAAGGGTTTAGGAGTCGAACTGCACTAAAGACTATGGGTAGAGGTGATTATTCCGAGCCAACAAGCCGAACATCTTGAGACGGAAATAATCGAAGCGAGTAACGAAAGACCGTAGTCCTCATTTCTACCACTTAAGGCTCGTGGCGTACAATTTTTCTCGTATTATTAATGTTCTTTATTACCTAATGAACGCTTGATGTTGGATCAAGGGTTTGGACCTAAGAGAAATGTTTTGGTTTTTTATTGAGGTTTGATGGTGATGCGCGAAGCACTCGACTTACGGGTGAGTGAAAATGGAGGTTTGTTGTTTATTTGTTAGCGAGGATTAATGCACTCGGCTCACAAGGTTAGTTGGATCCTAGTAAACTAAACGATAACTGAAAAATAAAGTGAAGTCTGTGTGAGTGCAACCACTTAACGTTGGACCAAGGATTCGCGAACTAAGCAAAAGATTTATACTAGTCCCTAAGGGTGCTCCTAGTGATCAAAATGATAAATGCGGAAAAATAAAAGTGTGTACAAAGGAATAGGGGAGGGGTACATGTAAGTTACACAGGATTGCATGAAATAAAAGGTCTCGCTGTATTTTGCCCAAGAGGAAGCGTGTGTGCAGTGTCTTAACTATTCGGAGGTGTTGGACCTTTTTATTCGAAGGCGTTGGACCTTTTCAGATGCGTCAAAATGTGGCTCATTAACTCCCTTAGAACCAATTCAATTTTAGAACCGTTCTATGAGGAGTCAAGCATTTATGTTGAAATGCGAAAAATAAAATAAAGTAAATTAAATAAAGTGAAATAAAATAAAATGGTCTCATCATTTAATCGAGATTTCAAGTCGACTGCGACGAATCTCAAGATATTAGATGCTCATCGACCATAAAATAAAATAAAGTGATTAAATAAAATAAACTAAACTAAATGGTTTCGTTTTGATCAAACTTTCCGATTTAATGAAATCGAAATAATTTGACCGTTTAATATATCATCGGCCCCGAAATAAACAAAAGTAGAAAATCTAAATATATTAAACAAAAAGCCAAAAAAAAAGATATCAAGAAAATTAAAGTAGGAACATGACATAAAAGCTAATAATTGAAAACAAATATTATTGGAAGAGGGAGGTGTGTGCAAGTCTTATGGGTGCAATTAGAAAATGATTTGATCCACGGGCTGGGCCCGATCTGAACTTCATAAAGAGTTAAAAAGCAAAAAATAAAATAATAAGTAAAATACATAAAAAATAAAAAGAAATAAAAAAGGAACATAGGTTAAACACATGTGTATCAGGTTTTATATTACACTCTGAAGCGTGAAAAATTTCAACAGAACAGTGAAATCAGAAACCAACCTCAGTTCTCTCACTCACGTTCGCAGTTTGTATCATTTTGCTCACACCGATTCAGTTTCTTCTCAACTCTTTCTGTTTTATTGTGTTTGGTTCAACTCACGATCTGGTTTCGGTTCTCTCTCAATCTCCTTGTCTTACTGATTTTTTCAGGGTTTACCTCACTGTTTTGGGTTGAAGGTTTGGTTCGTCGGTTTCGACTTTGAGTGGATTTCACGTTTTGGTTTCTGTGTTCTTCGCTCAGACTCACGGTTTGCTTTTGCTATCACTACAAGAAAATTGGCAAATTGCGACAGTTCATTTTGGAAGATTACGACAGTTAGAACCTTCGTAATTTCTGAATTACGACGGTTTCAGTACTGTCGCTGAATTGTGCGTTGCGAGGCCAAATAGCGACGGTTGTGAAAACCGTCATACAAACCGCCGTTATATTCACGACAGATATTTAACTGACGTAATCTCTATGTTGTGACAGTTTCTAACCTACTTAATTTGCTTACTGATTTTAGTTTCAAATAAAAATAACGACGGTTGTAACCGCCATAATTATACAATATATATTTTATTAGAAACGTAGTGACGGGTGTAACCGCCATAATTATATAGTATATATTTTATCAAAAACATAGCGACGGGTGTAACCGCCATAATTATATAGTATATATTTTACTAAAACTAGGACGGTTGTAACCGCCATAATTATATAATATATATTTTAATCAAAATGCAGTTGAGGCAGCCACCGCTGCTCTTATTGCTGCCACAACAACCCCACAAACACCAAACTGCATTTCCAAAAGAAGAAAAGATTGAAGTTCTCAAAGTTTAATAATAAAGTCATGAACATGCATAATGAACATGAACACATTATATAACCAAATTAAAAGGTGCAAACAACTAGCACCATATTCAATTGGAAACAAAATTTTCATCAGTAAAAGTAAAGTATTTATTTCCTTTTACATTAATTTTCACTCTCAATGAAACATAAGAATTATCTTAATTGTCTTATACAATATATATATATATATATATATATATATATATATATATATATATATATATATATATATATATATATATATATATATATATATATATATAATAACCTCAAAGTAATACCATTTTTATTTCCAACAAAACACAATATCTAGCAAGTCTGCCACAACTTCAATGGCTTCCCAATTGAGTACACAATAAACCCAATCCCCCCCTTAACTTATCAACATCCAAAAAAATTCTACCATCAAAAACAAATGTTGGTTTCTCCATACTATCAAAAACTCTTTGATAATCAATTTCCTTGAACTCGTCCCATTCTGTAAGAACACATATCCCATGAGCATTTTTAGTCGCCTCATAAAAAATTTCAAACACACTAACTTGTTTCGTACTATCGAACCTCATTGCCTCCACCCTGAAAATGTTGAACTGAAACTAAGTCAACTTTCTCTTCTTTCCAAATTCACTTCTCAACTTTCTCTTTTTTTTAGCATAAAGAACAGATCAATTGCAACGATAACATTGAGTAGTAAACACCCTATAAATGAATGAGTCAAGACAAGAGAGTTATGGTACCATACCTGGCAATATCCATGGAAACATTGATAGCTGTTGCAAGATTAAGTGAACCTTTATCTTTGAGGTACTGGTGAAGATCACCCTATAAATGAATGAGACAAAAGTTCAACGTTAAAGAGAATCTCCATTAGTTTACTAGCCCTAAATTTAGGTTTAGAGTGCTTAATTGGAAAGAGTTATATTTAATTTATATACCCCTCTTAGATACTCAGTAATTAACATGAGGGGCTTCCTGTTAGTAACAGCTCCAAGAAACTGAACTATATTGGGGTGTCGAAGCTTCACCAACAAATTGACCTCATGTCTAAAGTCTTGACTGTTAAAAATTAACAAACATAATAACCACAAAGATTTAGAGACATAAGACAAGCCTTTGACATATAAGAGTTAGCACAAAAAACCTAAGAGCTAGGACAGAGAGAAAGTATGGTTTGTTTCAATAAAGGTACCAGCTTAATTACAAGTCTGCACACCTCTCCCTCCCCAACTTCCCCTAAAAAAATAAAAAACTGCCTTCCCTTCATTTTGTTTCAATTATTTATTAAAAAAAGACAGATTACATGATTGAATATATAATGGTTTAGAATAAATCCTTTGTTCCAAGAGAGCAAATAGGTTCAACATGAACAAATATCTTCAACAAATTACTTGTTTGTACTTTTTCATATAATCCCTTATATGAAATTAATTTTATCAGATTCATCAGCCAAGCCACGTTCAATCAGAGAGAGAACATTTATCACAATAATTGCAAACTAGTAACAACGAATTGAAGAAAAATTAGAGATAAAAGAAAGGAACTCACATCACCATTCTATCTTCTGAAAGAGGTGAAAGAATGCGCTTGACAGCAACTGGCGTTCCACGCCAACGGGCTTTCAAAATTTCACCTAAAGATCCCTGCTTGGATCATACATCATTGACATGAGACCAAAGTATCCAAATTTAGTTTATCTGTAGTTTAAATACAAAAGTAAAAGTGCATATTGCAAAATTACACTTGGCAAGTCAAAGCTCAAAAAATAGCAGTAGAAAGAAAATTGAGTGCATATCATTCATTTAAAAAAGAAAGACAATACTGAGTCAAAAACTAACCGAGCAGGGAAAAAAAACGAATTGCATTCAAACGCCAAAGTGAATGGCAAAAACGAAAGAACCTAAATCGAAAAGTACCAAGAGCCGAATTGAAACTGTGTGCTTGAATCCGAGTGATATAGTGTTTCTTATAAATGAGAAATTGGTTGAAGTACCGCGAGTTTCTACCATTTTCATGTTGGAGAATCGCATTCGAGACATTTTTGCATTGTTTTTCTTCATTTTTGCGTTACTTCTATATCACTGAAGCTACAATTTCTATTGCCTGGGACTGCATGGTATCATTGTTGAAGAAAATTGAGGTCAATCAAGCTTAATTCTGTTCTGCTACCTATATGATTGCCATGCTATTTTTTGGTGTCTGATATACATCTCCCAGGTGTTCTCAGGATATTCCATGGTGTCTGATATTTTTTGGTGTCTGATATACATCTCCCAGCTATATATCATAAGGACACATACAACTAATTCACGGAATCTTGAATGAACCATAAACCATTGAATTGAATAGTCTTCCCAAACTTGTGAATGAAAATAAGTCAAAGCTTATAACAGGTGAGGGAGCCAACATGTTAACCCCTTAGGCTTCTACCTACCACAAATATCCCAAATCCAAATACTTGAAGAAGACATAGCCTCCCAATGTAATAAATATGACTCCACATGATATATTGACGTCAACAAGAGATAGAAATATGTTTTAATATATCTACCAAAGTTGAGCCGAAGATATTTACAACTATTGTTTAATAATTTCCCATCCTTTGTTGCTACTTCAATTGTTGGATTTCATCACAAACTGGTAACTCAAGTCATTTTTTCTTTTAAAAATTTATCTCAAAAATCTCGTTTAAAAAGTAAGGTAGATAAAAAGTAATAGTTGCTTTGAATTTTTTTCTTACAAAAAAAGGCATTGCAAATTAGATAAGTTATTTCCTTGTGATTCAAAATGAACATGCATACTAACAGGTGCACATTTAGTAATTAGTTAAATGATTTAAATCCAAGAAAAGTAAAAAACAATTATACATAAACAACCATGGGGAAAACTAACTATAATCCATAAGTGATTATCTTTTATTAACAAATCTACTAGATAAAATCCAACTATATGGAATCTGTTCAATTTTGGTATAGCTTACCTCATTAGCTTCAAGACCTAACTGCAACAATTGACTTTATCATTAGCTTCTTGATAAGATTTTGTAATCAAATTTCACTTTTAAATTTATCATGTTTTCCACCTTCATAGCCTACAAGATGCACAAATGTTTAACAATGGTTATTGGTTACAGTACATTATTTCATTTTTCATTCTAAGAAGTGTCATCATAAAATGAATTAGCAACAACATAAACGTATATTTGAAGTACATAAAAAATATGAAATCAGTCAATGAAAATAACTGGTTATATTGGCGGCTACAATAATCCGAAAAGTGGAGGGATAAAATGCACCCTATGTCCAAACATTATAATACTTACAGTCTCTCCCCTATGTCGTGGTGACGGTCCAATAGTAATGACAAGTTAAGTTCTTGTTGTACCTGTTAGAAATTTTAGAAGTCAAACACATACGGCACATATTCGGTTCATAAAAATTAGAGATGCTTAACAATTTTAACAAAATATGTATTTCATAATAAAATCTCCAATATATATAAATGAAATAATTGACTACAAGATTTTTATAAACACAAAATTAGGGTTTTCACGGCTCCACTTCCATTTCAGGATCTGGTTCAAGATTTCAGAAGGAACTTATGATTTGAGAAGTAATTAAGTGTTTGAGAAGACAAACCTGTTAAGATTTGAATTAATGGTGGTTTCTTTGACGATGATTCGCAGTAACCGCGTGATGGCTGAAAAAATTGTATGTTTCCCTCATTCTCTAAGTGTGTGAGCGTTGTTTCTGAAAATGAAGAGAAATAATGGAATATATTCTTAGTGAAAATGAAGAGAAATAGTGAAAATGAAAGGAAATAGCGCCAAAGAAGAATTTTTGGAGGACGCTGAAATCACAGTCCTGGCTTTGTGAATGGAATGTGATAGGGACGGTAGGTTCACCGTCGTGATGTAAGTTTTATTTTAATTAAATCTATTTTTTTCTTTCTTTATTTCTTTTTTTTAATGAAAATTCTTTTATTTCTTTTTAATAAATGGAAATTGGTTAATTTTTTTTAATTAAAATACATAGTAATTTATTTATTCAAAATACATAGATTAATTTTTAGTCCCTACAAACAAATAATTTTGGATCTGCTGCTGGTTGCAGTGATACTGGGTTTATAGAGGACGAAGGACTAAATATGGTGAAGAAAAAACAGTGGATCAACGATGCGAGAAGAAGAATGAGTTTCCTGATTGTTTACATGATTCTTATTTTTTAATGTATTTTTATGTTATATTTAAATTTTTATAGAAAATTGTAGTATGGATATTGCTATTATATTGTAAACAAATAAATATTATTAATGTTGATATAATTAATAATTATTATTAATATTAATATAATTACTATTATTATTATTATAATTATATAATAATTATTATTATTAAAATTAATTAATAAAATTGAAAAGGTGGGAAAATCAAAAAGAAAGAAAACTATTGGGAAAGTAAAGGAATAAAAAAAATAGTGATTATGATTGGTTAAAGTAGCCGCGAAAGTTCGCCCTAACCGCCGCGAGTGTGGAAAGATGACGGTTCTTTGGCAACTGTCGTAATTATTTTATACAACATACCTAAAATATCTACGACGGTTGGCCCAAACCGTCGTGACAACTGTCGTAGTCCAGGAATAAGGACAGTTTTTTGATAACTGTCGCAAAAAATCTGCGACAGGTGACCCTAACTGTCATGACAATTGTCGCAATCCAGGAATAAGGACGGTTTTGTGATAACTGTCGCAACTCAAGTGTCGTAAATCTCCTTTTTTCTTGTAGTGTATGAGTTCGAATCTGTCTTTTTTTGGTTCTATTAACTCTAAACCATTGCAGGTTGTGTGAAAATGTGAGAATTGTTTTTTTGCTGTAGGTGTATGAAATGCTCTTTTGGTGGGGTCAGGAATAACACGTTTATGTTGCTCAAGATGGGAAAATGAGTTAATAATAATAATAATAATAATAATAATAATAATAATAATGCAGAAAATTAAAGGGATAATAATAATAGAAATAAAAATAAAAGCTATGATAATAAAAAAAGTAATAATAAACGCTAAAAATAAAGATAATAGTAATACAAAATGTGATTAATAGTAAAGGTTTAATAATAATAGTAATAATAGGAATATTAATATTAATAGGAATAATAATAAAATGAAAAATAAAATAAAATAAGGAAAATAAAAATGAGCCTAATGTATTTAATTAAATTGTATTCTAATGGGCTTTGAATGATAATAATTTTTTTTATAGAAATGAATAAAAAAATAGTAATAATAAATAAATAAATAAAAGTATATATATATATATATATATATATATATATATATATATATATATATATATATATATATATATATATATATATATATATATATATATATATATATATATTATGGATAAGGAAAATTGAATAATTGGATATTAAAAAAATGGTTTAGAAATGGAATATGGATTAAAAAATAATGAAAGATAAATTGATTTTTTTATATAATTTTTGTGATAAAAAATGATTAATGGACAATAAACATGATAATTGGACAAAAGGTCTCCACATAATCCACCGACTTTATTACTACACACAAACACTAGTAATCTCAGATGACCCGATTATTTGCACAAACCCTGAACTTGGACGATTAAAGGACATGACATATTTTTTTTTTATTTTTTGGATAATGGTTAGACAGAAACATATGGTATACAGGTAGGACAAATTTGAGGTATGACAATGTGGTTCTATGAATTTACATATTAATTTAAATTGAAAATTTGCTTTATGTGAGTGGGGTATAATGAGATGGCTGGGAAGAATAAAGTAGTATGATGATAATGTAGAAGTGGTAGAATAATTAAAATAATAGTGTTTTAATTATTAAATGAAATAATAAGAGTAGTTGCCTTTTTAGTGAATTTAATGATTTTGTTATTAGAGATGAAATAATAAGAATAGAATACTTAAATTTAGAAAAGTGTGGCTTTATGATAAAAAATATTTAATTGATTAATTAATAAATAAAATAGGAGTTAGTAGATAAATAAGGGGAAATGTGGATATTTAGGAGAATAAGTTGGGAGCTAATGAGGTAATTAGAAGAGATTGTGAAGAAAACCCTAAATATATATTCTAAAAGGTGAAGGAGAGTTAGGTTTCATCCAATTCTTAGAGAACTTTCGAAAGAGGCAAGAGGAGAACCCCCGATTTATAAGAGGAAAAGAAAACCATTGGAGAAGAGTTTGATTGCTGGAATTCTAAAGTAATGTGGAGAATAACTTTCAATAGGGCTTATGCATGAGGGGTAGGTAGAAAAATACTTAACCTCCAATCAGGCATTAGGTTGTTCATGAAATTTTGAGTTTCTATGATATTATGAAGTTGATTCATTTAATCTATGTGTATTTTTGTAGAAAATGTGGTATATGATTACTGTTTTGAAATTGTTAATATTTTCCACCATTGTTGAAGGTCTGAAGTTTTAGGGTAAATGTGAAAGTATGGAAATACATGATTTTGTTGATGTTAATATGTGATAAATGGTGAATTTGTGGTTTTAATCATTGGATAATTTTTGTATGTCAAATTATGAGATCATGGCTTTTTACGGAACCAAAATCAGAGATCTGAAAGGGCTTATACGGTGGAAAACACAGAAAAATAAATTTGAAAATAACCTAGTTATATGTGACGTTCGTCAACCCTTATGACCTCCTATATGCCTTAAGAGGATGAATGTGCCCTTAATGACATAAATGTACTATTTTATTTGAGGTGTAATGTTGGTGGTTGTGTTTCTAGCTGATGAGTTTGGTTTTATGTGTTGTGTTGTCGTGCGATTCATGTTAACAGTTGTTGGGCATATTTTGGGTGACTTAAATTAATTAATTACATGATTATATTGGGTTATTGAGTGTTAATAATTGATTTAGAAAAAAATATTTAATTGTTATAATTAAATCAATAATTCTATTTTGTGATGTTATGTGATTAACGAAAGATGATGTTTTGTATGCATAAATTTAGTTGTATATGATGTATGAATAATTGAGTGGTGTGATGATTGTATATGAATATGCATAATTGTTGTTGTTGTGGTGGTAGTTCAAAGGGGGAACTACATTGTTTTATGTTATTTATTTTTTGATGTTGTATATGGAACATTGTATGATTAATTATTGTGATCATTATATTTGCACTAAAAGCGTATTAAATTGATGTGCTATTTGAAATATAATTATGTCTATTGAGATGAATTATTAGCATACTTGTGTTGCACTATTGATTGATAGTATGCATTTTGTGATTTTAGTGTGATGTAATCCAGATAAAGGATTACTTGAGTTGTCAATGCATTTATGTTAGGATCATAAAAGGGGTCTTAACACGTTAATATGATGATATGATCATACATCATAAGAGTTGTGTCAAGCGTAATGTCTGCTAGTTCAGAACAGGGGACTAGTGGCTTGTACCAAGCTCAGAAGTTAGGGCTCATAGGTTTAGAAGAGGGGACCCGATTCTAGAGATAATTGTATATTAAGTTGGGTCCATATACATATGCTAGAGTTGCATAGTCGATTTTCATTGTATAATGAGTTATATGCATAATTATTGAGTTTTGATTGATTTATGAGTTTGGGTGTGAGATTGTGATGAGATATTATGTGAATGAAATTGTGTAGAGAATGGTGTGTTATTATCCTACCTTGAAGTATATTTGTGTTATTATTGTTTATGTTTTATCACCCTTTTGTTGTTGTTGTTGTGGTATGTGCTCCTCTTTGGGGGTACAGTTAAGCATGTAACTGAGTAACTGCTTTAGATTTTGAGGAATGCATGAGGTTGTTTCTTCATTTTTATTTCCGCGTTTACTTTATGTGCTATGATATGTAACATTGGGATCATTTTATGAGTCTTGTTTAATCTTTTCGTTAAAAAGTTGGTGTATGTTCTCTTGTTTGATATTTCTATGTTTTGAGGAGATTTCATTTATGAGTTGATTATGCCATAAAGTGAATTTGGTTTAAATGATTTACTTAATACATGCTTTATTATGAGAAATTTCGTTGCGATGATACCCTAAGTAAAGGAGAGCATGGGATGCCACCCTAAGTGAAGGTGTTGATTGTTGTTTTATTTGATAAAGTGTTACATGGCATGTATGTTTTGAAAAGAGAATGTGTGACATCATATTTGATTGTGTGAATACTTTTATTTTATTATATAACTATGTGCGGGGGTAATACAATGTTACATAAGGTTTTGAGAAGAAATAAAAGCACATGCAACTGGTGGAGGTGGATGATATAATCCTTCAAATTCACTCCATGCTCCAATCGTCTATCATGTACGTCGATCCTGGACATGAACACAATTATCATTAAAAAGGACTGAACAATCAAGAGCATGAGTAAGCCTGTGAACAAATATAATATTGAAAGGACAACTAGGAATGTAAAAGACAGACTATAAAGACACGTTTGGAAGTGGATGTGCCTAACCAAGGCCTTGAACTTTGATTTTAGAGCCATATGCCACTATGACAGAATACAAATAATCAGAATAAGACAATTTAGATAAAATTGATTTATTATCAATCATATGATCAGAAGCACCAGAGTTAAGGACCCAAGTACTAAAAGAATATGTAGAGACAAAAGCTACATGATTATCCGACAGAGCAACAGTAGTAGATGATGATGGTTGATGGACTACTTTGAATTGAAGGAAATTATTGTAATCAACGAGGTGTATAATAACATATTTGGTGATATCCGATTGACCAACAATAATGACTTATGGTTGTCTTTGTTGTTTTATTGCCTTTGTACGACAATTGGCTTCAATGTTTCCATAAAAATTGCAATAATTACAAATAATACCATGATGGTGTTCACCCTGTCCTCCTGTTCGTCCACCACGACCATGATAGTAGGAAGCAATAACAGATGATTCAATGGGGTAGAAACCGGTCCAAAAGCCTGAGGTGTAGCCAAGCGCACCGGTTGTTTACTAACTGCTTCATATTTAAGAACATTGGACGTGATAAAATATGGTTCCAAATAGAATCGAGTTCTGATGGTAGTCTGGAAAGTGCCACAATAATGAAAAACTTACTTTGGTGTTTAGCATAAGTTGTTGCATCTTTTGTAAAATGCAACGCCCCGAATTTATTTAAATATTTTATTGAGAATGTGTGTTGTGGTGTGTGAAGAATAATATATATTATCGAATATGATTGTGATCTTAAATTATATTTGGTGGATAATTTTATTGTTAGTTGATAAATAAAATTAATGGAATAAATAAGAGATAAGGACAAGGTGGTCAATTGGTGAAAGTAATAAGGGTAAAAGGGGAAGATCATAAGTTGGGTCTTAGGGTTTATGTTGGAAATCAGGAAAAGGGGAAAACATAATCGTGTTAGAGAAACCAGAAAGGCGACCGTGAAAGGTGTGAAGAGGATAAGGCTTAATCGGGAAGAAGAGTTCTTGAAGGAGAATAATTTCTCGACGAAACCTAAGGTAAGGGTGGGATATTCTTCCATCTTAAGGGTTTTATAATGGGAATTGGGTAAGTTGAGAAATAGGGATTGAGATTATGATGAATGGTTGAAGAATTTCGTTGAAGTGAGAGTTGTTTGTTGTTATTGGTTGATTATTACACGAATTAGACAATAGAATTAGTAATTGCTAAGAATTCTAGTTGGTTTTGGTGTTTTGGAAAACTGTTTTCGTAGCAGGTTTTGAAAAACAGAGAGCGGCTGGGTGATTTGCGAAATCGCAGAGCTCGCTTAGCAAGCAGAGTCAGGGAGTTCGAAGCTTAGCGAGCTATGACCCTCGCTTAGTGAGACTTGGAGCGTGAAAATTAATTTTTAAATTCCGAAAAAATTACTGAAAAATTATTTGATGCTTAGTAATGCCTAGGAACTGGTGGGGTGTAGTTGGAGGTAGTGAAAGAGGGACTATACACTTAATTATAGGGATAATTAGTGTGATTTGAATTTAAACATGATTGATGTATTTGTTGTGATGTTGTGCTTCATATTCTTATTAATGTTATATGTGTATATGATATATTGTGATATATGTTGTGTTGCGTTGTTGTGATATGAGTTGAATTATATGATTATATGTTATGAAATGCATGATAATCGTGATGATGATAATTAGTAGTATATTAATCGATGTTGCGATATGTGGTTGCGTTGTTGTTGTTGCATGTTGTAGTTATTGTAATTATCCATGTATGTCATTGATGTTGCATGACATGCTGCATAGTTGTTTAACATACCACGGTGGGGTATGTCGTTGTTGTGATGTTGGTGCAGTCATGAAATAGGGATCGTACGTGGTCATGAAATAGGGGCCGCGGGTGTGATCATGAAATAGGGATCATACTGGACCATGAAAGAGGGGTTGAGAGATCCGACAAGAACTGGATCTTGAAATAGAGATCGGATTATGGTACCGCATGCATAAAGTCAAGTTGAGTCTCATTGCATGATTGTTGTGGTTGTTTTGTATGATGTTGTGGTTTATGTGTCGTTGTTGTATGAGATATTGTTGAATAGTCATTGTTGAGAAGCGGTGTAGTTTATGATACTTGCTTGATTCTTATTATTTTATCTTTATGATGTAAGTATATCACCCCTTCTGTTTGAATGTTACCCTAATGTTGGTAACATGCAGGTGAGCAGGATAAGTCGAGTGGTGGTCAGTGAAGTTGGTGTACTTCTCATCCTTAGGGTGTCGACTCTGATACGTACCTTTGGGAGTTGGGTCGACGTTGCTTTTAATTGTTATTTCTTTTGAAAAACACTTTTGTAATTGGAGTTAAATCGTGTTGGTTTAAAATTTATTTCCGCTGCATGTTGAATAAATGTTTTGAAAACGTATCAGTGAGTCGTTTATGAAGTTGATTGTGACACTCGAATAAAAACCTGAAAATTTTACTTTGATTTTATTAATATTTTCGTGGGGTGATTCGAGTATTACAAAGTGGTATCAGAGCAGGTCGGTCCGTCCGACCTATTATTTTAGTCGTCGAGTCGTAGAATCATTGAGTCATTGTGTTGTTGTTGAGTGTTGAGCGTTGTTGACGCGTTGTAGTTGTGTTATTGTTGTTGTTGATTCTAAAAAGTTATTGGGTTGTGTTGTGTTATGTGACAGATTTAGAATGGATGGGAGGAATGATGTTGTACTTATCGCTGCTATGCAAGCGATGGCATAGGATGTGCAAAATCTGAGGAATGTTGGGGATCGTGAAAGTGACGAGTTCAGGAAGAATTATCTGCCAACATTCAAGGGGAAGTATGATCCTGATGGAGCACAAGATTGGCTCAAGGAGATCGAGAGGATCTTCAGATTTATAGAATGTTCAGAGGGAAGCAAGGTGCGGTTGGGTGCGCACAAGCTGGTATCTAAGGCTGATGACTGGTGGGTTGGAACTCGTCAACGATTAGATGCATATGGTGAGGCAGTCATCTTGGTTGTATTCAAGAGAGAATTCCTGAGGAAGTATTTTCCTGAAGATGTTCAGGGAAAGAAGGAGATCGAGTTTTTAGAGCTGAAGCAGGGCATCATGTCGGTGACTGAGTACGCTGCGAAATTCACTGATTTGGCGAAGTTTTATCCGCATTACAATGAATCAATTGATGAGTTCTCGAAGTGTGTTAAATTCGAGAATGGTTTGAGGACTGAGATCAAGCAGGCGATTGGCTATCAGAGAATCCGTAGATTTTTGGACCTGGTGGATTGTTGCAGAATATTTGAAGAAGATAGTAAGGATCGATCTGAAAACTTCAAAGGTTTAGCTGAGAGGAGAAGTAAGCAGCAAGTGAATTGTGGAAAATCTTATGAAGCTCCTGCTGATAAGGGTAAGCAGAAACATAATGAGGGAAAAAGGCCAAGTGGGGGAGGTTCTCATACTTCCCTTAAGTGTTATAGGTGTGATGAGATGGCTCATCGTGTCAGTGAGTACACGAGTGACGTGAAGAAGTGTTTCAAGTGTGGTCAGCCTGGACACATGATTGCTGAGTGTAAGGTAAATCTGGTTACTTGCTACAATTGTAGGGAGCAAGGTCATATCAGTACGCATTGTCAGAATCCCATGAAAGCTGCAACTAGAGGAAAGGTGTTTGCTTTGACAGGGACGCAGACTTCCAGCGAGGATCGTTTCATCATAGGTATTTGTCATATTAATAGTATTCCTTTGATTGCTATGATTGAAACGGGTGCAATACATTATTTTATTTCTCTTGATTGTGTGAGGAAATTAGGGTTTGTCGTGTCTCCGATGCAAGGAGAGATGGTTATCGAGACTCCTGCTGATGGGTCACTAACTACTTCTATTGTATGTCTGAATTGTTCGTTATCGATCTATGGTAAGGACTTTGGTGTAGATTTGATTTGTTTGCCGTTGAGAGGTATGGACGTGATTTTAGGTATGAATTAGTTGGAGTACAACCATGTTCATATTAATTGCTTCAGTAAGTCGGTTCGGTTTCTTACTCCTGGTGAAGAGGCAGAGGAAGCTGGTTATTTGTCTGTCTGAGAGTTAAAAGAGCTTATGGATGATGAAGCTCAAGTTTTGGCATTGTTTGCATCGTTGTCGGTGGAAAATGATATGGGAATTAGTGAATTGCAAGTGGTGAGAGATTTCGTGGAAGTGTTTCTAGATGATGTTATGGATGTGCCGCCGGAGCAAGAAGTGGAATTTAATGTCGATCTTATGCCAGGAACGAGACCTATTTCGATGGCACCGTATTGTATGTCGGCTTCCGAGTTATCTGAGTTGAAGAAAAAGTTAGAGGAATTGTTAGAAAAGAAATTTGTGAGACCGAGTGTATCACCGTAGGGAGCACCAGTATTTTTGGTTAAGAAGAAGGATGGTAGCATGAGGTTGTGTATTGATTACAGACAACTGAATAAGGTGACGATTAAGAATAAGTATCCTCTTCCAAGGATAGATGATCTGATGGATCAGTTGGTTGGTGCTCGTGTGTTCAGTAAGATCGATTTGCGGTCGGGTTATCATCAGATAAGAGTGAAGGATGAGGATATTCAGATATTGCTTTTAGGACTCGGTATGGACACTATGAATATGTAGTGATGCCATTTGGAGTTACTAATGCACCTAGTGTATTAATGGAGTATATGAATCAGATTTTCCATGAGTATTTCGATCAATTTGTTGTTGTGTTTATAGGTGACATTTTGATTTACTCTAAGTCAGAAGAAGAACATGTTGAACATTTGTCAATTGTGTTGCAAGTGTTAAAGAGAAAAATATCTATGCAAAATTCTCAAAGTGTGAATTCTGGTTGAAAGAAGTGAGTTTTCTGGGTCATGTGATTTCGAAACAGGGGATTGCCATGGATCCGTCCAAAGTAGATGCAGTGCTACAATAGGAGACTTCGATGTCAGTGACAAAAATTAGAAGTTTCTTAGGGTTGGCCGATTATTATTGAAGGTTTATTGATGGGGTTTTCGAAGTTGGCACTTCCGTTGACCCAATTGACTTGTAAGAACAAGACGTTTGTGTGGGATTCTCAGTGTGAGAAGAGTTTTATTGAACTGAAGAAGAAGTTAACTACCGTGCCTATTTTGTTTTTACCGAAGGCAGATGAACCGTTTATGGTTTATTGTGATGCTTCTTTGATGGGTTTAGGTGGAGTATTGATGCAAGATGGTCAGGTTGTGGCGTATGCTTCGCGTCAGTTAAGAGTTCATGAGAGGAATTATCCTACTCACGATTTAGAGTTGGAAGCTGTTGTTTTTGTCTTAAGTATTTGGAGACATTACTTGTATGGTTCAAGGTTTGAAGTTTATAATGATCATAAGAGTTTGAAATACCTATTTGATCAGAAAGAGTTGAATATGAAGCAGAGACGTTGGCTAGAATTTCTGAAAGATTATGACTTTAGTTTGAATTATCATCCAGGTAAGGCTAATGTTGTAGTTAATGCCTTGAGTCGGAAGACATTACATATGTCGGCTATGATGGCTAGAGAGTTGGAATTGATTGAACAATTCAAAGATATGAGTTTGGTATGTGAACAGACACCTCATAGTGTGATGTTGGAAATGCTGAAGGTTAATAATGATTTTCTTGATCGTGTTCGGGAAAGTCAGAAGTCAGATGTGAAACTGGTGAACTTAATGGTTAATGATGAACGCGTGGGAAATAATGAATTTCAAGTTGATGAACAGGGAGTACTGAGATTTTGGGATCGTATCTATATTCCTGATTATGTTGATTTGAAAAGTATGATTCTTGAAGAAGGGCATAAGAGTGGCTTGAGTATTCATCCAGGAGCGATGAAAATGAATCAGGATTTGAAGAAGATATTTTGGTGGCCTGGTATGAAGTGAGATGTGGCTCAGTTTGTGTACGCGTTCTTGACTTGTCAGAAGTCAAAAGTGGAAGATCAGAAACATGCTGGTTTGATGCAACCGTTGGATATACCCGAGTGGAAATGGGATAGTATATCAATGGATTTTGTTACGGGGTTACCTACTACTCCAAGAGGGCATGATGCCATTTGGGTGATTGTTGACAGGTTGATGAAGTCAACAAATTTTATTCCGATTGATATAACTTATTATTTGCAGAGATTGACGAGATATATATATATATATATATATATATATATGGGTGTAATTGTGAAGTTGCACAAAATACCTTTGAGTATTATGTCGGATTGAGATCCGAGGTTTACTTCAAGGTTTTGGGAGAGTTTGCAAGAGGCATTGGGTTCGAAGTTGAAGTTGAGTTCAACTTATCATCCTCAGACTGATGGACAGATAGAGAGGACGATACAATCCTTGGAGGTTTTGTTGCGGGCTTGTATGCTTGAACAAGGAGGTGCTTGGGATAGTCACTTGTTATTGATTGAGTTTACGTATAACAATAGTTATCATTCCAGTATCGAAATGACACTATTTGAGGCTTTGTATGGTCGAAGATGTAGAACACCTTTGTGTTTGCATAAGTCAGGTGAAAGTGTTGTACTTGGACCTGATATTATGCAACAAACTACGGAGATGTTGAAGTTGATTCGAGATAAGATGAAGACTTCATAGAGTAGGTAGAAAAGTTACCATGATAAGAGAAGAAAGGATCTTGAGTTTCAAGAAGGAGACCATGTGTTTTTGAGGGTTACTCCGGTGACCGGTGTTGGACGAGCTTTGAAGTCGAGGAAGCCCACTCCTAAGTGTATTGGGCCGTATCAAATTTCGGTGAGAGTTGAACCCGTTGCTTATAGAGTGGTGTTGCCACCGTGATTGTCAAATTTGCATGATATGTTTCATGTGTCACAACTTCGGAAGTATATTCTGGATCCGTCACATGTGATACCGATGGATGAAGTTGAGGTAAGAGATAATCTTACGGTTGAAGTATTACCAGAACGAATCGATAATCGGGAGGTAAAGCAGTTGAGAGGCAATGAGATTGTCCTGGTGCGAGTAGTCTGGGGAGGAGCTGTCGGTGGGCATATGACTTAGGAATTGGAAAGCAGGACGCGAGAGTCCTATCCGAATCTTTTTGCTTGAGGTAAATTTTCGAGGACGAAAACCTTTTTAAGTGGGGGAAAGTTGTAACGCCCTGAATTTATTTAAATATTTTATTGAGAATGTGTGTTGTGGTGTGTGAAGAATAAAATATATTATAGAATATGATTGTGATCTTAATTTATATTTGGTGGATAATTGTATTGTTAGTTGATAAATAAAATAAATGGAATAAATAAGAGATAAGGACAAGGTGGTCAATTGGTGAAAGTAATAAGGGTAAAAGGGGAAGATCATAAGTTGGGTCTTATGGGTTATGTTGGAAATAAGGAAAAGGGGAAAACATAATCGTGTTAGAGAAATAGGAAAAGCGATCGTGAAAGGTGTGAAGAGGAGAAGAAGAGAAGAAGGCTTAAGCGAGAAAAAGAGTTTGCAAAGGAGAAGAATTTCTCGATGAAACCTAAGGTAAGGGTGGGATTATTCCATCTTAAGGGTTTTATAATGGGATTTGGGTAAGTTGAGAATTAGGGATTGAGATTGTGATGAATGGTTGAAGAATTTCGTTGAAGTAAGAGTTGTTTGTTGTTATTGGTTGATTATTACATGAATTAGACAATAGAATTAGTAATCGCTAAGAATTCTGGTAGGTTTTGGTGTTTTGGAAAACTGTTTTCATAGCAGGTTTTGAAAGCAGAGAGCGACTAGACGATTTGCAAAATCGTAGAGCTCGCTTAGCAAGCAGAGTCAAGGAGTTTGGCGCTTAGCAAGCCTTGGAGCGTGAAAATTAATTTTTAAATTTCGAAAAAATTACTGAAAAAATATTTGATGCTTAGTAATGCCTAGGAACTGATGAGGTGTAGTTGGAGGTAGTGAAAGAGGGGATATACACTTAATTGTAGGGATAATTAGTGTGATTTGAATTTAAACATGATTGATGTGTTTGTTGTGATGTTGTGCTTCATATGCTTATTAATGTTATATGAGTATATGATATGTTGTAATATATGTTGTGTTGCATTGTTGTGATATGAGTTGAATTATATGATTATATGTTAAGAAATGCATGATAACCGTGATGATGATAATTAGTAGTATATTAATCATTGTGATATGTGGTTGCTTTGTTGTTGTTGCATGTTGTAGTTATTGTAAGTATGCATGTATGTCATTGATGTTGCATAGTTATTTAACATACCACGGTGGGGTATGTCGTTGTTGTGATGTTGGTGCGGTCATGAAATTGGGATCGTACGTGGTCATGAAATAAGGGTTGGGGTGTGATCATGAAATAGGGATCATACTGGACCATGAAAGAGGGGTTAAGAGTTCCGACGGGAATTGGATCTTGAAATAGAGATCAGATTATGGTACCGCATGCATAAAATCAAGTTGAGGCTCATTGCATGATTGTTGTGGTTGTTGTGTATGATGTTGTGGTTTATGTGTCGTTGTTTTATGAGATGTTGTTGAATAGTCGTTGTTGAGAAGCAGTGTAGTTTATGATACTTGCTTAATTATTATTATATTATCTTTATGATATAAGTATCTCACTCCTTCTATTTGAATGTTACCCTCATGTTGGTAACATGCAGGTGAGTAAGATAAGTCGAGTGGTGGTCAGTGAAGTCGGTGTACTTCTCGTCCTTAGGGTGTCGGCTCTGATACGTCGCTTTGGGAGTTGGGTCGACGTTGCTTTTAATTGTTATTTCTTTTGAAAAACACTTTTGTAATTGGAGTTAAATCGTGTTGGTTGAAAATTTATTTCCGCTGCATGTTGAATAAATGTTTTGAAAACGTATCAGTGAGCCGTTTATGAAGTTGATTGTGACACTCGAATAAAAAGCTAAAAATTTTACTCTGATTTTATTAATATTTTCGTGGGGACATTCGGGTGTTACATAAAAGGCATTAGGGTTGTGAAATTTTCCTTTAACACATAAAGCTTACTCATATAGACTTGCATATCCATATTCTCCGATTTTAAAGAGTTGAGTTTTGTGATGAAACTGTAAAGATTATGGACATCATTAGAGAAGACTTCTTAGCCTTTTATCATATCTCATAGCAAGTGGTAAGGGCTTGGTAATGTGCTTAGAGATTAGTTGATATGGAAAACCATAACACAATGCATAAAGATGCATCAGTTTGTTTCCACTTATTATGTGTGGCGATAGGAATATTGTCTGATTTTGTAGTTAAGTGATCCTCATATCCTTGACCATGAAACCATATCTTGACAACACCAACCTATATGTTGTAGTTGGATAATTCAGTTAATTTCTCACACTTGATAAATGGAACCTGAATGAACGTGACAAAATATGTACCTCATACGATATTTGATGACTTGAAACAAAAAATTGAGAGCATATCTGGAAAGAGAGCAGGAAGGCATTGCCAACGACGGGAGGGGTGCCAGGATGCTCTGTCACACGTGGCTTGTAGGGAGGAACATGAGATTCAAGCATGTGCAGAAAGATGACGTGTGATGGCGCGTGGACTAGTGGGTGGCAGTAGGATTTTTGGTTTCCGGTCGATCGGGAGGAGACAAATTCAGAGGTATGAGTATCTCTTCGGGAGGTCTTTAGGAGCGGGGCGGTGCTCGTGACAGTGTCGTGGTTGGCCGATATTTTTGGAGAATAAGAAGAAATTCTTTTGTGGAAAACAATATGTTAACTTGCTCTAGATACCATGTTATGATTTTTTCTATGTGTCGAATATGATCACACATGTTGCATATTTATATGAAAATATGATTATTCACAATAAATGATAATATAATTACACTTATGACTAATTGAATATCAATACTGATTGATTGATAACAGATTCTTAACATATATAAAATGGATAAAACATTTAAGGTGTTCAATTACAAGATAATTGATAGAATTTAAGTTTAGTCTAACTTATCCCTACAAAATCGGCTTGTGGGATGTGGGGTGTCATTATATATAAACCATTAGTGATCACTATATTTAACTATGGAACTTGGGTTTCTTCCAATGCACCTCCTCACGCCCAACATTATTGGGCATGTTGTATGGATATAAACGGCAAGTGGCCCGAATTATCGATATATGAGACTTGTTTTTCCCAATACACCCCTTTACCCAACATATTTTGGGCTTGGTGCATAATATATAAATGGTGGGAGACCTGAATCTATAGGCTTGTGATACCTTGATAGAATTAGAGTTTGACCTAACCCATTCTTACAAAACCGACTTGTAGGGTGAGGGGTAGAGCTGGAAAAATGGACTAGCCCATATGGGCTGGCCCACAATGCCAAAAAAATCACAAGGCTTGGGCTTTAAAGTTTGAGCCCATATTTTTAGTGTTTTTTAGCCCGAACCTAAAAAGTCGAATATCAATTAGGGCTAACATGTATGGGCCGTGAGTAATCTGTTAGGCCCGCATAACTATAAATTTTAAAAAATATATTATACTTATATTGTCTTACTCCAAAATAATATATTGATTTTTCTTACCTCACTAAATTTTATCTCTATTTTATTCAATCTATCTCTTTTAAATCTTATACATTAATATAATCAACACTTTTTCTTGTATTCTATTAGTTTTTCTTATGTAAAATATTCATGTATTATTTTATACAATTTAGACATGTGTTGTATTTAAGAACACATTATAGTATTTATAAAAGATAATATAGTACTTAAATATATATTATGTTTAAAATGATATAATTTTTAATTTCCTTTCTAATAATATAATGGGGTTTTTATTTAAAAAAAGCCCATTTTGGGGCAGGTAATCTGAAGCCCATGAAGGGTCAGGCTCAGTTAGTAATTTCTGAGCTTGTATTACAATAGGGTTTTGTTGATCCAACCCTAAAAAGCCCGAGGCCCACTAGTGTCTTCCCATTTAGGGCCATGTAGCCCATGTTGACAACTGTAGTGAGGGGTGCCACAACTCTTTGTGGATACAATCTTCAACTAATGTGAGACTTGTGTTTTTCCCAAATATAGTATAATTCAACGTTCCTACCTATCTCCTATATCTCGTTGTGTCAGATAGAGATTCCCCCCGGGTTGGATGAGTTTCACATTTTGATCCATAAAAATACCATATGTATTGGCATTTAATAGACATGTTTATTCCAAAATATTCATCATATTTTCCCTGTAAAATTACTATATCATCTTTAGATTGGACTACCTCAATATCCAAAAATATAGAGGAACTAACCAAGGTATTTTGTCTAAACCTGATTTGAAAGAGTTATTTCAACTAAAGTATTCCTTGTTGTTTATTACCATTTATGACAATATCACTTACATATACAATAAGATAAATGCACCATTAGACTAAATGGTTATAAAAAAATTGAATTGCCAACTTTACTATGTACCATACTAAAATTTCAGACTACTATGTTGAATATGATAAATCAAACTCTTAGAGACTTCTTAAGACCATAAATAGATATGTGCAGCTTCATAATACACATCTCCTCATAATCAAGAAACCTATGTGGTTGATCCATATGCATTTCTGTTTCAAGATAAATATGTAATAACATTTTTTATGTTAAGTTGATGGAAAAGCTAGTGTCGAATGAATGCAATGGAGAAAATAATTCTTGTTGATGTCATCAACATGTGAGAAAGTATCACAATAATTCTACTTAAAGACTTAAGTGTATTCTTTGTCTAACAAGTGAGCTTTAAATTGGCCATTCTTTCCATTTGGACCAACCTTCATCGTATAAATCCAACTACAACCTATCTAAAACTTTCCATATGATAGCAGTACGAGTTCCAATGTAGTGTTTCTTTAGAGAATACACATCTCATCAATCATAGTTTGCTTCCACTCAGGGTGAGATAATGCTTTAGTTGGAGATTTAGGAATATAAACATAATACAAAGAAAATTATAAAGTATAATACAAGAGGGTAAGACATTGATAACAATAAATAATGTTGATATGAATTTTATGTTGGGAAGATACCTTTATAAAGAGAAATTGGAATAGTATACTCATGTTGAAATATTATATCTGATGACAGTGACAACATCAGAGGAAGTTTGTAATGGCCTCAGGGACAAGAACATAAGTATGGACAAATACAATAGAGAATCAGTGATGATGGCGATATGTTTATAGTGGTTGTGAAGTATAAAGGCCATCCGTAGAGATATCTAGTGGGTCAGCCTCATAAGACTAGTGTGTTTGTCTACCAAGATTCCATAGGGGAAATAGTATATCAAACAATAATAAATTTTTGAAGAGGTGTCATAATAATTGTCTGATAGGGTATAAAGTCACATGGCTCAACTAAAAATATGTAACAAACTCGAAGATGTAACATCGACCGGTATGAGGTATCATTATAAGGTATGGGAATCATAACTGTAATGTATAAGAATGACAATGATAACCTTTTTAGAACCAATGATAACCAAAAAATACACATTTGAGTGATGAAGCAAGTAATTTATGAAGATTAGGATATACATTATGAACAAAACATGTAAAGATAATGAATTAGTATGCGACTCGACCCAATAATTTTTGTAGTGACAATTTTTACACTGCCATGGCTACCAAAGAAATTATTAATAATTATAGGACTGTTTTCTTTGACAAACCGTTCAAGTTTTAGGGAAGTTGCTTCCATCGTTGACAGCAATAAAAATGCAATTTTCTTAACATTGAAAAAGGTTGTCAACATTCTGACCGAGGACATTCCTATTTCTCCTTATGGATCAACCGAACAAAATAACAACAATAAAAGGTTGCAATAATTGAAGCAAAATATTTACAACTCAGGAAAGAAATCACCTTATGAGAACATAATGTTTATCTATGCAAAAATCAAAATTCTAAATGGAATCATTGATGATCTCTATGATTATTACAGTAATTGAGAGACTTCAAAATAAGTATGAGAAGATTTGGAAATAAATATGATACTGAAGAGGCTATAGCAAAGAAGTATGTTGCTAGTCGCTACCTGATGTATTAGATGGCAGATGAAAGGTCAATGGAGGGTTAATGTCACAAACTTCAATAAATTTCTCACAAGATCATCATTGAAGGTATGCCCATAGATGAACGATTTCAAATTGTTGTTATTATTGAGAAAATTGTCTTTTGGTTGGAAAGATTTTAAAAACTATAGAAAACCAAATCATATGGCTAAGAGATGTAAGAGCATATGCCTAAAACTATTGTTAGCTCTAGTGCATAAGTTAACATAACTAATGAACAATTTATTGATATGATCACTGAAATCAACTTGGTTGATGGATAAATAATGTTGCCTCTCATCTTGTGTGTTATATTCAAAACATAAAAGAATATTGAAGATAAGAAAGTGTTGTTGGATGATACTCACACCACTAATACTATTGGAATTAAAGACCTGGAACTAAATTTCACATTCGGAAAGACTTTAGTATTGAAATGTCATGCATGTTTATGAAATTAGAAAAAATAGTATTTCTGATTTTCTTTTGAATAAGACAGTGTTTAGAGAGTCTGCAGGGGTAAATTGTACACTATGACTAATAATAATATTTTTTTGTTAGAAAATGATATGCCACTCATGACATGTTTAAGTTGAATATTGAATTGAATAAAATTTCTCCTTCTGTTTACTCCTTGTGATATTTTAATGTTTGCATGTTAGAATTTCTCATGTCAATAAAGCATATTATTTCTAATTTAATTAGCTTAGGTTTAATTCCAAAATTAAATGACAATGACTTAAAAAATCTGAATATTGTAGTCAAGCTAAGATAACAAATACTTCCATAAATCAATAATTAAAGATTCAGATCCCTTAGATCTTATACACAAATCCCTTAGATCTTATACATTGTGATATATGTGAACTAGATAACACTTTAACTTGAAATAATAAACATTATTTCATATCTTTTATTGACGATTGATCTAACTATACTTATTTATAATTAAGGAAAAATAAAAAAGCAAAGTGCTTAACATGTTTAAGATTTATGTGAATAAAATTGAAAATCAATTTAGTAAGAAGATTAATAGACTTTGTAGTGATAGATGAACTAAATATGATTCCACTTTGTTTAATGAATTTAATAAACAACATGAGATTTTAACAGAAACACCTACACCATATTTTGCTGAAATGAATGATAAAACAAAAATAAATAGTATATCTCTTCCTGAACTAGGCGTTACAATTAAGTTGAATTCTGATGTTGTATCTCACTGGTGGAGGGGTGGGGGTCAGGGGATTTTATTGAATGTTTGGTATGTTTTGAATAGAGCTCCCAAATCTGAAAATAAGATATCTCCTTATGATATATTAAAGAAAAGACAACCAAACTTGTCTTATTTTAGATCTTGAGGTTGTTTGACTAATGTCAAGATTCCAAATATGAAGCCTATTAAACTCAATAGTAAAGCATATGGATGTGATTGCATTGGGTATGCAACAAAGTGATCATATAATCAAATTATGTTGAATTCTATGAAGAAAAATTTCCTTTTAAATCGAGAAATACATGTGATAAGAAGTACCGAAAGAAAGCACGAAGTAGAAATAGATCTTTGACGAAGTAAAAGAGTAAGAGTTCCTAAAGACTATAGATTTGAATATACGACCTATACAGTAAAAGAAAATCCAAAAATATTCAAGAAACCTTGTCATCTCTAGATGCATATTTATGGTAAGAAGCTATTAATGATAAGATATATTCTCTAGGACTTGAGACTTAGTAGACTTGCCTCCTAGTTGCAAACCAATAAATTGGAAATGGGTTTTGAAAAAGAACTAAACTCCGATGGAACATTTGATAGCTACAAGGCTCACCTTATAGCTAGAAGTTTTAGGCAAAGAGAAAATACAAATTTCTTTGATATTTTTTTTAAATCACAAGAATTACATCCATTAGATTACTAATTTTAATTGTTGTTATTTATAACTTAATAATACAAACGATAAATGTTAATTTTTTTAAAATGACAACTTAGAAGAAGAAATTTGTATGGACCAACCAAAAGAGTTTTTGATTCACGAGCAAGAAAACATGGTATGTAAGTTGGATAAGTCACAATATGGTCTAAAATAAGCTTCAAAGCAGTGACATGAAAAGTTTGATAGTTTAATGATATTGAATGAATATAAAGTGAATGAAGGTGACAAATATTTTCATTACAAATTTGAAAATGACATTTACACTATCATATGTCTCTATCATGACGACTTACTCATATTTGACTTAAATATTCATGCCATTGTTGATGTGAAATAATTGTTGTGCAACAATTTTGATACAAAAGACCTCAAAGAAGCCAATGTGATTCTCGAAATCCATATTACTAGATCTGAGAAAGAATTTCGTTGGGTTAATTGCATTATATTGAGAAGATCTTAAAGAAATATAAGTACTTTTACTGTAAAACTACTTGCACACCAAACGATTCAAGTGTAAAACTATTTAAGAACACTGGTTATAGTGTTAGATAAAATGAGTATGCATACATTATTGGCAGTCTTAGGTATGTCAATGATTGTACTAGACTCGACATTGCATATGTCATATGATTGTTGTATTAGTTTACAAGTATATTAAGTAATTAACATTGGCAAGTCATTGAGAGAGTCATACAATACCTTAAGAGAACCATCAATATCAGTTTACATTGAAACACCTTATTATATGTTTCTAAAACAACTACGAGTTATATATTCTATATAGTTGAAGGAGTTGTATCTTGGTAATAAAAAATACATATTATCTTTGATTAATCAACAACGGAGTTTGAAATGATATCATTAGTGATTACTAATGAAGAAACAAGTTGGTTAACATGTTTGCTAGTAGAGATCCCTTAATGGGAAAACCTAATATCAGTTTTGTTTATCCACTATAATAGTATTGTGACTATTCAAATATTGAAAACCATTATTATAATGATAAGAGACGTCAAGTAAGAAGGAAGTACAACATTGTTAGAGAGTATCTTTAAAGTAGCTATAAGAGTGGATCATGTATGCACTAGTGGAAATTTAGTAAATCCTTTGACTAAAAGATTAACTAGAGAGAAACTTCATAATACATCTAAGAAGATGAGTCACTAGTGCAGAAATGACTTTTTACATCGGGCGAAATTGACTTTTTACATCGGTTCCGAATCCGATGTAAAGGCAGCCGATGTAATAAGTCATAGACATTTTACATCGGTTTTAGGACCGATGTAAAAAATATATCAACCACATCGGTTAATTTTTAAGTCTGATGTAAAAAAAAAATATAATTTTTTTTCTAATGTAAAAGGGACTTTTTACATCGGTTGGTAGATAAAACTGATGTAATAGCCAACCTATTACATCGGTGCCTTCAAATAACCGATGTAAAAAGTGTCCCATACAGGGTACTTTTTACATCGGTTATCATTTCGCCCGATGTAAAAAGTGTGCCATACAGGGTACTTTTTACATCGGTTATCATTTCGCCCGATGTAAAAAGTGTGCCATATAGTACTTTTTACATCGGTTTTCCTTTCGCCCGATGTAAAAAGTACTGTAAAAAATTTATATAATTTTACTATTTTTTAGCAGTTCCTGTAAATTTTTTTGGTACCTAATTATTTAGCAGTTCCTGTAAAAAATTTTGGTACCTAATATTTCCTTCACATAGACCATATATTTTTAGGTCGCTATTTTCATATATTTCTCACCAATATTCAATAAACCAAATATCTAGTACACATATATTCTTCCAAATGTACAAGTACACATAATGTTCTTCCAAATGTACTAGTATACACATATAATCATCTCAATATATATGAGGTTTATACTAAAATTTACTACTACAACAACAACAACAAAAAATACACATTCAACCAATATTTCCCCCACTTGAATCAAATTTCCTGAAAATAAATAATAACACCAATTAACCAAAAGACAACACCAAAGTCAATATCTTCAAATAGAGAATTCTATATATCTTACCAGATAAAGCTTAACTTTTATACAACTCAAAGAAACATGTTGCCCAACGGAGTCGCAAATCATACAAATCATCTTCTTTTAATTCTGTTGGGTCATTAAATACCTACAACACATAAATAACAATATAGAGTTATTTTGGAAAATTCACATTAAGTTGCAAAATGCAAAGTAAATAACAAAGTAAATTTATATTTATTACCGTCATCCAATTATCGGTTATCTTTGCAGAGACAATATCCAACATATTTTTCATCACATAGTACCCACAATCATCAGAGTTATTTTGTTTCCTTGTCTACAAATGAATATATGACATCATTATTAGTGAATACTTATATGATAAAAATAAATTTATACTTATAATTTACACCACTTACTTTGGGTCGAAGCCATGTAGGCTTTCTTCTAATGCCATGTGCCGCTTGATGAACCCCTAAAGCACTAATAAAGAAGGCAAAAAAACCATATAAAGCCACATAAAATATGGAATTACTTTTGTAACAAATTATGTATATAAGATATTGTGAACATAAAAGATAAACTTACTTTGTAACAAGTTTCGTCATGGTTTGATTAAGTTCCCGATGAAGTGAACAGAAGACGACAACCGTATTGTCTTTTGGACAAATGACTATTAATTGCCAATGAGATCTGTATGTGCGTGTTGAAGTACAAAAATCAGAATTTCATATTAACAAAGTTATAAAATAGAATTTCATTCACATACCCATGAATAAATGGTAGCAAGTGACACACTTTCTCTTCGTGATCACGTAACATGTCTTGTATGTATTTTCTAACTTTTGCTTCAGTTTTTGCCACATTATCAACATACGAACACACAGCAGGGTCCAATATCCCATATACTTCTGATTGTGATGTATCAATACACATACGCTGAATATACCTAATTATAACATAAACATTAGAATCAAAGTGACAGGAGTTATAACATATTAAAATATTTGAGAGTAATAAAAATATACTTACGTGGACCATACTTGCAAAGTAGAAACGTCAAGCCAATGTTGTCCCATCAACAACTCTCTGATACATTTCGTTGACATAAAAAAATTTGAGACACTCACACAATGACTTAATTCTAATTCAAAGTAATCCATTTGTGTGTCACTCCTTTTCAGAACCATTTTTACTAATCTCTCAACATTGTCTTCCTCTTCCATTTTGCTTACTTTTACAATTGAACAACTTCCTTTTCCGCTTCCATCCACAGTTTCCCTTTGTTCAATGCAATTATTATTTGCTGTGCTTTGGGAGATACCCATAGACTTAAGTGTCTCCATGAAAGATTGTTGCATTGCCTTACGCTCTTCAACCCACTGTTGCGCTAAATCCGCTCTAATTTTTGCTTCCAATTGAGATGACAATTGTGCAAATTGTTCTGATACATCGATATCTTGTCTTTGACGTGATCTTCCAAAGAAAGTGCTCTGTTTATGGTGTTTTCCAACACCACGAACACGGCCTCCATGCTCAGATGTTCCAATGGCTGCTGTTAAGATATCGTGACGTCCATCCGGAACAAATGCACCCTTTTCAACTTCTTCAACTAGAGAGTCCTACAAATGCACCACAACTTTGTCAATATAGTTTTTATCCAACAAAATTAAAATGATACTTGAAGAATTTTACTTACAATTTTCTCTGCAACCACTTGTGTAGCCTGTGATGTGTATTCTCCCCCTTTCTTTTGTCGTGCTCTCTTCCATAACTCATGGCGTGAAGGTGGAGATGGGCTACCCGTATCATCTACATTAGAATCAGCTCTTGATAATCTCCTTTCATTTATCATTTTCTCTTCAAGCAAACGATACCCTCCACGAGATAATACATGTGGGTATGCATTCTTAGCCACATTTTTTGCACCCTTTTCACTTTTTTCCTATTAAAAATTGAAAAAGTTACTAATCATACTAAACATAATAAAAATGTTATTAAGCACAATAAACATAATAAAAATTTATAACTCATACTAACCTTAAATTCAGATGAATCCTGAGACTTCAGAAATTCTTTCCATACTTCTTCTTTAATATAAGGATATCTGATATATGCAGGAGCGAGACCATCTTTGGGCTTTCTAATATATTCACTTGTGAGCTGTGTCTTAAAACCTCTCCATCGCTCTCCAGCATATTTAATCCACTCTTTCTTCAATGGATCCTTTTTTGCATCAAGAGGTTCTGGAATAGTGAAATGAGCCTACACATATAATATATAGCATATGTTATTAGCATATGAATATAAAACATAATTAGACATCAAAATAAGCAAAAATACCTGAACATTAGTCCAAATGGCCTCTTTTATGTCATTATCTACGTTTTTCCATTCATCTTTCAAAATACTACATCTCTGCCGAGCAAGAGATGCTATGTAACTCTTAAAATTTGAAGCATTTTTACCAAAACCCGTACATTCATGGGTTCTTGGATCAAACTTCACCTTTATCTTCTTACCTGTTTGGTGAACTTTGTCAATTTGTGTCATTAAAGTGGGACCTCTAACTCTTTTTTTTGTAGGGTCACTAGATGAAGAAGGGTTGTCTGTTGAATCAGCCATGTATCTGTTCACATAAAATAAAAACAATTAGACATCAAATTAGACAAAAAACTATAGCAAAAATATAAAAAATTAGACATTAAATTAAGCAAAAATATAAACAATTAGACATCAAAGCAAGCACAAAATAAATAAATAAATAACTTACTAGTCCTCCCATATCCCTTCTCCATGATCTGTGCGAATAGCATGCACATCATCCTCTTCATTTTCTTCAATGAAGGTAGGCACATTTCTTGAGAAAGGAGGAGTTTCAGAAATATCAAGGTTGGCATCTTGATTTTCATCACTATCTTGCATCTTTCCTTGTATAACCACCGACCACCTTTTATCAGAAGGATCTGTGACATAAAACACTTGTTTTGCTTGAGACGCCATAATGAAAGGTTCGTCCGCATAAGCTAACTTGCTAAGATCAACCAATGTAACTCCAAATTCATCGATTCTTACACCACTATTGATATCAATCCATTTGCATTTAAAAACGGGAACTTTAAACACAACATAATCAACTTCCCAAATCTCTTCAATCACCCCAAAGTAGGGTGTAGATGCCATAACCGGATTTTTATCTTTAGCACTAGAGAAGTGCATGGACTCGGCCACAATCATCACCCCACTATTTTGTGTGGTACTACGGTCATCCTTTGACTTTGTATAAAAGCAAGTTTTATTTATATCATATCCACTCCAAGTTATTATGTTACATTTCGGCTCATAAGACAACCACTTAATTGTATTAGATGCACTATCATCATTAGCAATTTTCTCTTTAAACCACTCAGAGAAACTCTTATTGTGCTCTTTTAACAACCATCTTTCATTCATCTTGGGGTGCCTTTTCTTTATGATGCTTTTGTGAGCAGATAAGTAAGGTTGAACTTCATCCGTGTTATTCAAAATATACAGATGAGCTTGAACAACCACATCAATACTTAAACTCTTGACATTTAAACCTTGTGTACCCATACCCTCACATCTTCCATCATGACGAGACTTAGGAACCCCTACAGCATCCACTTCTGACAAATAGTTTGAACAAAACTCAATTGCCTCTTCTGCAATGTACCTCTCAACAATCGATGCTTCCGGCCGGTGTGGATTTTTTGTATAACCTTTTAGGATCTTCATGTATCGTTCTGTTGGATACATCCATCGTAAAAAGATTGGGCCACAAATTCTAATCTCCCTTACTAGGTGAACAATCAAGTGAACCATAATGTCGAAAAATGAAGGAGGAAAATACATCTCTAATTGGCACAAGATAACTGAAGCCTCATTTTCCAAAACATCTAACTTTGATGGATCAATGGATTTACAACAAATTGCATTGAAAAATAAGCACAACCTGGTTATAGTCTTCCTAACATTGTTAGGCAATATCCCACGAATAGCAACTGGTAGTAGTTGTTGCATTAAGATATGACAGTCATGAGATTTTAAGCCAATTAGTTTGAGATCTTTAACAGATACAAGCCTCTTGACATTTGATGAGTAACCATGCGGAACTTTAATACTTTGTAAACACTCACAAAAACTTGTTTTCTCTTTTTTAGACAAAGTGTAGCAGGCAGGAGGCAAATATATCTTGTTGCCTATATGTTGTGGAGTTAACTCTTCTCGTATACCCATCAAACCCAAATCCACACGAGCATTATAACCATCTTTTGTTTTGCCATGAATGTTGAGAAGTGTTCCGAGTAAACTATCACATACATTTTTCTCCACGTGCATCACATCAATACAATGTCTTACATCAAGACTAGACCAATATGGAAGATCGAAGAAAA